>BQMI01000151.1:0-2400000 GCA_026005395.1 Asobara japonica | reverse complement strand
TTTTCGAAAGTTTTGGATCTTTTGGAATTTTGAAAATCTTTCGAGGATGACCAGTTTTTCATCTTTAGGACTTCTATAATCCGTTGAATTTTATTATTTATTCTTGAAAGTTGAAAACTTTTGAAAATTTTTGAACATTGTTGAAATGTTTAACGATTCAAAAAATGTGGTTTTTAGATTTTTCGAAGAAAAGTTTTCGATTTTATGATGTTTTTGTAATTTTTTGAATGCCTGAAAAATTTATGATTTTTTTTTCAATTTTAGAAATTTGGAATTTTTGTGTTCTCTATTTAGGCTCTGATGTTCTCAATATTTTGGAGTTCTTTTTATAATTTTTCCTCCCTTTCAAATTTGGTGATTTCAGGGTATTTTTCATAGAGTTAGTGAAATCTCTGGAGATTGTTCAAATTTTCGAAGTGTTCAAAATTCCTTCCCTTTCATATTTCTATTTTTTTTATAATTTACTAAATTTCTTAACTCCGATTCTTATCAAAGTTATATCTAGTTTCATCATTTTTAAATTTTCTAACAATTCCAAAAAATTACAATACTTCTAGGTTCTTTGAATTTTCAGAATTCCCAAAATTTGGATTCGTAAACGGTACAAAACGAACTTACAATCGCGCTTTTTTGGGTCTAATACAGTAGAGCTCCTCAGGTTTCAAGAGTGTCAGTGAATATGCAAACATAGATGCCAAGTTTTCATATTCGAGTTTCATTTTCATTTTCGTATTCAATTTTTTTTTTGCCATGAAATTTCAAAATAAATTGAAATTCGCGTAGAAATGCGTAGAAATCCCAAAAATGTTTAGAGCGGAAATTAGAGAGGTTCTACCTGCATGAACTGCTTGTATCAGACAAAACATAATCAACTGCTTATATTGTATTGATTAGTTCGGTCAGAAAGCCGATTATTACAAGGAAAACCAGGCGGATTTGTCCCACAAGCAATTGCTCCGTGACTTCGGTGCTCGAGAAGAACTTGCCGACGAAATGTTAACGGATAAAGGTAGAAAACGTAGTTTCACATTGCCACTCATAAAAACACTGAAGAAATTGTTTTGAGCACAAAAGATAATTTTTATTTTCATTAGTTTTGGTTGAATTGCCCTGTTATCCTTTACTCCTATTATCAATTATTTTGTAAATTAATTGTTATCGCTCTATTTATTCAATAAATTCAGTTGATACTAACTTTTAAGTTCAAGTTTATTTTATTTCATTATTTTAATCATTTGCAAATCCGTTTATTTATCACTTTCAAAACGATTTTTTTTCTTTTTTTTCTGCCTGAAACAGAACCAAAGACTTCTGGCCCTCTTCTGTACTTCATTTTATTCTGCACATAAATTTTCATTTAAAATATTTTTTCCGAGTCAGAAAAGAAGGATAGAGCTCATATTTGACTAAAAATAATGTTTGAGTTGCGTGTATGTGCGACAAACGTAAAGCTTCGTTTTTTCACACGCAAAAATTTTCTGTTTTTTTCCCCACAATTTACGATTTGGCGGGAAATTTTTGAATTTTTGCTTTTTTAGAATATAATTAAATTCCTACTGCAGAAGCCTTTACATCGATTTGAAAGTTGGTAGAAGAACCGAAGAATGCCATCGCTATTTAATGTTAATCTTAGAGCCATTACTTTTGATAGAGCTTTCCGCAAATTTTTCCAAATTTGAATCTCGTCGAAGTTCCTTTCTTAATACAGTAGGCGCCGGTTATAGTCGCGCCATTAGATATCTCGGGGAATCCCACGTATGTCCATGCTGCCATTGGTCAAGCCCATTGAACGCTGTTCTCCCCACTCAACAGCCTAACTGCTCAAAATTGGCGCGCTCGCGCCTGCGCAGTGTACAGTCGCCGACAGAGGCGCGTCGGAGGAAGCGACCATATCAAATCATCAAAAATACCTGTGACAACTATACAGGATGCGGGGGTTAAATCCGGATAAATTAAATTTCGTATTATGATACAATTTATTGGCATAGAGTACAAGTGTAAAAGAAAATGTTGCAATCAGCATTCATGTCTAGTCAATATTCATGTGAGCTATCAGAAGTACAACTACTCAATATGGCCGCCGTTGGCTTCAATTACCGTATGCTGTATATATAAACACCACTAGTAATTGATGGGGTTGAGAATATGAGTTGAACCTTTGGTAATGAGAATTATTGATAAAGTGACGCCATAATTTATACCAAGTGTGATCATAGAACGAGCGTGACTATAACGAGCGTCTACTGTAAATTCCATCTATTACTCACAAGTAACATGGCTCTTTCGTGGTGGAAAAAATGTCCTCTTCAAATCCTATCAAGATTTCTGAAAACTTCCTTTTACCCGCATGTGTCACAATCCCAGCTCACGCTTATCAACATCAATAACTTATAATTTTGCTACCACCAATCGCAGTACCTGGTGATGTATACTCTGCCCGTCGTGACATAACCGAGCCCGACATCCTCACCACATTAGAGCGTTGTTTCCGCTTGTTGGCGTCATCCCGACGGACGTCCATTCCGTCATCATCTGGGGGCACGGGTACGATGTTGGGTCGTTGCCTCAAGCGTCCGATATTTGACCAAATAAAGCACCGTGTGACACGCATGGACCACAATCTGTTAGATGTTATCTGGCCCTCGGTGAAGAAATTCACCCCGCAGAAAATGCCGAGCTCCGGCCCACGTCTAAGCATCTCCGAGCAAGACGATGACTTTGACTCAGCCATCGTCGCACCCGATTTCGAATCCTACGTTGTCTTCTCCGAGCTTTTTGATCCCTTCATCAGGTGACCAGATTTTTTAGCCACGGAGAAAACTTTCGGGACTACAGGTCTGAGGTCGAATGAGTGGAAATAAGTTGACGGGACAAAGCCATCCCATGATGTGACCAGAAAATTACCACCTGCACACCCACCCTCCCACTCACTCAACCTTCCACCTACACACCCACTCACCGACCCTCCCATCCACCTCCCCACCCTCCCACCTCCCCACCCTCCCACCTCCCCACCCTCCCACCTCCCCACCCACCCACTCACCTCAAACTCAGCCACCCACCCACTCAGCCAGTCACCCACCCACCTCCCACCTCCCCATCACCCTCCCACCCACCCATGATGGGACCAGAAGATTAATCACCTAATGAAACTGCTTAGTTCACCACAATGGCCAGTTCACATTAGCAAAGGTGATTGATAAATTGTTTCACATCATGGATCATGGGATTGACCTTTCTAACTAAGCACTTGCGAAATATTCATCCCTTCAGAGCAATAACCACTTCAAAGTGATGACTTCGACTGGTTACATTAGCAACCGGGTTTCGAACCCAAATTTGTTTAAGCTACTCCTGGTCGAAATAAAAGGTTCTTAGGGCACCCTAAACCACAACTGAGTTCACCATAACTAACTAACAAAATCCATCTCAACGACTAATGTGTACGAAAAGATTCACGCGAAGAGGGCTCTAGGGATTAAGACATCCTATTTCTGAATTTTGAATCTAACGTTGTGACGTTGACAGTCTTGATTTAACACACCAAATTCTAATCTAAGATCTGGAAGGTAGGATCAGAAACTCGTAGCATTTATTGCAGATCTTACTACCTACATACCCCGAGGTCTAGATTAGAATTCGAAAATTTTCATCCCAGTCTTCACTCTCGATAACCCCCCCCCCCCCCCCTCTCACCCTTGATGCAGCCCATGAGGAAAGAGGAAAGTGACCTCGCTCCGGTCAACTTGTTTCCACTCATACCTCGAGCCTTATTCCACGGACAAATGCTTACGGCCTGCTTCACTAGGAACCTCCACTGCGTGACGACCACAGGTGACCTACCGGACCAGCCCTTGGGCTTCTTCAACAGTGGCCCTTCGAAGGACGACTCGGAGAACCTTGACGACCTAATCTCTTCGGTATCTATGTACGACCTAGACACCTCCGGCAAGTACGTGCTCTCAACAACGCTGTCAGCCTGTCGCAACCTCCAGAATTTCACCCTGCCCTTGACCCTCACGATAAACCAGCTGGAGGAGACGGAAAAGCGGATCACATCGGTGCTAATGTGCCCTCAGATGGCCCTGATTCTTGCGGAGGGCTCTAGTGAGGATGAGGCAGGGACTTATTACACTCTCAATGAAATCCTAGAGCGTCCTAGTGATATCAGGGTGCGGCTGGAAGGAGCAGGGTTGCTGGGCCCTATTTTGGAGACGGAAGTGAGCGATGAAAGAAGGTTACATGGCAGACATTGGCCCTATGGCCGCGGCGTCTATGTGGCTTCGGCGGGCGACGTTGCTGTTTGGGTCAACGTTCAGGATCATATCCGGGTCATTTGTTGCGGTGGGGAGGTACACGCCGGACAAATTGGCAAGGTCTACGTGAGGCTGGCGAGGATATTAGCTGTCTTTGATGCCAAGATGAGGTTCAAGAAGAATCAGAAATTGGGATACCTCGGCTCGAGACCTTCAGCAATTGGCAATACCCTGAGCATATGCTGTGGAGTGAAATTGTCAGGGCTGTCCAGACAACCTGATGACCTGAGACAGGTCTGCATCACTAGGGGGCTCAGGGTCATGGAGAGTGGGCGGAGCGATATCTTTAGGATAAGCAGCACGCAGTGCTTGAGCTGCACTGAGCTGCAGACCCTCCAGGACTTCATCAGGGCTTTGCGGAGCATTCTTGGGCTCGAGAAGGAAATGGTGCTGACTAATTCACTGAAGATAGCAACACTTATTACGAATATTTTTAGGAAGAGGAAGAACTCGTCGAGAGGATTCAAAGGATAAATTTTTAGTGTGTGGTTATAGTAAAGGATTTTTGTAAATATTGGAGATAGGGGAGGGATACAGAATGAGCAAAAATATCGGAAGAATGTGAATGATGAGGCTGGGATTGATTTAGTCTAGAAGCAGAAGGGAGTTTAGTCGAGGCGAATAGTCGAAAATTAATGGAGAATTATACCAAAAACGTAATTTTCAGCCAATTTTTACCAATTTTAATCTATGATGAAAAAGTTGAGAAGATATCGTGAAGTTTATAAGATGTATTTTACAGATTGAATGCTGTACCTGAATTTAATAGAGCGAAATATTTTTCGATTTATATTTGATTATATGCGGAATAAGAATTAACAACTTGGTTGGATAATTAAATTTTATGCGGAGTACTATTAGAAATATTGTAATAAAATTTAAGGTAACTTTATGGAAAGTTTATTTGGGAAAACAAATTTTAATACAGTGTAGGATAGAAAATACTAACGACATTAAAAATTGTAGACATTCTTTTTTAATGAATAGTCCAAGATATTTTAGTGAATGATTGTTATAGAATACAATCAATAGATTAAGGAATGGAGAATGGTATTAACAGCTGTTGTTGATGATTTTATTATTCAAGTTTCTATGAAAGTTTTATCCCCAAGAACATACAAAATAGTGACAATCGAAGTATAGTTACGGTTCATGGTATATTTACCTTTAACAAAAATGGTTTTGACTATTCAAATTTTTGCCAGATTTTATCGACATTTGGAATACATACATATATATATTGAAAAATAGTTTATAGCTTATAGTCAATTTTTCTTGGAATGTGGGTCGATTATACCCACCACAGCAACAGTTTAATCGGTTGGCCAATCTTCCCGAAGACTAGACTTCCCAAATTCTTTCTCCAGTCTTTTGAAGAACAAATCTGCAAGAAAATTAATTAATGTAATTACAGTCTTTATCTTTGCTCCTCTATTAATTTAATTAATGTAAATAATCAATTGAAATATTTGGATTAAGAGAAAATATATAAGATGAGTTTTTTCGGAATTTTCAAACACTTTTCTCTGGTTAAGTGTGAAAAACTTTTGTAATATTCAAGTTGTAGAAAATTTCATTATGAAATTTGGACGTTTCATAACTTGAAAATTTGAAATCTCTGAAATTTTGGAAATCTTCGAAATATCGGGCACTCAAATTTTTTTGGTCTTTATTTTTTTATTATTTATTATAAATTATATTAAATTTTTTGGAACTGGAAATTTTAAAAATTTGAAAATTTTGAAATTTTTGGAACCTTAAAATTTTTTGAAAACTGGAAATTTTGGAAATCTTAAAAATCTTGAAAACTTTGAAAATTTTGAAAATTTTGAAGGTTTTGAACATTTTGAAGTTTCTACAAACTTGTCACAATTTTGAATTTTTAAAATTTTTTTGCAACTCTTGCAATTCAATTCCAACTTTAAGAATGCGAATCGATCAAAAAAATAATTAATATAATTAAGATGATTAATATATTGGGATAAGAAATTTAGCTCAATATCCTGTACGCTTACTCAAGTAATAACTGTGATAAATCATGGAAATATTTTCTTAAAGAATTAAAAAATAATGACAATTGTAAAACTAATGTTTCATGCGAATTTATTGTGTCAACGTTAATTGTTAATTGTCAATTGCGAATTGTACTGGAAAGATGTGTGAGCGTTCAATTCTCACTTGAACATTTTTTATTACCGAAAATTGCTGCCTAGGAGCTGGACTTGGGTTAGTAATAAAAATCAGAATTTTACCCACTGGCAGATGCTTTTGTGAGCAAGAAAATCATAAAATTCACTTATCAAAATTTTGCCGTACAAACATGCGGAAGCACTGAAAATACATCAGCTTCGAAACGAACAAGTTCAGGTTCTTTGGATTTTTTGAAATTTTTGTATCTTTCCAACTTTCGATTTTTTTTATTTTGTAGTTTTTGACCAATGAAAAAGGTTTGATTATTTTTTTTTCTACACTTTGACAATTTTGAAAATTTACCAATTTTTTTTTTAGTTTTTCTAAACTTTCAAAATTTGCGACGTTTCAAAAATTTTTAAATTCAAAATTTGTTCCGTCTCAAATTTTTCGAAACTTCTAAATTTTTAATGAAATTTTAAATTTCGAGATTTGAGTTTTGAAATTTGTACAGAATTTTTTTTTGTATTTTTTTCAAATTCTTGGAATCCCAAAAAATTTCCTGAACTTTTCAAAATTTTGAAAATTTTCGAAATGGACAAATCCAATATTTTTGGCGCAGCTTCCCAATCATCTCCAAAGCGCCTACTATTATCATACACAGATATCGAATTCGTCATTGCGCATTTTTTACTCAGAAAAAGTGTCGAATGAATCCCAACCTTCGACTGAGAAGTTTCACTTCAATAACACGCACAAAATAAATGTTCGCTTGACGAAAACGTCGCACATATCTTTCCAAATTTACCGTACATGTGATTTTACCTCAACTCTCAATGTTCAAATAATTTAATCTCCTGATCATGTGACCACGCTTTTTACACAATCTCACAATTTTTCAGCCACTCAAATCAATGTTGTTTTGTATTGTCATATGTTATGTATCTCTAGTTGTCGTGCAAAAATTTTAAACTACAAAACTGAATATCCAAATCGGCTAAGGTACCTTCACACGGTAAAATATTAAAAAATATAAATTTCACCTGCTAAAAAAATCGCATACGATTAATATATAATTTCCGATATAAATGCATTTCTATGAAATATCGCGTAAAAATATTGTAGAGCTTTGAGACCTTTTTCCACGGAAAGAACAATTCCAAGAAAATTACCAGAAAAGTTACGTAATGTCCGAGTGTAATGTGGACTTTATTCTAATTGTTTTCATTTGAAGTATATGAAGAAATTCTCCACAGAAATCCCATAGGATCCCTATAGAGTCATCATACAATTTCCCACAGAATTCCTGTGGAATTCCCCCATAGAATCCGCATGAAACTCCTCCAGAGAATTAGTCTGGAATTCCACCATAGAATTCCTGTGGAATTTAAGATTTCTACAGAATTCGCCCACAGATTTTTTAGGGAATTCCCCGGCGGGAATTCTATGGGTAGAATTCCTATGTAATTCCATCACAGCATTCCTATGGGATCGCACTATAGAATTCCACCGTGGAATTCCACCATACAATTCTTACGGAATTCCTCCATACAATTCTTATGGAATTCTTCCATAAAATTCTTATAGAATTCCCCCATAGAATTCTTATAGAATTCCCCCATAGAATTCTTATAGAATTGCATCGGAGAATTCTTACGGAATTTCACCATAGAATCCTTATGGAATTCATCCAGAAAATTCTGATGGAATTCCTCCTACGGAATTCTGTCATAGCCTCCCCATAGAATTCCACGGTAATACTCATATGGAATTTCACTATAGAATTCTTTTGAAATTTCCCCACAGAATTGTTCTGGAATTCTCCCACAGAATTCGCCCGGAATTCCCCATAGAATTCCTATTTTTTAATTCATATAAAAATCTCGTAAGATTTTCTATGGGATAATCCTGTAATTATTTCACGCGTGTTATATTCTGAATTGATCCAATTAATACATGACAAATATATCAAATACGCTTTCCATATACCTTTTAAATACCCCTGTTTATTCCTATTTCCCACATATTATCTATATTTTATTCTATATTTTACCGTAAAAAATAAGCTCTCTACATATAAAGAAATCCGTGGGAAATTTTCGAATATCCGAATTTGGATTTTCAGGTTGGTTTCTCGGGGAACCCTCAATGTCTCTTGAAGCTTCTGACAGAAGGAAGAATTTTAAAAATTTCCTTTTTGTTTTTCAGACCCTTCCAGTATGAACACACCAATATTCCGCGAAGAAGAAGGTCGTTACCTCGCCTCATGTGAGTATCAATTAATTATTCAACTTTAATTGATTTTTCATGAAACGTTTGACGTCAATTCTTAGCCGTTGGTGATCCATTGATGAAAGGATTGGCTAAAGTCGCTCAAAGTCGACCCAAGGACCCGCTCACTTATCTTGCTACGTATTTATATAATTTCGCTAGGACTAAATCTGGGGCTTCGATTCAGGTGCGTAAAGTCGCTTTTTATGGTTAGTACCGCTGGTAGTAAAGAACAAGTGTGTTTATATAGATATACTAGGTGTACAAATAAGTTTCGATAAGTTTCTATGAAATCATAGATCTTTATTTGACATAAAAGTACATTACATTTTATTCAAGTATTGTTTATCGGAAAATACTTCTTCCTATGCTTCCAATTTCATTCAACAAATGCGCTGTTCGTTTTTTAACAACGTAAATCAACGCTCCCGCAAATAGCGCTTATAATTCCAATCGATACTATAAACATTTTTGCGCGAACAAAAATGTGTAAAGCTAATACAGATTCACTAATATTTTGAGTCTATGTCAGTCAAATTCAGGTTAAAAGGTTTAATTATGGGGATTTCTACATGACCTTTTGGTGCCGCCATCTGTTGCCAGACGGTGAAAAGTGGTTTGCGCACCCAAGAGTAATTTTCGAAACGGTGTGTCAAGATTGTTGCTACGACGTGCATAGGTTGCGTTTAGCGAACGCCGCGCTCCCCGCGGCGTTCAAGTATCTTATCTCCTGCGAATCAACATGAAATAGTATAGAGCACTCGATGGTAAATCAATGGGGACGCTACATAAAAATACGAGACCTTATGGATCCTCGCGCAACTAAAAAACATGGCGGATCTCGGTTTTCTTACTGCGCGGCAACTTCAATACCGTGAACATCTGCTCCAAAAGTTTTTTCAAAATGAATTCGTCTGGAAAAGTTCAGGAGAGACAAAAAATAAAAATTATTACAAAATGTTGTGTTCCGGGATGTAGCAGTACATCAGTGAATATCCCAAATTTGAGTTTTTATGGAATCCCACCGCAAGACCGACCGCTATCGGTAATAACTTCCAAAACTGGTAGTGACATTAAAGCCATTCATATTAGGGATATGTGGATTGAAAAATTGCAAGTGCGTAAATTGTTAAAAAAATCCCGTGTGTGCAGTTTGCATTTTTTGTCTACTGATTATGTCCTCTCAGGTAAGCCATTTATCATCAAAACAATAATTGACAACATGACCCTCATTTTAAGGTGGGTAAAATATATATTTTTAATTAATTCCAGAGTATTCCGGAGAGTGCACGGTAAAACGACGTCTGCTCAATAAATACGCGATTCCTAGCCAAAATTTACCAACGCCTTGTTCCAGCCCTCGACGACAGCAAGAGTTGGTAGAAAATACATTATCATCGCCATCTGCACGAGGTAGTACGTCTCCATTCCTAAGAACAAATCTCTTAGAGACAAATGTAACGCCACGTATTTCCAATCCTGCATCCCCAGGAACCAAAGGGAGTACTTCCAAATTTAAGGTAATAAATCAACGTTCATTCTTCGGCGAATCATACGAGGATACATTCAGTAGCGGATAAAACCAGGATTCACAGTGATTTATGAAGTTCATGGGGAATACTGATAGTCCATTCGTAACTATGCATGTTATCGAATATGCATCTTTACATTGCTTAAATCTAAATGAGGCATTCCACGTCAAATCGTCCAATGATCGACCCTGACCCCTTTAAAAAATTATCACGATTTTTTTTAGCGATTTTATACTATGAACATCGGTTACCTGAACTGTTGACTGCTTGCTTAGTCAGAAATGATTTTTTTAAGTTATGGAGAAAAATAAAATTTAATTTCTTATTTTTGCACATGATTTCCGTTCTATTTGTTCGATTTTTCAGTAAAGGAAGAAGGTAAATCCTTCTTATTGCATAGCCTTTCGAATAATATGTTTTAAAATATTTTGCGGAACCATTTTCGAAGGGTCAGATATCACATAATCAAGGTTCATAGTGTACAATCATTAAAAAATCGTGAGAATTTTTTGAAGGTGTCAGGGTCAATCATTAGACGATTTGGCGTGGAATGCCTCAAATATATAAAAGTTTCAAAAATTTGAAAAATTCCACAAATTTCAAAAGGTTCAAAAAATTAAAAAGTTTCAAAAATTTCCAAACATTTAAAAATTTTAAAAGTATCACAAATTTTAAAAAATTCAAGAATTTTAAAAGTTTTGAATATTTCCAAAAATTTAAAAACTTTGAAGATTTGAACAGCTTCAATGATTCTAACAATTTCGAAAAGTTCCCAAATTTCCCAAATTTTCATAAGATGAAAAATTTTAAAAATTTTGAAACTGAAAATTTCCAAAAAATTTTAAGGGGGGAAAAAAATAAAAAAATCCCAAAATGGCAAGAATTTAAAAAAATTTGAAGTTTTGTAAAGTTTCAACAAATTTTAAATTCTGAAAATAAGCGAATTTCTTAAAAATTAAAAATTTTGAAGGAAGGGATTTTTTTTAAAAATTCAACATTTTTGAAAATTTCAAAAAATTTCAAAATTTTAAAAAGTTCAAAAATTTTCAAAAAAGAACAAGTCCAAATTTTGTTCCAAAAAATACAACAGAAGTTTTCCTCAGATATCTCTTGTTCTCTAGAAAAACGAACAATTATCGACATTCTGAAATTGGTCTTTTGATGGTTCACTCTTAGGCTACTGTAATTAAGTCACTCGTTAAAAAAAAGTAAATTAACATATCTCCGGGATAGGTTTTTGATAAATATCTCAAAAGGTCAGGGATATGAGGTAATTATCATACAAACTTTTTTGTAGAACTCATTTCTTTTCTACACAACACTCTTATGGAAACTTGTACATGTCTGCTAAATTTTGAGATATCTACCAAAAACTCTGCCTTGAGATGAGTTAGCTTGTCGCGTTTTACGACTTGAATACCGCCTTTAACTCATATCAATTGCTTTCGATTTCTCCTAGAAATGTTTTGCATTCATCTTAAATCTATTTGAAATCTCTTTGATGTCTTTACGATAATTTTTTTTAGTGTTAATATTCAGATTTTATCCCTAGGTGACTGAATCGTTTGAAAGGAGAGATGTAGTTAAATGTGATCTGCGTACAATATTCGATGTACTCAATGATGTCAGATGTGACAATCCAGATTGTCCGGAAATGCAGTTCTCCGAGTCACTGCATGAAGGTATCAATATCGAAGATTCAAAAGGGCCTGAGCCGGAGTCCCTTGACCCAGGTGTGCGAACCCTCACCGAAGATACGAACCACATTGATGCCTCTATACAAGTGGACACCAGAGATTTGACAACGCATGAAGATGCTTCTGTGCAAGTAACGAGCGGCGATACTTATTCGCCTTTTTCTACAAGAATAATTACGGACCACCAACTCGTAGTTTTATGCGGATGCAGAAATCAGAAAATCTTGGATCGCTTAATATTAGAGATGACCACCATTTATCCCTAACAAAGGAAACATAAAATGACCATGCAAGAACGTGTTATAATGACACTGATGAAATTGAAAAACGACCTGAAGTTTTCCTGCTTAGCAATAATATTTGGCTGTGTAGCTGAATCGACATGTCGAGCTATTTTCATAGATACTCTTCAAAAGTTAGCCAAAGTTTTAAAAGGGGCCATTCACTGGGTTCCCAAGGAAGAAATAGCCCAAAATATGCCTCTGTGTTTTCGCCATTTCGAAGAAACAGTATGCGTGGTTGATTGCACTGAGTTCAAAATTCAGGCTCCTAAATGTTTGGCATGTCGTTGTAAAGTTTATTCTCAATATAAATCCGGCTTCACAGCTAAATACATGACGGCAGTAAGTCCAGGGGGCTTGTTGACCTACGTGAGTGAAGGATTTGAGGGTCGTGCTTCCGATGCCGCAATTTTCGAACACAGCAATATAATCAGTTCACGTTGAAAGAATGAACCAAAGAATTCAAACATTCGACGTACTAAACAATAAAATCTCTTGGAATTTACTGAACCATGTAAATGATATTGTTACTGTGTGTTGTGGTCTCGCTAACCTAGGCACACCAATTCTTGCTGATGATAAAGTCATGTAATTTTTTTATAACAGTAATTTTGTATCGAAAGAATGAAATTTATTGGAATACACAACAATTATCTTGAGAACACTTTTTTTATTCAAAAGTTAGAAATAAAAAATGATGCAGTAACAAGCTTGCATAGTTTTCATCTTTTTGTACATGAGTTTTGAAATCTCACTTTTTCACAAAGAACATGCAACATGCTTTCAAAGTAATTAGTTTTCAGCGTTGAAAACAGTTCCTTTACAAATGTTTCATCATAAAGAACTTGTAATATAACTATATCATTGACCTCAGACGAATAAATAACAAAGTCACATTTCCTGAGGTTCAATAGAGCAAGACCAAACTGCACCTGAGCATAATACTTGTGTTTGACTTTGAGTTTGATAACTCCATCTTTGTACGTTAAAAAATCACATTTTTCCAATAGATTTTCAGGTTCTACATCTACTAACTTGAATGGGCATTTGATCTCTAGGAGGAGTTGAGGAACTCCTCCATGCATGACAATACCATCGGGAGAGTACCCCAGCCAAGCATTCTGATCAGAAATTATCTGACCGGTACATGCGACATCAACAGATCGATATTCAACATAAAGTGCTCTGGCTCTATGTTCCATTATAATACCATGTCTTACAGCTTCATTCGAGAAACTTTTGCTCTAGAAATAATTCGTTGCTTTTCGAGCCCAGTCTGGTTTTTTATTCTTACCATACGTAAAAAGCGAATAACAGCGACTACCAGTTACTCGAAATTGTCTTTCTTTGGTACAATTTATTTCATTCCCAGAAGTGTTTTCCGCAACACTCAATGCATCAAATCCAACAATATTCGCTTCGTACTGACGTTGACAACAGTCTCTTACACCAACAGGAACATTTAATAATTCACTCATGACAACAGAATGACCAGCATTCAGTATTATTGCTCTAAGAGCTGTTTTGTTCAATGTCGAACTGGTTGATAATGAAGCCTGGTATGAAGTGAGATTTGTTCTCATGCGCTTTTGGTGTTTTACGAGTGAAGAGTCCGGATCACATTCCACAAATGAATCATAAAATCGTTTTCTAGCGACCTCAGGCAACTCAGGTATTGTCTTTTGCAGACAACAGCAAAAGGAAGATAGAGGAGCTGGTTTATATTGTTCCAAGGCTGCACCTTTTAGTTTTCCCCACATGCATTTAACATCCGTACTTGACACCGGCTCCAACCCACGAATGTGATTTCTATTGCAAGAATACAGAAAGAGTGAGAAAAAAACGAAATTTCGTGCATAGCAATCATTTCATCGCATATCATAAAAAGTTTTTAGAGGAAAAAAATCTCAAATTAATTTTCCATGAAGGAGAAAGGATTCTTCGAAAAATGGAAAATGAAGCCATACAATTAGAAGAAAAAAATTTTACTGTGTGCAGTATAATAAAACAGCAACAACGTGCTTGCACTGTTCACTTAAACCAGTTTTGCATGTGCAACTCATCTTCTGGATAGATGCCGATTGTCTTGCGGGATTGTCAATAATACCGCCGGTTATAACATGCGGCGATTCCGTCAAACTACTTGTCTTCATATATAATGCATACAAGTGAACCTGGGTTGGACTTGTTGATGTCATCCCACAGCGAATCAGATTTTTGAAGGTTAATACTTTTTGGCCTTCTTTTATATTTCTCGACTTCTCGTTACTTTTTACGAACTCAAAAATGTTTTCTAATGTCAACGTAAGCATTGTGATAATGGTTATTGAGTAAACATTTTAGGATATATGTTCGGGAAGCAACTGAAAGAAAGTCCAAACTGCTCGGCATTGACAGTCGTGCCGCTGAAATTTGAATCGAAAAAACCGAAATTCGCCATCTTGCCATAGCGCCAGAAGCGCCGCCATCGGTAAATAGCGGTCCCAATACTGTAATGTACTATTTTGCTGGTTGAAAGGTTGAAATCAGAGGCAAAGTTGAGGAATGCATTCGAAATTTCCGTAAATAGCAAATCGAAATTGTAGAAAATTTCATATTTTTGACTGTACACAATTAAAAAATATGTAAAATTACAATGCAAAATTTCAAAATTTCAGAAATCGGACATTTTAATAGTACCTGATCGACCTGAAGAGCAAGTAGATATGGCAAATAGTACTCCGACTGAGCATCCGAATAACACTCCTGATGAGGGCTACGACAATGATGTGAGGAGTCCAGCCTCCGATGGTCCAGATTCTGCATTTGCTCCAACGAGTCGGGTATATCGATCGAATTGATCATTCATTTTAATAATCAAGTTTTTCATATATTTGCACTAGATCTGGCCCTGTGGTTCAAGGTCATTCACCCTCAATTTTCATATTGCACAAATTTCAAATAAAAAAGAAACCTCAAAACTTTTCCAACAGTAATTTTCAACCAAGAATGTCAATAGTAATTTTCAAAAGTTCGCACAATATTACCAAGTGTCATCAGCAATTGAAAACTAACTCCCCCAACCATTCTCATCATCAGGACGAGCACGGACAGAGCATGCTGCACTTCGCGTGTGTTCGAACGCGTCCCAAGGACGGGCTATTCCATATTTTGCAAGAAACTGAGATGAACGTCGGGTACAGAGATGAATTGTACCGGACGGCTAGAGACGTCGCCGAGGAGTCCAATTTCCAGGATAACGTGGTTGACATCGATCGGTATGCATATTGAGGCTAATTCAAAGACCTGAAATGAAACTAGTTTGAATGGCGAACGAATATCACAACCTAGATCTCTTCTTTCATCTCCAGGTACGTTGTATTCATGGCGGCGAGAGGAGAGACCGAAAAACTCGTTGAACTTCTGCTGGAGGGTTACGATCACATCCTGGATGCTGAGGACGACGGAGTTAATATTCTCGACATAACGGCGGAGAGAAATCACGAGGCGACCATTCAATTCCTTCAGGGGATTCCCACTTATTTAGTATGAAAATATGTTCATAGGTGGCTGAATGGGGAACTTGCATGAGACTCAATTTCCGGATTTTTTGTATGAACATACTGTTCCTGTCTTACAGATGTGGAAATAGGAAGAAGATATATGCATCTAATAGTTAATACTATCCAGAATTGAGATGTTATGAGAACTCTTCGGGTTTCGCGCCGAAATCCCCCCACCACCGTCGGCGCATGCGCGCAGCAATTCAAACCTCCCCGCCACGTGTATCGGTGATTGCAATGCGCATGCGTCGGCGGTTTTTCCCGCCTATCACGTATATGACAGTTTTTGGATAAAACAGTGTCCCATATATCTATTATCCACAATTTTATAAATCAATCTGTTGACGAAGATGTTCTAATCCTCGAACATGAATTTTTCCTGTGTCCAAAATAGGTTATAAATGTCAATAGAAAAAAATCCCGAGAAAATCATGCGAGTTACCTATTCGGCAGAAAGGCGAAATTGTTTCGAGAATTTCGTGGAAATTGTCTTTAGTGACGGGACATGGAGCAAGCCTGACACATGCACAACGTCAAAACAACATTAGTATCTATGAATTTAAATATTCATGTTAATCACAAGTCATTCAACTTAATTATTTCATAAAAAACATGGTCGATTATTTTAGCTTAGATTGGTCACCTCATTTTGCGGCATTTGCCCAAGTTATTCTACTGAGTTTCATACTTTGAGTATACTCGGATAAATAGTTCATAAATTGCATAGCAACTTCCAAGAACAGAAACGCTGTTTCTATATTTTTCATTCAGCAATTCAATACTTCAATACTTCTATATATAGTTTACGAAAATGGTAATCTACACTATTGTATTAATCTACGCTAAGATGAAGACACTATATAGTGATTTTGTTCATAAAATTTCATCCTAATTTAGGGCCAACGAGAAGAGGTGCATCGCGCTATTAGATCGGGCGACCTCAATTCGACGAAAGAAATTTTATCGAGGTACGGTGGAGGTGGAACTTTGCTGGCTGTGGGTAAAAACACAGTTGGACGATGTTCGATGCACATAGCAGTTCTCTGTGAGCACATCGATATTGTTAGATACCTGGCGAATACGTATCCTGAGACACTGAGGATTGGGGATAACGTAAATATATATTCATGGTTTTATTAGGTTTCGCAGAGAAGAGGAAGCCGCTGATTGGATGGCGGTTCGAGGTCTAGTTCTTGATTGGTTAGCGCCATGTTGAATTCGCGGGCTATTGATCTGAAGCTTATGATTGGTGGAATATTGATCAACCAATCATAGGACTTGGCTTTAACTGCTCACTGACCACGGCTAACCTAACCAAAAAATTTCTCTTCAAAAAATACTTGAACGTACTTTCAAAAGAAAAAAAACCGAAAATAAATAAATAAATAAATAAAAAACGCACTTTCAAATATTTGGGAATTTTACGAAACGCGATACTGAAATTCTTGTCATAATTAACAATATTCACTGTTTTTAATCAGTTGGAAAGAACCGCTCTACACTACGCTATGGGAGTCCACGAAGTGGAAACAATCACCGAAATTTTGATAAAAGCTGGCGCAAAGCGAGTGCAGAAGGACCTGGTAATTCATTATTACATTTGGGCCAAGCAATTATACTATTTCGAGAGTAAAAAAAACTTCCAATACTCAAAAAGTTTTTGCCCCAAGTTCTTAACCAAATTGTCACAAAATGTCAATTTGGCAAATGGAAAAATATGCTGCACGAGTTATTATTCGTATAAGCATGGACTGAGAGAAGTTGAGATTGAATAGGGCTGGAGAGTTGAGGAAACTTGAAAACGAAACTTAATTGACACATGTGGGCACCGCCATCTTGTCTAGCGAGGCGGAAAGGTTCAAAACCAAAATGGCGGATGCATCCTTCACAACCACCTCGTATTTTTAAATGGGTTTTTCACTTGCTTACCTTTTTCAAATCACTCTCAACTCATAGACTTTTGTAAATCATAAATGAACCATTTTTAAGCAAGCAGTTGCGCATTTTTTTATGCCAATTTGGAACAGAAAACTTGCGGCGAAGCTTTTCTCATGAGTCGATAGTTTTTTCGCGTATTTTAGGAAAAGCAAAATTATCCACTGATAATGGCACTATTTCCTCTAATCAATTACAGAAATTAAGACAGCCCACCTACTACTTCATGAACAAATCCGACATTCAGAAGCTGCAGGATGAGGAAAAAATGCTGATAAAATAAAACCGAAATTATTTGTGTAAAAAAAAGGAAAAATAAATGGCATATTTTTGTGTCGCAGATGAACACGTATTTTTGCTCATAATACTTTATACTATTTGATTATGATTCATTAGAAAGGTGTCAATAAAACGGAAAATGTCGCTTACAGTGATGGATAGCTGAAAATCGAATCGGGAATAAGTTAATTAATGGATACTGTTCAATTGCAACCCCCGTATGTTATTTCAGTCGATTTCGGAATCGTCGTGACGGATCCGTTTGATAATTTCCATGCGGTACAACATTAAAAATTGACGTTTTAATTTTGCAAATTTTTCGTCATATGTGCTCGATTAAAAATGAATTTCGTTCGATTTGAATTTTTGATGGCTTTACTAATAATTGGGATCAGTTTCATGAAGAGGGACCTAATCAAACTCGGATCTTTCTATCATAGAATATAATGATGTTAAACTCTATTTTTTCAGACGATTTTCTTACAAAGTCAATTATTTTTTAAAGAAATGGTTTCCTGAAAAAATTGACATCCAACACTTGTTACCGAAAATTTAATTTTGGATAATTAAAGTGGAATTGTAATTCCGTATCTTGAATTACCAACAATCCAATGCCAAATTTTATTTTTGAGCGATCAAAAGCAAAAATTTTGGAAAACTAAAAAATCAATTGTCAATGTTGTATCGCTCGCTCCTTTCCGGTAACGAGTATTACAAAAAAAAGAACATACACATGAACTCAGAATTTGTTGAGAACCACTTTGGTATACTTCAAAAACAGTTACATTACGCAACGGCGATTTCTCATTTCGTGGTCATTCCAAGAAATTTCCGATAAATCGGGAAGTTAAAAATCCATTTAAATAGTCATACCTAGTTTCTCAAATGGCTATCATTAAATGGAATTTTTTGAGGATAATTTAATTAGTGTCCATGAGCCAACTTGAGGTGAATGCTATTTGCGTTATTTTTTAAATGAATTTTTAACGTCTAAGTGAGTCAATTTCCACCTGCCTAAAGGTAAAAATCTGAAAAAAAAATCACAAAAAGAGGGAATTTAAAACCCAAATTTTAGAGCCATCATATTAAAAAATGGTATTCCTGATAGATCATTTGTTATGGTCAAAACCGGTTTTTTAAATATTTGCTGTCAAGGACTGTGCATGTACATCATCGAGTTCATACGATGACGTGATATTTTCTGGGTTTCTGATGACAAGTCTCTAACTCATCTTTTCCTGAAAAGTCGTTTCGAGCAAGGCAAAACGATTCCAGGAGCCCAAAAAATTCATTCAGTAATTCCTAACGCAGATGGTCGACTATGTGTCAAACATCTTTCGAATTGTAATGATTGTACCTACCCAAGTATTGTGGAGAAAATGAAACTGTAAAAATTGAACTGCAGGAGTTCGGAACGCAGGACCTCACTTACCCCTGATAGCTTTGATCCATAGTATCTTTCGGATGATCAAAGTGAAAGAAAAAAGTTCATACCACATAAAATGACTTTTTTTACATGAACAACAATATTTGTTCAGCACTTTCTTTCAGTGTTCAAATCGGCAAATCGGAAAGTTTTGTTTATGTCATTAAAATGACATAAAAATACTAATGTTCGTGTTTGTTTCATATCGCACTGCCCCCACTCCCCCAAATATCCATCGAAGACAACTATATAAGATTTCGATTTGATAACTCATTTGCAGTATTCCAATCGAGTAAAAGGTATACATATCCTAAAAAATGAAGGTTCTATTCATTCTTGTCGCTGCATTCGTGCTATTGGCCATGGTACACCCACTGGTAGCCCAATTCGCTCGTAAGTAGTGCATATTTACACTAAAGTTCTGCTTCTGAAGAAATTCATTGACCCATGCGTACTCGCGTTATGAAACATTGTCTCCTCAAAATTTTCATATCGTTCGATTTTCTCTCCTCCTTTTTCATTCTTCTCCATCCCCAATATCCTAGTTCCACTCCCTGTTCCCTTTGGTTCCGTCCTTTAGCCATCTTCCTTGTCCGCTGCTTTCCTCAGAACTTTTTCTAGCCGCGCAAATCTATCGCAGTCCTCTTTCACTGGCTTCTCCCGCAACACCTGCAACAATCTCGGCCTCCAATCTCTGCCACGATCCGCTCCCATCCCTGCAATAGGCAGAAATTATATTTATCATACGGTCCATAAAATCCCATTTTACGTCACTAGTATATATATATATACTATATATATACTATATATTATAGTATGTTGTTATGTATTACTATAGTCATAGTTATTATATTTATATATATAGTCTATATAAATTATTGAGAGCTTCAACCACAAATCGAATGAGAATCGCAATAAATCGATTATCGAAGAGAAATTTCGATTATCGATGCCATGATAAAAATTGAAATCAAAATCGCATTTGGAAATGCATGTGGCCGCATAGCGGCCACCGGCAAGGAAGTAGTAGTCCTATAGTAAAAAGGAGAGACGAAAGAAACTATCGAAATTATCGAAAACCGTAGCACCGAAACTGACGCGCCACCAGTGCGTGCGGTAGAAAACGGAAATGCGCGTGCGCAGCACGCGCCACCGGGCTCGTTTTTAAAATTTTTTTAAATATAAAATAGAGATACATCTGATATCGATAAACAATCGTTATATCTCGAAATCTTGTCACGCCGAAATGCGAGCGCGGCTGCGCCTTCGCTGGCAATCGTTGTCTCTATCTCTATTTATTCCTATTCAAGAAAATTCAAGAAAATACATACACATAAATGGATATCGTTAGAGTCGAAATATCTCGGAAATTATGACATGCAAAACGTAATGGCGTTTTGTGGCGAAAATTGTAACAACGGATTCAAATCGAATATCGATATTTGCGATATCGATTTGGGTTTAGTTTTCAAAAGTATGACAATTGTTCGAGTTGTCATAACTTATGTAGTTTTACAAGTTTCGAGTGTTTTACTTGTTCTGCCCAGTGAAGAAAATTTTATATGTATGCGATAATTATAGAAAAAACAAAAGATGGTTGCTCCAAATTGGAAAACTGAAAGCTCTCATTTTTTCGAAATTGATGATGAACAGTATCTTCAACTTCGGAAAAGAATTTCGACTCTTGGCAAACCGAGAAATTTACTTTCCCTTATAAATTTCATTTTTCTATAAAATTAATGTGATTCCAATGGTGTTATTCAGATGCTGATGTTATTAGAGAAACCCGACGACGCCACGAAGCATGTTGCCGAACGAAGTGTATAGACAACTTGTCTAACCAATTCCAGAGTTCTGAATTAACCTTCTGGAAGTGTATTTGCACGTAAGTTAATCAATTTTCAACTACGCTAATGAGAATATTAATCCCGCCCCTCCCTCGCCCGAGTGCAACCAATAAGAGTGCGGCGTCCGGAAAGTTAGGTGCACGGAGCAGAATGCAATTCGTAGCATTCTTTTTTGTTCATAGCAGATTATCTCGAAAACAGCTCGGACTACAGAAAAAAGTTTGAAATAGAATCTTTCTCAAATATCAAGACGAATATTTTTTGTCATATACTTCTTTCCCGTAAAATTGATAATTAAGGAGTTATGGACGATTAGAGTATAGCGGGCTTGGGGCCACCTTGTCGCGCATTCAATTCTGATCTCTGCTACATTCTAAAATACAAAATCTAGACAGTTAAATTATCATTTTTTAATGGATTTTATAAAATTCTGAGAAGACCCTGCATAAACGTCTACAGAATTAATTACAGTGATAATTCTACGGAATTAAAAATCCCACAACAAAAAATTCTAAAAATTTGTGAATACGTTCTGACGATTCAAATGATCACTGAAAATTATAGGCTTGCAGAAAAATCCAGACAAAATACTAGCATTTTATATTTGTCCTATCGATCCAATAGATTGAGATATAATGAAGTTAACTGAGTATATATATTGTTATGTATGATTTATTGCAGGTTGACAGATAATTCAAAACGAGAGTTTGAGCGGACAGGTTGTTAAATCAGCATTGTAACAAATCTGAAGCAGAGAAATTAAAATTCGTCGTGAAACCTGGCTTACATGGTTCCGTAAGCTGAAATGACTGATGGAAAATATTATGTTAATGTCTATTTTTCCCAATAAACTGAATCATTATACTTATGTATTGAATCTTGTTATATACGTACCAAGACCTTGTTACATTAGTTATGAATTACTGAGTTATTAGCAATTTTTTTTTCTAGTTTTTTAAATTGATGTTTTTCTTAGATTGTTATTCTCAAGAAAGATTTTTTAAAAACGGCGGAAAGAGAAAGAAAGAAGCCAATCTCCATCCTTACACTTCCTTCCTTCTCTTTCTTTCTTTGAAAAAAAGAGGGGGGAAAAATTTAATTGAAAAAAACACACACACACAGACTTTAACTCTAAATTTTTGGGGGGTAATTTTAGTATAATTAAGAGCCAGTTACCGGATCGGTATATCTGTCCAAAAAATTAACAATTTCAAAAATATCTAATTTCGAAATTTGTGAATTTGTAACGAATTCCGAAAATTGCAGAAACTAAAAAAAATTGCGAATTTGAAACATAGGAAAAATGCAAAATTTCTCATGATCCCAAAAATGTTGAACGATCTGGAGTGATCCCAATCAATCAATGTTATCTCCCCCCCCCCTCCCCCCAACACTTCTTCAGAATCCACTCAGCTGGAAAGACACATGGATTTTTTCATCAGATCCAATTTTTTTCATGATCTCCCCGACAGCCGCGGTCTCACCGTGGCACGCGCCTAAAATAGATATTTTTTCCACGGATGTTGTCTCGACGAACGATGCAGGGGGTGCAACGACACGCGTGCTCAATGAACGCCCGTGTGACCCTTGTTTCAGTCTTAATTCAAAAGCCGGTCTTTAAACACACATTAAAAATTCCATGTCTTCAAAATTGTTTAAAAACCCCCCAAAATTTTTTATCAATTAATTGTTATCACCATAAGTCACATACGAACCAACACGTATGTAGATAGTACCCTGAAAAAAATTAATTTCCACAGAATTAAATTAATTTCCACAAAATTGATTAAAACAAAAAAAGCAAAAATTGATTATTCCGAAAAAAACTTATTGCAAAACACCAAAAAAATAAGGAAGATAATTTAAAACAATTAAATACAAACAAAATGAATGAATCGAATGAATGAAATAAATTAAATAAACAAATATTTGATTTCCTTAAAAATTCCAAAAACAAAATTAAATTGTTACTAATATTGAATTTTTGTATAGACGAGAAAGTGCATAGAGAAAAACTATATTAGGATCACCAGTGAATAGTTGTTTTCTGAAGATTCAAATGCCGAAAAAAATTATGAAAAATAAAGGAGGGCCGATCATCAGGATGGCACCGGAAGTCAATTATGGAGCGGGTGGAGTTGAGTGTTGCTTCTGTCGTTGTTGCACTTGTATTCACATTGAATTCTTCAAGAGTCTTCCTGGACTCGTCAAAATATCTGAAACGGTAAGAACAATTTTGGATAATTTTCAATTCGTATATTTACTATAACTATACTATGTATATACATTGGTGAATGGTATCAGGATTACAAATGATTCTGCTGGTACCATAACAAAATAAAAACACTAAAGCATAGAATAAAAACATAAGTATTATAAGCGTGAGAGATTACAGGTAACGAAAATGAATAGCAGAGAATTGCGAACAGAAATTTACTACGCATCAATTTGAAGTTCTAAACATTAAACATAACATTTTGAAAGAAGAATAAAAAATAGACAATTTGAAGTTTAGAATATGCTATTCAAAATTTCGAAAATTTATATGGCGTAGGTTTTTAAAACGTGAAATTTACAATTCAACATTTATGATTTGAGAGTTGAAGTTTGAAATTTGGAATAATTAATTTCACATTTAAACTTCGGAATACAGTTTTGAAAGTTGAGATTTTAAACGTAAAAATTGTTTTTTGTTCACATGTACACCAGATACTTAAAATTGAAAAAAAGGTTGTGCACTCATTGTTTGGTGTAGACAACACTGATCCAGACAGGCATTGTTTGATGTAGGAAAACTGAGTAAACTTGTAGCTGGAAAAATAAACAAAAAAATTAGACGAAATGTTACAAACAAATTATCAAATTCGTTGTTTAGAACTTAAGTTTGGAAAGAGTTTTACGAATTTTGGAAACCAATCGTCTATTTCTGCGCATTTGCATAATTGAAAAAAGATTATTCGGAAAGATTAGGATATCACATCAACATGGAGGTTAGGTTTTCTGCGCACACTACATTGCACCGAAAAAACGAAACAGAATTTATCTTACCGTCAGTAACATCCACTTTGTCGATTCAACAATAAATAGTTGATACATACTAATGTACTAAGATTTTTATTTCTATTGCGGTGTTTGACTATTTGATTATTCTCAAATTCCTTGATTGATGACAACGAAGCTCAGTTTCAGATAGGCCTGCAGGTGGCATCAATGGCGTCAATAATAAACGCGAATCTTTTCGAAAAAACAAAAACTGAAAGTGGTAGGACAATATTTTCGATTTCTCTGGACGAAATCACCTGAAAAAAATTTGTGAAAAATCGGACCTTTCGCAATATATATATATATCAATTTTGCATCCTTTAATTGAGACACTTAAACCTCTAAAAAATCCTTGAACAATAACGACCAGTTTTTGATTAAAGAGCGCCATATTTAACTTTGGTGTTAAGGCTTCTGATTGGTCGAAAATTTAACTCCGGCCAATCACAATTCACAACCCTTAACTTAAACTTTAACTCCTGGTCCCAGTTCTCTGTCAAGTTAACCGCGGTTATCAAACTTATTTTGAAGACAGTTTCATTCCTCATATAACAAATATTAATCTGATTTTAGTTATCGACATACTTCCGAAATTGCACTCAACGAAATATAGCTGTCATGTGTGCGCGCGCCTAACGGATACATTTGAATGCCTACATTTGGATTACCTACATTGTGTCCTTGATTATAAAACTTGAGAAAGAAAGTAATGGAACATCAAACGTGTGGTTTAAGAGAGAAGCAATATTCATTAGGGATGTCCCTTCAGATATCACAGTGTTTTCATACTAAAGCGTTATAAGAGTGGAGTTGCTTGGTAAACACTAGAGGACCACGTGACTTGTTCTGTAACCATACCCTGACAGAAAAATGTGGTAGTTATTATGTGGTTATAGTTTTCGGGCGACCTGTATGGAAAAATATCCGCATCTATGCAAGAACACACTGAGAGAAAAATTCCGCAGTTTCTACGGAATACGGTGCCAAACATGCGAAATCATTCGTACCAACTGATTATGCCACTCATTTGACGAATTTTCCGTTGTACGGAATGAATTGTCGGTTGGTGCTAAAAATTTGGTGCCGTTGGCACCGTATTCCGTAGAAACGACGAATCTTTTCTCTCAGTGCACACAGACACACCCACGCATAGATCCTGTGGGAGCTTTGAGTGCAGTGGATCTGTGCACCTGTGTACTACGACCGAAGGGGGGCGGGAAGTACAAGAGAGGGACGGAATAAAAGTATACGCACGCATACACTCAACGTTGCGAACCGTGCCATTGCCATGGTATTTATGCCATGAAACTAGGCCCCATACCATATACCATGATGACGGTCGTGGTATCATGATATACTTTTTTTTGCAGGAAAGGAGGGAGCAATGTATTTGAAGAATTATTTCTTACATAACTTTCTTCAAAAAAATTCCATAGTCCTATTCCCGTCGATTTTGGGTCGAAAAAGTGAAATTAATTTTTTTTCGATTTTGGCCAAATTTAACGTTGGGGTCTTATGGGGAGGCAAACTTAAATTTTTTAACATTGAATTTTTGGCCCCGTGTGCGTTGATACTATCCAATAGGAACTCCTAGAAGATACTTCCGTAGATTTTGGGTCGAAAAACTGAAATGAATTTTTTTCGATTTTGGCCAAATTTAACATTGGGTCTTATGGGGAGGCAAACTTAAATTTTTTAAAATTGAATTTTTGGCCCCGTGTGCGTTGATACTATCCAATAGGAACCTCTAGAAGATACTTCCGTCGATTTTGGGTCGAAAAATTGAAATTAATTTTTTTCGATTTTGGCCAAATTTAACATTGAGGTCTTATGGGGAGGCAAACTTAAATTTTTTTAAATTGAATTTTTGGCCCCGTGTGCGTTGATACTATCCATTAGGAACCCCTAGAAGATACTTCTGTCGGTTTTGGGTCGAAAAATTGAAATTAGTTTTTTCCATTTTGGCCAAATTTAACATTGGGGTCTTATGGGGGAGCAAACTTAAATTTTTAAAAATCGGATTTTTGGTCCCGTGGGCTTTTATACGATCCAATTGGGACCCCTATATACCATGAACCGAGCTCCAGGGGTTGGCAACGCTGCACACACTTCCGTTTTTTAGGAGACTTACACATTTAATACTTATGGGACGTTACGTGTCATATGTTTAGTGTTTCGGCCCAGATAATTTCCCATCAATTTATTGCCCTGGGCAATATTGGTTCGCCCTTCTTATCGCTAATGCTTTATTTGCATTTTTAGGTGATGAGCGGTATGATCCAGAGCCTACTAATCAATTACGGACTTCGATATAGCGCAACGATTGGTTCGGCGTTTGAAGGGTCTCTTACAACGTCATCCGCGTGTTTCCTCACTTCTTCTGTGCTGTTAGCTTGTTATGTTTTTTCGAAAAAATCGTATGGTCTCATCCGAGCGTCATTATTTGTAAGTTTCTCACGTAAAATTCTAACTTTTTCCTCTTTGGCATTGTTGACATTTTTTAAATGTCTGCAATTCTTGCAATTTTCTAAAGTGCTCCAACGTAGAAATTTTTGTTTCGGAATCTGATAAGAATTTCCATTTTTTAAAAACTTTTTCAATTATTGAAATGGTTAATTTTAGATGAATTTTGAAACTTTCGCGGGCTTTTTTTGTGATTTTTTTATTCTCAGTTTTTTTTGTTTTTCATAAATGCAAATTGGAACATACCATGTTCTTGTATATAAAGAACTTCCGTGAGGCTAAATATACAGGAATGAAATTGGTGTATTTTATAAAAAATTTAACTTTGTGAAATTATTCTGAATTTTTGGAAATTTTTCAAAAGTAAATCATGATTTATTTTTAGATTTTTGAATCTTTATTTTCGAGGACATGATTTTTGATGCACTCGTGTACTTTCTCTATCCGGGCTCCGCCACTTATCTCGGGTTTTCTCACAAAATATTCCCTGTGTCATACTATCACCTTACTCACTTCCTGACTGTGGAGAATTCCAGGAATTTTGGTGTTTTAAATTTTTCGAAACTTGGAATTATTTTGCAATTTCGAATTTTTGTAAATTCTTGAAAATTTTCTCCGAATTTTCGGAGTAAACAGTACTAGATCATTTATATCTTAATCCTTTGGAAATTTGCAGTTTTATAAATTCGCACAATTCCAGAAATTGGTTTTCAAAGTTGTCAAGGGTTTTTAGCCCTGTTGAAAATTTGCAATTTTTAAGTTTAGAAAAAAATTGAAAAAACTTTGAAAATGTAACAAAATCCTCAAGTTGTAAAATTGCGGAAAGCTTCAAACTTTTCCACGAAATTCCTCTGATTTTTTGTAAATTTTGGACATTTGGCAACATTTGAAATTCGCGAGTTTTGGAAATTTAAAAACATAAAAATTCGTAGATCTCTGAAATTTCCAAAAATTTGATATTTGTGAATTTTTGAAACTTTCAAAATTTTGAATTTTTGAAACTTTCAAAATTTTGAAATTTGTAAACTTTCAAAAATGAAAAAAGGTAAAAAATTTCGAAAATTTTGAATTTTTGAAATTTTGAAAAATTTGATATTGTTAATTTTTTTGAAATTTGCAAATTATTAGGATTTTTGAAATTTAAAAAATTCAAAAATTTTTAAATTTGTAAATTTTAGAAATTTTCAAAAATTTAAAATTCGTGAATTTTGGACATTCGTGAAAGTGAAATTTTAAACGAGTTTTTCACTTTGAATTCCCTATGTTATAGGAAATGATGTTTAACGCACTTGCGTGCTTTCTCTATCTGAGCTCCGCCTCCTATCTCTGGTTTTCGACAAAAATGTTTCTCTCGCCGCAGTACTACCTGACGCCGGGCTTCGATGTATATCCCGCAATGATCGCGGCATATGTGAGTACCCGATACTATTCTTATTATTATTTTACCAGCAAAGAGTTAAACGTTTTTTATCTGTTACAGATGCTGAGTATGGTCGTGGGATTCGTACACGGTGCAGACGCGTATTTCTCCTTTCGGGAGTACAGAAAAAAATAGTAATTGAATAATCGTTTAAACCAATTGTTACTCTAGTCAAATAATTTTTTATTATATTCTTACATATATTTATAGTATTTTAATGGATTGTGCTGTACATTAACTTTTCCACTTTTTGTATCTCTCACGTTTTTAAATATTTATTTGTTTTTTTTTAATCAAAATTATATTATGATTATTAATTTTATCCAATATTATTTTTTACATTTCTGTAATTCTGTACGTTTCGAAAATTTCTAAAAATTTTGAAATTTTCGAACTCGAATTAAACATAATTTTTTGTAAAAAATTTTGTAAAAACGAAATTCGAAAAATTTGGGCCTTTTCGAAAAAGCATTCACGATTTACGAAAAAACTTTTCGTTTTCAAAATATTTATTTTATTGGCAAATTTTTTTGTAACTGTGAAATTTTAAAATTTTTCAAAAGTGGGATTTTCTTTTCTACTTCACTACTATATTTTTTCCTACTATATATATTTGAAGTTTTGGGCATGTTCAACATTTTTCAAAATTATCCATATTTTTCGTATTGACGTAAGCATAAATTTCGAAGTCCCCAACTTCATTACGCATTCTAAATATCATTAATTATCGATAATGTGAATGATTGATTGTACCTATCAGCACCGCAATAATTTTATCGGCGACTGACGAGTGAACGGTTGGAGATTGGTATTGG
The DNA here is from genome assembly GCA_026005395.1 of Asobara japonica. Lineage (NCBI taxonomy): Eukaryota > Metazoa > Arthropoda > Insecta > Hymenoptera > Braconidae > Asobara > Asobara japonica. The sequence continues at coordinate 2,371,004 of BQMI01000151.1, read as the reverse complement.
CCCTCACGCGACAGAGGCTTCCAGCGATTTCCTCTCACACTTGTCATGTCAGTATTTCCCATACAGTAGCTGAGGAAACAGAGTGTCAATTCAGTGTCCTCAGAAATTTCGAACCACTCAGCGTACCAGTTCGCATTTTGTGACGAACGTTAATTTGTTCAACTAAAAAGATCATAATGACAATCACCTAAACAAGAATAACCATGATAACACCATATATAATAGCAATCAATTGAATAATCACAATAATAACATAAGTAAAACAGTTCATGGAAAATGGAACCAAAGTTTCAACAAAATTTGACAACACAAACAAACTTAACTCAAGGTAACTTCTCCAATAGTTCAAAGTAGTTTATCAGTGAAAGATCGATCAAAATGTCAACCGATCTTCAATGGGATAAAAACCGATTTAAGAAATCCGAATCCGATTGGTAACAAACAGTTTGTATGTAATTTTTCTTTAACCAACCTGTTGACGAAATACGTTGCAAAAAGTTAGAGTCGTCGGTTTGGTCTGATAATTGAACGAATGTGTGTACCAACCTAATGATCGAGTACCTTATGCAGATGTGATTTACGACGAATGGGGTTTCTATGCTTTCCCACTTAACCGGTTAATTTAAGGAAGGGAACTGACCGCAACAGTTTCCACCTGTAATATCGTCTTGATGACTTAGGATGACTTAGGGTGTGTTTGACTTGGGAACAGTATTTTTGTTACAAATATTAATTTTCTCTTGTTCTCAACATATACACCTGCCCTGACGATTTGGGTTTTTCTGTTAAAAATAGGTAAAAAATAACCTTTTAGTACTTACTAAACATTTGAAAATGAACTATTTGAGTAATTCATAGCCATTTATCATAGTCACTCATTTATCATTCATTACAAGGATTCGTTTATCCCACAGTGAATGGTAGCGTGGATGTTCAATCGCCAGGGTGCACAGGCGCAAGCACACAACCACAGTGTTTATGAACAAATTACTCATTTACATCGTTAAACGAGGCATGTGCTTGTGTGTGTGTGTGTCACTAAACACATTAAACCCAAAGTTTCCAGACAATTTTCCTTGCAATACACCAAAAGATTTCAATACTCGAAGTTATCAGTTCAGCTTCAATTGCAACAATAAACGTTCTTACCGTGTTACACTATTTTGTATAAAAAAATGTTATCTTCTCCTTGAAGTTGTATTTATCCTTTCACTCTAAACAAAACGTTCCACTGACTCACGGGATGTCATTCCTTTGGAATTTCATAGCGGAGTGATAAAATAAAATAGATTGCGCGTTGTTATAATTTTTAGGGAATATTGCGTCAAATATTATACATATATATTATGATGAAATGGGCATTCTTACATAAAAACGAACATTTAGTAATTTTTTCCACGGACAGACAAACAGACACACACACACACACACACACACAAGGTCGGGGCTTTTGTGTAATGGGTAGAGTATCTCCCTACTATTTCACATCATAGAATATTTTCTCGTGGATTGCGACCGATAGGAGGAACATTTCGTGTGCGCTATCGGCGGTGCCGATAAAATGAGACCGCAAGGCCGGGCGGGAGCCTAACCCGCCGCAGGGGGGAGGGTCCATCATAGGCGCCCACCGTCGTAGCACAGGGGTTCTCGGAAGTTTACCCTGTGTTTGGAAATATGACGGCCGAAATGGCGAAAGTCGGCCCCAGCCGCACGGATGGGTGTCCAGTACGCCCTACACTGAAGAGCAGCTTTCCCGGGGTGTGCATGGCAGATGGATGGATGCGAAAAATATACACACACACAGAATGATTTCCAGAGGACAATATATATACCTCAGAGTCACACAGATGCAAATTTGCACCCGCCAAATCGTTCAAACAGTCCTCGATCAGCAGGAAAAAAGCATTGGGTTATCGAAATCAATCACAATGTCTAATGTCACAATAACATGACCACGGAATTTCATAATTGAATGCCGGATATGGTGAATTACATTGTCGAGCATTACTTCAGGACGTGATTGATATTTCGTAAAAGTGTCGACGCGACATTGGGTGTGTTATTAGTAAGGAGCCATATATTTTCCTTGATAGAATGAAATTTCAGCATAACAACTTAAATAAATCAATATTTTATTTATTTCATATTCTCCTATCCAGTTTTGCCTTTTCTATTTCTTTCCTCTTCTATGTTATATTTTTGGATATTTCAAAATTTTCAGGTTCAAAATATCTTTAAATGCGTTCGCTATTTTTTAAATTCGCCAACCTTTTGACGATTTCGAAATTCCGAAAATTATTGAAATCTAGAAATCCCCATTTTCGAAAACTTTCAAAATTTCGGGGATTGCGATTTTTTTCGAAATTTTTCATTCTCATCTATTTTCACTTTGTTGAGGGCTATGGACGATGCACAGTGAACCTTCGTTAGTTGCAACACACTTACGACAGTAGGGGAGGTAAAACTTGGAACGTTGCAACTAAAAAGTTGCTCCCACTCTTTCGAAACGCTCGGCGTCAGTTCCAGGACGTGTAAAGAGACAAATAATATTTTACCTTCAATCTTCCCAGAATTCCCAATTTCACAAAGAACGAATCTAAACAAAATACGACCGACGGTAACGCGCACGTGTTTTGGTGAAATGGCGGCGGAGAAGCTTGTGGGGGGGGGGGGGGGAGGAGAGCAGTGCGTCGGCGCAGGAAAAAATACAAGAGGTGAAGGTTGCAACTAACGAAGGTCCCCTGTAATAACGATGTACTGTAACGTCTACAGAGGTTAAGGTGAAAAAAAAACATGATTCTCACTCCAGACACCATATTATCTCTCACTTTCTGTGGGCCCGCCTATTGCGAGGGTGGACGTGGTAATCTGCTCTTCCAAACGCGAAAACTTCAGCCCACAAACCTGAGACCCTGAGAGTTATGGAGCAAAAATTATTGTATTCCTATGGTCCTATGGTCAAAAGGAGAAGCGAAGAAAAATCTCGAAATATCTCGATATCACGTAAGACGAAAGATCTCGAAAACCGTAAGACCGAAACCAACGCCACACCAGTCAGTGTGGCGAAAAGAGGAAATGCGCGTGCGAAGCACGCGCCACCGCTCTCGTGGAAATAAAAATTTGCTACAAAACATGTTCAATAATAGATTTCCTTCATAAAACTACTTGTTGAAGAGATTTGTGTGACTTTTCAAGAAACGAGTCCGGTGGCGCGTGCTGTGCACGCGCATTTCCTTTTTCTGCCGCACGGACAGGTGGCGCGCCTGTTTCGGTCTTACGCTTTTCGATAATTTCGATATATATCAATAGTTCCTTTCGTATCTCCTTCTTACTATAGCACTATAGGAAAATTTGAGAAGAAACAATTATGCGGGAATTGAAGCGGTATATACATATATATGCAGCTCATGAGTTTCATGTTTTATATATTTTTATTGTTTCCCATTTCGTAATTTTTGTTTAAGGTTACGAATGGTCAACTGCAGCGCCACTTACACCGGAAGAGCAAGATGCAGTCGTGAATCTCATTATCGTTGTGTGTGGAATCGTAATAGCCATGGTGCTGCTATTTGCTATGGGCGTTTTTCTCGATTTTAAACATCAGTGAGTGGTCTCTCCTTTTCAAGATCGTGAAATCTGTGCAAATTCATTGATTCCATGCTATTTTCTTGACATGTAGGAGCCGAGATCCATTGAAGAAAAAGACACGCTTGCGCCTGAAGTTTCCGAGACTTTCTCATCCGAGAAATCGCTGCGACGATGGAAAACCATTTGCCGGAGACATGTATGCCAACGGTACCACCCAATTCGGTGCAATAATGATGACGCAAGATGCACCGGTTTGATAGCGCTATATCTGAAGAATGCATAGAAAATACCAATGCGCCATGCACACCCATTCAGAATTTCTCTGACGCACATGATTATCAATTCAATCCGTTAACGTCATCAAACAGAGAGAACTGGCGAAACAATTCGCAAAGAGATCTGAATAATGGGGGGAGAATATCTGACTGTGATATCAATTACTTTCCGTCCTTCCTGCCTCAAGAGGTATAATTAGATAAGTAAAGATGGCGAGAGACCTGATAGAGGCCAAAAGACCATTTTTAAATATGGAATAGTTTCATCGAGAAAAAAAAATTGACTTTTCTCTCCGTAAATTAAAAATTGTAGATTATGCGCAGACAGACCCGTCGATCGGCCTTCTATTGCATAAACAACTCGATCGGTATGTCGATTACCTTTCGGGTGAACTCGGATTCGGATATCAAAATATTTCCTCTATAGTAAAAAGGAGAGACCTAAGAAAATATCGATGTCTATCGGAATTATCGAAAAGCGTAAGATCGCGACCGACGCGCCACCAGTCAGTGCGGCGGAAGAAGGAAATGCGCGGGCGGAGCTATAGTATAACCTTGAGCTTCGACCCCAAATCGAAATAAATCGATTAGCACTACCAGAACACAAATCAAACTCGAAATCACACTTGGCCGTGTAGCAGCCTCGCTACTATAAATTAAGTTGACGGTGAAGGAATCGATTGCCAAGTCAATTGTATGTCGATATATATATAACCAATCGAGATCCACTCGAAAACTAGTCGACTGGTCAAGTTAGACGAGCAATCGAAGGGTCCGCCAAGGCGTCTATCTAGGATTCGAATTAACCTTCAACTAATTATCGTTTCTGCCGAAGAGCTGGAAAAAGATGGAAAAACAAATATGAGGGTTATTTGAGGAAAACAAATATGAGGGAAATACTAGTTCATGTGGTGGCCGCTACGCGGCCCCATGCCGTTCCTTGTCTGCTTTCGAGTTCGATTCCGATAATCGATTTATTTACTTGATTGAAGCTCTCATTTATATATAAGGACAGAGAGAGATAGAGACTACACTGTCAAAGAAGCGGTTGCGCGCGCATTTCAGCGTGACAGACTTTCGAGATAATCGATATATATCGTACATTGTCCTTTTTAGAATAGGATAGTTTTCTCGGGTCTTGGTCCGAACTCTCCCCACTCCACTCTTTCAAGCGCGCGCTGTATAGTGGCGAGGAGTGGGGGGGCTTCGGTCCGCAAGCCGAAGTTACTTACGTTGTAGGAAGCATAATATGCATAGTCCAATGAAAATAAAATGCACAATGTACATAGGATTACATTTTAGGTTACATTGGTAGTAAACCATTGGCGAAGTATCCACCTGTAGAATTCTGTAGTATAAATTCTATGGAACCCAGTTTTTGGTTAGTGAGCGCCATATTTAACTTTGACGTTAAGGCTTCTGATTGGTCGAAAATCTAAATCCGGCCAATCACAACGCTTAACTTTAACTTTAACCACGAGATTAACTATGGCTAACTTGACTAAAAACTGGCGCTCAAAGTTAACACGTGAATTTTACGTACCGAAGATCATTCCTGGAAGACTTTTTTGACAAAATTGACTATCTTGGTGATGAGATGTTGTATGGAAAATTGATATTTATAGAAATATTTTTCCATGGATTCTGACACATATAGCAGGAACATTCCGTGTGTGCTATCGGGCATTACCGATAAAATGCGACCACTAGGCCGGGCGGGATCCTACTCGACTCAGGGGAGCGTGGCTTCCATTATAAGCACCCGCCAAGGTAGAACAGAGGTTCCTGGGGGTTTACCTTGTGTTTAGAAATACGATGACCTAAATGGCGTAAGTCGGCCCCAAGCGCATGGATGGGTGTCCAGCCCTACCTTCCGAAAAAATGCTGAAAAGCCACTACCGTTGGGAGTACAAGAGAGATGGACGAGAAAAAACATACACACAAACATTTAGTAACAAATGGTCTAAAAATGTTGGAAATATCTTCGTGGAGATCAGGAAGTTGAAAATTGCTTATAAAAGTTATTTATTTGACGATATTGTGCCAAATATTTTTATAAAATAGTAATAAGCTATATATATATAGACGTCATAATATGAAAAGTTTAACATAAACGGTTTCCTATAGTAGAAAGGAGAGACGAAAGAAACTATCGGTATATATCGAATTTATCGAAAGCCGTAAGACCGGAACCGACGCGCCCCCAGAAATGCGCGGGCGAAGCACGCGCCACCGGACTCGTATAGAAAAGAGAGTTATACCGGTCATGAAGGTGAACATTAGTCAACATACTAGAAGTCTCTATAATTATCTTGGATTTGTTTTTTGCCGATTCTGCATCTTCGAATGTAATCGCATTATCGGGATAATTTGGTGAGAGAGAGTTAGGCAATTCAAGGTCAGAGCTACTTGACGTTATTGATGATCACCTTGATGACTATCTCCAATAAATGGGCGATAATCTCGGGAGTTTTGTCAGTGAAAAGATTCATGTGACGCATCAATCTGTGGGGCAGAGACCTCGCCGACTTGCATTATTCAATCTGTACATATAATGCTAATCCCTCGGAATTTATACTCTGAATTATTCATTCTCTTATTTTATGCTGCATTGTTTTTAGAACAAGATTATCTGTTTCACGCTATCGATAGAATGATGAAAATAGACTCGTATAATATGTTTGTATTTATTGGGAATTTTTTATCCCTTTTTTAGAAATTTATTTTGCTCATTTATAAAGAACAACTTTATTGAAGCGCTCACATCTCATGTAACGTTCGCGAAACGTTACTAAATTTAAGAAATTGTAAAACTTTCTATTATTTTTTAAAATTTTTAAAATTTCCAAAATAAAAAAATCTGTGTTTCTAACGCATTTGAACGGACGTAAATATATTAACAAATATTTCTAGAAAAGAAATATAAGATTTTTGAAAATATTGAAGAACTCAATTTAAATTAGTGTTCAAATTATTCCTTAAAATTATTTTTATTCGATAAAATAATAAAAAAAAAGGAACCAAATTTTGATTAAAAAAGGTATAAAATGTGAAAGAATTCTTACAATTTTAGAGATTAAGAGATAGAAAAATAGTAAGAATACGAAAATTTCAAAATGGGCAAAAATTGAGGTAGTACAAAAAAAAAATAAAAAACGTCAAAATTTTATGGGAATTTGAAAATTGAAAGGAAAATTTTCCAAAACATTGGAAACTGAAAAATGAGATATGAAGTCTTATGTAAATTTATTATTACTATTTTAAGGAATAAGGTGTATTAACTGAAAGAAAATTGTGCCCCCAATCGGTCTGTTAATCGGTTATTTATTGTACATATGTATCACACTGTCATACTGGTATGTGCTTTTATTAACAAAAGTGTTATAAAAATACTATAAATGTTCGCAATCTTATATCCCCAATGAAGAACATTGGAATTGTTCAATACATGATGTATAAAAAATCTTAGTTCTGTATCCTGTCGATTTATGTTATGTAATAAAAATATAGTTATTGGAAGATAAAGTCAATAAATGACGAATCACAGAGTTATACATTGTTCAAGAAAAAACTCAAAAGTTGTACACTGTTCAAAAAAAATAATTCAAGAATAAATTTCATAAAAAGAAAATATTTTCCACATTAGAAAAAAATTACGAAATTACCAATTGAAATGCAAACTAAATCATTTTGAATTAGCCGTAAATTAAACAAAATAGCTATACTGCTCTAACGATTTAAATAAAAAATGCAAATAAGGAAATTGAGAGATTTTTTTCACATTCGAAATTTGTTTTTTTTATAAACGAATTTTTATTTTTTCTGATTTTTAAAATTTATTTCGGTTCCTCTCCACTTTCTTCTGTACCAAGATTTAATTGTAATTTTTTCTCGCATTTTTTCATCCATGTTCATTAATTATAAAAATACCATACTAAAGAGAATGGGGAAAAAAACGGAAATTCAAGGTCAACTGTGGTACTAGAACTTGTGGAATGTCACCAATATTTTTTCGTAAAATTCATTGCAATGTCTATTAACAATATCTGCAATTTGTACTGGAAATTCAGGTCAAGATATTTTCGATCATTTTGAATATGCATTCCAATTATTCCGTACTCATCTGTTCTCAAAAATTGTACAATCACTAGAAAAATTAGTCACATCATGAGCATTGAGGACGTTACGCCAAGTTTTTTAGAGATTGTTTACAAATGTTTTGGCTCAATTTTCAAAAAGGTGGCTTCTCATCAAAAAAGGTTCGCCCCAATTTTTGAGCGATGTTTTATATATTTCTAACTCATCTGAATGGTGAATTGAGAAAAAAAATGTAATACAAGTGACTGAATTAAGAATGAACTTAAAAATTCCTGAATAAAATTAGTAGTGCAAATGTTTTAGAAAAATTTCTATAATTTTTGAAAAATTCTTAAAAAATTGCATCCAAATTCCAAATTAAAAAAATTAATTTTGTTCAATTTCCAAAAGGCAAACTCGCATGATATATCTACAAAAACAATATTTTAATATAGCTGGAATTCCAAACTTTTGATTCTATTCCACAAAAAAAAACGTAGTTCGAAGTAAGAAATTGGTTTCACATTTTTTCATGTGGGTAAAAAATTTCATATTTATCTCAGAAACTTGGAATAAAGCAAGTGTGAAAAATTGAGAGCAATTTCTATACATGGGTTAAAATCTTGACACAACACCCTTAAAGTACTCAAGATAGTTCGGCAACAATGTGGTAAGAATTATCATAATGCTTTAATCCATTTGCAATGAGTGAGTTGGACAGCTCAGTTTAGCACCTTCCTAGGACCATAGCCAGGAGCGCCATTCTGACGTAAACTCCACACTCAGCTTGTCTGAAATATGCAGCCCTTGGATCACTGTCAAACTCTGGACTGATCTCAAAATTCCTGGGCAGTGGATGCATCACGACCATCCTCCTCTTGGCCCTCGTCATCAGCTGGGGTGTCACAACAAAGTGTCCACAAACTCTGTCGTACTCTTCCTGGCTTTGGAACCTGTAAGTTTCATGCACAAGTTTGAAAATTTTTCACGCTTACAAAAACTTTTAAATTGCGGGAAAAAAATGAATTCAAATTGAAAAATACGAAAAATAAAATAAGTTGAACAAATAAAAAAAAAAACAAATTAGAATTAAAGTGTTAAAATTGAAAAATGAAAAGTGGAAAATATACAAATTAACAAAATAATGAATAAATTGTAAATCACAGAATAGAAAAATTCTGAAAAAAAATATTTGCACAATTTTTCTAACATTAAAAAATCCAAAAAAGTGTAAAACCGAAAAATTAAAAAAAGGAAAGCAAACATGAATGTTAACACTGTCGACTTTTTAAGAGTTAGAAACATGAATAATATCAATCGCAATTTCGAAAATTCTATAAACAATAGTTGGAAGAGCCCCCAAAAAATTGAATTTTAAAATTTCTAATAAATTAAAAAGTCCAATAACAAACAAAAAACTCGGCAAAAATATTTCTAAAAAAATAATATTTTTAAATTGATCAGTGGAATTAACATGAAAGAGGTAGTGTCAACGAAATTTCTGTTGCAAAAGAAATAAAAACCAATACACACCGTTCTCTCTGAATTCTCGTCATGTAGAGGACATCTGTGTCGGGTAGGACGTCCTCCAGACTCGAAAATTTCTCCTGTGGCACTCCGCGCTCTGCCACGTAGTTAACTACATGATCAGGCATTCCGAGTCCATGAGGACTGACATACCTAAGCTGTACATTATACAGAGTGAGAAGTCTGGCCAATGAGTGAACGGTGCGTCCATGCTTCAAATCTCCAACCATGGTAATTGTCAGTCCATTGACAGTTCCAATTTCTTCTCTGATGGTGAAAACGTCCAACAGGGCCTGGTCAACTCATTCAAATTAGTAAAAGACAAAAAAACCTGGCACTCCATTCCTTCAAAATGTTCAAGAGTATATCTATATTTATGACAAACCTGGGTTGGATGTTCTCCAACTCCATCTCCAGCATTGATCATGGGTTTTCTACAATGTTGAGCAGCCCTGGCTACAGCCCCAGGCTCCGGATGTCTCAGAACAACGGCATCAGCATAACCTGCCATGACAGCCACAGAATCCTCAAGAGTCTCTCCCTTTTTCACGGAAGAAGTTGAGCCATCCATATGAATAACTCTTCCTCCAAGTCGTTGCATAGCAGTTGAGAAACTGCAGGATGTTCTCGTGCTGACTTCGTAGAAAATTGAAGCCATCACTTTGCCCCGAAGAACATTGTCCAATGGTCGATCCTGGCAGAAAATTTTGTTAGCAGAAAACTCTTTAAGGATTCACCGCTCGATAGCACGCGGGGAATCCCCCCCCGGCCACTTCGTCCGCGTCATATGCGTTCTCTTCTCAATATCATATGTACTCTGTAATTTCAACTTCTCGATATAGGGAAGTTATTGTAATGGCCCCGAAAATCAAAAGTGGAAATTTCATTATATCTTTACGTTTCAAAGTCTCTCTAATCGTTCTAGAGCATTTTTAACAAAATGCCTGTGTTTATGTGTGTGTGTGTTTGCACGTACGTTTGTGCCTAGAATTTTTGGACAACGATTTCTTGCAAACGAATCGGCCGATTCGATAATTGTTTTTTTAATCGATGCATCTTCACGCAGCTGAGACCTGATTAGATTTTGAAAAAAATTCATGCAGTAGTTTCCGTTTGTTTTTAACATGGAGCATAAAAATCGCCGGAAGTTTTAATCAATCATTATTTACGAAGGAAAGTTGTGATCAAGCTAATCAATGTCGCAATTGGAGTGTCTCGGCGTACCTTAGCTTCGATCAAAATTTGACTCACTTTCATGTAGTGATTTATTAGTTGTTGGTTGATTTTGAGTGGCGCGAAATTTGAATGACTATTCAAACTTTCATATTGAGTCTAGATCTGAAGTTGTCCGACTACCGCCGGCGCATGCGTGTTTGCCCGCATTAGCACAGGAGAGTCTGAATGCGCGATGCGCAGTGTGATTGGTCAGTGCGTCACGTGACATAGTCGCAGGTGGCGACACCTGTTGTATTCCAGTATTCAAAATTTCATGATTTCTATTTTTTTCTCTGAAATCAGTCTTTGAACATTTAATTGACGTGTCGGAAAATCTAGGAATGGCAAACAGAAATTACTAATCGGGAAGTTTTGTTTGTGTTCCCAAAGAGGGCAAACACACTTCCATCCCAATAGTTCTAATAACAAAACTATACAGTATGTAATACACATCATCGTGACGACGAGTTTGTTCACTTGGCAGTTCAGTGTTGGTTCACCATTTACTTATAGACGTGTTATAGAGAACGGTTGAACAAAGTTTCTGATACACACATTTTGAGAAATCGTGGAAATTTTGTAATAACTTCTTCGGAAATATTACCTTGAGAACGTCAATTCGGAAAGTTTGGGCAGTATTGAAAATATCGTTGAGCTGTTCCTTCGTGAACATATCTGCAGTTAAGATGTGCTGGCCGCCAAGACCATGAGTCAAGTGATGCTTGAGCTGTGTGGTTGGTTGGAGGAAGCCATTTTGAAGGCCATTTGGAAGCGGATCGATCTTAAGGCGACCGAGCAATGGGGAAATTGGTCGTTGAGGCACCTTTGACATGTCACGAGCTTCCACGTCCGGACCAAAGTGGACTCCGCTTTTTCCTGAGATCACAGATACATTTTAAGTTCATTCAGTTTTTCTCAATTAGAAAATACCCAATAATCTCAAATGTTTGAAAAATTTTCTAAAATTTGAGAATTTATGAAAAAAAAAAAAATTATAATTGTGCACCTGATAAAAAATCATAATTACCAAAGCTTTAAAGAATTTTGAAAATTATAGGAATTTCAAAAATTACAAAAAAGAATTTTGACCAATTGAAAAAAAAATTGATAATTTAATTTTTTTTTCATTTTCACTTGACTATTAAAAAATATTCGTGCATGTTCTACCTGTGACTGGTTGCAAAAGGTGGTAGAAGTCGGCTTCTTCAGCTGGTGCTCCTTTTTCATAATTTGGAGACAACATTTTATCGAGAGCTGAACTCGGACGGCTAGAAACGTCCACGGTCTGAGTGTGTATGATTGGTTGGATTTTTTGGTTTCGTTGAATTTCGCGGATGTCCTGACCGAATCCAGGGGGAACCAAGACCTGTGAAAGATCGAATTTTATAATGAAGTGTTTTTTTTCCTATGTCCCTCTCTCTTGTAGGTGCTCGTCGGCATTTCCTCGGAAGGGACTACTGGACACCCATCCATGTGGCTGGGGCCGACTTTCGTCATTTAGGTGTGGCCAAATTTACCTATGCACAAGTTCTTCAAATGCCATGCGCAACTTGTATTGAAGGATTAGAATTAGCAATAAAAGCAATAAAAGTGAAGACATGTCGTTCTCTACGTGAAAAATCCCCGAATATTGTATAAACTCCTTAATCAAAATGGGCTTATTCTACTTTCCTGGTAAAATGAAAAACACATTACAAACCTGACCCTCGACGTAAGCGACTTCCCCACGAAGCACTACACGATGAACAGAACCTCGGATCTTCATTCCCGCAAATGGAGTCCATTTGGATTTCGTGAAGGCAAGAGCAGTGGGAATGGTCCATTCCTCATCAAGATCAACTTCGACATACGTGTTTGGTTGAGCCGGAAGGTTAAAAATCCGTTTAGGATTCGTGTAGAATCGATCGATTATATCCTGAAAGAAATCACGATTTGAGGTTTTTTTAATGAGAAAATGAGACGTTTTATAAAATACCTTCTTAATCTATTTAAAACCATGTGGGTAGATTCGAACTTAGATTTTTTTCCCCCATTCTCATCTTGTTTCTCTGTTTATTCAAACCTTTTATTTAATTTGTTTTTTTTTTTTATTTATTTTTCATCCATTTTCATTAATTTTTTTAGGTCAATTTTTTCGTGCACAAGCTTTTAAATAGATTCGAATTTTTGTATACTGGAAGATCAACAAAACGTAATTAGTAATTCATAATTTTGTATTTTCAGAGTTTTTCCATGTCTGCATTTTTTTGCATGCTTCCATTTGTTAGATCCCAGGTCGTTTCTGTCTTAAAAAAATTAAAATTTTGAATATTTAAAAATGAATAAGGTGAAAATTATTATTCATGGAAAAAAAGCTGAGCAAAACATACTTTTCACTGATAAAAAGTATGTTTTTGTCACCAATACCCTCAATTAAAAATTGAAGCGATAGATCAATAGTTGCTCGCTATCAATCTAACCTGTCCCTCTCTGTCTCTGGAATAGTTCACCGAATAGAATAATTCATTATGTGATGAGAAAAGTCATCGAGATAATCCGGGGATTCACTATCGAATCGAGTGATTGTTTATCGAAGATCCCATTTTATCTGCAAATGTGGCTCTTGCAGGAAGTGCGATAAGTGTAGGCTCATGCAGAGACTGCACTCGCATTTTTTCTCTACGAGTCCGGTGGCGCGCGCTTTGCACGCGCACTTCCTGTTTCCGCCGGACTGACGTCGGGGTGGCGCGTCGGTTTCGGTCTTACGCTTTTCGCTAATTTCGATACATATCGATAGTTCCCTTCCTCTCTACTTTTTAACTTCCCGATCCAGTACTTATATTGTTATTAACAATGTCAATTGTTTATAATATGGTACTGCATAAACTATTAGAGTTAGCGCAAAATTCATATAAGAAAAGTTGTTTGCCATATAAAAATACGTATTTTGTGTAGAATGCCTTTTTTCGATAATTTGCATAATTAAGGAGGTATAGCAGTCTCCACAATTATGTATGTAATAAGTGAACGAATGGACCCAGCGCTGTCTGACGGTCCCAATCGAAGTGTTTTCATGCAAAATCGAGCGGATCACATTTTGGATGGCAATTGTGCAGTATATGCAATGTTATTAGCAATTGCAATTGTTTATACTGTTCCACTGGGTATAATATTAAAGTTTTTGTTTTGCAGCCGCATCCTTATTGGCGTCTCACTCTCACTCAAGTAACACGCATAAGTCTCATCCTCATGCTCACCATGCGTCTACTTAAGTATTCATAATTATCTGCTTCATACATGAGTCAGTTTGGAATTCTCAAATAGGCATGTTTTCGTTATGATAATAACAGGGGTCACACTGATTAACCGTAGTATATTGGAGAAGAATAAATTTAGTAGGTTGTGCTGAAAAACCAAATCGGGAAGTTTTGTTTGAGCCCCGAGTGAGCACACACATGCACACACCACTAGTGACTATAGGAAATAGGTACAGTAGGGTTCCCTTAATATGTCAGTTCGGTAATCGGGCCAGTACTTCCCCGTTCAGCCTGTTCTCCCTTCGCCTGTTCCCCCACCTCATCAACACCTCGCGCATGCGTGTCTCAACGCGCACACGAAAAGCGGCGCAATAGCCCACAACAAACCCTGTCCAGCGTCTAAGCGTTTGACAGTGTAGGCTGTTCCGTTGCCCCCACTCATTCGGTTTCCCCCACCCGCCAGCGATATACTCCCTCCACCGCACGCCCCCAACGGAGGAGTGGGACTGTTCTTTAATCCAGACTTCCAGCGAAATTCGCTCAAGGACACCCCCTCTAGCGGGGGATTAAGGGAACTCTACTGTATTCAATATCTCTTCAACATTTTTCATTAAAAAAAAATGTATGACCATCGTGGCTTTCAACGTTCGAGATTAAACCGCAGATTAAGGGGATTAAAATGACGAGTGTCACTGATAACATTCGAAAAAAAAAACAATAATTCTAGAATTTGATTTAAAACTTATGGACTCTTCTAAGAGAGTTTGGATAATTTTTTTTGCAAATCTTAATGCTGGTGAAAATTGTTACAATTAGTAAACTGACGGTTGCGAGAAGAGAAAAATGATACGTGAGTCATTGCGTTGAGACCAGCTTATGTACACATTTATCTTCCCCGCTCGATGACGAATTTATTGATTTTAATTTCTACGTGATTGATTAAGCAGACAGTCGGAATGCATCAAGCAAATTTTACTTGGAAATAGAAAAGATAAAAAAGATAAAATATATGAGATTCTAAAGGAAAACTGAAGAAATTTTGACTCAATGAAAAAAGGTTTATGTTTTTAGCAATGAAAAGCCTTCTAACAAATAATAAAATTTCCAAGCTCTGTAATCATTTTTCATGCCTAGCCAGTCGATATATATAGTCAATATTTTTATTTGATTAATTAACACGAATCTGTAAATAACAAATTTGCCAATTTTGTCAAAGTGGCAGGTGTGGAGGGACATGACAAGCAATGTGAAAAAAATTGGCGTCTTGAAAAAATTGAGCAAGATCAAACCTTCGGAAATTTAATTTTGAAGATGTAGTTTTTCCATCCAATAAAAAAAACATTATTATTTATAATGTTGGCATTAGACTTTCGCTCAATTAATTTGTAAGGCTCTGACTTGATTTTGGGTGCTTGAAGATTGAAACTATTCAGAGACTTTTACTGAAGGTTTTGGCTTGGAGAGAGAGGATGGACTCGGTCCAGAAAGGGAAGCCGATTACTCTCAACTCGGTGCGCGATTCAACAACGTGCCAAAACCTACATTATCTTCCTCATTAAAGTTATTGAAGGTGCATTCCTACAATTTGAAACTTGAAGTAACAATGTCTTTTTCGAAGTTGAAGATACTGTTAATCATTGATTCCGAAAAAATGAGAGCTTTTAATTTTCCAATTTGGACCAATCATCTTTTGGTTTTTCTGTAATTATCGCATACATATAAAATTTTCAACACTGGACAGAATATGTAAAACACTCGAAACTTAATAAATTAACAGAAGCTCAAGAAATATTTTGTGGATATCATTTTCAATACTACATAAGTTATGACAACTTGAACAAATGTCATACTTGTGAAAACTAAAGCCGAATCGATATGCCAAATATCGATGTTTATCGACGCAAACGCGATTACCACCCAACTTGACGATGTTATCTGACTGATCTGATCAACCAATAAATGAATCATAATTCGAAAATAAATTATGACAGACCAATGAGGAACGGTCTTACGACTTTCGAGTCTGACGATGTTCATTTTTGTGTATGTGCTTCCTTGAATGGGATCATGATGTATATGCTCTGTAAGTTTTGTTATTGGCCAACTGACTGTTGGAATTGAATGAATCCAATAAATGGATACATATTGAAATGAGCCATCAATTATTACCTCGATAGTCAGCCTGCCTTGATCAACTGCGTTCAAAAGCAGAGGGAGAATTGTCTCGAGACCTGGAAAACCTGGGGGCGGCTTCTCCGAGTCCTTCTCTTCCACTGTGTGGGGAGCTGCAAGCAAATTACAAATGAGGCAAGGAATACTTCAGGAATTTCCCAAAAAGGGTTTACAAAATTTTGTACATTTTTCAGGACTTCATAAAATTTTCTTAAAATAGTCTCGAAATTTTTTCTAACTTCCGTCAGAAATTTTTTACAACTTTCTAATTTCTTTAGGAACTTTCTACCACTCAAATTATTTGAGAAAAATGTCAACGATTTTCGAAATTTGGAGAACTTTAAAAATTTCTAACATTTTGAAAACTGTAATATAATATTTTAAAATTTTAAAATTTCAAATTTTGGTAAAATATTTAAACATTTGAGAAAAAATGAGGAAATTGAAAAATTTCAAATCTGAAATTTTTTACAGGAATTGTATTATAAAATTGGAATGAACGTTACCATGATCAGTAGCGAAGCAATCTATGATATCCATATTATCCCAAAGAGCTTGTTGATCTTCCGTGGTCCCCAAAATAGGTCGAACTTCCCCTCGACCATCGCCAATCGTCGCCAAATCATTTTGACTGAGGAACAAATGATGAGGACTCACTTCGCAAGTGACATTGAGTCCACTTTCTTTCGCTGCTCGAATAATCTGTATCTCTTCCTTCCTCGCGACATGACAAATATGTACAGGTCGATTGTATCTACGATTACACAAGCGAATAAAGTTGTCAAAGATAAAGAAAAATGAGAGAAAATTGTCAGATAGCAGAAATGATTAATTGACGCATTATTCATATTTATAAACATTTGTTAAAATTGGAATGAAATGAAAAATAGAATAATCGGTAAACAAGACGAAGATTTTTTTATAAAACTCCCAATTTCATTTTGCAAAATCCCAAACTTTAGTTTGAAATATTTGTGAACGAGAAAACAATTCTACATGTACAAATATAAAAACAATTAGTCTTCACAGATTAAAAAAAATCTATAAAGTTTGGAATTTTTGAAAATGTTCGAAAAAGGTTCGTCAAAAAACAATTGTTAATAATTTGAAAGTGTTAATGTTTTTTGTTTAATTTGAGAGTTTAGGAATTCAAATTAAAAAAATTTAATTCGAAAAATTGAACAGTTAGACAAACCGATATTCAAGTATTTCCAAAATGCAAAAAATTCAAACATTTCAACAATTACAAATTTTAGGGATAAAAAAAATGGAACATTTCAAAGATTTTTAATTTTGAAAAACTTCACTTTTTTGGAATGCCATCATTTCACAAATTTCCAAAATTTCAAAAGTTTCAAAAATTTGAAAAATTTTAAAAATTCCAAAAATTTCGAAAATTTCGAAAATTTCAAAAATTTCAAAAACATCAAAAATCTCAAAAATTTTAACAATTTCAACAATTCCAGAAATTTTAGAAATTTCAAAAATTTTAAAAATTTCAAAAATTTCAAAAATTTAAAAATTTTAAAAATTTTAAGACTTTTAAATTTCAAAAGAGGTAAATTTTTGTTCAAATAAATTCGAGACAGAAAAAATGTTTCATGTGGTATAAAGATTAATTTTGTTTAAATACCTGCTCGCTAGCACCAACACAGTAGCAGTTATGTGCCCTTCAGCATGCACGCAAAGTGGGTACTTTCTCGGCCAATTTTCAAAGTGCTTCACCCAATCACTAACGTCCTTCATCCGAAGTGTCGTGAATGTCTCATTGAGATACATTTTCAACGCCGCCGCCATTGGAGCAATCTCAGGAATTGACTTGTAATTGGTGGATGATGCGCCGACGAAGAGAGCGAAATCACACCTGCAGAAATTTTGATTTTACTTTAATTGATGAATTTTGGGAAAGAATCGAATAGGTAATAGTGCTGCGGAATGTTTAACCGGAAGTTGGGAACAGCCCCCCCCCCCCTTCCTATGCTTTTCGCGGTTTTTGGAGGCTGCGTGATAGTAAATCACCCCAAAAGATGGAATCCAATTATTCGAATCCCGTTGAGCTAGAAACTTGAGGATTTCGTGATATGTTGAATATGTCTGATGATCAAGACCAGCTCGTGGACTTCCTGCGCGACCTTAAGGTGTTGATGGTTGCAGTAAAGTGCCCGAAATCAATCCTTGAGCGGACAATCACTCCATCACTAGTGTAGGCGTGGCCAATGCGGTTCATACAGATGTAAAATATAGAGGTGTTGGGGAAGATTACGGGAAGCTTGCAGAAAGATGGGGGGGGGGGGGTAGCTCTTCCATGGAGGTGAGGTACAGCGCATTTGACTATTTACCAAAATTCCAAACAAATGAGCAGTTTCATGAACTTCCAAAATCTCAAAACAATAGCAGCCGAAACGGATCAAAATAGGTGGGTATGTTTATCTCACCTGGCGCCGGCCATTGCAGCTTCTTTAGCCACAGAAAACGATTGATGATCAATGACAGCTGGATTTGTATTGGGCATTGCGCAAATCATTGTGACACCACCGGCAAGAGCGGCGGCTGTACAAGATGCAAAGTCCTCCTTGTGCGTAGCGCCGGGGTCACGGGTGTGTACGTGTACGTCGATGAAGCCTGGGAGGCGAAGAATTCTTCGCGAGGACATACAATCCGTGTGGGTCTTCATACGCGGGGCTCTACCTCTCAATTTATTTATTGCCTAGAAATAATGTATTAAGTTTTTGTGCTGATTAATTTTAATGTATTAAGTAATTTTTTCAGAATTTCTCAATGGGGTAAGTTATTGTGCTGATATAGATGAAATTTCAGGTTTCAGTTAAGCAGAGTCATTGGGCACAAGGATGAATATGCACAGCCACAACCCACCCACGCATCCACCCACACTCACCCACCCACCCACTCACCCAACCACCCACTCACCCAGACCCATGCACCCCCCCCCCATCCAGCCACCCACCCACCCACTCACACTCACCCCCCCCCCCACTCACTTCCATCCACCCACATTCACTCACCCACCCGCACACACACACACGCACACACACACACGCACAAAATCCATTACCAAAAATATCAACAAGGTGGCAAATGGGGAGAAAAGATAAACGTGAAATTTGCATAGATATGAAGAGCGCATCCATTTTTGAGGTCAACACAATAACTTCCTCTATATATTGACAGGTTAAAAAACCCCATAATAATAATATTTTAGAATAATTTAAAATTTTGAAATTGTATTTTGACTTCTGAACAATAATTGATGGATTTCACAAATTTATCACTCACGAGATCAATCTTAATCATCTCCACACCAGATATGGAAAATGTGTTTCCAATTTTTCTGTCTACTATTTGATCCGGTATCGCATATTGACACTATTTTGAATCTAATCCTATTCTTGAAATCTAGTTTCGCGGAAATCGCAAGAGATAAGTTAAAAGTGCAGTTAAATAGCCCATAATTAGAACTTACGTCGACCAATAGTTTAGCGCATTTGACATCAGTGACAAGTGGTACAGAGTAGTCAACAGCCAATCTGCGTGTTCTATATCCATGAGTCATGAAATTGGACACCCTTCGTGCACCCCCATTTCTCATTGGTAAATTAATAACCAAATCGAAGTGTTTTTTTGAGAGAAAATCCGCCAAATGGCGCAGTTCACTGGGGCTTGAATCCTCATTGACATCAATATTGTCGAAGGTCCACTGGACTGGCTCCACCTTGAAAAACAAGCAAAGTGATTATCCAATGCATATTAATGAGCAACATTTGTTTTCCTAAATCAACATTGCTCCCCCGCAGAATTATTCAACTTTTTTGTCGGTTAATGACAGCGTGCTGCGCACGCGCACTTACTTCTTCCGCCGCCTCGATTGGTGTCGCGTCGGTTGCGGTCTTACGCGTTTCGATAATTCCGATATACATCTATATTTTCTTTGATCTCTCCTTTTGACTATAGAGGTAGGGATCATTTCCTGAAATTTAATGGCTGAAAACGACACACGGCGAGAAAAACTGTTTTGTTAACTGAAAAATCGCCTTCAAGTAAGAAGCCTGCTAAGTCTTACCAAGGATCCCAGGAGGGTGGGAATTCATCTTGCCTGCCCTAAGTGCCTTCCAGAATTCTGAAGCGTATCTAACGTCGGCCAACTTATCTCGGATAGATTCGCAACAGGTTTCTTTAATTTTTGAGCAACTCATAGTAAGACAATTGGGAAGATCGGTAGGGACTGACTATTAGCCCACGTACAAAAATATATAAAAACAAATATATATACGTGCCAATTTCATATATCTTGCAAAAAATATATAAGAGATATATAAAAGTTCTACTTTATATATATTTGATATAAAAAGCGTGGCAATTTAGTATATAATAGATATAAATATAGTTATATATTCATAATATAAATTTTTCCATGTGGGAGAGTTTGAGGGTAATTTTGTTGGCAATCAAATAGGAGCCTCTTGGTGTCTTCCTTCGTCCAAACTTTTGGAAGACTTTCAAAAGCTTTCAAGATATATATATATATATATACCCGATCAGCCCAGGCATGCTTCTGGTAGACGGTGTGATAGTGGTAGGTGACAGGAAGATAGCTGATTTGGCAGCAGCCTGTTAATTGTTCGAGATAAGCGTTCCATTGAGTGGTTCAGTACGCGTGTGTGTGTGTGTGTGTGTGGATGTGTGGGTTCGCGTAAATGGCTCAACCGATTCGAACTTTTTTTCTTCTCAAAATTTCGTCTCGCTGTTATGGAGGGCAGAAAGGAGTTTGACGAAGATCGGCGCAGCGATTTTTTTTTTATTTATCAACTTTTTGAATTGCTCAAATTTTCTCAGTTTCCCAATTTTTATACATTTTCGAAATTCATCAATTTTCAAAAAATCGAAATTTTTAAAAAACTTTAAATCTCCGGATTTTTTTTAAATCTTCAAAATTTAGGAGGTTGGTAAAATTGTTGGAAAATTAGGAATTTTTGAGATTTTTCCAATTGGTGAAATTGTGTAGACATGTGAGAGTGTTTCTAAGTGATCAAATTAAAATTTTATAACAGGCTGAGGAACCCGTTTTGAGCACCTCAGATCGTTATTTAAATTCGTCTGTTGTTTTTTCTTCCACTCTAAATTAACTCGTTTGAATTTTGTCGATGGCTCAATAAGTTGCCTTATTATCTCGGCATTGTCGGTGGTATTCTTCTACGATTTTTTCGTGTAACGATACTTCTTTTCCACATTTTTTGTTTTTATCACTATCTGATAATAACTGACCAATCGCCAGACCTGTGAATGACTTGATAACATGATCAGTATTTATCACAAGGTATCTAGCTCGATTAATCCTAAGAATGGAGTTACCAGTGCTCAATGGACGACCGTGACAAGTTCAGTGGATTTGGTACACGGAATTCCGGTTCATTATACCGGTAAATCGGTAGAATTTACAACTTTCCGTAATCAAGTGTGTAACATGACTTATCCCTATATCAAAAGTGTTTCCCCAAACTTTTTTCACATTCCAAAATTTTCGATTTTTTTTTTAATTTTCCAAATTTTTGACATTTTTTCCATTCCTCAATTTCATTCTTTTTTTTTTATTTGAAAATTTTCAAAGGAGTAAATTTTGGAAACATTCAAAAATTTCGAATTTTTGGAATTTTGAAAATATTAAAAATTTCCAAATAATTTTTGAACTTTTGAAAAAAAAAATTTTGAAAATTTAAAAAAAAATTTGATTTTGAAAACGACGAAAATTTTCGAAAAAATTTCTAATCTTTGACTCAAATTATTGCAAATTTCTCCAGAATACATAGATTAGTTTTTTATCTTATCTTAGAGATTCCTGTGACGTAGAAAAGAATTCTTGATTGAAAATGATTTGGTCATTTTGTAATAAAACGATTTCGGATTCCAGAAATTTATGAAATACCTGAGCTAGCCACTTGACATGCTCTGGGTGTAGCTTGATTGATCGGGCGTGATCAATCAGCAATTAATGGATTCCAAATGCCAGGCAAGTTCAGCAATTTTTTGACATTAGAAATGGGAAACAAATTCTCAAAACGTAAGGGTGGAAATCAAGCTAAAGTGGTGGATAAAGGGGAATCTTTGACCTCCGGAGATGACGACTGTTTCGACGAAATTTATTGCGATTATGCCGAAGATCCAGAACTCAGGATTATGCGGAGAACTATGGAATACAATCCCGAATTGTTTGTCTTGAATAATCTCATAATGTCCGGACAATTATTCGCCAACTTCGAAGAGTAAGTTATATCTAAAGAAAGATTTTAAATTTTTTCACATTTTTCAAATTTTTCAAATTTTTCAAATTTTTTAAATTTTTCCAAATTTTTCAATTTTTTTCAAATTTTTCAAATTTTTCCAAATTTTTCAGATTTTTCCAATTTTTCAAATTTTTCAACTTTTTCAAACTTTGCAAATTTTGTAAATTTTGTAAATTTTGTAAATTTTGTAAATTTTGTAAATTTTGTAAATTTTGTAAATTTTTCAAATTCCCAAATTTTGTAAATTTTCTCAAATTTACAATTTTTAAATTTTGCAAATTTCCAAATTTTTTCAAGTCCTTCAAAACTCTCATTTAGCAAAATTTGCATAGTAAAATTGCAACGTTCAAATTGTCCAAAAAGTACAATTTTTAAACATATACTTAAGCTTGCGACAATTTTTAAATTACGCGCTAATTAAAACAATCTCAAATTGCGATCTAGAGTTTTGAATCAAGATTAACTCCTATTGGATGTAGATTCTCGATTTCGATTTATCGTCTCATTGACTTCATCGTCTCGTTATTCTCTTAATTGTTGATATATCTTTTATCCATTTTTAAGATAACTAATTGCAAAAGCATGTGGAAATTAATCTTAAATCTTGAGGTCAGATTCACAGCAACGATTTGATGACCCACATAATAAAACAAAAAACACGCCAAAAATACATGCTACAATTTGGTCTTCAATTTCATGAAATGCTTTTCAAATTTGTTCAAAAATTCATAAATCCCAAATCCAGACCCAGATTTATTTCATTCATTCAAAATCTTCTAAATACTCACATATTGAAAAAAATATAAATTTGGTAAATGGAAATTTCCAAATTATACCATTTTTCAAAATTTTAAAATTCTTCAAATGTAACAAACTTCCAGAATCGCAATTTTTTTAAAATTCTAACTAAAAATTCATTCAAAAAAAAAAAAAAAATTCTTAGAGGAAAAAATCTCAGTCAAAAAAATTGAAAAATAAAAAAAAAATGACAAATGTCAGAAATGGAAAAATTCTAACTATTCCAAAATTATTTTTTTTATACCCAAGAAATCATAATAATGGCTACTGTATTTTTTGACAGAGAAATTGCAAAAATTCGGGAGACTTCCGTATCGCCCCAGGAAGCGGAAGTCAACTCTGTCTTACCATCGGAGAAATATACTTTAATGCCGGACGTTTTGCAGGAGCAAATGGCGAAGAGAGTAGATTTCATATATACGAGGGACAGAGAAATACTTTCAGTGGAGCCACTCCAGCCGATTCGAATCTACATTGTGTTCAATAATATTGACGTGACCCAGCAGAGTTATGCATCGCCATACAGCTCTGTTAATGAGACGGTCACTTATAGCATGCAATTAAAACCGAGTAAACATAAAGGTAAACGAATTGTGGCAGATGAGTGTGACACACACACACACACACACGCAGACACCCAGGCCCACACACATATATATCTTCTCATCCATTCCGAACGTTAGAGGCAACATTCCGTGCGTCCTGTCGGTACATTTAAGAAACCGCAAGGTCGGGCGGGAACCTAACCCAAGGGGGGGGGGGGGGCAGGGGGAGGAGTTGGGTGCCACCATAGGCGGTTCACCCTGTGTTTAGAAATACGATGGCCTCAATGGCGGAAGTCGGCCCCAGCCGCATGGATGGGTGTCCAGTAGGCCCTACCGAAGAAATGCTGAAGAGCAGCTACCTGCTGAAGGGAGTACAAGAAGGAGGGATGGAAGAAACAAACACACACACACACACACACATATACATTCTGTTTACAATAGTTCCCAAACGGCGTCTGAAATTTCGAAAAATTGCGAAAGTTGCCGAAGACTGTGGAAGAAGAACATCTCGCAAAGTTTCATTTCTGTCGCGCCT
The DNA here is from genome assembly GCA_026005395.1 of Asobara japonica. Taxonomy (NCBI): domain Eukaryota; kingdom Metazoa; phylum Arthropoda; class Insecta; order Hymenoptera; family Braconidae; genus Asobara; species Asobara japonica. The sequence continues at coordinate 2,346,740 of BQMI01000151.1, read as the reverse complement.
AGATCTACGCAATTTTTCTACGCACATTTTGATTCTAAAAGAAACATATTTCTGATAGGAAAAAAATACATTTCAGGCTACGCATTACTCCAGCGATTGGAGGTAAACCCCTCCCGCAAAAAACTCGATCCATCGCGAGATGAGGCCATCGATAGTGACGATGACAGTGTGTATGATAATAGATCATCGAGCATAATCGGTAAAAAGCCTTTCGTAAATGGTGCAATTTCGGCATCATCAGACATTATTTATGGACCGCGGGAAAGTATTTACGACATCCGGAATGACAGGAAACCGCGTGGGCCTGATGTCCAAAGGACCATCATGGAAAATCGATCGATTCGCTCGGGGTCGGACAGCCCAGCGGATAGCACGAGCTCAGGTGTGTAACACTGTTATCTAATCCATTGAGGTAGAAATTCTTGATGTTGGAAAATTGACAAAAAAAGTTGAGCTAAAATTTGACAATTTCCTATCATTTCAGGATACAGATCATCGGGCCACTATACCTTGGACAGTGACAGTGATAACGGTTATGGTGGTACCGGTCCCAAGCCATGTAAAAATGGAAGTCCCGAGATTCCGCGGCAGTGTTTTACGTATACAATAGAAGATAAGATTTATGGTATGCGGAAGGAGAGACGCCATAAACTGAATCACAATGATCGAGTGATAAGGGGTGTGATGCACAGTAGAATCTACGAAGTTTTCTATTTGAACAGTCGTAAGTTCATGGATTATTTCTATCAATTATTTACGAGTGAGCTAGCGGAGTTGATGGGCTTCGATCCGGAAATTCAGGATGCACCTATTCAGGGGGTTATATACCGGGATAAGCTCGAGCTTTTTGAGTCGACAACTTGTCTGAGGGATGAGCAGTTCGCGGTCAGTCCCTGCATTTGGTCGGCATGGCCGGAAATGGCCCACGAGTGGCTCGAAAGGGGACGCGGAAGCTGGCCCGAATATCAGGTGAGATGTTTCATATTTACTGCACAAGACTGGCCGCGCGTGCTTCACACGCGCACTTCCTTTTTCCGCCGCGCTGCCTGGCGTCGCGTCGGTTCCGGTCTTACGGCTTTCGATAATTCCGATATTTCCTTTGGTTTCTCTTTTTTACAATACGTGATTTATTAGGATCAGTCACTTTTGCAATGATGATACCATCAAAAACCCCAGATTTTAAATCAGTTCCTTCCTGCTCAGATATGCAGAACCTCTTCTTCCGATAAAAAAAAACATGCATATATTTTTTATGTAAACTTTACTGAAAAACATTTTCGTATTTTATTAAAAAAAAAAATTTTTTTATATCAGAATTTTTGGAAATGTGCTAATTTCTTTATAAAAATTGCTAAAATATTATGTTTTTTTGTTGTAAAAATATTACCGCTAATTATCACCTCTCATCATCTCAAGTTTGAAAAATCATTTTAAAAAAATCCTGTTAAAAGATGCAATTATTTTTTTTTCAAAATTATTGGGAATAATCGTAGAATATATGCTTCAAAAATTTAATTAAAAATTTAAAAAACTGTTGTCGTGATATGTATTTTGTTTATATTTTTTGCTTCATTGTTTATAAAGATGAAAAAAAAAAATTTTAACAAAGCTTTTTTTCAGTGAATAGTTATGTACATTTTCATAGAGAGAACCATTTGGTTCCGGGGTCAACAGTTTCCCGTAGAATGCCCATATATAGCTCATTAAGACACTTCCGCTGTGACGAGTTTTTACAGTCTCAAGTTTTATCTGTATTAGATAATTTATAATCGAACACCAATGAAAGAAAAAAAAACTATAATCGAATGCTTCTAATCTATTTTTCTAAGAACTAATAACGTTTCCTTATCCCAGGTAATCCAGAAGATCAAAGAGAGCGGTTGCTACTTGATTCCAGATGGCTTCAGCGCTGAGAAATCTACCAATGAATTACGGAATCTCGAGTGGGAAGTGACATTTCCCGCAGCTGAGAGATATCTCGAGACATGTATGAGTCATTCGCAGGTGAAGATTGCTTCTGACAAATATTGGTTTTCGGATACCAATTAATTTTTAGCAAAATTTGATTGATACATGAACCACCTATATTCTCAGGTCCGAGTCTACATGATGGCCCTAACCCTCCAAAAGACCTTCTTCCGTCCCATCGAATCTCGGATAGGCCTCAGCGGTTGTCACATACGCAACCAATTATTCTGGTTGATAGAAGAGGATGATAGGCCATCAAAATGGCTGGAAAGTAGAAGTGGTGAAAGTCTCCTAAAACTGTTGGAATCCTTGTATCGAGCCATCAGCCAGGACTCACCCGTCCTGCCCGATTACTTCATTCGCGATAAGAATCTATTCCGAGGCAAGATCTACCTACTTAGAACGCAAAAGCAGCTGAAAAGGATAATTGAAAATCCAGTTATGTACATTTTACATGCAATGCAAAATGTTCGGCATAGCAAAAGATTCTTTCCAGTTATGGACGCATCCAGGCTACTGCAAATACTGACCGATGATATTTTAAGACTTGTTAATCCACACATTTTTGGAAACGGCAGTGTGAATGGAGTTCTGAAGACCAATGGCGTGGACCCGGATTATGGACCTGGTTATGGGTTTTGGGACAGTGCGAAACAGAGAAGGGAGAGAAATCAGGTGTATGGAACTAGGGCTGTTAGTAAAAAAAATCTCGTCGATGCAAGCCAATCGTCTGATGACGTCGTGGATATTACAGTAAGTTGGTTAGGTAGATGCTACTGTTGGTTAGGTAGATGCTACTGTTGGTTAGGTAGATGCTACTGTTGGTTAGGTAGATGTAAATTCTACAGAAATGGAGGTTACTGGGACGAGAAAATTGAAAAAGTAGGCAATGAGGAATAAGCAATTCGGGAGAGACAACTAGTCCTAGCCAGGTTTCGAACTCGTATGCCCTACCTACGCGCGGGCACCCATCCAACTAACTCACAGGGCTCATAGACAATTTTCATCCAAATTTCATGAGACTCCGGACTCGTTGCATACTCGAATATACAAATTAGACAAATTTTCCCTTCACCAACACCTTGCCCTTGATTGTCGAGTTTTAGAATTTTTCAACTTCTCGATACAGGGAAGTTATTGTAATGGCCCCGAAAATCAAAAGTGGAAATTTCATCGTATCTCCACGTTTCAAAGTTTCTCTAATCGTTCTAGAGCATTTTTGACAAAATGTATGTGTGTGTATGTTTACGCGTACGTGTGCCCACAATTTATGGACAACGATTTCTTGCAAACAAATCACTCGATTCGCTAATTTTTTTTTAATCGATGCGCCTTCACACAGCTGAGACCTGATTAGATTTTGAAAAAAATTCATGCAGTAGTTTTCGTTTTTTTAAACATGGAGCATAAAAATCCCCGGAAGTTTTAATCAATCATTATTTACGAAGGAAAGTTGTGATCAAGCTAATCAATGTCGCAATTGGAGTGACTCGGCGTACCTTAGCTTCAATCAAAATTGGACTCACTCTCATGTAGTGATTTATTAGTTATTGGTTGATTTTGAGTGGCGCGAAATTTTAATGACTATTCAAACTTTCATATTCAGTCTAGATCCTAAGTTGTCCGGCTACCGCCGGCGCATGCGTGTTTGCCCGCATTAGCACAGGAGAGTCTGAATGCGCGATGCGCAGTGTGATTGGTCAGTGCGTCACGTGACATAGTCGCAGGTGGCGACACCTGTTGTATTCCGGTATTCAAAATTTCATGATTTCTATGTTTTTCTCTGAAACCAGTCTTCGAACATTTAATTGACGTGTCGGAAAATCTAGGAATGGCAAACAGAAATTACAAATCGGGAAGTTCAGTTTGTGCTACCAACGCGGGCAAACACACCTCCATCCCAATAGTTCAGTTTTTTTTTCATAATACTCAAACAAGGTTTGTTGCTCATAGGTCCGTTGCGCTGAACTCGAGTCACGAAGAATGAGCATTCTCCTAGACTTTCTCATCTCTCATTTCATAAAAGTAGCTGAATGCTACCACAACTACCGAGCGCTGCCTCAAAGAACCACATATATACAGCACGCAGAGCGCCTGTTAGTGCTTCTATCAGAGCACACTAGTGACCGCAGGGGAGCGCGAGCTCACTTGGAGAAGCTTAAGTCGCTGAAAAGTCGAATTATACGTTCACCATCTCAAAATGACCTGCCAGCGACCCCTCAGCGTAACAGCGATCGACCGATTTTTACTGCGCCCCTCAATGGTCGCTTTGAAAACACTGAATCTCAATCAATTCTGCGAAGAACCACATCCGAACAATCAGAACCTTCAAGCCCCTATAAACTAGATCCACCGCCAAATGGCCGAAAGCAAGTAACCATCGCGGATGTGTATAAGACTGACTGCGAAGACGCTCGCTATGAAGTTAGGAATGGAGGTAGAAGGGAGGACCTCAAAAAACATGTAATTATGGAATTTCCGGAGAAGTCGGATGAACCAGTTCTTCCAGCAGAAGACACTTACATTTAACGATAGTCGATAGTTTTTTTTAATGATGATACAGAAGCTTTGTAAAAAATAATGAACCCATATCATAATAAAATATCTCATGAATCATTCCAAGAAGATCATGAAACCAAATTGAAACCTGGGCATCCAATCGTTGAAGGCTTCAAAGACGAAAAATCTGCGATTTTCAGGTATTTGAAGAAATTCAAAATGGTGAAAATTTTCAGTATAGTGAAAAATTTAGACCAATGGAATGTGAAAAAATTGTGAACATCTGGAAAATTTCAAGAACCATTTCAGAGTTTTTAAAGTTCGAGTGCACACGAGGGTGTTACAATTCTTTTTGAAAGAATCTGAAAGGACCGGAAGTGTGCAAAGACGGTTTCCTAGGTTTTCAGAAAGATAATCGAGCCTTGTCAAAAAGTGTAAAGCTGCATCATCAAAAACATTAAACAGATCTCTCATCCATCATTTCGAAAGAATAATAAAATAAAACGAAAAGAGAACCAACGTGGAGAGTTGAAAGGAGAAGATGAATTGGGGAATTGATTAAAGTAGGAGAAAGTTGCTAAGGGAAGATTTGGAAGTGGACCAAATTTGAAAGTGGCCATGCTCTCTCGGAAGGTTAAAAATACAAATATACAAATTTGGAAATCGGAGGAGCTTCAAAATAATTAACAATCCCATCTTACCTCAACACCATGCTCAGTGTAGAAATCCGCTGTTCCCATACTGGCATATAACTTGTAGCCCATCTTGTGCAAGCTGCTGATGGACGAGAGTAATTCCATCTTATCCTAAAACCATAGACAATAAATCTCATCAGTAATAATTCAAACCTACATTTTTCGTTGTAAAAAGTATAGAGGAATTTTTGCAATTTTTTAAAATTATTTTGTCATTTTAACTCAAATTCAACATTTTTAAAAATTTTCATAATTTTGGGGATATTCGAAATTCTCAAAATTTTTCAAGTTTCTGGCATTTCTAACGTCTCTAAATTTTTCAATCTCAAACCCTGAGATTTCTGCGATTTTTTTTTGCCAAAAATTGGCAAATTTTTGAAAATTCTCAGTTTCAAAAATTTTCAATTTTATTTTCGTAACATTCTGCAAGTATTAGATTTTTTACAATTTTTTTGCAAAGTAGTTTGGCAATGGCAACATACCTTGAAGCTTCCAATGGATAATAAGATGCCCTTTTGTGGTATATAGAATCCCGTGCTCATCATGCCCTTGAGGTACGCCTCGTAGCGATCATCTCCGAAGCAAGCGACTTCCCCAGTCGAGGCCATTTCGACACCGAGGGTAACATCAGCACCTGCCAGTCGGGAGAACGAGAACTGGGGAACCTTGACTCCCACTTTACCGCACCCTTTGAGGACATCCACAGGGTCCACACTCTCACCAACCATGATTCTCGTTGCCATGGCAACGAAATCGTGATCCAGAGTTTTTGAGACAAATGGGAAGGACCTGGAGACCCTCACATTGCACTCAATTACCTGCAATTATATCAATTTTAGGCCAACTTTAGGTTTTGAGAAGTCTGATTTTTTGGTGATTTTTTTTTAAATTTCGACTTTTGACTTGTTAATATTTTTTTTGCGATTTTCCTTTTTGTGACCATTAGAATTTTTTTTTTTTTTTTTAGTTTTGAAGTCATTTTTGAAACTTGGGACTACTGCAAAACTTATGAAATTTTAATGTTTTTTTTTTTAATTCATAATCTCTGGAAATTTCAAATTTCATAATTTGAAAATTTATGATTTTTCCCACATTCTGGAAATTCTGAAAAATTGTTCTGAATCGTTTGTTTCCCATTCATTACTTTTTTTTTTTGGTTCAATTGGGAAACTTGAAAATAATTATTAAATAAATTTTTCTTGTAGGACATTCTTGCCATAAATATCGTGAAAAGTTAAAAAGTTGAATTTAAATTTTTTGTAGACCTTCAGTTCATTGTCCTTCGCTATGAGTTGCATGTTGAAGGGTCCAGTGACTTCCAGAGATGCTGCGATGGCCCTCGATATCACCTTAATTTTGGCTAAAGTCTCCGGATTAATGTCCTGAGGAGGAGTAACTAAGGTTGCGTCTCCTGAGTGCACTCCAGCATTTTCCACGTGTTCCGAAACGGCCATACACAAAATTACCTATAGCAAAGATTAATTCATTAACAAGAGGTTGCACCCAAAAATCTAACAAACTAGCTTTTATAGAGAATCCAATTTTGTATAGAACAACTTTTTATTGATGTTTCCTCGACTGCTTTATTTACGAAATAAATTGAAAAATCCACAAAAAAAAACTACAGAACCGCTTCTTACCGAATTTCTTTTAAAAAGTGCTTTTTGAAAATTATTTTTTCTTGGAGAATTCTCGAAATTTGATCTATTTAAAGCTGGAATTTTCTTCGAATTATAACAAATTTTGGAAAAGCTTGATTTTTTTTTGATTCTTCAAAGTTTGCTGATCAATGCGGATTTTTTTCACAGCGAAATTTTAGAAAAAAAATTTATAAATAATAAAAAAGAAAATAAATAAAAAAAAAAATAAAAAAAAATAAAAATAAAATATATTAAAATTCTTGAAATTTTTTTTTGGGGGATTTTGAAATGAGTAAAAACTCTCAAAATGGCAGAAATTTCTAAAAAATTTGGAATGCTTTGAATACATAATTTTTCTTAATTGCTCCAAACCTTCGATTCTGCAGAACTCTTCCGGGGCTTTCTGATTTTTTTTTGCAATTTTTCCAACTATGTAAATTGGTCCATAATTTGAAAAGTTCAAAAATTTGAAAGGTCAAAAATTTTCAGAACCTCCAGAAATTCTGCAATGAGATTTTTGGAATTTTGGTTCGTCAATTAGTTGCTTCTACGTAAGAAAGATGAAAAGTTTGACCACACACACGCACGAACACACACGAACACCAAATTAAATCCGAATAGAATACAAACCCCATCATAAGCCACCGCATCCACGTCGATTTCCTTGGCCTCTGAGATGAACTTTGAGATGACCACCGGATGTTCCTTACTAACATCACTTGCATTCTTCAAATACGACTCAAGATCTTGATGTGAATGTGCGACATTCATAGCAGCTCCACTGAGTACATACGAAGGTCTAACTAAGCAGGGATAGCCAACCTCCTCGCAAAATTCAATAGCTGAATTCAAGTTAGTCAGTTCTTTCCACCGAGGTTGAGATATCCCAATTCTGTCCAACATCCGGGAAAATTTGAAACGATTTTCCGCACCGTCCACGGATTCCGGAGATGTTCCCAAGATTCGTGCTTGCTGCCTGTGCAAATCCATGGCTATGTTGTTGGGCAGTTGGCCACCCATAGAAAGGATTACCTGTAAGAAATATCAGATTCAAATTTATTAAAATTCTTCTCTCGTCACGGATAGCTCCATCTTCATACATTTCTCTTTGTAAATTATTCACTAGAAGTATCGTCATCAAATCGACTATTTTCCATAGCTAGGGACTCTGCTAAATTCCTAGATTAATAATTATAACAATGGCCTTATAATAAGTGAAAAATATACAATCTACATGATGGAAATCCGAGGAGAGACCTTCATATGATTATTTTTATAATTGTCCTAAATTCATTTTTAAAAAACCAATAAAAGAACAACGAAACAAGACAGTTCTTACCCCTTCTGGATTCTCATGATCATAGATATCCATAACGACTTCGAATGAGATCTCCTCAAAATACAATCGATCAGACATATCATAATCCGTGCTAACAGTTTCTGGATTATAGTTCACCATGATAGTCTTCTTCCCCAATTTCCTAAGTTCTCTCAAGCAGCTCACTGCACACCAATCGAACTCCACAGAGGATCCAATTCTGTAAACCCCTGAGCCAATCACCATAGTATAGCCTCCAGGGAAATCAATATCATGTGTCGTTCCATTATAAGTCAAATACAGATAATTCGTTGTAGCTGGCCATTCAGCAGCAACAGTATCAATCTGTTTAACGAATGGATAAATATTGAACTCCTTCCTCTGCATTCTGACAGCGAGCTCTGTGCTCTTCACAGCTCCTGCAATTTGCTTATCAGAGAATCCGATTTTCTTGGCAGCTAGGAGAATTGAATGGGACAATTTCTCTGGGCCTAGGCTCTCAAAGAGCTCATAGCACGATATGATATTCTTCATTTTCTGCAAGAACCATCTGTCAATTTTGGTTAGCTCGTACAAACGATCTATGGAATATCCAGCTTTGATCGAAGCTGCTAGGACAAACATTCGTTTGTCAGTGGGTTTCTCCAGCTCTTCGTCGTTCAGGGACTTCAAGTTCGGATCAAAACCGTTAACGTTTTCGTCAACCATACGCAATGCCTTCTGAAAAGCCTCCTCAAACTTTCTACCAATTGCCATAACTTCCCCCACACTTTTCATGGAGGAACCAATTTTCGTGCTGACTCTTTGGAACTTGCTGAGATCCCATCTGGGAATTTTCACCACACAGTAGTCGAGGCTTGGCTCGAAACACGCAGTTGTCTTTCCGGTCACTGAGTTGTTGATCTTGGGCAGGGGGATTCCCAGAGCTAATTTGGCAGCTACGTAGGCTAAGGGGTAACCAGTAGCCTTGCTGGCTAATGCTGAACTTCTTGACAATCTGGCGTTTACCTAGAAATGTAGAACCAAAAAAATTTTATAAATGATTTTTAAGGAGGTCCAGAAAATTCTGGGATCTCCAAAAAAAAAAAATTTTTTTTAAAACTTAAATTGTTTACCTCGATGATATAGTACTCCTCGGAGAGTGGATTTAGAGCATACTGAATATTGCATTCACCAACAATGCCAAAGTGCCTGATGACCTTGACGGCGACAGTCCTTAGCATATTATACTCACGATTGGACAGTGTCTGACTGGGAGCAACAACGATGGACTCGCCGGTATGAATGCCCAATGGATCAACATTCTCCATATTGCAGACAGTAATGCAATTATCGTACGCATCTCTCACAACTTCATACTCGACCTCTTTCCAGCCTTTCAAGCTCTTATCAATGATCAGCTGACTGGAATGAGCAAGTGCTTGCTGGGCGAGAGTTCTCAGTTCTTCTTTAGTATTAGCAAAACCCGAGCCAAGACCTCCCAAAGAGAATGCTGCCCTAGCCATCACTGGGTACCCTAATTTTTCAGCTGCCCCCAAAGCTTCTTGAATGGAATAGACAGCAGCACTTGGTGCTACCTTTTCCCCAATTTCGCTTATATGGTCTGAGAAGATTTTTCTGTCCTCAGTATCGATTATGGATTTAATTGGTGTTCCCATGATTTTGACCCCATACTTGGCAAACACTCCAGACTTCTCCAGCTCCACACCACAATTGAGGGCAGTTTGACCTCCAAATGTCAGGAGGACACCATCAGGACGTTCAGATCGTATCACTTGCTCGACGTATTCCGGAATTATGGGCAAAAAGTAAATTTTGTCGGACATTCCTTTAGACGTTTGGACTGTGGCAATGTTTGGGTTGATGAGGACAGTCTGGATGTTCTCCTCTTTTAGAGCTTTAACAGCTTGTGATCCTGAGTAATCAAATTCACCTGCTTGGCCTATGCTCAAGCCACCCGAGCCCAGGATCAGGACCTTCTTGGGTCGAGTGATGCGATCCTGTGGTGCTGCAATGTACTCGAGCTTCTTCTGGATCAACGCCTTCACTGTGGGAATTGAAGCCTTTTCTGCTTGTGCTTTAGCCACTTCTATAAACACATCAAAGAGACATTCTAAATCCTGCGGTCCCGCTGTGTGCTCCGGATGAAATTGAACGGAGAAATAGGGACGAGTTTTATGAACAATTCCTTCATTGGAACCATCATTGGCATTGGTGAAAAGAACCTCCCAATTGTCAGGCAATTTTTCCCCATCAATGGCGAATCCGTGATTTTGAGATGTCATGTAGCATCGGTCAGTTCCATTATGCAGAGCTGGCTGATTGTGCCCACGATTTCCGTATGGCATTTTGTAACTTTTGCATCCAGCAGCCAGCGATAGCAATTGATGACCCATGCAGATGCCGAATATTGGAATGGATTTGTTGCTTTCGAGAATTTTCTTCAGGTTCATCACTGTCTTACTGCACATGCTGGGGTCGCCTGGACCATTGCTCACGAATAAACCATCGAAATTTCCGTTTGTGAAGTCATGGTCCCAGGGAACCACTTCGACACACGCTCCGCGAGACAAGAAACAACGAATTTGATTGTATTTGAGACCACAGTCCACCATGCAGATCCTGGAGGAAAAGAACGTGAAAATGAAAAAAATTGAGCACAACCGTATTTTTTAACTTTTCCAAAGTTCCAACATTTTAGAATTTTACTCCCGGAAAAATTGCTAATGTCATAATTTTAACGTGCCGATCTAGGGGAAGTTATTGTCATCACCCCGAAAATCAAAAGTGAAATTTTCACTTTTCTTCGGAAACATGCTCGTATGTATGTGTGTGTGTGTGTGTGTGTGTGTGTGTAGACCAATGAACCAATGTGTTTTTTTTATCGATGGGTCTCCATGGTAACCAGGCCGGAAAGGAGTGTCAAAGTGATTGTTATTGACAATGCCAATTGTTCATAACGCTGTATCTCACAAAATATTATAGATACGCAAAAATGTGTCGAATAAATGTTGTTCCTTATGAAAAAATACATATTTTGTGTTCTCTGACTTTTTTCGTATAATTAACCGTTTCGGCGTTAGAGCGTTATAAACAAATAAAATCATTTAATGATAAAAACGAGAGATTGGAACGTACACACACACATACACACACACAGATATCGGGAAGTTATAATGTGGGCCTGCGGGCTCAAACCCCGAGCCCATTTATCCCAACGTAAAATTGTGATCTAAAATTTTGTGTAATCAAAATAATAGCCTAAATTTTTCCCTGATTACCTAGGTGACCCTGAAGGGTTGTAGATCTTCGGCGACGTGCAAGAGACCTCGGAAACTAAGTTCCGCAAATTTGGATCGGATATTGCAGGAAGAATAGGGCTAGATGGGGTAGAATACACGATTCTCCCAAGGATGCTGCCCTTCTCGCGGATGACCTTGGTAAGGGCGCGAGTGTCAATTTCATGAATTCCTGGAATGTTCTGCTCCTGCATCCACGTGGAGAGGGTTTTGGTCTGACGCCAGTGGCTGGGGGTGGAGCAGATTTCGCCGACGATAAGTGCTGAGGCCCAGATTCGAGAGGACTCGAACCAGTAAGGAAGCTCGTGCTCATCCTGCTCGCAACCAGGGACACCATAGTTACCAATTAGGGGGTAGGTTAACACCAGCAGTTGGCCATGGTATGAGGGGTCGGTTAACGACTCAGGATACCCTACCATCCCAGTTTGGAATACTGCAAACGATAATTAAGTACTGAGAATTGAACTTTTTTTCTTGTCTTTTCGATACAAATTCAGAGTCAATGACAACACAATTTTTTTGCAGTTATATATATATATATATATATATATATATATATATATAACTGCAAAAAAAAATTCACCAAAAATTATAACCATATATATATATATATATATATATATATATTTATATTTATAACATTCGAATTATTATTAGGTGCAATGTTTCGTTGATGACATTAACTTTGGTACAAAACTTTTCGATTAAGTATATTTCGGAGTCTTTAGAAATTTTTAATTATGAATACTTTTTTTTAATAATTTCTTTTGCATTATGAAAATTTTGAGGTGTCAAGTGTTTTAACATCATCAGAAAAAGTGCAGAAGGCTATAACGATTTCAAAGAGTCGCCTGTGACTTCACAAAAAAAATTGACAATTATTCGTAAATGAAAAACAAAACTATTTAAAAAAAGCGACTGTTCCCTGATATTTACGTCATTAATTTTATGTGGAATGAGTTATATGAAGAAAGAAAATATGAGTTATTTATAATAATAAACTTCATTAATTAACCCACACATCTTTGGTGGAGACAATTTTTTGGAGTAAACAAAACAAACAGATAAAATAATTCATCTCAGCTGACGCTAAAATGGTGCCCGACCACGTGTTGAGCCGTTCGCACTAAAAATTTCTAATAACGAAAAAAAAAACATGACTAACCAACTTCTCCGTCCACTGGAGCAGTGGCCCCGAAACTTCGTCCGGGAAAAACACTGCCATCATTGAGAATTAAATAACAATTGTTCTTCTCTTCGGTAAACATTGTTGCCCGAGCACGTGGTATATCGCCGAACGACAATTGCCACACTGGGCCGCCGGTTTTCCGCAATTTCTCCTACACTGCTCATTCTGCCCATGCGTCAACGGTCAACAGATGTTCTATAGATGGTGCTGTGAAAACTGTCTTTCGATTGGTCCATCAGAATCCAATATGGCCGCCAATAGTATTGACAGCGGGCTGCGTGCATTCGAATGCGATATCAAATATTTCTTTCGTCAAATATTTGACGCGTTATAAAATTGGTTTATTATCATCAAATTTGTTAGATTATGCCGGAAATTGTCGCACTATATCAGAAGTTTGTATTTATTTATTTAATTTTATTTAAGGTCGCTATATAACTGCCAGGGTTTTTAGCGACTTATTAAGGTATTACAAATTATAAATTATTACAGAAATTTGTATATATAATGACTTAATTGTTATTAATATCTGTTGAAAAAAAATTAAACAGAAATATATAATGAATGTGTGGTTGTGAGAGTAGTTTTCAAAACACTTTATGTGGCACGATATAGTGTTATATTCTTCATAAATTGTATCGTTTTCTTTATCCCCGATTGGGTATTTAATATGTCCTTAATATTCTGGGGAAGTGACACAGCCGATCTTTCTGGTTGGATCCATTGACATTCGACTAATATGTGAGGGACTGACAGGGTTTCATCACATCGGGGACAGAAGTTTGTAATGTGGCGAAATTGCTCTGAATATTTCTAAATTTAACGGAGTCCGTTAAAACAACCTGTGAACAAGTTTCTGTTCGCAGTTCCTAGATCGTTAGGGTAGGACGGTAGGTCTTCGCCAATAGATTTTGGGAAAAAATGTTATAAAATATCTTTTGCTGTTTCAGATACGTAATACAATTTCCGCATGACTGCATAAAGGTCCAGAGAGAAGGAGTTTATTTTAACAAAATCTATTATTGGTTTCTGAGTGAGTAGCGGGTGACTTGTCAAGCGTTGCGCCGACGTTTCACAAACGTTGGGGTCTCCATCTTCATGGCTGGTAACTGCAGAAACTTATCAACCCTCGAGTGGTCGCACCTGTGGAAAGGCTGAGTTTCCATCCCCTGGGTCGCACCTCTCCACCGAACGTATCTAGCCGCGCGTTAAGCGCAGCGCAGTCCGTATATTCTTGAGGGCAATGTTGTCAGAGTGCTTCGATTCAATTCGAGATCCGCAAAATGCAAATACACGCAAAGTTGAATGACTTGAAACTCATCATATATATAACTAATAATTGAAAACATGATCAGTTGAAAGAATTATGGTTTATTTGTTGAATTTTTTAATTCCAAACAAAAAACAACACGAGACGTGGCAACGTCGCATGGCAAAATTCTCTAACGTAACTGGTCGCACCACGAGCGCAGCGCACTTTTCTCTTGAACGCGCTCCATTCAAAAATTAATTAAAAAAATATGCGAATATGAAATCGAGTTCTATGCGAAGATCAAAAATTGTTCGATATATTCCTGAATTGTCATATCGTAATTCTTGATATTTTAGTGTTTGTCTCAAAAATAAGAAAAATGACTGCGCTCGTGACATGATGCGACCACCCGAGCGTCAAAAAAGCGAAGTATGGCTGTAATTCATGTGATGAGTGCATGAATGGAGACTGGATGGCGTCGGCGATCGCAAAAATTGGTCTCTACAGTAAACATGGACCGACTTAGAATATAATACTTGTATATCACTTTTGGGTACCAATGCTGCCATGAAAGGTGAAGTCGAGTGAAGCCAGAGATACGGACTTATTGAACTTCTTCAACGTAGTCGTTGTATGTTCGTGGTTTTAAAATGCTTCAATGAGACTTACAGGCTTTAATGAAAAGTAAATGGCCTTCACGTGGAAGAGGAAGTTATCTCTTGATTATGAAAAAATCACAAAAGGCAGCGACATATAGAGAAATGAAAAAAAAATCAGTAAATACTGAAGTGAAAAGTCTCGTAAATGTTTGAAACAGACATGATCTCGAAAACTCGAGTTCCCAAGTCGGGAAGTTTGCATTGTGTCCTCACTGAGGGCACAAATACATCCCACCCACTAGTTATTTTTTTATTTCTTAAAAATCGTTAATCATCAGCGAACTGTACAGCCGTTTATTTCTGGTACTTCGTTTTACATGCAGAAATCTGCATCACCTGATCATCAAGTGCAAACGATAAGTTGTGTGCACATTGCGATGTTCAGAATGTGCAAATGATGAAACTATTTGACGGCCATGGGCAAGACAGCCAAGAAGCATTGTAGCCCACTGCATGATTATCAAGAGTCAACTTTATTTATTCCATGTAGAAGTCAAAATATTCCAATATTCCAGTCTTAACATGCTTCTGATTGTACATAATATAAAACGAAGTAGATAAACAGTGGGAACGATGGAAGTATACGTGATAACTGTCCTATAAGATGTAACCCAGTTATACATAATTAAATTTCAAGTAGAATATTAAGCGGCGATTCTTTTATGACGCCACAATCCGTCAACTCCTTTGGTAAAATTCAATCGGTCTGCAATAAAACGGTCTTTAGCATCGTAGAATTCCATCCAAGTCGGTATCAATTTGTATCCCACACTGAAATGATGAAAACGCGCGTAAATAAATTACAAATGGGAAAGTTTGTGACGCTAATGAATCTCACTGCCGCATCATTTTTTCTTAATGCAAGTTCTTCAGTTTCGACGATAATTTCTGGATTAAATTGCTTACAAATGATCGGGCATCGGAAGTGCTGATGGATTCGCTCTAATCTCGTCTAGTAATTCGTCATGACGTTTTTTCAATTCATCCCAATCAACTTCCGCATCCTGATGACAGAGGTGTGCTCTAATTTTGCAGTAAACTGGATCTGCGTTGTAAAGCGTTTCAATGT
The DNA here is from genome assembly GCA_026005395.1 of Asobara japonica. Classification (NCBI taxonomy): domain Eukaryota; kingdom Metazoa; phylum Arthropoda; class Insecta; order Hymenoptera; family Braconidae; genus Asobara; species Asobara japonica. The sequence goes on along the minus strand of BQMI01000151.1, from coordinate 2,331,152 downwards.
CTTCCTTAGGACAAATTTCAACTGTCCCCTCGATTCTTGCCTAAGGAATGAAATTGATTGAAACATTTTAAAACAATCAAGAAAACACTCTAAAAGAAAGGGGAACCCTGGTATGTAAAATTGTGACAAAAGGTACACTCAGAACTGAGGCGCGTGACAGTTCCGTCACGCGCCCCTCCACGCCGCCCTTAGCGCATGCGCAACAAGCAACTAACTATTCCCCGCCTCCCTTGTATTTTCTTCTACCGCACGCATTGCAAGCGTTTATCCAGCGGTTTTTTCAACTTTTTAGGGGAAAAGACATGCAGAAAAAATCGAGAAGTGCTAAATTGAATGATTGATGAGACTTTCCACTTTACCTGTCTCAACACAAGTTCTTTGCGATCGTTAAGGTATGACCAGTAGATGCACATAGCCGCTCGCATTCCATTTTCAGTCTGCAAAAATTCATTTGGAATGCGTTTTTTCCTTCAGGACTATCATAATTCTATACCAAATTCATTATATATATATATATATCTACACTGAGGTAAAAAATTGTAATATGACAAAACCGTTTGCGATGAGTACATGATTTTTTGGAATGAATGGATTGGATTAAAAACATAATGTTATGATTAAAACTGCTTATAAGTCCATATACATATGTATATATATATATGAGGGGTGAGCACTTCACTGAAGAAAAAATATATTCATGTTAAATAATAATAATAATAATAATAAAATAATGAATACATTGGAATTTTACATTAAAATGTAGAGGGAACTGAGAGAAAAATTTATTTTTGTCTAATCAATGGGGTTTGGCTAAAGTTATGGTATTCTCCTCTTCAGTAATCGTCGTGGTAGAAGTAAACATAGTTACTACAAGAATACAAGAATTCGATAAAAATACTTATTAAGTTGAGTTGACTCACGACAAATCTGATTCCTTTTTGATTTAGAATGTTCGGGAGAAATCTCCACTATCTTGTCAAAAATATTTGATGATTATAGAGTAAATATCACATATTCATAGAAATTTCTTAGGAACTTCAGATGAACATTTTAGTGGAAGAACGTTCTGAAATCCATATGAATTTGAGAACAGGAAATACAATGGCACAGAAGAAATCTATCCTCTTGCATCAAGGACATCATCACTTCAGAGAAGAATAACTTGGATACAGCCGAACACCGTTGACTCGGCGAAAGCAAATTTTTCTCAGATTCAAATCCAAGCCGCGCCGATTCATACAAGCATAAAGGTACTTTATTTGCAACGTCAGTCGTTTGAATTCAAAATTCAAAATTCAAAATTCAAAATTCAAGATTCAAAATTCAAACTTCAAAATTCAAAATTCAAAATTCAAAATTCAAAATTCAAAATTCGAAATTCGAAATTCAAAATTCAAAATTCAAAATTCAAAATTCGAAATTCAAAATTCAAAATCCAAAATTCACAATTCACAATTCACAATTCAAAATTCAAAATTCAAAATTCAAAATTCAAAATTCAAAATTCAAAATTCAAAATTCAAAATTCAAAATTCAAAATTCAAAATTCAAAATTCAAAATTCAAAATTCAAAATTCAAAATTCAAAATTCAGAATTCAAAATCCAAAATTCACAATTCACAATTCAAAATTCAAAATTCAAAATTCAAAATTCAAAATTCAAAATTCAAAATTCAGAATTCAAAATCCAAAATTCACAATATGTGAAAAAAGTGACATTTAGAAAATTTCTTTCTTTTTTTTTTCTCATAACGCAACATGTGTTCAAAAGATAAAAATTTTAGAGTTTTCGTTTTGTTTTTACTACCAAATTTGAGAGTTGAGTAAATTTTATGAAAAATGCAACGTTGAACGATTTACTTCAAATTTGTTTATCAGCAAAACCATAGCAATGGGATTTTTTGTTCAAAGCACGCAACTCCGATTTTGGTTCCGTTTTTGACTGATTTAATTTCGCTTGGCAAGGTGCTCGATAAATTCATAAATTAGCTTTGTCGGTTAACTTGTTTATGGTTAATCGTACCAACTCCTCAACTTTGCGGCTTCTGCTGTCGGTTACAAAAACAAATCCACTTGTGTCGTACGCTCTGAGAATGACGTGTCTTGAGTGCGGTTGATTGTCCCTAAAAAATAGGAAGCTTCAAATCGGTGGCATATCGGTCCAATTTCCCAGGTACAAATAATCATGTTAAAATAAAAGAACACTTCACAAGAAAAATTGTGAATAATAATGTGGAAAAATCACTAAAAATCCCACTTTATATTCTCGGAATTTTCTCGATCTATTTTCATTAAAACAAATTGCACCATTTTTTGTAAATTTGAAAACTGCATTTTGCTGTTCAGAAAATAATGGGAAAACTGAAAAGTTGAATAATTTCGCAAATGGATCAAAATATTTAAGTTAGACTTATTCGTGTTAGGAAAAAAATTGACAATAATTTTTAAATTAATGTTGTATACTTACGCTGAACTCGTAGAAAGGCAAACAACGGATACACTTTTTTTCGCTTCAATTTTCCACTTGTTGAAGAGATCTAGAGGATCATCGGACGGCAATTCAATTTTGGAGAGACCGGACTCGGTCGAATGGTGGGCCTTAAAATTGGAATTTATCCGTAACAGTATATTGTGCACCTAGGGCGGAAAGTTGAACATTCCCGTCGAGTGTGTTGTATGTGCCCGAGGTGGCAAAAAGGGTGACCCTTTTTTTTGCCGACGGGCCACCCCACCCGCTCCCCAGGAGTGTTCACATTTACGCACAAGGTGCACATGCTATTTTCCACACCCCCCACCGGAAGTTCGTTCTCGCCCGGAGGCCGGAAAGTAAGTACTTTCCGCCCTAGGGCGTCAAGTACGAATTTTCCCGCCTGCTTCCGGGCGGGAAAGTACAAGTTCTCCGGCATCCGGTTCAAAGACAAAAATTATTATAGACATATTTATGTTTAGTTTTAAACCTGATATAATTTGATATTTTCCTTACATCCACCATCTTTAATTCAATTTTATTTCCTAGATTATTGCGGAAATTGCGAGCAGAAGAGTTAAGACCCTAGAATCGATAGAATTGCACTTGCGTAAGTTGTGTCTACTGGTCACTGGTTCGCGGCCGACTGGCGCGACAACTCGTGATTTCATCGTATAAACAAACTGCAGTCCAATGCTTGCATCTAAAAAAAGATTTACGTGAGCAAAGAAAGTGCAATAAACGCGGCTGTGTGCCACCAATTACTGCATTTACGATTATTTAATGAGTAACAGATGATAATTTTTGCTTTTCCATCTGCATAATGAGAAATACAATACTTCTGTCGGATGAACATCTCACTATATATCCCCTCTATTAATTACTAAGAGTTTCTAATCACCTTTATCTCAACTTGTATTGTCATTGTAATTTTTTTTTTAATTGTGTTTAGGTATAGCTATCAATGTCACCGCTCAGATAGCCTATAACGTATGTATATGACATCTTCCACCAGTTATAAAGTGATTGAATTTCGATCGGTTAACTTATAATTTCTCGTGGGAAATCGTCGACAGAAGCCTTTGACTTTACACACACATACACACAGAGTCAGATCTTTTTTTATCAGTGAACGTAATTGTCAAAATATTGAAATTTCCATAAAAAATCACGATTTTATAAAATCACTCATCTTCACGAGCTTGAAAATTTGAAAAAAAAAGAAATCACAAAAAAAAAATGAAGAATCTGATTAAAAATTCGGAAACGTAAAAAATATTAGTCACTAATTTTAATAACGAAATTGTACTTTATTAAACCGCATAATAAAAAATACAATAATTACATAAGCCTATTAAATATCTTAACAATTGGTTGGGATAGAACAGTGGATTGCATTCAAGTTCTTGACCTAAAAAACAATCCATAAATTTCGTAATTATTATTTACAATCCTAAGTCTATTAACGGCTCGTCGTAAATTTTATTTATTGTCGAGATAGCGAGTCACTAACAGCATCATGAAGGACTCGTGGTATCCTACGTCTTTGACGTTGATAGATAAGTACCAAGTTATCCGCAGACTTAGCACAACTTCTGTACTTGTTTCATGTGGCACTTGGAACTGCTTCATCAATTAATCACCAAAAATTTCTGTACTTTTGCACTTAGTAATTCACCAATGAATTTATCGCCTGATACTTTGTTGCTTCGTTAGAACAGTGCTAAGTGTTTCAGTTCTAAGTACTAAGTGCATTTCTGGTCACCGTTATCGAATGAACTTATCCGTTAAGATATCACACGGGTGAAATCACTTTTCTCACTGACATTTCGGAAAAATTCTACGATTACCCAAAAAAATAGCTGAACCCACATGCAAAAGACGAAAGATTCCTCGCGATTAGTTTGCGACATATGATAATTCGATTTTTACGTTTGAGCGAGCGCTAACTCACACCGAAATCAGTTTTTCTTAACTTTGTGGAAAACGGTTCTTACGAAAATTCTGAAAAAATTCTCAAGAATGGGCAAAAAGGGAAGAAAAATTTGAAAAAAAAAATTAGAAAGTTGTCGCGTTTAGTTCTTCAGAAAACAATGGTTTTCTAATTCAATTCGCGCGGAGTGGGGAACGCAACGAGATGGGAGGAGCTGAGCGCTTTGACCGTGGCAACAGTGTAGGATGTCACTGTAGCGGTTGACTGATCTCACAATATACGCTAGCTTTTAGCCCCCAGTGGCATCACAGTGCCCTGTTGCCAGGGTTCTTCCGCCGGGAAACGTTTGTCTGAATGGGTGTATATGTGCAGCTCGCCTTTCTGTGTATCATACCAGTGCCGTACCGAAATGAAAAATTTATGGGCAGAAGGAAAAATGTTCAATTTCCTATTTTCAAGAATTTTCGTGACTACATCTTTATAAAATCACTTAAGGCTATGAACAATAGCTCTTGAAAATGGTTAGGGAATTTTCTTGACCATTCTTTCAGGTTTTGGGTAGGAAGGGTTCGACGCCCTATTTCGTACTTCATTCTTGCCGTGTAATACCTTAAATAAGAACCCTGGCGCTCTGGTGGTGACTAGTGTAGGCAAATTAGCCTCAAAAATGGTCTAACCCGTAATTTAATCCACCGTAGATCTAAAATATTCTATAAATAGATAAAATTATCCTGAATCGCAATTTGAAATTGGTCCATTAATATCTAATGCAGGAAATATTTAAAAAGTTAAAAACGAATGACTTCGTAGGGGGTCCATGACAAAAATACTTATAGTTTCGATTAAACTTAATGAATAGGCACAAACTACATACCAAATTGGAGACGCGAAAATTCCAAAGAAAACTGATATGAGATATAGTATCCTACGATGAACTTTTTTTTTGTAATAAAGGTCAGAAATTTGCATAACCCCAATTTTACTGCGCATTCCGCCACTTTGAAAGGAGTGCGCGCGCCGAATAGGGTGGGCCTTACGCAATCAGCTGATTGTTTTACCAGATATGGGGTTAAAATTACTGAATAATTTATTACGGCTAAACTAGTCAACATAAAGGGTCAATTCCCAACTTAATTGAGTATAGAATTACTCCCTCTATCCGCCAGTATTTTTGTTTCCCCAATTTATTAAGTTTTAATGAGGCTACGCAGATTCTTTGCGTTCACTGAAAAACCATAATCTTTATTAATTTTTGAAAAAATCTCTGCAACCGCCCAAATATGACCAATTGTCTTATGTTATTCAGGACAATTTTATCTATCGCATAAGCATTTTTTCATCCCAGGTAAATTAATATACAGGATTTGATCCAATTTGCCTACGCTAGACGCTTGATAAACGGAATAGCATAGATGTTGCGCAGATGTGTGTAGATGTTCATTTTAGTCCCGAAGGCTACTCCGTAGTTCCTAGATCGCTAGGGAAGCAAATTCCAACTGAGAACTTTGTAATTTTGGATGTACAGAGTTGAAAAATGCTTGTTACTTGATGCTTAATGCAAAAACCCAATGCCAACTTGAGTTATTGTTCCTCTATTGGTTACAGGGAAAAACCTAAGGTCTTTCCCTTTGGAACAAACTGCATTCGTTGGCCCCGCCAATTTAACAAACCACCTGATAAATTAACCGTATCAATCCCGAGGCTGATAAGGTTCATCACAATTTAATTAATTAATTTTCAAGGCTCAGTCAATCGTAGATTTAATCCACGCAATGTTCGAGGATACACTGTCGTAGAGTCGCGGTCGCTCGTGACCAGTTTGCGAACAGGCAATGCGCCAACTGGAGACCCCGGTTAGAACCCATTTGCGGCCATCCGGCTGGAGACAGAGCATGGAACTTCCTGCCAATTCCTCTTCCTTAAAAGGAGAAAATCATGTGATGAGTATTAGAAAATTATCTGATATGTTTTTTTTGGGGGGGGGGGGGGGGAATTTCGACCTCGTAATGGAAAAAAATCCGATGGGTGCGTGTGTAATTTTTCTAATTGATTTTTTTTTTAAATCTTTGAAATTTTTGATATTTTCGATATTTCTGAAGATTTACAATTTTTTTGATTTTTTTGAATTTGTTCAAACTTTTTCAAATGTTTGAAATTTTGGGAATTTTTGCAATTTCCTTGGAATATGAAAATGGGAATGTGAGTGCATGATAATCGTGTCAGGTAATAAAAATGTCATAACTTGGATGGATAATGCATCGGCCATATAACGCGCCATAAAATTTTCTAAGGCGCTCAGTAATGATCCGATTTATAAAATCATAAATGTGACTCACATTGCAGTCGTCTGTGGAGTACGTGGCTTCCGTGCAGATGCCATTGACCGATGCGATACTTATATGCTCGCATTTCTCCATCGCAGTTTGTCGCAATTCCACACGTTGTAATAGATCTCCTGAAGTGCAATAAAATATATCAATTGAGTCATAAAATGCAAGGTAAATAGCTCCACTCATTGGACCATATATTCGAATATATAGTTTCGTCACTAGGTCCACTAGACATTGGAAAGTGGTCGAAAAGGTTGAGGACTGGGTCGAGGTACTTGCAGTATCAAGGAATTATCCCAAACTACATGACACGATATAAACTGAATGCGTTTGTATGAATTTTTTGAGTGATGAGGAGGAGGAGAAGGCGAAGAAGAAGAAGGAGGAGGAGGGAGCGAAGAAGAAGAGGGAGGAGGAGAAGAAGCAGGAGTAGGAGGAGGAGAAGAAGAAGGAGAAGGAGGCGAAGAAGAAGCAGGAGGAGAAGAAGGAGAAGGAGGGGGAGGAGGTGGTGGTGGTGGAGGAGGAGGAGAAGGAGAAAAAGGAGGAGGAGGAGAAGAAGAAGCAGGAGGTGGAGGAGGAGGAGAAGAAGAAGCAGGAGAAGGAGGTGGAGGAGGAGGAGAAGAAGAAGAAGCAGGAGAAGGAGGAGGAGGTGGAGGAGGAGAAGAAGAAGAAGCAGGAGAACGAGAAGGAAAAGGGGGAGGTGGTGGTGGTGGAGGAGGAGAAGGATGAGGAGGGGGAGGTGGTGGAGGAGGAGGAGGAGAAGAAGACGAAGCAGGAGAAGGGGGAGGTGGTGGTGGTGGAGGAGGAGAAGGAGGAGGAGGAGGAGGAGGAGGAGGAGGAGGAGGAGGAGGAGGAGGAGGAGGAGGAGGAGGAGGAGGAGGAGGAGGAGGAGGAGGAGGAGGAGACTACAAGATGACAAAGTCGACTTTTCCTCGATATACCTCTCTTGTATTGAATAAAAATTCACTTACGATTTCTCGCCCAGCCAAGTGTATTGCAGTAAGATGTGTTCATTTGCACTGGCTCTTGAGCAGATGGCAAGCAAACGGGTCGCACAAAGTCGGAGTAAGCGCTAACGGGCCGATCTAGTTTCAGTAGAACCATAGTACTTCCTTCGACCGGTGATTTAACCATTCCAACAATTCTCCTCTCCTGTTGCCATGGTGATGTGCTCGACAATCTTACAGTACCAAGTCGAGCGGACCATTCGGCCTTCGGTTGACTGAAAATTTATTTAGGGGTTCATGTAGTTAGCGATTTGTCCATGCTTTTAGACAAGATCAAAAATCAGTTGAAATGATAAATAACACAAATAATTTTCATCTCCAACCAAAATTTTGATAAAATAGCTGTTAATTCCTATTGATCTTGCGTTATCCTATCTAAATAGTAGTCAAAATTTGGCCAAATGCGCTTTCCCTGCAGCACTCGCTGCAGGCTTGAACATCTCGAAAAAGAGATGTACAACCTACACATAATATTCTTCTAATTATGGAAGGTCTTTCATTGAATTCTAGACCCGAAGGTATTGGGAGCACATATGGAATATTTACCCTTGAAAGCAGGAGGCTGTGGCAAGTAGCCAATTAGATGAAATAAGAGTTGCGTCACAAACGTGAATTTCTTCTTTGAAAAGGGCTACGTGCCAGGGCCAATCACCAGGATCCGCGATTTTACTCAAGGCCTTCGATGAGCCTTTACCCCTCAACGACTGGATTCCACATTCTGAAATACATTGTCCATAAGAATTTTAAATTACCTAAAAATTTTGGACATTTGCAAGAAATTGAAAAAATGAAACATGGAAAAGCTCGAACAGAAAAATTGAGATCTAAGAAGCTCTGAAGAGATAGAAAAAGGAAGAGATCTTAAATATAAACTTGTTTTTTGCATTTATGTTCCGGTGACGTATTTACCTAAATCTCCACAATGCACATGCATAACTTGTCGAGTTGGACAAGGTCCCCGGACAAAAGTAATTTCAGACGCAGATGGATCCTCCATGTGCACATACTCCACATTGTCCTCATTGTCAGTCTTGACTTCCACGGATAGCACTCCACTGAAAGAAGTTTCATAAGTACCTTGACTTGGTGACAGGAAAATGTAGTTACACGCCGAATTCAGTTTTTCTACACAAATTTGTTTTTTTTTCTTTTATAGTCATACGTTGAGGTTATCAGTTTGAGGGATGGACTCGTGGTACCGAGTTCAAGTTGAATAGGAACACCAATGTTATCGATTTGAAAGTTCTTTTTTGGCAAATACATCAAAGTCGTTTTATACCCATGCCACCTAACAGCCACACCTCATCCGCATCACCTAGCAGCCACACCTCACTCGGACCAACTAACAGCCACACCTCACTTATGTGCCGCCTAGCAGCCACACCTCATCCGTACCACCTAGCAGCCACACTTCACCCGTACCACCTAGCAGCCAAACCTCACCGGTACCACCTAGCAGCCACACTTCACCCCTGTCACCTAGCAGCCACACCTCACCCGTACCGCCTAGCAGCCACGCTCTACATGCCACCTAGCAGCCACGCTCCACATGCCACCTAGCAGCCACACCTCACCCATACCACCTAGCAGCCACACCTCACTCATGCCACCTAACAGCCACACCTGACTCATGCCACCTAACAGCCACACCTCACTCATGCCACCTAACAGCCACATCTTACTCATGCTACCAGGCAGCCACACTTCAACCATGCCAACTAGCAGCCACACTTCAACCATGCCAACTAGCAGCCACACCTCACCCGGACCAACTAGCAGCCACACTTCAACCATGCCAACTAGCAGCCACACTTCAACAACGCCAAGTAGCAGCCACACCTCACCCGAACCAACTAGCAGCCACACATCACCCATGCCACCTAGCAGCCACACCTTACTCACGCCACCTAACGACCACACCTCACTCATGGCACCTAGCAGCCACACCTCATCCTTAGCAGCCGCAACAGGGTGACTCATTACCCCATGAGAAGAAACGCAATCGCACACCCTGTGCCGATGTTTCCAAATCTTTTCACTATTAGGTCATGGTCGTTGAACAGTTTTTCACATTTCCTGATGATTCAGGCTAGTTAATTGATCGATGGCATTGTAAACACTGGTCATATAATTTCGAAAGTTAAAGACCGCCAATTTCACCTCTTCGGAGGCTTGGTAAGTGGTCGCCCCATGTGGCCACTAAGAGTTAACTAAAAGAAAACTGTAAAATACTCCAAGATTTCGTGTAACTACATCTTTCTATTATTGAAAATTTGCATATCATCACTCTCTTCACTTGAACGTGATGATAGTTGATCTCACTTGAACGTAAGTAGGGAGCAGAGCGAAGCAGATGCTGTCTGTAGCACTGCATCCATTTCCTTGGTAGGCAGAGTGACATTTAGATTTTCTGTGCAGAGCTTTCCAACCAATCCTTTCTCGTTGAAGACAACGTAGCCTTTGTTGGTGTATTTCGCTGGTAGAACTGTGTCGATCATTTGGTACTTTATGGATTCAATGGTTTTGGCTAGGGACACTGCAAACGGAAATTATAGTGTTGATGGAGAACCTGCTCTGTCTTCCAGGGATTTTGGAAATTTAAAATATTCCACACATTTCAAAAAATGAAACAAAATTTAAATTGAGAATGTTGACCAACAAAATGGTAACAATCAGAAGTTCCTTGCATCGTTTCATTTTAATTCCTTAGAACCAGCGACGTTTAACTGTTCTTTCTAGAATAGCTCTCACGAATTTTAGCTCGTCACAAAATCAGGATTTGATACTCACGACAGTTCTTCTCATCATATCCATTGGGACAATCAAATCGTCCATCACACCTCTTAGTCCTGGGAATACAAGACCTGCCAATTCCACAATGTACATGCCCCTCCGGGCAGTAAGCGCACTGTCTCTCGTCGGAGGAATCCGGACAATCGAGTATGCCATCGCAAATTCTGGGAGATAGGGCTTTATTTTGTAAGTCTCTAACGCAACCTAGATTGATAAAAAGAAAACAAATTACAGGAAGAGATTTTCTCTAGTTTGCGAAAGTGTTGTCGAGAGAATCGAGACGAGATAGCAATTGCTTTTACAATTTCGATACAAGTGACTTCATTTGAACGCACCTGGCTTGGGCCTGCAGCTTCCCTCATCCACATACTCCGGAAAATTCGAACAGTCTAAAGATTTTTTAATGCGCTCGGGCAAGCGATTACCGCATCCAGACCAGAATTCACGGCAGAAGCTTTGACAGGGGAGTTGGAGAGTGGCTTCGAGCGCTCTCGGGATGCACTTTGGCTGCAGAACTTGGCAGATTATGTCGTAAGCCAGCCGATAGCATTCGGCATCCACCAGCTCTCTGGAATAATCGAAGAATAGATTTATAAATCACGTTCATGTTTATTCATTTATTTATTCAACGCCTATCGGCTGTATACACAATAGTAGAAAATAGAAAGAAGAAATTCATAAAAATATCAATTATGAATTATACCACCTTAATGTGGTCTCAGCACAGCTCAATGAGAGTGATAAAGTCAAAACGTAAGTCCCATAGTAAAAAGGAGAGACGAAAGAAACTATCGATATATATCGAAATTATCGAAAGCTGTAAGACCGAAACCAGCGCGACACCAGTGCGGCGGGGAAAGGAAATGCGCTTGCGCAGCACGCGCCACCGGATTTGTAAGTGGAAATAGAAAATAGAGAGTGGCAAGTATAAGTGTATTAACTTTAAGTTAACAAATAACAATGAGTTAATGGGTTGCAACGTCGGTAACTAATTCCTTTACAGTAATCACAAACGAATGATAAGACCGGTCGAAAGACAGTGCACTTCCGTTAGCTCGACAACGGTTAGCTCGCCGGTCGTCGTGGCACTGAGCGGAGCGCTTCCCCCACTCTCGTGATCTCGGGCGGAGGCAACGGGGGGGGGGGGGGTGGAATTGTATTGGCCGGCGAGTGTTTTGTGCCCGGTGAGGTGAGGTTTACAACTATGCCTGCAGCATTCTCGCTCAGTTTGTTACGCCATCTCTCATGCCACCGCCTCTTCAGCGCATGGAAGGGGCAACCATTAGTTGGCCGTTCGTGGAATCTAGACCCCTCAACCGGGCGAGGTAACGCAAGTGTACTGTAATTTAGTTCCATACGATGGTCATTAACCACTCTAGCAATTCTATTATTTGATCCATTATACACAAAATTTCTTCGGGTCTTCACGGCACGGAGCAGACGACTGTTTCTCAATGTAAGCCTAGGGTGTGTGATTTATGAAGAAACGTGATGACAGATCAATTTTTATATCAAATCCCAAGTTGCGAATAAAAATTCTCAGTCGGAGAGCAAGATTGAGTGATCTAGATGATTAGAATGGAAAGGTCAGAGGAATGGATCTGGACCAACCTGAACGCAATGAGATCATCGTTGACGTCCTTCTCGGATTGATGTCCAAAGATATTTGGGTAGGTCGTGATATTGTAGGGAAGATGTCGACAATATGGTATGATGCTGGGGGTGCAGCTTCTTGGAGGTGGTGGAGTCGTTGTTGATGGATCCGTAGAGACAGTTGTTTGCAATGCCACTTGGGCATTCAGGGCCACTATGCTCTCCTGCACTTCCAAGCTCTTCGGATCGATGGTCAAATTGGCAAAATATTTTGTCGTCTCTGGAGTAATTTCCCGGGACAATATCGAAATCACATCGTCGACGGTTATCGTTTGATAGCGCGGGTCGAATCTGATATCAAAATGGACCACCAGGTCACTTCCTTCCACTCTGTAATTATAAATAGGAGAAATAATGGAATGAATCATTAGTTAACCTAATTTGATGGAACGATTAGTGAAGTAATCGTGAGGTAATTTCGTGAAACATATTGTTTTTTTTATTTTGAAATTATATTTTTCAAATATTATATACTTTAAAAATTTTTCACTCTTCCAAATTTTTGTAACTTTCTAAAAGCTTACGAATATTGAAATATTTGAGAATTTTCAAAAATTGCGAGAAATTGAAAGTTTGGGGGAGAAACCTTGAGAAATTGAAAAATTGAAAAATTGAAAAATTGAAAAATTAAAAAATTGAAAAATTAAAAAATTGAAAAATTGACAAACGGGAAAATTAAAAATTCTTTTCAAGTTAGTGGAGAACGGAAAATTCTCAAAAAACCAAAATAGAGAAGTTAATAAGCTCGAAGAAAATTGGAACAATTTCTAGATCGAAAGGTGTGAAACTTATTCACAGTTTGCTGTGTTTCTTTAGCCAGGATCGAATCCACCATCAGTGGACCACTAGGTCGGTGCTCTCGCCACCACAATGATGAAAGTTGATTATTAATGAGATTAATGTGTAATTGAACCCTTTTTCTTCTTACGATTCCATCCCACGGAATTATGCTTACTCAATATCTATGTGGGTCTATGGATGCAATAATTACTGTAACAACTGCTCAATGCGAGCGCAATCCAGAATTGAATGAATTTTTAATGAACGGCAATACCGTTGAAAAATAAAAATTGAAGCCAGCAATTACTGTTGCCGCGATGGACGAAAGAATCGACACAAAACGAGATAATTATAATTTCATGATTATCGCCAAGTCGAGACAATACGAGAGAGATGTAACGAGAGACGAGATGTCTCGACAAGAATTCGAAAAGAAAATCCTTTTAAACCAATCAATTTCACTCACAAACTAATGATTTTTTCGTTAATTTATGGTGATCCTAAGAAATAATAATGATGATAATAAATTGTTCACACATTTAGAAAATTTCATTAATTCAACAGTGTAAAAATTTGAAGATATATTTCTGTCAATATAACTACCAACATGACCACCCACTTTTTGTCAATATTTTCTTTCTTAATAATTGCAACGGATATTTGACGGGACTTTTCAATTTTGGTGTTAATGAACACTGGAAGCAAGAATGAAGGGACAGAAGCATTTCAGCATGAATATCACTCAATCGATTTCTGTGTTTTCGTATTGATAAACCAGCCTTTGAGAAGAGTCGTTCTGAAGCAGCACTTGAAAAATGAAAAATATCGAGACAAGACGAGACAATACGAGATTGGATTGCATTATCGACCCTCGAGGCGAGACGAGATAACAATTGCTTTTATAATTTCGATACGAGACGAGAGAGTTGAAGCTATCGCCGCGTCTCGTATCGCGGCAACATTAGTAGAAATTTAAATGCAATCCTATAATGGGAATCTTCTATAATTTTTATTATACGCGAAAATTGTTGATAAGAATTAATTACGACACGTGAGAGTAGTTTGTTCTCGGATTGTTATCTCACCCGGAAATTGTTCAAATGAATTCCGTATGAGTATTAACAACAAAAATATTTTGTACTCTGTTTAATCTTGATCATGGTATGACCAAGTGAGTGGTGCTCGAGAGTGGCCCGACCCAGTGGTCCACTTAAGAATCAATTTGCGTGAGGCATAAATTAATCTGGAGAAATTCATTCGATGCATGAGCGAAAGGAGCTTAGTGGATGTCAACACGCGGGAATCGATTTTTTTTTTAAATAACAGAGACATCTTTTATCGCAATTGAATTAACCATTAGTTGCATTTGCACTAGATCTACTTTTTCTGCTCTTTGCTTCAAATTGGGGAAATGAAAAATATCGAGTTCTGGAAAGACTTGGAAAATTGGGAAATCGATTTCGAAACGGTGAAGGGTCCGAAAAATTTTGAAAATTGAAAAATTCAAAGCTAATAGAAAAGAGAACTCTGTAAAATTTTGAAAGTCATCGAAGTTCAGAAAAACACTCTGCAATTTAACTTTTGGAAAATTTGGGAAAATTCGAAAAATTTTGGGAAAATTCGAAAAATTTTGGGAAAATTCGAAAATTTTTGGGAAAATTCGAAAAATTTTGGGAAAATTTGGAAATTTTTTGGAAAATTTGGAAATATTTTGGAAAATTTGGAAAAATTTTAAAAATTTTGAAAAAAGATTTGGAAAATTTTGGAAAGTTTTGAAAAATTTTGGAAAATTTGTTAAAGTTTGGAAAAATCCCACAAAATTTAAAAATAGAAAAAAAATATTTGAAAGCTAGAACAAAACACTGCTAAAAATATACAGAATACAAGTTAAGAATTGATTAGTATGTAGTGAATTTAATCCAGAGAAATGCAATTCATGAGTGAAAGGAGCTGACCATTTGCCAACCGATTTTTTTGTAATTAAGCAGATGATATCACATTTTTATGGCATTTGAATTGCCCGTGACTTAGATTTTTGCTACATCCAGATAAATTATTCATTTCGATAGAATTAGATCCGAGAGTAGATCCATAAAACTGTATTTCAGATGAATCAACGGGTTTATCTCAATAGCCGCTAATGAAGCTGTTAAGCAAACTAAATAAGAAGACTTCCGCATTTACTCTTCTTAATTTAAAAGAAGATTTAAATTTAATTTTTAAAAATTTCGATATTAAAAATTCTAATTTTCCCAATCTCTTCAAAATTTTGGAGTTTAAAAACTTTTTCTTTTTTCAAAAATATCAAAAGATGGTCCAATTTTGAAAACTGAAAATACAACGATGTATCCGTTACCGAGCTCATTAAATTGTCTCAGCGAATTGCGCTACTTTGACTACTCAGTCTACAACTTTATGACTCACTAAAGAATGATTTACGGACTTACCCGTCAAGCGCTAGTATTTCGCATGCGATGAACGACACCTTGAGATTGCTCCTTCTGAAGGCTAAAGTCAACCGATCCCGATATTCTCTTACACGTATCCTGAACGCCTCAGTTGATGGATCAGCAAGATCAGTCGCAAATGAATCACCGGATGTAACTCGGAATTCAGCAAGAAATACTTGGTCCCCAGGTGGATCAGCAACCAGGAACGTATCTAAAAGTAAACGCAGATTCATGTCTACCCTCTACTCGCGCAGCGCAGTCCGCATATTCTCGAGTGCAATGTTGTCAGAGCGCTTCGCAGTACCCAACTCAAGGCTCGCCAAATTCAAATACACGCAAAGTTGAATGACTTGAAACTCATCATATATATAACTAATAATTGGAAGCATGATCAATTGAAAGAATTATGTTTTATTTGTTGAATTTTTTAATTCCAAACAAAAAATAACACGAGACGTGGCAACGTCGCATGGCAAAATTCTCTAACGTAACTCGTCGCACCACGAGCGCAGCGCACTTTTCTCTCGACCGCACTCCATTCAAAAATTAATAAAAAAAATATGCGGTGAATGTAAAAATATGAAACCGAGTTCTATGCGAAGAGGAAAAGTTGTTTGAGGTATTCCTGATACTTTCGTGTTTATCACGAAAATAAGAAGGCGTCCTAGGCGCCCGCCATCGTAGCACAGGGGTTTCGGGGGGTTTACCCTGTGTTTAGAAATACGATGGCCGAAATGGCGGAAGTCAGTCCCAGCCGCATGGATGGGTGTCCAGTAGGGCACCCAAGAGAGGGGGGCGGAGGGGAAAAACTTACACACACACATGCACCAAGTCACCTTAAAAAATTAATGGTCGGGGTTATCGAGGTCGGCAAGTTAACAATATTTTGTAAGGAATTTTCAACGTGCAAATTGTTTTCATTTGTACGCGAGGGTCAGTGACACACTGAGATCTGATATCGTGAATAATGCGCCAAGGCCGTCCCCCACTTCAAAGGTCGCGTATTTGACGAACTAATGGAACCAAGGAAGGATTCGTGGGTTGTTGATTCATTGTATCGCGGTCAAGCCGTTATAATATTTGCTATATATATCATACATCTCTCACGTGGGATAACAGCTTACGAGGAAGGAGTAGAAAGTGCGAGACAAAAATTCGAGTTTTAAACACTTGAAACAAATTGAGAAAACAGCATTTAGCAAAATGCAGAAATAGGGGAATTTGGAAAATTTTTAATTCACTATTTGAATTTTTTCAAACACGTAAAAATCCAAGAAAGCGAGAAAAATTCAAAAATGTTAAACAAAATGTGAGCCAATTGATGAACTCAGAAACTCTAAAAATTTTGAAAGCATAAATACATTTCGATAACTTTAAAATCGTATAGCCTTAAAATAAACGAGAAAATCTGTATCGATCGTCGATCATGGATCTAGTAAATACTAAATGACAAAAGAAAAAACAATGATCGTAACTGTTCATTGAAAATGTTCCCGACGGTATCGCGCTTATCAACTCAGCGTAGCTTTGACTTTTACGATTGTTATCAATGGAGGGAACAAAAATTGTTGGCACTAGACTCAATGGTGTGTCTGTAACGAAAACCGGTAAGCGATCGCGGAGGAAGTTTACGCGTCTCGCTCACGTACCCTGTAACTCGGTCAGACCGTTATTTTACACGCGTAGGAAAGACCTCAATGGGATGTGTCCCGCATCAATATGCATTGCCTTTCAAATGTCTCAGCAAAATTTAGCTATCAGGTTTATATAGAAATTCTCGAAATTTCGTATCCAAATGTTTTTTTTATTTACGGTTTGATTCGATTTAGGGTATACGAGGAGACCTTCTGGCGGTGCCAATGGAAACCGACTTTTTCCCAAACTGTACAGCATTCACACAGTTTAAACCAATGAACACACTCTTTAAGGGACATTATATCCCTTGTTCCATCCAGGAATTGAAGGAGAACCATGGAAAACCTCAATTTGTACAGCCCTTTCTTTTACAAAAGTCCCTAGGGCGGAAAGTACTTACTTTCCGGCCTCCGTGCGAGAACGAACTTCCGGTGGGGGGTGTGGAAAATAGCATGTGCACCTTGGGCGTAAATGTGAACACTCCTGGGGAGCGTGTGGGGTGGCCCGTCGGCAAAAAAAAAGGGTCACCCTTTTTGCCACCTCGGGCACATACAACACACTCGACGGGAATGTTCAACTTTCCGCCCTAAGTGCACAATATACTGTTACGGATAAATTCCAATTTTAAGGCCCACCATTCGACCGAGTCCGGTCTCTCCAAAATTGAATTGCCGTCCGATGATCCTCTAGATCTCTTCAACAAGTGGAAAATTGAAGCGAAAAAAAGTGTATCCGTTGTTTGCCTTTCTACGAGTTCAGCGTAAGTATACACCATTAATTTAAAAATTATTGTCAATTTTTTTCCTAACACGAATAAGTCTAACTTAAATGTTTTGATCCATTTGCGAAATTATTCAACTTTTCAGTTTTCCCATTATTTTCTAAACCGCAAAATGCAGTTGTCAAATTTACAGAAAAGGGCGCAATTTGTTTTGATGAAAATCGATATGGAGAACATTCCGAGAATATCGAGGATTTTGTAGTTGTGAGTTGTAGGTATTGACCCTTGTTGGAAGAGGGCACAGTCCGGAATGTTCAACTTTGCGCCCTAGGCACATAAAGTAGGATTAGATATAGCGTGCTTGTACTTACATCCGAGGTAGATTGACACTCCGGAAAACAACAAAAATAACAAAAAAGCAGCCAGCACACAGCATCCACAGCGATACTGTCCCCCCAATTTCCTGGTAAATCGAATATCACTGTCGGAGGATATAATCGAGGACGGCGTGCCTGCACGACTGAATCGCCTTGTGCTTACGGTGCTGACGGAAATCTGGAATGAAAATACAGCGAGTAATTAAACTGACGTTACTGACTCATTACTTATAGTTAATTAGTCGTGGGAAATATGCACCGGGAAAATTCGTCTCGATGAAAAAAACATTGTTTATGTGAAAGTTATTGTTATTTTGTCGTGAATAAATTTAATTACTGATGACTGAAGTGTTTAAAAATATTCCAAGTGCAGACTTAAAATCTTTTAGAGGTTAACAAACTTTTGTAATTTATTTTTTTTTTTAATTCCCAAGATTTTGAAAATTTTTTAAATTTTCACCGTGTTAAAATTTCAAGAGATTTCAAAACTTCAAAAATTTTCAAAACTTCAAAAATTCTCAGAATACCCAAAATTTTCAAAACTTCAAAAATTCTCAAAATTCCAAAGTTTTCAAAATTTTCAAAAATTTTCCAAATTTCAAAAAAATTCACAATTTCAAAATTTTTCAAATTTTAAAAATATTCACAATTTCAAAATTGTTGCAAAATTTTTAAAATTTCAAAAGTTTTCAAAATTTAAAAAAATTTCAAAACTCACAAATTTTCAAAATTTCAAAAAATTTTAAAATTTCAAAAATTGACAAAAGTTTCAAAATTTTCAAAATTTTCAAAATTTTCAAAATTTTCAAAATTTTCGAAATTTTCAAAACTTTCAAAATTTTCAAAATTTTCAAAATTTTCAAAATTTTCAAAATTTTCAAAATTTTCAAAATTTTCAAAATTTTCAAAATTTTTAAAATTTTTAAAATTTTCAAAATTTGTAAAATTTGAAATATTGTCAAGATTTCAAAAAATTTCAAAATTTCACAATTTTTCAAAATTTCAAGCATTTTCAAAATTGCAAAAGTTTTCAACATTTTCAAAAATTTCCCACATTGCACAAATATTCACAATTTCAAAATTTATCCAAAATTTCAAAAATTTTCAAAATTTCAAAAATTTTCAAAATTTCAAAAATTTCAAAAATTTTCAAAATTTCAAAAATTTTCAAAATTTTCAAAATTTCAAAAATTTCAAAAATTTTCAAAATTTCAAAAATTTTCAAAATTTCAAAAATTTTCAAAATTTTCAAAATTTCAAAAATTTTCAAAATTCCAAAAATTTCCAAAAGTTCAAAAATTTTCAAAAAATTTCAAAAAAGGAACATTTTAATTGATTTTTTGCCCATGATTTCCCTCTCATTTCACTGAGTCATCTCGGGTGTAGTATTCGCTGCACCCATATTAAGCATCTGGTGTTTTCTCGAGTTGCGAAAGCAACTGGCGGATCCCTATTCATTATAAACTGGGAAAGGCAAATGGGCGTTGCCCCTCTGCCTTAATAGAATCTTCAATTTCCTCAGGTATTACATGATGTGCACATTGTGTTTTCCACCCATTTTCCCGTCGATCTCTTAAATCGGGGGGGGGGGGGGGGTGAAAGGCTAATCGAGTTATTTTCGCTGGATAAATGATGCTTATCTCCCGTCGCCAAATCAATTGAATTCCACCAGGAAGTGGACGAATTAAGTAATCTGTTACATTGACTTCAGTCCCTATTTTCACTCCAGAATAAGAAGAACAATTGCAAAACAAATTTCCAAAATATTACATCGAGAAATATTAACAGTGAAAATTTTTAACAATGACAATTTACATGTTTGTGGGTCACCGAAAAAATTTCTCAACAACCTTTTCAAAATCAACATCAAAAATTATTCTAGTCATGTTCCTCCACATGACACGAATTCTAAATAACGTCCGCGGTAAATTTGTATTCATTTTTCTACGAAGATAATTTTGGAGCTGGTGTCCCAATTTTATTCCTCATATTATTTCCCAAAATTGTCATCAAAAATGCCTGAAAAAAAACCATGAACCCTTTCAGATCTGAAATGTTGAAACCTGAAAGTGTTCAAGCCATTATACCCAATTTTTCGTCCCATTGACTTACGCCCAAGGCGTCACTAAAAGTTCCACTCCGAATAACACCAAAAAAAATTCCCCTTTTCTTTCCTAAAATCACTCATTATCGAGTGAATTACAATGTTTAGTGACGCGAATTAAGATTCTTCACTTCGTTCACATCTAAAAAAGCGTGACCGAGATAAAAATAATCCTACTAAAGTTTATTGAACTGGCAATAATGAACTTTGCAATATTTCAACTAAAAGAAAAATCGTAAAATTTTCTCAGTTTTCTGGATTTATCTCGAGAACGAGTGAGTTTCCGCAAAAATGGTAGAGGACTTTTCTTTTCTAACTTAAATTCCCTACAAAAAAGGTCTTATGACATTTTCTCGTACAAGCACTGGTTCACGAGATATTCCAATATTTAGGGAGTGATCCCAGAGGGAAATCCTGAAATGGTCCAGATGTGGGATGCTGACTCGGTCCACTTGCATGATATTTAAAATTGGCAATTGATCAAAAATTGATCATCGTGTGAATTGATTGTTTAGTCATGCGAATTGATCCTCTTCATTTCTTTCACACCTCAACTAGCAAATAAATAAAAATGGTACTGTTAAAGGTCATTGAACTCAGCGGCGTTAGCTCTGGATTTGTATTGAACGCAGTCAGCCACAACTTTCGTAATGCCTCCCCTGGAGCGGCTTTTGTTGCCAATACCGTTCAACACATTTACGTAATTCCCGAGCCATGGATTCATACAGCACTGGATTTGGTTCATACAACAAAGAATTGTTAATTCCACGCTTCTTTGCTCGGTTCACAGGCCAATTCCCCTTTGTTTTTACCTTAATGTCATCCGCGCCCTTTGATGCTTTTCATAAGGATCCTCCTTGGCGAGCCCGTCCATCGACTTTCGATCGGTATCGATTGCATAAATCGACTTGTTCAGTATGTCGATTAGCGTTCGAGTGAATTTCGATTCGATTATCGATGCACAATCGATCTGGTATCCGATCGATTGGACGTCGATTTTAGTTGTATGTAATCGAACGACAATCGATGTGAGAGTAATCGAACGACAATCGATTTTGCCTTCGGTCGAAAATAAATCGATTATCGAATTCGAAAACTCGAAAGTCGAAGGAATAAATATCGATTATCGATAACACAATGGAAATCGAACTCGAAAACAAACAAGGAACTGGCCTCTATATAAATAATTGAGAGCTTCGACCAGGGAAATAAATCGATTATCGAATTCGAAAACTCGAAAGTCGAAGAAAAAAATATCGATTATCGATGACACAATGGAAATCGAACTCGAAAACAAACAAGGAACTTGCCTCTATATAAATAATCGAGAGCTTCGACCAGGGAAATAAATCGATTATCGAATTCGAAAACTCCAAAGTCGAAGAAAAAAATATCGATTATCGATGAGACAATCGAAATCGAACTCGAAAACAAACCAGGAACTAGTCTATATAAATAATTGAGACATTAGAGCGGGAAAATAAATCGATTGTCGAATTCAAAAACTCGAAAGTCGAAGCAAAAAATATCGATTATCGATAAGACAATCGAAATCGAACTCGAAAACAGACAAGGAACTAGTCTTTCCTTATATATAATTGAGAGCTTCGACCACAAATCGAATGAGCATTGCAATAAATCGATTATCGAAGAAAAAAGTCGATTATCGAGGAAAAATCTCGATTGTCGAAGCCATGATAAAAATTTGAAATTGAAACCGCATTCAGAATAGCATGTGGCCGCGTAGCGGCCACCGGCAAGGAACTAGTATATGAATAATTGAAAGCTTCGACCAGGAAAGTAAATCGATTATCGAATTCGAAAACTCGAAAGTTGAACAAAAAAATCTCGATTATCTATGGCACAATCGAAATCGAACGAGAATGCAGACAAGCCATGTGGCCGCGTATAATTGAGAGCTTCGACCACGAATAAATCGAGACAATACGAGATTGAATTGCATCCTCGACCCTCGAGACTACACAAGATAACAATTGGTTGTTTAATTTCGATACAAGGGGGGGGGGGAGCTTCTCCCCCGCCCCTTTCTCATCCCATGCTTATAGGGCTCACGTAACCCAAAAATAGGATGTGCAATTCGGGCAATAAGGACAACAAAATCGGTGGGGATGGTCAAAAAAATTGCACACCTCCATAAGCTGCCCCAATGTCGGTATGGTGCACTGAAAGAAGCAAAAAGGTAAGGTGCAATCCTTCCGTGCTCCCTCGAGCGTGAGCCACGCGTAACATTTACACGAGGGCGTGGATACTTTGTATTTAATGCTCTCACTTATACTGATCATTGCCTTTTTCATTTGATGCACATGGTTTTACACGGTTGTGCACACACGGGAAGTGAACTGTGTATGGTTAGATGAGCACAGCTGGAAAAAAAAAACGATTAACCGATTTGTAATCTTGCCCCTGCATTTATTTGTACGGAATTTGAAGTCATTCATTAGCCAAATAAGCTCTGTAATAGTTCGGTCAAGAGTCATACGTGGCCATATTAGAAACTAGCTCCATAATTTTGAAGTGCAAGTGATCTTCCGTTGTATCTGCTTGTTACATGAGAAGCAACAATACTGCGCGCCAGTAAGCACTGCATCATGATGCATCTCCTCAAGAATTGATCTTACAGACCAAAATTATAGAATATTTTCGTAGAATTGGTACAGAAAAAACAGGTCTCCTACTGGTTTGTTCTAATTAGCAGAATTAGCAAAGACTATCCGACTTCCGTCAGTAATTTACAAATATTAAATCCGTCTCATTCTGTTTTTACTCTTCCGCAGCAAAATGTAATTACTAAATGTTCATTAACAAGACGACATTTTGATGGATAAAAAAATAATCAACGCTGTTTGGCTCTAGGTAGGTAGGAATGCCCAAGGCTGACGACGAGAACAGGCCTGTGCCAGGCCTGTTCCCCCGAGCCCGACCAAGCCAAGCCTGTACCAGGCTTAATCTCATCTTCCAAAACAGCCTTAAACTCAGGGTAGCAAATAAGGCTATTGCTAATGCTTGGTTCATCCTTGCCTCAGGCTGAAGCTCTCGAGGCTGAAAATACCTACGCTTAGCACAGGATAGTTCAATGGATACGAGGGTCGCCAGAATTATCCATTGGAGGCGCTGATGTCTGCTGATGGAGGTTGGGCTAACCAATTTCCTCACTGCATACTCCCTGATCCTCGGCCTATTGATACGGTTCCTTCCTCAGTTCCTCGAAAAATTGTATGACATAATCGACCGTGACATATCAATAATAACCGCGTCAATTAGTCGATTTTAGTCAGTGGCGATGAGGCCCAGTTCAACCCTCTTACCAATGTGGTGCAGTCTTTGAGAACAATGCCTTTCGAGGCTTGTTTCAGGCCGTGCTCGTTGGGATTGCAAGGCTCAGTTGAGGCTCACCATGAACCCTGAGCTAAGGCTTGGTTTACGAGCCTCAAACGGCGTTATCATTTCGAGGCTCAAGCAGGCTTGAATCAGGGTTGGCACTCAGCCTCAATCCAAGATTTCCCAGCCCTCCTTGAGGGCTGAGACACCGCTCTCCCGATTGTCAGTTCCTGCCTGGGGCTTTAGCATAATCTCCCATTTGTCCCAATGTCGCGTTGATCTCTCATCCGATTAAAAGACCAATAAATCCCGAGTAATTAACCTTGATAAGCAAGTTCTTTAGATAATTCCGAAGCAGATCATTTTGATTTAACAGTTCGTGTAACCTCCGAGTTTTATTATCTCTTTACGGATAATTACTGACGGTTTTCCCGCGAGATTTGAAAAAAATTGATGAGGCTGAATTCGCTTCACTAAACATTGAACTGTCACTAATAATCCGGTTTAATGGAGAAGGCATTTAAACGCATCATAACTATCATGGGACGCGATATTTTCTAACTGACGGCGGTAATGTCCATGGCCATCAAATAGTTCCATCATTTGCACATTCTGAACATTGCAATGTGCACACAGCTTCATTTGCACTTGATGATCAGGTAATGCAGATTTCTGCATATAAAACAAAATACCAGAAATAAACGGTTGTATAGTTCGCTGGTGATTAACGATTTTTTAAAAATAAAAATATTATAATAAATAAGGTATCGCGTCCAAAACTGTAAGAAGCTAATTCCGAAGTATCCTAAACTATTTCCAAATCGCCCAAATTGGTTTGGTTGAGAAATTTGTCATATGCGAATTATGCGGTGATTGAACTGGCAGGTGCAGATCTTGATATGCCGAATGATTTCTGGTAGTTTGTTTCACGAGTCCGGTGGCGCGTGCTGCGCACGCGCGTTTCCGGTTTCCGCCGGACTGAAGGGGTGGCGCGTCGGTTGCGGTCTTACGGTTTTCGATAATTTCGATACATATGGATAGTTCCTTTCGTCTCTTCTTTTTACTGTAAGACAAGATGTGCAGGAATATGCAGTGCTCGATCATCAAGTGCAAGTGGAGTTGTGGGCACATTGAGATGTTCAGAGGGTAATAGAACTAGTAGCTAGGCTATAGGACTATTTCGTCGTGTTGGGTATTACAGCCTGATTGATAAGACAGGGAAAGAGCGCGTCTCTAAAGATTGGGAATTGGGATCGAACAAATTTCAGGGAAATATGTAGACCTCAAGGGAAAATTTAGAGTTTTTGTGAGAGGATTTTGGGGTGTAATTGTAGAGAAAAATCTGTAGTTTAAATAAAGCATTCTTCGACAATTTTAGAACGTTATTGAATAAATTTTAACTGGATGGGTTGTTTAATAAAAAAAAGTTTATGATATTTTGTGATGTCAGCAGAATTTGAGAAATTTATAACAAGATTTGACTCGGAATTCGTGATAACATTTGGCAATGGTCAACAATAAACATATTCGATAAGCCAATTTTGGTTACTCAATAACTTCGTCATTACTATGGTATAGGGATTGCAATATTGAGGGACAACAACAATGACGTATGTTTTTCACATTTTGAAACTGGAACATATTTGATGAGCCTGGAATTTTTCAAATGCAATATTTTGAAACCACTGCGCCTCTTGCAAATTGAGAATTTTTAAAGATTGTCGTGGCCAATAGCACTTGAGAAAAAAATTGAAAAAAAATTGCGAATAATAATTTCGAAAGTTTCGAAACTTAAAAAATGTCTAAGATTTCAAAAATCTCAAAAATTTCAAAAAGTTCAAAAATTCCCAAAATTTCAAAAATTTCAAAAATTTCAAAAATTCCCAAAATTTCAAAAATTTCAAAAATTTCAAAAATTTCAAAAATTTCAAAAATTTCAAAAATTTCAAAAATTTCAAAAATTTCAAAAATTTTACAAAAGTGCCAAAAACTTCAATAATTTCAAAAATTTAAAATTTTCAAAAGTTTTCAAAACCTTCAAAAATTTGAACAAATTACCAAAAAAATTGAATTTCAAAAACTTCAAAAAGAAGGAGAATCGGAAAAAATTGAACGACTCAAATCGCACCACTAAACTCCCAATTATGTCAATAACAACTCATTACATGGAACCCAAGAGCACCCCTTCAAAGTAAAATTTTTATAGTAACAAAAAATGTATTCTCACATTATCCTCCAAAGTACCTGGCTTCCACGCTAAGCGACAACTAACAAAAACGTGGAATTCAAGAGATTGCAATCTACTTCTTAATTCCCCGCTGGTATTATCTCTACACATGAAACCCGTCGATTTTTACAGTTCCTAATGACTCCCCTCATTATCGTTTCCATTTCGCTTACCCGGAGCAAAGACTTTGCTCAGTCGTGCGGTAAACTTACGCTTCATGTTGCCAGGGACGTTATGCCCATTGCATTTCCTCCAAATATTTTTATAAACTAAAAGTCTCCTGTATTGCGATATTCATTTCTCAATTTCTAAGATAAATTCCAATATTTCCGGACGCTTAGTTCACAAGAAAATTTCGACTTTTCTTTCATTGAAAAAATTCCTTTTTATCCTTCAATATATACTTAAAAACATACTCAAATTATGCTTATATATTCCCATCCGTTTCCTGCGAAAAAAATCGTGGAAGCTTCAAAGTCAATCACCAAAGGAATTGAAAAAAAAAATCCTTTTTAAATTTCAAATTCCAAAAATGTGAAAATTTACCTCACAACATTATGCATGCCCTCTTTCATTGAAAATCTTCAAGGCCAATCGTCACGCCGCCGTCACGGCTAGGTCATCCAGAGCAGTTTGGTATTTTCACCGGAAGTAGGAATTAACCATGAGATATCTGATGAATCATTATCAGCCTAGATCGTGTTTTTCTTACCCGGGATATCATCTTTATGTTCTCGTCTCAATTACAACATTCCACTTAAGCATATTTATGCTCATCTCGATATCTAATCTATTCTCATGTTCAGCAGCATTGATCCAGGCTTTCTACTAATCAAGACCGAGCGCCAAAGATTCAGCTCTGCAATTGATTAATTGTCCAGGAAACAATGTTTCGAGTTTGGAAATTCTTGTTCTCCATTTTTTTCATGTTCTGAGAATGTTAAAGTTGTTTTTTCATCTTTAATATTGCATGTTTGCAGTATATAATGTCGAAGCGCTGTATTTTGGGTTATGTTGACAGCGTTGCTACATAACCTAGTGATCGACATATTGACAATGTGAAAAATTTCCCCCGACAATTCTATTTTTACGACGCAAATATTTCTAGATCGATGTGTCAACACTGAGCATTATTGCCATTCCCCATAAATTAACTCGATAACTTGTTTAATCCTATCAAGAAAGCGCGTACACAAAACTGAACATCGTCCGAGTCGAAAGTCGTAAGACGATTCCTCATTGGTCTGCCATAACTCATTTTTGAATCGTGATTCATTCATTGGTTGATCAGATCACGTGACATCGTGAAGTTGGTTGGTAATCGCGTTTGCGTCGATAATCATCGATATTTGGCATATCGATTGGGCTTTAGTTTTCAAAAGTATGACAATTGTTCCAGTTGTCATAACTTATGTAGTTATTGAAAATTATATACACAGAATATTTTTGAGGTTATGTTAACTTATTAAGCTTCGAGTGTTTTACATATTCTGTCCAGTGTTGAAAATTTTATATGTGCGCAATAATTATAGAAAAAACAAGATTTCCACTCGGGTATTAATGAATATATACAGATATTTTTGTTGCAGGATCTCTCGGGAAAATGTATAATGCTGGGGAGAGACACCAAATCGAGAAGTTGGGTTACACTCCTCCGGCTCGCTTATTTTTTTTTCTCTATGTAGGTTGACTTTGGGACAATCCAAATGACGCTTAGCACTGGATCACAGAGGACAGAAAGTTATAACGGTATTTAACGTTGGCAGATGTCGGAGGCACAAAACCCAACCCAGAGCGTTGAGCCCGCGCCATTCCGGTCAGCCTAGTTCTTTGTAAAATCCCTTCTTTTCTCTCTTATTTTTACGTTTTTATTCTTCTCTTTTGCCTTTTTTTTTTTGGTCGCGTTTGTGTGCGTTAATAGTGAGGGCAATGCGTACCGGTAAAGTGGGGGACACCGTACGATCTGGGGTCAAGAACAAGGTCGGCCGACGCTGAGTGGCTCCAGGAAGAGAACGGATTTTTCATTTGAAAAAATAGGTCTTTATATATGGAGAGAGACTACATGGAAGTCTCATCCCTGATGTGGATAAATTTTGATGGGCAGTTTTGAGAATTTTAAGAGGAAATTCCCGATGAAAATAATTTTATAATTATCGCCAAGTCGAGACAATACGAGAGAGATGTGACGAGAGACGAGATGTCTCGACAAGAATTCGAAAAAAAAACGTTTTAAACCAATCAATTTCCCTCACAAACTAATGATTGTTTCGTTAATTTATGGTGACCCTAAGAAATAATAATGATGATAATGAATTGTTCACACATTTAGAAAATTTTATTTATTCAACCGTGTAAAAATTTGGAGATATATTTCTGTCAATATAACTACCAACATGACCACCCACTTTTTGCCAATATTTTCTTTCTTAATAATTGCAACGGATATTTGATGGGACTTTTCAATTTTGGTGTTAATGAACACTGGAAGCAAGAATGAAGGGACAGAAGCATTTCAGCATGAATATCACTCAATCGATTCCTGTGTTTTCGTATTGATAAACCAGCCTTTGAAACGAGTCGTTCTGAAGCAGCACTTGAAAAATGAAAAAAATCGAGACAAGACGAGACAATACGAGATTGGATTGCATTATCGACCCTCGAGACGAAACGAGGTAACAATTGGTTTTATCATTTCGATACAAGACGATTAATCGTGAAAACCTGCTGTGATTTTTCCTGACATTCCAATAAAATGGAAAGAAAGCGCAATGACATTTTCGGTTACGTCTCAGGCATTTGAGACAGTAGTACTCGCTTAACCGGTTGGTGATACCCGGTATGTACTCAAGGAAGCATTTGTGCTCTCCGCGAATTAAATTCATTCATTTCCCTCTCCCACCGAAACCGCAGAATTAATAACTTCCTCCATGGAAATTGCAATGACAAAACAGCAAGACGCCATTTTTTCATCTTGATCCTTCGTTTCATCTGAATGCTATTGTGGACACCATCGCCACAAGATCAGCGCCTTCAGCATTACTCTCTCATTTCGAAAGTGCATGTTTCATCAATTCAGTTTTTTTTTTCAATTAGCAAATCCCTACTATTAGAAAATTTCAGGAGTCTTCTGGAGGTTGAACGGTCCAGATGATCATCATCATCATCATCAACGTTCCGACAGATGGAGTTATTGTAATCACTCCGAACATGACGCGCGGATCTGGTCCGTGAAATCTGCGCTGTGTCTGACGTTTCATAACCTCCTGACATTTTGCACATTAGATACCTCCATGTGCGTGTGTTCATTCCTCTTTCTCTATGCGCAGCCGCCCACAGAAACCGCGCGCCTTTGCCACGTGGGCTACACTGCGGAGACAGCGGTCCGCCCAATGCTTCTTCTTCTTATATTTTTATGGCACTGACGATGTTGTCTTGCGACCGTTGCGGCTCACCCAATGCGACTGGGGCCGCAGAAGAAACGCCTGAGGGCGCCACTGATGGACTCGCCTCCCCCGCGCGCTGCCGGTCCGCGTCCGGACTAGCAATCCCATCTTGCCGTTACCACCGTTACCACGCATACAATATTCCTTCTGTCATTCAGAATCTGCGCGAAAAAATTTCCCAACGAAAAGCAATTTTGACCTTTACCTTTTCTACATATCCGTATGTTTCATTTCGTTTTTAAAATTTTCTAAAATTTGTGGGAGTGAATCGTAAATTCTAAATTGTAAGAGTTCCAAAAATTTTCATCGCAATTCCATTTTTCTGCTCAGCTGATCATTATCCTACCTCTTAATTTCATCGAAATAAATGACTTTCGTCATAAAAAATCACAATTGCACTCTCATTGAGCTCTACTGAGCTATGAGAAAATTTCTTCCTCTGAAATTGGCTCGACTGTTGAAACTATCGCTCATGTGAAATAAATTCCCCTCCATGCATTAGCCTAATGCTAACTTTCACCAGCTTGTTTGTTTCTATTGAAGGGTGACTGTGCAATATCTTGCGAGGGCAGACTTAAGGATGTTCTTCCCACTTTCGGCCATTTTTTCCTCAGTGTTTATCTCTAGTAAATCTGATATTAAAAGGATCAGGTGAAAAATCACTGTAACGTTTTTCGTGTCTCATCGTGTTTCAGCAGCTTATCAAGTTTCAGCATTATGCAACTATTTCTACGTTCACTGACATTCCTTTCTTGGCGTATCAAATTATGGAACTGGCCCATATGGTTCATATGGTTCTGACCATCCGGGGTACCAATGAGTTGCACCTATGCCGAATACCACTCAATCTCCATGGATCCCTGCCTCAATGTCAGGAAGACACGAATATATCCTCTGGACTCCATCAAGGTCCACTCCATCTCCACCACCTCGGCTATCACGTCCAGTCACCTTTTAATCTCTTACGATCTGTCCGAGGCTCATCTGCCGCTAACATTCAACTTTCACAATATCAATGATAATATTAATAATAATAAGCGATCAAAGATATCAGCCTCTCCTGTTTGAGTTGCGTAAGCTGAACCCAAGGTTCAGAGTCAAGATAGTTGTCCTTATCATCGGTTCTCTTGGCGACATGAAGCAGTCTTTTCTATCTGAACTAGAGATCATTCCAGCGTATAGGCGTAATGCCACAATGTTAACTGGCCAGATGCAGAAGGCGGTCATTCTTGGATCACTCCGTCTACTTAGGCAACATGATTCTGGACTAGAATAGTGCTCACCCTCTGGTAGGAGGGAGTACTATTGTAGAGCGATTAGAAAAATTTTGTACCGCTTCGCTTACTAGGCGGCCTCCGAGGTGAAGTCGGAACCCTCGAAGACCGTCTAGTGATCATATTTTTGTATAATAATAATAATAATAAGCGGCAGCTATCAAGTGTTGGTCAGAGGAAGCAGTCTTTTATATCTGAGCTTGACAGCATCCCAGCCTGCAAGCGTGAAGCCACAATATTAGCTGGCCAAATGCAGAAGGCTGTTCATCCCTTGGACTACTTGGACCCTACTTAGCATCATTCTGGACTGCAGAATGAGTCCCTCTGGCCGGAGGGAGTCCTACTACAGATCGTGCTTGCTCGGCGAACTCCGACATGGAATTCGAACCCTCGAAGACCGTTCAGCGACCTCGTTTTTAGACGAAATAATGATGATAATAATGATAATTTGATTTAACTACTGTTGACTTTGATAATATAGATTGGGATACCAACTCAGAAGACACAGCAGCAATGACGAAGATACTGTAATCGAGGAGTTGATTGAACTGTCATAATCGAAATCGGGGCGGTCCTATCAGGCGACATTGATGTCGGACTTCCCTAACTCTCCAAAACAATCGCGGAAATGTAGGAAAACAGGAGCATGTAAAGTGGACGATAATCCAATGTTTCGCAGTTGAAAATGGGAAAATGGCAGGAGGGTTTGAAATTCATCAGGGTTGAGAACTCCGAACATTATCGACAATCAGAAAGTCCTCAACAATTAGAAGGTAACCCAGCAGTTAGAGTATGGAATTTTGACGTTGAGAGAAGAAGCCGCTTCAAGAATTCGCCGGTAGCCGAAGTTGTGTTTTCTTTTTCGAATGGTGATTGACTAGAATGGGCTAAAGCGACGCCGCGTTGCGGTACTGGAGCGTCCCTCCAGAGGGACAACAGTCGCAAAACGTTGTCGGTCAGAGCCGTAAGAATTTACCATCATCATCATGGTTTGTGCTGAACTGATTGATCGTACACGGATAAGGCGGTTTGATTATGATTAACGAATCAATTCGATTGACAGATTGGAGTGATCTAGCTCCTTCAAATGTCCATTCTTTAATA
This sequence comes from Asobara japonica, assembly GCA_026005395.1. NCBI lineage: Eukaryota > Metazoa > Arthropoda > Insecta > Hymenoptera > Braconidae > Asobara > Asobara japonica. The sequence goes on along the minus strand of BQMI01000151.1, from coordinate 2,299,515 downwards.
GTTATCGAGTATGCATTCATTAGCTTCGAAGTTTTAGAGTTTACCTTTGAGTCCCACGAGGTTTTTCGCTTGTGCTCCATTGAGACCGTCATCTTTGGAATCGTTTGGTCGCTTTATTAACCACTTCACACTGTAAAAACCAGATGGTACATTAGGGTTGAAGGCTTAAGGCGATTATTTGTACACTTTAGGGGAGTGTCGAAAAATGTAGAGGGCTCCATCCCGATGCTCTCACATGCTCGTCATGGGATTTAAAACCCGCTTTACAAAATAGAAAATTTATTATCGGCCAAATTTGATGTAATTAATTTTTTCTGTAGATTCTTCAATTTATTTAGAATTTGTGGAATAAAAAAATATTTTTTAACGGGCCAACATATTGAAGAAATTAATTCGAAATTTACTATATTTTTTGTGATTAAGCAAAAACGTGTGGGTATGTGTGTGTGTTTATTTTCACGAGTGAAATTTAGAATTTTTACTTGGTTGCAAAATGAATCGAACATCTGGGAGTGATCACTCCTACATTTGGCGGACTCCACAAAATTTCAACGGAAAACTTTAAGGATATTCAACACGTATAGTCAAAATAAAAGTTTATGGCCCTTTTTATAATTCGTTATATTTATCGCTAATAATTTTCAATTAATATTTCAATGAGTTAATTAGTTGAAGTGATAGCCACAGAAAATTATTATATTGTATTTGATTTTGCGAATCAATATTATATTGTTTAAACAAATTAATGAAAAAAAATTTTTGTCAATCGTCATGAAATTTTTTCCATCGTTTTATATCTGCTTCAATAGTAAATTTTCAAAATTTCAAGAAATTTTTATATTTTGAACTGGATTTGCGTGAAATTGACATCAGATCTTGAAATGGTCACATTTAGACCTTAAGCGGCTTGTTATAAAAAAAAAATATGAGATGCACTTTAAAACAAACTAGAATTTTCATGCGTTTCAATTTTTCAGTCAATGTGATTCGAAAATTGGATTGCCAAAATCTTGAAAAAAGCGAGAAATGTTTTTTTTTTAAATTTTATCGTCACACAAAAATTGTCTCATAATCAAAAAACGAAAATTCTGAAAATGGCAAAATCTTCAATATTGGAGCGTTCAACAATTTTACAAATTTCAAAAACTTTGAAATTTTTTGGCATTGACAGAATTTACAAAAATCTCAAATGATGTGAAAATCTTTCCAAAGAATTTTAAAAGAATACAAAAAAAAGTGTTCTCATAGTCTTCAAGGCATGTTGTTGGATTTTCAGTAAACTCATTTATGTTCAAAATTCAGATATCTGTGGTAATTAGTGCCTATCTGGCTGTTCGGAAGGGACAGCGTAAATTGGTTTATTATAAAAAAATTCTTTCCTGAGTTCTCCCGAAACAACGGGATCTTGTCAACCATATGGCTAGAGGGTTGAGACTCAGGGGGTGGACGCTATGTTGGTACTCAGGTATAAAGTATAATTGCCTACTTAGATTTTAAGATTTAGTTGTGGGTAAACCACTGTATATATATCAAGCGCACGTACCTTCTGGCTGAGTAAAATCAAGTATTCCAAATAAATAATTAAATTCAAATATTAGTATTGTTTTTGTACTCATTTTAACTTCATAATTCAACACATGTGAATTCAAAAAAAGCCAATTTCAAAAAATTCAAAAATTTCGAAAATTTCAAACATTTCAAGTTTCAAAAACTCCAAAAATTTCAAAAAGTGCAAAAAATTCAAAATTTTCAAAAATTTCAAAAATTTTAAAATTTTCAAAATTTTCAAAATTTTCAAAAATTTCAAAATTTTCAAAAATTTTAAAAATTTTCAAAAATTTCAACTGCCCCAAAAACAGTTCCTTCATTCTTAAAATCCCTCCAATGCCTAATCCCATATACCTTAACTTACGCCTGTCGTCTTTAGAGTACCAAGAAAAATCCACATATATCCACGTTAAAGCATTCTTCACATGACACTCGCACTCCAGTCGACTAAATTCCCATCAACCGTAAACAATCGTAATTTTTCCTGACACTGAAGAATCCACCATACTGAATTACCAATTTTTTTTAACAATTTACACGTAAATTTTGATGTCCATGCAGTACCATTTGATGGTAGATTGTGTTAACAGGTGTTTTACAGGTGTCCTTAGAGCGGGGTCACTGACCGGCGCGTGACCCAGAGTCAGGGCAAAAAAATTAGAACTCTTTATTTTTATTTATGAATCATTATATGCAGTAAAAACCAAGAAGGAAGGCAGAGCGAACCGCACGGCACCTCAGTCAGATGAGTACTCTGATTGAAACGGCGTTCTCCAGTTTGTAGGTACCAGCAATGAGAGAGAAGGGGCAATTTCTCCGGAGCACGCGAGTGGCACGGTGTGCCCCCGGTGACTGTACCAGTAACCGAACATCCACTAAACACCAATACTATATTTTCCAATCAAAATTGAACAAAAAAAATGCAAAATTTTCCAAAATTTTCCATTTGCGCTCTTGAAATGATTCATGGTTGGTTACTGGTACCAGTTCAGATTCTGGTACTTTTACGGTTCATAAGATATTGCGTCCCGACTTGAGGGGACCTGGATTTTTTTACACTCAAAAATTTACAAAATTTTCAAAATTAGGACTTAAATATTATCAAAAATTAAAAATTCTAAATAACGAAATTTTTCGAGCTCCGGATTTTACGATTTCTTTTCAAATTTATGTCACATAATTTGTGAAAAAATCCTGGGAAATACTTGGGAGAGAACATTCGAGTTACTTTCCCGAAATTGTGATGCTAAAAAATTATTTTGCATAAGTTAAAAAACTATTATTAAATAGTTGACGTTCACCGAGTGGGACGTGTTCGCTTACTGGTACATTGGCGGTACCAGGTAAAATGTTTGGAAGAGATTGTGTCGCGGGTCGAGGAGACGGCTACATTCTCCGCGGGTGTGTGTATTACACTTTCACATATTACAAGACATGGTTTAACCAACACATAGGTCGAGTATAGTGGGTCATCCTGATTCATCGGGAAGAGGATGACAAGGTCAAAACAAGTTTTACTTCATGATGTGGATGATACATAATGGAGTTTAGTATTTCAGTAAAGTGTTTTGCATTTCAGTTGAGTTTCATTGACAAACAGCGCCTATATTGATAAAGGTGATTCAGATATTAAGAAAGAGTTCTTATCCTCGTTGTTATCGTTTCAATCACTCGGATTTACAACTTTCCGAAACCTTTTTCAAATTTTAGGATTGCTCAGCTTTTCAAATGTGAGCTTTTGAATGACGATTTGAAAATTGAAATAACAATATCTTTTCCGAAGTTGCGGATACTAGTAATCATTGATTCCGGAAAAAAGAGCTTTCCATTTTCCAATTTGCTCCAAGCATCTTCTGTTTTTTTCTGTAATTATCGCGTACATATAAAATTGTCAACACTGGACAGAATATGTAAAACACTCGAAGATTAATAAGTTAACATAACCTCAAAAAATATTCTGTGTATATAATTTTCAATAACTACATAAGTTATGACAACTTGAACAATTGTCATACTTTTGAAAACTAAAGCCGAATCGATATACCGAATATCGATGTTTATCGACGCAAAAGCGATTACCAACCAACTTCACGATGTCACGTGATCTGATCAACCAATGAATGAATCACGATTCAAAAATGAGTTATGGCAGACCAATGAGGAATCGTCTTACGACTTTCGACTCGGACGATGTTCAGTTTTGTGTACGCGCTTTCTTGATAGGATTAAACAAGTTATCGAGTTCATTTATGGGGAATGGCAATGATGCTCAGTGTTGACGCATCAATCTAGGAATATTTGCGTTGTAAAAATAGAATTGTTGGAGAAAATTTGGTGGATAAAATGTCTCTTTCCAACTGCGATAGTGTTCCCGTTGAAATCACTCTTTTCGGTTAGATTTGCATAAAATCTATTCGTTCTATAAATCGGTTTTCCGGATGCAAGGGTGTGCTCGGCTCGATTTCAACAAGTAGATAGAGTGTCAGCTGATGTGGCTGTATGGATTACCGAGGAGTCAAGAGCAGTTGACATTCAATAGCCTAGGATCGTGTAGCGTTTCTAATAGAGTGGGAATGTCGCATTCAATTTATGCGACACCTTTCTCATCAATAGCAGCCGGGGCCAAGTATTTGTTTGAATTCCATAAGGGTTGTTGCGTTTTCTCCAACAATATCTTTTGAAAATTTGGCACTGTAGTGTGCAAAAAAAAACGAGTGAAACTTTTCAGTTTGTGGAATTCGAACTTGTTACAAGATTTCTGATATATATGTATATAAACATTTTGATATCACAAAAAAAAATTGACACGTTTTTTTTTCAAAATTCGAAATTTTGAATTTTTTTTCAATTTTTACAATTTTGAATTGACCATTTTTTAAATAAGTTTGTAACATTGTGAATTCGATTGTTTTATCGATTAATCGAAGAAGTAAGAAATTTTATTTTTTTCGAAAACGTCGAAATGAAAAAAAAAATAGAAATTTTTCAAAAAATTAATTTAAGCTAATGGAAAAAATCTGAACTTTCGAACTTTTAGAATTATTTCAGAAAATTGATATTGTTTATCAATGTTAGAATCGTTAGAATAGTTGTTAATTTTACATGATCTGAGTTATTTTTTTAACGTCATATTCCTAAATTCGGTAGCTGAGTATTTCTGTTAGCAGTCGCAAACTTAATTTATTTGTCCGCTTGAGGCCTCGGAGAAATGAAGGAAAAAAAACCCGTTAGGTACGTGCTAACACACCTTAGAATTAATTCTGTTGTTGGCTGTTGCACGGTAGTTTTACGGGTCTCACCATGAAATTCCTGACACAATCTAAATGTGAAGAGAAATCATTGATTGTTTATCTGATCTCAATTCATTGTTGCCAGTGGTGGAGACTGATGGATCATAAAAGAAAGTGACGAAGTGAATAATTGTGCGTAGATTGAGTACAGTAGAACCCGACCAATTGTACGCTACCTATCTTCACAGAAATGCAATTATTCCGTTACCGTCTGGTATTATGGAAAAACGTTATAAAACTTTTTTGTAGATGGATAAATTTCCAACAAAAAAGGTCTCTTGTGATGTTCCTCTAAATTGACTTCTCTTTCCGATATTGATGCTTCCGGTTCGCTTGTATGGTCATTAGACGCTTCCTCCTATATCGCTATACCTCCAAAATGACATCCTATGGTAAAAAGGAGACACGAAAGAAACTATCGATATATATCGAAATTATCGAAAACTGTAACACGGGAACCGACGCGACACCAGTGTGGCGAAAGAAGGAAATGCGCGTGCGCAGCACGCGCCACCGGACTCGTAATAAAAAAATTGTAAAGGCTCATCAAGGATGTTTTTCCGTTAAAGAAAAACCATGACAGGGCTCTGAAAATATTGCCGAGTTTCCCCCAAAAAAAATTCAGTAAAATTTTTGAAGATTCAAAAGCTATATGAGAAATATATGAATTTGAAATCAGCAAGAGTTCTCGCGGGTAAAATGTTAAAAAACATATTTCAGAATCAAAAAACGGTGATAAAAATGTGAAACTTTCTGGATATGTCGGAAAAAAATGTCATATATACCGCCTTTTCATTTTTAAATAAATAATTTCATTCATCTGGCTGAAAAAATCTCAGCCGTGGCAACGCCGCAGTCACGTGACACAGAGGCGGCAGATTTAAACCTCAAAACGTAATCTGCTTTCCATTGAAACTATTCATGAGATATTTTCTCTTCATGAGAAACTATATATAGTTTCATGTGTCCCACCTGATCCCTACGTAGATAATTCAAACAGATAATGTACGAAAATTTCATTCATAATAGTCCTTTGCCGGTGGCCGCAACCGAAGCGGTTGCGTGCGCATTTCAGTGTGACAGACTTCGAGATATTTCGAGATTCTGACATTGTCTTTTTTATAATAGGAATAAGATAGAAATAGGACCATGTACAGGCAATAAATGACAAATGCCAATTTTTTTTTGTCGTTTTTATTTTATTCGTATGGACAAGTAAACGATACATATACCTGTACGAATGTGTATTACGAATGACATATTCGAATTTTTTTTCCATATTTTCTCCTTAATCTAATGTACATTGACGTACGGATTTTACTCGAGATATTAAAAAAAAATCCGTTCAGTGCAATTTACCTACACTTTAATAAATGATATTAATATATATATATGTATATATATATATATATATATAATTAATTTAAATGTACTCTTGATTTGTGTCTCTCCATAACTACCCTGTAAAACGTTTAATGCGAAAAATCCACTGATATAATTATGTTTAATACGTGATTGTAATTAATGTAATTAATTTTTTTATATTCGAGCTGCACTAACACTTCGGGGGGGGGGGGGGGGGGCGAAGAATTGTATAAATATTTGTTTTGTCGCTCAAAAAACCCCATAAAAAAATGGGGCTCATTTTTCGTGGCCTTGTGAGTGCTTTTCCTTTCATTTATTTCTTCTTTTGTATTAGTTATTCTTAATTTATTCGTTTCGATTTAGAATGGACTCAGTACCCAAGTCTTATCCATAATACTATATTACGCAGATTGTTCATCAACGAAAAATAGACGAAGAAAAATAATAATAATACGAGACATAATTGTTCGTATAACAAATATCTCTTCTATCTCAGTCAATCGATTTGTGGTTTCTTTTTTAATGGAAATTTTTAATGGAAACTTTATCGAAAAGATGAAGCCCGAAAAAGGCGTATCCTGCGCATACATGATATTGTATATCATAATATATAATAAAAAAAATTAAAATACATAGAAAAAAAATATAATAAAAATCATGCCATCGGCTAACATACAAAAAAAAAGTTGATCGAGGAGATGGAATAAAATAACAGTTTTGCAAATGGAATAATTAAAAAAAATTTGATTACAATTTGCGTTAAGTGTTATTCAGGCCAAATTCAAGTACACTCAGTTGTGTATATTCACAAATTAGTGACTATTGAATAAGTGAATAAAACATGATTCAATTGAGACAGCGCCTCCTCGTTTATGAATAACATTGATGAAACCAATTAGCAATCATATTTAATTTCAATCATTTGTATGGATGATATTTTATTCATGGCCATTTGTCAAGTGAATTCAATAAAAAATACTATCTCAACCGGCATTTTATAGGTGGATAACTGCCCGAAAAATAATATGTAGTTGGTATGTGTGGCATATATGTACACATAATTGAGGAGATGTTTGTGATTTCGCTATGGAAAAATGGTATGGAAATTTTCGATGAATTGTGAGCCAACACTGGACCAACCTTCAGCCAACATTCAGCAAGAGCATGTCAATGTTGTGCCAACGTTGACTCAACCTTGGACTGGGACCCACCTTGCACTATGAATGAAATCAATTTCCCTTTTTTTATGAATATCCCAGAAACTAAGAGAGGTAGAGGAATTTCCATCATGACATTTTTTGTAGGAAAAAATGAGCTCTACAAAAAAGGTCCTTATAAAAGCTTGTCTAACTCTCTTAGTTTTCGAAATAATCGCCAAACATTGGTAATTGGATTTACCCACTCCTATCGTTTGTTACATATACTTATATGGACACATACGTCACATAATATTCGCATATTTTTTTCGGCAGTTCCAACTTTTCTGCAGAGACCTAAAAAAAAATGCCGTTTCGTTACACTTTGAAGGCGTTTTTTTTAAAGGTCCGTGTCGTACCAGGCGGCAACTTGATTGTTGTCTTGGGGCGGTGCTGGAAGCTCAGCAAGATGATCAAAGCTCAAATCACCCTCATGCGCCACATCCATGGCGTCCATTGCGCCGTAGGTAGAGCCACCGCCAATTTCTAATCCTTGCATTGAGTCTATTGGTATCTGGTCATAACCGGCTGTGGAAAATACGAAAACATTGAGTTAAAACAGGAACAATATTGAGGCTTTTTTTATAGATTTCCCCAGCACCTGTTCGGGCCATATAAATAACTTCCGGATTTCGGATTTTCCTTCACCTTTCCTGTTTTCCCACAAATTTTCCCCGAACATAGGATATCTCATGAACGATTGATTTTATGACAATGTGTGCTTGAACCTGTTCGGAGGGAACTTCATTCGGTTCCCAAACTCTTTTCTTCCGGAAACTTTTTGGAGCCACTTTACTTAGGAAAGAAAAGTTCTGCACGTTTTATGTAGATTGGCTTATTGTCGAGATAAAACTAAAATTCCCATTTTTCACTTTTTTTTTTGGACAAACTGAACAACTACCAGACTAATTTCAGAAGCTAATCAGGTATAGAGTGTATGGAGATACATCGGACAACATGTTGGTGACAAATTGTGGGGGAGAGATCTTGACTATAGATATACATATACTGTCATTTGTCGCGAGAAATTGGTAGAGAAAAGTTTTGATTGCACACACACACACACACACACACACACATACACACACACACACACACACATACACACACACACACACACACACACACACACACACACCTGCACAGAAGGCCTAAAGTTCACTCAACTCGATTTGATTGAATATTGGAGATAGACGGAAAGGAATACTCTAAACACAATTCTTGATTTCTTGGAAAATCATTCAGGCTCCAGATACATATTGCTGTCTGTCATAATTCTTTAAAAAATTGGGGTTGAATGTTGGACAGGACTAAAACTCGAATTCATCAACAGAATCGTTGGAAATTGGAAAATAAATTTTAAATTGAGGTTTTGAGAACTTTTGAAACCAATGTTTTTTTTTTAATTAAATTATAATAAAAAGGAAATTATATATATATATATATATAATGAAAAATATGTTAATATATAAATGTTGAAACATTGAAAGATGCTGATCTTCATAGTTCAAAAAATGTAGAACGAAATACTATTTTCAAGTATGTATGGGCTTCTCTATGTTTGTCGCACAAAAGAGTCTGTTTCTTCTGAACATGAATTCATCTTTGGACCAAACACAAAAAAACCCTTTTTAGATGCCATTTACCATTTCCGTTGGTTCACGTCTAGAGATGAGCTAGCGGAGAAATGGACCGTTTTAGAGTGAGGCTTTATTGATTTTTTGGCTTCAATAAACATCTGACAGGTGGAGGGAGGGGGGAGGGGCTGAAGAGGGGGATTGGAGAAAAAGATGAAAGGCGTGATGGAATACAAGCTTCACGTTTGCAGTCTGTTGATTGCTCTTTCTGTACGAGGCGTTTTTCCGCCATTCAATCCTCCACCCCCCCCCCCCCCCCCTAACTCGACCCCCTTTGAAATTCCTTATTTTTACTTTGATTTTTACTGCATTGTAGTTGAATTTTACAGAAGTTCAGAGTAGAATTCTTGTCAAAGATTAGGTGTTGGAAAAATTGGGAAATTTTTCTTTATGCTTTTTGGAAGTTTACTTTTTTTCATTAAATTTTCTCATTAAATTTTTTTTGTTTTTTTTTTTTTGACACGATATCAATTTTTCCGAAATGCTTAAAAATTGAAATTGAACAAATTTTGTGTTAAGACGTGTGTGTGTGTGTGTGATAATATTTGTCTTCAAAATATTCTCAATTTCTTAAAATTCGGATGCGTAAACTTCTTATAGCTATATATATACTACGAAGGAAATTAGAAGACAAGGAATAACAGAGAAAGTAAGTACGCACTCAGTCCATGGATCCTCATAATTTTGGGACCATCACTTATGTATCACAACACAGACAAACAAACATGCAGTGCCAAAAAACATTGCGTGGAAAAAATGACCAACTTATTACAATAATTACCAAATAATTGTGAAAATTACAAAAAATTTTCTACTGTCGAAGTACTTAAATACTAGCCAAAAATATGAACAAATGAGCACACTGATACCTAAAATACATGACGATAAACTAAAAACACTATGACAAGCAGGACACAGTGATTATTAAAATTTGAATTTCATTTTTCACCTATGATTGTGATTTTAATCTTGCAGCCGTTATTTTAAAATAGGTTCCGTGGGTTATGCTGCTGTCAAAATAATAGAGTGTTAGGTTTGTATAGTTTAGTAATTATTGGATGAAGGGTAAAGTTCTGTAGTTAAGGAATAAAATTCCAACTGAACCTTGGACATTACGCCAATTTTTTCCACAAATTTGTTCGTTATTAAAAACTTTGGATTTTTTAGTTTTGGTCAACAAAATTTTGCAATTATGCAATTGTTCGAATTTCCCAGATTTTTTAAAAGTTCTGAGGTCTGGAAATTTTTTGAGTTTCTACAATTTGAAATGGAACATTGCAAAGGTGCGTTTCGTAAGATTTTTCAACTAGCTGAAATTTTCTTGAGAAACAATTTGACAGCAATTTTTGGAAAATAATTACCCCTTAACTAAAGAATTGTTAGAATTCAGTCGGGAAAAATCATGTCGCAATGAGGACTGTACAATTGTATTTTGATCAATGAAATTATATACAAAATATGCATATGGGATAATGAAACAAATCCTTACCTTGGGGTTGATAACCACGCCCACCGTGACTGCTGTGAACACTAGGAGGTCCCTGCCCATACATACCATCATAGCCTTGGTCAGGGCCGAGCATGTCCTGGAGATCACGTAGATAAAGGGTAAAAAAAAATGTATTCCTCAACGAAAAAAAAAACCAAAAACAAAAATTGAAGAAAAAAAAATAACGAAAATAAATCCGCAATCTCTACTCCCACATAATTTTTCGCCACATAATTTCCACGTGAAATTTTTGCAATTAAATGGAACTCTGCGGAAGATGCTAAATCGAGATGAGTGCATTTATCGATTTGGTCTCTTCACAAATATCTCAGAATTTGGGAGAGATGAGATGATCTTCGTATGAGCTTTTTTGCAGGGCTTAGTAGTCTCTGCAAGAAGTTGCTCCTGCAAGTTTCCCCATCTCTCCTGATTTCTTAGATACGCATAAAAAACGACCTTGCAGCTAAGTTGTCATACAATTATAAAATGCGATCACCGATTTTTTATTACGGTGCCGTAATCATTCGGAAAAATTCCAATTAAGTTATCCGTAATGTTGATGAATTGTGTCAAACTTGATATTTTTGTCAAAGAACCAATGCACCCTAGACAACTTGAAATCTAATTTTTTATTTTTATGGTGAGTAAATTCAAATTTTTTCATTTTTTTTTTCACGGAAATTTGAGGGAAAAATGTTGGGGAGATCGAGATTATTGTTCCTCATTATTAAATTTTGAACGAAACACAGGAATTATGATGACTGATTAGTGGTGACAAAGTGTTACGAACGGCGTGTTTGGAAGAGACCAGTATGTTCGTTGGAGCGGGTTATGTCAAAACAAACATTTCAAGTGTGTCGAACATTTGAGATTGCAAAAAATAGACAAAAATAAGCGTCATGTAAGATTTGATGAGACAGAAAATGAGCTTTTTTTTAGAATAATCTTTGAAAAATCCTGTTTTGTTTTTTTAATTTAATAATTTTTCAAATTGCTGAAAATCCCAAAACTCAGATTAATTCATTATCAAACTGTCTAGAGTTTTCAAACGTCTCAATTATTTACTCCATTTTCAAAGTGACTTTTGAAAAATTTGACTAGTTTAAGGGAATTTGAATTTCTGAAATTTTTCAAATTGGTAAATTTTTTAATACTTTTAATTTATACTGAAATTTTACGAAAAGTTTCCGAATTTTTGCTACATCTAATTTTCAATAAAAATTGAAAATTCCCAATTTATTTTTATCATTAAAATGTGGAAAGAACCCCTTTGATTTTAGATGTCAGGAAATTTCAAAATTAGTTCCAGAAACTTAATTGGAAGCATTCAAAAGGCTCAAAGTAAAGTATCGAATTTATAGTCCTTACATTAAAAGCCTCAAAATTTCAAAGTCTCAAAGTATGAACACGACTCTTATTTAATTTTTCAAAATTGATAGTTGACTGTCGCATGGTGAGTATGGTGCCCCACTTCCCCACACAACATTGCATTCGCAAGTATGAAATACCAATTCCCAGACGAGAAAACCTTTCCATACGTCTCAGACCAAACCTTAACCATTCAACTTTAATGTCTCAGAATCTCAAATGAAGACACCCCAAAGAACAGTGAAACAGTCAAAATCAGAATTTGGAATTTCGTCAATAAGTTCCAAAAAAAAAAAAAAAAATTTGTCGGGTAACCACGAAAATTAGGCACACGTAAGCATTTCCCTGACCCCCTGAACAAGCAATTAATTTTGCTTGATGAATCATGTTAATTTCATCAATGGTGTGACGAAAAAATTAAGTCCCTTTTCCTACCTGTCCACTCATCGTCGCTCGATAGAACAAAACTAATCTACAAACATTTACGTGAAATCTACGAAAAAAAAATATATATATGAGAAAAGCTCAGCTATATAGTCAGTGAACCGTGTTACGACTTTGCTACTGATATGAAAAATAGGCAAAAGAAAAACAATTGACTAAAATAGAGCAAGCCTTTCCGAATAAACATAAATACTCCATTCACTTTCCACATTCCTCTGTCGATATGAAAGAGATTTGTTGTTTTTTTTTTCTTTCAAAAAAAGCCAAAATTAAATTGAGAAGAATGACGACGGCTCACCTGTAGATCCGGACCCATTCCAAAGTCCGCATTATTCCACATATTTGTGTCTTCTCGGAATAGGGAATTAGTCAGCTCAAGTGAAAGACGTTTTTTGTAATCTTGAGGTTTGTCCTCACTCATACGGAACAGCACAGCTGCCGCATAAGTTGCGACACCCTCGTTACGTGAATGAAGTAATTCCGTGAGAGGCGCTGTTGCACCCTCCTGCTCAATCATTTCCGCGCCCTCCTTATCTGACGCTAATTCGCACAAAACACCAGCAGCCACACGCTGAATATTCTCAATTTCGTTGAACAGCAACTGTGAAAAATTTTCAAAATGTTTTCAATACATCTTGTGATTCATAAATTGGGGAGAGATTATCGTCAAAAATCTGAAGATAAATTGTTTTGATGCTCTAGACATGTTACCAATCATCTGTATTTCCCTGAGCATCAATGGTGTAGTGATATGTGTTATCTATGCTATCTATGTGTAGCAATTAAAAAAGGAGGGAGAAAGAACGTCAACATGCAACACTTCTCTGGAAACGTGATAAGATACTTTAGATCTTAGAGTCCCTGCATTAATTTGCAGATGATTGAAATTATAAGATCTTAAATGGAGACTAAACTAGTGACAAGCTGTTTGATCAGGATTAATTTCATGAGAACAGATATACAAACTTGACATTGATTCGAATTTTAATTGCATATTTTTGGAAGTGTCAGGTAATTTTTTTCAGAATTTGCTGGCAGTTATTCACGTCAAAAACTCGTTTCATTGTCCATTTGCAATATTTGGGGATGGACATTTAAAAAATATGGTGTCCTAAAGTTTTGAGCTGACAAAAATTTTGAGGTATTGAACAGTTGTTTTTAATCATGCACAGAAACATTAGAAATTTGTGAACTGTAAATCCTTGGTCTCATGATCTAGCGCACATAGGGAAATTTTGATGAGGGCATTTTTTGTAGCCCACTAACTTCATCACAAAAAATGTTCATCGAAAAGTCCACTGTGTCCCTCTTTGCAAAATATTCGCTAAATAATTCAGTTGGAAATTATGATGAAGGAATATCCACATAAGGTTTTGCTCTTCGCTAAACTTGTGGTCGTTATTTTTTGTGTCAACAGGACAAGACAGCAGTGCAAGAAAATTTTGCAGCCAACTAAATTGTCAACAAAAAATATTCTCATTAAAAATCTCACCCTCCAGAATAAATTTTTATTTTCTTTCATGATGCAAGAGCGTTTAAAATTTTTAACGTCGTGACACTATCCTAGAATTGCACTTTCAGATTCCTATAAGTTGCGATGTTTTAGCTACGAAATTGAGAGCGTCTTGTAGGATTAATGTACGCTGTGAAGAATGAGGAAAAAAATTCAGAAATACTTTATCGACCAGCTTTAGTTCTCATGAAATTTTCAGGGATTCCCAAATATAGGTGCACCCACTTATATACAGTTATTGGCTTAGTACTCTATGAAAATTTTTCGTACATGTAATCGGAATCAATACCTAATTTCGAGCATAAATAATTGACTGGGCTAACTGAATAATATAAAATTACCTGAACAAAAATTGGAATGACACTCTGAGCCCTTATAATAGCCCTATTATGCGACTCTCGAGCGAGAATATGAAGCGCCCCAACAGTGCCTTCGACGATCTCCTCCATACGAACACCATCTGCATACGCCTGTTGGCTTCCCATTCCCGTTACCGAAGCTCTTTGCTGTTTAAAAGTCACAAAAATGGATGAGTGTTAGATAGCAAAGTGGTCTCTGCCCTAAAAGGCCAATCAATTTTTTTAATGAGTGGCAAAGTTCATAAAATTTCAAACCTTCAAAATTTCCATAATGCCCAAAAGTCTTCAACTCTTAAGAATTTCGAAAATTGCAATTGATACAGAAAAAAAAAACAAAATTAGTGGCGAAATCACAAAACTTTCGAAACTGATTTTGCTTATTGAAAATAAGAAACTTTTTCAAAGACCAGAATTAGGATTCAGGTTTGATTCACAAGGACCTCCTTAAATTTCGAGGTATTTAAAAAATATTTTTCACCACTGAAACCAGTGGCCAAGGTCAAAAAGCAAAAGCCGAGCCAGTAAATGAAAAGCTCACCAAAATATTCCCACAACCCTTAAAACCCCTGAAATTACCCTTTCCGTATCCTGGAATGCGCGGCCAAGAAGTCTCACAAGATGATGAATGGCTCCATGTTCACGCAATGGCACATGATTAGCTGGACACAGTGCCAAATTGCGAATAAGGCCAATAACAGCCTTGACCAAGGGCCAGCGTGAAGGTGGATGAAGTAGCTTCACTATCACTTGAATTCCATAATTAATGCGCACAGCATTCTGCGCCATCTCCGCTTCAACATGTCGGGATGTCAAGTGACGTAGTGCACATACAGCTGGTTCCGTGATCTCCTCACGATCGCCAGCATTAACTATGGTACGTACAAGGGCATCAACACCTCCCACATTGCACACCGTAGCCTTGTTTCGTTGATTATTGCACGTGAGATTTGACAGTATACCAGCAGCGCATGTCACAACATTGACATCACTGGAGGCAAGAACCTGTACGAGCCCCTGCAGTAAACCTTCAAGCCCATCAACCTTAGTTCCAGCATCGGAGAGATTTCTCAGTGTCCATAGACAGTTCTGAACCAACCTCTGACTTGGATTACCCAAATGCATTGCCAATGCTTGCATACCACCTGGAAAAAAATTTAATTGTTAGAGTACTGAGCCTTCAATTTTCGAACCTAAGTGTCCTTCATAATCGTGCACTCGTTCTGTGATCTAAGAACATGACAAGCAAAAACATACACACCTGCATCGACAATGGCTGGCTTGTTGCTAGAACACACTGAAAGTACTTTGAGCACTCGTGACGTTGTCCAAAGAAGCTTCTCATAATCATAAGACCGCATGATTCTCACGAGCTCAATAGGTCCCTGTGACGCAAGAATAATGAGCTTGCTCTCCTGATTGCCATACGCAAGAATTTGCAGGCAATCCGTGACAATAGCCAAGAACTTGACATTGTTGCGTTGTAACAGTGCTACCATTTTCTGGAGACCCCCAGCCAGACGAACTGCCATCTTCGAACCATCCTGATGTAACAGTAGATTATGGAGTGTTGTGATGGCATAGAACAGAACGGATTCAACACCCGAACTCAACAGCTTCACCAAAGCCGGTATACCACCACTTTTGAATATTGCAAGAAGACCTTGTCTGTGATGGGATAAATTGTGGAGTGTTCCCACAGCGGCCTTTGTCGATTCCAAATCATCACTGTTTGAGATTGCACGAACCAATGCAGCAACCATTTGTGAACTATTCATGATAGCATGACGAGATGCTTCTTTCTTGGACAATTGGTGTACCATCATAGCAGCTTGGGACACAACCACTTGATCTTCGTCATTGAGTAGTTTGATTAATTCTGGGATAGCTCGTGTGGCCAAGTCAGCGTCGTCCTGGTAGTTTATCAGATTGACAACAGCATGTTTCAGCATTTGGCTGGGCTCAGCCAGTCGCTGAACAGCTGTAGGTTGGGCTGGATCGAATTGAGTAGATGGAATCTCAATTCCTTCCTCCAGTGTCTCAGGGAACATTGCTGCACGCACTCGTTGGGAGCGCGTGTGGCTCAATTGCTGATTGACTTCGTCAATCTGATCCTGGGTCAGGCTCTGGGTGAAGCCTTGATCGAGATCAAACATCAGCTGATCACCCTCCATTTCGTCATCCTCTTTGCCGGAGAGTGAGGGAGCTTGCGTTGCTGCTCCTGAGTGAATACCGGAATCACCCATGTAGGAATTTTGTTGCCACATCAGAGTTTGCTCTTTTGCGGAACCCATTGGTAGGTCACATGGGCCCTGATAGTTGCCGTGGGACACCGGTCGGGTCTGGTTAGACGACATTTGATAACTCATTGCTGGTAACGGGTGAGTCTGGCCACACCTAGAGATTTAAGGAAATTAGATATATGTATATGTGAAGAATTTTATAGGATTTCTTAGGAGATTTTTAGTAGACTATTTTCTGTCCCAGAGGTCGAGTAACAATAATTTTTTTACGTAAATAAATGAAACTGCTGAGCCATGGAAATCGATGAAGTGTTAAGATTTTCACGTAAACGAGTAACAAATTAAAGAGGCCAATCATCCGTGGGAGTAATTAGTTCGTGCAGTCGAAACTAATTGTATTCCACGAATTTTGAGGATTAAAGAACAGTATTTGTATTCAATGCCTGGTTCGCAGTAATTAGCTGGAGGGTAATTCAGGGGTGATATTAAATTCAACCCCGTAAATTTGTATAGAAGAAAAACAGGGGCGGAGTTAATGGAGATGGACTGTACTTGAAAATTCTGCAGTGTTAAAATTGGGGCAAAAAAAAGGTGGAATTTTTCTTCAATATTTCGACTTTGGGAAGTGACGCCCGAATTTTGTTCTCTATTCTAATGAAGAAAAATCGGGTGAATGCAAAAAGGAAATGGACCAACTGCATTCGAGATGCTGTGCTCTCTTCAAATTCCTAAAACTATTGTTCTTGCTACAATAAATTTGATTGGAAATTGTAAGACGCTTCATGGAAAGTTGAAGCAATTTCCCAAATTTTCATCATCCGTTGATCTGAAATTGGGAAATTTATCTAAGGCCTAATATTTTATAATGAAATTTCGGGAATAATTTCATAGAAATTAGAGGTTGAGAAAATGCAAATTCGGGAACATAATAGTGTTATCAGACGGTTAAGAATTTTGTCAAATTTTTGACAAATGCGAAATGAAAAAACAAAATATATAGCCATCCATGGACCAGAGATGCTGTGTGGTATGTTAACAAAATGAATAGTAACAAGAGAGTTGGTAACGTGACCCACGGGGGCCGCAAGAGCCTTCCCTGAAAACCATTACTTGTCAAAGACTTATTGAGAAAATCAAGTGATACCGGGGAAACTCATGGGATTATTCACGCGCAGTGTAGTGTGTCCTCATTACTTTCTTCTATAGCCAGGCCTTTTCTCAAAAAATGCTGCAGTCGCGGCAAGTCGTTTGCCAGCACTTGCACGCCGTCCACGACGCCCCCACCCACCCTTGCTCTTAAACTATGAACATAGATACATAAGCTGGGTGTTTTGACGCAGAAAACAAAATTTTGTAGAACATTTTTCCCATATCTCTATCCCTTTACTCGATAGTTTGTTACAAACGAAAATATGATTGATAATGATAAAAATTACAAGAATGGATTTTTGGCGAAATCTGTTGGGATTTACGATTCGTGAAAACATTTTGGTTGTACGACGCACACACACACACACACTTTCGTTCTTTCTCTTTGTAAAAAAAACACACACACACCTTGTGTAGCTTGGACCAAAGGGCATTGTTCCTTGTTCCTGTTCCACTCGTTTTTGTTGTATTTGTCATTTTTTGTCAATGCGTTTTCGCTTACTCATAAAATGTAAATTTCAAATCAATACTGTTTAGTTACATTCTGGATATCTTTGCAGTTTCTTGAATGTGAACATGTTCACTGAGAAATACTAACAATTTTGAACAGGTCCTGAGATGTAAATATTGATAGACCCAGCTGGATAGGTCCAGTTGCGTTGCTCGTTGGCTATGTTTGTGTTAATTACCCCCCCCCCCCCCCGCCCCCAATGACAGGTTCCCAAATAACTCGTATTTTATGCCTTTTGTAATGCCTCATAATTGCGTTTGCAAGTGATTCTACAATAAGAAAAATGACGCTTCGATAATATTCATATAGCTTGCATGCCATTCCGTTTCGAATAAAGTTATGAACAAATATTTCTATGAGAAATAGTTTAATCCGAAAATTGATGTAATACATAAATTGAAATCTTCCAGTACTGAGAAACGATGCAGCAATTTCAACTTCAATATTTCGATATGCGTTGGATACACAAAAAGAAAATGAAATGTGGCGGTTCATGGACCAGGGATGCTGCGCCAAATTTTGTCAAAATTTTTTTTGAAAAATTTGCTTCATTTTGGGAAAATGCGTTAGTTATTCGTAGGCCCTATCGTAGCTTTGAGTATTCATATTTCCCGCGCAAAATTTAAACTACAGATAAAACAACAGCCAAGATTCATGGAGCAGGGATGCTGCGTTCGATTTCGTAAAAGCCAGTGACAAAAAATTGGTCGGAAAATCAGATGGTCACGTGACACCATGCAAGCTATGCATAAGGGCATGCAGGGCAGCGCGCAAAAATGCAATTTATCTAAAACTGTTATTATGATTTTTTTCGCGCGAAACTATAAACATTATTTGCTTTCAATTGCAATTGTTTTCCAAAAAAAATGTATTACATTTTGTAAGAACAAATTAACACAATTTAATTTTAAATTAATATGCAATAGCTATGCATAGTGTAACCAAATGACAGATTTGCATTTATTCATGTGTAAATTTGTCAGCACCCATCAAATAAGTGTTCACCTCAAACCTCGTGTTATCTCTAAATTTTCAGCGATATCCAGCTCAACTTTTCTTGACACTGCCAACCGACGCTTCACTATTTCCTATTTTGACACTTCATCTCGTCAACTCGAAAAAAAACATCTAGATGAAATTGCCGATTTATGGACCATGGATGCTGCATCAGTATTCACCAAAATAAATGAAAAATAAAAGTGGTTGTTAAACTGAGATAATGACGTAATATCATGTAACAATTATGCATTCTCATAACAAAGGGCTCGAGAGTGCAATCACCATTTTCTGAAAATCCCTGCGCACTGGCGTCAGATACCGAGTGGGATTCAATGGAAAGAGAAGGGGAAAATATATATTGAAGACGTTGACACACCCAGGCGTAAACATAACATTTATGTAAAAGATTTAGGGGTAAATGGAATGGGAATTTTTGGTTATTGAAATAATCATTATACTCACCGTTTTAATCTGCTATTGACAAGCCCCTTTTTGTGATTATTGAGGACTGTGATTCAGGGAATGAGTCACAAAGTGCGGGGCACTTTCGCCTACTGCGTCCACGGTATTTCACGGAGATTCGTCAACTAAAAAATGGCCGCTCGGGGGGACGCTCGGTAACATTCATCTCACCAGCGATAGATCTTCGGCTTCTTGACACGAAGCCCCCACTACTGTGGTAAATGCTTGAGGTGGTGGTGGTGGGGGACACTTCGCGTGTGTCAGGTGCTCTTGTAGGCGGGAGTATACCGAGAATCCAGCGGGACGCCATCTGCGCACTCACTGCGCCGCTCCCACGCCTAGTTCAAAAGGCGCGCGGTTTATGGCCGCCCCGGGACGCAGCACCTGACGGCCTAGTCAATTGGTAGATTTCTACCATTGCATGAGGTATGAAAAGTTTAGGCACTTTGGAAATTTTGGTAAATGACGGAGTCGTGAAAATTAGAACAAGTTGAAGGTGATAACATTGAAAACAATTATGAGTTTTTAGAATAGTGTTATTGGTGAAAACTAGTGGTAAACAATATTCGGCGATTTTAGAGAAGTTAGAGATTTGCAGAGAATTGCAACCCCAGTGAGTGGGAAAAGGGTGAATTTTGGGAAAAGTGAAAGTACGAAAAAATGTTATTGAAAATTTTTTATAGGGATTTTCGAAGAACATAATTCAAAATTGGAAATTCGAAATTCGAAATTTGAAATTCTAAATTTGAAATTTGAAATTTGAAATTTGAAATTCGAAATTTGAAATTCGAAATTCGAAATTTGAAATTCGAAATTTGAAATTCGAAATTTGAAATTTGAAATTTGAAATTCGAAATTTGAAATTTGAATTTCGAAATTTGAATTTCGAAATTTGAAATTCGAGATTCGAAATTCGAAATTCGAAATTCGAAATTTGAAATTTGAAATTCGAAGTTTGAAATTCGAAATTTGAAATTCGAAATTCGAAATTCGAAATTTGAAATTCGAAATTCGAAATTTGAAATTCGAAATTTGAAATTCGCAATTCCAAATTTGAAATTCGCAATTCGAAATTTGAAATTCGAATGTTGAAATTCAAAATTTTAAATTCGAAATTCAAAATTCAAAATTCAAAATTCAAAATTCAAAATTCAAAATTCAAAATTCAAAATTCAAAATTCAAAATTCAAAATTCAAAATTCGAAATTCAAAATTCAAAATTCAAAATTCAAAATTCAAAATTCGAAATTCAAAATTCAAAATCCAAAATGCGAAGTTCTAAATTGCAAATTGTAAAATAAAACTGCAAAATATAAAGCCGAAAGTCCGCAACAAATTTTGAACCTTTGAAATTTGCACTGACGGCGCGCGCTCCCTGACGCACCAACCGCATGGCAGCGGCGGGGAGGGGGCCGGCTGCCCCATTCTGAAAAACGCGGAGTTCATTCGTTCCTGCGAGCTCGTTAGCGGCACGTGGCCATATATTTATAACAATCCTGAAGATTTCACAAAAATTCTATTCAACTACGCTTTGGTGTCTCGTGTCACGTTCAATGAAAAGTACAATTAAAAATGACTATTAACGCGTTGGTGTCGCACGGGTGTAATGATTTGTCCCCCCATGCTTTTCTGAGAAAATTCTCCCAGGAAAAATCATTCCACGCGTGTATCGATAAAAATCGAACAACAGTTCAAAACACATAATCTTCAAGTGAAAATGGAAGTAATTTTGTTCTACAGGTCCGTAATTAGAATAAAGGAGGAAGAAGAGAGTAACGAAATAAGAACAATTATGGAACAAAAATTGAAAACATAAAACCCCAGTTTTGGTAACTATTTCCGCGCCAGCATGATGATGCAATCGAGTAAATAAATCAAGTAAATAAATCGATTATCGGAATCGAACCCGAAATCAGACAAGGAACGGCATGTGGTCGCGTAGCGGCCACCACTAGTGGCCCTATGAACTAGTTTACCCTATAGTAAAAAGGAGAGACGAAAGAAACTATCGAAAACCGTAAGACCGAAACCGACGCGCCATCAGTCAGCGCGGCGGAAAAACGAAATGCGCGTGCGCAGCACGCGCCACCCGACTCGTACCCATAAAAAGGAGATACATCTGATATCGATGTATAAACTATCGATATATCTCGAAATTTTGTCACGCCGAAATGCGCGCGCAGCCGCGCCTTCGCTGACAATCGTAGTCTCTATCTCTACTTATTCCTATTCAAGAAAATACATACACATAAATGAACATCGTTAGAGTCGAAATATCTCGGAAATTATGGCATGCAAAACGTAATGGCGTTTTGTGGCGAAAATTGTAACAACGGATTCAAATCGAATATCGATATTTGAGATATCGATTCGGGTTTAGTATTCAAAAGTATGACAGTTGTTCGAGTGGTCATAACTTATGTAGTGTTAGGGCCAGTTCTCTATTAAGTTAATCTCTATTAAAGTTACAATGAAGCGTTGTGATTGGCCGGAATTGAATTTTCGACCAATCAGAAGCCTTAACGTTAAAATGAAATATGGCGCTCACTAATCAAGAACTGGCCCTTATAAGTTTCGAGTGTTTTACTCATTCTGTCCAGTGTTGACAAATTTTAGATGTATGCGACAATTACAGAAAAAACAAAAGATGGTTTCTCCAAATTGGGAAACTGGAAGCTCTCATTTTTTCGGAATCGATGATGAACAGTATCTTCAACTTCGGAAAAGAATTATTTTACTTCACGTTGTATATGGTGCAGCGCGCCTGCGGGCTTCTCGAACAAAATAGTATTTTTTCATTAAGGGGAACCCTAATTTGCGATGAAAGTTCCCATGGCCTCTCTCTTTTTTTCGTGAATGGCAGTGTCTACGCAGTAATGCCTTATGGCGGCCGCTGGGTAAATCCTCCTATAGTAAAACGAGAGACGAAAGAAAGTATCGATATATATCGAAAACCGTAAGACCGAAACCAACGTCACACGAGTCAGTGCGGCGGAAAAAGGAAATGCGCGTGCGAAGCACGCGCCACCAGTCTCGTCCTATAGTAAAAAGGAGAGACGAAAGAAACTATCGATATACATCGAAGTAATCGAAAACCGTAACACGGGAACCGACGCGTCATCAGTCAATGTTGCGGAAAAAGGAAATGCGCATGCGCAGCACGCGCCACCGGACTCGTACTCATGGAGAAAGAGTAAAGAAAAAACAAACGTACACTTTTACCTACGAACACACACATCCCATTGCAAATCTTCTCGCAAAAATCCAATTCAAATGCTATCCCAAATGTCGTCTACCCATACACATACACACACACACGTTGGCCGTTACTTACCCGTTAACTAACTCATATTGTGAACCAGTGTGTTATCTCTTTTAGATGTTGATGACCTGTCATTAGTGAAGTACGTCAATGACTTTGAACATAAATCGCCATTGGTTGAACGCCGATTTCCAAGCTCATCCGCGCGCATCCCTGTTCAAAATGGCCTTGTTGAATCTGCCCAGCAAACTCCGTGTGTCTCAACACGGGCATGGCCCAACCCGGCGCCACATAAATCGCAGAAGGAAATTGACCGTGATAGCTAGAAGGACGGCAGGAACATTGCTGGCCAGGTAGTAGCCGATATCTTGACAGGAATAGGGAGTGCTCCAGGATAATCCCACACAGCCAGCCGCAGGGAATACACGAGCAAATTTATCTTGGTCAACGTTAACATTGGGACCTTATGGCGAGGTAGGCGTAAATTGTTTGAAACTGAATTTTTGGCCCCAAGTGGCTCGATACTAATCAATTGGAACCCCGGAAAGACATTTTGTCGATTTTGGGTCGAAAAAGTCAAATTATTTTTTCCCGATTTTGGCCAAATTTAACATTGGCACCTTATGCCGAGACAGACCTTACTTCCGATGTTTTGGGAAGTTATTGTAATACCTCCGAAATCCAAATTGGTTGTTTCATCATGTGACTAGGGGTTTAAGTATACCAAAATGATCCCCGACAAGTTGTGTTGGCGTTTATTAGCGAATTAAAAATTACCTCAGTTTACATTTGGCGACCGCAATTCCCTCTCCAATACCTGTAATACTATTCGACGACGAAAGCCCCCAGCTCTCTATCATCATCTGCAAAACCAAATTGCCTAAAAGAGATTTTCTTGCTTAGCCATTACTATCTAACTTATGAAGTAACCCGTTACAGGGATAAACTAATCCCCTAAACCTTAGACATCTGTATTGATGACAGCAGCGAGTTCCTTGATTTGATCTTTATTAGCGTACATGAATGCCTTGGATGTCCAAATCATCTCTGCAAGTATTTCATCGCTCGTCTCATCCATGTCTACTTCGATGGACAACTGAGGATTAAACCTGAAGTAGGGAATGCGAGTCATGGAGGCCCAGGTCCTGGCTCTATCGACGACCCTCCCACCGCTACAAGTGGCTTGATCTACCAGCAACGAGCTGGGGGCAGAAATGCTCTTTCCAACCCTCACAGTATCCCACAAACTCTCAGGACGAAAGACATCAATATCCTCCAGCGGAGATACCGGTACAGCTCCCGTACCAATAGACACAACCAAAGCTAGAGGAGTCGCTTCACTGCCACGTTGAGCAGCTTTTAACGCCAGATTATACTCATGGATCTCTGTCATAGCGTCGAGAGTGGGATTATTAGCAATCAATCCACCATCTGTAAATCGTATGAATTACATCGCTGAACCCAAATTGGTAATTATTTCAATATTTTATTTATTTTATAATATTCGCAGATTCAGATGGGGATACTATATGCACCCATAGTTATTTGTTATTCACAAAATCGATTGTTTTTCTATCGCTATCGCAGGAAATGTTGCTTTTAAAAAAATTTTATACATTTTAAGAATTATAAAATTTGAGATATTTGGTAATTTCGAAACGTTCATAAATTGAGACATCAACCGAAATTTTGTATGTATAACATAGACGGGAGACCGATCAGGAAGTGATTGGTTCCACCTCGTAGAGGGACAGACCCACATCCCGTTTATTTGGACAGTAATCTGCCACACTTTCTGCATTTATAATGCATTTCTTTATGTGATAGTTCTGAACATTCATTAGTCTGACCATCCCCGCCAGCTACGCCGGTCATTAATGTGGAATGCTCATTTGCGACTTCGACGAATGTCAAAATCTTATTCTGTCTATGCCTAATTCTTTTGCAAGAAAATTGATAATTTTCGAAATAATTTTCGAACTCACAATGTTTGCTTCCCACGAGTACTTCTCCACCTGAACCACCTCAACCCCTCCCTAAACTATATAGTTCATAATTCAATATTTTCGCTATGAAATGGCACTTAGATAAACTAGTACGTATTGTCCATAGAAATAAAGTTAAAAGTATTTTTCTCTTTCAGAAATAACGCTACATAGCAAAATGGAGGAAGTCAACATCCCAGACTTCTCGCTGACCAGGGAAGACTAAGCTAAAAAGGTGGCTGCGGCCACACATAAGTCGGTCAAAACCCAAATTCTTCTGGATGATCTTGTAGCTCTTACGGCTTATGGAATACAAAAATGTTGAAAGAAATCAATTTTTATTGCACATTATTGAGAAGTATGAGTTACTGCAAACAGTTACAAAGTGTTAACAATCGATCTTCTCAGATCGTCAGAACACTCCAGCTTCCAGGGGAGCACTTCCAAAGGTCCACTAGATTCTCCTGATTGGTATCAACATGTTGATTGCTGAGCTGTCCTCCTTGCACCCCCGGGTAAGCTGTGATGGACAAAATAGAGCAGCATGTAGGTGATATTCTCAATAATTATTTTCAACTCACGATTAAGTGTCTCATTCAATATTCTACAAAAATTGTTCATTTTGTAATTTCAATTTGAAGGATTCCGATTGAATAATGGAGATAGAGGGGATACTCTGGATATAAAATATTCCTTGTTTCATGTGTTCACCCGAATAATTTATGCGCGATTTAGTTTTTTTTTATTACCAATTTCAAGATAATTTTATAACTTTAGGATTTAGAAACTTACTCGCATATACAGGAACCAGATGACCACTTGGCGCTCATAACCGAAGAGAATTCTTCGACGCAATTTTTATGACAGCATGTATCTCGGATTTTTGGGTCCAGGCGATTATATTCTAAACATCAGAAACAAACAAAAAGTTTATAGATAAGGTGAATTTGATTTCGTTTTCTTCGGAAATTCGATTCATTTTGTAAGTGTTTTTTTAAAAATTATATAGCATTCAAGCGAATAATATATCACCCAGGGACGGAGTGTTCTTCGAATTTTATCCGAGTTTTTCGCTCTTTTCCTTTACTACGCGGCCGCAAGTCTTGCGATTTGAGCGCTGGATACTTGCGCTCAAGGTATTAGTAACTGGCCACCCGTACTCGGGCTCCCAACGCGGAAGTGCTTGCGCTACGAACGCGGAAGCGCTTGCGCTCCGCACAGGGAAGTGTTCGCGCCCCGCTCCCACATCTTTGATTCGTGATTTCTCCTAAAGTATGTGACTTACAAAAAAATATAATGAGACATAAAATGTGCGTTTTCACTTCAGCAACAATATCCATTGAAAACTTTTTTCCCTATCGTCGACCGTTCTCCTGATAGACCCTTATACACAATTAAAATGGTTAATCACGAGAGATCCTCCAACCGAATGCAAAAGCAGCAGACATCTTCGAACCGACCTTGTCATCGACAGAGGCGCGTCGTAGGCGTATAAACTATGAAGTTTGGAGCAAGAATGTACTTACGGTTCAGTTGCCCAAAGATCGGCTGAATGCTCCCCAGTACCACAAGCACGCAAGCAATAATGTATAGGAATTTCATTTTCTACGGTAGGAGCAATTCAGCACTTTAGAGTACCTCGAAATTGAATGTGATCTTTCTGTTGGAGTCGCAATATTAAATAGCTCCCAGAACATAGGTGGGGGAAATGGCGATAAGGAAACAAAAAACAAGTACATTAGCCTTTTGTGGAATTTTGAGAAGTCGTTGATTGTTTGAAAACGATTCAAGTATTGCGTAAGCACACTTGTGCTTGTAACTGATAGAGTGTATGCCTGGAGGCTCCTGAAAATTCGATCATTTTCGGATGTTTATAAACAAAAGATCCCAAAGTTATTTTCTTCAACCCCTTTTACACCCTTTTATGTAGAAATTATATTAAGATAAAATAGCAGTAGATCCAAAATATCGATAATTTTCAGAGTGAAAATATTGGAAAATTTTCTAAAAAAAATTAACAATTTTGAAAATTTTTCAATCCATGTTTCTTTCCTCTCAACTTCCCATGGACAACTTGGAAATCTATGAAAATGGACTCCAGGATTTTTTTTAACATTGCTGAAGGAATCCACGACACAACGATTGCGTTTGGACAATTTTTTTGGGGCTCCATATCAATGATGATTTTTTGGAGTAAGCAGGCTACCCGCATGAAACTGCCACAATACGCCACTTGGCGTTTCCACCTGAGCCACTTGGAAAGCGTATATCTCCCACAAAATTGCTAAAACTCAATATATTTATATATAGATATAAGATTCAATTAAAAAAACTTTAATATCAAAATATTCACAATAAAGCTAAAAATAAATTCAAAACAAAATTTTGAATTGATAGCTAATGACATTTAATGAGCTTCTCAAGGACTTCCACGTATTTCAAATCATTAAGAAAAATCGTAAACAGGCGATACGGAAAATGATGAAAGTGCAGATTAAAATTAAGCAATAGGGGATTGGGCCGAAAAATGAATTTCTAAAAAGCAATGGATTCAATTGTTCATTTAAATGTTCCTCAGTTTTTCAAGACAATTTCACTGACAGCCTTCCTTGCTGTCGCTCCATCAAAACTCTTTCATGACTTACTCCATTGATCTTCGAAACGCTGGAAATTTTTTCCCGACATAACTTTTGGGGGACACGGTAATTTTTTAATTTATCATTTTTGTTTGACATGTTTCTTTCCAAAATGTGTCCGACGAAAAGGCTTTTTGATTCTGATGTGCATGACCTCGATCGCATTATTAGTTCATATATAATCGTATTACAAAAAAATCGACACACACACACACACACACACCGCGATAGTGGGGGCTGCTATCGGCGGTACCCACGAAATGAGACCGCAAGGCCGGGCGGGAACCTAACCCGACGCAGGGGACGGGATCGGTTCCATCATAGGCACCCACTGTCGCAGCACGGGCATTTCTGGGGGTTTACCCTGTGTTTAGAAATGCGATGGCCGAAACGGCAAAAGTCGGCCCCAAGAAATACTCAAGATCACCTACCGATTTCAATCTAAACGATTTGATGAAAACACAGAGTGAATTGGGTTATTGACACACAACCCACTTCGCATTCAGCCGATTTCATTTAAATGTCAGTCGATTAACCTGAATGTGAAATTAATCGGAACGTAATCGAATCGGCGTTCGGTTATGTGTCGATTTAAATACAATCTCTATCACGTCGAAACATGATCGACTTGTCAT
The DNA here is from genome assembly GCA_026005395.1 of Asobara japonica. Classification (NCBI taxonomy): domain Eukaryota; kingdom Metazoa; phylum Arthropoda; class Insecta; order Hymenoptera; family Braconidae; genus Asobara; species Asobara japonica. The sequence goes on along the minus strand of BQMI01000151.1, from coordinate 2,271,427 downwards.
CGGCTCGATTGCCAATCGATTTTTTGAATATTAAAGAAGAAGGAATAAGGAAGAAGGAAATGCTACTCGACTCGTGAAAATAACTACCCTGATCAAGTAGGTCATAAGGATTCAAAATAACGGTGATGCAGAATATCTTCTTTCAATAAGTTCTTCATTTGTATCTTTTCCAAACTTATGACATTGTGACGGTTTTCAGCTCTTAGCAAGTGCTTAAATTATCGGTAGACACGGCCGTTATCCACCCACTGCTCAGAGAATAACATAGTGAAATCATACAAAATGATTAACATCCCCATTTGGCCTTGCTGCAACCGATTTTCCGAATCTTTGCCTTCGATCTCCATCCTAAGCCCTCGACACATAAGGCGGAACTATCTTAACACCACAGCGGACACCATGACTGCTCAATTTCTGCGATTATGCCATTCGTCAACCTGCAATAAGCGAACCAAAAATGAGATTAAAAAGAAAAACGAACTCTATCACCAATCAGTAATCGCAAAATGACTGTACAGCATTCATACACTCTAAACCAATGAACAGAATGTCCAATGGACCTCATATTTCTTGGTTCATCCAGTAATTGAAGGAAAACCATGGAAAACCTCAATTTGTACAGCTGTTTCTTTTACGAAAATCCGGTTCGACGATGAATTCGTATGAGCTGGAGCCTGGACAATTCCACTCTACTATCCCGACGAGGGTCTCCCCGTGCGAGGATGCGATCGTTGGACCTCGTGTGCCAGAGGTCAGCGCTCCAACCACACGGCCTTTAATTGGCGATAGGAAATACCGATGGCGGCGCTGATACCCGTTTCAATATGGCCGCTTCGATGACCGAATTGAGCGCGGAATTTTAAAAGCATGTCACGTGGTTAGAAAATAAGCCCAAATAAACAAAATCTGGTTGAAATTGACATTATAAAATGAAGACAATTTTGCTAAAGACAATTTATCAGTATGCAAAAGCGACATTAGATTCTCGGAATATGGTGGATGGTCAGGCAGTCCTAAATTCTGGTAATTTAGTGTTATGTGGAGTCTCAGAAAAAACCGAACCCATGGTTTTCTCACCGCTATCCAATTTTTTAGGGAATACTCGATGTCTCTTCGGAAAACCGTGATAACTTACGCCGTCGTTGTTGGAAGATTCAGACTCGCATCCCTTGACATGACACTTATACACTTTTTTCATGGTACCGATATTTAATTCCGGTGAATTTCCGACTCATATTTTCAAACAACAAAACTATTGAAAACGGAGCAGAACTAACCAACAAACAAGACCCTCTGTGAACATGTCAACACGGTTATCGAAGCGGCCATTTTATTAGTGCGTCTGGACCCCACGAGGTATCGCACTCATTTTTAGCATCGCCAATAGCGAGGGGCTTCCTCAATAGTCATAACCGATTTCAAGGAATCGATAACTAATCGATGAGCCAGAAGTAACCCGCGTGTAAAACGGCTTTGGGAGATATTCGGAAGATCTTCCGTGGGATCTGGTTGAAGATCTCCCGGACGATCCCTTTGGTGTGAGACTAAGGATCAGCATGAAGATCTACCAGGGATTTCACAAGGTTGTCTGAGAGATATGCCTAGTAGATCGTCTGGAGATGTCTCTGATAGATCCCGGGCAGATGTCCTCCGCAGATCCCTGAAATATATCCTCAGTAGATCCCTCTCGGATAGACCAAAAATCGTCTTGGTCAGATCTCCTGACAATCGGTGAAGAGTGGATCCGAAGCTAGATTTGATGATACTGCCTTGCAGAAGATCGTGTCCGAATTGAAGATCAGAGATCCCGACTTTTACGATCTACAGATCTCCATGCTGCCTAGTCTCACCGAAGGCATCATTCTGGAAGACATCCAGATCATCCGAGAAAGCTCCCAGAACATCTTTCAATGGCTTCGTTTCACGTGGAAATGTATAGACTAGTTAATACTATTCAGGATTCATTAACTTACAGACAGGTGCACCAATCATCAGTCCAATATGAGCTGAGATATGTTTGATGGAACTGCTTCTCACAGTACGTCACGCAGCATCCGGTACACCGGTCTGAAATGACGGGACCCAAATGACAAACTGGGACAAAACCGCGAATTTCACTCACCTTTCTTCAGGGTCTTGGACCTACACAGGAGTCGGCCCAGGTTCATATAATTTTTTTGTTTTTTATTGTACAAATTTCGATAGAAAATAACATTTTTGCTACGTATTTTTTTGACAAATATTATCCAAATAATTAAAAAAAAAATTAGATTAAAGAAAAAACGGGAAGGTGCAGAAAAAACATTGGAAAAATTCCGAAAAAATGGAAAAAAAAAAAACAAATTTTTCATTTTTTTTTTAAATTTAACCATTTCCTTTTGCAAATTGTCCTAATTTTTTCGTTTTTTTTTTGTTTAACTTTTTCAAACAATTTTTCAAACGAGTTTGTCAAGTTGTTCAAAATGCAGGCAATTTTTTTTTCACTCCCCGGAAATGGCAGCAACGTCTCGTATCAGAAGGTTCACAGGAGATAAGAATGACAATGTTTTGTGAAATGTCTCATATGTCATGTCGTCCTTGAGAGTACTCACCAAATCTTGACGAACGGACACTACCAACTATGGAAAGTACACTCAAAACTACGTACAGAAGTTTCATATTCTATAATACAAAAAACTATGTTTCGAACTATTTCAAAAGCAAGTGCGACTTTAAAATCGATGTGCAACGATTTAAAACTATCCATTGATGTATACAAGACACGTTTCTGGAAAAAAATGTAATGAAACCGGATCGCTTCCTAGGAAACTGCAAAATTGGCTTATTTTCGTTTTATTAGCTCTAAACTAAAATCATAAAAGTTTGCTCACATACTGACTGATGGATCCTGCGGCCAACCTAAACTGCTACCAACTTTAGCGTTTTCAAGTCATACGCTTGTCTTATTTGCAAATTCTAATGCATTTCCTCAGACCGTCCGTGTCCTTTTTTTCTCGGTTCCGCTGTCTTGTAGTCCTCATGGTAGCTACTCTTCATGGCAGAATGGATTTGATAGCCATGCCAAAGCAAAATTTCTGACGAGAATTTTTGGAGTTTTCACTGATGACCTGGGACTGTTCTCCCTGTGTATTGAGCCAACCACGTATGCTTTTCATTACTAGACTACGAGTGACAACAATTGGTTTTGAGGGGAGCGAACGCCGCATTATTTATTTTAAAAAGTCAAGAACGAATTGTTACGAAATTGAACCGAACACTAACAATAAGTCTCTTCATTGGAGATGGCTGGAGGTTCTTCTATTTCCTGTACATGCAATGCCACTATATCTTTGACGAGGTATTAGCAGACGAAAGTTGGGGCTCCATCGAAGCACTCCAATATGAACTACCTTGATGCGGCTTCATTATCTGTTACTAATTCATGATACATGCATCAGCAAGTTGATTCCGCTATATGCTACCTTGATAATCTGAAACTCATAAAGTGTTGTTACTGTTACTCCAATCAATTTCTCATCTAGCTTACTTGTTTGAAGGAATCAATCGACAGTACAAACAATTGAGTACAGGACAATTGAATGGCATACTGCATTCGGTGGATTATCAGAACCATATCTCTGATTCCTGATATGTCCAAAAACGAATACCAGTCAGATGCATAAAGTGAATACGACACTTTTAAACTCTCAATATGAGAAAAAATATTTTAATCACTCGTGTATTATTAATAGAAATTTACTCATTCGATGATACTTACCTCTTCGCTGATTTCATTACCAAACCAACAGAAATAAAACGTTTGAATATTTACAGTGAAACAGTAAAGTAAGGGGAAAAAGTCTTGATAACCCGCATGAAGTAACCTGTATATACTCAGACATGCTACGGCACTGCTCATCATATACTGAACGAATATTACGTATAAAATTATATCATTCATTAAGTGAGCGTATCTGAAAACATTTGTTAATGAAATGAAGTCACGTGAGTTCCATCAGGAGGGGGGGGGGGCAATGTACAGAAATTTGGAGTGGAAATTAGTCATAAGCAGTTCACGGATTTAAGCGAACACACGCGCCCAAATTCGAGGCAGTGCTCTGCTCGAAAAAAAAGTAGAATAACTCCGCGGAGGTGCGTCGGACAGCAAAATCGCAAAAGGAAGTCTCGACTCCAAATTTCATTCCCTATCCAGGATAGTCCACAGTTTAGGGACACCCTTACATGCATACATCTATTCGTTATGTACTCAACTGTTGCAATAAATCATAATGCTGAATAAATTCGTAAGTCTTCATTGGGGTCCATTTGATTCCACATAATTGTTCATTGCTCACTGCTTCAGTTTGGCCGGTGATATGTGATACAAACATGTTAGTACTTCTGTATTGTAAAATCTGAAGTTGTCCACATAATTTTAAAAATAAACTAACGATCAATGTATCATATATTACATGAAAAGAGCCAGCATAAAAATAACCAGATTGTTCGCATATGAATACCATCCAAAATGCGCTGCCTGAAGTGTCATTGAATGGAGTCCATACTAAAAGTGATAACTGATGATCCGAAGAATTTTTCAATAGTGTTCCGGCAATCATATTTATGACAGTTATTTGGAAGAAGGAATATAGTACAAGTGTAGAATTCCTGCAATACCAAAAAAATTATTACAATTACTTGCCCTGCTCCCACCCTGGACCCTGAAGCCGCGGGGACTTCCTTAATCCTCGAGTGGTCGCACTCGAGGGTCAACTGGCATAATTACCGAATACGTCTTCTGCAGTTTTCATTAATGTCATGTTCATCACTATTTCTTATTGCACAAATATTGGATTCCAACAAGTCCATAAGCTTGATGATGTCTTCACGTCTAGTTATCAGGTTGAACGCCTTATAGGTCAGAATAATTACCGAAGCGCTGAAACAACGTGATTTAACCTGATCCTCACTGCTAAGGCTTGAGTCAAAGCCTCCAACAAGTAGACAAACTCCGAGAAAAGCGCCCATTGCAATTGGAAAGATGGAATAAATTTTATAAGAAATTATTTTCGATTTTGATTTCCAGTGGAGTGGTAGCCACACACCACACAAGCTTAGCATGGTGAAATGGAAGGACAATCCTTCTGCTGTCATGGTCGATGGGCTCTCTGCTTAGGCTAAAATCTTCAGGCTTGTTTTTCGCTACCACTAACATATCGATTTTCGTGGTCTGGCTATAGGAGCTTCGCCACTGTCATTACAGCAATAACGCTATGACAATTTACTGACATGTGGAACACATAGTCCATCATCAGCAGTAACTAAGTCTCTCCTTTCCCGACTTTTTCTCATTATTCATTTAGCGCCTTGGGGTTTTTGTTGCTCTACCTGTCTAGTTGCGTGACTGATAGGGTTACAAGTAGACATCAAGCTGATTCTCAGTATCCCAAGTCATCCATACTTAGACTCGACATGCAAAGCAGGCCATCAGTCGTTAGTAGAATGGGAAAACATGGGTGGTAGGAGAGGACCGGAATTTTTTCGAAATAAGATTGTCGAGCTAGCCGTAAGTTGCTGAGGTAAGTGTCGACGAGTAGCGCACCTGGACTAAATCTATCTTTGATCATTGGACAGGATTAATATTGTTGATGGATAAATAATTAGGCCTTGACATAATGATAGAACAATTTCATGATTATCACCAAGTTGAGACAATACAAGAGGGATGTGACATGAGACGTGATGTCTCGAAACGAATTCGAAAAAAAAATTTTTAAACTAATCATTTTCCCTCATGAACGAGGGAGGTTTTCATGAATTTATGGTGATCCTGAGAAATCATAATGATGATGATAAATCGTTCACAAAATTAACAGATGGTAGTTTGTTACTATTTTTCAACGCGTAAAAGTAATAAATTAGGCAGGCACTTCTTTGCCTTACAACAAAATGAACCCAATATGGGCTCCAAAGTAGCCTCCTCTGACAACCAATGCCATGACGAATAATTTCGATTTTGGCGAATGGAAGATAAGGTTTCCCCTTCCCCTGTCAAGAAATATTAGTCAAAAATAATAAATTGTTCACACATTTAGAAAATATAATTGATTCAACGCTGTAAAAATTTGAAGATCTATTTCTGCCAATGTAACTACCAACATGAAGACATCTTTTCTGTCTGCGATGATGATGGATGGATGAATGGATGAATTCTCACCCGAGTTTGTAGAATTTTGGTTCCACCATGTTTCATTATGGAACAACTCATTATCCCAAGTTATCACGGACCAACTCATCACAGAATAACTCATTAGAAGGACAACGCATCATGAGGGCAATTCATCACAAGCACGTCTTAACATATAAACCACCTATGGCCACAAAAAAAGAATAAAACTCATGCATCGAAATCGCTAAAACACCAAAAATCCGCCAATCCGATTTCGCATCTTTTTTACGGGTCAATATTATAAGCAATGTTCTTCAAATATTCAACGACTTTACAATCATTTCTCCAACCTCTTCATATAGGGAACAACTTTTCTAATATTAATTTTGGGCTAACTCTAACAGCTTATGCAGTAGAACATTATAAACAATTGAAATTATTAACAACAATATATATACTGAACCAATTCCATCCGAAATCTCATCAGATCTAAGTTACATGAAACTTTCGATTGAGCCATCAACAACCTCGATCGAATAATTCGTTCACGAGAAATCCTTGCCATAAATTTTGACCACATACGGACGTCGTCACACACACACACACACACACACATGACGGGGCTTTGGTGTAGTGGGTAGGGTGTCTGCCTACTATTCTAAAGGTCCCGCGTTCGATTCCCGCTCACTGCAAATATTTTTTCTGAAAAATATTTTCTCACGGACTCCGACCGATGGCAGGAACATTCCGTGTGTGCTATCGGCGGTATCCATGAAGTGAGACCGTGAGCCGGGACCGAACGCGACCCGTCGCGCGGGGGGGGGGAGGGAGGGTTCCATCGTAGACGCCCGCCATCGTATCACAGGGGTTTCTGGAGGTTTACCCTGTGATTAGAAATACGATGAGCTGAAATGGCGAAGTCGGCCCCAGCCGCAATGGGTGGGTACTCTGATCCGTAGTATTGCCCATGAAGTAATGCCTACCAGCGGTTACGTGGGTGGATACGAATAGAGAAAGAGTGAAAAAAAAATGAAAAAAAAACACACACCACATATATACAGACCATATGTTTTGAATAGTCTAGAAAGGTCAGAAATACCATAACCGTGGAGATCTGATGGACAAACGGTTTTTCATTTTCGGGGACAACTGTGAATGGACTCGTAGTCCTTGTAATGCGTCGTCCTCATGATGAGTTGTCCTTATGATGAGTCATTCTATGATGACTTTTCCATGTAATAAGTTTTTACAATGAAAAGTGCCATAATATTACAAACCTATCATGAAACATGGTGTTACATGGAGTTTTCACTAATGACCTGGGACCTGATGCCCTGGGTCTTTCAGTAGTGACCTGTCTCCCACATGGATGTCACGTAGATTGCGACCTTTGCGTCGATGTCACACACAAATTGCAATTCGCGGGAGCGAGATGGAAGGTGCTAGATAATCATAAGCCGCGAGAATGATAAGTGAGCGGCAATTTTTTGTGAATCATGTCAGTTGCTAACCTCCCGATAGGCCCCCATGATCACGCGTCACAGCAACATGTTTGGCGCTTTGTTATATGTTGTGGGTATGTTTGGCTGATCGCATATGCTTTTGGTTCCTAGACTATGAGTGACAACAATTGTTATTTGCATTGTTTATTTTAACAAATGGAGAACGAATTGGTACGAAATTGAATGGAGCAGTAACAATATGTCTCTTCATTGGAGATGGCTGGAGGTTCTTCTATTTCCTGTACGTAAAATGCCACTATATCTTTGAAGAAGTATTAGCAGACGAAAGTTGGGGCTCCTTCGAAGCACTCCAATATGAATCACCTTGATGCTGCTTTGTTATCTGTTACTAATTCAAGATACATGCATCAGCACGTTGATTCCGCTATATGCTACCTTGATAATCTGAAACTCATGAAGTGTTGTTACTGTTACTCCAATCAATTTCTCATCTAGCTTACTTGTTTGAAGGAATCAATCGACAGTACAAACAATTGAGTACAGGATAATTGAATGGCATATTGCGTTCGCTGTATTATCATAACCATATATCTGATTCCTGATATGTCCAAAAACGAATACCATTCAGATGCATAAAGTGAATACGACACTTTTAAACTCTCAATATGAGAAAAAATATTTTAATCGCTTGTGTATTATGAATAGAAATTTACTCATTCGATGATGCTTACCTCTTCGCTGATTTCATTACCAAACCAACAGTAATAAAATGTTTCAATATTTGCAGTGAAGCAGTACAATAAGGGGAAAAAGTCTTGATAACCCGCATGAAGTAACCTGTATATACTCAGACATGCTACGGCACTGCTCATCATATACTGAACGAATATTACGTATAAAATTATATCATTCATTAAGTGAGCGTATCTGAAAACATTTCTTAATGAAATGAAGTCACGTGAGTTCCATCAGGAGGGGGGGGGGGGCAATGTACAGAAATTTGGAGTGGAAATTAGTCATAAGCAGTTCACGGATTTAAGTGAACACACACGCCCAAATTCGAGGCAGTGCTCTGCTCGAAAAAAAAGTAGAATAACTCCGCGGAGGTGCGTCGGACAGCAAAATCGCAAAAGGAAGTCTCGACTCCAAATTTTATTCCCTATCTAGGATAGTCCACAGTTTAGGGACACCCTTACATGCCTACATCTATTCGTTATGTACTCAACTGTTGCAATAAATCATAATGCTGAATAAATTCGTAAGTCTTCATTGGGGTCCATTTGATTCCACATAATTGTTCATTGCTCACTGCTTCAGTTTGGCCGGTGATATGTGATACAAACATGTTAGTACTTCTGTATTGTAAAATCTGAAGTTGTCCACATAATTTTAAAAATAAACTAACGATCAATGTATCATATATTACATGAAAAGAGCCAGCACAAAAATAACCAGATTGTTCGCATATGAATTCCATCCAAAATGCGCTGCTTGAAGTGTCATTGAATGGAGTCCATACTAAAAGTGATAACTGATGATCGGAAGATTTTTTTAATAGTTTTGCAGCAATCAGATTTATGACACTTATGTTGAAGATGGAATATAGTACAAGTGTAGAATTCCTGCAATATCAAAAAAATATTACAATTATTCTCCCTGGTCCCACTCTGGACCTTGAAGTCGAGGCGACTTTATTAACCCTCGAGTCGTCGCACCTCTCCGCTGAACATCTCTAGTCGCGTGTTAAGCGCAGCGCGTAGTTCCTACATTCTTCACTCGAGGGTTAACTAGCATAATTACCGAATACGTCTTTTGCAGTTCTCATTAATTTCATGTTCATTGCTATTTCTTATTGCACAAATACTGCAGTCCAATAACTCCATGAGTTTGATAATGTCCGCACGTCTAGTTACCAAGTTGAATGCCTTATAGGTCACAAGAATTAGTGAAACTGTGAAACAACGTGATTTAATCTGATCCTCAGTGCTCACACTTGAGGCAAAGCATCCAACTACTACACACAATGTGAGTAAAACACTCAGTCCAATTGGAAGGATGGAATAAATTTTATAAGAAATTATTTCCGATTTTAATTTCCAGTGGAGTGGTAGCCACACACCACACAAGCTTAGTATGGTGAAATGGAAGGACAATCCTTCTGCTGTCATGGTCGATGGGCTCTCTGCTTAGGCTAAAATCTTCAGGCTTGCTTTTCGCTACCACTAACATATCGATTTTCGTGGTCTGGCTATAGGAGCTTCGCCACTGTCATTACAGCAATAACGCTATGACAATTTACTGACATGTGGAACACATAGTCCATCATCAGCAGTAACTAAGTCTCTCCTTTCCCGACTTTTTCTCATTATTCATTTAGCGCCTTGGGGTTTTTGTTGCTCTACCTGTCTAGTTGCGTGACTGATAGGGTTACAAGTAGACATCAAGCTGATTCGCAGTATCACAAGTCATCCATACTTAGACTCGGCATGCAAAGCAGGCCATCAGTCGTTAGTAGAATGGGAAAGCATGGGTGGTAGGAGAGGACCGGAATTTTTTCGAAATAAGATTGTCGAGCTAGCCGTAAGTTGCTGAGGTAAGTGTTGACGAGTAGCGCACCGGGACTAAAACTATCTTTGATCATTGGAAAGGATTAATATTCTTAATGGTTAGTGTTGCCGCAACAATCGAGACGGGACGAGATAATTATGATTCGATACAATGCGAGAAAGGAATTTCATGATTATCGTCAAGTTGAGACAATACGAGACAGATGTGACGTGAGAAACCCCTTAAAAATTGTAAACCAATCATTTTCACTCACTCAAACTAATGCTCATTTTGTAAATTTATGGTGATCCTGAGAAATAATAATGGTAATAAATTGTTCACACATTTAGAAAGTTTAAGTCATTTAACAGTGCGAAAATTTGAAGATATATTTCTGATTCAACCCCCCCCCCCCCGGACTTAGCCCACGAGGTCACTGATTCGTGTTCCGAAAACGGTTCCAGGGAAACCCCTAGAACTCAATGTTCATCTGGAACAGATTTTGCCACAGTTCTTCCACTTGGAGCCGTTCCTTGAATAGTGTTCGGAAGTTTCACAAGGAACAATTCCCAGAACGAACCTTTCACTGCAACCCATTCTTGGAGCCGTTCCTGGAATAGTATTCGGAAGTTCCACCAGGAACAGTTCCCAGACCGAAACTTCCATCGGAACCAATTCTTGGAGCCGTTCCTGGAATAGTGTTCGGAAGTTCCACCAGGAACAGTTCTCAGAACGAACCTTTCACTGCAACCGATTCTTGGAGCCGTTCCTGGAATAGTGTTCGGAATTTCCACGAAGAACAGTTCCCATAACAAACCTTTCACCAAAACCGATTGTTGGAGCCGTTCGTGAAACAGTGTTCGGAAGTTTCACAAGGAACAATTCCCAGAACGAACCTTTCACTGCAACCGATTCTTGGAGCCGTTCCTGGAATAGTGTTCGGAATTTCCACGAGGAACAGTTCTCAGAACGAACCTTTCACTGCAACCGATTCTTGGAGCCGTTCCTGGAATAGTGTTCGGAAGTTCCACCAGGAACAGTTCCCAGACCGAAACGTCCATCGGAACCAATTCTTGGAGCCGTTACTGGAATAGTGTTCGGAATTTCCACGAGGAACACTTCCCATAACAAACCTTTCACCAAAACCGATTGTTGGAGCCGTTCGTGAAACAGTGTTCGGAAGTTCCACAAGGAATAGTTCCCAGAACGAACCTTTCACTGCAACCGATTCTTGGAGCCGGTCCTGGAACATCGTTCGGAAGTTCCACCAGGAACAGTTCCCGAACCGAAACTTCCACCGGAACCGTGAACGATTGAATAGCTTGCATTTCAAAGTAAACACATTGCTTACCTATCAAGCAAAACAATCGTTAAAAGACTTATCTACCGAAATAACTGATCGATTAGGCTAGCGGCCATTCAGTAGTTCACTAGTTCAACGTGAATTGTATACGCTGATGTAATGGATAACAAGATTAGGCACAGTTCATTAGCACATGATTACCAAATGTCAATGAACTGAGTGAATCCAATTACGGATTAATGATGACATTGAATACTATCAAAAAAAATCAGTTACAAAATAATATTACTCAGATATTAGTACGTTTACGAGTAAATATTAGAAGACGATGTTAACAATAATGATTTTGTTCATTGCTCATCAGTCGATCGTAATCCGGGCTTTCGATCCCATATCCGGCGGACCTTAGTGCTGATTCCATGGAGGAATTTACCTGCAGGTACTTCAGGATAATCTTATCCTGACTATAGCACAGGATTGTTTTAGCACATAAACTGCGTAGTTGATGCTATCACGTCGTCGTTCAATCTGCAATAAATAAAACGTAACGTCATACGCTAAATATACACGATGTCCCAAAACTGCGAATCTTATTTTTGAGGGCGAAACTTCAAGGTGAAAGTTCCCCCTCGACTTTTCTGTCTGACGCCCCCCCCCCCACCCCATAAAATTATTGAAGTCTAACGTTGAACAGTTATAACACTGCTTAACCCACTTGGCCAGGGCTTTCAGTTCCGAGAACGGTTCCAAGTGACTGAACAGTTCCCGTAAAGAGTTCGTTCTGGGAACTGTTCCAGGTGGAACTTCCAAAAACGGTTCTAGCCACGGCTCCAAGAATAGTTTCCAGTCAAAGGTTCGTTCTGGGAACTGTTCCAGGCGGAACTTCCAAAAACGGTTCCAGCAACGGCTCCAAGAATCGTTTCCAGTCAAAGGTTCGTTCTGGGAACTGTTCCAGGCGGAACTTCCAAAAATGGTTCCAGCAACGGCTCCAAGAATCGTTTCCAGTCAAAGGTTCGTTCTGGGAACTGTTCCAGGTGGAACTTCAGTTCTGGAAATCGTTCCTAGAATCACCTCAAGAGGGAGAACTAGCGGAATATCTGTTCCAGATGAACACTGAGTTCTACGAGTTCTGCTGGAACCGTTCTCGGAACTGGAACCACTGGCCCCGCGGGCTAAACAATGGTGCACGTTTCAGTTGGAATTTTGTCCTCTATTCACTCTTAAAAATAAGTTCACAGCTTTGGAACAGTGTGTATACAAACATATGTCCTTAATTTAAAATTCAACTGGCCACTCCAACACTAAACAAATTCGTATTGGTGAAGAAAACAATTATTATCGACACTGATGGTCACATTTATATTTCAAATATGTACTTTTACGTATGGAACAACTTTCATTTAACACCTCATTTCGTATCTCTAATTATTGTCGCGATAGAACGACATAAACCATTCAATTTGTTAATAACAATTAACTATGGGTGTTGGCAAAAAAAGTCATAAAATATCAAATGTGTATTTCTTGGCGGAGAACAACTTTCATTTAACACTCTTTTTCGTATCTCAAATCGTTCTTGCGATAGAGCGATATAAACAATTCAATTTGTTGATAACAATTACTATCGGTGTCAGAAAAAAAAGTTATAAAACATTAAATCTGTATTGTTACGTGTGGAATGATTTTCATTGGACACTTTGGTCCGTATCTCTATTTATTCTTGCGATCAAGCGATATAAACAATTGATTTTGTTAATAACAATTAACTATGGGTGTCAGCGAAAAAAGTTATAAAACATCGAGTGTGTATTTTTACCTGTGGCACAACTTCCATTTGACATATTCTTTCGTATCTCTATCCGTTCTTGCGATCTAGCGATATAAACAATTGAATTTGTTAATAACAATGAACTATCGGTTCCAGCAAACAAAAGTTATAGAACATGAAATATGTTTTTTTTTGTGTCGAACAAATTTCATTGGATAATTTTCTGCGTATCTTTAATCGTTCTCACGATGCAGCGATATAAACAATTCATTTGGTAATAACTATAGAACCGCTGGGTCGATTATGTTCAAAATCTAATCAGGGCTGAGTTAGGCGGAAAGCTATCCAATAAGTATAAAAAACCCCAAATCGCATAATTTGTCTAGGAGAAATCGTTCGACAAAATTTTGCTCACATACGCACACACACACACACACACATGACGGGGCTTTGGTGTAGTGGGTAGGGTGTCTGCCTACTATTCTAAAGGTCCCGCGTTCGATTCCCGCTCACTGCAAATATTTTTTCTGAAAAATATTTTCTCACGGACTCCGACCGATGGCAGGAACATTCCGTGTGTGCTATCGGCGGTATCCATGAAGTGAGACCGTGAGCCGAGACCGAACGCGACCCGTCGCGCGGCGGGAGGGAAGGAGGGTTCCATCGTAGACGCCCGCCATCGTATCACAGGGGTTTCTGGAGGTTTACCCTGTGATTAGAAATACGATGAGCTGAAATGGCGAAGTCGGCCCCAGCCGCAATGGGTGGGTACTCTGATCCGTAGTATTGCTCATGAAGTAATGCTTACCAGCGGTTACGTGGGTGAATACGAATAGAGAAAGAGTAGAAAAAAAAACAAAAAACACACACACAGACAAACATCTCGCTCAGAATGGTTAGAAACGTTTCTGGGGGTCATGAAAAGTGTAGATCAAGTGAAATTTCCAGTTTCGATTTTCCGACCCATACCAATAACTTCCCTAAGATCGGCAAGTTAACAAGAACCAAGAGTATTCATTAGCTGGTCATGTACTTATGAAGCGATGAATTGTTCTCGGCGTAAATGTCCACAAAAATTATTTCCTAATGGAATTAAGCTAATAGGGTAATGAACTTGACCTGGGAACATCGAATTGGTTCTTCGAGGTGGGTGGTGAGGGTTTTTCCTGGACTGGGAACATCGTTCTTGGCTTATGGTAATTCGAGGTGTTTGACCTTGAGACCTCGCACCACGGCCTCAGTGTTACCAATTTTTGGATTTTCAAATTTTTGAAATGAAACTTATTTACGCATGTCATGCATTTTGAACGACTGGAGTAAAACCGACTCAAGACCGACACGAAAAAACGTGCGACCCCCACCAGCGTCCACAGTCGCTCTCTTTCCGTATTCGCTTACTGAGGTAAGGGTCACTAATGTCCATTCAGTTGTTAGCAAAAGAGGTTGGTGCCAATCTGTCCAACACGTGGTCTTTTTGTCTACGTGCAAAATTTTTCTTCTTTTTACGTTCACCACCCAGAAGCTGAAACTATCTCCATGAGGTTCAAGGAAATATGTAAAAACGCGTCAGGTTGATGTTGAATCTTCAGGAAATGTTGGAAAATTTCGTAGGACTTTTCAGTATCAGGAGCATTACACTAACTTCTGCATCAGTGTTGAATTTCGAAACAGAGCTAGGCCTAGATTCAGGTCCTGGAGTACGTTCAGGATCAGGATCATGTTTAGACTTACCTGCTGGCTCACAGTTAGGTTCAGCTCCAAGATAAGACTCGGAATGTGAGCGAGGGTTTCCGAATAGCATTTGGCCGGAATCTAGATGTTGGTCCAGGATCATCATTTTGTACCGGGTCCAGATCTCAGCTCAGCTCCAGGATGGGAACCACGTTTAGATCTACGACGAAGCCCTGAACCGAAACTAAGTTTGGGTCCCAAGCTTCGCGTAAAGTCAGGAGTATGGCAGGATCAGCCCAAGACCTAAATGAGCACCAGAGCGTCTGGTCTAGGTCATCAAGTGGTCTCTCATGGTTTTTCAAATTTTACGAAAATCTGAAGAGAAACAAATCCTCGATTCGTATGCGTAAATTAAAATTCCACAAATCTGAAAAATCCTCATCACTCTACATAAAAAAAAACGCAGGAAACGAATAAGGTACACAGTTTTATTGGTTCACAATTATTATAAATATTTGGTATAAATATGTCAATGCGTTACGATATAAACTGTAAATTCGATAAAAATCCGATAAATAATTGTCTCTTGTTCTGGATGCAAAAATATATCTACAACACTAATTGAAAAAAAAATCTGATGTTGATCGTTATGTATACAAGTATTAAGGACGTAATGGGCAAACCTTAGAAATATAAACACAATTTTTTTTTTTTCAATAATAATAATCAATCTTGGCTAACAAATTTTCAACCTCAGGAAAATTCAGACAATAATAAAAATAATGCATAAACAGAATTAATTTATTCGACATATGCAATATTAAAAATATTCTCGGTTGTTTTTCCTCTCTTTCAGCATTTTTTACTTGAAATGTAATTAGAAAAATTAATTATAAGTGATCACAAAATCTTCAGTTTTCAAATATTACATCCTTAAGGCACACATTACGTCCTTAAAACTTCAGTTGTAAGTACACGAAAAAATAACAACGAAGTTAAGGCCAGCAGATTGGTTTAAGCGTACAAAGTTTTCCGATCAGACTTTACGAACTCCATGTAAATATCGATT
The DNA here is from genome assembly GCA_026005395.1 of Asobara japonica. NCBI lineage: Eukaryota > Metazoa > Arthropoda > Insecta > Hymenoptera > Braconidae > Asobara > Asobara japonica. The sequence continues at coordinate 2,255,458 of BQMI01000151.1, read as the reverse complement.
GTATATTAGTATATATAGCCAGTATATATATGTGCTCGAAAAATAAGATAAAAATCTTAAATAATGGGGCAAACTTTAAGGATGCTTGTCCATTTTGGTAAAGGAAAAAATGGCAGAACCCACATTTGAAATTCGAGTAGCGTGTACCAGTTTTCGTCCGGAAGTCAGGACGTCCTCAGGACTCGAAGAACTTTTTTGCCACAAGTTTTTCGATTGAATGAAAGAAGCGGTGTAATTTTTTTCCAAAATTTTATCAGTTTTTTTTGCTAATGGACAAACACCCTTAAGGAATTTCTGCAAAGTAGGGCTGACTTTTAAACACTTTATATTCCTCTGTAGGAGCGAATTCCAAAGACTGTACTTAGCAAGTAACAGATGGAATTGACGAGGCCCAAGCTCTGGAAAAGAAAAATTAATTAATTCAAACAGTGGCTCATTCTCCCAACTACCGTCTCCGAAATAAGATATTCAAAAATCATAAATGAATTATAAACCTTACTTATGAACTTTTAATATATCGAAATATTTTTTTTCTGATTCCAGATAATGTTCTTGTTTTTATCAAATTTCCAATTCGACGCATGCACTTTTTTTGCGCAACGATGAATTTTCTGAATGCAAGTAAATTAATTTCGCAGTGTAACAATATATGCGGAAGTAAGAGAGAGCCAGTAATAATACGTTTCTAGTTCTCCATGAAATTGGATGGGGGAGAAATTATACGAGTGCAATTCATCTCTTATTATCGTGGACTTATAAATAATTTGATGTTTTGCATATGGGGCATTCCACGCCAAATTTACCACTTTGAAACCTGACCTAGTCTAATCTAGTTCATACATTTTTCTCTCAATGCTAGATGATGAATTACACATTCGAATTTTCCTGTAGTTTTTTTTTGTTAATTCACATTTTTTGAATAATTTTCTAGAGTCAATTTCCACCCGCCTAAATGTAAAAATCTGAAAAAATTCACAAAAATAGGGAATTCAAAAACAGAATTTTTGAGCCACATTCAAAGAAGGTATTCCTGATAGATTATTTGTTATGGTCAAAAAACCGTTTTTTGAATATTCAGTGTCAAGGACTGTCATGTACATCATAAAGTTCATACGATGACGCGATATTTTTTGGATCTCTGATGACAGATCTCTGACTCATCTATTCCTGAAAAGTCGTTTCGAGCAAGGCAAAACGATTCCAGGAACACAAAAAATTCATTCAGTAATTCCTAATGTAGATGGTCGACTATGTGTCAAACGTTTTTCGAATTCTAATGATTGTACCTACCCAAATATTGTGAAGAAAATGAAACTGTAAAAATTGAACTGCAGGAGTTTGAAACGAAGGATCATTCCTTACCCCTGATAGCTTTGATCCGTAGTATCTTCCAGATGACCAAAGTGAAAGAAAAAAGTTCATACCACATAAAATGACTATTTTTACATGGAGAACAATATTTGTTCAGCACTTTCTTTCAGTTTTCAACTGCTCCACGATAAGTATTATGAACAATCAAATTTGTTCATAACACTTGATATAAAAGAAAATAATTGAATGTTAATAACAATTGGAGATATCGTTCTTCCGCAAGAGAATTTAAGAGATTCGTCATCAGAGACCCAAAAAATATCAGATCATCATATGAACTTGATGATGTACATGACACTGGTTGACGGTAAGTATTTAAAAAACGGCTTTTTGACCATAACAAATATTCTATCACGAAAACCATTTTTTAATATGGCTCAAAAATTTTGTTCTTAAATTTCCTATTTTTGTGAATTTTTTCAAAATTCTAAATCAAAAATCAAAAATCTAAAAAAAAAACATAGATTCTTAAATATTTAAATTGGGCAAAATATTCTTATTTTCTATATAAGCCAATTATTGCCCCTAAATAAGAGGCATATATGTGTATATACTGTATATATTTCGGATATATTTTTCTTATACTTACTGTTATAATTTGGCTCATTACTTTTTTTTTTAATTTATGGAGATACTTACGGCGACAGCTACGTGAAGATTATAATTTCGTGTGGTCCCTCTCCTTTCGTCGGTGACTAATATTAAGAAGTTGACGGATGCTGCGAGTAATAGAGCAAAGGCGATTGAGTGGTAGAGCACTTCCTGTTGGATGGAAAAATATAAAATTTAAAAAACTCTGAATTTGGTATTTGAATGTCGTTGAGCAATTATCAGCCGAGAAAAACTATATAATTATTGACTACAAATTTTAAAAAAAAATCGAAAATCTATAAATAAAAGAAATACTTGCAATAAAAAACTGTGCCTATTCGAAAAATTTTATTACTAAATGCAAGAGAAAAAATGGTAAAAAGTTTATACACAACCAGGCCGGTACAAATTATTTTTTCGTCATATCTTTTTTCATGAAAAATAAATAAATAAATAAAACAGTTCATAATTATGTATCAGACATGAAAAAAAAAATCTATTTTGAATCTGACAATGTTGCATCTAATGGACCAAGCCCGAGCAATCTCTTGCACATAAACCTCTGGGTTAATTCTAACTCCGTAATCAACTCCTATAAAAATACTGGATGGTGGTTCGCTGCAAAATTCGGTTCATGGATAATTATTTGATATTATAATCCTCAATTTCAACTCTCCCCCATAATACGTTACACTAGACATTTTACTTACATAGAGTGTTTTCGAGATAATCGCTTCCGTGGATATCGAAAATAAGCAACTCAACACTATAATGAAGGTACCAATCATGAATGTTGTGACCATCAGGAAGAAGAACATATTGCCGGGTCGTATGGACACGTTGTAATCAACCAGGTAGCCCATAATTCCCGTGCAAATGACTCCCAATATCTACAATCAATATACAAATTAATTTATCAATTTTTGATAAAGTCTCTCTATCATCGTCTAACATATTCCGCAGACGAAATGACATTCTAACCATTGTAAATCAAACGCTTGTGCCTCTTCGAGGACATGCTCGAATATCTGCAAGAATTTCATAGCATATGGAACCAGAGACAAAAATATTAACTGTCGGAAGCACAACACATCGTAATCCATGTCCAAAAAATGCAACCGACTGATTCGGTACAGTGGAACTTCCGCAAAGTGTCGCTTTTCCCCTCCGCGGGGAAGCACCGTTCCCCCACTCCTCGGCGCTCTCTCCCTGAAACACGCGCTGTCTTCCTCCCGCGCATGCGCAGCGACATGAAGAAGGGGCGTTAGTGGTATTGAGACCCGCGCATGATGTCAAGTTACGAAAGTTCCACTGTATCTAATTCCGAGTGGAACCAAATTTATTTTTTTTTGAATTTTTGGTTGAATTGCAGTGGAGATTCAATTGATTCAGCGTTTTAAGGTTGAAGAAGGTTATCAAATTACTGACCAATTCCAGTACTTTCAGCATTCCCCGATAAGACTTCATAAATCCTGTGTTGATAAGGATGCTAGATGTGCTAGTAGTGACCGTTGCGGTCCTCACCGTCACTGTATGAGACATGATGACGCAATTTCTGAGTGGTGAGAATATCTAGAAATAGAAATGATAATAAATTAGTTATGTTCATGGAAAAAAATGCTTCCGATGATCAGATCTCGAGGTAGCGTCAGAAGAAAGCGGGACAAGGCCGTGTTTTCGTGGATCGACCCACATACAGACGCGCCTATATATATAGATATATGTTTACCCACTTTGCTAAATGAAAATAGCGTTGACACTATGCGCTCAAACATAACGCGGGAAGAATGATTCAATTGATATGCCTGATAAATCCGTATCGGAAATGCGTTGGATAATTTTATTTTTATATTGTAATGCAGTTATGGTTTAGTCTAAATCATTACATTTTTCCCGCGTAAGTCAATGTTTGAGGTGGGCGGAGAAAATAAAGTATCATGGACATATGGAAAAAGAAGAAAACACACACACACACACACACACACACACACACACACACACACTCACACTTGTGAGCGCACACCCAACACACATTTAATTTCAAATGCTCTAGCAGCGTTAAAAGGGTCTTGAAACGGAAACGTAATGGAAAATCGATATCTCCTTTCCTTGAGAACGCAATACCTTTAAAACACTACAGAACTCCCAACGATTCCTAAAAAAGCGCGTAAATAGAACATAAACACACCTGCCAATCATCAAAACGTATATGAATAACTTTTGATTTCGCAATAGTACTTTGCGTGAAATTTAGATTAAGTGGGTTCAAATATAAAAAGTGAATAATTATTAATTTTTCATGCAACACAATGGTTTGTAAAATTAATAAGATTGCTTACCTGAATTGAAAGGCCTTATCGTTTGTCCACTCGCAGTTCGCGATCGACTGGAGGTAGATGTTTACGTTATGACTCGCCTCGCCATTCCGTGGGCGTACGTCATCAATGATATCACACACCGCAACGCACACAACCACAGGAGCAACTCAAGACTACGCGATATTCGCGATACTTCGCTACGCCGTAGTCCACGCGCATTACCCTTCTAGTGTGGACCAGGGATGTTCGATCATCAGAAAAAGATCGATCATGCTGATCGATCTAAATCGATTCGAAGACGATCGATCGAAGCCTATAAGGTCGATTTCGGCAAGATCGATTTTTTTCTTTTTTTATTAGGAAATCCGATTTTTTATTAGGAAAAAATAAAAAGCGCCAACTAATCAATCAAATTGTGATAATCAATTTTGGAATGGTTTGTAGAATTGAATTACTTATTACGATGAAAAAAAAAATCGATCTTGATTAAAAATGATCGGTCAGCCTGATCGATCGACTCACAAAAATCGATATAAAAAATCGATATTTAACCCAAAAAAAATCGACTTTTGGGAGATCGATTTTTTATCGAACATCCTTAGTGTGGACATGAATGGGTCTCCAAAATTTGAACATGGAATTACAATTTTTGTTCGATGGATGAGAGAATCGAGACCAGACGAGATAATTATAACTCGATACAATACGAGAGTAATTTCATGATTATCGCCAAGTCGAGACAATACGATTGATTGATTGATTGATGGTTTATCACTGTACATTATGTTGTACAAAAAAATTGGATCAACGTCTTCATATTAATAACAGCAATAACGAGAGAAAAAATAAGTAAAAAGAGATTGAATGATTCATTAACAGCACAGATGAAATCAAAGTGACAATGGAACTAGTAGTGTGAAAGAGATGTGACAAGGGACGAGATGTCTCGATAAGAATTCGAAAAAAACGTTTCAAACCAATCAATTTCACTTACAAACTAATGATTTTTTCTTTAATTTATGGTGATGCTAAGAAATAATAATGATGATAATAAATTGTTCACACATTTAGGAAATTTCATTTATTCAACAGTGTACAAATTTGAAGATATATTTCTATCAATATAACTACCAACATGACCACCCACTTTTTGCCAATATTTTCTTTCTTAATAATTGCAACGGATATTTGATGGGACTTTTCAATTTTGGTGTTAATGAACACTGGAAGCAAGAATGAAGGGGCAGAAGCATTTCAGCATGAATATCACTCAATCGATTCCTGTGTTTTCGTATTGATAAACCAGCCTTTGAAAAGAGTCGTTCTGAAGTAGCACTTGAAAAATGAAAATAATCGAGACAAGACGAGACAATACGAGATTGGATTGCATTCTCGACCCTCGAGACGAGACGAGATAACTATCGGTTTCATAATTTCGATACAAGACGAGAGAGTTTAAATTCTCGCCACCACGCATCGCGGTAACACTATATGTATATATTGAGAAAACGGTTATGACGTATTTCATTTAACCCCCCCCCTCCCCCACCCACCTCCTTCTCAAAAAATGCTAGCATCCGCCTATCAAAATGAAGGATCTAGATAAATCGACCCGAATTGTGATTAAAATATGGTTTGAGTTGTCTATTTTACTTCCCCGAACATAACAGAAACCAAGGACAGGTGTATAGCCATTAGTTGTTTATTTATCATCAATTTCAAGGATTTCTTGATCATGCAATGTATAGCAGTGTGTATGTTACGTCGAACCTCAATCGCCAGCATAATACGTGATTGAGGGTTCTTTACTTTACCTCCCGTAAAAAGATTCCGTCCCGGCGGACGCGAAATACGATTTCCCTCCCTCCACACAGGGAGAGAAATTCTGTTTTCACGTCTGTACCGGAACGGAAAACGATGTTCTAACCGCAGGAGGTGAAACAAATAACCCTCAGCCGTGTCCTTGCAAACCTCGCCATTGACGAGGCTCAGAATTCTTCATTTTACGTCCCTACCATCAAAAAATACTGTTTTCCCCCCGCGTAGCAGGGCGGGAATGTTACTTTGCGCGCGCCGGGACGCAAAAGATTTTTCTATGAGAAACTGAGTATTCCTCTCTCAGGTTGTTCCTATTCCAGTGTCCAGGAGGTTCCAGTGGACGTCCTGTAGACCTTCGATCCCTACGTGTTCATCTTCAGGACATCTGCAAATAGGTCTTGACATCCTAAATTTGTTTTTTGTTTTTTGTTTTTTCGTATTTCTCAAAATTTCGTATTTCTCAAAATTTTCTCTTTCCAAAAATTCTCTTCAAAAATTTCTCGCAACGAACATTTCTCCCTTTTCTCCGAAAATTTTTTGATTTTTCAAAATTAAAAAAATGTATATTGCCGCACCCAAGGGTAGGGTGCGCACCTCCTCAAAATGTGTTATTGTAGTTTGGAGAAATGTTGGAGGAGAAATTTAGGTCTAGAACCCTGAGAAAGTACCAGAATTGTAAAACCGGTTCCAGGGAGAGTAACGAAGAGTCACATTAAGTATAGTGATGCTGAATACTGCAGAGTGAATAATGAGTAATATATCATCAGAGCTTAAAATGTTCCATCACTCTTTGATAAGATCTGTCATGGAATAAATATTCGTCTCATGACATTTGATCTGTCCTATTTTATCGATAGCTATCGAAGAGTAAGTGACCCTTGATGCGAATTTAGTGTTCCAATGAGAAGACATATAAGCCTTGACCCGTATGCTTGATCCAGCTATTTCTGACCCAAATGATCTCATCGATTGCAGTCTCTGAGCATACTGTTTAAATTTAAATCTAAGGGCAGTCATTCATTACAGAGCCTAATTGTTAAAAAATGACAATATTAGTGTTAGATAATTTCAAATCTCTCGTTTTGTCTCGTCTTGTCTCGATTATTTTTCATTTTTCAAGTGCTGCTTCAGAACGACTCTTTTCAAAGGCTGGTTTATCAATACGAAAACACAGGAATCGATTGAGTGATATTCATGCTGAAATGCTTCTGTCCCTTCATTCTTGCTTCCAGTGTTCAGTAACACCAAAATTGAAAAGTCCCATCAAATATCCGTTGCAATTATTAAGAAAGAAAATATTGGCAAAAAGTGGGTGGTCATGTTGGTAGTTATATTGACAGAAATATATCTTCCAATTTTTACACTGTTTAATTAATGAAATTTTCTAAATGTGTGAACAATTTATTATCATCATTATTATTTCTTAGGATCACCATAAATTTACGGGAAGATCATTAGTTTGTGAGTGAAATTGATTGGTTGAAAACGTTTTTTTTTCGAATTCTTCTCGAGACATCTCGTCTCTTGTCACATCTCTCTCGTATTGACTCGGCTCTTTCGTCCATCGCCCACACGATAAACCTTCCATAAACCTTCTCTGTAATATTTTTTCTACATCTTGTCCCAGAACCGAGCTCTCATTTTGGATTACATTTTTTTTGGGTGGGACCTGTGCAGTTTCATATTCAATGTAGTGCAAGTTGTATGTGTGTTCGATGATATTTAACTTAATATAATGTAGCCATAATAATTACAAATAATCCACTCCTTCAATATAGTGTGCAAAATATTTTCGACATTAAACTTTATTCATTCATGTCCTGATACAATTATCTCAATTTCCATAAAATCTCATTGCAATAATATCAACGAAAGAAAAATTACATAATCTGCCAATTCGATAGAAACATGATTAATAGGTATTAATATTCATTAATTCATACACAGTGTTTTAGTCGTCTTGTCACTTATAAATAGCAATTGCCTATTATAATCCGATAAATGCGGTTATCGATGTGTGTTCTTGTTTCTTTTTGTACACCAGTAACCACGTGGTAAATCATAAATAACAATTTTGAATGAAATTCATTTACCCATTTTTACCACTTTACTGATGCTCCCATTAATTATAATTTGTACCAATATTAAGTAGCATTATTAGTTATCGAAATGAGGAGAGAAAGAAACAACAATGTGTTTCAGGAACAGTGGATTATCAATAAAAACCTCTGTATAAAAATCTATTCTCATCTTCATCATTATATCCAAATTAACAGCAGTATATAATTTCAATTCTCATATATATTGGCAGGAATTTTTTCATGTATATATTAATATGAAATATATAGAGTATAATAGAATTTTATATACATGAGAAAATATGGGGGGCTCTGTGATTTTGCACTTTAGCATTATACAATTTTGATCATTTTCAAAAAAAAAAAAAAAATTCTTATAAGTCAACAAGCATAAATTGGTGAACGATGTTTAACGTATTATTTTAGGTAAAAAAAGTACTGTAATTAATTATTCGTACTCTCAGTGAATGATCCCAGAAATTTTTCCAACGAGCAAAAATTTGCAATTTGCAATTCTGCAGTGAAGTGCAAAAACCGTGAGTATCTCAGAATGTTGAAGAGATAGAAAAATTTTTATAGGAACTAATTTGTAGAGAAACAGGAGACCTACAAATAAGGTTTTCATAAAAATTTCTCCATCTCCTCCAGATTTTGAGATATTTAACAAAAATCGTCTGGAGGTCAGTGATAATTTTATGCTTCACGACTTCACCACAGAATAAACTGCAATTATTAATTACCAAATTATAATGAAATTGAAGGGTGAAATATAGAATTGTTTAACATCTTATGGTAATCATTTAGATTAGGTATAAATATGTAAGGCGTTACGACACGTGAAAAATAATGTTTTTTTGTTGGCCATTATGGCCTGCTCGATGACAACAGGTTTTAATCCTGTGTTGTGGGAGGTGCTGACGTAACACTCAGGTACTCCCCATTATATCCTCACTGTGAATTACTGCTCTTCCACTCGTAGTACAGGAAATATGTACCAGCTGCATATGCTAATGTGTTGAAGATTCCAAAGACCTGCAATCAACAAATCAAATTATGTTAAGGCTGATGTGAAGGCAAACTTCTGTCTTCAACTCTCCCGTCTTGTATCGAAATTATAAAGCCGATTCTTATCTCGCCTCGACTCGAGGGTCGATAATGCAATCCAATCTCGTATTGTCTCGTCTTGTCTCGATTATTTTCATTTTTCAAGTGCTGCTTCAGAACGACTCTTTTCAAAGGCTGGTTTATTAATACGAAAACACAGGAATCGATTGAGTGATATTCATGCTAAAATGCTTCTGTCCCTTCATTCTTGCTTCCAGTGTTCATTAACACCAAAATTGAAAAGTCCCATCAAATATCCGTTGCAATTATTAAGAAAAAAAATATTGCCAAAAATTGGGTGGTCATGTTGGTAGTTATATTGACAGAAATATATCTTCAAATTTTTACACTGTTGAATAAATGAAATTTTCTAAATGTGTGAACAATTTATTATCATCATTATTATTTCCTAGGATCACCATAAATCTACGAAAAAAACATTAGTTTGTGAGTGAAATTGATTGGTTTAAAAGGTTTTTTTTTCGAATTCTTGTCGAGACATCTCGTCTCTTGTCATATGTCTCTCGTATTGTCTCGACTTGGTGATAATCATGAAATTGCTCTCTGGTATTGTATCGAGTCATAGTTATCTCATCTTGTCTCGATTCTATCAGATCAGATTGACAATAGATGGACGAGTTGCAATGATACTTACACCAGCGGCGATATTTGAGGATCGTACATGCCCATAATAATAGTTAGATGACCAAACAGCAAGTTGTACAATGAAAGCGACTGTATAGAGAAGTACAATAATTCCAGTGTTATATAATTCCTGAAATGAAGAAAAACCATAAATTAGAAAATAGAAAAATCGAAAATAGTTGAACTGTCGTAATTGAATGAAGTCCATATAAATCAAATTAAATTGGAGGTGCTGCAGTGGCACTGTACATTCCTCAATTTTATGATAAAAAAAAATATGATTCACATGCAAATGACCTATATCTACAAATAGAATCGATGAAAATAAGTATATATCACCGTCGTCATCCAATTAATGGGTACTTTGAGAGCCTCGCGAATGGACAATAGATAAACAAAGCACCAGATGATAGTGGCAATGAAGGATGTTGTTGCTACAAATAGGAACCAGCTGGCTGCACCGTTCCAAGCCGGGGAGGCGCATGCCATGCATATAATTCCTAGGACCTGAAAAATAACAAAAAAAATACTTCATTAATACACTATTGCAAACATATATACTGCACAACCAACCAACCACCCACCCACCCACTCATCCTTTCTGTCATCCACCCACTCATTCTCTCTGTCACCCACCCACTTTCTCTGCCACACACCCACCCACCCTCTCTGTCAGCCACCCACCCACCCTCTCTGTCAACCACCCACCCACTCTCTCTGTCAGCCACCCACCCACCCTCGCTGTCACCCACCCACCCTCTCTGTCACCCACCCACCCACACACCTTCCCACCCACCCACACCTTCCGTGTCATCCACCCATCCTCCCTCGCTCTCATCCGCCCACCCCCTCCCATCCACCATCAACATACCGGAGCTCATCAACCTGTTGAATTGGCACAGTGGCCTTCTAAGTTTTCATGCATGTATAAATGACTGCAATCTATTACCTCGATGAAGTGAAAGATGTGTAACACCGAAGCGATCCGAAGCACCTCGAAAATTACTACGATCCTATCGACAATTCTAAAATAGTATCGACTTAAGAGGCAACCTAAACCCTGTTGTCAGAATATATATATATAGCACCCTTGTACCTGATAGAGACTTGTTCAATATTTGTCTCTCACAAGATCGATATCTAAAGCTTATCAATGCAAATGACTAATACCTGGAATCAAACAAAGTGATTTTCCGTTATCTTATTTGATATGTACCAAGATAACGTACTCATTCCTTTCTCGACACCTCTTTCCTACGTAGGCTCTCCTTCATGACACAGTTCCAATCGAATTTGGGTATCTCTGGATTGTCTTTAATCATTTTCATTGCCCTACTACGTGCTCGTGAGTACTCATCCTGGTCATTTGAAAATGTCACCACTCCTACTTTGTCATCAATAATCTTGACATTCTCGAGGTTGTGGGCGGCCTCGGAGACATCCGGAAATTCTACAGCCAACGCCTGCGTAAAGTAACTGTGCTTATGGGCGACTTTTTCCCTCGCCTTAATCATCCTAATAACCTTCTCTTCCTGTTGTTTAACTATGGGCGATCGCGCTTCATCAAGTTTCCTAGGGTCAAAGCCTTTCTTCTGCAGAAGAACATTCTCCATTCGTTGAATATTATCCAATCTAAGAATTGTTTCCTTGGACTTTGGAATTTTCAGAGCGCGTCTTTCAGCTTTGAGTCGCAACACTTCTTCTTGTTCCTTCAAGAACTTCTCCCTAGCTTCGGCATGTCGTCGTTTTGCTTCTTCAGCAATTCTCGCTTCCTTTCTACCTAAAGCCACTTCATGATTGGCAAGGTAATCATCCTGCCATGCATAAAACTCCTTATTCCGCTCCACCTCGCGATAAACAAACCTCTTCAACCAATCAATTCGCTCAAAGTGATCCGTATCATCATCAAGTACCTGGGAAAATATTCGGAAAGCACCGCTGTAATCACAAACCCCAATGATCTTGGATCCAGAAAGCATGTGCAATCCCGTTATCAACTTTCCAGAGATCGTCTGTATGTGTACCGGTTCCCGTGTCTTCCGGCATATGTCCCATATTTCAAGGTCACCATCTTTCCTAGCTATACAAAATACACCGGGCTTGTCGCACCAGCAGCAACTGGTGAAATGACAATTGCGCTTTCTCCAGATAAGTGGCCGTCGAAGAAATTCATCCTTCCACAGGGCAAAAACACTGCCACCAATGGTAAGTATAATATCACTGAGATGCTGAGAACGTAACATTTTGATAAGAGGTCCATCGTGGATTAAAGCAGATCGACCAATGAATTCAACGTTCTCATGGGAGACTTCATCAAATTCCTGGCCCTGCCAGCTGCATAAGATAAGTTCCCCTTGAGTTGTACTGACCCATAGTCTTCTAGAGGACTCATTGATATCCGGATCTAGTGCGTCTGATTGGATAGTTTGATAGGTGTCCGTTGACGCAGGACATAGGTCTAGTACTGTCAAATTGAAGGACTCCTTAGGTGGGACAATATTCAACCGATAGTGCGGCCGGAAGATATTATCTAGTCGTCCTAAGTCATCGGTCAATGACATTTTAGCAGCAACAATGTTGAGAAGGTTCTTGGCAGTCATCGACATGTTAGGCTGCCAAAGCAGATCCCAGAATGCTACAGTGCCATCCTCAGAGGTAGTCATAAATTGCCGGCTCATGTTATCCGGAATCTTGCTGAACTTCCCGTTGGGATCGAGCCTGCAGGAAGTCGGAAGCCAATGAATTGCACGAATGGGCAGCAGATGAGAGTCAGCAGGATCGGATGATGCGCATGACTGGAGCCGACAGAAGCTATCGCTATCTGTTTCGTTAGAATGATCATCGAGGCTGTTCACCAGATCCCAAATAACAATTTGCCCGTTAGTGGATCCCCCAACGATCACTGAATCTTTAGAAGGACAGAATGATATCACCTGAATGTCCTTCCAATCCTCCAGCAGTAGTCTCGATTTCAAAGGTTCAAAAATTGACCAAACTAGGACACTGACGCAGTTATCTGGTGTTGCGGCAGCTTGACGATTTGTCTTATGCAGATGTTCAGAAAAATCTACAAGATTACATCTGCCAGTGTCGACATAACAAATTGCAACAAATCCTGGGCGATTTGGATGCCAAGCAACATCGGAAATGACCCTGCCCCTGGTAACATTGAGATCCACCAAAGAACAGCTTTCTTCGTGTAGATTATAATCAATCACTCCTGATATTTCCGGACTCCTGTTGCATTTGGCAAGATTCTCAATGTCATCAGAGTGCATATTTATTTGTGAATTATATCGTATGCAATCCATGATGCGCGAGAGGTGTAATTCGAAGAAGAGCTTTAGGGATTGCTCTTGTTTTTCCATTTCTTCATTCACAACAACTTGACTCAATGTTTGGTTTACGGTTTTTTCATCAGTCACAGTGGTGAGCGAGTGACCCGTTGGACTACTTTCTTCTCTAGTCACTTGTCGCTCAGGTTCATCAACCTGCAGATCGCTTTCGCGCATAGTTGACTTGTCGTCGTATTGAGTCCACTTGTTCTTAGGATAGCCCAGGTAGGTTTGAACACTGACATCCTTCAGTTGTAGGTTGGTCTGAAGGGATTTGTCAACTAGCTTCATGGGGACATTACGAAATTTTGATGTTGGCGGCAGTAGTATGTCAATGTAACCATCCCTTGATTGTCCACTATCTCGATTAGTCAAGCTACGAAGAGAGCCGGATGCCATTGGCTTATGGCTGATTTCAATCTCAAATGGAGCTCGTGAACTTGCAAAAAAGGTGTCATCCAAGGAGACCACTTCACAATTAGCTAGCACGACTACTTGCGGCTCCTTCTTCAACATTCTAGTGACTCTTTCATGGATACTCTGACTTATGTAACGATTTCGGTTCACCATTTGATCTCTTGCTTCTTCCGTGAGACATAGAACGTAGGTGGTAGATGCTAATTCATTGGAGGCGTAGCCAATCAACATCCAGTCGGACTTATAAGCCTCAATTTGCTCCTTGAACGCCGATAGAATTGAATTCTCTTGGCAAGCCAACTTCGTTATACTCTCCCTGGTAACGTACGCCCATGGGTATTCCAGAAATACGTATTCGTTGCTTGTACAACCCAGGACGATCTGGTTCTCCCGTGTTAACTCAATGCTAACAATGTTATCGATATTTATATCCGGGGGAAACCAGCTTGAAGGCCAGTTGGGACTGTTGGTCGGCATTTTTTTGATGATCTTAAGGATTGCAGGTGAGCTTCACTGTGGAATCTTTATGAACTGACTGCATTCGGCTTTCGACATCGATTAAATAGTTGCCTGGGATGCTATGGTAACATGAAATGGATGCAACAGGTTGTTGCTTAGCGGAAACCGTCGACGAAGGTAAAAATGATTCTACTCCAGAAAGCCCCTGCACAGATCAGATTAGTCAGGTGACGTCGTGCAGTTGGGTGGTAATCCAGTGTGCAGTCAGTTGGACAGTAATGCTCTTTTGATGGGTTCTAACCAACTGTATTCTAGTTTTTAAGAGTGTACACGTGAAATCTACTTAATATGCAACAATGCAAGGTTATCGATACATGAAGATCGAGGTGTCAACTGTTGCTTGGTCAATGACGGACTGCTGCCCCTTGTCCTGGTCATTCCAGGCCTCCGTCCCTTGGCCGTCAGGTACTTGTTAATCCTTGTCTCTACGGTAACTATCCTTCTCATACCCGTACAAATCGGAATGAAAAAATCATACTGCTTCAAGTGTTGAAAATTTTATATGTACGCGATAATTACAGAACAAAACATAAGATGTTGATGCAGAAATGCCAAGTACCGAACCCAATGCTAGTACCACTTTCACTTCTGTTTAAAATTCCTTTAGCAATGAATAAAGTCATTTCTATGGTTGTTTGGTCAACTAGCAAAGCTATTTGAATAATCAAGTAATTTCTTTTCCAAGAATCATGTAATTGAATGAACTGCGAGAGTGTAAACCATAATAATTTTCTATTGTGAGAGAGAGAAGAATAACAATAGAAATGTCTTTAAATATCAGTCATCAGTTTCTAACGGCAGAGTTCCCCCAAGCGAATAACATCTAAAAATAGTGAGACTGCTGATGGATGCAGTCGACTCAATGGGCCTTTACGACAAATACGTCTCGGTGCAAAAAGTCATTATGGAAAAGCAATATTATCAGGGTTGACTTATATTGATGATTAAATTCCAGACGAGTTATGGTGGAGGTCAGGCAGCGACAAGGAAATGTTGGCAAGGCATTGTAATGCATGTTCTGCGTAAAAATACGAAGCAAAAAAAATCATTGGGAAACTGGTTTAGTTGTCTCGCCTGGTTCTTATGCTTTCGACATTTCGTGACTAATGACATCATGTGTAAAAATAACTATCTAATCGTTTGGCGTTTCCGGTAATCTGAATCGCTTATCGTGAAGCAATTTTACAGCTTCGAATCAAGCAAAAAGTCAGGAACCGTTCCATTTTGAAAGGAAATCTTCAGTAGAAACTGATAGTGTTCATCAGCATCAGGGGTTTACTTTTTGTCGAATTCAATGTACGATATTCTGGAAATTCTCATGCTTGTCAGGTGATAGGATGGTTCTTTCGGGCCAGAATGCCTTAAGGACGCATCAGCAGCATAGTTATTCTCAAGTTAGAGAATTGCCTACATGACCTTTCATAGTATAGCACCCGGTTACACGTTATATCGATGTCAGCAGACAGGTTGGCCGTGAAGAAATGGAAATACGGAATCTGATGCTTCTCGAAGATTAGATATGTCGTCTGCACCTGATGCCAAGCTTATCGTTTTCGATAGTTAAAAGTTTGTAAGTGTAGAGGGGGGTGTTGCCTACCCAAGCCACGAATCGAATATTAGTTCAACCATCCACCATACTCCAACTATCCAGCATCTTTCAACCATCCGCCATCGTTCAACCATCCACCATCGCTCAACCATCCACTCTTTTAACCACTATTCCGCATTGCATAGATCACTAACTGAATGTCATTGAAGTAGTATGTTTCAGTCCAATATCCCAATCATCAAATATATGCAAGACTCATGTTTTTCTGGAGCAACCATTGGTTAACCAGCTAACCTCGTCCGCAGTCTCGCCCAAAATTCGTTCATTGATGCATTGCTGATTACGTTGTACAATGGACTTCTTTCATTTATAATTTGTATTTGATATGCTTTGACAGAATCGAGCGCAGGTTTTTTGTAAATGCTACAAGAATGTGTACTACCTGGTCAACATGTCGAAATTTTTTATGTTTACAGCAGATAATACACAAATCAGAAAACAAGATACTGTTGGGCACTATGCTCTGGTTGCTTATGTCTTTTCGCGATTCTCGGTACTTATATGATGATGAGAGTATGTTGATAAATTGCGGCCAAATCCGTGACCATTCACTTGTGATTGCCTTAGTCACGTATCAATTGCTCTCTCGGATTTTTTGGGCCCTGCGTTGGGCGCCGCCCATCGCGATATTTGGTTATCATTAAGATTAATATTAATGGGTCATTTAAAATTTCTGTTGAGCAGTAAATTTGATTCCTCCGGCATTTTCGATAACTTACGCGAATGTTCTTCCTCGCGTTTTATATCGAAATTGTAAAACCAACTGTTATCTCGTCTCGTCTCGAAGATCGAGAATGCAATCCAATCTCGTAATGTCTCGTCTTGTCTCGATTTTTTTCATTTTTCAAGTGCTGCTTCAGAACGACTCTTTTCAAAGGCTGGTTTATCAATACGAAAACACAGGAATCGATTGAGTGATATTCATGCTGAAATGCTTCTGTCCCTTCATTCTTGCTTCCAGTGTTCATTAACACCAAAATTGAAAAGTCCCATCAAATATCCGTTGAAATGATTAAGAAAGAAAATATTGCCAAAAAATGGGTGGTCATGTTGGTAGTTATATTGATAGAAATATATCTTCAAATTTCTACACTGTTGAATGATTAAAATTTTCTAAAGGTGTGAACAATTTATTATCATCATTATTGTTTCTTAGGGTCACCCTAAATTTACGAAAAAATCATAAGTTTGTGAGTGAAATTGATTGGTTTGAAACGTTTTTTTTCGGATTCTTGTCGAGACATCTCGTCTCTTGTCACATCTCGCTCGTATTGTCTCGACTTGGCGATAATCATAAAATTGCTCTCTCGTATTGTATCGAATCATAATTATCTCATCTTGTCTCGATGCTCTCATCTATCACGGCAACACTAATCTTGAAGGATTTCAATTGAGGCGCACCTCGTGTTTTTTTGGTACCTACAATTTTTTTTGTGTATAGTAAAATATATCGATAAGGTTTGAAAATATGGAGAACAAGTTCAAGCAAATGTTTTTCCTCCTTTGAAAACGCACTCTTTATGTCCAATAATTTGTTTTCTAACATTCATAATTTAATAGCGAATGTAGGTGAGGACATTGCGGACGGCGTCTGAACGCTTACAATCTGCGCAAACTCGGCAGTATTTCCTGCGCCGAGGAGTAGGGCACAGATAAAAAATAGTAATACTCATAATAATCCCATAATACTCGTTATTACACAATTCACTGCTCTTGAACGCCTGAAGAAAGTTAGAAAAAAGAACCATTAATACTCAATGATCTCGCAAACTATTCGCACCTTTATGCGCTGTGATTTGAACTTAGATTACTGCGATGGAGTTGTAAAATGAGGTAAGCTACCTTGCAGGCCGGCTTCTTTATGAATATATCAAGACTTGGCAGAGATGGGAAAAACTCCGTAATGAATTTTTTGCAGAGAAAAGTACGTCCCACTGTTAGATCACGAGGATAAAACAAGCAGAGACACAATACTTATACTGAAGTTGAATTATTTATTCACAATGCTAGACTCTGATAAGTTACAAGGTACGTGCGCTTGGTACAGTGGTTTATCCACAGCCATCACCTAAAATCAAAGGATCCCAAAAACATATCTCGGATACAACATTTCTTGTCGAAGAAATATTTCATATATATCTACCTTATATTATTTTTATGATTTAGTTATACAACCTATCTGGAAGGGTACAACTCCCTATGACAGGTGGTTTCCAATCATACAAAATAATCACAGTAGGTAGAGGTATAGAAGGAGAAATAATAAAGTAATAATATAAGTATGAACAGTTGCGGAAAAAAATAATATAACGCAATGTGCAGAGGAAACTAATATCTAGAACTTCAAATTAGGAGCGAACAAAGCAGCAGTCCAAACTAGACAATCCAATGACCAAGATTTAAGTAGGCTGGGCATTGTTTTCACAGGAAGATAAAATAAATTTCGACATTAATTGATCAGCCTTCACGTAACACTTATTATACGGAGTCAGGTACGGCTCCCTTAGGTCTAAAGCACTGCTGAGAAAGAAAAAGAGAGCCCTGGTGAATGACTTGTGGGCAGAAATCAAGAAATATCTTACTCATATTGAAGATACATAGTTTATGACAACATGGATATATACACGTAGATACATCCTAGATATATCTCAGAATACTGTTGGCCGAAAATATATCCAGATATGTCCGAATATTATACATATATATCTCCGTTAATATATTGTTTCCTGATATGAGGGTGGTAAATATTTTCTATACCTGAGTGCCAACATAGCATCCACCGCCAGAGTCATTGCTTCGGCCCTCTCGTTCTTTCATTTAGGTAAACCAGACTGCGCGTGCTTCGTCCTTACGGTTTCTTACGGTCTACGCGGTATCGATACATATCAAGACATCATCGAGATTTTCGATAGTTTTTCTCGGCTCTCCTTCCTACGTAAGAGCTCAGTATGTTAAGTATTTGCTGGTAGCAGGGAAGAGTAATGAAATAATTTACGCCTCCCGAACAGTCAGGTAGACACTAAAAGACGTAGTTGAATTTTAATGAAATTAAAGAAGATTCAACTTGCAGATGATTGAAGCTGGGTCGTTTTACCACTTCACTATGAATTTGAATTGTTGATGTCTGCTCAAGAAACTGCATACACAAAAATGAACATCGTCAGAGTCGAAAGTCGTAAGACCATTCCTCATTGGTCTGTCATAATTCATTTTTGAATCGTGATTCATTTATTGGTTGATCAGATTAGTCAGATAACATCGTGAAGCTGGGTGGTAATCGCCTTTGCGTCGATAAACATCGACATTTGGCATATCGATTTGGGTTTAGTTTTCAAAAGTATGCCAATTGTTCAATCTCCAACTTCGGAAAAGATATTGTGACGTCAAATTTCAAATTGGAATTCAGCGCGCGAAGGGCGCATTCGGGCTTGTGACAATTGAAGATGTAGATCTGTTGGTGAAGAATGAATGGGAATTGGACGAGACTTAGTAGCAATGAGTACCATTGGAAATCAGTTGGAATATACCAAGAATTTTAGCAGCAACGATAGCCAGTAGCCATACGGCTGAGACACGGTTCAATGAACGTGCACCATGCCTCACCAATGACCCAAATGCAGTTACGGCTCGGTAACTGTCCGGGTAGCATCCATGATAACCGTGTATAGGTGGCATTCGAGGGAAAGAGAGAGAAGCCAGAAAGTAGACGGGCACGAGTTGACCGTTCATGGGCTCGTGAGCCGCTGCTCAAAATGTACAGGGTGGGGTTCTTGAGGCTTCCTTCCTCCGATGGTGAAGCCAAAACCAAGTTGAATGAAACTTGATATCGCCAATGTGTAAAACTTGAGGAGCAATGACAAAACGGACCCTCATCGAAATGCTCTCAAATATTATGAAAAATATAAAAAATTGCGGCACGCTTAGAAGTCATATAGCACGGTTACAAACGGAGAAATTAAACTAGAACTAAACAGGAAGTTTAGATTGTATCGTTGACCAATTGATTGTGGATTACCCTACAAGTGTGCCAGGAAATGGCTCAATTCCATATATAAACATCTATCATCACAGGAAAAATGAAGATACACTAAATGCGTAATGAGTAGCTCGTATGGTGCGAAAGACAGTAAACGCTAACTGCCGTAAACGAAAATAGTAAGGATGCGCTCAGGAACGGATTTATTTTTGAAAGTCGTAATGCATGAATGAAGAGTTTATTTTTCCTCTGTCCCTCTCTTTTGTAATCCTCACGGTAGCCGCTCTTCAGACTTTTCTTTGGTAGGGCGTACTGGACACCCATCCATGTGACTGGGGCCGATTTTCCCATTTAGGTCATCGTATTTCTAAACACAGGGTTAACCTCCAGAACCCCCCCCCCTCCCCAGAGCCCCCCCCCCTGCATCGGGACTGGTTCTACTGTATATATGTGTGTGTGTGTGTGTGTGTGTGTGTGTGACTTCAGATTTTGCAATTTCAGAAATTAAATTTTTGTTCTTAGACATTTCGTCCATTGGTTGAAACTATGTGAATGCTGTACAGTTTGGGAAAAAGTCGGTTTCCATTGGCGCGGCTGGGAGGGGTCGCGCTAGATCCTAAATCACGCCGTTCGCGCCAAATTCAAATACCCACTTACTATCCGTAGAGTTTACCTGCGTTTACACTCCAATTATGCAAATTGTTTATTTGCGCAACTATCTCCAAAAATTCTGAAAATTACAAACATAAAAATGCAATTTCAAATTTAACTCGTTGCTATTAGCGCTATACATGATTAGAGCGCATGCCATTTTTTTCCTATGGGTGTATACATTATACATTTACTAGCAGTTCTCATTCTCAGTAAAAATTACCTGCACGTTTTATGAAATATATCCCACGCCTCATGGACATTAAGACATAAAAGCATTCATGGATAGCTATTTTCACACGTGTTATTTCAGCAGTATAATAGGAGTAGTGACAGTGTAAATGTGATGTTTCACGGAGAAAACAGAAGTGGATAATTGAGGAACGTCTCCTGACTCACGCAGCAATTGTATTCATGAAAATTGAACCCGAGGGAAGAGTGAACAGACTAAACAAGAGTTATTTACTCACAAGAAGATTTTAAGGATGTTTGTCCTTTTGGGTGGGAGGGAGGGGGGGGGGGTTAAAAATCACGTTCAAAATTCAAAAATAAAAATGAGGAAAAACTTGATTATGACTCGATGCAATACGAGAGAGCAATCTCGTGATTATCGCCAAGTCGAGACGAGAGAGATGTGACGAGAGACGAGATGTCTCAACAAGAATTCGAAAAAAAAATCTTTTTAAACCAATCAATTTCACTCACAAACTAATGATTTTTTCGGTAATTTATGGTGACCCTGAGAAATAATAATCATGATAATAAATTGTTTACACATTTAGAAAATTTCATTTATTTAACAGTGTAAAAATTGGAAGATATATTTCTGTCAATATAACTACCAACATGACCACCCACTTTTTGGCAATATTTTCTTTCTTAATAATTGCAACGGATATTTGATGGGACTTTTCAATTTTGGTGTTAATGAACACTGGAAGCAAGAATGAAGGGACAGAAGCATTTCAGCATGAATATCACTCAATCGATTCCTGTGTTTTCGTATTGATAAAGCGGCCTTTGAAAAGAGTCGTTCTGAAGCAGCACTTGAAAAATGAAAATAATCGAGACAAGACGAGACAATACGAGATTGGATTGCATTATCGACTGTCGAGACGAGACGAGATAACAATTGGTTTTATATTTTCGATACAAAACGAGAGTGGAAATTCTCGTCTCGTATCGCGGTAATATTAATCACTATAAAGTCTCGTCAAAGTGCGCGTCCTTGCGGATAAAACACATCGCTTGGTTCACAATTATTATTAGACGGTATACAACTACACGCAATGGTAGCTACGATGACACAATACACAGCAACTTCCCAGGTTCTCTTGCACAGTTGTACATATTTGGTATTGCGTAATTTATAAAACGAGGCGTTGCCGATTTTGCGTAGGATGTAACGGCAAAACTCTACTTCCTCTTGGACTGATGGGCAGAATAATATTTTCGGAAGGTCAGAAATTTGAGCAATTCAAATAATTTCGAAAAATGCCAAAAATTTCGGAAGTCTCAACAAAAATCGAAATTCTGGTA
Source organism: Asobara japonica (assembly GCA_026005395.1). NCBI lineage: Eukaryota > Metazoa > Arthropoda > Insecta > Hymenoptera > Braconidae > Asobara > Asobara japonica. The sequence goes on along the minus strand of BQMI01000151.1, from coordinate 2,233,487 downwards.
ATTTTGAATGTTTTCATTAAATCGAAAAATTTCCGAATCAAATTTTCAACATTTTGACAATTTCGACAATTCCAAAAAATTAAAAAAAAATCAAAGTTTCAAAAAAGAAATAATTGAAGTTATAACCAAATTCGATAAAATGAAATTCAAAATAGGTTAATGGGCTTAATTCTAGACCTCGTTCACTGGTGAGCAATTTATAATTCTCACCAATGTTCTTATAATGCTTTAAGTTATTGCGTCAACGTTCGGTAAAGAAAAAAATCTCAACCGGTTTTCTACATTTTTCTTTTGCTTATCCTTCCTTGTCAGGCGCTGCTAATACGTGCCCCTTATATGCTGGAATTTCTCGCAAATTTCTTACTTTTTCAACGCATCAAGGCCGAGGTGAAATTCTCTTAAGTTTTTAAAACTCAACTGCATACAAAAAAAAATTGCAAATTTCTAAACAAAAAATTTTGGATAAGGTTCGGTGAATTTTACTCTAGTAACAGAAAAGGATTTCCTCATTTCGTCTCGTTCGAGATAAATCTATTCTCTCGTCTTCTCTCGTTTAAGATAAGTCCATTCTCTCGTCTCGACGAAGTTTTTATCTCGTCTCGTCGAGAATTTTGATTCTCTCGTCTTGTCTGGTTTCGTCTCGTCTTGTCTCGTCTCGTCTCGTCTTGTCTTGTCTCATCTCGTCTCGTCTTGTCTCGTCTCGTCTCGTCTTGTCTTGTCTTGTCTCGTCTCATCTTGTCTCGTCTCGTTTCGTCTCGTCTTGTCTCGTCTCGTCTCGTCTCGTCTCGTCTCGTCTTGTCTCGTCTCGTCTCGTCTTGTCTCGTCTCGTCTCGTCTTGTCTTGTCTTGTCTCGTCTCGTCTTGTCTCGTCTCGTCTCGTCTCGTCTTGTCTCGTCTCCTCTCGTCGTTCATTTCGTTCTCTCGAGGCTATTTGAAGATATTTATCGTCTCGTCTGGATATTTGAAGCAAATTTCTCGTCTCACCTCTCTCGACTAGTCTCGACTTTTTAGTCGCGCGCAGGGCTTTCCATACTTTTTATTGGACGCGTCCGCTCAACTCATGTTAAAGACGGCCTGCGATTGGCCATCGCTGACAGAGGCACTTTTGAATATTCAATAATTTAAAAAACAAAAAAAAAATTGTTTACCAGTATTTTTCCTCAATGGAGACTGAATGCTTCCGGCAAAAAATTGAGAAAAAAAAATGCGCATTTCCTATTGGATCAATGCTGTGCTAGAAATATGAAAGATGCGGGAAAATTTGAGGAAAAAGTATGGACCATCTGTGGTTAGTATTGGGGAATTCGGCGGTCTTCGAAGATATTCGGGGCATATATGGAGAAATACAAGTACACACCCAAGCTATGCTATGGCCGCGCCCCAAGGACACGTTGAATTATTAATGAATTTGTTCCGATACCGTTGTCGTGTTTGGCGCAACTACATTCGGTCACTTGGGTAGCACCGGGTAGTGTCTAGTATGTGGGACACCACGTTTATGTTACGAGGGGACATTAACATGTATGGTCATCTCTGGAGCCAGTGGATCACACGCGATATGTCAATTCAGTAATTGAGGCCATTTTTTTTCATTCATATTTTTCTGCCCCCCCCCCCCCCCCAACATGACGTCCTCTTAAGATTTTTTATTTTTCCAATTATATTATATTTTTCTAATATTTTTCTCCAAAAGAAGAAATTCTATAGTTTCCTTCAACAACTTTTACGAATTTTTCATTTTTATTCTTGGTCTACAATGGGAAATTTCGATTTTATCTAGTTGCATCACATAAATAATACAACTCAACTTTCTCGCGAATGCGAGAATTCATTAGTAAAGGAGTTTTTTTTTATTAACTTCTTTACAGTTGGTGTGCGTTTGTATGTGTCTGTTTTTCCCTCCGTCCCTCCCCTGTATTCCCCTCGGTAGCCACTCTTTATCATTTCTGGGAAAGAGAGTATATTGGGTAGGGCCTACTGGACACCCATCCATGCGCCGGGGCCGACTGTCGCCATTTAGGCCATTGTATTTCTGAATACAGGGTAAACCTCCGGAAACCCCTGTGCTACGATCGCGGGTGCGATGATGGACCCCCCCCCCCCCCCTCCCTACCTGCGACGGGATAGGTTCCCGGCCGGCCTTGCGCTCTCATTTTATGGGCATCGCCGATAACACGCGGACTATTCTTGCTATTGGGCGGAATGCATAAAGAAATATTTCTCCGGAACATTCTCCGGAAACCGGAAGTGAACCTAGGACCTTCAAGCAGATCTCCGAAATTTCAACCAAAAAAAATGAAAAAATGAGGAAAAAAATTGTGCAAATCCTACGATCTTTGAGAAAAATTGGGGAAAAAATTTAAGATAGATCCATGACTGCTAGAGAGCTATAGCACATTTCAAGGAACTCAATAAAATTTCTAGGAAATTCCACTCTGACGATCACGAAAACTTCCGAGGAGTAAAGGTGTCGACGATAAAAAATAGAAAGCACGCAACATGGGAAAATATCCTGGGGTCATCCATCTCTAAACCACACGAACTGTGACGAAGATTCTCATACCGTTATAATCCAAGTGCTAATGCGAGAGTCTCAATGAGAGTGAACACTAGAAAAAGGAACATGGTGCATTTGCATGGATTTAGAGTTAAATCGAGATGCGCGGTAGCGTGTCGGGCCAAGTCGACTTTTTTATTTAAAGTTCATTACACATATCCATTTTCTAGAGTGCAAAAATTTTTTCGGTAATTTTGGCGGACATCCAATTGTTTTTTTTTTATATTCAATTCCAAATACCGGAAAAACTTCTAACAAATTAATATTGAAAATTTGGAAACTTTTGAAAATTTTTAAACATTTTGAAATTTAAAAAAAATTATAACAATGTAATTTCAGTTTTGGATAATTTTCTAATTCTGTTCGACTTTGTAATATTTTCGCGAGTTTTGAAGTCCGAGAATATTTCCAGCAACAAATCAATTTTGATCATTTTTGGTTGCAACCGAGAAAATTGTGTGAAGTTTTGTAAATGGACGCAGAGTCAAATAAATTGATCGCGATGCATTTGCATGGACTGTGCATTACACTCAAGCCACAAATCCAGTTTATATTTGCCAACGCATGTCAGATTTACTCGACATACGTGATAAGGTGGATATTGTACTCGCTTACGTAATATCAAAAAACCGCTTTCTTACAACTTCAGTTTAATGTCAATGTGTGAGGTTTTAAATTACCATTGACACATGTTAAGGTAAACTAGACTCAATGAAATTCTTGTTGGCCCGGAAATTACAAAAAAATTATTTCCCAAATTTTGAATTAGCCTCAAACTTTTTCGAAACATGCAAACAAAAAAATTGAGAAAAAAGACTTAAATTGTTTTTTTTTTAATCATAATTCAGAAACAAATTTCAAGTATTTTCTTAATTTGTAGTTCTCAAAATTCTCAAAATTATTTTTTTCCCCCATATCCAAAAATTTATGCAAATTGAAATTTTCAAAAAATTTAATTCTAGAATTTTTTTAAAAAATTCGATTTTCAGTTGACACTGACTTACATATCAAAATAAACAAGACATAATAAAAGCCTGGGTGTCCCAATGACTTCATTCAGACGAGATGAAACCTTCACGAGAGTCTCGATATACTTAACTGTCTCGACAGTGTATTCAGCAGAGCTGTGTATTTGCGTGGAATAAATTTAATTCAAGCAATGCAGAATCGCGGTTGAATTTTACAATTTTTTTATTCCGAACTTTTGTAAATTGCAGGAGTTTTTAAAGCTCTAAATCTAAGCACTTCTCGAAAATTTTTCCAAAACTCTTCACTTAGTGTACATGTTTGATGTATTTCCAAAGTTCCTCAATGTTAGAATTTCCGCCATCTATAGTAAAAGGGAGAGACCAAAGAGAATATCGATATATATCGAAATTATCGAAAAGCGTAAGACCGAAACCGCCGCGCCACCAGCCAGTGCGGCGGAAGAAGGAAATGCGCGTGCGCAGCACGCACCACCGGACTTGCAAATTTAAAAATGAGAAAATGTTTTACTATCAGTTGAAATTTAAGGAAAGTACAGATACCCATATCATAAATATAACTACACCTTAACTATTGTAATTGTACATGACTAGTGTATAGTAAGAAGGAGAGACCGAAGAGAATATCTATGTATATCGAAATTATCGAAAAGCGTAAGACCGAAACCGCCGCGCCACCAGCCAGTGCGGCGGAAGAAGGAAATGCGCGTGCGCAGCACGCACCACCGGACTTGCAAATTTAAAAATGAGAAAATGTTTTACTATCAGTTGAAATTTAAGGAAAGTACAGATACCTATATTATAAATATAAGTACACGTTAACTATTGTAATTATACATGACTAGTGTATAGTAAGAAGGAGAGACCGAAGAGAATATCTATGTATATCGAAATTATCGAAAAGCGTAAGACCGAAACCGACGCGCCACCAGCCAGTGCGGCGGAAAGAGGAAATGCGCGTGCGCAGCACGCGCAGTCGGTCTCATTTTCTAAAAACTTGATAAATTTGGTATTTGTGGTGAAAATTAACTCCTTCTGTGCCATTGCAATTCCCGTTCGCAAATTCATATGGTTTTCATAACGTTTTTTCACTAAAATTTTCATCCGAAGTTCATAAGAAATTTCTATGATCATGTAATATTTAACCTATAATCATCAAATATTTTTGACAAGCTACTGGAGGTTTCCCCCGAATATTCTGAATCAATAAGGAAGTATATTTGTCCTGACAGTCAACTCAACAAGTATTTCTATCGAATCCTTGTACTCTTGTTGTAACAATGTTTACTTCTACCAAAACAATTAGTTGAGAGAAGAATACCATAACTATAATCAAACACCATTGATTTGGTAAAATAAAATTTTTGCTCACAGTGTAATGTTACAATAGCAGTCCATCTTGCACTAAACTAAAATCAGTAGCTACAGAAATGCAACTAGTGGAACTTGGCAGTTTGCCAGTGTAACATAATCGCCATGTCTCCTGCATCAAGCTAGTAAATCCACATGACAAACCCCCAACATTTTTTCCACTTTCAATTTCACAATTGACAAGTGGAAATGCAAATTTCGGAAATTGCCAAAAATTTGAGAATATAAAAACTTGAAATTTCAACGATGCCAAAACTATCGTTTTCAATTTGGAAAAAAAATGAAAAAAATTATAATTTGTTTTAATTAAAATTTTTGCAAAATGGGTTTTTAGAAAATTTCGGAAATTTGAGTTCCAAAAGTTTTAGCATTATGTACTCTGCTTACACGGTAAAATATGGAAGATCTTTTGAATCTCTCAAGGTTAAGGCGAAAGGAACAAGCCGAACAAATTTGTCTCTTTTATGTGTTAAAAATGGATAGCTTACGTCAATAAATACAATACGTGAGAAAATCTGTGGATGACGAAAGCAATCAATGGAGGTGAAACAAATAGATAAATACATGACGCATATAGAAATTTGGGCGTAACAAACAAAGTTGTGCGTAAAGATTCCATAAGATAAAGTTATTCACAAATTACAAAAAAACAACTCAAATGTTCAGCAAATTATAGAAACCTACAAAACTTTCGTGAATTTCAAAAATGTCGAAAGTTTTGGAAATTTGAATTTCCCGCCAATTTTCGAATTATATAAAAAATGACCAATACATTTTTTCAGTAATTATACACCGGCCCCTCCCGATCTCGCAACTACGTAATATAGATATAGCGTAGATGCACGTTTCCGGCCTAAAAATTATGAAAATGATGAAAACCACATTAATTTCTGAGCTAATTGATGTCACTTCGCGTTGCGCGAATAAATAACGCTATTCCGTTCATACAACCTCGTCACCGGTTCGTCCGGGTAGTACTGACCCTTTAAATATTTGAGATCCCAATATTATTTACCACAATATTTCCACCCTAATATCATTCACTGTAATATTTTGAACGAATACCATTTCACCTTGCCCTATCTTTCGCCTTTTTCCACCTAAATTAAATTGTCTCACAATGAAGGAAAAAAGCCCGCGAAAAATTCCCCAAATTCAAATTACAAACGATCCTTACCAGTTGCACAAGTTTTATGATACCGGGTATCGACTTGAAATAAGGTATATTTAGCGTTATTCCACCGATGATACTCGTCTGACCTGGTTCGGTCTTGACAGTTGGTCCTTGACGTGGGCTATTGGCATTATTGCCATCCTGGACTGTCACAACGGTCTCTGACATCATGATAATCTCACGCAACCAGTAATTCAAAAAAAATTCCCGCCAAAAATTCAAATCTCCACCAATGGCAAACTCCGCAACTTGCGCCGATTTTTTTGCTGCCGATTTTCCTATAACTGTCCTATCGCTGTTTATGGATTGTCAATGATATCTCTATGGTTTTTCAACCATCTGGCCGTTAATATCCTATTACTAGTTTTTGCCGATTTTTGAAAAGTTATGCGACATTAAAAAAGTGGATAACACTCGTTGAGTACTACAAGTTCGTTGTAAAAGGCACAAGGAACACCTGTTAATTCACTACGGCCCGCGAAGCGGCCACACCAACTGAAAAACATTGCAAAAGCCATCACCGATGCGCCGCTATGTTCTCCCCCCCCATTGACCCTGCTTCCCCCTTTCTCCTCCCGCAAACCCAGCGAGACCTGTTAGTCAAAGTATGCGTGCGGATCGCACGTGTGTGAATTCTTATACATGCGTATATGCGTGTGGAGCCTCTACTCAGATCAATTCTCTTTGGATTTAATTTCAATGCAAACACGCCGAAAACCTCTGCGCATGCGCGTAGTGCTGGAAATCCACGGCGCGTCCACTCAAATATGACAATCGCTCTCAAGTCTTTGCAATTTGACGGCAAGCATTTTGGTATGCTTAAGGAAGGTACTTCGATATCGGGGTTAGGGTGGGGATGGAAATCAAAGGTTCTTTATCACGGGTGTATAGAAAACTCTTCGATTCCCTGCATTTTGGTTTTTTATGCTGACTTAATGGGCAAAAAATGATTTCCACACTCGGGAATTATTTATATACTTTTATTTATAACCCAAAATTTCCGTAATATGTTTGGCAATAGCGCTTCGTTTGATATGAGTTGACAAAATTGGCTCCTGGTCTACCCACCAATCATATCCAGTCCTATACTGTAGAATCTTTACAGCACAGTGATTGGCGTAAAACCGCGGGAATAATAGGTTGCCGAGGTTATATTATTCATGCGCTTTCAAAACTTCCCTCCACTTTGATTGAAAATATCTGTGAAAGTTGAAAATGGAAAATTCTGCGAAAAGTTCAGGTGTGGTCAAATCTACGAAAAAATTACGGAATAATTCGGGAAGTCCTGCAAATACCTACATAAAATTTCTATTTATTTGTATTGTTTACATGGTAAATAAGATTTTATAAGAATGAAAATGAAAAAAAAAAACTACTTTTTATGTTGATTGACATTGGTTTGGCTTGCGAGAATTCTAGTGTGGCTTTGAAAATTTGAATCGCCCGCCAACAACACGTCCTTCCGATAGTGCTCCAACGTTCCCTCGACCCTCGACGTTGCTGACTTTGACCACGCCTTAACGCTGCTCTATTTTTTTTTAATATTAGCTGATATCATGAAAAATTCTAATTGTTATCACAGTTTCCATTTGTTCCCGCCATTTTTATGAAAATCCCTGAATTGTCAACTCCATATATAGCTAATTATGGTTCCGCGACATGACGGTAGGGGAACACCACACGTTTTGTATATCTATATATATTATAGTATACTATCTCTGACTAAAGCTTGGCCTCGATTTGCAATGGTGGGGACTTGACATTCAAATAGAAACGGGATGGAGTGGGGGTATCCTCCAAGACTAACCTTTAGTAGAAGTCGCTATAGATTTCAAGAATTTTACCTTATTTTAGCTCACTTGTGAATAATCAATACGATAATATAAATTTCCATATTTTTAATCATTTTTGATGAAGAAACAATGAAAAAGACATGGAGGAGAAATGGTGAAATGCGGGAAATGTTGATAGCAGTGAAATGAGGACAAAAATTTTGGTAAACAATTTCAATGTAATGTTTATTCACTATGATTTGGCAAAGGGGAATTAGGATTCTGGGTGAAATTATTAAATTTGCGGTAAACAACAAATTTTTATACGCATTCTTTCTTTTTTTTTAATCCGGAATGGAGATTTAGAAATTTTGAGGTTTTCAAATTTTGGCTCCAACTGCTGTAAAAGAATTTGAATTTTGAACACTGTTGACTGTTCATAAATTAATACAATTGACTTTTTGGGACTTGCAGCTTGAATGCAAACAATATTTGGTCATTTATGAAAAGGGCCCACTTTGTCGAATTTGAGAATTGCCATGAACATGTGAGGAAGCAACTCGTGCATCTGAAGCAGGAATGCAAAAAAATTATGTCTGGTTTGAACAATTTTTATTTTTGCAGTGACGAAAAACCTGAGAAATTGGGGAATATGGCTGCCCAGGGAACCCCAGAGTCCGATGTTGGTAGTTTTGAGTGTTTCCAGAATTACACAGCCCCAGAAGTGTTTGTTCAGGGATTGGCTGGGATTGTTGACCAGCAGGATGTGGAGTCCATGATCAGAGCGCAAAAGCAAATGTAAGACCAAGTTATTGAAGTAACAGTTTTGGGGTAAACTGAGGAAACATAGATGATTTTTGTACTTTCATGTAGCAAATAGTTATACGAGATTACTATAGAACTTGCTATGTGGAAAAACAAAGTTTATAATGCTCACAAACATAAAATGCTGCAAATTTTCTCAAATTTCCACAGCTTCAACATTTTCAGTAATTTAATCAATTTCCATATTCGAGAATTTGACAATCGAGAATTAAAAAAATACAAACTTTTGTCAAGGCTTCAGACTTTTCAAAGATGTATAAAAAAATAATCAGAAGAAAAAAAAAACAGAAATTCAACACATGAGAAAATTAAGAATGAAAAAATGTGGAAAATTCAAAGTTACGAAAAATCGAAAAATGAAAAATTTGGTTGCTTCAAGATTTTTCAAACTCCTAAATTTTCGATTTACAAAAAGGGACTGTGAATATGAAAGATCAGAAAAAAATTGAACCTATAAGACAGAATTTATTACTACAAAATTTCACTGGGAATTAACATTTGTATGGTATTTCAGGTTGCAAAGATTCGAGAAAACCAACGAAATGCTAACAAACTGCAATCAACTATCAATCAACAGGCTAAAGTCAGCTGGACCTGAATTTAAGAAGCACACAGCCTTGTTGATGGATATGAAGAAAGACTTGGATTATATTTTCAAGAAAATTCGTGTTGTCAGGAATAAGCTCAATCAGCAATATCCCCAGGCATTTAATGGTACTTGTCGAATTAAAAATGTTTTAGATGGATTGATTTATCTAACAATTTAATTAACTTTTGTGGCTGTCGACGAAACCAGAAACAGCACAAAGTGTTGATGTCAATCCATGTTTTATTATTGACAAGCAGCATTTCTGCCATAAAAAATGATGCCAATTTTGTTTCCTTTTTATTCTTAGCCTTGATTTCAAGACTTCCCAATCGGTGCCAAAATTTTAGATGAATTATTTACCATACTTCGAAAGATTTAAAAGCAGTGGAAATTATGAAAAATTTGATACTTTGTTTGGCGCGAAAAAAAATTTCATAGATTTCATTAATTGAAAATCATCAGAAATTCAAAAAATCTAAAAACTCCAGAAAACATTCCATAGTTTCAAAAATGTTAACTACAAAAATTTCAAAAAGTTTCAAAATGAAATGAATAAAACCTTTAACAATAAAAGAAAATTTTAATTTCAAAAACTCAAATTTTTTTTTCAAAGTAAAAAAAATTTACAAATTTTAAACCTCCAAGCATTCCAAATTACCAAAAAATGCAACTTAGGTAAAATTTAACAATTTCAGACGTTTCACTGTTGTTGAATATTTCGAAAAGTTTTGAAAAAAAATATCAAACATGAAATAGATGTGAAGTTTTCTCAATTTTAATATGGTTTGAAATATTAGAAATTTCAGACTGTTAAGAATTCGAAATATCGACAATACAAAAATGTGCGGAAATAACCAGAATTTCAAATATTTCCAAATTATGCGAAATGAAAAACCAATTTGATTTGCCACCATTTTCCAGATTTTAAAAATTTCGAACTTACAGAGGCAGTTAGAAGTAGTCTAGCCGAGGAGGTCCTCGTGGACGACATTGACCAGGGTCCAAAGCCCCTGGAACCAGAAATAGTCCCATTACCAACAGCCCCACAACCCTCAACCGACGGAGACGCCGATTCTGATGGTAATCATCCAGACATAAAATAAATTATTTCATCATTAAATAAATGTCTCAATACGTTAAGACTCAGAATTATTCAGAGAACTGTCCAGGGCTGGGCATATCAAAATGAGGGGTTTCAATTTATAAATCAAAACTCAAGAATTTCGAAATTCAAGTTCAAGAGTATTCCAGAAAAATTGAGAAAAATTCTAGATTGCTGTAGAAGAGTTCAAAAAGAATTCGAAGGTTTTGAAACATTGTCACAAGTTCCTGAAGGTGCAAAAAAGTTTTTTATTCTAAAATTTTTTAAGGAGCTTAAAAAAATTCTCCAAGAACCAAGAAAGTTTTTGGGAACTCTTGAAAAAATCAGAAACTGCTGTAAAATTTGGAAAACATTTCAGCAATGGCTAAAAAATTCCACAAAAATTCCGAGAATTTCTAAAAAAATTCTCTCATTTTTCTCCTTTTTCCCAAAATATTTATATGCCTAACCCTGAGAGATAACTCATCAGTTGAAGGTGTTAGTCAATGAAATTAAAAAAATCATCTGCTTGCTAATTATTTAGGATGGATCTACAGGTACAAATCCAATTGATGAATAATAATTGAGACATGCTTATAAATTGCTAATTATCCTAGTGAGTTAAAAGAAAAAAATTAGAATGAGAAAGTGAACGTAAAAGATGAGAAAAAAAATTGCGATTAAATTCCTGCGATAGAACCAAAAGAAATTCTATTAAAAATTTTAAGTGAGTTTGAAAAAAAGTCTAAATGTATTTTTACATAAATATTATCCATTTATCTATACTAGGAGTAATGGATACGTATATTGTCTGTGGTGCTAATCATTAAGCGAATTATGTAGATTGTATCTACAAATTATTTATGTATATTTGTTGAACAAATATTAGTTGTTGCGCTCAGTGTTTGTAAGGTGTACATGTGAAAGTCAAAGTATGGCATTAACTGAAAATTAATTGTATGAATTAAGTAGTGAGGGAATTGATTGGAAATCAAAATTGCTCAAGTATTAATGTGGTTAGGAAAAGGAAAAAATGATTCAATACTTTGACTCTGGCATAAGACTATAATGGTTGTATCAATTCTCGTGCAAAAAATACAAATTTTCATTTTGTTTTTATACACTCAGGCGCCTCTTATTCATTTCCTGAATGTTTCTGCCTATTTAGAATATGGACCATTACATCAACTGAGGATGAAATGTTTATGCTCAAGTTTGTTTTAATTGCAAACAAATTCTTCAAATTTCAAATGTGTTGAAATTTTTGCGTTTTGAAAATTTTAAGAATTTCAGAAATTTTGAAAGTTTTAGGATATTCTTCAAGTTTTAAGGATGCAAAAATTTATCTTATGAAAGTCAAGTTTTTAGTTACCAATTTTTTTTTATTGGAAATGAAAGCATTTTAAAATTTTCAAATATTTCAGGATTTTTTGAAATTTATGAAATCTTTTGCCACTTCCGAAAATTTTTAATTTTTCGGAAATTTTGCATAGTTCAAATTACTTCATATTTCCACGTTCTTGAATATTATCACTTATTTATCAAAATGGTGAAAATGTTCAACATCACAAAACCTTTCAAATTTGTTGAAAAAAAGTTGGGAGTTCTGAAAATTCTCGAATGTTTTGCAATTATTTAGATTCCCAATTGAATAAAAATTTGTTTTGTTTTTTTTTTAATTTTTATTTATTTTTTGTTTTTTGGTCGTTTTTGATATTGCATAAATTTGGAAATGCCTGAAAGTTTAAAGTTGTCACAGACTTTCAGGGCAATCGGCCATATCCATTTTCCTGAAATTCGTTAGAGTTGAACAATTTTGAAGGTTTTTGGAAATTAAAATTTTGGTCTAAAATTTTTTATAATCTTCGAAATTTGATTTTCTGACGCTTTTCTAAATCTCAAGCATTTGGAAACATTTGAAGGTTGGTTTTATTTTGAAAGCGTTGAAGTGACAATTCCCAATTTTATGACATTATATAGGGTTGAATTTTTCAAGCTCGTTCGATTTTTCATTAAAAAAAATTCCCACAATGCTTGCTTTTAACCAAAATTTCCATTTTCAAAAATTTCAAAATCTTCAATTTTTGAGATTTCGAAAAAAAGAAATGACGAAGTATTCACAATTGTAAAAAATTGGAGACGTATAAATTTTGTTATTGCCCCAGATTATCTTCCTAAAATTCACGAGCTTAATGACATTATTCAGAGTGAAGTTTCGTCATTGTTTGACATTATTAATTAATTTGGACCCTTAAAAGAGGTTCAAAATTTCTGTTCTCAAAAATATTCTCGAAATTCTAAAAATTGAAAAAAAAAACAAAAGTAAAATTTGTAAAAATAATTAAAAAATATTGACATTTTCATAATTTTGACAATTTGTCCTGAAATTTCAAAGGCCACATTTCGTCTACTTTTGGTGGAATGGATCAATTATGTTGAAGCATGAATCATTTTTTTTATGGTACAATAATTAGTTTAAAATTGTTGATGTACAGTTCCACTCGAGGAGTTTCAGTTTGCGAAGCTGCGTAAACGACGAATTAAGAGTAACAACAGTTCATCAACGGATAGCAACAACGAGAATAGTAATCTGGAGGATTCCTCATCCGACACTGGTTAATCTTGCAAAAACATTGCAAAAAAGTCACGAGAAAGCCCTTTAAAAAAATGGGTAAAATCCCGCCATAATTGAGAGGAAAGTTCTGAAAAAAAATGGAATGGCAATGTAAGTCTGAAGTGTGAGCCTATTTTTCATAAGGGGATTGAGACAATAATTGGAAATAATAATAATGCCGTTAATCATTGAGGTGGATTGCAAAATTATGGAGTGGGTCTGACTGGAGGCTGAAGGGGATTTCTTATGGGATTTTCTCAAACTCTTATGACCACAGTTCCTAAAATATTTCGATAGGACATTCCAGGAATCTAATTTTTTTTTGTAGATTCTTTTATTAAAGCATTTTGAGAGGATTTTCTGTCGGAGATTCTATAGAAATTTAATGGGACTTTTGCAGGAAATTTCAGGGAAACAAACTCTGAAACAAAAATTTTAATTTTCCATAATTGTTTCGTTTTATAAAAATTTTATTATAGTTCTTTTTTCAGTATTTATAGTTTTTTTTTTAGAACTTTTGCACGATTTCTAAGGAAAATAGGGAGGAAAAGAATTCTGGACGAAGGATTTTATTTCGGAAGTTTTCCAATTTTTTAAATGCATAATCCTACACATTTTTCCATGAAATTTTGTCGATTTTTTTCATTTGTTAACAATTTTTGGTTTCTTTTATTTTTGCCATCCAAGATTTCAATTTTCTAAATTTGTCCTTTCTCGAATCATTTAAGTTTTCCGAAATTTTTGGATATTTTCCCTTGATTATTAAAGTTTGTGTTAATTTGTAGATCATTTCATTTTTGAAATTCACGAAGGAATTTCAAATATTTGTAATTTCTCCTACATTTGTAAATTTCAATTTTTCGACACTATTTTTAAGTTTGGAATTCCTTTATGATGTTTGTTTAGAATGTTGAAAATATTTCAATTTTTCGGAAATCTTAGATTTGTAGGAAAAAAAAAGAAAAATTGCACGCCTCCAATCCTCCGAAATTTTGTGGTCCTATGTAATTACAATTTACTAATGATTGATATATTATTACTACACTTATTAATTACACCGATAATTAATAACGGCAAATATTGATGTAAAAAAGGTGGATTCACATGAAAAGTTGAGGCCTGTCGGCCTCTCTGAATGTCTTTTATTATTTTTTTCCTGAATGTTCATGTTAATAAAAAATCACTGTTTGCTAAAAAAAAAAAAAATTAATCTCGCATTAAGTTTCTGGATTTGTATCAACGTATAATCCGACAAAATATATTTCAATGAAGTTTCCAATGTGAGACACCCATCTTCATGGTCCAGAGAGGACATCTCTGTACCGACATTTTTCTCTTGCATTTTCCCAGCATCAATGCGCCACATCTCTTAAAATATAATAGTTAGGAGAATAAGTCTTATAACATAAAATCTGTATTTTTATGTAAGCAACAACTTTTATTACACAATTTTTTCATTATCTCCCATACTTATCCCGCTAGGGCATTATGAAGAAGTTAAATTACTTGTAACAATGCACACATACACACACACACACAGATATTTTCACATGATGGAATATTTTCTCATGGAGTCCGACCGATAGCAGGAACATTGCATGTGTGCTATCGGCGGTACCCATAAAGTGAGACCGCAAGGCCGGGCGGGAACCTAACCTGACGCAGGGGGGGGGGTCCACCATAGGCGCCCACCGTCGTAGCACAGGGGTTTCTGGAGGTTCACCCTGTGTTTAGAAATACGATGGCCATTTAGGCGAAAGTCGGCCCCAGCTGCATGGATGGGTGTCCAGTAGGCCCTATCGAACAAATGCTGAAAAGGCGCTCCCGTGGGGAGTACAAGAGAGAGGGCTGGAGGAAAAAACACACACACACAAGAATGAAGAATTCAGAAGTCCAATCATTCACCTACCGATGGGGACATTGTTAAATATATCTAAAAGAACCACTTTCATATTATTGGCACAGTCAAAAACTACTTTACCGACTGCAGGTACACCGTACTACTGAGCCAATCATGCTTACCATCGTATACTACTTTGCCAACTGTAGATCAACTTACCGGAGGTAGGTAAACATGTTAGAGTGCTGTTTTGTAGAAATGAACATGGTTAATGAAATACATCGGGCGAGATGTTTCTGTAAAACCAGTCCTTGAGTGACATAAGAGCGCCAAGTTTTTTTTTAGTCCTTTGCAGCATATCTCGTAAACCGGTCGATGCAGAGGAAATTGACATATAACATTTTTTGTTGGAAATTAAATTCTCTATGGAAAATAATTAGTACTATTTTTGTATTAAATCACTTGTTGACGAGATATTCATGTTCTAAGATCATGACAATGAAATTTTGCGATTTCTATTGACGTTTTGGCTCCGACTGCGTTTATTGATTTTTGTCCTGTTTTTTAATATTGTTTTTTTTTTATATATATAAGTTTATGGAATGGTTTAAATTGTTGCATTTTTTGGAGCATTTCCAATCTGGTTGTCAAATAATTTTTTGTTTTTTTTTCTATTACTGAAATTTTTAGCTTTCGTATGATTCAAAATTCAATTCAAAAATAGATAAATTTGTATTGATTGAATGTTTGAATTTTTGAATTTTTCATCGAGACTGGGTGCTGGGGTTTATCAATAAATGCTGCCAAAAAATTATTTCAATTAATTTATTGGCGCGGGACACCCGAAAAAGCTCGGCGTAAAAAGGAGAGGGTTGAAAAAATGATAGAAAAAACGAGAGACCTTTATCGTGCGGCAGACGGCAGAATTGCTAATAGTGATATATTTCGGCCACGTATGTGCACTTTTTAAATCTGAACTTGTGCTTCATGGAATTTTGATATTTCAAAACACTTTCGCCTTTTAATTAATTGAAATTTTTTTTCGAAAATTGCAAAAAAAAAAATTGATTGACCAACATTGATTCACTTTTGTAAGTGAATATTTCCCTTATCCCTTCTTATTAAGACATTTTCAATAATTGAAATTTTTGAAAATCGCAATTCTTGTTATGATTAAATAAAATTTCGTTTAAAATTTAGGAATCGAAAGATAATATTTCAATTCCTCAAGATTAAACTTCTTCAGAGAATCTTCAGAAAAATTTCTCAGGTGTAAAGCAAAAATTATAACTATATAGTTACATTTTCTCGAGTCTGTAATTTTTGTGTTTGGAATGCATGAAATACTGTCGCCTTAATTATGGTGTTACAAAAAAATTCATACAACAAAAAATGTTTGTTTCTACATGGGGAATAACTTTTATTCAAAACTTTTCCATCTAACTCTTACCGTTCGTGTAATAGAGCGATATAAACAATTAAAATTGTTAACCAGTGATATGTCCTGAGCTATGAAAGTTATGAAAAAAAGTCATAAAACATTATGTGTGTATTTTTGTATAAGGAATAACATTAATTATACACTTTTTCTCCTATCTCTAACCGTTCGCGCGATGGAGCCTTTTAAATAATTAAAATTGTTAATACCAATTGAAGGAATTGTTTTTCAAGATTGACACTCCTTTCCCGCCTGGACATCAGTGAGAGGTGATTTTTGGTCAAAGGAGAAACAAATCGATCGAGCCGTTTACGAGGAAACGTTGGCTAGAAAATCACTCGCATACGAACACACAAACACAGAACGCTCATCTAAAATTTCTCAGAATGATGTGAAACGTCGAGAAAAGTGAAAATTTTCCATTTCTGAGACTCTTCATTATCGGGGTCATAACAATAACTTCCCTAACCGGGGAAATTAAAAAAATTCATGATTTCAAAGTTTTTCAAAATTAAAAAAATTTCTCCAATTTCCTAAAATTTTGTTTTCGAATTAAAATTTGTTTAATAAAAAAAAAGTCAGCTTTTTCGGGGATTCCGGAAAAAGGAGGAAATGGAAAAAAAAATGGATAGAGAAAAAAAAAAGAAACGGGAGACCTTTACCGTGCACCAGACGGCGGAATTGCGAATAGCGTTACATCTGCGCCACGTGTGTACATGCGCCTGGAAGAGCATGCCGCGCACACATTTCTATAATGCGCCGTTTGGTTTACATACACTTATTCGAGAAGGCTGTAAGATGCCTTTTCTTGTGGCAAGAGGAAAGACGCCAGCCGTCGGGATGCCAGAAACCAGCTGTGCCTCAGCTGTTTTCTATCCATCCACTTCTGCTTCCTCTCTCTCTCTCACTTTCTTCCTAATCTTCTAGGGGCTCTTTTTTTGCGCCCCACGGTATTCTTATTCCCAGGCAAATTTGCAAGTTAGAATGACTCCAAGGTTCCATATTGGGCAGACTGGATTAAACAAAAATCCTAATGAAGATGTGCTAAATGCTGGTGTCCCATTCGGGCCACACGACTTTCCCATAAGTTTTACCCAATCCGATTTTCCTTCAAGATCTGCTCATCAATCAGCTCCAATCAACAAATGAGCACATTTTCGAATCTACCTCACTAAATTTAAAACACGGTTTTTTGATCATAATAAAAAATCTATCAGGAATGCCATTTTCTAAAATGACTCAAAAGTCTTGCTTTTCAATTCCCTATTATTGTGAATTTTTTCAGATTTTTAGATTTAGGCGGGTGGAAATTGGCTTCCAAAATTTATTTAAACAACGCTAATTAACGAAGAAATCTAAAAAAACAATTAGGATGGGTTTTGGATCGGCCAATCCAGGAATGCTTGACAGAAATGACAAATCGGAAAGTTTTGCTTGGGCCAGTACTTGGACAAGGAGCGCGCCAGTACTGGGACAACCTCTCCCACCCACTGAACTTTTCTTACTCGCCTCGGCAGAAATGACAAATCGGAAAGTTTTGCTTGGGCCAGTACTTGGACAAGGAGCGCGCCAGTACTGGGACAACCTCTCCCACCCACTGAACTTTTCTTACTCGCCTCGGCAGAAATGACAAATCGGAAAGTTTTGCTTGGGCCAGTACTTGGACAAGGAGCGCGCCAGTACTGGGACAACCTCTTCCACCCACTGAACTTTTCTTACTCGCCTCGGCAAGTTAATTTTTGGCGGAAAAATGAGGAGGATCTTGCAATACTGCTTTATGGCTGTTCCTCTATTCCTAACGAAAAAAAACCCCCCTCCCCTCGCAAACAATACCTGAGACTGAACACATGTGGACAACAATGCGCCACAATGAATAGTAGTTCCGGCGTACACGGAAGTCTAGAGACAGTCTCAGTTGTGTGTGGCCAGCAAGTGTCAACAAAAGCAGTCATCCCGGCATGTGTACCACGCGATTACCAACAAAAAGCGAAAGTATCGAGTGTACGAACAGGTGAGAGAGATAAGAGGAATACCAGCTGCTTCCTTGGCAGCCAAAAAAAAAGAAGAAAACCGTGACGTTACACATTGTCAAAGTTCGCTACAAAATTTCTAATCGATATTGGGTAATCTGATGGTTTCCTAGACATCTCGCCTAGATTAATTAACGATAACGACCTGCGGCAATGTGCGCTTATCAGTACACCGCTAATGTGGGAATCACGGTTTCTTTTAATGATTGCGAGTTGCATTCTACTGAAAATGTAAATCAGTCGATTTTTCTGTTATTAACAATTCAATTGTTTACAACGCTCTATTGCAAAAATGGTGAGAGATACGGCAGAAAGTGTCAAACAGAACTTGCTCAGTAAGTGCAAATGCACATTTAGTTTCTTATGACTTTTCTCCATAACTGTCATAATTAAGGAGGTATGACGGGTTGAACCCTCAAATTTTCGTTTTCACATTCGTGTTCAGCACCCTCGAAAATATCAAGCCCGAAGATAAAATAAGCTCGCCCTCAAAAAAATTAATCTTGGTTACGGAAACAGGCACAATGTGTAGACTACAGGGTCCTTTCCCTTTCGCGCACTGTTTTTAACTTCCCGAGGAATCAGTTTTTAACTTCCCGATCCTGAGGGTCAGAACCACATCCCGCTTATTTTTTAATCACACTTCCATCCAAGTTAGGATATACCGCGATCTCTCCTCGCGGTGTCAATGGAAACCGACTTTTTCCCCAAACTGTACAGCAATCGCACAGTTTAAACCTCACACAGCCCTCAATAGACATTATATTGCTTGGTGTATCCAGCGATTGAGGGGAAACCATGGAAAACCTCAATTTGTACAGCCGCTTCTTTTACGAAACAAGTTCAGGCGCGCGTACTTCGCACGCGCATTTCCTTTTCCGCAACGCTGCCTGGTGTCGCGCCGGTTTCAGCCCTACGCTTTTCGATATTTTCGATATATATCGATATTTTTGATATATATCGATATTTTCGACATATATCGATAGTTTCGACATATATCGATATTTTCGATATATATCGATATTTTCAATATATATCGATATTTTCGATATATATCGATATTTTCGATATATATCGATATTTTCTATATATATCGATATTTTCGATATATATCGATATTTTCGATATATATCGATATTTTCGATATATATCGATATTTTCGATATATATCGATATTTTCGATACATATCGATATTTTCGATATAGATCGATATTTTCGATATAGATCGATATTTTCGATATAGATCGATATTTTCGATACATATCGATATTTTCGATATATATCGATATTTTCGATACATATCGATATTTTCAATACATATCGATATATATCGATATTTTCAATATATATCGATATTGTGTGTGGATCCTCCTTTTTTGCTTTAACGAAATCTGTGGCGCGTGCTCCGCGCGCGCATTTCCTTTTGCCGCCGCACTGACTGCTATCGCGTCGATTTCACCTTACGGTTTTCAATACATTTCGTCTTACGCGATATCGAGATATTTTCAAGATATCAAGTTTACGGTCATTCGATTGTCTTTCGAGATTTTTCTGCGCTTCTTCTTTTTACCATAGGAACCATAGGAAACGCCCGGTCGACGATGAATTCTTATGAATCAGATCCTGGGCAATTCCACTCTAGTATACCGACAGGAGACTGTCCATACGGGGATTCGATTCTTGAACCTTGTGTGCCAAAGGCCAGCGCTCTAGCCACACGACCATTGGCTGTCGGTAAAATGGGTACATTTGCGTAGTGGTGGGGGAACAGCGCTTGAGGGGAACATCATTGATGAGGCATTGACGCTAGGTCACTATTGGGATCCGCCGACTCAGGGGACGCGAAGTGTCGGGCGAGTCCACAATGTACAGACGTGGAGAGACTGTTAGGAAATTGCTCTCAAAATTTCGGAATAAATTATGCGAAATGCGGGAAAAATCAATAGAATCTCGACTCTTGAGCTGCAGGGGGCCCTAAAAATGGTTGGACATTAAATTGAAAATTAAGTCGGGGCTTACGCGGATTGATTGCTAAATTGTTCTAATTTTGTTTAAAACGAAATTGAAAAAAAATGTTTTTTTTCAGTGAAATTCTGTAATGAGAATTGTTATTGTCTCTCTGGAGTTGACACAAGGACTGTCTCCACCCTCTATCTATGTGGTAGTGAATTTCACGATATAAAGAAGTATGATCTCATAATATTTCAGAGCTTTATGAGGGCATTGCGCAGGATATAGTTCCCTCATGTAAATCCTTATCCGACAAAGGAAGAATCGTGAATGAGAGATGACTGCGTCTTGGATTATAGCTCTCTCATTTTGGAACATAAGCTGAAGAGCTTGGATGTGTAAAATTGAGAAATGCTTGAAAATTTTGGAAGTTCTTTTACATTTTTGCAATTTTGAAAATTTGGAAATTTTGAAAATTTGGAAAGTTTTAAAATTTGGATATTTTTAAAATTTTGCAATGTTAAAATTTTGAAATTTTTAAAATTTTGATATTTTTAAAATTTTGATATTTTTAAAATTTTGAAATTTTAAAAATTTTGAAATGTTAAAATCTTGAAATTTTTAAAGTTTTAAATTTTTTAAAAATTGAAATTTTTTAAAGTTTGAGAAAAAAAATTGAAATTTTACAAATTTGATACAAATTTGAAATTTTGGGAATTTTTGGGAACGCAAAAAATTTTGGGAGTACCTCTTCGAAAATTTCCAAAAATTTTTAATTTAAGAGAAAATCAAAACAAAAAATCAATATACATTGAAGGCTGTTATATAAATTATCCCCGTGTATTGGAATCGACACCGCTCTCTGGTGCTGACACACCTCCAAGTTCCCATAAGCTTTATATCCCCGTGAATCCGGCTCACGAAACTCAATCTGCGTCACTTGCAAGGGCCCCACGATTTTCGACAAGTGTGAAAATCATAGTGCGATCCCAGGATTTTCGATTAATACTTGCGTTGAATGTGCGAAGTGAAAAATTCGATAAAAATTAGGGGAAATATTCGGAAAGTTTGTTATCTCATCTCGTCTCGAGGGTCGTGAATGCAATTCAATCTCGTATTGTCTCGTCTTGTCTCTATTTTTTTCATTTTTTAAGTGCTGCTTTAGAACGACTCTTTTTAGAGGCTGGTTTATCAATACGAAAACACAGGAATCGATTGAGCGATATTCATGCTGAAATGCTTCTGTCCCTTCATTCTTCCTTCCAGTGTTCATTACCACCAAAATTGAAAAGTCCCATAAAATATCGCTGGGTGAGTGGGTGGGTATGGGTGTGGGTAAGTGGGTCGGTGGGTGGGTGGCTGGGTGAGTGGGTACGGGTATGGGTAAGTGGGTAGGTATGGGTGTGGGTAAGTGGGTCGGTGGGTGGGTGGCTGGGTGAGTGGGTACGGGTATGGGTAAGTGGGTACGGGTATGGGTAAGTGGGTAGGTATGGGCGTGGGTAAGTGGGTCGGTGGGTGGGTGGCTGACTGAGTGGGTACGGGTGTGGGTAAGTGGGTCGGTGGCTGAGTGAGTGGGTACGGGTATGAGTAAGTGGGTAGGTATGGGTGTGGGTAAGTGGGGGGGGGGGGGTACGGGTGTGGGTAAGTGGGTCGGTGGCTGAGTGAATGGGTACGGGTATGGGTAAGTGGGTCGGTATGGGTGTGGGTAAGTGGGGGGGGGTGGGTACGGGTGTGGGTAAGTGGGTAGGTATGGGTGTGGGTAAGTGGGTGAGTGGGTACGGGTGTGGGTAAGTGGGTAGGTATGGGTGTGGGTAAGTGGGTGGGTGAGTGAGTGGGTACGGGTATGGGTGAGTGAGTAATTATTAGGAAAGAAAATATTGCCAATAAGTGGGTCGTCATGTTGGTAGTTATATTGACAGAAATATATCTTTAAATTTTTACACTGTTGAATAAATGAAATTTTCTAAATGTGTAAACAATTTATTATCATCATTATTATTTCTCAGGGTCACCATAAATGTACGAAATAATCATTAGTTTGTGAGTGAAATTGATTGGTTAAAAATTTTTTTTTTCGAATTCTTGTCGAGATATCTCGTCTCTCGTCACATCTCTCTCGTATTGTCTCGACTTGGTGATAATCATAGAATTGCTTTCTCGTATTGTATCATCATGATTATCTCGACTTGTCTCGATTCCCTCGTCTATCGCGCCAATACTATCATCATTTGTTATTTGTGGTTTTGAAACTTGGCCTTTGCGGAAATTCTATGAGATCAAATTTTTTTTTGGGATTCTGTGATACATATGCGGTGAGTTTTGACGATTTACGAAATAGAAAAATTTCCACAAACGATGGCTTCTATAGTTCTGGTTATAACCCGTAAATTACACGCAACCGCACGTCCAACACCGCAAAATATAATCGATTCTGCTGTGCAATTGACGTGCGATATAATTCTGACCGCACTATATATACATCGAAATATATATATGTCGCCCAAAAAAAGTCGAGTAATTTTAAGATCTTGGAAGGAGTTTGACTATAGTGTATGCAAATGAAATATTCTGAATTATTTGAAAAACAATTAATTTGAGTACCCGAAAATCTCAACCTAAGATATTGGAATGTATATACGCATTGAACTTTATTTCAAGGCGTAATTTAAGACACATGTTGTTATTTAGAAATGGTTTGTAACAGCGCGATAGGGGAAGTTACTGAAACTTGTCGGAATTTTGGAAATGATTAAATTAGCAGATCTTTACAGGTCCGTTAGAGTCAACATTGTGTATTAGAGCTCGTTTTTTTTTTAAATTGTGTTCTAGTTTCCATCAAGTTTTTCCCATTCTTTATCATTTTCGTAGCGGAACTTATTGTTTTCGTGTTCGGAAGGTGATGATGCGGGTTTTCAATGTAAAATCTTGAAATTGTTTGTGCAGGTGGAGGACAGGTGGTTGTTTTGGTGGTATTTAACCGTGTAATTTTCAATTTAATTCCTTTATTTTCGGGAAATGAAGTGGAAAGAACTGATACCTGGCTATGAATTTGGAAAAATTTTCTCAGCTGAAAATATTTGATTGAACACCAAATATACTAAATGTATTGTCATGGAGTTCGGTGTTTATGTGTGTGTGTGTGTGTGTGCGGGTGGGTGAGTGATTGGGTAAGTCGGTAGGTGTGGGTGTGGGTAAGTGGGTGGGTAGGTGAGTGAGTTGGCGCGTGGGTGAGTGGGTGCGTGGCCGAGTGAGTGGGTAAGTGGGTAGGTATGGGTGTGGGTGGGGGGACTGAGTGGGTGAGTGGATGGGTGGGTGAGTAAGTGGGTGAGTGGGTGAATAAGTGGGTGGATGGCTGAGTGAATTGGTGGGGATGTCGGTAAGTGGGTGGAGGGGTGTGGGTAAGTGGGTGGATGGGTGTGGGTAAGTGGGTGGATGGTTGTGGGTAAGTGGGTGGATGGGTGTGGGTAAGTGGGTGGATGGGTGTGGGTAAGTGGGTGGGAGAATGAGTGAGTGAATGTGGGCGGCCAACTGGGTAGGTGTGTGTGTCCAACTTCTTTGAGACATCTCACGTGAACACGTGGCTCTAGAGGAAAATGACAAAAAAAATTTTTTTTCAATACCATCGCATAATAATTTGTTTTTTCTAGGAGAATCTCAGAAATCAATCTGCTTAATTGCCATCGGGAAATTATTGGTGCGAGCCATCGCGACTCACACACACGTCTCGCTTATCTGAAAATAAATTCTCGGATAATCCGAAGAGTACGTTTTGTCGTACAGAATTGGAAAGGACATATGCGCGTGAGCGTGCCTATTATACACGTATTATTAGCACTTTGTCATGAGGCTGTCAACCACATGTACCAACACCTCTTGAATCATGCGGATGTGTGAATTCGATTTCGCCATTTTATTTTATTTTTCTTTTTTCCCCGCATTTCACTCTTATCCAACAAATTTTTTTTCCGTCTATCACATGTTCTATATATACGGGAACAAATTTTGCTGATAATTTTTTCCCATTTGAATTTTAACGATGGATTATTGGTGGTGGCTGGATTTCAGCCAATGAGAGTGCCGCATTCCAGGCCACGTAATGCATCGGGTTTTTGAATATACCGATCCTAGTAGCTCCTCATTGATTTGAACGGAACTTGAAGTCGCTCATTAACCAAATTAGCTGTCAAACAGTTCGGTCAAGAGTCATCCGTGGTGAAAAGAATGAGTCCATTTGGACAAGTATCGTTGGCAACTGTTGACGAGAATATTAAAGATGTTGCGCCGAAGAAATACCGTCAAGTCAACCGGAAATGCTGCCGCTCCCATCGGCTGAAATCCAGCTACCAGAAATAATACGTCAAATACCACTCGTACTTCGAGATTAATCGTGTCATTTTCCTCAGGATCCTCATGGAACACCGTATGTGAGAAGCTCTGTACGAAATTTCTCTATCGGAGAATAAAATTGTCTACTACTAAATTTGCATTTAGTAATTTTTACTGTCTTTCTACATTCAGCAATACTCACAAATAGGAGAAAGTAAAGTTCCTTTAATCAAAAAATTTTCTCCGTGTCACGTATTACGATAGCTTAGAAATTTAATTTGCAGTTGTGATGATAAGGACAGGGTGTCAGGAGGATGGAGGATGGAGGATTTTGGCGTGTGAAAATCCAGCTATTTCTCAGCTTCATCGGCAGAGCCTTTCTTCACGAGAATATATAGACGCGTCACGAGCACACAGCAGTTCACGATGTTCTATACATAGATATATATATATATGTGTATATCTAGGCCCCGGGGGGAGGGGGGGGGGGGGAGGAGGGTGAAAAAAAACTACACGTATGAAAAAAATACTGATCCCCATAGAAAACCCCTATAGGGGATCGATAGAATTTTTCTCAGAAAGATCCCATATAGTCTCTTGCGGGGAAATTTTCTCGATTCCTCAGAGTCTCAGTGAGATATATCGGCTAGAATATCGTAAAGAAAAATCGAGGAAATTTTATGGAATTGCTGTGAAGACATTCTGAAGAAATGTCGTATGATACTTTTACCCACAGGCACCCACCTATCCATCATTCAGCCACCCACCTACCTATCTGCCTACACACCGACTTACCCAGCTACCTACTTACCTACACGCCTACTCTCTACCCACCCACCTATTCACTTACCCATTCACCCACCTACACGCCCACTCGCATATCCATCCACCCACCTACCTATCTGCACACCCACCCACTTACCCACCTATCTACCTACACACCCAGCCACCCACTCATCCATTCAGCCAACCACCTACCTGCACACCCACTCACCCATCTACCTACTTACCTACACACCCACTCTCCTACCCACTCACCCATTCACCCACTTACACGCCCACTCACATATCCACCCACCCACCTACCTATCTGCACACCCACCCAACCTTCTACCTACTTACCTACACACCCACCCTCCTACCCACTTACCCATCTACTTAGCCAGCCACCCACCTACACATTCACCCACCCGCCCATCCACCGAGCCTCCCACCCACCCACTCATCTACCTACCCAGCCACCCACCTACACATTCACCCACCCGCCCATCCACCGAGCCTCCCACCCACCCACTCATCTACCTACCCAGCCACCCACCTACACATTCACCCACCCGCCCATCCACCGAGCCTCCCACCCACCCACCTTCACCCACCTGCCCACCCACACACCCAATTTATATAGCACTTCGTAATCAGCTTTCAGTCGGCAATGCTCCACGGAATTCCACATAGGAATTCCCTATAGGAATCCTCTATAGAATTCCCTATAAAAACCCTACAGAATTCCCTACTCCATGAAAACTGTCCATAAAATTTCATAAACGTAGATCGCAGTAATGTATGGGGAATTTGTATGAGACTTCGGTCTAAGAATTATCTATAGAATTCCTTACCGGAGTTCTGTACGGAATTCCCCATGGATTGTTAACCTTAATTTTCAAGTAGCGAAGAATCTTCCGACTTGTCCTATAAAATTCCAACAGTACTTTAGTATACTATGATATTTTATCGGAGTGCCAATTCCCCATTGGATTTTCTCAATTTATATTTCAATGCGTGACAAAACTGCCAAAATTGTTGAATTTTTTTTTCCTGCCCAAAGCTGTTTACTGATCAAGTAATATTTCCCTCGTTTTTTCATATAACATCTATCACTATACAAAATTATTTGACCCGTAAATTTGGCAAACAAAATGAATGAGTCCATCGTTTTTTTATCAAACCGATTCTTCCCATATTTACACATCTTTTTCATTTTTGAGAATGAAAATAATTCCAATATAATTCTGTTTACGAGATAAAAAAAAATGCACTGAATTGCACGATATCATTATCACAACAGTTTATTTCTGCGGGTATCATCGGGCATTTTCCAACGATTCACCCTTTGATAACCGCACACCACAAAATGCTGATGGTATCGCGCCAGGATCAATTCTACTCACTAGTATTTTTTTCATGATAGGGGTGTAAGTTAACATGTCAAGGCCTCTCATTGGGGGATATTCCCCGGCCATTGTAGAGAGCAAAATAATTTTTTTTTCTGCAATTTTTGAAGTTTGAGTTTGGAGATTTGCAACTTGTTTTTTCAACCTTTGACATTCCTAATTTCCTGAATATTTTTGGGTGTACAAGGTGTAGAAATTTATACCCCAGATCTGGACATATTTGTATACCCCAAAGGGGAACAACATTCTCGCCCTAGGGATATTTAAACTCTCTAGGGATCTTTAAATCCCCTAGGGACATTTAAATCTCCTAGGGATATTTAGATTTCCTAGGGACATTTAAATCCCATAGGGACATTTAAATCCCCTAGGGACATTTCACCTCCGTAGGGATATTTAAATCCTCTAGGGACATTTCACCTCCCTAGGGGCATTTAACCTCCCTAGGGATATTTAAATCTCCTAGGGAAATTTAGATCTCCTAGAGACATTTAAATCCCATGGGGACATTTAAATCCCCTAGGGACATTTAAATCCCCTAGGGATATTTAAATTTCCTAGGGAAATTAAAATTCCCTAGGGAAATTAAAATTCCCTAGGGATATTCAAATTCCCTAGAGACATTTAAATCCCCTACAAATATTCTAATTCTCCTACGGATATTGAAATTCCCTAGGGATATTTAATGTTCCTAGGGATATTTATATCCCCTAGGGGTATTTGAATCCCCTAGGCATATTTACATGATCGAGGGATATTCAAATCCTCTAGAGATATTTATAGACGAGAGAATTGAAATAAGATGAGATAATTACGACAATATAATACGAGAGTGCAATTTCTATGATGATCGTCAATTTAATGATTTTTTCGTAAATTTATGGTGATCCTGATAAATGATAATGATGATAATAAATTTTCCACGAGTTGAAATTATCGCCTTGTGGCGTATTCGAGCAGCACTATCAATCTGGTGACATTTATGTCTCCAATCTGGGGATATCGCCCCCCCCTCCTCCGCCCCCCCCCCCCCCCCCAAGAAAAGTAATCCCCAAACTCGGGATATTTTATTCCCACTGAAGTTGTTATTCATCTCCTCATGGTTTTTAATTTTCAATTTTTTCTGGGACCTGCCCAATTACGCGGGGGCGCAAGAATTACCGTGGGTGGGGGGCGAGGAGGGGTGGGAGGAGGTTCGCCACACGTTGCGGCGTGCGCCGTTTCGTTACCGTTCGAGTCAGACGGAAATTCAGACCAACTCAGTCGCATTTGGTCGGCCGCCGGGTGCTGTGCACCCACACTGCACATTATATATCTATATATATATATATATACATATATATATCACATGGTCGCAGTGCAATCGCCGATAAAACCTACGTAACAATTTACGACAGAATTCATCGATCAAACATTGATAATACGCGAAAATAAGTAAATGCTAAGCAGATAAATGATAATGGATTATTTAAACAGTGAAATAGTGAATGTGTGATTAATTTTAACAGGTGTTCACATACACACAATATTATTTATCGTTTATTATTGATGAATGCGCGCACATTTGTGAATTATTTTGTTTATCGAAAGCGTCTGGCCAATTTACTGGATTCAATAAAAGTAAGTAACAACTATTTTTTTTTTCTTTTTTTTCTCCTTTGACGACTGTTTGCGCAGTGAATACTTGCTGATTGTCGGTATTTTTTTGAATGTGCTGGTAGCGGCGAACTGATTGGCGGCAAATCGATACAATCGATTTTATTTCACGGAGAGAAATATTTGATTGGGGGACCAGCAAAATTGATTGGTCAATTCGCAATTGATTGGCCAATTTGAAATTCATCGGTCAATTTGAAATTGATTGGTCAATTTGAAATTGATTGATCAATTTGAAATTTATTGATCAATTTGAAATTGATTGATCAATTTGAAATTGATTGATCAATTTGAAATTGATCGGTCAATTTGAAATTGATTGATCAATTTGAAATGGATTGATCAATTTGGAATTGGTTGTTCAATTTGAAATTGATTGATCAATTTGAAATTGATTGATCAATTTGAAATTGATTGACCAATTTAAAATTGATTGATCACTTTGGAATTGATCGGTCGATTCGAAATTGATGGGTTAATTTAAAGTTGATTGATCAATTTGAAATGGATTGATCAATTTGGAATTGGTTGTTCAATTTGAAATTGATTGATCAATTTGAAATTGTTCAATCAATTTGAAATTGATTAATCAATTTGAAATTGATTAATCAATTTGAAATTGATTGATCAATTTGAAATTGATTGATCAATTTGAAATTGATTGACCAATTTAAAATTGATTGATCACTTTGGAATTGATCGGTCGATTCGAAATTGATGGGTTAATTTGAAGTTGATTGATCAATTTGAAATTGGTTGGTCAACTTGAAATTGATCGGTCAATTTTTGGAAAAAAGTCAGAAATTTGGCATTGGCATATGCACATTGACAATCACAAATCACAAGTTTATAATCGCGATTCGTCATAGAAATTTTGGAATTTACGA
This sequence comes from Asobara japonica, assembly GCA_026005395.1. Taxonomy (NCBI): domain Eukaryota; kingdom Metazoa; phylum Arthropoda; class Insecta; order Hymenoptera; family Braconidae; genus Asobara; species Asobara japonica. Next base: position 2,204,220 of record BQMI01000151.1, on the reverse strand, counting down.
GTTGTAATTACAAATTGTGATTACGAATTTTTTGATGGGAATTTTTTACGTAATTGCCGATGGATCATTCACAATTTAAATTATCGATCATTTTGGCGATATATTGTCATATTGAATTATTTTGCAGTAATTCTATAAATAAATGTGTTATGCATATAGCTATAGTCGACAGTGCGCGCAAAAAGTCGAGGTTTTTCCTAGTGGAATTGATCTAGCCCGGTGGAAAAAAAATGAATCTATACTACACGAAAAAAAAAATCTCCGATCAAAAATTAATGGGGATTTCCTAATTGGGTTATTCCTAATTATCGTAAGCTTTGCAAAATTGTGGAGGGAAAAATTCGAAAAGTGAAGGGTCGGTAGAAAAAAATTCGGCATCTTGAAGTTTTTCGAGAACCCCAGTTGGTCCATTCAGCTTTACCCAAAAATTAAATACCCTTCGCACGCCATTTTTTAATTAGCAACATGCTATATTTTTGTAACAATTTCTTTTAGTCAATCAGAGGATTTTTTTTCACCCTGTATTGAGGAAAAAGTTGAATAGAAATATGAGAATTTCTACGGGAAATCCTGGGGTAATTATGATGTTTCGCGGATCCACGGAACTGGAGGGGGGGGGGGGGGGGGGTTCGGAGGGAGAGGGTGGCTTATATCTGAAGGTCGTTTTTTTTGTCGAGTTTCCTGAAAGCTTGAATAATTCTCATTTCTGCAAATTCAACATCTACCTTGAACATTTGTTAGTTCAAAATATTTAGTTTTTTTTTATGCACATTCCAATAGCTATAGATCATATTAAACGAGAATACTTTCTATGATATGTACTGACTATAATTAATTCCAATAAATTAAGTACGTTTTTCTTTTCAACGTAGAATATCTCAGATTGACATCCAAAATATTAAAATATTTCACCAAAAATCTGAATGATAAATATAGCAAAAAAAAAGGCCCCTAATGAATGGGATGAATTCAAAAGAGATAATCGTTGCCCAAAAAAGTTTTGGCTTAGTTCATCATTGGGTCCATGTGGAATGTCTTGTAATGAAGTGGACCCACCCACACATCCCCCCACCCACCTACACACTCACCCACCCACACACCCACCCACCCACTTACCCACCTACACACCCACCCATCCACCCACTTACACACCCGCCCACTCACCTACACACCCACCTATCCACCCACTTACACACCCGCCCACTCACCTACACACCCACCCACCCACTCACCTACACACCCACCCGCCCACTTACCCACCCACTCACCCGCCCACTCACCAACTCACCCACCCGCCCACCCACTCACCCACCCACCCACCCACACATACACACATAAACATCTCCACACCCAGGCACAGAGACGTACCAGCAACTGCACAGACACATGCAGCGTAGATTTTCGGTTTCCAGGGAAATGAAATTTAAACGGCGTTTCGATATGACAAAGTGAAATACAATTTTTTTTTATATATTCTTAGACACTATTCCATTCTTAAAGAGGGGGGGTATGAAGGGTGTTAAGCAAAACGTAGTGTGCACGTGACAGGGTCGAATGGCGGGCCGTCTTTGCCGCAATACAGTGCGTCGTGGTCCCTCACATTCATCCAAAATTCAAGACCACACACAAATACACGCGAAACCTGTCACTCCTCGTGAATTCCATCATCTCAAGGGTTATAATTCGCGACTCATTTTTTTTTTTTTTTTTTTAGAAAATTGGAAAAATTGAGGGACAATTTCTTTACGCCATATGGGGAAATAATTTTCGTTTTTCGTTTTATCAGTTGTAATCACAAACACCATGACCCCTGGCAATAACCTCGGTACATTGACCGAGTATCTGCTGCTAATAAAATGTATTTAATGTATTTTGTATATAACCATCTATACAGGATGTTGCAAAAGTGTCCCATGCAATTCGAAGCCGAAAGTTCCTTTTCAATTTTTCGCGCTATACTATTACTTCATATTTTAAATCACCAATGGAACCATTTGTTGAATGATCATATCCCTCGATCTTTCAATCGAGTTTGATCATTTTTTATGAATGCATTAATCACTCAAAATATGAAGTATCGCACTGCATCTCTGCAATACATGAAATCATACCTACGACTTTTGGAACATCCTGTATATTCATCATATATATATGCCATATAGCTAAACCGGGAGCAATTGAAAATTTCTCAAATTGAGTTTGAAACTTAACAATTCCATACCTCAGAAATTAAATGTTCAATGAATACAAACTCTCACAATTTACCTATTCTTAAATTGCTAAAGTAAAAAAAAAATTAAATTTCCAGAATTGTCGCTCAAGTGAATTCTAATTTTAATCCGGAAGTTATAGGTTCGATCCAGTGAGTTTACGCCCACATCGCGTCTATTTTTCGTTTCGGCGACCCCGGGACGGGGGGGTAGTTTTCTAGTTCCATGAATGGGTGGGTGGGTGGGTGGGTGGATGGGTGAGAAGCGACAGGGGGGGAGGGGAATCAGTCGAGTGAGGAGAAAATGCCTCTAGCGTGTACGCTCAAAGTTTTCCGCAGTGAGAAGAACCTCTCGGCGACGTTGGCGGAGGGGCGGAGTGGGTGGTGGGTGGTGGGAGTGGGTGGGGGGGGGGGAGGGAGGATTGAAATTGTGAGGGAGAGCTTGAGAAGGAATTGAGGGGCTACCAGTGTAACCAGGAAAACCGTCAGCTGCATACTTTCTCACGATATTCCCTCCAATAATCGCTGGCCTGAAACTCGTCAATCTCCGTTTCTTCGGAATGTACACAAACCACTACATTCACTCGATTTCAATACTAATATTCTATATTGATTTACCTTGTTTATGCGATTTCTTCCCGGGTTCATTTATTCAATTCGTGGATGACATGTGAATTTTAATTTTTTCAATTATGTAATGACTGAGTCAAGTGGCTCAACCTTGGCCGATGCTCGGCTGAGCGAGTGCTGGCCGACTAAGCTTGGCCAATAAATTAGCCAATGCCGTAGCCAGCCGGGAACCAGTGATGGAACCCGCGAGTCTGCGCTTTCAAGGTCAGCTCCGTATTTGACTTCTCGAGGGTGGTGGGGGGAGGGGGGGGAGGGGGCGGGGTGGAGAGAGGGTGCAATTTGCAGTCGAAAGTTCCTCATCCACTTTTCTCTCCGACGCTAACCCGCCGAGTTATTCAAGTTTCAAGTGGACCAATCATAGTGTAGCTCCGCCCCCTCTCCCAGTGATTCTCAATTTACCCATTGGGCACTAAGAGATATTGGGCTTCTACGTCGAGAAGTAAAGACTATAGACGAAAACTAGCGAAATCTGGAACTGTTCTGTGATATTATGACGTAATATCGCGGCTTTTCGCAATTTAAAATGATGAGATTGGGAACCACTGGAGGGGGCGGAGCTACTCTCTGATTGGCGCACGTAAAACTTGAATAACTCGGTGCGGTCGCCTCGGAGAGAAAAGTGGAAGAGGAACTTTCGTCTCCAAATTTCACCCTCTATCCACCCCCAAATTTGAAAATTGTATTTTACTCTTATTCTTTTCTGGATCAATAACGAAATTTTTGAGTTATTATGTAACAACAGTTACACCACCAGCAATCGTGTGTGTACCTATACAGGTCGATGTAAAATATTTTTTTATAAAAATATGCCTGAAATTATTTCAATCTTATTTTGCTGTCCATATATTTTGTCATAGTCCAAAAATTTCATTCAATCACTCGAAAAAAAATTGATCCACAAAACCAACTACACTAAGTGGGGTGATGTGTGTATGAAAATATATAATATCGATTAACTGTTCTGAACAGAAGAGAAGCGGCAGAAGGGCCTCTGGCATTGGCTTCCCCGTATTATTAATCTTTCCCTCTCGCGCGCGACTCTAAAATGCCCCCTAGCAGTTTGGGGGAGGGGGGGGGGCATGTATGCACGATTTGAACTTGCCATATATGCGTCGAGTCAGTCAGGTGTGGTGGGCAGCTACCACCCAACCCCCCTCTCGTTCAAAGAGCAGTTCTGCACAAGACTTGCTCATCTCTTACTTAGTTCTCTTTTTCATTTCCAGCTTTTTTGATGAACTACACCGGCTCAGTGTGGGAACTACTGAAATGGGGAAAAGCAGTTCGCTTTGGGGGAAAATAAAATTTAGAGATTGTCAGATAATTTTTCATCCATTTTAGAGAAGGCTGAAGGCCCAACGTACGGTGGCGTGAGAGGGGGGTGGGGGAGGGGAGAGTGATGAGGGGGTGGGTGGGTATTAATGGGTGGGTAGGAGGCCGATGAGTGGGTGGGTGGGAGGGTGATGGGTGGGTGGGTGGGAGGCTGATGAGTGGGTGGGTGGGAGGGTGATGAGTGGGTGGGTGGGAGGGTGATAGGTGGGTGGGTGGGAGGGTGATGAGTGGGTGGGTGGGAGGGTGATGAGTGGGTGGGTGGGTGGTGAGTGGGTGGGTGGGAGGGTGATGGATCGATGGAAGAGTGATGGGTAGGTGGAAGGGTGATGGGTGGATGGGTGGTAATGGGTGGGTGGGTAGGTGGTCATGGGTAGATGGGTGGGAGGGTGGTGATGGGTGGGTGGGAGGGTGGTGATGGGTGGGTGGGAAGATGGTGATGGGTGAGTGGGTGGGTGGTGATGGGTGAGTGGGTGGGTGGGAGGGTAGTGATGGGGGGGTGGAAGGGTAGTGATAGGTGGGTGGGAGGGTGGTGATGGGTGGGAGGGTGGTGATGGGTGAGTGGGTGGGTGGCCATGGGGGTGGTGGTGGTGGTAATTTCCCCTCAATCTTGAAGTGTCTTAAGAGCAACGACAGTTATCGAAATGTGAACAATACACGGGAGGCAGATTGCTATAGGGGCGAGCACCGCCGTTCTCCCCGGCTGCACTTGAAATTTCTTGGTTTTTTTTCATGAAATCGTGAAAACTCTCTCGGCTATATATCCATCGAGCTAGTCAGCTGTGGCGGGCAGGTTTTCCCCATGCTCAGAGAGCATCATTTCTGCACAAGACTCGACCTCTTTTCCCGCCCATTGCTCATCACTTACTTAGTTCTCTTTTTAATCTTCAAGGTTTTTTTTTGATCTACCGTATACGCTGCTCAATGTCTAAAATGCCGAAATTCCGGAATGACGGTTCTCTTTAATTAGCAAATTAATTCTACTTGTTGCAGACGTTACTTCAAGTTCCAAGTGTGTGTGTGTGTGTGTGTCAAACCCCCGAATATTTCAAAAAAGTCGCGTGGGACCCTAACACTTCCAACAAGAAATCGATTCCCTAATCGGAATTTGATTGTCCAAAAATATGATGAAGAGAAATTCAAAAAATTTCAAAATATTGAAAAACTTGCAGAAAAAAATCCAAATATTCGAAAAAATATTCAGAAATTGAATGATTGGTAACGTTTTCCATATTATATTTTGATGCACAATATAGTGATATGAATAATACATCTGCGAGTTTGTAACTAAGTTCAATTTTTCCCTCACAAATTTTGTATTTCATTCACGAAATATTCTGGATGTTCATTTTGTTGGAGATTTATTTAAATTTCTAGAATATGTTTCAATTAATTTTGGTAGCGCTGCTACTGGGGCAACAGTGGATGTGACATTGACGTGAGTATGTAGAAATTTAACGTATAATGCAATGCCAATGGCAGAGGGGCTCTGGTTACCTCGATTGACATACAAGTAAATTTCCTCATTAAAGGTGATACAAATTCGGTTGATTTTCAATGTATGATTGATTGAGTTGAATCAGCAATTTCGTATTTCCGGTTGGTTGTTAATTATTTGTTCAATATTTGAAATTGTCAGACTACACCAAGATTGATGAGAGACTTTCAAAATAAAAATTGCCAATAGTTGCATTACTTACACGGCTGTATCCCCATCTCCAAAATTATAATCTCTCCTGATGATGTAACCGGATGTATTGACACTGACATTTTCAAGTAGGATGTTTTATCGCAAAATTTTTCAAAATGAAATTGTACAAGGCACGCACAGTTATACCGGCCCAAGTACTGTTTACCAATACAGCATCGATACTTTGGCGGATCGATACTGAACTCTTCGATTCGATTCACTGCAGAGTATCGATACTCTTTGGTGTATCGGAAAACACTAGGCCCAAGCCAAAGAGAAGTTCTTGGGTAGAAGTTGAGAGTCATTTTCTCTCCGGATGGCGCATATGGGACTTTGCAAGTTTCAATGTGAAGAAAAATTTCGCGCCACTTGCAAAAAGTGAATAACTATTAAATGTGTAGATGAATTTTGCCCAAATTTCACACAAGCCTGAAAACTGCATTCATCTTCCAATTATGAATTTTATTAACTCGATCATAACATGCGCTAAGAAAAGCTGATCCATTCAAAATTTTCATGGTTTTGGGGCATCCTACTTTTCTGGATAAATTTGAAACCACTGTATCGATTTAATCCAAAATCTAATCAGCTCTTAGGTACGTGAAGTCATCCAATGATAATGATGATTTGGTTTCGCAAAAACTCGTTTTCATGTTACAAAATTGCAATTTCTTCCCCGACTATGAATATATGTGTCAATGATAAAAACTATATTTTTAAATATTCCCTCACCTGCCAATGCCATGAAATCGCCGATTGACATCACCTGTAATTACCAACCATTGACTTTGCCATCGTTAAAAAACTGACGTCCGCAATAATTGAAATCCTGTCGTTTTCTCGTCTACGACGATCAAAGTGCTTCTTGACACTTAATTTCAGTTATATGAAATTTCCCGCCTCCGCCACTATGCGTTCGCTTGGTGGAAAAAATATTTTCACGTATGTCCAAGTATTTTATATATTTTTATCGAGCACACACCGACAGGCAATTCCAAAATTTTCGAAAAATCTTATAATTCCAAATATTTGTGAATGTGCCCTGTTAGTGATCCATAACTCTTTCCGATGTCACGGGCAGAAATATTATGGGATCACAACCACCAGGTTTATGGAGACACGGAACACGTTTCACAACAACTTCATTTCACCAGGACAGTTATTCTTGGGTGATTACAGTGATTGCAGGTCTAGATACTCGGCAAAAAATGCAGGAAAAAAAAATAAATCCAATCACGTGTCAAAATCTCTACCCCATAACATCCACTTGAAGATCTGCATCAGACCCCCCCCCCCCCCCCCCCCCCCCCCCACTGAGAGCAGATGGTAGAGCATCGAATGGTGGGGAGGAGCTCGATCGCGTCCCACTCGAACTCCCCCCCCCCCCCATCCCTTTGAGAACTTTTTGAACTTGGGAATTTTTAATTTCCCGATTTCGGGAAGTTATTATAGTGACCCCGATAATGAAGAGTCTCAGAAATGGAAAATTTTCTCTTTCCTCGACGTTTTACATCTGACAAATTTTAGATGAGGGTTCTGTGTGTGTGTTCGTATGCGAGTGATTTTTTAGCCAACGGTTCCTCGTAAACAGCTCCATCGATTTGTTCCTTCTTTGACCAAAAATCACCTCTCACTGATGCCCACGCGGGAAAGGAGTGTCAATCTTGAAAAACAATTCCTTCAATTGTTATTAACAATTTGAATTATCTAAAACGCTCTATCGCGAGAACGGTTAGAGATAGGAGAAAAAGTGTCTAATGAATATGATTCCTCATACAAAAATACACACATAATGTTTTATGACTTTTTTTCATAACTTTCATAGCTCAGGACATATCACTGGTTAACAATTTCAATTGGTTATATCGCTCTATTACACGAACAGTAAGAGTGAGATGGAAAAGTTTTAAATGAAAGTTGTTCCCCATGTAGAGACGAACATTTTTTGTTGTATGACTTTTTTTGTAGCACTCGTAAGTAAGGCGAGGGCGTTTGATTTATTCCAAATTTTCAACACACACACACACACACAGACTAACACATCGGGAAGTTCATGATGCCACCCGTCGAGGGGGCATTCAATGAGGGGGGAGGGGGAGGGGGGGGCGTAGCCCAGGAGTTTCTGGAGGTTTACCCTGTGTTTAGAAATACGATGGCGGAACTCGGCCCCAGTCGCATGGATGGGTGTCCAGTAGGGCCTTTCGAAGAAATCAATGATCTGAACCTATAACCACCTCAAACCAATTAAAACGAGGTTATTTTGTTATCTGGAAAGATCAAAGTGCTTCCTGACACTTAATACAATTTTCATGTATCGTATATGGCGGACAGGATGGACGTCGAATGGCATTGAAGGACGTTTTAACCAAACTCCCAGTAATACACATACGTGTATCTGCACAGATAGGTCCAGGGAGGAGGCTGTGCGTGACATTTTTGTAATGAAACCGCGGCGAACGTTAGTCTCTTGGGTACAAGTCGCGGTAGACATCTGGCCTGTCTCTCCACTGGCCGTTCTAATATTGGAAATTTCACTAGTGCCACTGTGCACTCACATACATACACATACGCGCTCGGCCTCTCTAGGGACATGTGTGCCAGCTCCACAGTAGCCGGTGTACACCATGTGCGAGACATATGTATAAACATAAGCCTGATCCATCTCCTGTACCACCCACCCACCCCTTTTTTTGGCCCTGATGAAAAGACACTTTTGCTGGAGAATAAAATTGATAAAATTTTTAACAAATTGGAAATTAGAGGGAAAGAAACAATTCGATATTCTTTTAATTTATGAAAATGAAAAATTGGAATAATTCAAAATATTTAAAAAATTTGAAACATTAAAAAAAAAAAATTTGAAAATTTTGAAATTTTCGAAAATTTTGAAAATTCTGAGAATTTTGAAAATTTTGAAAGTTTCAAATTGTGGAAAGTTTTGAAAATTTTGAGAATTTGAACCATTTGAAAAATTTTGAAAATTTGAAAATTTTTGAAAATTTTTGAAAAGTTTTGAAAATTTTTGAAAATTTTTGAAAATTTTTGAAAATTTTTGAAAATTTTTGAAATTTTTTGAAAATTCTTGAAAATTTTGAAAATTTTGAAAATTTGAAAAAAATTGTAAATTCGAAAAATTTTGTAAATTTGAAAAATTTCGAAAGTTTGAAAAATTAGAAAAAAAGAAAATTGTTAAAAATAACACACACACACGACCTCTGTAGGGACGTGTGTGGTACTTTCAGAAAAACCGGTGTACACCATATGTGAGACATATGTACGAACATAAGCCTGTTCCATCTCCGATACCTCTTCCCCCTCTCCCCCCCCCCCCCCCTCCTTTCTTTCGGCACCGATGAAAAGCGATTTCGTTAGCGAAAAGGAAAATTATGAAAACCTTACAAATACCGAAAATCTGGAAAACGCAAAACATTGAGCAATGTGCAAAAAAAATATTACTAATTTGGAAAACATTCAAAATTTTGAAAACACCGAAAAAACGAAATGTTTCAATGAAACAAAATTTCAAAAAATACCAAATTAAAAAAAAAATCAAAACTTTCAAAATATGCAAAAATTGGCAAAATGACGAAAATGCAAAATCATGGCGAAACTTTCATAGCAAATTCAAAATTTGCAAATCTCAAAAAAAAAAAAAAAAAAAAAAAAATACATTTTTAGAAAATTGAAAAATCGTTAAAAAGGTGAGTTATTGCATAATTTACGATAAAGCTCTATAAGAAGACCATGTATGATTCGGCCTGGCAAAAATGATTTTCCCGTGTGCACTCATGCAATCCTCGAATTACAATAATTCTTCCTTGAGGGAAAAATAATCCCCCGATGTAAAGGCGGCAGTAGTGAAACTCGTGGGACAGTCAGACCAGACGTTCACGTACTTACAGGTGTTATTCTCCCCCTCCACCGTGGGGTAAGTAGATTGTTTGTGTCTTCCTCCTATTCCTCGAATGAGATTCGACAGTTGATAGACGGATCCGTGAGAAAAAGCCCAGACATCGGGTGGAAAAAAGGCCAGCGAAAAAATTGAGGGAAGATAAAAAAAATAAAAAAGGGAGAGAAGAGGAATAATAATCGTCGATCGATGCCCTATCGCTTCTAAACGCACAAATAAAATTATTTCTCCCCAAAAATGATCTCCTACAATGTTCAATTTTCTACATTTCTGATACATTTTAATAATTTTCAAAAAGGAAGGATACCTTTCATCAGGTTTTACAAACCATTACGTAAAACTTGCAAAACGATGGTTATATGGGGAAACCTTCAAGAAACATTTAGAAAAAAACAAAAAGTTCCCGATTTGTAATTTATGTTTGCCATTCCTACATTTTCCGACACGTCAATTAAATGTTTAAAGACTGGTTTCAGAGAAAACACTAGTGTGGGTAAATCAGTGTAACCCGTGAGGTTCACAACGAAAACTTGCAGATTTGAGAATTTCAAACTATCCCATTCATCAAGCAGATAATTATGAACATTTGAGTAGGCGCATAGTGAGCGTGAGAACGAGACTTATGCGCGTTACTGGAGTGGGAGTGAGACGCCAATAGGGGTGCGACCGCTCGAGGGTTAAACCCGTCATACCTCCTTAATTATGACAATTATGGAAAAAAGTCATAAAAAATTAAATGTGCATTTCCACTTACAGAGCAAGTTCTGTTTAACACTTTTTGCTGTATCTCTCAGCGTTTTTGTAATACAGCGTTGTGAACAATTCAATTGTTAATACCAAAAAAACTGCTCGGTCAATTTAAACCATAAACTAATCCGATCGAAGTTCCCTGAAGACGCTCCGATTACGACCTCGATGGCCCAGATCTTTTGATCCGTTCGTGAGAAATCGTTAACCAAAAATTCCAATTCCACACATACAAACATACACACAGACATTTGCTTTGAATTGAAAATTATTGGATTATGGAGTTAAAATAAGAAACACTTTAATCTCTCAATATTAATTTTAATAAAATTCTTTGAAAGACTCTAGACAGTCAAGAGGTACTACTTCGTATAAGTATCCGCATAAGACTAAAATGGCATTCGCCTATAAGACCCAACCATGGCTTAGAGTAATATAATTTCCACCCCCTGAGGTGTTTTCCCTTTTCCTTCTTGACCCTCGATGGTCACCATATGCACATTTGGGAAAAGCAGGTACAGTAGAGCTCCCTTAATTTTCCGCTTCCTTTATTTTCGCTGTACTCCCCTCACGACTTGTCTCCCCTCAAAAACCTTCTCCCACTCCCCGTACTTTGTCTATCCTTGTTTTCGACGTCATGCGCTCCAGACTGCGCAGCGTCTCAATAGTGGGACCGAGCATTCATGAAACATAACCTATTTACTTTTGATACCCAGTCCGTTTACTTCTGCTCTTATTTTCCCTTCCGCTCCCGACAACCCCCACCACGCCAACCAACCAGTGGGCAGAGTGGGGGGCTTCCTTAATTTTTTTTCTCCACGAAATTGCTTCAAGGTCACCCCCCGAGCTCGGAAAATAAAGGGAGCTCTACTGTACTTATGAATTTTCTTTACAATTCAAAAATGCGAGACCGGTGGCGCGTGCTTCGCACGCGCATTACCTTTTTCCGCCGCACTGACTGGTGTCACGTCAATGTCGTCCTTACGGTTTCTTACGGTCAACGCGGTATCGATACATATCCAGACATCATCGAGATTCAACATTCAGTTTGTTACTTCCATAATTCTCCAATTCATCTCCATTTTTTCTTTCGCTCCTGCGGTTTTATTCCCCCGCAGACGAAATTACAATTGTGGTACACGCAGGAAAGACATTATTCCCCACTCCCACTCCAATTTTTTTACATGATAGCCAATTGTGATTCTCAGCTGTACAAATCCATGCGTCGGACAGTGGTCCGTAACGAATAAAACGTATCGCCTACGTGAGGATGACGCGAAACACAAGTTCGCCAGATGTTGCTGTGATTTTTATTTTTATCCGCTTTTTTTCGTCACTTCTATTCGTTCTCTCTCTTGTTTTTTTTAAAGGGATTTTAAAACGCCGGAGATTAAATTATTTTATTGAAATGCTCGTTAGTGGCAGTTATGCCGGCATAATCATCATAATTGTTATCAATTTTTTGGTCACGTTTTTATGAATGAGAAAATGTAGAAAAAATAGTGAATTAGACATCGAAAAAACTTCAACTTTTTCGCCATCAGCGATGAGAGTCATTAGTGTGATTTCAGAATATTTCAAAATTGTTTGTTCAGATTTTACAAAAAAGAAAATTGATTCGCCAGATAACAGCAGAATGATCAGCATTGTAAATGGAATCCATCACCACTGGACAAGTAGCAATCTTTAGTTGTGTGTGAAACAAAGTGACGATTCGAGAAGAATGAATTAACAAGTTCGTGAGTTGGAAGAACTCATTTGAAAATTCAATTTCGCGCCATTTTCCTATCGTTAAGAGAGAACGGAAACTTGCAAGAAAAAACAAATGGTTGGATAAGAGAGTCCGTCCCATCGGTGAAATCTCGAGGTGGGAGGTGAACGGTTACCTGAAATTTTACAAGTGTATTGTGCGTGTGAAGCATGAGGGAACGGAAGAAAACTTGCACGTGTGTGATTTCCCCGTAGATCATTCCTTTTGAAGTTATTACACACCCACTTATCCACCCACCCACTCACCCACCCACTTACCTACCCACCCACCCACCTACCCATCCATCCACTTACAGACCCACCCAGTCACCTACTCACCTACCCACCCACTCACCTATCCACCCACTCACCTACCCACCCACCTACCCATCCACTCACCTACCCTCCTACCCACTTACCCGCCTACCCGCCTAAACACCCACCCACCCACCTACCCACCTACCCACCTACCCACCTACCCACTTACCCAGCCACCGACCTACCCACCTACCGACCTACCCACCCACCCACCCACCCACCCACCCACCCCCCTACCCACCCACCCACCCACCTACCCACCCACCCACCCACCTACCCACCTACCCACCCACCCACCCACCCACCCACCTACCGACCCCCCCCCCCCCTACCCCCTACCAACCCACCCACCGACACACACACACACACACACATACAGGAACAAATCAGATGCACACACACACACGATGACCTAAATAGGAAAAGTCGGCCTTTAGCCACATGGATGGGTGTCCAATACACCCTTGCAAAGAAATGCTGAAGAGCAGCTACCCTGTGGTATACAAAAGAGATAGAGGCGAGAAAAAACATAATTTGAGAAATTTGGAAACAGTTCAGAAAAATTTTAATGAATTTTTCCTGATTATGAAAAGCGAAATTTTTGAAATTAGTGGACATCCTGAAAATCTCAAATCTTCTAAAAAATTTTAAAAAGGTAGACGTGTTCCAAAGGAATCCGGAAATTACTCTCCGATGAAGGATAATTAACTGAAATATCCAATTTTCCCGCCATTTTCCATGAACTAAAGAAAGAACTAGAAGTCGCAAAAAAAATAAATGAGTGAATAGAAAGAAACACCAAGTCCAGCGTTTACTAGACTTTTGAAATCTTGAGCTGGGTAATTGGAAAGCTAGGAGGCTGAGCGATTACATGAAATAACGTAAGTAGCGACGAGTGCCAAGTCGACAGTTTCGTTGCATTTTTAACGACATTTTTCTTCAACCCAAGCGAGCTTAGTAACGGAAAAAAACTGGCGTACCGAAGGCAAACAGAGAAATAAAAAAAAATCCAATTACCGGATTTCAATCAGAATTTCTTCTCCCATTTGCTGGCAACAGTTTTGCGCGGGATTTAAAAATTGGAACTGACGAGCAATTAAAAGGGTAACACAAAGAATTGTTTGATGGGTTTGATACAATCAGTATGCGAGACGAGTTTGACGATTATATCAGAAGGGCGGCGGGGGGGGGGGGGGGGGGGGGGGGGGAGAGAAACTTGTGAGATTGAATTTTTAGGAATAAATGGAGCAAGTTTAATGACCGTTGCATTTATTATTATTTTTTTTTGTATTTTTCTTTTTAGTGATTTGTTTTTTTAATTTTCAATTGTCAAAGCTTTTTAAACCGGTTATGACGTCATCATATTTCCGGCTCGATATAGATAACAAGTGTCCAGAGTCACTTTCACCGAGAAAACTACTCAGAGAATTTGGAAATTTGGCAAACTTGGAAGAACCGAAATCAATGCTTTGAACAATTTAAAAAAATTCCAAAAAAATTTCGAAATTTTGAGAAAAAAAACGGAATTTTTCGAATTGTAAAATTGTAATTTTGGAGAGGTGACATTTTTTTGGAGATGATTGTTTTTAATCCTCGAGTGGTCGCACCTCTCCACCGAACGTATCTAATCGCGTGTTAAGCGCATGCGCAGTACCCGGAAGTACCCGGCGCCAAATTGGAAGTCTGGGGTTCGAATCCCGATTGTGACTATCAGGATTTTTTCCCGCTGGGTGGTGGTAGTTTACCGAAGGCAAAGTCTCTGTAAGCCCGGTCGCTTAGTTGCAAGTGCCCGGCGCCAAATTGCGCCAAGTCCTGGGTTCGAGTCCCGACTGAGGCGATCGTTATGCTTTTCTCTCTAAAGGCGATTTATCTTTGATTCATTGAATGCTTGCTGGAGATGGGCAATATGATTCTTATATCTACCTATATATAAGCTAAAAAAGTTACTTCCGGGTTTAAACAAAGTTTAAAAAATTAGACAAAAAAAATATACAAAAATTTTGGATTTTTCAAATTTCCCGGGAATTTGCAAGATTCTTCGAAATTTCAATTTTTAAGATACGGTTTGAAAAAACCTGAGAATTAGTGTAGCAAATTTCACTTGAAAAATTTCACTTGTTAATAAGATGCGTGGATTAATATCCACTTCGTTTGGCTAAGTTACAAATTGTATTTCTCCTTTCGCAGAAATATCAAAAGACACTTACCACTGTACATAAAGGGGTGAACATGGAAGTTGAGTACGTGTCGCGGCACCCTGGTCAGGGATTAGCCCCCATGGAATTGCCGGGGTAAACGTGCACTTGCTATTCTCGCGAAATTCCCCAATTTATCTTTATATTTTTTGCGGTTTAACATACCTCTCAAACGAAATTATAATAGTGCTACATGAGAAAAAATTGTCCATTTTTCCGAAAGTTCTTCCGATTTTTCGAGAAAATATTGGAATAACCGCTCAACCGATTTTTTCCTTTTCGATTCGTAACTGGTGTTCTAACTATACCAAAATTTTTCCCGTCGAATTTTGAACAAATGTATGTGTGTGTGTGTATGTTTGTATGTGTGGAATCGAAATTTTTGGTTACCGATTACTCACGAACGGATCAACTGGGTCATCGAGGTCGTAATCGGAGCGTCTTCATGGAACTTAGATCGAATTAGTTTTTGGTTTAAATTGACCAAGCAGTTTTTTGTTATTAACAATTGAATTGTTCACAACGCTCTATTGCAAAAACGGTGAGAGATACGGCAGAAAGTGTTAAACAGAACTTGCTCTGTAAGTGGAAATGCACATTTAATTTCTTATGACTTTTTTCCATAATTGTCATAATTAAGGAGGTGTGACGGGTTTAACCCTCGAGCGGTCGCACCCCTATTGGCGTCTCACTCCCACTCAAGTAACGTGCATAAGTCTCGTTCTCACGCTCACTATGCGCCTACTCAAATGTTCATAATTATCTGCTTGATAAATGGGATAGTTTAAAATTCTCAAATCTGCAAGTTTTCGTTGTGAGCCTCACGGGTCACACTAATTTACCCACACTAGTGTTTTCTCTGAAACCAGTCTTCAAACATTGAATTGACGTGTCGAAATATCTCTAAACTTGACAATTTTTAATCGTATTAATTTCCTCCAGGAGTCAGCCACCGATTATGAAAGCCGAGGGATCGGCCCCGGCGATTCCCATTCACAAAGTTAAAGTTAAGGAGGAGACGAAAGAATGCAATTATCAGTGCACGCTATCACCAACACCAGACAGCCCAGTGCCAACGACAATGACTGTGCCGGTTGTTGGTGCAAGTGCAAACGCAATCACAACTTCAACAACAAACACAAACAGCCCAGCCAACCTTTCCAATCATCCACCTTCAACAGGCTCAAACTCATCAACCAACGAGCCAACTTCACCAACAAGTACTCATCAAAATTCAAGTGTCATTTGCCAAGTCCCATCATCCACTAGTTCGGTTCACAATGGCGTTGAACCTGTCGATTTGGATTTGAAAAGTCGAGGTAAGTGACAATTAAATTTGTTATCGATTTTACATACTTTTATTGGACTCAACACCTCAATTTTCTACGATGGAACTTTTCGACGATTCTTTAATTCGAAAATATCTATTCATGAGTATGTGTGGATATGCCTTGTGGGTGTGCACACCTGATTTGTTCCTGTAGGTGTGGGTGGTGGGTGTGAATGGGTGGGAGGGTGAGTGTGGGTGGGTGGGTGGGTGGGTGAGTGTGGGTGGGTGGGTGGATGAGTGTGTGTGGGTGAGTGTGGGTGGGTGGGTGGGTGAGTGTGGGTGGGTGGGTGGGTGATTGAGTGTGGGTGGGTGAGTGTGGGTGGGTGAGTGGGTGAGTGTGGGTGGGTGGGTGGGTGATTGAGTGTGGGTGGGTGAGTGTGGGTGGGTGAGTGGGTGAGTGTGGGTGGGTGGGTGAGTGTGGGCGGGTGGGTGGGTGGCTGAGTGTGGGTGGGTGGGTGAGTGTGGGTGGGTGAGTGTGGGTGGGTGGGTGGGTGGGTGAGTGTGGGTGGGTGGGTGATTGAGTGTGGGTGGATGAGTGGGTGGGTGAATGTGGGTTCGTAAGTGGATGAGTAAGTATGGATGTGTGGGTTGTGCCTCGACAATCACATCATTCCCTATCTCAAATCACTTTTCTGGATGGTAACCAACGGATCTCCCATTTCCAAGCAATCACAATAACTTCTGCCCACCGGTAAGTTAAAAATTTTCCCCCTCGAATTACAATTTTCAACCCCCTGCCGCGTCGCGCCAAACATCCGATGCAGCTTCGTTTACCCACCTGATTTAACGATACGACATTGCGCTTTATCGCCGCGAGGCAGCCGAGCTAAAGCTGACATCTTTAAAACACGCAGGGGGAGTTGGATAGGTTAAGGGAGAGGGTTGGCGGGGCGGCGGGGGGGGGGGGGGGTTCTGTCAGCAGCAGTCCGTGCATGCATAGGCCATCATCCCGGCTTCTCAAACGACGCATTCCACACATTTCCCGGGGGGGCTCTTACAGCAGAAGCAGAGCAGGGGGGGGGGGGGAGGGGGGGGGGGGAGAATGTACTAGGGCTAGGGAATATCGCGAAATAGGTGGTATGGTAGTGGCTCGAGGATGCCGGATATCATATCAGCCGTGAGCCAGAATTCTGGATGGCAAGTGTTGGACGTGCCTTATCGCGTCTGGACCAGGCAGTCGTGCAACTGGGGGTGGCAACACACGAGCAAGGAGGAGGAGGGGGGCGGGGTGGCAGAGGGGGGAGTTGCAACAACTAAACGCCTCCCTCCGCCGACTTTGTGCCGCGTGTGTACAACCCCTTTACCCCGATCAACTTAAATCTTATGTGGATTCTAGTCGCGTCTTTGCGAGGAGGATTGTGGGTACAGAAGGTAAAGGTGCAATTTTCAGAGAAAGAGGACAATGGACATTTTGAAAACGTGGAAAATTTTCATAATTCTGATTATTTTGTCTCAGGAGGGGGAGGTGCACATATATAGTGGAACCCTGGATGAAATTATATGTTGCTATGATGTTGTTGGTTACCGCGTGGATCTTTTTGTGCAAGCTCGCATGGAGGTCGCGGCGAGGACATCGCCGCGATCCCGCCGCGACTTTCACGCGGATAATGTCGCCGTCCTACGATTTGTCGGAAATAATGATTATTGTAGTGTTTTTTAACTTCCAAAATTAAAAAAATCGTAAATTTCCAAAATTTTCAAAATTTTTATAATGGCGGAAAATTTTCAAAGAAACGCTTTTCGGTACTCTAATGTGTAGGGTGTTTTTTTTTGCCTCGTTGAAATCGAGCGAAGCCGCCCGCGGGTGATAAGGAGTGAATGAGAATATTACAGTGAGGGCGGTGGGAGGTAGGTAAAGGCAAGCTGCGGGCTCTGGAGGACAGATAACCAGATCCAGTATAAATGTAGGCGATTTGAGGAAAAATCGTAGGCCAGCGGCGCGGGAATACGGGCACCGGCATGCAGTATATTGCACATACAAACTGACGGATTTAGGGGGATCTGTTGAATTGGATAGAGGATCTTGGGTTTCTTCCTCTTCTAATGCAACCATAATCACTTCAGGAATTTTGTAATTACTAAAAAAAAAATTCTAGATTATAATTTCTTAAGAATTCAAAAACGATCTTTCATCATCGAATTTTGTCAATTTAAAAATCTTTGAAAAAAATCTATAATTTGAAAAAAATGACATTTTTTAAAAGTTTTCAAAATTGCATTTTTTTTTCTTGAAATTTCAAAAAAGTTTTAATATTTATGGGAAAACCGAGGAAAAAAAAATCTACCAATTTGAATAAACCATTTTTCTGGAGTGTTCCTAAATTTCGGTTTTCTTTTTGCTCGGTGGTGATTAACATTTGCCCCAGGGAATTCCCTGAATGTGTCACCCTTGGACACCAAAATTTCTTCCCTCACCTTGTCAACAGAATTAGCAGAATTATACCAGGAAAAAGCGGTGAAAAATGGGAGGCCGGATAATTTGCAAGGACCGGCGGCTTGGACTCCTGGACTTGGACGTGGAATTAGCAAGTGGCTAGGACGAAATTGCTCGTCAAGTTTGGTAATCAGTGAATTTACCACCCTAGCTCCCCATTTATTCGGTCATTTTAGTTCGGTCAAGAGTCATACGTGGTTAAAAGAATGAGTCCATTCGGCCAAGTATCGTTGGCAACTATTGACGAGAATATTGAAGATGTTGCGCCGAAGAAATACCGTCAAGTCAACCGGAAATGCTGCCGCTCTCATCGACTGAAATCCAGCCACCAGAAATAATCCGTCAAATACTACTCGTCCTTCGAGATTAATCGCGTCATTTTCCTCTCGGATCCTGATCAAACACCATAGGTGAGAAGTCTAGCACAAACTCTCTGGACCTATGGTACCCCATCGGAAACCCAAAAATTCCGTGCTACCCCCCCCCCCCCCCCCCCCCCAAGTCATTGTCAGGAACAACAGGGAATTTTTAGAAGAGAGAAGATGAGGAGTTAACATTGCCTGTGATATTATCATCGATGATCCAGGGATCATAGTGTTGCCGTTATACGAGTCGAGGCGAAAATATCAGCTCTCTCGTCTCGTAACGAAAATGTAAAATTAATTAGTATCTCGTCTCGTGTTGAAGATCGATAATGCAGTGCAATCTCGTATTGTCTCGATTCTCTCGTCTCATGCCAATTCTCTCCTCTCGCCTCAATTCTCTCGTCTTATCTCGATTCTCTCGTCTTGTCTCGATTCTCTCGACTCGTCTCGATTCCCTCGTCTTATCTCGACCCTCTCGTCTTGTCTCGATTCTCTCGTCTTGTCTCGACTTTCTCGTCTTGGCTCGATTCTCTCGTTTTGTCTTGATTTTCTCGTCTCGTCTCAATTTTCTCCTCTCGTCTTATCTCGACTTTCTCGTCTTGGCTCGATTCTCTTGACTTGTCTCGGTTCTCTCGTTTTGTCTTCATTCTCTCGTCTCGTGTCAATTCTCTCCTCTCGCTTCAATTCTCTCGTCTTATCTCGCTTCTCTCGTCTTGTCTCGATTCTCTCGACTCGTCTCGATTCCCTCGTCTTATCTCGACCCTCTCGTCTTGTCTCGATTCTCTCGTCTAATCTCGATTCTCTCAACTCGTCTCGACTCTCTCGTCTTGTCTCGACTTTCTCGTCTTGTCTCGACTTTCGCCCCTTGGCTCGGTTCTCTCGTTTTGTTTTGATTCTCTCGTCTCGTCTCAATTCTCTCCTCTCGTCTTATCTCGATCCTCTCGTTTTGCCCCGTCTCTGTTGACTTGATTCTATCGTCTTATTTCGATTCTCTCGACTCGTCTCGATCTCTCGTTTTGTCTCGATTCTCTCGTCTTATCTCGATTTTCTCGTTTTGTCTCAATTCTCTCGTCTCGTCTCAATTCTCTCCTCTCGTCTCAATTCTCTCCTCTCGTCTCAATTCTCTCCTCTCGTCTCGATTCTCCCGTCTTGTCTCGATTCTCTAGTCTTGTCCGTACTATTATTCCAGCGCTCCACTACAAAGCCTGACACGTGCTACGAGTTGATTCACTACACTTGATGGCACAAGTAAATGAGTGGTTAATGTCTTGAGAATGTTCAATTGTGTAGTCTTCAAATCTATGCATTATTCAAAACAGGGGCCCCTTTTCGTCTTTCCCTCCCCATTTTTTTCCCCGTAAAATTTTCCTAATAGTGTCACCCCCCCCCCCCTGGGGCTTCAAACTTTGCTCCCTCACCTTGTCAAGCGAATTAGCAGAATTATGCTGGGAACAAGAGGTGAAAAAGGAGAGGCGGATAAATTGGAAGAAAGCCGTGGGTTTGGACTCGAGGGCGCGAGTGGGGTGGGTGGGAAGGAATTGCGATCAAAGCCATCTGTTGCATTGTCCCGGCAATTAGGAGGCGACAGCTGAGTCCCCACTGTACTTACTTCCTCTCACAGCGAGACTCAGTTGTGCCCCGGTGCGAGAGCACGTGCGACTTATCGATCCTCGCATACCGTGTTTCGTTTCACTTTGTATCACTTGCTTTTTTTTTTTGGGGTTTTTTTTTGGGTTTTTTTTTGGGTTTTTTTTTGGGTTTTTTTTTGGGTTTTTTTTTGGGTTTTTTTTTTGGGTTTTTTTTTTGGGTTTTTTTTTGGGTTTTTTTTTGGGTTTTTTTTTGGGTTTTTTTTTTGGTTTTTTTTTTGGGTTTTTTTTTGGGTTTTTTTTTGGGTTTTTTTTTTTTGTTTTTCACCATCCTAAGTTTTTTTACGGCGAATGTCATAATTGTTGATACATATGGGCAAATATTTTCCTGCATCTGATTGAGACAATTATTATTCAGGGGACAAAATATTGAGAGTACTTAACGAGATGAATCATGAACACAGTGAAAGACTTGAAACCAGTAAGAGGAATTTTGAAAATCGCGAAAAATAGCAAAAACTGGATAATTCCGAAAAAATCAAAAATCTTAGAAAAACCGATTGAGGTGTGAAAAAAATAATAACAATGATGAAAGGGTTAATAATTTGAACCGTCGAAAGATGTTTAGAGCTCCTCGAAGTAATGTGGTAAATTATCATCACGTTCTAATTTGTATTACAAATTAATTAATCAACCCCCATGGACCAATTACATGCGCATTATGTATCACATATAATTTTTAGATACAAATTTCTACCAGTTCATTTAATGAGTAAAAAAAAAAGTTCCCATCAATGAGAAGGAATGGAGAGTGGATCATGGAAAATCATGTAACATCTGGCTTGGAAACATTTGCGCCGGCTTTCAAGGAATAAAATTGCGAACAAAATGGAAATAATAAAATATAGAATTATTTCAGGACTGCTCCAGTCACGTGTCATCCTACTAAAGAAGAAAATCACTAAATTTGAGAGAATATTTCCAGTAACGAGGGAATCATTCCTTTGACAGTGATATATATTTCTCTTTTTTTTTCTTTATTCATCAAGACAATTAAATTTTTCAACCAAATTTGGAATGAATCTTCTCTCGTATTGTCTCGATTCTTCGTCTTATCTCGATTCTCTCGATTCCCTCGTCTTGTCTCGATTCTCTCCTCTCATCTCGATTCTCTCGTTTAGTCTCGATTCTCTCGTTTCGCCTCAATTCTTTCGTCTTATCTCGATTCTCTCGTCTTGTCTCGATTCTCTCGTTTCGCCTCGATTCTCTCGTCTTGTCTCGATTCTCTCGTCCCGTCTCGATTCGCTGGTCTCGTGTCGATTCTCTCGACTTGTCTCAATTCTCTCGTCTTGTCTCGATTGCTTCGTCTCGTGTCGACTCTCTCGTCTCGGGTCGACTCTCTCGTCTTGTCTCGATTTTCTCGTCTCATATGGATTCTCTCATCTCGTCTCGTCTCGATTCTTGCGTCTCATCTCGTTTCTCTCGTCTTGTCTCGATTCTCTCGTTTAGTCTCGATTCTCGCGTTTCGCCTCAATTATCTCGTCTTATCTCGATTCTCTCGTCTTGTCTCGATTCTCTCATTTCGCCTCGATTCTCTCGTCTTGTCTCGATTCTCTCGTTTAGTCTCGATTCTCGCGTTTCGCCTCAATTATCTCGTCTTATCTCGATTCTCTCGTCTTGTCTCGATTCTCTCGTCCCGTCTCGATTCGCTGGTCTCGTGTCGATTCTCTCGACTTGTCTCGATTCTCTCGTCTTGTCTCGATTCCTTCGTCTCGTGTCGGCTCTCTCGTCTCGGGTCGACTCTCTCGTCTTGTCTCGATTTTCTCGTCTCATCTGTCTTCTCTCATCTCGTCTCGATTCTCTCATTTTGTCTCGATTCTCTCGTCTCGTCTCGATTCGCTGGTCTCGTGTCGATTCTCTCGTCTTGTCCCGATTCTCTCGTCTTATCTCAATTCTCTCGTCTTGTCTCGATTCTCTCGTCTCGTCTCGATTCTTCCGTCTCATCTCGTTTCTCTCGTCTTGTCTCGATTCTCTCGTCCATAGCGGCAAAACTACGGGCAGTGAAAAATCTGCCAATGAAATAATTGCAATGCGTTCTTTCGAGAGAGAAAAATAGGGGTGAATTGCGATGTGCCGTAAATAGCACACGGTACATAGAGCAAAGTTCAGGTAACAGGTAATTGCCGCGCGGCGTCAGGTGTTTCCGACATCCCACCAAGACTTTCTGCACACCATCTACAACTCTTCCCCGCCGTCATTTACGTATTTATGCATAATGCCACCATGTTGCTATAAATCGAAAGTAAAAAAAAACGCCGCAGTGTTTCGACGAGAACAAAAATGGGAATTAGAAAAAAGTCCAACTCATCTCCTGGAATAATTTGCCTGTCTTAGAATTTTTTTTATTGTCAAACAATTGAAGAATACTGAGAATATCTCAACAATTGTATAATAATTATGTAGCTGTATAATAATACACTGGCATAATTTCCGCAGCGAAATTTCAGGTAAAAAATTCAAACACTAAATAAGAAAAAAATTTGTGGTCCGCTGAAATTTTGTGGAAGAATATTCAACCATTACTATTGATTTACTATTTTCATTAAAATATTATTTTACGCCATATCAGTGTTTCCCAGGAGCGATTTTCGTTGATGTGCATAGCAGAGGCATCACTGGGGGGCCAGCGGCATTTCTGCACTGACGATAACGCGCACTGTATGGTGGAGAGAATAGTGAACAAGACAAGGTGGATGACACGAGCCGTAATTGCATGTTATCCGGCGGATGGAATTGTGTTGGTTAGGCGGTGGGGGGGGGGGGCGGGGGAGGGGTGGGGAATAGTGCACGCACGGTGTATAAGGACATACGTGAATCAATGCATACGTCACGGTCATTCGTGATTCGTTTTGTCGTGATTTCCATGAACCAATTAGTAGTCCAATAATGGACATTAAAAATTATAGGGCCAGAAAATGGGTCATCTGGTTTTGAAAAAAGATGCATGTGGCATTTCACATCACTTTCCAAACAAACATTCGTCCTATGATATTTTATACAAGGCCGAACGCGCGCTTCGCGCGCTGCATTACAATCGGCAACTTGAAGTAAAAACAATTATTTTCCGAAGTTGAAGATACTGTTCATCATCGATCCTCTGGTAAAAAGGAGAAACGAAAGAAACCTATCGAAAAATCTCTATATTATATCGATATTAGCGTAAGAGACCGATATCGATATTACCGTAAGGCTGAAACCGACGCGCCACCAGTTAGTGAGGCGGAAGAAGGAAATCGAGAAGGAAGAAGGATTTCGAGATATATCGATTGGTTAGAGCCGGGTACGAGCCCGGTGGCACGTGCTGCGCACGCACACTTCGTCCTTCCGCCGCACTGGCTGGTGGCGCGTCGGTTTCGGTCTTACGCTTTTCGATAATTCCGATATGTATCGATAGTTGCTTTCGTCTCTCCTTTTTATAATAGGAGCATGTTTTTCAATAAATCTTATATTCACTCGATACCACGTGACTCATCACTTGCACATTACGAATTCCCACTAACGATCATAATCATATAATCGGAATTTGAGGAATAGTAAAAAATTGAAGATGACGTTGAAAAGGACATGTTATGGGCAGAATGATGTAATGCACGAAGGAAAAAAGTTATATAATGAGATTCCAGAGAGTGTAAAAGTATGGAAAATGAATGGGTTTAAAAGGGAGTTGTTGGCATTTATAAAGAAAAATAACGATTGTGACAAGTGCAATTTTGTAAAAAATGAATAATGTAGCGGAAAGCTAATAAACAAACAATCAATCAATCATAATCATAATAATAATACAGAGAATGTTTTTTGAATTACCTCTTCAATAAGTTCTCTGAAAATCATTACACAATCTCACTCACAATATGGTATATACGACATTGAATTCAAGAAAATTCTACGAAAACAAAGAACAGCGTGGTCAACCTAACCAAACATGAAGAGAATAATAAGCAGACGAACCAATGGCTCGCTGCAAGGTACCGAAGAGAGAGTCGCGGCCGGTGTGCCTCGAGATCCCCCCTAGCGGGACAGTCGCAAAAATTCCTCGGCTCAAATTTTCAATGGTGGGGGAAATTGGCGGGAATATCATAACCTAACCCAAATCATCACAGAACTTCAAGTGAACCAAACTTCGACAAATATAATGGACCCGCTTGCCGCGGATAATATGTATAGTTTTTGATAATTGAATTTTGATATTGATATTATTTGATTGAGCGATTGACAACTACTGGTCTTCATTTGAATGAATGTATGCGTGTTGGGTTCCTCGATGTCGCCAATTGGCCCAATTGCTGCATGATCTCTCTCCCTAAGTCGGAGAATTTGGGAGATATCGTAGGTTGCAGTCGAGTAGCTGCTATTGGTTGATATTTTTTTGCAAAAAAATACACATGTGTTGAAACGTAGTATAGGTATATACTACTTTCATGTAGATGTGGGATACTTTTTAAAGGGCAAAAGCAGACAAAAAGAAAAATCTGTTTAGTAACAAAATGAAAATACACTAAAGTTGATACACAAAAGTCTTGAATTGAACACTTCGATAACGCCTCTGATTCTACAATGACATTCGTCTGCCGCCTCAAACCCTGAGGACTTCGTCAAAAACGTCTAGATGAAGTACCTTTGTGAAGGACTTCCATGTCTATGATATAGAATTTTCACGCTAACTCCCAATTTATAAAACTACTCCTACGGCGGACAGTGGACTTGTCCCACTCCGATTACCTAGACTCAGCCCATTGTCGCTGCGGCTTGGGCCTCAATGACAACATGGTCATGCAGAAATCATGCGATACCTCCCTAGTAGAAATTGGACGAAATTCTGCGGCATTCAGCCGAAGTGGCTATACCTTTAACATTGAGTACCGCGGTGCAATACCGCGGCAAGGCCTATGCGACATTCAATTGCTACGTCAGATGCGCGCACAAATCACGTGCAATGGTTGTATCATGCCGACTGTCTCTCAAGGGTTTACAGTAGAGCTCCCTTTATTTCCCGAGCTCGGGGGTGACCTTGAAGCAATTTCGTGGAGAAAAACAATTAAGGAAGCCCCCCACTCTGCCCACTGGTTGGTTGGCGTGGTGGGGGTTGTCGGGAGCGGAAGGGGAAATAAGAGCAGAAGTAAACGGACTGGGTATCAAAAGTAAATAGGTTATGTTTCATGAATGCTCGGTCCCACTATTGAGACGCTGCGCAGTCTGGAGCGCATGACGTCGAAAACAAGGATAGACAAAGTACGGGGAGTGGGAGAAGGTTTTTGAGGGGAGACAAGTCGTGAGGGGAGTACAGCGAAAATAAAGGAAGCGGAAAATTAAGGGAGCTCTACTGTACAACTAATGGATCTGTTCTAGGTATTGAAGGTGTAAAATTTGTTGATGTTGATTTTAGGTGCACCGTTATTAGCCCAAGCGCGAGAAGAGCGCGACGGCGATTCTCCACCCAAAGAAAATCACTCATCGCCGTTAGTGCAAAAAACAAAATTACAATCTTTGAATGGACATGGAGAATTTTCAAGGCGTTTATCGACAAGCTCCTCGGGCAACGATAGCCCGAGCTCGTCGCACTCAATCAAACCCGAGGAGGAGGGCACTGGAAAGCACGAGGAACCAACACCTGTAC
The DNA here is from genome assembly GCA_026005395.1 of Asobara japonica. Classification (NCBI taxonomy): domain Eukaryota; kingdom Metazoa; phylum Arthropoda; class Insecta; order Hymenoptera; family Braconidae; genus Asobara; species Asobara japonica. The sequence continues at coordinate 2,178,057 of BQMI01000151.1, read as the reverse complement.
CACCACAAATATCGAGCGATGGCACGAGCAATGGAGCAGGTCTGAATGGTGGTATCAGGTGCATCTCCAGCGTATTCGCGGGTCATGCTAAGCTCAAGAGGCTGCTGGGAACCCTAGTACAGTTTGCTAATAATATATCATCCGAAACTGGTGACACTGTGCGCAGCCTTGTACTGGGGCTTTTGGTGAGTATATTTCAATTTTCATGTCCCCAAAAATATTTATCGTTATTTTTTTTTTTTTGCAGATTTTTTAATTCATTTGAAATTTCAGAATATTTTTTGATTTTGTATTTGTGATGCGAGAGAGCAATTTCATGATTATCGCCAAGTCGAGAGTAGCCCAAAATTTTTCAATTTTTTTTTTTTTTTTTTACAATTTTAGCGGAAGTCAAGTTAAGGTGGTCATTTTGTTGGAAGAGTCTAAAAAATATGATGCCAGTGTGTTTGATATTTTATTGACCGCAGGCGAAGAAACAGCTTTTGCCGCACTTTGCTCGATACACAAAGTGCCCCCTTTCAGAATATGTAGACACACGTGCGTGCATGACAGCCTGGGTCAACCATCAGGCGCCTCACCGGGGGGGGGGGGGCGAATCACCCGACATAAACCCCCTTGGGCCAGAAGGTCTCGTAGGAACGAAAAAAAAAAGGAAAATAAAAATGGATGAAAAAAACTGATAGCATCCGCGCAGTGCACTTGACCGTATGACGGAAAATTATAAGGCCCCCGTAGCGGCTTTCCGTCATGTCATACAATTCAATGTTTGGACCAGATAGTTGCGCTATACATCTGGATTCTCCCAAAATTGCGTAAATAGAAAAAAAACATAATTTGATATTTTCAAAATTTTGGAATTTTGAAACTTTTGAGAAATTTGCATTCGCGAATAAAATATCCCGAAATTGGGTATTCCCCCCCCCCCTCCCCCGAGAACTGTCTGGGAAACACGCCCACCAGAATGTCTGCATATTTAAACAAGCTCGTCTTGACGGATCTCACCGCAATAATGTTTTCCATTTTATTTTCAAGAGTGGTGCAATGACAGCCGAAGAGTTTCACACTGCCCTTCAGGAGGCGACAAATTTCCCCCTTCGGGACTTCGTTCTACCGTACCTCAGGCACACACTGCCCTCACTGAGACGCAATCTGAATGCTGCGGCGAGAGCCAATAATCAGGTGAGCGTGCACTCGCAATGAGTGGCATAAGTGAAAATTTTGAAATTATCAAAAATTCTACCAAACGTGTGTGTGTTTGTGTGTGTGTGTCCAATTTGAATTTTCAGTGACCGATGTCTGACTAACGAATCAAACGATCTGGGTCATCGAGGTCGTAATCGGAGCGTCTTCATGGAACTTAGATTGGATTAGTTTTCGGTTTAAATTGACCGAGCAGTTTTATTGTTATTAACAATTGAATTGTTCACAACGCTCTATTGCAAAAACGGTGAGAGATACGGCAGAAAGTGTTAAACAGAACTTGCTCTGTAAGTGGAAATGCACATTTAATTTCTTATGACTTTTTTCCATAAGTGTCATAATTAAGGAGGTGTGACGGGTTTAACCCTCGAGCGGTCGCACCCCTATTGGCGTCTCACTCCCACTCAAGTAACGCGCATAAGTCTCGTCCTCACGCTCACTATACGCCCACTCAAATGTTCATAATTATCGACTTCATAAATGGGATAGTTGAAAATTCTCAAATCTACCTCAAATTTGTCTCCTCTGTTATTCTTGAATACCAAAGTTTCGGAAATTTTTCTGAAAATTCCACTTGAAATTTTCGTCAAACTTTTCTTCCTCATCCCCCAAAAAAAAAAATAATTACCCCACAATTTGACCCACAAGGGACTGTATGGTTTATTAGAAAAGCCATCGGGGGACTATAAATCTCAGGTTCACGGCTACAAGCCAAAATTGCTGGTACCAGCAGCAACTTGTCCTCTCCCATAATACATAGAGCACAGTACCCAACCCCTCGGGTAATTTCGTTTCCGCCCATAAAATCTCGGACCGCCCTTGAAAAACCCACCTCTTATCACATTTTTACAGAATTAACAACTGCCCCCCCCCCTCCCACTACCCGCCACCCACCCACCTCCCCCCCCTCCCCACACCACTCCCTACCTCGCCAATTATAATAATCCTCACATCCCATTGCAAACACTCATAGGATTTTGTGGTCAGTTTAATTGATGATAGCGGGTTAAAGAATTTGCGCAAAGGGTCTCTCCTTCGCTAAGCCATCATGATTGAAAACAATTATAAAGACTGGTTTCAGAGAAAACACTAGGGTGGGTAAATCAGTATGACCTGTGAGGTTCACAACGAAAACTTGCAGATTTGAGAATTTTAAACTATCCCATTTATCAAGCAGATAATTATGAACATTTGAGTAGGCGCATAGTGAGCGTGAGAACGAGACTTATGCGCGTTACTGGAGTGGGAGTGCGACGCCAATAGGGGTGCGACCGCTCGAGGGTTGAACCCGTCATACCTCCTTAATTATGACAATTATGGAAAAAAGTCATAAGAAATTAAATGTGCATTTCCACTTACAGAGCAAGTTCTGTTTAACACTTTCTGCCGTATCTCTCACCGTTTTTGCAATAGAGCGTTGTGAACAATTCAATTGTTAATGACAAAAAAACTGCTTGGTCAATTTGAACCCAAAACTAATCCGATGTAAGTTCCATGGAGACGTTCCGATTACGACCTGGATGACCCAGATCATTCGGTCCGTTCGCGAGGAATCGTTAACCGGAGTTTCCGATTCGACACATACAAACACACACACACACACAAACATTTATTCAAAATTTGATGGCAAGTACTTTGGCATGCTCAACACACCGATTACGAATCGAAATAAACCGGCTGTATGTGTGACCCTCGACGGATCGCATGAACTTCCCTATATGTTAGTCTGTGTGTGTGTGTGTGTGTGTGTGTTGAAAATTTGGAATAAATTAGATGCTACCGCATTAATTTCGAGTATTGCAAAAAAATTCATTCGACAAAAATGTTTGCCCCTACATCGGCAACAGCGTTCATTTAAAACTTACCATTCGTATAACAGAGCGATATAAACAATCAAAGTTGTTAACCAGTGATATGTCCTAATCTATGAAAGTTATGAAAAAAAGTCATAAAACATTATGTGTGCATTCTTGTATAAGGAATAACATTCATTATACACTTTTTCTCCTATCTCTAACCATTCTCGCGATAGAGTGTTTTAAATTAATCAAATTGTTAATAACAATTGAAGGAATTATTTTTCAAGATTCACACTCCTTTCTCGCCTGGGCAATCAGTGAAAGGTGATTTTTGGTCACCGGAGAATCAAATCAATCTAGCTGTTTACAAGGAACAGCTGACTAAAAAATCACTCACATACAAACACACACACACACACACAACCCTCATTTAAAGTTTGCCAGAATGATGTAAAACGTCGATAAAAGTGAAAATTTTCCATTTCTGAAACCCTCCATTGCCGGGGTCATACCACTAACTTCCCTAACCCGGTAAAAAATCTCGATCTCAAAAAACCGGAAGTTAAAAAAAGATAAAAATTCCAAAAAAAATCTCACCATTCCCGCACTACCACAAACATTCAAAATTTCTTCAACACCATTTCCCTCACGCATGCATCCCTTGTACCGCTCCCAACCACCTCCCACCTCACCCATCACCACCCACTCATTGGTTAACCCGCTTATTTTAATTGCTGCCAACAGGTAATTGGACAATTTTGCAATTGAAAGTAGACAGTTGTGGGGTAATATATATTCAGTACGAGTAATGGTGGCCCATAACACCGTGAAAGGTACCCCTCCCCCTTCCACCCCCCCCCCCTCCCTTCTCCCCTTTGGTTTATTAGACCGACGAGTACAGTAATAAATCACAGTAGCGATAGTTGCAGGGCGCGTGGTGTAGCGTGAAAACGGCGCGTAAATAGAACACACACATGTGCAGGACAAATTTCTGTATGTACACGTGTGAATATAGGACTTTTATCCCGACATTCGTTGCACGGTTTTGGGCGGGGGGGGGGGGCAGAAGGGAGGGTGGCGGATGGACCGCGCTATTCGAATTCGACTAGCGGTTTTAAACGAGCGCCAATCCTCCAACATCTGCGTCCTCTCGCACACGGCCCGGATATCCGGCTCCAGATAGTACTATATAGTGGTCTTGGGGCGGGTGGGGGGGGGGGGGGGAAGATGGCGAAGGGAGCCAGATAAAGGATAAGGGATATGAGTTATATGCGGAGTATTGTCGAGATGGGACAAATCCAAAAGCATATGGGAGTCGATTGAGATCCTTGGGCCAAGACGATTGTTCTTTCGCGATGGAAATTCCTCAAGACCCTCAAAATCCAAAATCGAAGCGTTCGAAGAGGCAAATCCAGGATTCAGTATTAAATCCTCAAAATACGTACGATCGTGTTTGAAGTCTCAAATCAAATTCCCAAAAGCGTAAAATTCTGAGATCCGACTTTCAGAATGTTCAATTGAGAGCGCTTTTCTCATTGTACCGTAGACTAGGGCGCGTGAATGAGTTTAGATGAGCGATAATTCAGTGATGACCATAGTAGTATAGTTGATGATTCACTGAAAGCTAACTATGGGTCCAGCCATTTCATAAAATGTGCGAGTGAAGTGTTTCGCATCGGCCTTTGGATCTTACAAACTCATATTGAATGTGATCCAGGAAATAATTGACTCAATGGAGGCTCACGCACAAAATGAGATCGCAAGGGCAGGCGGGTGCCTAACTCGGCGCAGGGGGTGGATTTCGTCATAGCCACCTGTCATCGTAGCACAGGGGTTTCTGGAGATTTACCCTGTGCTTAGAAGTACGATGGCCTCAAAAGGAAAAGTCGGCCCCGGCCGCATGGATGGGTGTCCAGTAGTCCTATCGAAGAAATGCTGACGAACAGCTACGGGCGCAGGACAAGAGATTAATCGATTCATTGATTGATCGAGTGATGGTTGATCGATTAAGTGATTGATTGATTGATTGATTGATTGATTGATTGATTGACTGATCGGTAGATTGATTGATTGATCGAGTGATTGGTGGATCGATTAAGTGATTGATTGATTTATCGGTGGATTGATTGATTGATCGAGTGATTGGTGGATCGATTAAGTATTTGATCGATTGATTGATCAGTCGATTGATTGATGGATTGATCGGCCGTTTAATTGATCGATTGATTGATCAATCGATTGATTGATCGATTGATTGATTGATCGATTGATTGATCGATTGATTGATCGATTGATTGATCGATTGATTGATCGATTGATTGATCGATTGATTGATTGATCGATTGATTGATCAATTGATTGATCGATTGATTGATCGATTGATTGATCGATTGATTGATCGATTGATTGATCGATTGATTGATCGATTGATTGATCGATTGATTGATCGATTGATTGATCGATTGATTGATTGATTGTTTTATTTGCTATACATTGTGTTGTACAAAATAATCTGACCAAAATCAAGAACGAAAGTGAAGAAAGAAAAGAGAGAGGGATGAAGGGACAAAAACTCCTATTCTAGCGACAGGCAGCCAAACACCTCTAGCTCTGCTTTTCTTCTCCCTGATAATGATAAATGAATATGAGAACAGATTGGGGGGGGGAGGAGGAGATGGAGGAGCGAGAGTGGATATGAGGAGAACTCAGATGACGAAAAGAGTGAGGTAGGTGAGGAAGGATATTTGATGTAGAGAATTCTCAAGATGGAGCATAGCAAAAGGCAGATGGAATTCGATAGAGACCACTGGTCCAATACGGGTCTTTCTCCACCCGGAAGACCCTCGTGGTTGTGCAGTGCACGTTGGGAATTACTGGGTATTTGTATTCTAGAACTGACCGTGACCCGCGTCATTATTGGATGCTCAGTTCATCTTGGGGGTCTTTGAGGTAATGGTAGTATGGGGGAGTTGGATTAGCAGAGTCATTTGGCAGAATCAGGATAAGGGTTTATTAATTGAGGGGAATTTATGCGGAGCAAATGAAGGGATTTATTTTGCGGAAGTGATTAATAAGGTTGGTGATAGGCAGGTGTTGGAATCGGCCAACATTGTAGCAAGGGATGTAACGTAGAAAAGTGAAACGTGGAGACATAATGAAATTTTCATTTTTGATTTTCGGGGCAATTACAGTAACTTTCCCTTCCGGAAGTTGAATATTTTTCCTACTTCAATCATTAATTGGTAGCCCAGTAAATTCCTGAAATCTGAATCACAATGTTCCTTCGACAGCATTGCAACCATGTCGCACTGAACGATTTGGTCTGTTAGGTGGCTACCGCCAGCCACAACAACGAACCAATTCGACGGTGCCTACATACTCCGAAAAACCCCGGAACTGCGAGTTCCATATCCCTATCACTCTATTGCCCTACCCGAATATTTATTCAACGATACCGGACTTTTGATCCGTGCAAACATCTCCCCCGAACGAATTCGTCCCCGGACAATTCGCTGTGATGGTTCTAGTGAAATCTTACGGGAATACCATAACATCTTTTATGGTCAATCCTGTAAAAATCTATAGAATTTTATTGTACATACCTGGCTGGAGGCGCTTTAGCCCTTTGCAAGGTTCCTTCCAGGACCCTCAATACAGTAGAGCTCCCTTAATTTTCCGCTTCCTTTATTTTCGCTGTACTCCCCTCACGACTTGTCTCCCCTCAAAAACCTTCTCCCACTCCCCGTAATTTGTCTATCCTTGTTTTCGACGTCATGCGCTCCAGACTGCGCAGCGTCTCAATAGTGGGACCGAGCATTCATGAAACATAACCTATTTACTTTTGATACCCAGTCCGTTTACTTCTGCTCTTATTTCTCCTTCCGCTCCCGACAACCCCCACCACGCGAACCAACCAGCGGGCAGAGTGGGGGGCTTCCTTAATTTTTTTCTCCACGAAATTGCTTCAAGGTCACCCCCCGAGCTCGGAAAATAAAGGGAGCTCTACTGTAGTTAGAAAGAAAAAGTTTATAGAATTTTTCCATGCGCGATGCTACTTCAGAGAAGTCTTAAAGACCATATGTAAACTCCCTCATTGCCAAATCGTCTCTGATAATCATTATTTTATTGAATTGATCGTTGTTATTGATAATTTGATTGATTTAATTGGCCTCTGCGGTCAGTCATTTGGAGGTTGAAAATTTTGTTCAGTTGAGTCATGAATTTTAATAAAATTAAATGATAGTTTAGTCCGACGTTTCGGTCATAAGCCGGTGAACATCTTCAGGGATAATGTTGTCATCTACAAATTATTTTACAGATTCACATAACAAGACTCTGTAAGAGGGTCTTCTACCCTCGCGTGGTCGCACCTCTCCACCGAACGTATCTAGTCGCGTGTTAAGCGCATGCGCAGTCCCTATATTCTTGAGTGCGATGTTGTCAGAGCGCTTCGCAGTACCCAATTCAAGGCCCACCAAATTCAAATACACGCAAAGTTGAATGACTTGAAACTCATCATATATATAACTAATAATTGAAAGCATGACCAATTGAAAGAATTATGTTTTATTTGTTGGATTTTTTAATTCCAAACAAAAAACAACACGAGACGTGGCAACGTCGCATTGCAAAATTCTCTAACGTAACTGGTCGCACCACGAGCGCAGCGCACTTTTCTCTCGACCGCGCTCCATTCAACAATTAATGAAAAAAATTATGCGGTGAATGTAAAAATATGAAAGCGAGTTCTATGCGAAGAGGAAAAGTTATTTGAGGTATTCCTGAATTGCCATGTCGTAATTCATATTTTAGTGTTCATCACGACAATAAGAAAGTTGACTGCGCTCGTGCCATGACGCGACCACTCAGTTTAATTTTTATTATCTTCAAATTCATCTCCTTCAAGCATGTCAAAAATCAATCTTTCAGCCATCGTGACGTTCAGTATTGAGATCATCCATGACATAACTTACTATTCCCCCGCCTTTCCTCCAAATCTTTTAAACATTTTCGTCTAAAAATGCGCACGTGTATCGGTACCCAAGGAATTCACAGTTGTGGAGAATGTGGAAGGCAATCCAAATGCCACGTAGAGTACGAGGGGTGGTATATAGCATAAGAGAACTGAAGCAAAATCAACAGAGCATGGCCGACCGGCTGGCAGCTTGTTTTAATTTCCCAGAGAGGTGTACCCCCTGCGCACACCAGCTCTGTGAACACACAGCACATAGCAAACCCGTCTGTATGCCTTGAAGATGGATGAACGCGCGAGACGCTCAATTTAACTATATATTGATGAAACAACGGGACTATATATAGTACAATCGAAATAAAATAAACTCACTGAGTGGGACTGTGGGGTGAGCTGATACGGAAATAGAAAGAAATGGCTTCTTCTTTTTTTTTATGTGACGATGCTTCGCACTTTCAACATTTTTTATGTTTTATTTATTTTTTTATTTTTTTTTTCATCCCCAAAATATTCTAAATTTTGTTGGGTTTTGTAATTGTCAATGTCGGGGGTGGGGGGGGGGGGGTGGTTCATCATAGGCGTCAGCGATGGTAGCACGTGGGGTTCTTGGAGACTTACCCTGTGTTTAAAAATACGATGGCCTCAATGACAAAACTCGGCCCCAGCCACATGGATGGGTGTCCAGTAGGCCCTATCGAAGAAATGATGTAACAGCAATTAATTTTAAAATGAACCATAAGATTTTCTCTCCAACGTGAAAGCTGCTAAAAAAATTAATAAATAAAATTTCCCAAAGTTTCAAGAATGTAACAAAAATTCCAATCAGTCATCTGCGACTTCTGGTGTTCTCTACGTTTTGTTTCGAGGTAGAGATCTTGCAACTTAAACTAGGAAAATGCAAATTGATACTATTAATTTGCAATTCGTTCTAGTGACACTTGGTCTTCCGTATGCTTACGGAGCTGCGACAGATGGTGAGACGTTCTTAGATACACGTATACACTTGCAAGCAAAAATGGCGTCTGGCAACATGTTTTATATATCTCATTTTTTCTATTATTTTTTCATTCTCTCGCTCTCTCCTTTTCGTTTGGTGGAAATTTCCGAGATTTTATCTCCGGTATATTTAATGCGTAGTCGGGAAGCATTTGGAAGCATAATCCATTGGAGAATGATGCAACTGGCGAGGATTTCCGGATTACAACTGTGTATTTAGCAATTCTGCTGCCATTAAAATAAATCCCACGGTATTTTGTTCTGATATTAATATGTACAAATACAAACCTTAGTACAAACTCAGCCCCAAATATTTATTGTGAATTTCTGTTATGTTTTACACACTCTTTGCAAATTCGGGGATTATTTTCATTGTTCCTTTTTTTTTATCGAGTTTTCTTTTTTCTTAGTCCACTCGACCATTCTGATTGACTTGAAAGTTGTTTATTAACATTTGTCATATGTACGTACTATATACAGTACTGATCCTATAGTAAAAAGGAGAGACGAAACAGACTATTGATATATATCGCAATTATCGAAAACCGTAAGACCGAAACCGACGCGCCATCAGTCCGTGCGGCGGAAAACGGAAGTGCGCGGGCGAAGCCCGCGCCACCGGGCTTGTATATTAAAATCCTTAGTACTAGATTCTGATGTCGGCTTGTTGCTTTTTGGGTGACAAAATAGATGAGTGAAGTATAGAAATTGTAACCTAAATGTAATGAATTGCGCCATCTGCAACTCAGTATAGTAGAACTTCCATAAGGTGTCCACTTCAAATGCTATCCCTTCTCCTTCGCGCGGGGAAGTGACTTCTCCAACTACCCCACCGATCTCTCTAGGACTGGATAGCCGATTTCACTATTCACTATAGTATGGACGTTTAACTGCTCATTGGGTTTTTACGGCCGTTATCTTCCTATAGAAGGTATTTCTATTGGTTGAATTGGTTCTCGTTTCTGATTCGTTGGCGTGTCCCTCTTCTGTAGTTTTTTGGAACTTTGTAGTGGCGGTCGATTTCTGTTTGTTAACTTATATTTTTTTGTCAATTGCTTTCAGATAATTTGTTACGGTAAAGGCAGTCTTGGCATCGGGGTTGTTTAATAGCTTTTTGATATCTCTGTGTTGAATATTGATTTTATGTAGGGCCTTTCTCAGCGTTGATCGTAGATAGCCGATTCCTATGGTAGCCAGTGAGTTTAGAAGAACAAGCAGCGCCGCCGTATATTAGTAGGCAAACTGAAATTCTTTCTCGTGCGCATGCGTCGGTAGCTGTAGATACTGAGGTTACGGTGAATTAACCGAGCTTTGAGAAATAATTTCGGACATTTTACCGTGTAGGAGACCTCAGAAAATCGACCAACCATTTTGTCAACAAAACTAAATAACTTCTATGGAAATCACTCAACAAACAACGGACACGCTCAGCGGATTTTGAGGTTGTGGGACGTAGAACGTTTCACGGTAATTTGCCGTGCACGCTACCCCCACTCTTGCGCCGCGCATGCGCACTGGCGTCATCTTTAGTGCTCCTGCAATAATACGGCGGCGCCTCAACTAGGCATCAGCTATCCAGTTATATAGAGATCAGTGGGATACGCAGTGGGGGGCTCTTCCCCCTCTGTCTCGACTGCGCGGTAATTTGGGGAGGGGATCTCTGTTAGGTGTCCATGCGGGGAATGGACAGCCCGCATAGGAGGAAGCTATAGAAGCTCCGCATGGAACGCAAAAATACTATCAATTTTTTAAGGCACAACCGAAAAAGAAAGCCATGACTAAATATTTTTTGCGCCCGATATCTCCCCCCCCCCCCCCCCCCCCCCCCCCCAACGCGGAATCGAACCGGACAACTTTGGCGTCGCAGAAAAAAAAAATTTTAATTTTCTGTCAATAGCAAAGATTAATGAATCGATGCAATATCCGTTGATTACAGCTATATAGGAGGGTCTTAAAGAGCTCAGAGTTATAAGATTGAATTAGTAACGATAAATTCCATAGCTGCCAAGGCGCCTTTGGCATATGGGTTGAGGGAAAAATAAAAGGGGATTGGCGATAGGGAGTTCGATGAAGAAAACTCGAGACGAATATTAAAAATGAAACTGATTGTAATGGCAGTTAAGTTTGTAACCCCTAGACGTCAGAATGTTTTTCATCTACCGAGAGTTTTTCAATTACTGGGGTAATTAGCATACTTCACAAACTCAGTATTCAATCACCACGAGTTTCATTACCCACTTCATTTATTCCCTCTGTTATATTTATGCTTAATTAAGAACCGAGTTTGTCATATTCTGCACAGAAGATTGCCAATTTTCGACGTTTGTCGTTATTATGTAAGCAAACGGTACACAACAATTTTTTTTTCAAAATTATCGCAATTCTTGAAATTTCCAAATTTTAAATATTTTCCTAATTTTCCCAATTTTCCAAATGTTCTAGAATTTGAAATTTTTTAAAAGTTTCAAAGGTTTCGAAAATTTCCGAACTTTTAAAAATTTCCAAAATTACAAACATTCCAAACATTCAAAAAATTGCAAAAGTTTCAAAAATTTCAAACATTTCAAAAATTTCAAAAACTTCAAAAATTTTAAAAATTTCAAAAATTTCAAAAATTTTAAAAATTTCAAAAATTTCAAAAATTTCAAAAATTTCAAAAATTTCAAAAATTTCAAAAATTTCAAAAATTTCAAAAATTTCAAAAATTTCAAAAATTTCAAAAATTTCAAAAATTTCAAAAATTTCAAATATTTTAAAAACTTCCAAAATTTCAAAAATTTCCAAAATTTCCAAAATTTCAAAAATGTCCAAAATTTCCAAAATTTCCAAAATTTCCAAAATTTCCAAAATTTCAAAAATTTCAAAAATTTCAAAAATTTCAAAAAGTTCAAAAATTTCGAAAAGTTCAAAAATTTCAAAAATTTCAAAAATTTCAAAAAGTTCAAAAATTTCAAAAAGTTCAAAATTTCCAAATTTTCCAAAGATTCCACACAGTCACCCAGAAAAAAATAAAAGCCCTTTGCACCTTCGATGATTCGAAAGCCGCGTTAATAACTCAAATTTGTGTATTCCAGACTTGCGTCCAGTATTTGCGTGCGAATGAATCGGCAGTCCTGGAGACAGTGAGCTTGACCCCAAGTAGTGACACAGTCGAACTATTCGGTGATCGCAGCACCAATGGCACCTCTTCAACCACCAATTATAGCCACCGGTCCAGCACAGCATCCAGTGTCACATCAATTCCGCATAACCCGAATGCCCTGCATCATTACACCGGAGCAACCAACTTGGCAACAAAACGTCGAGCTTCTGACACCCCGTAAGTTGGAAAAAAAATAATGTTTACCCCTCGATTGAAGATCGCGATTGAGCTTAAGTATCGACGTAACCGCGGTCCTAGAATTGATGAGAGGTGAGGGTGGAAGTGAAATTTTATCCGATCATCAGCAATAACTCGTTAACGTGGGACGAAGTGAACACACCTGCGGCTACACGAGCTCAAAGCCGCAGAATGTTCCACTGATAATACCATTTTATCATATTTTTTGCCCATTTTTAATTATTCGGCTAGCATCTTGTTAAGGTGATAGGACTTCCCCGACACGCAGCACTATTATGCATGGCAACGCTTGAGGATTTTTTTCAAATGCATTAACATTTAGAGTATTACACAAAAATGAAGAATAGTATATTACGATCCAAGTCCAGAAAGTTTCATTTCCGGCTTCACCTCGGCCTTATATCACACACGGCAAGATATCAAACTTTCCGGCCGCATGTCGTATACTATTTTTCTTCTTTCCCACCCGGAAGTACGTTCAACAATAAATGTACCAATATTAAATAAATGGCAATAAATTCAACGATGAATACTTTTGTGGTCTGCGCGCGCACGCCGCTTGTCGGCCACCTTGTGAACTACATGCCCGCCCGACTTTTGCAAAACCGATGCGACGCCGAGATTTTGCTGGTCGGGGCGGGCAAAAAGTAAAAAATTGAAAAAAGAAAAAAAATTCTTTGGTAATGTTTCACTTTGCACAATAACTTTGGCCTCTTTGTCGAAATTTCTAAACATCTCTTCATCTGCAGAATTCTCGGAAGAAGAATCGCTCATTTTTTAGGCTAGCTCTCTTGATGTGCCGGCAGGCGACAGTTTCAATTCACTTGACTTTTTCAGCCACACGGTTCGTCAGCATCAAATTAACTTTTTAATGGGCAAAATCAATATTCATAAAAAATCAATAATGCATAATTTCACACAATTTTACTCCACATCAGGCCTGTATGTGATCCCATGACCCGTGTATGTATATAGTTGATCGTTTGACGCATGCGTGCTCACGTAACTACAAAAGTTTTTTGTGTGACCACGTGACGACAAAAGCGTACTTTCGACTCGAGGAGGAAGAAAAGACTTTTTCCACGCCTCACCGGAAAATTCTAACTTTTCCGCCCAGAAGCCGGCCGGAAAGTTCGAACTTCCCCTTGGGGCAGAAAATCCATAAAAATCCTCCACCGGACAGGAAGTACTTGCTTGCCAGCCTGCGGGCGAGAAAGAACTTCCCGTGAGGGCTGTGAAAAATGGTACATGGATTCCCGGACGTAAAACACTTCCGGGGGCCGTGACGGATGAACGTCAAGAATTAAAAAAATTTACCAAATTACCAATAATTTTTACAACATCAAAATTTTTCAATCGCCTTTGCTAAAGTTGGCGTTACTCTAAGCCTGATGAAAAACCCGTTAATACGCGGAAGTTGGTAATAGTACGCGCGAGACCATGGGCGAGAAAAGATGGTGGGGAGTTTGTGAATGCTGGAGGCTACAGCGTCCTCTCGATATGTCTCTGCCGCTGACGTTTCAATATATCACCTCACACACCTTTCCCACGGGTTTACGAAACTTGCCATTGCTGTTCCCTTTTCCTACGTCAGTTTCGGAGCACCCTCTGGGGTAATCTCAGACCACCCCACTCAACTTGGTATTTCCCTATTCCAGAATCTGTGGATTTCGCAGCGAATCTAAGACATGTAATCATGAATTTTCATTACTTCTGTATTCATAATCATACACAGGTAAATCACTGGATGAAAATCATGATTGTCCGATTTTGGAATTGGAATTCACAAGTTTATTATTTGGAGTCACGATATCCAGAATCGGGTTCACGATCTCCAGAATCTGGATCACGATCTCCATAATCTGGAATACAATCTCCAGAATCTAGATCACGATCTCCAGAATCGGGATCACGATCTCCATAATCTGGATCACGATCTCCATAATCTGGATCACGATCTCCCGAATCGAGTTCACAATTTCCAGAATGTGGATCACGATCTCCAGAATCTGGATCACGATCTCCAGAATCTGGAGCACGATCTCCAGAATCTGGATCACGATCTCCAGAATCTGGAGCACGATCTCCAGAGTCTGGATCACGATCTCCATAATCTGGATCGCAATTTCCAGAACCTGGATCACGATTCCCAGGATCCGGACCGCGATCTCCATAATCAGTATCACGATCTCCAGAATGGGGGTCACGATCTCCAGAATCAGGATCACGATCTTCAGAATCTAGTTCACGATCTCCAGAACCTAGATCACGATCTCCAGAATCTGGATCACGATCTCCAGAATCTAGTTCACGATCTCCAGAATCTAGATCACGATCGCCAGAACCTAGATCACGATCTCCAGAACCTAGATCACGATCTCCAGAATCTGGATCACGATCTCCATAATCGGGATCACGATCTCCAGAATCGGGATCACGATCTCCAGAATCGGGATCACGATCTCCAGAATCGGGATCACGATCTCCAGAATGGGGATCACGATCTCCAGGATCGGGATCACGATCTCCAGAATCGGGATGACGATCTACATAATCGGGATCACGATCTCCAGAATCGGGATCACGATCTCCAGAATCTAGATGACGATCTCCAGAATCTAGATGACGATCTCCAGAATCTAGATGAGGATCTCCAGAATCTAGATCACGATCTCCAGAATCGGGATCACGATCTCCAGAATGGGGATCACGATCTCCAGAATCAGGATCACGATCTGCAGAATCCGGTTCACGATCTCCAGTGTCAAACTTGAGTTTAAACTTGAGATAACAAGGAGACTCTAGTTGATATTGTCCACATATATTAATCACATGCTTCGTAATAACTCCTGTCACCTATATATAAAACTTTATCTAAGACCTTTATGTTATCCAAAGGTACTACGAGAATGGCAGTGAAGAAACGCCGATCTATGGTAAACGCTCAAATCCCTGGAGTCATCATGCTCATCAACAACAATCAGACCCCTATTGCTGGTACCATCCCCTACACTCATCTGGTACCACAGTTCAAGGTCACTCGCAGTCTCACGTACCGCCAAATCTGGTCCAGATCAATCAGCTTTCAGCGTTTGGTCCATCTCATCCGCCTCAGCAGCAGGTATTGTCATATGTAGTCCACAGAATCTGCATATAATCCTTTATTGCTCAAACCTATAGTGTCCAAAATTTTGGAATTTCAAAATCGTCCAAATCTCATAAACGTCCACTTAAAAAAAAATTCCACTCATCTTGCAATCTTAACAACTACCTCTTATAATTCTAAAATTTAATCAGTGAGCTGACAAATGATCCATCTCAGTCGAATCTAACGTTGATACCTTTCCAGCAGCAGCAGATTAATCATCTACCTGGACAAATGCAGAATGGCTCTAGTCTAGATGACGAATGGAAGAATATTCACGTTATGCTCAATTGCATTCTGGGAATGGTGGAGAAGACAAAACGCGCACTTGTGATACTCCAGAGACGGGGTTGTTCCAGTCCAGCTGCTGCAACACCTGCTTCCGGATTGGCTTGCACGCAAAATGGCACCAGTAATGGCAACAATCTTTCCGGTACAAATGGCACGCAGATAGAGCCATCGAGTGGAGATCGCGATGGCAATTTAAAGCGATTGTCAGGGGAAATTGTGGCACAAACCATTAGGGCCACTGAAGATAGAGTGGCGGCTGAGGTCAAACGCAGAGCTGGTAAGTCAGGCGAAATATTAACTTCCCGATGGAAAAGTTACTGTAATTGCCCCGAAAATCAAAAATGAAAATTTCATCATATCTCCACGTTTCAAGCTATTGCCAATCGTTTAACGCTATTGTAACAAAAATGTCTGTATGTATGTAACGATGGATGTGTATCCTTATGTATGTGCCATCAATTTTTGTCCAACGATTTCTACAACACCAATGAAGCGATTTGATTAATTTTGTTTAATCGATGCGTTTTCACGTAACTAAGAGCTGATTAGATTTTGGATTAAATCGATACAGTGGTTTCAAATTTATCCAGAAAAGTATGATAGCCCAAAACCATGAAAATTTTGAATGGCTCAGCTTTTCTTAGCGCATGTTATGATCGAGTTAATAAAAGTCATAATTGGAAGATAAATGTAGTTTTCAGGCTTGTGTGAAATTTGGGCAAAATTCATCTACACATTTAATAGTTATTAACTTTTTGCAAGTGGCGCGAAATTTTTCTTCACATTGAAACTTGCAAAATCGCATATGCGCCATCTGAAGAGAAAATGACTCTCAACTTCTACCCAAGACCTTCTCTTTGGCTTGTGCCTAGTGTTTTCCGATACACCAAAGAGTATCGATACTCTGCAGTGAATCGAATCGAAGAGTTCAGTATGGATCCGCCAAAGTATCGATCCTGTAGTGGTAAACAGTACTTGGGCCGGTATAACTGTGCGTGCTTTGTACAATTTCATTTTGAAAAATTTTGCGATAAAACATCCTACATGAAAATGTGTCAATACATCCATTTACATCATCAGAAGAGATTATAAATTTTTGAAACTGGGCATACAGGCACTATCTTAACAATCATTGAAGTTGTGTAACTAGACGGCCATCATGGGCTCCTTGTTGGATCATTAACCTCCCGATTTAGGCAAGTCATTCACTTATTGACTGGTTTTTCATCAGATGAAGCAGTGCAAGAGGTGAAGCGCGCCGCCATGGTGGAGGTCCAGCGCGCAGTGGCTGTAGCAGTGGCTGAATCGCGTGCGAGTGAAAGGATGCGGGTACATCATCTTTTGGACATACCACTAGCGCAAAGAGGACATGGTGCCATAAGACAAAGTTCATTTCACCGAGTTGGTAGTCATGGTGCACCAGAGACCACCCCTAAAGCAGCGCCAGAGGACGAGAAGGAGCATTTGAATATTGTAGGATCCGTAAGTTCTCGTTCTAAAGAGAGTCAAACATTCTTAGACTTCTCCATTTGCTCAGCATCTCTGGTCCAAATGTCATTGTACCATGAAAGTATAAATTATTTCTCCATACTCTAGACCTGTTGGAACTGCGGCAGACCGGCATTAGAGACCTGCGGCGGTTGTGGAATAGCCAGATATTGTGGTTCATTTTGCCAGCATCGAGATTGGGAAACTGGCGGACACCATGCCACTTGTCGAGCTAGTCCCACCCAAGAATCGCGTCGTTCATCATCGCGCAGTCCACCAAGGTCCGGCACAAATGAAGTGGACAGTGTTACCCCAACAGTAGCTAAAGGAAAGTGATTATATAGAAGAGACTCCTCTGTCCTTTTGCAATTCAATAGAATACACTATACTCATTCCTGTCGATGAGCCAGTCAAATGATGCAGAAGACATCTAATCGTCCTCATGCACGGAGCGAAATAATTAGTGTGAATTACTATGAGAAATTTTTCTTTTCTAGTAACGGTTACCATGGAACATAGTAACTATGATGGTGTACGTG
Source organism: Asobara japonica (assembly GCA_026005395.1). Classification (NCBI taxonomy): domain Eukaryota; kingdom Metazoa; phylum Arthropoda; class Insecta; order Hymenoptera; family Braconidae; genus Asobara; species Asobara japonica. The sequence continues at coordinate 2,160,287 of BQMI01000151.1, read as the reverse complement.
GAAATGGTGTTTATGCAACATAGTAGCTATCATGTGGCATAGTAATTATTATGCTCAACATAATAGAAATTTTTCGTATACTATGCATTGCATTAGCTTTTAGGCGTTGCAATTAGTTTTAAAGGTTTTTTTACAAACTTTGAGGCTCTATTTAGCAAAAATGGTTACAAATCGATTATTCGATTTCCCATCTTTCTGTCAATTTTTGGATTTCAGCTCGGAAGAGCAGTTCGTCTTTTAATGCGATCCATGTATCATGTCGCGAGTAATTGTTTTGGAGCGCCCGCACGCATCATACACTTATATCGGCATCTCTTAGAAAACTTTTAAAACTAATTGCAACGCGTACCATTGGAATAGTGCATAGTACTAATCATAGTATGCTGGTGTCAGCACGGATAATCCCTGATAGTGGTTGCCATAGTAATCACCATGGACAACATTGCATAGTAGTTGACACTATGCGCATAAAAATGATCACTATGTCAGAAAAACCATCATACATAATACTATGCACCATACCAGATACCATGTCAGCAATTACTAGGGTGTCACCATCGGTAACCGCTACATTTTCGCCTGGGACTTTTTGGCGGATAATGTTCAATAAAATCATTCATCAATCATGGTGCGGTCAAATTTTTTTTTCGCGCCAAAAAAAAAGTCAAATTTCGCTGAAAAGTTGGATACCATGTGATACCATAATAACCACTACTATTTTTTACTCTCCGCGTTGCCATAATTGTTTCCCACAATTCGTATTGTTATCACGTTCTACCTGTACGTGAATAATCCCTACTTTTACGTTTATGTCTGTTTTGAACGAAAAAAAATTCACAATTAATAGGTATAAAATCATAAACTACGTTCTAATATTGTAATCGTGCATATTGATTATTAATGAAAAAAATCTTCAATATAGAAATGCAATTTGTCACAGAGCACGTGGGAGAGCATGGGGCAAAATGGGTCCCTCTTCAGGGAGATTATAAAAATTTGACAATTTGGAAAAATTGCAAAAAGAGCTCAAAACAAAAATCGTCTATGACCCATTTTGCCCCATGCTCCCCTGATTTTACCAATTTAGTTATTAGTACTGTTACCAAATTTTTGTTAACTTTTTGATTTACCAATAACTGCACTACCTTATCATCCTAGTCAATTGCGATCAGATACAACTTAATGTATAAATAATAAAATTTAAATCATTGATTTATTTCATAAATGATAATTCTGTAAAATTAATCACTGTTCTAGTCATAAACACAATTACCAGAATCAAAAGGAGAATAATAAATTATGAGTAGAATTGAATAAATTTGTCTAAGAGAATTTTGGTCAGGGGGAATGGTGGAATGAGCCCCATTGAATAAGTTGTCTGGGACTATACGTCGATCTGACCTCCAATTTATTGCGCGAAGATTTGAATCAATCTTTACAACACTTCAAAAGCTCTGGGCTATCTTCATCAGGTAAACACATTTTATCTAAAAGTCGCACATACGATATACATTACATAAGTTATAACAAAAACATTTTTTTTAAAATAAATTTAAATAAAGAATAACTTTTCTTCGGTGAAATGATCAAATACAAATGATGAAATAATTTTGTTTGAAAACTGTAGAGAATCATAAGTGCACTTATACTCGAGTTTACATTTACTTAAAAATCTTTAGTACTCTTTAAATTTGACATTAATTAGGCTTTCGGAAGTGAGACTCAAACCCGATCCTCTTCCAGAGTGACTCCACACTTCTAAAAGTGAACTTAAACATAACTTTTTGACTTCCCGACTTGGGCAGTTATCGTAATGACCCCAATAATGAAGAGTCTCAGAAATGGAAAATGTTCACTTCCCTCGACGTTTTACATGTGACAAATTTTAGATGAGGGTTCTGTGTGTGTGTTCCTATGTGAGTAATTTTTTAGTCAACGGTTCCTCGTGAACGGCTCGATCGATTTGTTCCTCCTTTGACCAAAAATCGCCTCTCACTGATGTCCAAGCGGGAAAGAAGTGTCAACCTTGAAAAACAATTCCTTCAATGGTTATTAACAATTTGAATTATTTAAAACGCTCTATCGCGAGAACGGTTGGAGATGGGAGAAAAAGTGTATAATGAATATTATTCCTCATACAAAAATACACACATAATGTTTTATGACTTTTTTTCATAACTTTCATAGCTCAGGAAATATCACTGGTTAACAATTTTTATTGTTTATATCGCTCTATTACACGAACGGTAAGAGTTAGATGGACAAGTTTTGGATAAAAGTTGTTCCCCATGTAGAAACAAACATTTTTGGTTGTATGGATTGTTTTGTAACACTCATAATTAAGGCGATAGCGTTTGATTTATCCCAAATTTTCAATTAACACACGCACACGGACTAATACATCGGGAAGTTCATGATGCGATCCGTCAAGGGTCTCGCGTACATCCCGTTTATTATACCATCAAATCAATGTCCAACCACCTCTAAAATCAATATGCAACTTCGTCAAAGTCTCTCACCTTGATAATTATTCCTAATCGTAGCAAGTGTTGATACAAAGTCAACACATAAAATCCTTCAATCGTAAATTTATGCAGCGCTTCATTGACTGAGAGGGCAAAGATCGCATACCTCGCAAATCCATACGCACTTCATTACAAGCAGCTAGGGATTGTTCCCAATCGTCTATAATCATTTTTCAAAAGTGATGCATCTTATTAGGAAGAAAGTACAGAATTTGGCGGCAATTATGCTATAAAAATAATTACACGTCACAGCGAAGTTTTTCAGGGCTTCAAAGATTCTTACAGACAGGTTTCATAATGGATTTGTTAACGGGGTTACTTCGTAAAGCTATGCGCATGCGCGTTCCGTATTCATTCGGATAGTGGACCTTTCTTGTCTCTAATTTATTTGTGTGAAAAACAAAAAGGAAATGGAATTATGGAGGCAAAATATTGTCACAAGGTTATCCCGCTTATGTTTCAAACCAATTTACGAAACACTAGCGACATCGCGTGAGTAAACCGGAAGTGTACGTGGACTGACTATCGGCTTCAGTTTTCCTCAGACAGTGGCGGCTATTAGTGAGACAAGAATTGACAAAATAAGCTTAGCAACAATGGAGGTAATTACCGCTCACTTTATAAATTAATGAGAGAAAATTATACGCACATCAACTCTCTCGTTACTTAATTATTTATATTCAATTGCAGATTGAAATTGTTGGAGCCCGAAACTCCAAAACCATAACTACCGTCAGAGTGAGTAAACAATTTTTTCCCCGGTACAAATATTTAATCATTCGGTTTTCTTACCTTTTTTTCGCATTATTTTTCCTTTTCTTCAACTGTCAATGACACTTTGTATATCTTGCAATAAATTTAAATGACTCAAGTTTTTGGATGGATACTTATGATTATTATTATTATTTTTTAAGCGGTTATTATTTTTTTATTTTTATTTTCGATAACTTTGATTTAGTAAATGACCATAAAATTAATTATCGAATATACTATATATATATATATATATATATATAAGTCGTACATTTTGTGCAATTTTTCTCGTTATCCAGATTCTCAAAATTTGGAATAATTTTTTTTATTTTTCAAGAATTGTTTCCATACTTTTGCAGACACTAAGAAAAAATTATAAGATTATTTACCGGTATGTATATTTGAATGAGAAAAATTGCACAGAAAATCTCAAAATTGAGGGATTTGGGGCAATTTTTTTTATTGTGATTTGTAATGAAATTGATGATGAAATTCACAGGTGACTGATAGTACAACAGTTGGTGACATAAAAAAAGAATTGCATAAACAGAAAAAAGCCCCTTACGTGGAGAGACAGAGTCTTCGTGCTGAGCCAAAGGGCAAGTCATTATCGGATTCGGAGAGTGCAAAGTCATTGGGTTTGCGGAATGCATCGAAATTGTATTATAAGGATTTGGGGCCACAAATTGGGTGGAAAACAGTGTTTTTAGCTGAATATGCAGGACCTTTGTTTGTGTATTTATGGGTTTATTCGAGGCCATGGGTATTCTATGGGGAAGTTGGTCAAGAGGCCAAATCTGTGGTTCAGTAAGTTGATCCATGATATAGTCAATTGACTAGCTATTGTTAATCTGTATTCAATAGGTAACACGTCAGCACTTGCTTCATTGGCAGGTATTCGTTGCACAGTACCCGCATTTCAATTTTTTAATTCAAAATGTAAACGCAAAAATGTATTTCCAGAAATTTCCAGTTTGAGAAATTACAGACAAATCAGAATTTTTTTTTCATTACATAAATAGCATAGCTGCAACAATGAAATTTTGGAACACTTTCGTGTTCTTGAGAATTATGCAACGTTTCAAATGTTCAGAAAATTAAAAAAAAAACTGCGGTAATTGAGAAGAGGGAAATCTCAAGTTTGAGAAATTTGAAAAAATGTGAAACGCGAATACTTTTTGAAAATCGTGGAATAATTTTTCTTCTAAATTTAAGGTTTCGACTTTTTCAACTTCTGAAATCTTTGATGTTGTTTTTTTCATTCGTGTTGAGCTTTAGGATTATTTTAAATTTCCAAAGCGGCTCGAACTTTTTAAAGTCTATGAAGTTGTGATATTTTTTAATTTTTTGAAGTTTTGAAAATACGTTGAATTTGAAGTTGATTAAAGATTTTGAATTCTGGTAATTACCTAAATGTCGAAAATTTGTTTGCTTTTTTTAATGTCTTTCAATTATTTTAGAAGCAATAGTAGCATAATTTTATTGGCGCTTGCACAACAGATAGAATTCGAATTCCACCCACCCACCTACCCACTTACCCACTTACCCATCCACCCACCTACCCACTTACCCACCCTCCCCTACTCACCTACCCACCCACCCACCCATCTACCCACTCACCCACCCACCTACCCACTCACCCACTTATACACACACACACACACGCAGAGTTAGTTAGAAGTATCAAGTAGTAATAAAACGCCTACAAAAGCTTACATTTAAAATTTATGACAATACCATTCTCTATCAATAAATTGACAAATTTCTCCAAAAATTCCTCATTTTTCAGTTATGCCGCTGCCTGCTGGACAATCCACTACGCCAAAAGACTTCTAGAGACAGTTTTTGTTCATCGATTTAGCCATGCCACAATGCCCCTGACTAATCTATTCAAAAATTGCTCCTACTACTGGCTCTTCACCATGTACGTGGCATATCATGTCAATCATCCATTATACACAGCGCCCAATGTAGTTCTCTCAACAATTGGTCTCGCAATGTTTGCACTTTGCGAGTTGGGTAATCTCTCCATCCACATGGCCCTGAGAGACCTAAGACCACCAGGTACAAAAGTAAGAAGAATTCCACAGTCAACGGGCAACCCTTTCACTGCTCTATTCAACTCTGTGTCGTGTCCCAATTACACTTATGAAATTGGCAGCTGGATTGGATTCACTATAATGACTAAGTGTATTCCAGGTAATGTTTACTTCAATTTTTAGGTTTACTCAATTGTAATTCATTTCAATTATCCAAAATTAATTTTTGTTGTCTATTTTTTAAAAATAATATTACAAGTACTTCTAAAGTTTTAATTGTCTCGTTCTTTATAGGAACACACTTACACACACATACAGATACATTTTTTTGAAAATGGCTTAGAAATATTAGAAAGACCTTGAAACGTGTAACCATAACGAAAATTTTTTTCGTTTTCGGGGACAAAACAATAACTTAAAAAAACACAAAACGAATATTACAAAGAATACTAATAAATAACTAAAAATCTCTTTTCAGCTGGGCTCTTCGCACTAGCCGGTGCCTACCAAATGAGTATCTGGGCATTAGGAAAGCACAGGGCTTACAAAAAAGAGTTTTCGGATTACCCGAAGGGACGCAAAGCGATAATCCCAGGTCTTCTCTAAGTCACTCTCTGTCTCTATCATTTTGTTCTTCAAAACGGGTTATTTTTTACTTAATTTCCATTGTTCTACTTTATTTAAGGTTGTTACTATTTCGATACAGTAATGGACGCTCACCTGGCAGTACCATCGATAAATAAACAATATTTTACATAAGTTTTTTAAAATTATTTTTTGATATTTGTAGGAATTTAATTAAATATAAAATTTATTTACCTTTTTCTCTGGTCTACTTTAGTGTGATGTGACGTGTGGCCAGAGTCTAATTCAATGTGAGTGTGCTTTTGTACTGGTGTAAATAGAGTGAATCTCGTTGTTCGTTACAAAAAATGCTTTTGCACAAGTGCAATGTACCTGGGGCAAAATCAAGCCGGCCAACTTGGGCTGCGACATTCTGACAAATTTAGTCGACGGTTCCTCGTAAACGTCTCGATCGATTTGTTCCTCCTTCGACCAAAAATCACCTCTCACTTGAGGTGAATCTTGAAAACCAATTCCTTCAATTGTAATTAACAATTTTAGTTATTTAAAATGCTCCATCGCGAGAACGGTTGGAGATGGGGGAAAAAGTGTATAATGAATGTTATTCCTTATACAAAAATACACACATAATGTCTTATGACTTTTTTTCATAACTTTCATAGCTCAGGACATATCACTGGTTAACAATTTCAATTGTTCATGTCGCTCTATTACACGAACCGTAAGAGTTAGATGGAAAAGTTTTAAATAAAAGTTGTTCCCCATGTGAAAACAGACATTTTTTGCTGTATGAATTTTTTTGTGACACTCATAATTGAGGCGATAGCGTTTAATCTATTCACACACACCCACACACAAATTCAGGGTGCGACGTCTGTCACTGTAACTTTATCGCGTGTTTTCTGTAAGTAAACGAACTTTGTTAAGATGTCTGTCATACAGGAAGAAGCAATGATAAATTTGGGGTAATTACAATAACTTGGACGCAAAAAAAATCTGAAAAGATTCTTTATAAAATGTTTATTCTTCGGCAATTTACTTATATACTCATAATACATTATAGGTCTCTAGTCTTGCACGTATTATGCAATTTCATTTACGTATTAATTTTCTTAGAATATATAGTACAATGCCTTTTGTATTTAAACATACGAAGTATAAAATTTTCATGGACTCTGTCGCTGTACACTTTAGCCAAATTTTCTTTTCATTATCAATGTACAATTTCATGGGACTTCATTTGAATGGCCAATCACGAGTTGGTATTTCAAAAAAATTGAAAACATTTTTTTTAACGCTATGACATGTCTAGAAGATTTTCCCCAAGCTTGAAGTCAAACGAAATGATGATCTAGGTGATGGAGCTTGGGGGGGGGGGGCACCCATCCCATTAGGCTTTTGAAGTCAGTGGACACGATTCCTCAAAAAACTAGTGAAACGACCTCATTTAAATTTTACATACTTCTTCTGGATACTAGTACTTAGTGCTTGACCGAAGGATTTTTCTTGTTTTTTTTTCATTACACACATTTTTTCAAGGTCATCTCTGGTGAACATTACCGAAAAAACTTTTTTTGCATCTCTGCCAAAAATTCAAATTTAATCTTTTTTCCTAGATCCTTCGTTCAAGCACCAGATACACTCCTCTACCGATGAAATTTGAATTTTTCATTTGAGATCAATTGTTCATCCATCATGAATTGCGATGAGATTTTTTTGCCATGTGCCTTTGCCATTTTTTTTGCGAGGTGAAAACCAGCTGCCAATCGCTGAATATCTCAATTTATAAAGTGAAAAATTCATAAAATGTTGTTCAAATGTTGCTCTTTCTTACACTTACAAGTTGGAATAATTTCGTTCATTTGTTATATGAAATAAAAATTCGGGAAAAATCGAACCCTTTCATACACCATCGCGACATTTCCAGATATTAAAAAATAAGGTTTCTCACAAAATCATTCAGATTGGGATAGTCATCCTAACAGTTCATAGTGCAAAATAGGTATTTCAATTGCATTTTATGGAAATAACTTCAGTGAATAATTCACCATGTGAAAACTGATCCTCGAACTTGGTCATTAAAACTCTCACTGTTCTGTTCCGCGCAATTGATGGCCAGTAATTCTTCATCCACAATCTGGGCGAGTTATTCATTTAATACTGAATTGGTAAAAACAGTCGTTTACCCAGTTTGTAATCGATTTTTTCTTCCAAATTTGGTGATCACAAAAAAACATAGTTGACATTTTTTTCCCAGATCATTTGGTCAAATACTTTTTTCGTAAAACATTGACTGAACCTGCCTCACAATTCCTTCAATTGATTCACCTAGGACTTGAAAAATTAAGTACAAGTTGCCGAGTCATACAAGACTCCAAATTCTGCAAATTGAAATGTTCAAATCTTTTGCAATTTAAGTTTTTTTTCTGTGCATACCCTTGAGCATATCTCTTGCTATTGCCCGCAAGACAGTTGTCGAAATATATAGGCAATTTATTAATTTGCAGAATAATGATCCAGGTTTCATTTTTAAAAAAAATCAGTGTAATATATCCAACTGATTTCGTTACTAACTCACTCATCAAAATCAACAAATGAAACAAAATCACAAAATATTAAACCACCACGAATAAATGAAATGCAAAACACATTTCTTGTCATTTTTGTCTCAACATCTCCTCGAAGATACGCAAGTTATTGAAACAATATTGTACGAGATATTTCAGACAAATTCACCGCATGATGAATGCCTTCGTCATCTCCAGCAGTTCCTGCTTTCTCAAGTGGCTGTCTCACGTTTTCATTTACTAAATCAACTGTAAAGTCACCGAGGTTTGAGTAAAAAAATCAAAACTCGTTCAAATGAAAATCAAACCAATAGCACAATTAACCAGTTTGTTAAAATTCACAACTTTTAACTCGCGGTGGACGATCAGAGTTTTCGCAGATCAAGGACAAATACACTGCCATCAGACGCTGATGCACCAACTTTATCACCTCTGCTATTCCAACAAACCTCAAATATTCCACCGGTACCTTTGTAGCTGTGCACCAACTGTCCACTCTGCGGAAAAAGCGAAAGATAGAATTTAGAACGGTTCTCATTGCCTTTTTAAAGAATTATAAGTTTCAAAATTGGGTTTCCGTACCTGTGTGGCCCAAATGTGTACGCATTTGTCGAAGCTACCACTTGCCAAGAATTTACCATCGGGACTAAAAGCAACACTGTAAACTGGCTCCCTGTGTTTTGTTAAAGTGTGAATGCAGGCACCTTTTTCCACATCCCAAAGTCTTACAGTTGAATCGAACGATGCACTTGCCAAAGTAACATTCATGTTTGGATTTTGTGTTCCTGGACCAGTGGGCGACCATTTTATCGTATAAATTTCTTTACTGTGCGCTTGAAGATTGTGAACCCAGGTATCTTGCTTCATTGACCAAATTTTTAGGCTCATGTCGTCGGAACAACTCGCTAGAAGATTTCCTTGAGGATCCCATTTTATAGCGTTCACTTCATTCTGGAAATACCATTTAAAATTTCAGAGTTTTGGAGAAAACAAATTAATCCCACACACAAATTGGATTTTAAATGTGAACCCACACAACGGGCCAAACATCCTTAAAAGCTAAATATAATCTAGGATTTTGATCATTTAGATGATAGAATTGAAAATTCTGATCAAGATTATCAATTGATCATTTGTAACCGGTTTTGAAAATATGGAAAAGCAATGCAATAATATCTCAAAATGTTGGAAGTTCCCATGGCTGTCCCCTCAATAAAAATCACTGTCTGTTAATCTTCAAAATGATAAATTTGTACATTATTATAATTAATCTTTCGTTCATAATTTTCGAAAGCAAATTTTAGAAATTGATCAGACTATTAGCAATCTCTCTCCAGTTGAATGCCTGTTTAAAAAACTTTTGGCTTGAATGAAAAGATCTATCATTTATGACCGTATCATGCTAAAAAAAACATTAATAACTCACTGTATGTCCCCTGAAGCTCTTTATAGGCTTGTCCACGTGAAGTTTACACACGTGAATATACTGATCTGTTGAGCAACTGGCAAACGATGTATTTGTTTGCCAATCAACATCCAGTGCTGGTGCCCAATGGAAGCTAAATTGTTGTGTACACTGTCCACTAGCAGCATCCCAGATAATTGTTGTCTTATCTACACCAGCACTGAGAATGTAATTACCACGTTTGTTCCATTTTAGAGCAAATATTGGACCTTTATGTTGCCCTAGGGTTGAGGATAATCTACCGTCTGTCGTCCAGATTCTGGCGTATCCGTCGTAGCTACCCGTTGCAAGGTAGGTACCATCACACTAGAGTAAAAATAACAGTATGAATTTTTTTAAAACAATTCAAATCAACCAGTGCATTGATAGAATATATTTTTTGCGATCATAACACCAATTTCTAATCACCTGGGAATGAGTGATCTGGCAAAAAAAATTTGAAATGAGTTTCTTCTTCAAGAAACTGATGTTGTAAACGCAGAAAATAATTCTACCTTTACCTGAATACTGAGTGTGTACAGTGAAAAAATAAGTCATAGATGTGACTGCCTGCTGCTTTACTTACATTCCAATCGAGAGAAGTTACGTCTTTATTGCTGGGTACCTCTGCCCCACCCCTTTGAATGCAATGACGAAGAACCAGTTGATTTGGCGCTTGTGAATTATCTGACATATCCCAAATGCGCGCTGTACTATCACCTGAGCCAGATGCTAAAAGATCGGTCGTTGGATTCCAGGCGCAAATGAATACTTCAGATTCGTGTCCCCGTAATATCGTAGCTTTACTCGCAGGAATTTCCACACTTGCTGTATTATCGGTCCCTGCACCTTCACGTTGTTCATCAACTTCCATTTCTGCACGATCGCCAGCAGGCTCTGCAGTGGCTACAGTTTCGTTCGATGCAACAACTGAAATTTTAGAGGGTAAAATTAAGTAGGTTTTTCCTTGCAGTTAGCTTTTCCTTATGGAATTTCATGGGATAAATTTTTTTGCATTGCGCGCTTCTGAAATTTCTGCGTTTTCTAATTTGAAGATTTTCGCCATTTGTAGAAACTGAACCGGAAGATGGAATTGACTGTGTTATAAGAGATTGTGTGAACTTCTCGTAAATATTCAAGAAAAATCCACAATCATGACTTCCCAAAAATCTTCATACATATTAGTTTAATTTTCCTAAGAAAATGTTCATATACAAATTTATCGAATATCGTCCAGAAAGTTAACTTAAAAAAATATTCCGCCCATTCACTCTTGGGTAAACATATTTCGCCACATGTAAAAATGGAAAACTTGGAAAAAATTGTGTGTAAAATTTACCTTCTTCTCCATTAGTATCTTGCACCTTAGTTTTCACCTGCTGTTTGGCTTGATTTTGCTGATTCTGCCTAGAAGCAACAACATCCGGCATAACAGCATCGATAAGCGACAGGGACTCGACCATTCTCTGTCCAGTTCCATCTTCACCGATGGATATCTCAGCTTCTGTGTATTGCAGGCCTTTTTGAATTACCGATAGTAGAGCTGCAGGTGGCACAAGTGCTCCATTAATGTTGCTTTGGGATATGTGAGATTCTATGCCAAATGTGTATGCAGAATGTTGGAATCCTGAAAAATCAAGGAAGTGGAGTCAATTATTTCATGAAAACGTCAAATCAAATTTGGAATAAGCTGCACTGACCCACTCACACACCCACCTACCCACCCACCTACTCACCCACCCACCCCCACCCACCCCCACCCACCCACCCACCCACCCACACCCACCCACCCACTCACACACACACACATACATACATACATACACACATACACATTTTTCGGCATTTTTCATTACTAAAACCGAGATATTAGGGAACTATGGTTCATCGTGATGTTAATCCAAATCCTTGGCATTACTCTGAAAAAGCAAAGTGACTCTTACTTACAATATTTAGGTTGAATTGCTCGATATTGAAGTGCAAAACATTCAAAATTCGCGTTTGACTGTTTACGAAATTTCCTATTCATTGTTTACCAATATGGCCAATTTCTTAACTAAGAATGACACCTATATATAGGTGACATATATAGGTATGCATAGTATTCTGTATTGCATACAATTTTCTACTTGCTGTTTATCTAATGTTAAATTTTTCCCCGCAATTATGACAGAATAGATTTCTCAGTTAGTTCGTTAGTAGGTTATGACGAAAATTGTAAACACTCACCCGACTCCTGCAGATAGCGGTAGACCAAAAAATTCACCTCGTCGCTGGAGAAACTCATCATTCCCGTCTCTTGAGTCTTTAGCGAAACGTGATTTATAGCGTGGTTAGCCACGGCTGTAAACGGTAAATATTGGGATAACAGACGCTGCGGTATGCCCGCCTTGGGGTGACAGAGGCTAACGGATAGTGTAACATGAAAAAAAACAACAGATCCTATATAGATCGGTGAAAAAACAGGAGCGACCACGTGACCAGCCGGTGTCAAAATCTAACGCTCTCGGATCTCTGAGAACGACTAATAATCTATATCACACTCAATGGTATTTTAGAAGAACGGTGAAACAGAAAAGCGGCCCGACGAGCGGCGAAAAATGTTTGCCAATGGAGAGGCTCCAAATATACCACAAGAGGGAAACACTGCATGAAATGGTGTCTTTTCAATTGCGATAAAAGTTGAGCCAGAGATCTGCGAGAAAAATTTATATAGCTATATATATAGTTATGGTATTTTTCTTGCAAGTAATTGTTGCGGTAAAAGTACATAACATTTTCAACACACTGGACAGGATATATAAAAAAACTTAATCAATTAACAGAAACTCAAAAAATATTCTGTGTATATAATTTTCAATAACTACATAAGTTATGACAACTTGAACAATTGACAACCTTTTGAAAACTAAACTCGAATCGATATGCCAAATATCGATGTTTATCGACGGAAACGTGATTACCAACCAACTTCACGATGTCACGTGACTAATCTGATCAACCAATAAATAAATCACGATTCAAAACTAAATTATGACAGACCAATGAGGAATCGTCTTATGACTTTCGACTCTGACGATGTTCATTTTTGTGTATGCGCTTCCGTGAATCGAATATAAGGTCAGAAGAAGATATATCTACACGTCGATCAGCATAAGTTAGTACAATTGCTAGGTATAATTAAACAGAAAAACATCCAGGGAGGATCAATGAAATTTCTTCTACAATTGAAATGTAATTCAAATCCGATATAGCAAAGCTGCCATCTCTGTGCGCATACTGCAAACTCCAGTGGACACAATACCGCATGGCTGTTTAACCCTAACCTCATTTCCGAACATTGCAATCAATATTTTCGTTTGTCAAATTGTTATCCGTTGACAATCGAATACAATTAATTTCAATAATATTAAATTTAATATTTGACGCGCAACAATGGGAAAGCCCAGTGGTAAGTAACATAGGACTTGTCATAGTCTTAAATATAAGTTATTTGTATTGTTTATATTGTGTGATTACAGTACATCTGTTTAGGGCAATTCTGGATTATTAATATTTTTCATTTACAAATCGCTTCAATTTAAAGACTATGAAAAGAAGTATAAAACGATGTATAGGACATTACAAAATAAAATATCAACAAAACTTTTTTTTCGACAAATTTTAAACGTTAAACTTTGCGAAAGGTAATACATTTTTTTGAAAAAAAAAAAAAAAAAAAAAATCAATTTCGAGGAGCATAAAAACATTACGCAACTTTTTATCATTTAAAGTGTACGTAAACTAAGAAAACAAAGTTAATTACACAAATCATAAAATGTTTAGACATTTCTTGCGCTCAATAGTTTTCCCACTATCCTAATATTATTTTCCACTCATTATTATTGTTATTACAGGACCGCGTAAAGACAGGAAAAAGCTCTCATGGACATACAGAAATAAAAAGCGACAGGGAAAGACGAAAAAGCCGAAAAAGGAAAGTGATGTGAATGTTCAAGTGCAGAATAATAAAGCGAGAATTATTGCCCGCAATTTGTCATTCAAGGTAATGCTTTATTTTTGACTTCACTTGGTTTAATGTACCATTATTTCTTCCCCACTTCCACATCTTTATGCTCCCATTTTGATTTCTATGATACTTGTGCCTGCCCAGAATATTCTAATTTTTTTTTATGAAAGTAGAAATAACTAGTGGAATTTTCCATGTTAAAAAAAAATGAGCTCAAACATTTTCTCTCTCTCTATTTTAACTAAAAACGAAGGCTACCAATTTTCTAAAAAAATTACGCTTTCAGATAACCGAAGACGATTTGAGAAACCTCTACAAGGCTTTTGGTGAAATAGAACAGATTGACCTTCTCCGACGACCAGATGGCAAGCCAGTAGGCTGTGCCTTCATTCAATTTAAACGTATAGAAGATGCCTCCAAAGCGATATTCCAAACACATAAACAAGACTTCATGGAAAGACCCATGAACGTATCTTGGGCAATAGCTAAATCCAAATACGTTCAACAGCTAAATGCAACTACATCAGTGAAATCTGAGGAAAATTCCGAAGCACCAGGGGATATCGAAAGCGTCGATAAGCCCAAAGAATTGGACATAATACCAATAGACCATGAAAATCCAGATCGTTATCAATCCCAAAGGCCTAAAAAAGAACGTAAGAAAGCAACACCCGACGATAGAAAACAGCACAAGCTTCTGAAACGTCAGAAGCGCTCTAGACTTATCGTCAGAAATTTGCCTTTCGCAGTATCAGAAGAAGATTTGACCAATCATTTTTCTGAATATGGTACCATTGAAGAAGTACAGATATTAACAAAACCAGACGGAAAACGAGTTGGCTGTGGCTTTGTGCAATTTGACAATGTACAGAGTGCTGCAAAAGCTTTGCACTATTTAAATTTACAACCACTGATGGGTCGGTCCATTGTCGTAGATTGGGCTGTTCCAAAAAGAATGTTTAAACATGCCAATAAAATTGAAGCTGAATCTAGTGAGCCTGATGATGGAGTATGTGTGTTAGACGAAAAGGAAGTTAAACCAAAAGTTGAGGGAATTGATGAGGAAAAAGAGGAGGAAGAAGAAGAAGAACAGGAAGATGAAGAAGAGGAAGAGGAAGACGAAGAAGACCAGGAAGAAGAAGAAGACGAAGAAGAAGAAAGCAAACCAATAAAGTCAGAACCAGGAAATCGTCCTCGAATAATCTCTCACGATGCAAATGAAGGGAAAACAGTTTTCCTGAAGAATCTTCCCTTCTCAGTAAAAAATGACCAACTAAAAGAATGTATGCTACAATTTGGTCCAATAGAGTATGCTTTGGTATGTATGGACCCCTTAACCGAGCACTCAAAAGGTACAGCATTTGTTAAATTCAAAAATTTAGAAGACGCTGAGAAATGTTTGAACTCAGGTACTGAATTGCAGATAGATGGTCAAGTGCTTGATCCACATAGAGCTTTGGACAAACAAGATATTTTGGATTCGAAATTTCAAAAATCAAAACGAGCAACGGATTCGAGAAATCTTTATTTGGTGAAGGAGGGTGTGATACTAGCTGGAAGTCCAGCTGCTGCTGATGTTTCTGCTTCAGATATGGCAAAACGTTTACAAATGGAGCAATGGAAATCGCAAATGCTGAGAAATTTGAATATGTTTGTTGCTAGAGTTAGACTTGTCGTTCATAATTTGCCAGAAACAATGGACGATGCGAAGTTGAGGGCAATTTTTAAAAAGCACGCGGGAGAAAAATCGGTGATTACTGAAGCAAGAGTTATGAGAGATTTGAGGAATATGGATGGCAAAGGAGTGGGCAAGTCCAAGGAATTTGGATTTGTTGCATTTACGAAGCATGACGATGCACTGAGAGCATTAAGGAACATTAATAATAATCCGAATATATTTTCTAAGGGGAAAAGGCCGATTGTAGCTTTCTCGATTGAAAATCGAGTGATGGTGAATGCGATAAAACGAAGAATCCAAAAGAGCAGAGATAATAATCCGTTGTGGAAGGGAGCACGGAAAGGAGAGACAAGGGAGGAGAGTAGTGGTGAGCCTGATGCAAAACGTAGTAAACACTCTGTAAATAAACATAATAGTGACACTGAGAAAGGTGAAGTGAAGAAGGAGAAGAGGAGTAGTGAGAGGTTGGAAACTAGCGGCAATGTGGGAATCCCCGAATTTTCGGGGATTACCAGCAAACCGGGAAATCGAGAAATGCGATCGAAATTCAAGCTGAAGAGTCAGGCGCAACTCCATGCGAAAATACAGAAGAATGAGAAGAAGGAGAGGAAGATGAAGCGGCGATTTAAGGAACAGAAAATCATGGAGAAGAATTCTAGGAGGGAAATTAAACCGAAACAGGGGATGAAGAAGTTGAGCAAGGATGAGGCGAATTTGGATAGAATGGTGGAAAATTACAAATGTAGATTGGCGAAGATTGGGGAGGATAAGAAAAAGTGGTATGATGCGTAAGAATTACTAACTCCATAAACTGTGAAATGCGTGTAATGACATATGCGAGGAAAGATGAAAATAAATATTTTTAATGTTTTTTTTTTTTAATTAAATCGACAGAGTTGAGATTTTTTTATGTCTAAGTTGTTTTGTAATAGCGAGCACGTTAACTTTTTGGGAACAGTGGTGGAAGTACATTTGAATTTGGGAAATCAGTTGGAGAATTTGTTCCGTAAACAGTTTTGGTATTGAAGTGTTTGCCATTTTTTTTTTTTCTATTGGCGAAAGTTAACATTGGGGCCTGATGGGAAGGCCCACTTCAAACACTCACACACACACACACCTTTTTTTGGAAATTCATCAAAACCATGAGAGACATTTAGAGAAGTGATAATTACATGATTCTAAGGCACGCCATTTTCGGGGTAATTACTATTACTATATATATAACTCGCCTATGGGGATGTTAAAAATTGTACACATATTATTTTGTACGCCATTATAATCATTTTTACTGGCACAATTTTCCCAGGTGAACACATTGTATACATTGAAATTGATAGTGTGCTTATGTTTTTTAACTTTTAAATGACTGTACTATATAATATATACGTGCACAATTCTTATGGTATGAATGACATCCGGCCCTTGAATGTTTGAATTCGCGCGCATGCGCAATAGGAGCTTGGAATTTTGAAAAATCATGGGAACAAAAGTGTCGAATAACAATTAAAAAATCGGAATTTGTTTGATGTTTCTTCTATGGGGGGGGGGGGGGGGGGGGGGGGAGAACAAGAACACGCTTGGCCAAATAGTTCACATTTTGGAAAAAGTAGGCCGACCATTGAGAAGTTAAACGAAATCGACTGCAGCGCCACTTTACTGCGCTCGAGCAATCCACTCCCCCCGTTCACCGAGCGCTTCCGAGTAGTTCCTCCTCGCTGTCTGTTTTCCAACTTTGGAATTGGAATACCGATATATGTCATATACATACTCCAATTCTCTCTCGGCTGCTCTCGCCACACTCATTCTTCCCCCACACACATAAACTTTCATCATTGTATGTGTGTTCCAATCCCGCAATCACCAAGTTGTGTGAGCGACGGTTTGACTACTTGTTTCACGATGTGCAAAGGTTAGATCAAGTCTGTGAAATGTTTCGAAATGTATAACAAACAGTGAAGCAGATGCTGTTGTCATAATGTAGTAGAACACTTGAGTTATTTAATATTTTGTGGAGAATTGAGTTAGAAGGATTAAAAGCATCCCCAGTGTCCCATAGAGGGATACATGGATGCTACAAATGGCCAGAAGCCCCTCGGTAAGTATATTTATGACCTTTATTTTCCATGTTATAACTTCATTGAGTGTTGAATAAAAAAAAAAGCATGCCGTCAATTCATCTAACGAAATTTCACATTTTCCAAAAGTATTTTTTCATCTCGATTTCCAAAGCCAAATCGCACGTAAAAGTTGAGCGAATTTTGGGGTTATTAAGTGCTCATAAATCGCTGTATGCCTCCCTGTGCTTCCATTAACTTTTAATTACTCATTATCCATCGAGTTTTATCGATTTTCATCACGTATTGCATAAGATTTAACGTTCATTTTTTCATGATTTTAGGGGAATTATGAGCGGGAAATATTCAAATATTTTCAATGTTTGGGTTTTATTTTCAAGGTCAATTGCTTGCATATATGTTCACTGTTCTTTTTTTCTAATTAAGGAATGGGGTTTTAGTTAGGTTTTGTTTTTCATATAAGTAGATTTAGGTGAGATTATTTGTGAAAGAAGCTCCGGCTTATTACCATTACCTCACAATATTTGTAATGATCGTTACATGAGCCCTAAATTAAAAGAAAAAAAAAGAAATATGTAAATATTTTATTTGTTGCGCCAGTGAAATTTTTTGGTTATTAAAAAATAATTTTTGTCCACGTGATCTTCCCCAGAGGATCCAACCAGTTGAAACATGGCAGTTAATGAAAGTTTCATTCACGTATTTACGTTAATTTTCCAAATACAAATGACTAAGGAAAAATAGTTCAAATTTGTAAATTTGTAAAGAAAAAATGAAAATCATTTTTTAGATGAAAAAATAATAAAGATAATAACTCATCAATATTGTTCATTAGGTGGGCATATACCCACCGGAGGTGGCACTGGTATGGACAAAAGTAAAGAGTGGCAAATGGAGCTGCTCATGGAGAAATTGAGATCAAAATCATCAGCGCTGAAGAGCCTCGTGGAAACGGCAAAAAATCTAAGAATGGCAATGCTCGTGAGTTTACCGAATTTTTATTTATCAATTGAATTATGAAAATGGTTATGAGAAAAGATTCAGTTACTCGTCACTAATTTACTGATTGATGAATATGGATTAATGACGTCATAATAACTTGACCATAGATTCAAAATTTAAAATTAAAAATTTTTTATTACGTTTTTTTTTATCCCCAAATTTTAAGATGGGAGTCACATTTTCTCTTCTCGAATTACGTAATAAAATCTGAACAATTGGGAATTGGAAAGTTGAAGACATTGCTGTAATATAGACATTAGTTTTCCATTTTTCATGAATAATAATTGTAATTGCACGTCCATATTTTATGGTATTAGAGAATGGTAGAAAAAATTGCATTCAATTGAAGTTAACTAAAGTTAACACACTTTGTTATTGCAGAAAAAATCTATAAATTCATATCCTTTCTAATTATAAATATTTGACCAAAATGTAAAAAATTGTAAACAGTTTTGCAAAGTGAAAAAATTTCAATAATTTTGAACAAGTGAAAAATTTCAGGAAATAAAAGTAAGAGCGTCAAAGAAATTTAAACATTCCAGGACTTTCGAAAAATCTATAATGTGAAAGCATTCCAAAATTTTGGGAGCTGAGAAAAATATAGTATGGTTGAGATTTAAACAAAATTTCCCCATATTATTTTTGCAATTTCAGAGTTCCATAGAGAGAAAAAATTAATCAATATATTGTTTTTTTTAGGACAAGAGGTTCGCCATTGATAGCGTGGAAAAGGGTCAGCTGCAGAAGTGTTTGGACACTCTCCAACACTCCATCAAAGTAACGTCCCTTCAGTCAATGGTGGAGAGGCTAGAGAGTCTCACCAGGCAGTTGGGGTAAACTAATTAAGATCCAATTTTTCTTTACAAAAATTTGGCTTACCAAAAAAAAAAATCCTCAATTTTTCGAGTGCACGATCGTTCTGGTTCAGAAGTTTAAATTTTATTTGAGGAGGATATATGATTTTTTGATAACAAAAAATCCACGATCTAATTTTCTCTCACATTCTCCTGATTTTCTTTAATTTTTATCACGTACCTTTTTATTAATACAGACTGAAATTCGCAATGGTGCCTAGTGGAACTGAGACAGGTTTATTTATTTCCTCCGACATGTTCTTCCTCGAGGTCCTTCTGGAGCCCTCGGGAGTCGTTAAGGATGTGAAAATTCAACATGAGGGAAAAAACGAGCAGCAGGTAGCAATTTTGTCACAAATCTCCAGTAACCTCCGTTCACCAAGTTTTATTTTTAGTAATTACTAAATAACTCATGAATTTCAAAGCTCGAATATTTCATGAAAATCAGGTTTTCAAGAGAAGCATAACAGAACACTTTTATGACAAATTTATTTCTAGAAAAAAAACACGTGCGATTCAAAATTAATTTTTTTCTTGAACTATATTTTTAGTATATCACCCTTCAGTCGATAAATCAAACATTAATCTTCATAAGTTTGTAGATTGAAATGAGCTTGCGGGGACACAAAAATAAATAAATCGAACAAGTAACATCGAAAAAAACTTACCCATCTGTCCTCACAAATTGTTTATCTGTGCTATTTTGCTTACAAATCAATGGAATTGATTACAGAGCTGTGAAGAACTCGTTTCGTGCCTGTCGAGGGGAGATTTCCTCGACTTTACTGCTCAACTAGAGGGGCTTGCCTCCATTTACCAACTTAATGCTGATAAAAAAGTCAAGTGCAAAGCCTTTAGTGCATTGCAATCACTTGAAGCTGATTTGGGTGGCCTAGCGCAGTTACAAACTTTCATGAAAGAGCCGTTTAATTTGGTGCATAAAAGTCCAGTTGGTGAGTTCCTTATTAAGTTAATACATTTTATTGACAGTATCCGATACAGATTCGATTTTCTTTCAACGGATTAAGGAAAAGATTGGAAGAAAAATGAAATTCCTACATTATCATTCCATGATTTTTCCCATTCACCACTGATAAGTTCAATAAATTTCAATAAATCAATTCATCAAATTTCATCAAAATCAAAAATCGATCAATAAATATCTCACCAGGAATCCTAGAACGTCGTAAAGGTGGCCACGCCATGAAGCTCACATACTTCGTTTCGCCCTACGATCTAATTGACCTTGATACACGTACCTGCGATCAGCTCACACCGGACGCTGTGACAAGTCGAAAAATTGGTCACTCCGTGACGGTCTGTTTAGAGGGCTCAACTGCCCACAAGCTGCCCACGACACCCATTCTCACCGTCAATCGCTCGTCAACGGGCAAGAGCACACCCTCCTATGCACCTCTCACAAGCTCCAATTCCTCAATGCTACCAGCCTGTTTCGTCCTCAAACTCGCCAAGAAGATGCCCATGTGCGTTGACCTAGTGCAGCAAATTCAGAAGGTCACTGAGCTCGATTGCTCTGATGTGTCAACACCACAGCCACTTCTCAGCCTTATCGTTCAGCACTCAAGCTCGGGACACTTGGACTGCAAGAACAATCGAGGTCTATATGTTACTCTTCCAGATCAACAGCACTGCTACTTCATGACGGAAAATAGGAGCATGGAGGGCGTTCTTGTTGGGTATGTTACGAGTATTCTTTGAAAAAATTCACACCGGAAATTGTCGTTTTTACCGGAAGTCCAATATTATCGATGTGTATTACAGCTCTATCCCATTCACCCATCCCGCTCATGTGCCGCGGATCTTGGGCTTCCTACGTCAACAAGCTCTCTTCAATACACTCCTAACAAGTTGTGTACGACCCATGGCACGCCAGGAATTAGAACATACCACAATGCTGGAAGTGTCCGCACTTTCCTGGCAACACGTGTCCATTAGCCTGGAGCATCCCTTCGAGGAGACCATGGCAACTGCAGAACTTGATCTGTCGGATATATCGGCGGTAAAGTGCAAACTTTATGGGGTCAGTGTTGCAAATACAGAGCAGACGTCTGATGCGATAAGCAAAGTATTGCAAAGGTGGGTAGATAAAAATTCTTTAAAAAATTTAGAATGACATTCAAAGCAATTGTGAGGTCTGAAAAAATTGCTGTGATTAGTTTTTAACTTCCTGATATAGGGAAGTTATTGTAATGGTCCCGAAAGTCGAAATTGGAAGTTTGATCGTATCTCCACGTTTCAAAGTGTCTCTAATCGTTCTAGAGCATTTTTAACAAAATGTCTGTATGAATGTGTGTATGTGGGTTGAGGTGTACGTATGTGCCCCAATTTTTGGACGATTTCTTCCAAACGAATCGCCCAATTCGATAATTTTTTTTAAATCGATGCGTCTTTACTCAGCTGAGACCAGATTAGATTTTGACAGAACTTCATACACTAGTTTTTGGTTTTTTTCAACAGGAAGCATGAAAATCGCCAAAAGTTTTAATCAATCATTATTTACGAAGGAAAGTTTTGATCAGGCTAATCAATGTTGCAATTGGAGTCCCTCGGCGTACCTCAGCTTCGATCAAAAATTGACTCACTTTCATGTAGTGATTTATTAGTTACTGGTCGATTTTGAGTGGCGCGAAATTTTCATGACTATTCAAACTTTCGCATTCGGTCTAGATCCGAAGTTGTCCGACTACCGCCGGCGCATGCGTGTTTGCCCGCATTTGCACAGGAGAGTCTGATGCGCGATGCGCAGTGTGATTGGTTAGGGCGTCACGTGACATAGTCACAGGTAGCGACACCTGTTCTATTCCAGTATCCAAAATTTCATGATTTCTATTTTTTTATCTGACACCAGTCTTTGAAAATTTAATTGACGTGTCGGAAAATGTAGGAATGGGAAACAGAAATTACAAATTGGGAAGTTTTGTTTGTGCTCGCAACGGGTCCATCCCACTAGTTACACTTTTGTTTGTCGCATACAAAGTGCCAAAAATTGATAGTTTGTGGTGATTTTCCCACTAACAGTACATGGAGTGTACCAAATTTTTTTCAAATTACTAAAAACAAAAATTTGTCATTTGCTAGAAATAATTGATGACTCATTGCAGGTGCCTTAACATCCCCGTAACCATGCGGGCTCTTATAAAAACCTGGGAGGGAGGTAGTACAGCCACCCTGGGAACGGGTTCTGGTGGTACGACAAATGGTGGAAATTATAGTGTTAATTTACAAGGTCCTCAAAATGGTCACGATAACAATGCAACAATGGATTTTACCAATGGCGATGCTAATATCAAAACAGAGCCAGGATTGAATGGTAATGGAAGACAGCAAAACACTCAACAGCAGCAGTCTTTTTTAGATGCCGGAGCGGAGAATAGTATCGGGTTCCCGTCGTTTTCCGGCCAATCCGATACCAGTGCGATGTTGAATCCCCTGCAACTGGGGGCCCTATTACAGGTATATATAGGCTATATCTCCTCGTAATTCCACCAAAAGATCTCCCCCAAATTGACTTTGACCAAATTTTGTCAAACCTCTTTTGAAAGATTAGGAAAATCTGAAATATCCTAGATGCACATTTTAGTCACCTAAATCTGTGAAACATTATATCTAATTCCAGGGTAAGAGCTCGCCCGTGGGCGGCTCATCAAGCTCATCCTCGGAGAGATCGAAGAAAAATAGAAAAAGAAAGACTGATGGGATCTGGAGGAGTCCCAAGAGTAAAGGAGATGATTCTGAAATATTGCTGGAGAGCTCTAGCTCGGACTCGACACCTCTAGGAACACCATCAAGAGACAATGCTAATGGGACTAGAACTCCAACTCCAACAGCTGTGAGTCTCGTTGGTGGACTCGATCTATCAAACCTGGAGGTTAGCGACGTGGTGAGCGATACTCGAAGCTCGACAGACTATGACGTGGATAATGAGTCCGAGGTGAGTTCTCGATAATACCCCCCAAATACTTTACCTATAACCTTAACCTTCCCAAAAATTCCTTAACTTACCCATATAATTCCAAAATTTACAGGTGATGGAGGTACACGACGACGACTACGAGATCTTAAAAAAGGATCGAAAGTCGCGAAAAAATCGTGAAGACAAGAAAAGTCCGATTTTCGATGACAAGGCAAATTTGGTACCGTCCTCATTGAGTATAACTCAAATAACTAACAGTGGTGTAACAATAACTCCTGCGTCCTACAACACAGTACTTCCTAGTATAAGTCTGGAGCGTCGACCAGGAATAGAACTTATTCCCATAACACCCACTTCCTTATCCAGTTCTGTAACAATAACTCCCATAACACCCACCACGATCAAGCCGATTAATCCTGATGATCGGCGTGAACGTAAGAAGACAAGTGAGGAAAAAAGTAGATTGGAGAAGCGAAGAAAACGAAAGAAGGAGGAGAGTCCAATGGGCCCACCAGAGAAGCTTCCACTTAAGCAGCCAGATCCTCTATCGAAGCCCATTTCCGTCAGTATTAAACCCGAACCACAAATTGGTTCAAGGCCATCATCACCAGCTGCCCTGAAACGATTCAATCCCTCACCAACACACACAAGCCCACTGGCTCTAGTGGGCAAATCATCGCCTACAGTTAAATCCACGAGTAGCAGCTCATCGGGTTCCTCAACTCCTAGTAAATCCATGCCAAGCCCAAAACACTCACCTGTGTACAGCAGTCCAAAGCACAGCTCATCTGTACCAGCTAGTGCCAGTCCCAAGCATGGAACATCATCACCAAAGCATGGAAGCTCAGCTAGCTCTGGTAAACCAAGCATGTCCGCCCTTAAATCAGCAGCTAATTCCCCATCGTCTTCAGGGAAAGGAGATGGCAAACCAAAAACCAAGGTATCGATGTGATTGACAATTTAAAGTCTGAAAGAATTGTTTAAAAAATTCCGTGAACACTTTCAAGAGCTGTTCTTCATAACCTTAAGTCATTTTATCAAGATGGACTCACGAAAATTCTTGAAAATAGGAAATTGAACAATTTTTCCTTTTGCCCATAAATTTTTCATTTCGGTACGGAACTGGTATAATACACAGAAAGGCGAGCTGCACATATACACCCATACAGACAAACGTTTCCCGGCGGAAGAACCGTGGCAACAGTGTACTGTGATGCCACGGGGGCTCAAAGCTAGCGTATGTTGTGAGATCAGTTAACCGCTACAGTGACATGCTACACTGTTGCCACGGTCGAAGCGCTCAGCTCCTCCCATCTCGTTGCGTCCCCCACTCCGCGCGAATTTGATTAGAAAATCATTGTTTTCTGAAGAACTAAACGCGACAACTTTTTATTTTTTTTTTTTTCAAATTTTTCTTCCCTTTTTGCACATTTTTGAGAATTTTTTCAGAATTTTCGTAAGAACCGTTGTCGACCAAGTTAAAAAAAAAATGGCTTCAGTGTGATTTAGCACTCGGTCAAACGTAAAAATCGAATTGGGTATTTGCATGATTTTTATATTCATAAACATTGGGTATCTTTACATTCTATATAATTTTTTAAAAATTTTGAGAAAAAAAATAGATTTTGTTCATAAAAATTTAAATAATTTAATAAATGAAAAAAGCCAATATTTAAATGAACAAGTAGCTCCATCTCGCGTATGTGACGTCACGATGCCTATTTCATTTGAAATTTTCAGCGCCAATCTCGTAAGCACGTAGCAAGTGTAAACAATTGTTGTGTTGAGTTGTGCTTGATTAAAAATACATCTGATAGTGTTCTTTATACTAAAATAAAATTATTTAATTACTCGAAATGTCGTCAAAAAACGAGTTTTGTTGGTGTGTAGTTCCAACGTGTCGAAATATTGGTAAAGCCACACCGGAAAAAAATTTTATTAATATTCCATTGAATTCTGTGAAACGGAAAAATTGGTTAGACATTTTTATTGATTTGTTGATAATCACTAACTAAACTGTCAAACTGATGCTTCTCAAAAGTCTTAGTATAACAACACTGACATGTTCATAACCTCTAACCACATTCACTTTAAAATTCGAAAAATATTTCATAAAAATGCATTTCAATGTTAATTATTTTCAGTAAAATCCGGCATTCAAAATATGATGTATAAAATTTAAAATTAAAAACAAATTAATTTTCATTTTTTCAGCACTATAAAATATTATACATGAGTTATTGTTCATTCAAATATACGCGCTACAAACCGCACAATGGCGTCACGCCAATCACATCACGTGACTTTTATGTCATTTATGGCCACTTTTGTTCATTAAATTATTCAAATTTTTAGGAACAAAATCGATTTTTTTTTTCAAACATTTTTAAAAATTATATAGAATGTAAAAATATTCACAGTTTATGACTATAAAAATCATGCAAATATCCAATTATCATATCTCGAAAACTAATTGCTGGGAATGTTCCATCTTTTGCGTGTGGCTTCAGTTATTTTTTTGGACATCATAGAATTTTTTCAAAATTTCCGTAAGGAAATTGATTTCACCCGTATAATACCTGAACAAACTAAAAATTCAGTTGATAACAGCCCACGTCCCTTTTTGTCCAAGGATCCAAATCGTGAGAAGGATAGGAAACCTGCGTTGTTCAGTTCTAGCCAGAGCCCGAAGACAAAATCGAGTAATAAACTGAAGATCGAAGCAATGACAACATCAGATAGTCCAGCCCTACCAAGTGGTTCAAGTACACCGCCATCTGTGGGCTCTGATCTCAGTAAATCCTTGATGCAGCAACAAGCGAGAAATCGAAAAGGTTCGCTAAGTGCTGTTATAGATAAATTGAAAAATGCACAGCACGTGACTGACGAGGGTAATGGAAAGTCAGAGGGTACGAAGGAGCGTGCGGCTAATAAGGAAGGCAAAACTGTGGGAAAAGGTTCGCCATCGATGGAGAGTAAAAATCCTGCTGAGTACATGGTGAAGCACAGTTCTGATGGAATGAAGATTACAATAAACAAGACAAGGGCCAAGGACTCGAAAGGTGGCAAAGTTGGTGGCAGGGACTCCATGACATCATCATCGGGTACTGGTTCACCAAAAATTCATACGGGACTGAAACCTGGGGTGAACTCGGGGCCAGCGTCGAAAAAGCCCCAGTCTCAATCCTCGGTCAAGGTATCAGTATCACTATACACTTTGTTGGTATTTGTGTAGAAAAGGGATCAAAATTTTAAAACGTGAAAGAAACGATAAACGAGGCGCGAAAAAAAGCTATCTGTTATACCGGTTGGGATCTTATGTATATATCTATGTGAAAAAAATTAGCACATAAGGGCTCGTAAAAAAATAATTATAGAAATAAACATGAGCGTTTCGAGATCTTACACTTTGCAAAATGCGAAATTTTGAAGAATTCCATAAAAAAATTCGATTTTCAAAAATTCAAAATATAGTTCAGTATTTCAATATTTTTAAAATAGGAAATTTGCCTTTATGTTTTGAAACATTTAACTTTCTGGGTAAATTCCTTATTGATGGTATTTTTCTGCGTTTACTGTCTCTGTGTGTATGTTTTTTTGCATGTTCTTTTATTGTGTGTTTTTTCGAATTACTAATGTGGGTAGTAGCTTGCTTAATAAATATTTGAAATGCAGGGGGACACTCATAAATGCGCTGGTTGCATCAAATATTGGACACTTTTAGATATATCAACACCTTGATCGGACTTTAGAGTAAATGAAAATCTTATGGAAGAAGTTTTGTTACAATCTTAAGATGTGTGGCAATTTTTTTATTTTAATTTGCGCTTCGAGTACCCAATCACTGTAATGGACCATTGCTACGGAGGCCAACTTAAAAAAATAGTGAATATTTGAAAATATAATTTTCTTCCTCTCCGACCCGAAAGTACGCCCTCTACCGGGATCTGTTACGCCAGAAATGACGGCTCTTGGGGAGTGCCTCAATATAAGAGACGTTGTGATTGGCCACAAAAGTTTTATGAGCACGTGAGCACGCATGCGTCAAACGACCAACTATATACATACACGGGTCATGTCATCACATACAGGCCTCCTGTGGAATAAAATTTTGTGAAATTATGCATTATCGATTTTTTTATGGATATTGATTTTGTCCATTAAAAAGTTAATTTGATGCTGACGAACCGTGTGGCTGAAAAAGTCGAGTGAATTGGAACTGTCGCCTGCCGGCACATCAAGAGAGCTAGCCTAAAAAATGAGCGATTCTTCATCCGAGAATTCTACAGATGAAGAGATGTTTAGAAATATCGACAAAGAGGCCAAAGTTATTGTGCAAAGTGAAACATTACCAAAGAATTTTTTTTCTTTTTTCAATTTTTTACTTTTGCCCGCCCTGACCAGCAAAATCTCGGCGTCGCATCGGTTTCGCCAAAGTCGGGCGGGCATGTAGTTCGCAAGGTGGCCGACAAGCGGCGTGCGCGCGCAGGCCCCAACAGTATCCATCGTTGAATTCATTGCCATTCATTTAATGTTGGTATATTTACTGTTGAACGTACTTTCGGGTGGGAAAGAAGAAAAATAATATACGACACACGACCGGAAAGTGTGTCTTTCTGGCCTTGAATCGCAATATACTAATTTGAGATTGAAATCGCATCGCAGGTAGTCAATGTCATCACAGTGACCCTTCCTCTATGCAAATACCTCATTATTTAAAAATAAGTTATATAATATTTTATGTCCATCAGCATAATTTTACTCTATATATTTTAGATGTACGGGTCGCCGGGAATTGTAGAAAATTCTGGAAAATTCTAGAAATCTTTAGGGGATTCTAGACTATTCTAGGAAGCTTTAGAAAATTTGAGAAAAAAAAAATTCTAGAAACTTCGAATAAAAAAGTACAATGCCTTGTATATAGGAGATGCTCCCAAATATCATCCTGAAATCTGCCTATCAATCTTTGAGATGTCCATTTGCTGAAGATTCTAGTAAATTTCTAGAACATTCGAAGATGTCCCAGACTGTTCCTAAAATCTATACGGTACTTTATGAATCAATGGAGAATTCAGGCCATTATGGTTTGATATAAGTTTGGACGTAAGGTGGACATGCTTTCTACTGGTTTCTAGAATTTTATGTTACCAATTTTTTTTTTTTTTTTTAAGATCGCTCGAGAAAAACATGACCGATTTAATAAGAAATGTTTCACTAAAATCGAGTATGTTAAATCGATTAAATAATAACCCTAATAATAATTTATGATAATATTTTTAAAGATGGCAAACGTCGATGCTCATTGTTGTCAATTATTAGGCTAAATAAATACATGAAGAAGATTAACGAAATTTCCATTACCCCAAGTAAATATTGAATAGGGATTAACTATTTCCATGTAAACTTGTCTCGTGAGATTTGAGAGGCGAATTGTAAAAGGAATAATAATATTAAATTTAAAACTGTATATTTCTCTCGTAATTAATAGTAATAAAAAAAACAAGAATAATACATGTGATTAAAAGGCAAAATTTGAGTAAACAAACTTCCCTAAATAAATTTATAATTGGAATAATCGTAAAAATATTATTGTCCGTGATATGAATAGTTCATTTATGCTTCCGCCGACTAAATATGAAGTCTGTTTTTCAAATATATTTTTAGCAGAAAATTTCTATATTATCTGTACGTGAAAGAAAAAAAAGAAACGAAGTCGGTTCATCTTCCTTGGTTTAAAAATAAACAAGAAAGAGATAAATTGGAAATGAATGGCGAGGAACAATAATATGGAATATCGTTCATTTAGATATTTAGCTATTGAAAGTTGGTTTTTTATACTTGTTCAAGCGCATCAACATTTGGCTTGTATGATTGCAATTAGTAGTGCGGCTTTCTATAATGCATGGCAAAAACGAATAACCCCAATTTTTCTAACAAATTTGCTTGTATTTTCCTCTATATCATTTCCATAAGCATTCGTCTGATCACGTGTTAAGCGCATGCGCAGTCCGTATCTTGAGTGCGATGTTGCCAGAGCGCTTCGCAGTACCCTATTCAAAGCCCGCCAAATTCAAATACACGCAAAGTTAAATGACTTGAAACTCATCATATATATAACTAATAATTGAAAGGATGATCAAGTGAAAGGATTATGTTTTATTTGTTAAATTTTTTAATTCCAAATAAAAAACCACCCGAGACGCGACAACGTCGCATGGCAAAATTCTCTAACGTAACTGGTCGCACCACAAGAGCAGCGCACTTTTATCTCGACCGCGCTCCATTCAAAAATTAATAAAAAAATCATGCTGTGAATGTAAAAATATGAGACCGAGTTCTATGCGAAGAGAACAACTTATTTGAGGTATCCCTGAATTGCCATGTCGTAATTCATGATATTCTAGTGTTTATCACGAAAATAAGAAAATTGGTTGCACTGGCGCCATGACGCGGAATGAAACAAGTCGTTCGCAAATCGTATAATTATTGCTATTATTGTAAACAAATATGAAAGCCAATTTTCGCCACTTGTAACATTGTGACCGCTATTTGTCGATGGCGGCGCTCGCGAGGCTAGCAAACACGGCAGATAAGAGTCCAAATTTTTAAATCGGAGCGCGAGTTACAGCCGGCCAGGCGAATAGTGTGAACAACATAGACAAGGCACCGAAGAAACAAAGTGGAGAGTAATTAAAATTTGAATGCCTAGATACGGGTATCGTAATGTTGACATTAACTCTGGTTGCGTGAAACGCACCATTATTGTTTGAGGTTACTACTGACATGGGTCGCTCTTGTGGCGGAAATTTATGAAAACTCACATTGGCCGTTTTGCCGGATATACTTTCACATCCCGAGACACAACATTTGATGGGATATTGCTTCTTAGATTTTGTTATTGTCTCCTGAACATTTTCAGGTGAATTCATGGTGGTGCCTCAAATTAGCCTCCTTCTGAAGAACGAAGGAATGGCATACAAAATTAAATATTCCCCCATTGAGGGAAGTTATCGTAATGACCCCGATAATGAAGAGTCTCAGAAATGAAAAATTGGCAATTTCCTCGACGTTTTACATCATTCCAACAAACTTTAGATGAGGATTCTGTGTGTGTGTGTGTGTGTGTGTGTGTGTGTTCGTATGTGAGTGATTCTTTAGCCAACGGTTCCTCGTAAACGGCTCGATCAATTCGCTTCTCCTTTGACCAAAAACTACCTCTCACTGATGTCCAGGCGGGAAAGGAGTGTCAATCTTGAAAAATAATTGCTTCAATTGTTATTAACAATTTTAATTATTTAAAACGCTCTATCGCGAGAACGGTTAGAGATAGGAGAAAAAGTGTATGAAGAATGTTATTCCTTATACAAAAATACACACATAATGTTCTATGACTTTTTGTCATAACTTTCATACCTCAGGACATATCACTGGTTAACAATTTTAATTGTTCATATCGGTCTCTTACGCGAACGGTAAGAGTTAGCGGAAAAGATTCAAATAAAAGTTGTTCCGTATGTAGAAACAAACATTTTTTGTTCTATGAATTTGTTTCTAACACTCATAATTGAGGCGATAGCGTTTAATTGATTCCAAATTTTCGACGCAAATTTTAGACCTGATTAAAATTTGGCTGAAATGGGTGCAGTATATATATTGTTATTGAACATTTCAATGGTTCGTAACGTTCTATTGCATAAACTACTAGAGTTAGCGAAAAATTTATATTAGAGAAGTTATTCGTCATATAAAAATACACATTTTATGTGATATGACTTTTTTTCATAATTTGCATAATTAAGGAGCATATCTCACATATAAAAATCCATATTTTAGGCCATATGGCTTGTCACGCTACCTCGCATAATTACTGAGATATTACAATTTTTTGCTAAGGAAATCAACAAAATTAATCACTTACGGGAAGGAGCCGATCCACAAGTGCATCTCCCTTTCCCAAACTGTACAGCATTCACACAGTTTAAACCAATGAACACAATGGTATAAAGAGACGAGAAACGGCATGTGACCGCGTAGCGGCCACCGGAAAGGCACTAGTGCTCATAAAGCTATAAGAACGCGCTATAACATTGACGTGAAACTAAAAAGAAAAAGTCTTTATGGTAAAACGGAGATACCAAGAAAAATATCCACTTATATCGCAATTATCGAAAAGTGTAAGATAGAAACCGACGCGCCACCAGTCACCGCGGCGGAAGAAGAAACTGCGCGTGCGGAGCACGCGCAGCTCAACTCCTACGTATTAAACAGAACCAAGAGCCAAGGTTCTCGGTTTTTTTACCCCTGGGATAAATCACCCAGATGTTATTTTCCCAAATGATAATTCCTGGGACAGAATGATCAATAACTTGGTCAATAATGATTAATAGGTCACAATGAACAATATGAAGTCCAGAGGGCGTTCTAACCTCCTGACAATACGATCCCCACTTTGACTTCACAGATCTTAGATAGTAAAACACTATATATATATATATATAGCGTTTATATAGTAAAAAACCATAAACTACGTATATATTTTTCTTCATAAAGGTATCGGGCCAGCAGATGAACACCTCAAAAGTGTCAGCTCCTGGGAAGGCGTCCGGCTGCAAATCGACAAGCTCTGGGGCGGGAATTTTAAGCAAAACAACATCGAAGTCATCCGGCTCGCCGAAAATGTCAAGCTCTGGGGCAACTGATTTAAGCAGAAGTCGGGAGAAGTCAAGGGTGCCAAAGTCGGGTGATAAATCTGGGGGATTATTTGGAAAGGACTCGAGGAAGGCGAGTCCATCGCCACTTCGGGAGGAGAGCGAGACAGAGAGGGCCTTCAAACTTCTCGCTGCCCATGCCTCCATGCCCAGTGTTCCACCCCAAATGCTTGTTGAAGGTCTCATAAAACAGCAATTGGATACCAATTTTCAAATACCTAAATTATCAGCAAGAAATGCTGATGCTGGGGATAAGAAGGGGAGCGACAAAGGGGACCACTCCAGTAAAGGAGTAGAAGGAGCAAGTAAAATTGACAAGATTACATCAGGAATGTCCAGTGTCTCCAATTTGTCAAGTATTTCAAATATCTCGAATGTTCAAAATGTAAATTTGTCAAAGTCGGAGGGAGATAGGCGAGATGTGCAAAAGTCAGATTCGACGAATGTTGGACCGTTGAATCTTAACGCATTGGATGCTTCGATGAAGCTAACTGGAGTACCTAATGTACCTGTACATGATGATGTGCCTACGAATCTATCCATGCAGGCGGATCTGGAGGTGAGAGATGTCAAGGATTTGACGGTATCGCGCAGCCAGAGTGCGCAGTATCTTAAGGGTGATGATAGCGCTGGCCATGGGGATGTTGAGGTGCCAGCGAAGACCTTTTCAGGTGAAGTATTTCTTTCTTTTTCAATTTCTCAATGAAGGAAATAATCGTTTTGCATGTGTGTACATGGGGTGGGTGGGTGGCTGGGTGAGTAAGTGGGTGGGTGGGTGAGTAGGTGGGTGGGTGGGCTTGAGTAGGTGGATGGGTGGGTGGGCTTGAGTAGGTGGATGGGTGGGTGAGCAGGTGAGTGGGTGGGTGAATAGGTGAGTGGGTGAGTAAGTGGGTGGGTCGGTGAGTAAGGGGGCGGGCGGGTAGGTGAGTAAGTGGGTGGGTGGGTGAGTAAGTGGGTGAATGAGTAGGTGGGTAAGTGGGTGGGTGGGTGAGTAAGTGGGTGGATGAGTAGGTGGATGAGTGGGTGGCTAGGTCGGTGGGTGGATGAGTAGGTGAGTAGGTGGGTGGGGGTAGTGGGACGGTAGGTGGGTGGAGGGAGTGGGTGAGTAGGTGGTTGTAATTCTTGCAATTTCCCAAATTGATAATTTTCTTCCTTCAGGATCTTCCGGGGGCTCAGTTACATCCGGAACATCTGAGAGCCTCAATTTATCGACAAAGCCCGCGGATGCTGCACTTAGCAAGTACAAATCAGAGGAACGAAAGTCCGGGGAGAAAAGCAAGTACGAAAGTATAGGGTCCTTGACCTCTGGATCCTCTTCGAGCGTAATTGATGTGCCAGTTAAGGCCACAACACCAGTGCCAAGAGAATCAGAGGTCAATGATATGTTGTTGGACTTTTCAACGCCGAAGGATGTAGGTAAGAGGCTGTTTACAATACCCGAGATTATCATGAATTTAAAATTCGAATAATTGGAATGAATCGAATATACATTTTACATCATCTGGGCATCATTTTTCGTAACATTTGTGGTAAAAAAGAAATATGTGTTACACAGGAAAAAGCCTGTCGACGATACCCGAGAGAGCCATGAGCCTGCAAGCACCCACAAGGCGGAACACTCCACCGCCACCACCACCACCACCGCCACCAACATTTCCACCGAGTCCGTCAGTATCTGTGCATATTCTCAAGAGTCCAGTTCCATCGCCCCGAGTCATTCCATCGCCACATGCAGCCTCACCCTGCATCACTGATGACGAACTCATGGATGAGGCTCTTGTGGGCTTGGGCAAATGAAGATTACTCAATCTGCGGAATTTCACGCAGGCAGTTGTAAAGCAAATTTTTTAATTTCATGTGGCAAATTGAGTTCGAGTATTGGAGAGGTGAACGAGGGAAATGGATTATAATCTGAAAGAGATTAGTACTGAACTGTGTCCGTTGAACATCGCCGAGTGGACAAAATGCCAATCCATTTTTCGGTTTATTGAAAATAGGTGGAATTTTTGTTTTGTTTTATCGACAAAATCGGAGTGGGCGAACAAAATTAATTCAAAATTGTTAACAGTGGTTTCTAAAAGTTGCGATTTTTTGCGGGAAACCTCAATTTTTGCAGAAGTGTGCTCGAAAAGTGCTATTGAATTATGGGAAAATTAGAGACTTCGTCTAAATTGCCAAAGTCCATTTTCCTCTACTCTCTCCATCTTCGATTTACTATTTTTTTTTTTAAGGTAATTAAGCCTGAACTATGACTTTAATTTTCTAATCTCATAGTCAATTTGTAAAACTCAAGAAATACATTTTCTCATTGAGGGGAGGATACTTCACATACAGAAACTTTTTAATTATAGAAAATTTTGCCTGGTCCTTCTCAAGAATCTTGTTCAGTTGGTCCAATTTTTTTCCTTGGCATTGCAAATTTAAAATGTGAATTTATGATCATCGAAAAATGAATTTGTTCAAAAGTTGCAACGTTTCTGAATGTTATAAGCAATTTGAATTTTGTAAGTGTACAAATAATCCAGCTTTATACACAAGATTTTTTTGTTGAACTTCGAACATCTGGAAAACTATATATACACAATATATATATACACCAATCACGTGTATAAAAATTATTCCAGAAAAAGAAGATCTGAATTTTTATTGAAAAAATCAAATTACAGGATTGAAATAGTCGAAAAAAATTGATGTAATTTTTTTCAATGTTTTTTTTTTCTTGGAAGATGTAAACCTCGAGAGATCGCGCCTCTCCACCGAACGTATCTAGTCGCGTGTTGTGCGCATGCGCAGTCCCTATATTCTTGAGTGCGATGTTGCCAGAGCGCTTCGCAGTACCCAATTCAAGGCCCGCCAAATTCAAATACACGCAAAGTTGAATGACTTGAAACTCATCATATATATAACTAATAATTGAAAGCAGGATCAATTGAAAGAATTATGTTTTATTTGTTGGACTTTTTAATTCCAAACAAAAAACAACACGAGACGTGGCAACGTCGCATGGCAAAATTCTCTAACGTAACTGGTCGCACCACAAGCGCAGCGCACTTTTCTCTCGACCGCGCTCCATTCAACAATTAATGAAAAAAATTATGCGGTGAATGTAAAAATATGAAAGCGAGTTCTATGTGAAGAGTAAAAGTTATTTGAGGTATTCCTGAATCGCCATGCAGTAATTCATGATATTTTAGTGTTCATCACGAAAATAAGAAAATTGACTGCGCTCGTGCCATGACGCGACCACTCGAGGGTTTTTAATTATAAACTTACTCCCATAACAAGTGCTCCTACAAACACATGCACTTGTCTTAAACAAAAAAAAATTAAACACACAGAATTTACAATTTCATCCTAAAACCAATAATTCAAGAGATCGATAGAAATTTGTTCTTATTCATCTATATAATTATGCATTGACCTGATATTTCCAGATTAAAAGTTTACACAATATAATTATTGATAATAATCATAAACTGGTTGAAATCAGCGCGCTTCCTTTCGACAATAATACATTAATTATTGCCCTCCACGATTACCAAATTATTTGCAAAATTTTTTTCTAACAAGTTTTACAAATTAACTTAATATTGAATTTTGATTTTTGGACTGAAACTCGCAGTCACAAGACACTGAAGGGTTTTTGTCGTAATAAATTATTTAGATAGGAATGGGAAATTGTAGAATAATTGAATTCAATTGAGATGCGATTAAGAGCTTGATACGAAGAAGATGAAAAAAAAAAACGATGAAAGTTAAAATGAAGATTGTAAGAGTGATTAATTGACTAGATTTGCATAAACAAACGCCAGTGAACGAGGAGATTTCACGAAAATTGTATAGAAATCTAGTGTTTACGCAACCAGTTGCGATAGTGTAAAGTAAACTAATGGTGATTTGTAAAAAAAAAACAAAACGAATAAAAACAATCAACAAGAGAATATTAAAGAAAAATAAAAAGATATACGAGATTGTAAGCATGTGGATAAGCATTATCATGTTGTATCAACTTTTATTGACCCATGATTACTAATCTGCGGCGCGGGAATAAATATATTTCCTTGTTTTAAAAATAGAAAAAAGTTCATTTATTCGCAATTGCAGCCCCCCCCCCTCCACTTCCCCTCAACCAACATGAAAAATAATGATTACTTGTTGAATTGGGAAAAAATTTGAACTAAAAAAAATTGTAATTAAAAATATTTTCAAAATAATCAAAAACTTAATTAACGCGTCAAAATGAAAATCCACTGAGGGCCAGTGTTTAGTCAAGTTACCCGTAGTAATGGCGCTTGCGTCGATAAGCATTGATATTTGGGATATAGATTCGGGTTAATTTTTCAAAAGTATGACAATTGTTCAAGTTGTCATAGCTTATGTAGTTATTGAAAATCATCTATACAGAATATGTTTTGACGTTCTGTTAATTTATCAAGTTTCGAATGTTTTACATATTCTGTCCAGTTTTTTTTTCTGTTCGTTGTTATATCGACGCATCAACTACGATGGTTCTTAGCGCCGGCTCCGGACTTATTATAGTCGTTAGACGCTCATGATTCATAGTAAAATTGAAAGACCTCATTTTTGCGGAATGCATGATTAACAGTATCTTAACTTTCGGAAAATATAATGTTACTTATAAGAATACGACACATGGAGGGGGTTTTGCGTCGCCTATATGCAGCAAATCGTTTGATAAGTCATAAGTGTTCATTGAGAGACATTAGAATGTCACGAAAAAGAAGTATTAAATTTGGTAGAAGAAAATTGTAGAACGATTTTTGTGTACACCATTTTTGGAATAGGCAACACTATGCGCATGCGCAAGTTGTGATCGTCGCGCGGCAACGCTAACCAAATGAACTATTCACCTCACTCTTTTTCTTATGTATTTACCTCTTTTGGAAGCCCTGAGCATATTTTGAATGACTCTCCCTATTAATTGTATAGCGTTTCAGCTATTTCTAACAGCCAAAAACGAAAAGACCAATGAAATTCTCAAGACCCTCCTTATGAATGACATTAAGCCAATCAAATTCACCCAAATGGAGCCATCACCGATACCAACTTTGTGAAAAAAAAAACGTGGAATTCTTTTCACTGCATGATATGCCTTTAGTCGAGTATTAAAAGAGTAATGTGTCGATGCAAATATGCAAGCATTACTCGATATTGTGATATAAAAAAAAAGAAACGTAAACATTAAAAAATAAATTAGAAAAACCGTTTTGATAAAATGTGTATTTTTCGGCAATTAACTCATGCACTTATTAATAATACACTGTTGCGCCGTAACGTCGAACGTTTTATGCAATTTTATTAAAGTATCATTTCCTAACATACACTTTTTCTTACAATATAAAGCACAGTGCCTGTGTCTTTCAATATGTAAAGTACAAAATTTCTTTCATAGATTCTGTTGCTGTACAGCTAACCAGACTATTTCCATCATTTAAATTAGTTCTATAATTTTATTATTTCGTGAAACTTGCTTCAAATATCAAGTGATGCACCATGAATACTCAATTCACCAATGGGTGAAAGGCCGGATAAAATGGATAAAATTTAATGTAAACGAAAAAAGATTTAGACTGAGCTTTTCAAATATTACAAAACAAAATTTAAACTTCCCAAGTTATTCAGTGTATCATTTTTAGGGCAATATAAATATTGCTGTAGTTGCATTTTATAAAAATACTTTCATTAGACGAGCAATTAACAATGTCCAAGGGCATGTGTAAACTTATTTGTTAAAAAGATAATGTCTCTGTAATGCGCAATTCATAAGAAGTAAATGGTTGATTTGTCAATTCAGTTCGAACAGTCAACTTAACTTTGAATTAATTTTTCTTTCAAATCTAGTAACTGAAGAGATTTTGACAGATTTTGACGAACACCTTTTAACAGACTCTTCAACTTGCTCATAAGAAAAATGATTGAAAAATACACAAATAATTGATGCAATCTTGAAATTGGCTAGACCTAATCCACAATTTTTCTGATTTACTCTCTCACAATCTGCAAATGCAAATATAACATCGTGCGTCATATGAAATCTCCAAATGATGCAAATAAATGCTTTTCAAATAAATCCAAAGATGTGCAATTCAAGTTAGCTCAAGTTCATCTGTGAGTAAGGGTGCAACCGAAAAACAAAACTTCTTGTTTCAAGGGAGAAACTACTTTTTACAGTTTGTCTTCAGAAGCCCAACTTTTCACGTGGCAATTTTTTTTTATCACTCCACATCTTTTTTTTTAATCGATCAAAAATTCTAACATTGAAATTTCTGTGACCCACCATGAAGAAGATGCATGTTGCGAATATCACTTGTGGATCATTGTCCTAATTTCTCCAAAGAAACTGAAAATTCAGTGTCATATGTCTAGTTGCTATTGTCAAAAATTCAATCATTCCTAATCAAAGTTAACAAATCAAATGAAATTACGGCCTATTAAATTAACACGAGCATTGACAAATTACAAAACATACCTCTTGGCACTTTGATCTAACTTGATATGCCACCCAAGATATACACGAATTTATTAGTACAATATTGGTCAAGGCATTTCAGTTGAAAGTTTTATTCCATAATTATTGTTCTACTCATTACGTCACCCATCAGTTAGCTCATTAACTCCATCAGTCCATGCCTTCACATGCAACTTTATCATGTACACTAAATCAACCGAAATGTCAGACGAAAGGTCTTTAATGAAAAATAAAATCAATAGTACAGGTAAGCAGTTTGTTAAAGGTGAAAATTCTTAGTTCTTGGTAGATCATCAGAGTTTACGAAGATCAAGGACGAATACACTGCCATCAGATGCTGATGCACCAACTTTATCACCTCTGCTATTCCAACACACCTCAAATATTCCACCTGTTCCCTTGTAATTGTGCACCAATTGTCCACTCTGAAATGGGGATATAACGTGATATTAATAATTTTTTTCACACAAATTGCAGAAAAAATCCTGGCAGTGAATGTATTTGACTTATAAAATTCAGGTTGCGATTCCATTTACACACCTGTGTAGACCAAATCTGTACGCATTTGTCGAAGCTACCACTTGCCAGGAATTTACCATCTGGACTAAAAGCAACACTGTAAACTGGCTCCCTGTGTTTTGTTAAAGTGTGAATGCAGGCACCTCTTTCCACATCCCAAAGTCTTACGTCTGTATCGAATGAGGCACTTGCCAATATAAGATTCATGTTTGGATTTTGTGTTCCTGGACCAGTGGGCGACCATTTTATCGTGTAAATTTCTTTATCGTGCGCCTGGAGATCGTGGACCCAGGTATCTTGCTTCATTGACCAAATTTTTAAGCTCATGTCGTCAGAACAACTCGCTAGAAGATTTCCTTGAGGGTCCCATTTTATAGCGTTCACTTCATTCTGAAAATATCATTTAAAATTTCAGAGTTTTGGAGAAAGCAAATTAGTCCCATAGACAAATTGGATTTTCAATGTGAACCCACACAACGGGCCAAACATCCTTAAAAGCTAAATATAATCCAGTGTTTTGATCATTTAGATGATAGAATTTAAAATTCTGATCAAGATTATCAATTGATCATTTGTAACCGATTTTGAAAATATGGAAAAGCAATGCAATAATATCTCAAAATTTTGAAAGTTCCCATGGCTGTCCCCTCAATAAAAATCACTGTCTGTTAATCTTTAAAATGATAAATTTGTACATTATTATAATTAATCTTTCGTTCATAAATTTCGAAAGCAATTTTAGAAATTGATTAGACTATTAGCAATCTCTCTCCACTTGAATGCCAGTTTAAAAAACTTTTGACTTGAATGAAAAGATCTATCATTTATGACCGTATCATGCTAAAAAAAAACATTAATAACTCACTGTATGTCCCCTGAAGCTCTTTATAGGCTTGTCCACGTGAAGTTTACACACGTGAATATGTTGATCTGTTGAACAACTAGCAAACGATGTATTTGTTTGCCAATCAACATCCAGAGCTGGTGCAATATGAAAGCTAAATTGTTGTGTACACTGTCCACTAGCAGCATCCCAGATAATTGTTGTCTTATCTACACCAGCACTGAGAATGTAATTACCACGTTTGTTCCATTTTAGAGCAAATATTGGACCTTTATGTTGCCCTAGGGTTGAGGATAATCTACCGTCTGTCGTCCAGATTCTGGCGTATCCGTCGTAGCTCCCCGTTGCAAGGTAGGTACCATCACACTGGAGTAAAAAAACAGTATGAAATTTGTTAAAACAATTCAAATCAACCAGTGCATTGATAGAATATATTTTTTGCGATCATAACACCAATTTCTAATCACCTGGGAATGCGTGATCTGGCAAAAAAAAATTTGAAATGAGTTTCTTCTTCAAGAAACTGATGTTGTAAACGCAGAAAATAATTCTACCTTTACCTGAATACTGAGTGTGTACAGTGAAAAAATAAGTCATAGATGTGACTGCCTGCTGCTTTACTTACATTCCAATCGAGAGAAGTTACGTCTTTATTGCTGGGCACCTCTGTCCCACCCCTTTGAATGCAATGACGAAGAACCAGTTGATTTGGCGCTTGGGAATTATCTGACATATCCCAAATGCGCGCTGTACTATCACCTGAGCCAGATGCTAAAAGATCAGTCGTTGGATTCCAGGCGCAAATGAATACTTCCGAGTCGTGTCCACATAATCTTGTGGCTTTATTCGCTGGAATTTCTACTGGGGCTGGTGTACTACTTGCGCTTGCATTTTCACGCTGTTCATCAACTTCCATTTCTGTACGATCACCAGTTCTTTCTGTACTGGCTATTGTCTCACTTGGTGCAACAGCTGGAATTTCAATTTTTTAAAGCGTGAATTTTTTTTCAATGTTCTCGGAATTTAGAGACATTTTTTAATACACTTTTTTAATATTCATATTTTGATATATTGTTTTTAATAGCATGGACATTTTGAGAAGTGCCACTAAAGGCGCAATTAGAAAAAATGAAGATTGTATGAACTACCAATAAATCGACACCTTCTGAGTATAGTTCAGAATATCTCTCGAGTTGTCAATTTTCCCCCAACTCACGCATCGTAGATTTTTTAGAAACAAAAATATCCAATATGCGTCTGGTATAGGGGTAAAAATGATTCCATTGAGACGTTCCAATGTGGAAGGTATGCAGATATTAAATGAGTTCAATTTATTTTCCTGGGTGCTAAAGGAGGTTCCATGAAAATGATTGTTCATTAACCAGGGTGTTCCAGGACCATCAAATCAAACCAATAAACTAAACTAGAAATAACATAATTTCGGAAATTTTTAACTTAAACTTATTCAGCTTTTTCTCGAAAATTTCATGTTCAAAGTGTTTTTTTGAAACAATTTTTTTCACTGAAATTTATCTGGAAATATTCATTGGTCAAATATTTATTATCAAATGAATAATTTTCAGTTTACCTTCTTCACCGTTAGTATCCGGCACATCAGTTTTCACCTGCTGTTTCGCCTGATTTTGCTGATTCTGCCTAGAAGCAACAACATCCGGCATAACAGCATCGATAAGCGACAGGGACTCGATCATTCTCTGTTCACTTCCATCTTCACCGATGGATATCTCAGCTTCTGTATATTGCAGGCCTTTTTGAATGACCGATAGGAGAGCTGCAGGTGGCACAAGTGCTCCATTTATGTTGCTTTGGGATATGTGAGATTCTATCCCAAATGTGTATGCAGAATGTTGGAAGCCTGAAAAAACAAACGAAGGAGTCAGTCTATATGAATACTGCTATAGTTGCATTTTATAAAAATACTTTCATTAGACGAGTAATTAACAATGTCCAAGGGCATGTGTAAACTTATTTGTTAAAAAGATAATGTCTTTGTAATGCGCCATTCATAAGTAGTAAATGGTTGATTTGTCAATTCAGTTCGAACAGTCAACTTAACTTTGAATTAATTTTTCTTTCAAATCTGGTAACTGAAGAGATTTTGACAGATTTTGACGAACACCTTTTAACAGACTCTTCAACTTGCTCATAAGAAAAATGATTGAAAAGTACACAAATAATTGATGCAACCTTGAAATTGACTAGACCTAATCCACAATTTTTCTGATTTACTCTCTCACAATCTGCAAATGCAAATATAACATCGTGCGTCATATGAAATCTCCAAATGATGCAAATAAATGCTTTTCAAATAAATCCAAAGATGTGCAATTCAAGTTAGCTCAAGTTCATCTGTGAGTAAGGGTGCAACTGAAAAACAAAACTTCTTGTTTCAAGGGAGAAACTACTTTTTACAGTTTGTCTTCAGAAGCCCAACTTTTCACGTGGCAATTTTTTTTTATCACTCCACATCTTTTTTTTTAATCCATCAAAAATCCTAACATTGAAATTTCTGTGACCCGTCATGAAGAAAAAATATTTCGTTTTAGAAGTTCCAAGAAGTAATTGCATGGAACATTGTGAACTTGTTTTGGTGAAAATCCATTCATTATAAATTCGGGCCCTCATGATTATTATTATTATAAGTAGAAATGTCCACGAAAAATGCAGCGCGCATTTCCGTTAGTCCACCAACAATTAGGTTATGTTGAAAATTGTAAACACTTACCCGACTCCTGTAAATACCGGTAGACTAAAAAATTCACTTCGTCGCTTGAGAAACTCATGATTCCTGTTATTTGTGGTACTAGCGAGGCATTATTTTCAACAATGTAGCTGGGTAAATGCACCAGAAAATGTAGACGACAAGTTATTGGAATAACAGACGCTACAGAGGGAATCAAGTTCAAGTATCACTTCCACTGAAATTGATGGTGGGGGTATGGGGGCTCTATGATTAACCTCTCATTTCTCAGGTATTTCGACGGGCCGGAAGTAGGGGGTGCAAGCGCAATGTATATATGTCTATATTTATATGTA
This sequence comes from Asobara japonica, assembly GCA_026005395.1. Classification (NCBI taxonomy): domain Eukaryota; kingdom Metazoa; phylum Arthropoda; class Insecta; order Hymenoptera; family Braconidae; genus Asobara; species Asobara japonica. The sequence continues at coordinate 2,117,204 of BQMI01000151.1, read as the reverse complement.
TTTACATATAGTCGGGATAATGTAAAAGGCGTCTTCGGCTTTCGCGCTGAACTCACCACTTCGCGCATGCGCGTGACACGCCTCGCTAGTTGCGAGGGAAAATTTGAATGGTGACGCACATGCGCGGGAGATGGGGCGATTTCGGGTGAAAATTCTGAGAGCAATCGGAGCAATCTCATGTTGCTGTCACTGTAATACAGAGCACCTATAAATTATAGGTTATAATGTAGCGGTTTGGTTAAAAAGTGCGAGCACTGCTGCTAAGCTATCAAGTAAAACCTCTGCAGATAAAAAATCACTAGATTTATAATCTGGGAAATCGTGATAGAGCATAGAGGTAGTCAACTTCAATGAATAGTTCTTGCAAATTGCACGTGATTGCAACATCAGCGTCGTCAAGAGTGGGCATGAGAGGATTGGGGGGGATACAATAGGGAGACGGGGCATCCTATAGTAAATAGGAGAGGCGAAAGAAATTATCGAAAAGCGTAAGACCGAAACCGACGCGACATCAGCCAGTGCGGCGGGGACAGGAAATGCGCGTGCGCAGCACGCGCCACCGGACTTATACACAAAAATGAACATCGTGAGAGTCGAAAGTCGGAAGATGATTTCTCATTGGTCCGCCATAACTTATTTTTGAATCGTGATTCATTTATTGGCTGATCAGATCAGTCACGTGACATCGTGAAGTTCGTTGGTAATCGCGGTTGCGTCGATGAGCATCGATATTTGGCGCATCGATTCGGGTTTAGTTTTCAAAAGTATGACAATTGTTCAAGTTGCCATAACTTATGTAGTTATTGAAAATTATATACACAGAATATTTTTGAGCTTCTCTTAATTTATTATGTTACGAGTGTTTTACATATTGTGTCCAGTGTTAACAAATTTTATATGTACACGATAATTACAGAAAAACAAACGATGCTTGCTCCCAATTGGAAAAAATGAAAGCTCTCATTTTTTGGGAATGAATGATTAACAGTGTCTTTGGAAAAGTTGCTTTGTACATATGTTCGAATCCTGTTATTGGCTAACGCTGTTGCATTCAGATTACAATAAATACAAATACAAAATTGTACAAATATATTGTCAGATTAAAATTTGTTGCACACATTTTGAGCACAGCCAATCATAATGGCGGCTATTCTTTGAAATGCTTCTGGGGAGAGGATTTTCCCCAGAGAAAGAAGTAAATAAAGATTAGGTCAACTGAGGCACTCTTCAAGGCCCTTGCCTCTAATCTCCAAAATTTCATGAGATGCAGGTAACGGTATGGTGCACGCTTGAACCCCAATGCGCTCCAAAACATTCAAACAACATTTGCTTTACGATACACGTCAATTAAATGTTTAAAGACTGGTTTCAGAGAAAACAATAGTGTGGGTAAATCAGTGTGACGTGTCGCGTGAGGTTCACAACGACAACTTGCTGATTTGAGAATTTCAAACTATTCCATTTATCAAGCAGATAACTATGAACATTTGAGTAGGCGCATAGTGAGCGTGAGAACGAGACTTATGCGCGTTACTGGAGTGGGAGTGAGACGCCAATAGGGGTGCGACCGCTCGAGGGTTAAACCCGTCATACCTCCTTAATTATGACAATTATGGAAAAAAGTCATAAGAAATTAAATGTGCAATTCCACTTACAGAACAAATTCTGTTAAACACTTTCTGCCGTATCTCTCACCGTTTTTGCAATAGAGCGTTGTGAACAATTCAATTGTTAATAACAAAATAACTGCTTGGTCAATTTAAACCAAAAACTAATTCAATCTAAGTTCGATCAAGATGGCCGATTATGACCTCGGAAGTTGACCGGAAGCATTTTGCTATAGTTAAGAGTATAATTACGAATCGAAATAAAAATCGATTTGGAATCCCCACAGCCCATTTTCGTTTCATATTTTGTTTCGAATTCAGGCGACGCTCTAGGCTATCTAATAAAACCATAATAATTCCCGCCATTCTTCCACTTCAAAAAAATACGCATTCCACAAAAATGTACTCTATCAAAATTTAAAAAAAATGTAACTAAAAAAAATATATTTTTCGGTTAGGCAATAGATTGTGGTTGAAATCCGGCAACCTGCAATAAAGTCACGTATAGCGATAGGCATTGAATACACCCCCAATTTTGTTTTTCTAAGTACCGGTATTTCGTAATGGGGAAATTCCCATTTTTTTTTCTTTGTGCACCTTACCTGGTTTGACCCTTGACCATGGAGCAGGTGCTAAGCACATGGGCGACACTTGGTCGTAGCGCGTAGCAAGACCGAGGCCGCCTCTCACGCTCAGGTATAAAATCCTTTTTTTACGAATGTACAATTCCCATTTAACTTCATTCACCAATTGCATTCAAGGGAAAATTTGTACAACATTGCATTCAACCAATAGGAATTTTGAAAATCCCTCCCAACTGTACAGACTAGGAACTTCATATTTTTTCCCGTAAATACACAGCGTTTGCACTTAAGAGCATTCACCGCCTATTCCTGAAGTACTAGTCAAAGTGTGAAGACACATTCATCATTGAACCTTTACAATTGATTGTTTTGGAAGACTAGGATAATTTGCAATGAGTGATTGTGGAATTAAATGGTGATCTGTGGAATTCTATGCGTTAATAGAAAATTATACGAGTCATGAAATATTGATCTTTAGCAAGATAGTAATTTTTAAACTAGTCACATTACCGTAATTTACGGTAATTCAACTGTTCACGCAGTGGAACTACGTCAGCGCCATTGAACCTTACGCACTCGGTGAGTTCAGCGCAAAGTGCCTTCAATTACTATATATATCACACCTATACCTCGTTCATTGAAATTGCAAATCTAGATTTCACGAATACCTTCACTTCCGGTAAATAAACTTATCGGCAAAAATGTTCCACAATGTTGTTCCAAAAAACGTTTTAGTGTGGAGGTCATTGAATTCTTACGATAATCTTCAACTGAACGGACCACAAACTTTTCCCGCCACTCGCTGTGAAACTTTCTTACAAACATCTTCAATCCGCTTCACAATTTTTTTGCTTATAATTTTTTTTTACTATTGTGGGAATGTACGGAAGTTGTCGATTGCAAAGATAGTTTTAGCGGTTAATTTTCACGTTTTTTTTTTAGATTTTTGTTGACGTTTTTAACTTATTGCAGTACTGCGCAAAACTTTACGCGTCCAAGTGGCCTTGAGCAAAAATAAAATATGAATATTTCAACGAATTCCATAAAAATTGTTTCCATACAATGAAAGTTTGATGGAAGTTTAAGCAGTGGGCTTTCCGTAACTCCCGCAGCGCCAATGAGCAGAGGGGAATGCGGCCCCACTACACGTGACGCCAGAAATGGCGCGAGGGGTATTGCCGTGTCGTACACCGCGCATGCGCTCATGGGCGATGTACTATCGAATATTTTAGAGAGGTTAGGGCTCAAAAAAACCCATGGTTTTCACGCAAATCAGTGATTGTATCTAGTCAGAGTGGATGTATGTTCCCGCGATCCATTTGCGTGTGAATCGGACGGGACACATTTATTAAGCGAACACTAGTGTTCGTTATGGAAAGAAAATATATCCCAAGATACAATAAAAATATTGTACTTTCTTTAAGTGTTACAAGATAGTACATTTTGTTTTACACTCAACACCCGCCAACTCACTCTCTACATATACAGTACATGACATATATATATACAAAAATATATATTCTCTCCTCTCCACTCACTATCGTTGCCTCCTCCAGTCTATATTCTCTTTGGCCTCGCTCGTTCCTGCTTGCTCCTCCTTTTCGCCTCAGCCCCTGACGGATCTATCGATTACTCCTTGATTGCGGAAATGAGAGGAACAATTTGTTCTTACGGTTGATCATTAGTTGATCGCTACTTGACTGCCTATTCGATCAACCTTCATGAAGAATTGATCGACAGTTGAGCGCGACTTGACGTGGAAACATTTCCACCGAAAAACATTTAAAAAAGCAAAAAACATCAAAAAGTCATGTATGGACCAGCGATCAGGTAGTGATTAAGTGCGCGCAGAAGAACTTATGGTGTAAAATAGTAATCCAATAGCACACTATATTTTGTCCATTTCCGTTTTTTGCGTATGCACACTGCTTCCTCAGTTTCAAAGGTACTGAAACCGAGGGGCTATTCATATTAGAAATCATGGTGTCACTCGCTGATGAAATCAAAATGCAATCACGATGAAATCAGCGTGTAATCAGTGAAGTCAGTTGAAATCACGTGAAATCACGTAAAATCATGTGAAATCATGTGATTTTACGTGATTTCAATAATTGAAATCATTTTTTGAAATCACATTGTAATCATTCGCAATCAGTGTAATCATTTGAAGTCATTTATAATCAGTGTACTATTTTGAAATGGCCGTGACTTGAGAATATGTCCAACAGTTATGAATTGTATATATTTTCCTCATATAAAAAGAGCAGGGAACAATCAAAAGAAAAGGGATTGGTGTTTGTTTGGAGAAACGGATTATGAGTCGTTTATTAGGGTTAGTATTACACTTTGCGTATTACGGGGGAAAACATCGAAAAGTCGGAAATTTTCGGGATCCTACGCACGTATCTCCCGAAATACGAGAAAAATTGGAGTTTCTTGGCAGTGGTATATCCTTGACAAAAACTCCAATTCTTTGTTATCACAACCAATGGATTCCCACGGATATATTGCCATTCAGCAATATCGGAAGACAGTTTCTACCCCCGTAGTGACAGAACACGGATTATTAGCGATTCCCGCTGAAATATACGAGGAATTAAAAACGTATTTTCAGATTTGTTTAGTTCTAGACATATTGTATGGCTTCAAACAATAAAATAATAGTAATAGTAGCGCAAAAACATTGTCAGTTCTTTAATTTTTTTAATAACCATTCATCTTTTCTGTGATTTCAGTGATTACCAAACGTGATTTCAATGATTGTAAATGTTTGCTAGTCATTTGTAATCATTGCAACCATTCGATATCAGTGAAATCACGCTCCGCGGCATTTGAAGTCACTGTAGAAATTATTCACTGAAATCACCCTTGAAATCACGGGGTCGATGATTGCATTTTGAAATCATGGTGTCACTTAATCCGAATGTGAATAGTCCGTCGACTGAAACACTCGGCAAAAAAAAATGTGTTGATACGCATATGTATGTACGTATTTGTGAAGTCTTGATTTTTTTATTTTTTCTCCATCTCTTCTTTTATTCCCATCGAACAAGTGTCCAACAGTGAAGACTACCCATATGGCCAGGCGAACTTTCCCCATTCAAGCTATTGTATTTCTAAACACTGGACAAACCTCCAGAAAACACCTGTGCTACGATGGCAGGCGCCTATAACACGCCCCTGCCCTCCTCCTATCTCTGCCCCCCGTCGAGTACGGTTCAAGTGTGCTCTCGGTACTTTATGGGTACCGCCAATTGCACACCTGTCCATTTCCTATTATTGGACGAAATCCATCACCAAAACGCTAAGTTTTTCCCCAATTTTATGCCGATTCATATTTGCAGCTGGTCAATACTTTCCGGACTTTTCTTCCTGAAAATCTTCGCCCCGAAACAAAAGTTCTCGTTTTGTAATGTCCGTTTGCCGTTCCTACATTTTCCGACACGTCAATTAAATGCTTAAAGACTGGTTTCAGAAAAAATACTAGTGTGGCTAAATCATTGTGACCCGTGAGGTTCACAACGACAACTTGCTGATTTGAGAATTTCAAACTATTCCATTTATCAAGCAGATAACTATGAACATTTGAGTAGGCGCATAGTGAGCGTGAGGACGAGACTTATGCGCGTTACTGGAGTGGGAGTGAGACGCCAATAGGGGTGCGGCCCCTCGAGGGTTAAACCCGTCATACCTCCTTAATTATGACAATTATGGAAAAAAGTCATAAGAAATTAAATGTGCATTTCCACTTACAGAGCAAGTTCTATTTAACACTTTTTGCGGTATCTCTCACCGTTTTTGCAACAGAGCGTTGTGAACAATTCCATTGTTAATAACAAAAAAACTGCTCGGTGAATTTACACCAAAAACTAATTCGGTCTAAGGCCCATGAAGACGCTCCGATTACGACCTCGATGATCCAGATCGGTCCATCCGTTCGTGAGAAATCGTTAACCAAAAATTCCGATTGCACACATACAAACATACACACATACAGGCATTTGTTTAAAATTCAACCTGAAGCCTTTTGGTATACTCAAAACACCAGTTACGAATCGAAAAGAAAAAAATCGATTTAGGGGTCATTACAATAACTCCCCGCAAAGTCGAAAGTTCAAATATTTTATGCATTCTCTACTTTATCTTGCGTAAAGGAAATACAAAATGGATGCCTCTACTAATTCCAGGAATATTGATAAACCTAATCAAAAATTGTTTCAATAAAAAATACGTGCGTACCGCATTGCTGCGCGAGATATGCACAATCTTCAAAACGTGAGACCGGGCAAACTGTCATGAGGAAACTTAGGTAGTAGTCCCGTGAGAAATCAAGTTTTATCCATTATTATTGTTCCCGCGTAAGCTGATAAGAACTTCTATAAGTATCGGCAGTTATACATTGACTTTTCTTCATTAAAGTTAATTATCCCTTGTAGGCATTACCTCAACGATGGCCAGACTTCATGACGTACTCATCGTCCTTCTAGTAATAGCATTCTTTGATTCTGCCCAAACTAATTATTGTAATGTTGAGAGTTGCTATGGTAGAACACACACAATGTGTCATTTTAGTGTGAGTATAAAATCATCAAGTTTGTGGCCTTAAAAGTTCTATTCCTCTCCATCAATAAATTTTATTATTACCACGTGTTTTAGTCACCGGCACCGTCTCGACAATGTGGGTATGTGCAATCCGCTGATCTCACAGCACAAGACATACAGGAAGTTCTTGGCGCCCATAATAAATACAGAGCTCTAGTGGGCAGAGGACTGGAAAAACGTGGCGTTTATGGAGGCCAACCCGCTGGGGATATTCGACCGCTGGTAATATAATTATGGCACTTTATTTTTGTCGAGAAAGTGAGAATACAAGTTGTCCGATTATGGCGTGTACTGCCCAGGTGGGGAATGCGAAGCTTAAACGATGAGATTAATCTTGGTCCGACCTTCGATGCCGAAGCTTGGACTTGATAGCTTCGCCATAGCTTCATCCCATGTATAAGCCTAGATCAAACCAAGCTTCGTTATATCAAAGATATCCAAGCTTTGTTGGCCCAGCTTGTGCCAAGCTTGGCTCAATCTTACCGTCCCTAGCGTTCGTCCACCGGCAGAATCCAATCTACGTCCAATATTGGATATATACATACATCCAAGCTTACTAGAGTCATCCAAACCCAAGCTTCAGAACCCATGTTGTGCTAAGCTTGGTCCGAGCTCAGCTTTGTTAGCTTTGAATCTTAACTTTAACAAGCATGAATCCCGGATTGCTCATACCATCTAAACCCAAGCTTCTGAACTAAGGTTGAACAAAGATGAATTGAAGCATATTTTTCCTAGTTTCGATTTACCGGCTTCAGCGAAACTCCGCTTGATATTGGATACATATATAAATCCAGGATTGCTGCACCACCTAAACCCAAGCTTGGAAACGAATGTTCAACTAAGCTTGGTCGAACCTCAATGTTCCTATCTTCGAAGTTTGAGCCAAGATAAATTTTGTAGCTTGGACCAAGATTAATTTCGATGCTTCGACCACGAGAAACTTTGGAACTTGGACGAAAATGAATTTCGAGGCTTGTACCAAGATAAAGCCCGAAGCTTGAATGAAGATGAAGTTCGAAGCTTGTATTAACCTACGTAACCAAGCTAGGATCAAGCTTATTCTCTAAGCTGGGATTGGTGTTACAATCGCATGGTCTGCACACATTGACCGAGGCTTCAAAACACAGCTTTGGCGAAGCTTAGTCAAGCCTCATCCAAGCTTTGATCAAGCTTCATCGCATGGTCCATTTCCACCTGGGATGTGGGTTAATCAATGTGACGCGTGAGGCCCGCAACGAAAACTTGCACATTTGAGAATTTTAAACTATTCCATTTATCAAGTAGATAATTATGAACATTTGTGTAGGCGCATAGTGAGCGTGCGGACGAGGCTTATGCACGTTACTGGAGTGGGAGTGAGACGCCAATAGGGGTGCGACCGCTCGAGGGTTAAACCCGTTATATCTCCTTAATGGTGACAATGACGGAAAAAAGTCATAAGAAATTAAATGTGCATTTCCACTTACCGAGCAAGTTTAGCTCAACACTTTCCACCGTATTCCCAGTTATTCTCATAATTAAAAAAAAACATTATAAACCACAAGAAAAACTTCCTCAATGTATCGAGTTTTTCACTACTTCCAATTATTTATAGATATGGGACAAGGAGTTAGCGGCGATTGCTCAGTTGTGGGCTAACCAGTGCCAGTTTAAGCACGACTCATGTAGAAATGTTGGTGAGTTATCTTTTTACAAGCACAATTATTTTCTATTCATTGTGATCCCTGACGGGCAAGTTAGACTTCATCACATATTCAACCGTTGCTTCGTGAGCTTCATCGATCCCGGAAAGATTTTTACAATTGCAAAAATAGAAAACAAAACCTCGACTCGATCGGAAAAAGATTCTGCTCATCAACAACACATAAACCCATAATTATATTTCAAATTATTGTTCTTCAGCATTCAGATTTTGTAGATAAATAGTCTTACTGCTCGATATGAAGCAAAATATGTTTTGTTTTTTAATCGAGAATGCATAACTAGATAATTTTTCTGCCACCGTATCTAATGTAATAACTTTCAATCCTCAGTACTATGATATATGTGGCAGAGGATGCGATTTAGCCTTTCGTTCTTTCACAATCCGCATCTGGAATCTAATTATTTTCATTTCCCACAGACCGATTCCAGGTTGGTCAGAACATTGCTTACGAATCGTGGGGAAATGGATGGAACACGAAGCTCAGTGATATCGTGAAACTGTGGTACGACGAAGTCGAGCGATTTGATTCACGTTTAATTTATAATTATATGTGAGTACCTTTCATGAACAACGTATATGTATACCCTGGTGATTCAGAAGCTGCCATCAATTAATTCTAAGCATTAATTTCTGTGACACTCGACTCAAGTACGCCTCAATTTTTTCTTTCATTGTTTTGCAGATTCAGCCGAAGAACCGGCCACTACACGCAGATGGTTTGGGGCAAAACTACCTCCATTGGTTGTGGTCTTGTTAAATACAATAATAATTCGTACTACACTACGTATCTTGTTTGCAATTATGGTCCAGCTGGAAATGCCCATGGTGAACGGGTTTACGAACCTCGCATCGTTAAACCAAATATTGTATATAATTGGGGAAATCGAACATCGGTTTCGACTAAGGTTGTTACATCATCATCATCTCGTCGTCGTGTTGTGTACAGATATGGCTAATCGTACATTTTTATTCTTGGAAATTTATTCAGTGATTGTTGCAATTATTACCTATAATGTACCGAATTCATTGCTGAAGGGAAGTACCAAAAAATGGGATTATTACATGGAATTTTTGTTTGAATGTTATGGCGGGTTTTTAATCCATGTATACGTTGACCTAACAATGTATCCCCGGGTAGCAATGCCCAAGCCTGACGACGAGAACAGGTCTGTGCCAGGCTTAATCTCATCTTCCAAAACAACCTTAAACTCAGGGTAGCGGATAAGGCTATTGCTACGGCTTGGTTCAGCCTTGCCGCAGGCTGAAGCCCTCTAGGCTGAAAATACCTACGCTTAGCACAGGGTAGTTCAATGGATACGATGGTCGCCAGAATTATCCATTGGAGGCGCTGATGTCTGCTGATGAAGGTTGGGCTAACCACTTTCCTCACTGCATACTCCCTGATCCTCGGCCTATTGATACGGTTCCTTCCTCAGTTCCTCGACAAATTGTATGACATAATCGACCGTGACATATCAATAATAACCGCGTCAATTAGTCGATTTTAGTCAATGGCGATGAGCCCCAGTTAAACCCTCTTACCAATGTGGTTCAGTCTTTGAGAACAATGTCTTTTGAGCCTTGTTTCAGGCCGTGCTCGTTGGGATTTCAAGGCTCAGTTGAGGCTCACCATGAACCCTGAGCTAAGGCTTGGTTTACGATCCTCAAACGGTGTTATCATTGCGAGGCTGGACCAGGCCTGAATCAAGGTTGGCACGCAGCCTCAATCCAAGATATCGCAAGTTGGGGAAATTCCCTCTGTAGGAATTCTCCAAATATCTTGCGTGTACTTATTTAAAGTGGAAATTCTGTATTACCTCACGTGGTCTCCAATCACATATTATTATTGGATATATTTTACAATGTGAAATAAATATTTTAGATTTATTTGCTATATATTGCAAGCTATCATTAGATTGGAGATTCATATATACCAAACAACATTCGTTTGAGATATATTTTGGCCGAATTATATCCTATATGGTCTAGATATATTCATTATATATCGCAACATATATATTGTTTCCGTGCGACTAGCCAGCGCCTCCGAAGATTGACGCCGTACTAAATCATCTTGATGCGCATGCGCGGCCAAAAATAAAAATGGCGGGAATAGGCACTCGAAATTGATTCTATGCATATTATATGGATATACGAAATATATGTGTAGTCATATAAAAGAAATTGGAAATTAGAAAAAAATGAAGTTCAAACACTTTGGAAATTTGATAAATTTGAAAAGAAATTCCCTCCATGGGGAAGAGAGTGAAGCTCGAAATGTTCTTTAGGGTAGCTCGGCGTACTTCGTCATGACCTCTGGTTCTGCATTTTTCACAATCATATTGGGCCAATTCATTAGTAGAAAGTGGAACGCTGCGGTTCGCTGCTGCATCCATGTTGTCATCCATTGTAGAATATCGAAATCCATGTAAATAATGATAAATAAATTATTTGAAAAATTATTAGTCTTGTCTTTTTCAGGCAAAATACTTCACATGGCGATCATCAAATTTTGCCGCCAGTCGGCACGAAATTTGGCGAATTTAAGAAACAAATTCCCGAATATGTGGCGTAATTTCCATTATGGTATAGGCCTGGAAATCCACATTTCACTGAATATTCAAGAGCATCGTTAGCGGACCAGTCGGCTGCCTACATGACTTGATCAGTATCACGATGAGCTCGCGAGAGAATTTTGATTGAGTTATCGTTATGGATATGGATAATATTAACCGCGGTTAATATTAAAATTAAGCGTTGTGATTGGCCGGAGTTAAATTCTCGACCAATCAGAAGCCTTAACGTCAAAATTAAATATGGCGCTCACTAACCAAAAACTGGCCCTTAGTGAGCGCCGTATTTAACTTTGACGTTAAGGCTTCTGATTGGTCGAGAATTTAACTCCGGCCAATCACAAGGCTGAACTTTAACTCCTGATGAACCGCAGTTCACTTGACCGAGAGCTGGCCCTCAGTTAAGGATTTTTCACTTGAAATTTTCAAGAGGAATTATCTAAGTGTTTTTTTTTTTTTTTTTTTTTTTTTTTTTTTTTTTCCACTCTTTCTCTATTCGTATTCACCCACGTCCCCGCTGGTAAGCATTACTACATGGGCAATACTACGGATCAGAGTACCCACCCATTGCGGCTGGGGCCGACTTCGCCGTTTCAGCTCATCGTATTTATGATCACAGGGTAAACCTCCAGAAACCCCTGTGATACGATGGCGGGCGTCTACGATGGAACCCTCCCCCCCCCCCCCCCCGCGCGACGGGTCGCGTTCGGTCCCGGCTCACGGTCTCACTTCATGGATACCGCCGATGGCACACACGGAATTATCTAAGTGTAAATATGCGGAATTGATAAGCCCTCATGACTCATTATTTAATTCGCAGATTGAAATTCTAACTTGAAACTCTAACTTGAGAATTCTTCTATCTCTTATCTTGCCAATATCATATGCTATTGTTAAATGCTAAGAAGCACCAATTTTTTTTGGGAATCTAGAGGAAAAAATAAAAATAAAGATAAACCAAAATGGCAGAACGGGTCATAATATCACTTACTATTCTTTTTTTTAATCTAATGAAAGGAATAGAAGAAAAATATTTGCGTTAGGAAGATTTTGAACAGACCGCCAGAGCCCGTCAATGGCGCCATTTTCAATTTGTACAGTGGCGCCATCTTCACTAGTGTATTCAAAGTTGCCGCAAAAATGGCGGACGCAGCGGCACGACAACTCCAATACGAGTACAAAGCGGTGAGTTATTTCATTGTCAAATAAGCGTTATTAACCCGTCATTTACTTCCAAATTGCGCCAATTTTTATGCATACTTAAGTAACCAATTAATTTTTGTGTTTAATCGGGAATTATCCCACTGACAGTTGATTATTGTTGGAGAGGTTATGTTTGACTGTAAACATTCGACGTCGTTGCAACGTCTCACGATGAAAACACATGAGCCCATTAAGAAAATACCAATCATTTGAAATTTTTGGAAAAAAAAATATACTCCCATGTTTTTTTTTCGTATCTTTTGTGGAAATATCAGGTTCAACAAATTCCAGTTTTTGTTGTCAGTGATTATTGACGATGTTCGTTATTTTCAAAGATTTTTATTTATCAATTTTAGAAATTAAAAAAAAAATTTTGTTTCAAATTAAATAAGTCTTGGACATTCTTGAATTTTCCAAAATTGTTGAATTCTTTTGAGGAATACATCATTGATATTCAATTCCTATTCAATTTCAGAATTCAAATCTCGTACTTCAAGCTGATGTACGTTTGATCGAGAGACGAAGTCGAGATGAAGCCACCGGAGAAGTTATGTCCCTTGTGGGCAAATTGGATGGGACGAGAATGGGGGACAGAGCTCAACGAACAAAACCTGGAAAAGCTGAAGAGCGTAAAGTCAAGTGAGTGCCATGAGTAATGTTTCAGCCTGAATGTAAAATTCTGAAAAAAATCATAAAAATAGAGAATTTAAAAACAAACTTTTGAGCTATATTAAAAAATGATATTCCTGATAGTTTATTTGTTATGGTGAAAAAACCGTTTTTTAAATATTCACTGCCAAGGACTGTCATGTACATCATCAACTCCATACGATGACGTGATATTTTTTGGCTCTCTGATGACAAATACCTGCCTCATCTATTCCTGAAAAGTCGTTTCGAGCAAGGCAAAACGATTCCAGGAACACAAAAAATTCATTCAGTAATTCCTAATGTAGATGGTCGACTATGTGTCAAATGTTTTTCGAATTCTAATGATTGCACCTACCCAATTATTGTGAAGAAAATGAAACTGTAAAAATTGGCCTGCAGGAGTTTGAAACGAAGGATCATTTTTTACCCCTGATAGCTTTGATCCGTAATATCTTCCAGATGATCAAAGTGAAAGAAAAAAGTTCATACCACATAAAATGACAATTTTTACATGAAGAACAATATTTGTTCAGCACTTTCTTTCAGTTTTCAACTGCTCCACGATAAGTATTATGAACAATCAAATTTGTTCATGACACTTGATCCAAAGGAAAATAATTCAATGTTAATAACGATTGGAAATATCGTTTTTTCGTGAAAGAGATTCGTCGTGAGACCCAAAAAATCTCATATCATCATATGAACTTGATGATGTACATGACAGTGCTTGGCAGTAAATATGGAAAAAATATTAAATTCCATTCGTATCTTATCAAATTATTTTTCATCCTTGACGAAGTTCATTTTCTTTCTTTTTCATTCCAAAGCTTATTGTTTTTTTTACTCAATTATCGTTAACAAATGACTGCTCGAATAAATATGTTTATACTATTTGAATGGAAGAAAATATAGAAATAGGAATAAAAAGTCAATAATCACTTCTATAGATTTAAAAAACATTGTGGTCAAAAAAACGTTTCCAATGTTTTAAAAAAAACCATCTCAGAGTTAATAAAAATGTCTAGATCTCCGAAAATTTTACGATTTTTGAAAATGTCCAAAAAATCAAAAGTTTCAAAAATTCACAAAATTTCATTCAAGTATTAAGGATGTTCGACCGCCACTCGCCATTTTTTTCAATCTTTTGACAATTTACTCCAATTTTTTGGCTTTCTTGGCGGGAAAAAGTGTACAATTTGTGCATAACATTATTATTTGTGGACTCTCAAAATTTTATCACCGTAAACTTATTTTTGAGTTTTTTCTCTACGCTTGTATGAAAATTCATAAAACTTCAGAGAAAACGCTGAAAAATGGGTCTGCGACAATGAAATTTTAGGAGTCGATAGAGAATAAAGCTACAGAAAAATTGTACATTTTTTCCCGCCTATCAAATCAATAATTTGGGATAAATCAGCAAAAAATTGACAAAAATGAGAAATAGCGGTCGAACATCCTTAAACAATCAACATATATTTTCAACAAACTAAGTTGTTCAAAATAATGGAAAAAATGAAATGATTTCATGCATCAAATATTTCCAATATTTGGGAAAATCATAATTTCTTCAAATTCAATCGATTTTTCAGACGCCAGAAGCGTGATGAGGCCCAATACGACTTCACCCGGATGAAGGGTGCCACTCTTCTCTCGGAAGGTGTAGATGAGATGGTGGGCATAGTCTATCGACCAAAAACCCAAGAAACACGACAGACCTACGAGGTCCTCTTAAGTTTTATCCAAGAGGCCCTGGGTGATCAGCCCCGGGACATTCTCTGCGGTGCTGCTGACGAGGTCCTCGGTGCCCTTAAAAGTGATCGTCAGGACAAGGAGAAAAAGAGAGAGACAGAATTACTTTTGGGTATGCAAAGACCTTTTCTGTCCTCTGTCATATCAAATTGTCATTTTGCTTATAATTATACCCCGCCCCATCATGAACTTAAAAATGACTATAATTTCATATACCGATTTCCCTAGGTCCCGTGGCCGACGAGCGTTTCGCCCTGTTAGTAAATCTTGGCAAGAAGATCACAGACTTTGGTAACGAGGAGAAAAATCCCACAAGCGAGGAGAACATAGACGAGACATACGGTATAAACGTTCAATTCGAAGAGTCCAGTGAGGAGGACGATGAGGATGTTTATGGTGAGGTACGGGAGAATGATGACGAGGGTGACGAGGGTGAGGAAGCGAATGACGATCGTCTAATTCATGCGGAAAATCTTGGTGGCACAGAGGAGGCTAAGAAAGAGAAAACCCTGCATCCACTTGACATTGATGCTTACTGGCTGCAGCGACGGCTCAGTAGAATTTACAAGGATGCAGTAGAGTCTCAAGCTAGAGCTGCACAGGTGCTAAATGTTCTGCGCGATGCCCCAAGTGATCGTCAATGTGAAAATGATCTCGTAGGTCTTCTTGGCTACGACTGCTTCGACTTTATCAAGCAACTGATGAAGCAACGCCACATGATTGCTTACTGCACAATGCTGGCCTCATCTCAATCCGAATCCGAACGCCAGAAGATACGTGAGAGCATGAAGGAGGATCCAGCTTTGGCAAAGATCCTCCGGCAATTGGACACTGGTAAAAATGATGATGATGGTAACGAAACAATGGAGGCTAGAGCCCAGAGAAAACGCAGGGAGGAGAAGGAAGAGACTGGTGGTCCTGGTGGACAAGTTCAGGGGACTCGTAATATTGTTGATCTTGAGGATCTTGTTTTCAGCCAAGGCAGCCACTTTATGGCTAACAAACGCTGTCAATTGCCAGACAGAAGTTTTAGGAAGCAGAGAAAAGGTTACGAGGAGGTGCACGTACCAGCTCTCAAGCCCAGACCCTTTGGTGATAATGAAAAATTAATCAATATCGATCATTTGCCAAAGTATGTGCAACCGGCTTTCGACGGTTTCAAAACACTCAATAGAATTCAGAGTAAGCTGCATAATACAGCGCTGAATAGTGATGAGAATCTTTTACTCTGTGCACCAACTGGCGCTGGTAAAACAAATGTTGCACTGTTGACGATGATGCGAGAAATTGGAAAGCATATTAATGACGATGGCACAATAAATGCTGATGATTTTAAGATTATCTATATTGCACCAATGCGATCTCTGGTACAGGAGATGACGGGAAATTTTGGCAAACGCCTTGCCAGTTACAATATCATTGTATCAGAGTTGACTGGTGATCATCAACTAACTCGTGAGCAAATTGCTGCTAGTCAAGTAATTGTTTGTACACCAGAAAAGTGGGATGTTATCACTAGAAAGGGTGGTGATAAGACATTTACATCATTAGTGAGATTGATAATTATCGATGAAATTCATTTGCTTCATGATGAACGTGGACCTGTACTGGAGGCCCTAGTGGCGAGAACCATTAGAAATATTGAGACAACACAGGAGGACGTACGTCTTGTAGGGCTTTCTGCTACTCTCCCCAATTACAAGGATGTTGCTGTTTTTCTACGAATCAACCCAGAAACTGGATTATTTTATTTTGATAACAGCTTCAGACCAGTTGCACTGGAGCAACAGTACATTGGTGTAACTGAAAAGAAAGCAATTAAAAGATTTCAGGTTATGAATGAAATTGTTTATGAGAAAACTATGCTTCATGCTGGTAAAAATCAAGTTTTAATCTTCGTTCATTCAAGGAAAGAGACGGGAAAGACAGCAAGAGCAATCAGGGATATGTGCTTGGAGAAGGACACCTTGGGGGCTTTTTTGCGGGAAGGATCAGCATCGATGGAGGTATTGAGAACCGAAGCTGAGCAGGTGAAAAATCAGGAATTGAAGGATCTACTGCCCTATGGTTTTGCTATTCATCATGCTGGAATGACCAGAGTTGACAGAACACTGGTTGAGGATTTGTTTGCTGATAGGCATATTCAAGTATTGGTATCCACTGCAACTCTGGCCTGGGGTGTTAATCTACCTGCGCATACAGTTATTATTAAGGGCACGCAGATCTATAATCCTGAGAAGGGTCGTTGGGTGGAGCTCGGTGCTCTGGATGTGCTTCAAATGCTTGGACGAGCTGGTAGGCCCCAGTATGACACCAAGGGCGAGGGCATACTGATAACCAATCATTCTGAATTGCAGTATTATCTATCCCTTCTCAATCAACAATTGCCTATTGAGTCGCAGCTCATTGGAAAAATGTCTGACATGCTCAATGCTGAAATAGTTTTGGGAACTATACAGAATATCAGGGATGCTGTCGTCTGGCTGGGGTACACCTACCTTTATATCAGAATGCTGAGGGGCCCTAATTTGTACGGAATCAGTGTTGATAAATTGAAGGAGGATCCACTGCTAGAACTCCATCGTGCTGATTTGATCCATTCAGCTGCAGTCCAGCTTGACCGCAGTGGATTGATCAAGTACGATAGAAAGTCGGGAAATTTTCAATCGACAGAATTGGGCAGAATTGCTTCCCATTACTACTGCACACATGAAACAATGTCCACGTATAATTTACTGCTCAAGAGAACGCTGAGTGAAATCGAACTGTTTCGAGTGTTTTCACTTTCCGGTGAGTTCAAGCATATTAATGTTAGGGAGGAGGAGAAATTGGAGCTTCAGAAGCTCATGGAGCGAGTGCCAATTCCTATCAAGGAGAGCATTGAGGAGCCCAGTGCTAAAGTTAATGTTCTACTGCAAGCTTATATCTCGCAATTGAAGCTTGAGGGTTTTGCACTTATGTCGGATATGGTATTTGTAACGCAGTCGGCTTCAAGATTGATGAGAGCTATCTTCGAGATTGTGTTGTTCAGGGGTTGGGCACAATTAGCTGATAAATGTTTGTCACTGTGCAAGATGATTGATAGGAGGATGTGGCAGTCTATGACACCACTGCGCCAGTTTAGGAAAATGCCGGAGGAGGTGGTGAAGCGAATTGAGAAGAAGAACTTTCCCTGGGAGCGCTTGTATGATCTCGGGCCAAATGAAATTGGCGAGCTCATTCGCATGCCCAAACTTGGGAAAACTATTCACAAATACATTCACCAATTTCCCAAACTCGATCTGTCTACTCATATTCAACCAATCACAAGAGCGACCCTTCGTGTGGAATTGACAATAACTCCAGACTTCCAATGGGACGATAAGGTCCATGGTGCTTCAGAAGCATTCTGGATACTCGTAGAGGATGTTGACTCCGAGGTAATACTCCATCATGAATTTTTCCTCCTGAAAGCCAAGTACGCAAGTGATGAACACTTGATAAAATTTTTCGTGCCAGTGTTTGAACCCCTGCCGCCCCACTATTTCCTGAGAATTGTTTCGGACAGGTGGATTGGCTCGGAGACGCAATTGCCAGTGAGTTTTCGCCACTTGATCCTACCCGAGAAGAATCTTCCACCAACCGAGCTGCTGGATCTTCAACCTCTGCCCATCACCGCTCTGAGAAACCCCAAGTTCGAGAGCCTCTACTCCGATAAATTTCCACAATTCAATCCTATCCAAACACAAGTATTCAATGCAGTTTATAACTCTGATGATAATGTGTTTGTAGGCGCACCCACGGGCTCGGGTAAGACAATAATTGCTGAGTTTGCAGTACTGCGATTATTCTCACAAAAGCCTGACGGCAGGTGTGTTTACATGGTGAGCAAGCAAGCACTAGCGGAGCTCATTTACACCGATTGGCTAGTGAAATTTAGCCATAACATGGGTCATAAAATTGTTCTACTAACCGGAGAAACTGGTACGGATTTAAAATTGATTGCGAAAGCCCAGATTATTGTGACAACAGCTGACAAATGGGATGTACTGTCAAGGCGTTGGAAGCAGCGTAAAAATGTACAGAATATTCAGTTATTCATCGTTGACGAGCTGCAGTTAATTGGTGGTGAGGAAGGCCCAGTGTTGGAGGTCGCTTGCTCAAGAGCCAGGTACATTGCCCTTCAGCTTGAGAAGCCCACGAGGATAGTCGCTCTATCAGCGCCTTTAGCCGACGCCAAGGATGCAGCCGCATGGCTTGATGCACAAGCAGCAGCCACGTTCAATTTTCATCCGTCAGTGCGTCCAATACCTCTGGAGCTTCATGTCCAGGGGATCAACATCACACACAATGCGTCACGGCTTGCGGCAATGGCGAAGCCTGTATACAACGCGATTCTTCGTCATGCGCCACACAAGCCAGTTATCATCTTCGTGCCAACTCGTCGACAGGCAAGACTTACCGCCTTTGATTTGCTGACATTTGCCGCTGCTGAGGGACAGAAAAATAAGTTCTTCCACGCTGAGGAGGCTGATATTAAACCATTCCTCGATAGAATGTCGGATAAGACACTGAAGGAGACCTTGTCCCAGGGTGTAGCCTATATACACGAGGGCCTATCAA
Source organism: Asobara japonica (assembly GCA_026005395.1). NCBI lineage: Eukaryota > Metazoa > Arthropoda > Insecta > Hymenoptera > Braconidae > Asobara > Asobara japonica. Next base: position 2,097,928 of record BQMI01000151.1, on the reverse strand, counting down.
GTGACGATCGACACTTGGTCGAGCAATTGTTCGACAGTGGCGCTATTCAAGTGGCCGTGGCAACGCGCGACCTCTGCTGGGGATTGTCCATCAGCTGCCATCTGGTGATCATCATGGACACTCAATGCTACAATGGTAAAACTCATGCCTATGAGGACTATCCCATAACTGATGTACTGCAAATGGTCGGCAGGGCTAATCGGCCACTCGAGGATGATGACGCCAAGTGTGTACTCCTATGCCAGAGCTCGAAGAAGGACTTCTTCAAGAAGTTCCTCAATGAGCCTCTACCCGTAGAGTCTCACCTGGATCACAGGCTACACGATCACTTTAATGCGGAAATTGTAACGAAAACTATTGAGAACAAACAGGATGCTGTGGATTATCTCACTTGGACGTTTCTCTATCGAAGACTTACACAAAATCCCAATTATTATGGGCTACAAGGTGTTACTCACAGGCACTTGTCAGATCATTTGTCCGAGCTTGTTGAGAATACTCTTGGTGATTTGGAGCAAGCTAAATGCGTTGCTATTGAGGATGACATGGACACTTTACCACTTAACTTGGGAATGATTGCTGCTTATTACTATATCAATTATGCAACAATTGAACTGTTCAGTTTGTCGCTGAATAATAAGACAAAGATACGGGGTCTTCTGGAGATTATTGCAGCAGCTGCTGAATATGAAAGTGTACCTGTGAGACAGAGAGAGGAAAATCTTTTGAGGAGCTTGGCTCAGAGATTACCCCATGCACCACAAGCTCAGAGAATGGCGGATCCTCATATCAAGGCGCAATTACTACTTCAGGCACATCTGTCGAGAATACAACTTGGACCTGAACTCCAGAAGGACACGGAGCTGGTTCTGAGCAAAGTCATCCGGCTGATTCAGGTGAGATGGGTTTCTTGTATACACTCTCATAGCAATCAATATTGTTATGAAAATTATGTCTTCCACAGTGCGATTTAATTTTTGTTTAACATTCCTAGATTTTTCGACGTATCAATTAAATGTTCAAAGACTGGTTTCAGAGAAAAGAAATGAGAATCATGAAATTTGGATGCACTCTCCTGTGCAAATGCGGGCAAACACGCATGCGACGGCGGTAGTCGGACAACTTCGAATCTATACCGACTATAAAAGTTTGAATAGTCATTAAAATTTCGCGCTACTCAAAATCAACCAATAATTAACAAATCACTACATGAAAGTGAGTCAAATTTTGATCGAAGCTAAGCCACGCCGAGAGACTCCAATTGCGACATTGATTAGCTTGATCACAACTTTCCTTCGTAAATAATGATTGATCTAGAAGACAGACAAAATGAATTTTGTTTAAAAAAACGCCAAGTAACCATTTTATTGTGTTGCTGATTATCTCTCTGGTATCTGAAAAAAACAATGAAATATAAAAGAAGCGCGAAGTGAAATATACTTATGAGCAGAAAAATTAGCACAGGCAAGACCAAGATACTTGGCGCGGTTGGCAGAACGGACCAACATGAAGACGACGACTCGCTCGCTGAGTAGGTACTAATACTCAGTGAGATCCTCATTGTAATTTGTATAGCTAGACGCCCTGTTTGCTCGCTATTATTAAGTGATACTCAGCAGTGATCGTTGATAAGCCAAAAACGGCCGCGCCAAGTATCTTGGTCTTGCCTGTGCTAATTTTTCTGCTCATAAGTATATTTCACTTGGCGCTTCTTTTATATTTCATTATTTTTTTGCAGATACCAGAGAGATACTCAGCAACACAATAAAATGGTTACTTGACGTTTTTTTAAACAAAATTAATTTTGTTTTTTTTTCTAGATTTCACTACTTTAAAAAAAACTCAAATAGGCGATTCTCCCATATTGAAATATATTTTCCAATACGAATGCATGCTATATGCTTCACCATAGTTAGCGGGGGTGTGGAAGATAATTAAAACAATCATATTGGTATCGCTTCCTTTGTCAATGGTGAACAATGGTACGTTATTTATATAATTTTTGTATGCGTAGTTTTCGCAAAAACAAATTATAAAAAAAGGACCTATAATTGGTGCAAAAAATATGAAAAAAATTAGTTGTGTAGAGAATTCAATGGGAAAAAATTAGTAACGCTAAAATATATTGCTAACGATGGTCGAGTGCAATTCTTGATGATGGGTTCTACAGTTCGCGAGGCTATGAACGAGGGGTGGGGGTAAGGCCGCGTGGGCCAACTGACAGAGGCCGAAATCGGAAAATGCGCTCCAGTGACTGAGGTTAGCTGTCAAAATTGTGGGCAGATACGTACGCGTGTACACACACACACACACACACACACACACACACACATACATATAGACATTTTGTTAAAAATGCCAAAGCCCACCTGAGAATTACTCTTGAATCAACAAGTGCTAATGACTTGATTTTTCCTTCAACAGGCGTGCGTGGACGTTCTGAGCTCTTCAGGCTGGCTAACACCAGCAGTTGCTGCAATGGAGCTAGCCCAGATGGTAACGCAAGCAATGTGGTCCAAGGACTCTTACCTGAAGCAATTGCCACACTTCACAGCTGAGACAATCAAGCGTTGCACTGATAAAGGTGTGGAGAACGTATTTGACGTTATGGAGCTTGAAGATGAGGACAGAAATAGGCTTCTACAACTGAGCGATGCACAAATTGCAGATGTTGCTAAATTTTGCAATCGTTATCCAAACATTGAGATGTCGTATGAGGTACAGGACAAGGATAGAGTTTACAGTGGAAAGAGTGTCAATGTTGTGGTGCAATTGGAGAGGGAGGACGAAGTCATTGGACCAGTTGTTGCACCATTTTTCCCACAGAGGCGAGAAGAAGGCTGGTGGGTGGTTATTGGGGATCCTAAAACCAATTCACTGCTGTCTATCAAGAGGCTAACACTCCAACAGACTGCTACTGTTAAACTTGATTTCGTGGCACCTGCACCTGGACAACATGGGTATACATTGTACTTCATGAGTGATGCTTACTTGGGGTGCGATCAGGAATACAAGTTTAATATCAATGTGGGAGAGTATGAGTCAGAGGGAAGCTCAGGATCCGAGTCTGAGTGAAGGGGTACTATGTTACGTTCTATACAATAACAAAATCCATGTAAATTCATTTTGAGACTTTTTTCCATGGATACACCGAGGAGATATCGGGTTATCGACTGATGGTTTTTTTTGTCACACAAATTCTTTGGTGAATACGTCCTCGGGTGACCTCGGGTTTGTTTTCTCGGTGTAATCTGTTGATCTCGAGCATTGACAGATTATTTACCTTAACATCAATGAAAGCCGATATTCAATGTGAATGCTGTGTCAGAAAAAAGTAGAATTAAAATAATGAAAGTATGACTATTTAGAGGGAAAATAACGATGAATACAAGTATTGTTAATTTTCATGATTTGCGGGTTTTTGCTGGCTTTTAAGACGCTAGTTTTTTAGTAGGCTTAGAGGCATCTCACATTGAGAACTCGGTATCAGACAACAGTGGAAAAAAAGAAGTTTCTTAGAAGAATGAAAAATGGAGGACCACTTCGCATAATTAGGTTTGGGACGATGCGAAAATTTTAGAATTAGTTTGATTTCTTACCGTCAAATTTGTACAGATTTTGGAGGAATGTATGTGTACGTTTATTATTATGAGAAATAAATGATATTCGAAGATGAAACTTCTGAGCTATTTATTTTTTTTTTGTACGGTAAAATAGAATTAGAACAATTACACTTTACAATTATTGATGAGTGAGACCTTGAAATTGAAGAGGTTATCGTTTTATGGTACCATTATGAACTTGACAGGGGAGTTATAGTAATCACCCCGAAAATGAAGTGATTCGTATAAAAATAAGCTTTCAGGTGATTATTTTAACTAACAATTTGAAACTAACACAAAAAAAAGACTCCGGTCTTTAAACCATGTTTTGTAAAATATATATGCAGCTTGTTTCGTACCGTCAATTATAAAAAGACATTGAAAAACATAACTTTACCTTCAAACATCATTTTTAGATTGTCGCGAAAAAATTAACGTATTTGTTTTTGTTTCTTTTTATAATTCTCTGAACTACTCCCATTGTGGGACTGGGTAATTTTTTGGCTAGGCAATTGGCGCCCTAATTTTATATCTGCGCTTGTATATCCTTGGTCAAATTGGGTGGTTCCCCTGGATATCCAGTTGGCGCCTATCCTTCTATTCATTTCAATACAGTTAGACTAGACTACCGTGATGGTTCATCGCATTACCTTATCGACCCCTTCAGGGTACCTCAATACGCCGATGAGCAGTCGTCATTGTCCTTACCTGAATATCCTCACTACCTTATACTCCCATTTTATCCTCTGCCCTTATTTATCCCTACGTCATCATCTTCAGACGATTGAATTGGCTCGCCGCTGTGTCGGCATTTAGTATGTAAGATCGGTTTTTCAAAAATTTAGGCAGTTCTATTCTCAATCGAGTCAAAGTACATGTTGTTGACCTCTGCTCAAGTTCAAATACAGTCCATTTACTCATCCGCGACCGACTTCATACCATCACTAGTCTAATTCCGTTTTTTCTCAATGTTATCTAGTGTTAAAGATTAATATAAACATTTTAAAAAACATTTACAACTTAATAAATATAAGTGTCAATCAAAGGTGTTCCCATAATCCATTAACCTAAATTAACCCACTGGCTCAGTCTAACGTCCGGCGGAACAATAGACTTTGCACCGTACATTATTTGCCGGATTTGTGTAATCGTGAAGTGATTTCTTCGGTCACAAACATTATTCAGCATATTGTTGCTGTCATCGAATCTTAAGTGAACCCGCGACGATCTGAATCACGTAAAAATCTCCAGCATATCGTTGCTGTTTTCGGAGTTTATGTGAAATCGCGACGGTTTCAATCGCATCAAGTCAACAGCATAACACGGCTGTCTTTCAATTTTATACGAATCGCGGTATTTTTACTTACACCAGAATCATCGGCATATCGATGCTGTCTTAATGATCTTGTGAATGTCGGTGCAACATTCACCGCCAGCGAGCAATACGTCCACCAGGCGCAGCACATTGGGTAGTACGTCCGACATCAGCGCAATTGATAACTCGCAGGATATTGATCAGCTGACGGCTTTCCACAAGAATACATCGACAACCATGGACGTCTCCAGTCTCAGAAAGAAGCGCAGTGTTATTCAAGGGGCTATTACAACATTCAAAACTGTTATGGATCAGTACGAGGCTCAAGATGCAGACAAACGTCAGGCGACTCGACTGTATTCAGCGTGGGATAGTTTGAAGAAGAGGGTTGAGAAATTTGATGACATCCAGGAACAATTGAATGAACTAGATGAAACCGAGATTCCCAAACGCTTTGAATTTCAGCAGGCCTACGATGACGTCAACCGTGATGCTATGAGGCTTCGAGGAATTGATCCTCTCAAAGCGCATAATATTGTAACTAACAGATGACGGGCAATCATCCAATGTATCCGGTCCATCGAGTGTATCCAGTCCGCCCTACTCCGTTTACCTAGTATTGACTTTGGGAAATTAGACGGGACGCCAGAAAAAATGCCGATGTTTCTCGATTCTTTCAAAGCCATTATCGACAAACACACAGAGTTATCGCCTGTAGAAAAATTGCAGCATTTGCGGACCCATTTAGAAGGAGATGCCGCAAGTGCCATTAGTTCGCTATCAATAACGGATGCCAACTATAAAACCGCCTTAGAAATTTTGGAAGAAAAATATGAAGACGCCGAGAAAATCGTTCTCAGGCATTGGCAGCACCTCTATGATCATCCAAAATCACAGCGGGGCAGCCCTCAATCGTTGAGTAAATTGATAAATACATTTACACAACATTTATTGCAGCTGGAAAATTTGGGACAACAGGTAAAGCAATGGGATCTGCCGTTAATTCACCTCATATTAACGAAGATCAGTCCCTACACCGTCTCTCAGTGGGATCTCCATTGCGCAGATCAAAGGACTCTCCCAAAATACACGGAACTAATAGCGTATCTCAAGAAACAAACGAAATGTCCGAAATTAGGTACACAAAAGTCTTCAACCACTCAACCGCGTCCGCGTCGCGATAAACAAACTTTCGTTACAACCGCAGAAATCGTATGCAGTATCTGTAAAGGTAATCACAGTGTTTTGAAGTGTAAAAAGTTTAAGGATTTGACTCCAATGAACAGATACAAACGGGCCAAATTATTGAAGCTGTGCATCAATTGTCTCACTGCTGGCCGTTACACGACAAAATGCAATTCACAAAATTGTGCTCACTGTGGTGAACGACACCACAGTTTCCTGTATCGGCCGGAGCCACCTGAAGACGACCCATGCGGATTCCGTTCATCGAGCCCCGCCGATCAACCCCCGGGGCAATCAGCATGACTAGACGGTGAGCAAACGCCAGAGTCGACATCACGTCGCACGACACTCATCGTGAATTTCTCGGCTCAAGACATCATGGTGACTGCGAAGTTGAAGGTGAAAAATAAAATAAGTCGGTTCGTGGATACTCGCGCACTTTTAGATACGTATTGCACAAATAATTTTATAACTGAGTCTCGCCTCTCAGCTTGATCTATCAAGATGAAGGACACCGATTTCCCGCTGGAGCTAGAGTCTTGAAGGAGGATTTCTATGTTGACGATCTGTTGTCAGGAGCAGATACCCAAGAAGAAGCCATGATCATCCGTGATCAACTGGACCAGTTGGTGAAACTTGGGGGATTTAACATCCGTCAGTGGGCTTCCAATGAGTTGGCGTTACTCCGTGATCTTCCAGCAGACAACATCAATCGACATCTTCAACTTGGGGATTCGGTTACCTTGAAGACATTGGGTCTATTATGGGACTCGGCTGTCTACTCGATGAGATATTTGGTAAAAGTCAATCCGATTGACACCACCAAGAGAATGATCCTTTGAGAGACAGCAAAAGTATTTGCTCCCCTTGGTTTACTTGCCCCAGTTATTATCATCGCCAAAGCCTTCATTCAGAAATTATGGTTGGAGAAAATTCATTGGAACGCTCTACTCCCATCACATCTTCAGAATGAATGGCTGCAATTTTATCAACAGTTACCTGCCTTGGAACAGTTTTGCGTTCCACGAGGAGCGCTGCCAAGAGATACTGCCACGAAGAGTGCAACTAAAAGTTTGAAGATTGATTCAGAAGGTCTGGAAGTTAGTGAATGTCGAGAGAAGAAATGGAACAAGAGTAAAAGGTGGAAACAGGAGGTGGAAGTTGAGGAGATTGATGGGTGTCTGAAAAATGAAGGGATTTTGGAGAATGAAACTATGAGGAAATGTGTAAAAGAAGAGCATTCTGAGGAGAAGCTTTCTAGAAAAAATCGTAAGAGTAAATGTAAGGAGGATAACGTGGGAGAAGAGGCGAGTTGTGATGAGCAAGTGAAACGAAGAAGAAGAGGAAGAAAAGTAAGGAAAAAAGCGAAGAAAATTAATTAGAGTTTATTCAAAGGCTGTGCATTGAACGATGAAGATAGGAAGATGATATGTTCGTTTGGAGCTTGTGTGGAAAATGCAAAAATGTGGAAGGTTGAAAAATTAGAGGGCAAATGAGACCAAGGATAGTGGGCAGAAAAGAGGGAGACGTGTAAGGATAATTTTGATGAGTAAAATGAGATTTTTAAGGATGAGATTGTTGAGGAAATATTACCATTCAATAACGTTAACCCCTCAAGTACTCCACTATACTTACATATATTTATGTAATTTCCCACACATGTATTTTTTCTAAACTATTTTCATTTTTCTCAATGGATATTTTCTATGCTATTTGAATAAAATTTATAAATCTGTTAACCTAGGATTGTCATTTCATTTAATTGAAAATCGTGTTTTAGTCAATACAAAAAATGTTCATTAGCGTATGGAATATGGATAGGAAAATATTTATTTGAGTATTTTGACGAGTAGCTGAAGAAATAGGGTTGAAAAAGATTGTAAATTTTGTAGCGAATTGCCGAAATGAAATGAATCAATTTTAACCCTTGAGGTGCCGCGTTACGAGAAGACCGAGGGGATTCCCTGTCCTTGACGGCGGTCTGTTCATTAGCGCTTCTCTCAAAAGCTATTGAAACTAGATCAAAGTTGCGAAGAGATTTGGTCTCTTCGACCACCTCGAGTGGTCGCACCTCTCCACCGCGCGTATCTAGTCGCGTGTTAAAGGCATGCGCAGTCCGTATATTCTTGAGTGCGATGTTGCCAGAGCGCTTCACAGTACCCAATTCAAGGCCCGCCAAATTCAAATACACGCAAAGTTGAATGACTTGAAACTCATCATATATATAACTAATAATTGAAAACATGATCAATTGAAAGAATTATGTTTTATTTGTTGAATTTTTTAATTCCAAACAAAAAACAACCCGAGACGTGGCAACGTCGCATGGCAAAATTCTCTAACGTAACTGGTCGCATCACGAGCGCAGCGCACTTTTTTCTCGACCGCACTCCATTCAAAAATTAATGAAAAAACTTATGCGGTGAATGTAAAAATATGAAACCGAGTTCTATGCGAAGAGGAAAGATTATTTGAGGTATTCCTGAATTGCCATGTCGTAATTCATGATATTCTAGTGGTTAACACGAAAATAAGAAAATTGACTGCGCTGGTGCCATAACACGACGACTCGAGGGTGAACGAAGATTTCCGATCTCTGACGGGAAACTTGATTGGGAGATTTGCCAGAGAAAACATCTGTTTGCACAAGGAAATGAGAAATTACAAATTTTTTTTATGAAAGGTAATAACTTTAAACCGAAAACTATTGTCTGAATGAAATTGATTCACGTAGATCGGAAAATTCGGTACAAAGTTACAACAGTGATATTAGTTCAGAGTCGGATTGCATTTCTTGTTGCACGGGCGATGTCCCGCGTCGATGCGGATCACTTCGGCGTTGATAAAGTGATTTTCAATGATGCATTTCATCAGATGAGCCATTTCTTGGGGTCTCGCCAGTCTCACAGGATTCATCGTTTCATTGATGAAGAAATTCTGTTCCTCGGTGGAGAAGCCATCTGAACAAAAAAAAGGATTGAACTTGACGAAAAGGTCCGCAGATGTAAGACACAAAATTTTTAAATGCAAAGTTCTAGTAAATTTTTTTATGCTCTTCAAATTTTTGAAGTTACACAGCAACCTTCAGTATCGAAATAAAAAAAAATCACTCATTTGTCAATTCAAATTTCTGCATTTTTTATATTGTGATATTCCTCAAATCCTCACAATCTTCAAATTCATTTTGTGTTTAATTGTTAGAAGTTCGGAAAATCTCCGAATTTTGCCGATTCAGAAAATTAGTAAAACATTTTATTGTCAAGAAGTCTTCGTTCTCAGAGTCCGATAGTAAAAGGGATAGACGAAAGAAACTATCGATTTATATCGAAATTATCGAAAACGGTAAGCCCGAAACCGCCGCGCCACCAGCCCGCGGGGCGAAGGACGCGCCACCGGCTCGTATCTAAAAAGTGAAGGTTCTTTCATTGGATCTTTATTTTATCTTTTTTTAACCGCGATGATAAATTCAATGGAAAAAATTGGCCTATTCAGTCAACGCAATGAAGTAGTATAAAATACAACCACTCAAGTTGCAAAGCCCAACGTTTCGAACACCCTATGCGGCATCTTCAGCGGCAATTTATTTCTGCGACAAAGGAGAGAAAAACTGATATAAATGTCCATTGACGGACAAATTAAAGATCAATAAAAATTAACAGAGTCTTTGAAAATATTACCTTGTAGAAGAGAGAGAGAAATTAGAACACATTGTAAACAAACCTCAGCAGTCCCCAAAACCTCATGTAAAACTGTCTTTTGAAAGGGATTTTGAATCTGGCGAAGCCATTTTAGAATGCCATAAAGAAGGAAAACTCACGCTTAATCATGGTTGTATCGCATAATCCTGGAGCAAGTGCAACTACACGAATGCCCATAGGTGCTAAAAATCGGGCAAGTGGTTCAGTCACGGACATGACAGCGGCCTTGGATGCTCCATATGCCATGTTCATATCGGAAACACCATAGCCAGCGATGCTGCCTATATTTATAATGACTCCCCTCTGTTTATCATCATCCGGATCATTATCCTTCATCAGTGCCACGGCAAGTCGCGTTACGTTGAAGGTACCAAAGGTATTCACCTCGAAAAATTTATTCCAACCCTCCACCGAGTGCGGCTGATCGATGTCAAAGTTGTAGAAGGGCTCGCCACCAATTATTCCAGCGCAGTTTATCAAGACGTTGAGCTTGCCCATTTTCTCTTTCATCAGTTTTAAAACTGCTACAACGTCTTTTTCACTAGTTACCTTTATGTGAAGATTCAATAAACTGGCAAATTATTTTTCCAAATTTATTGTTGGGGAAATACAGGGAAAAATTGTTTTATTTCCCCTGCCATTTGAAGGGAAAAAAGAATAAAATTTCCAAATGATGGGATTTTAACCATTCTCAAACCCCCCCCCCCCCCTCCCCCCGCCAGCAGTGCAGCACTGCCAGTGCCAACGAGCAGAGGGGAATGCACCCCCCACTACACGCGACATTAGGAATAGCGCTTGAGGGGTATGGTCGTTGCCTACCACGTGACCTAATGGGCGAGAGGTGGGGGGCGCCAGACAACATGCATTGTCTCTCTCTCTTCCTTCCTCTGGACACGCCCCTTGCTAGCGCGGAGGTGGTAATCTCTAACTCCCCGTACGCGTAAACCTCAGCCCACGTACTTGGGAGCTATCGAGAGTGCACATTTCTCATTGGGAAATTCGATTTCTTTTTTTTTCTTATCTTCAGTTTGATTGAAAATTGAAAAAATTGGGAAAACGGTGGGCAAAGTGCAACCGCTTGTGATTTCATCTGTGTACTTACATCTGTGCACATGAACATGGCATTCTCTCCAAGCTCTTTAGCAACATTTTCCCCGGCTCTATTTATGTCTACAATCATCACCTTTCCACCATTTTTTATAATCATTTCAGCTGTGCACTTTCCCATTCCTGAAGCACCCCCGGTAACTAATGCAACAACGTTCTGGAAAAAAAAATTATTGCTTGATCAGCTTAGTCAAATAACATTGTGATGTTTGTTAGCAATCGCATTTGCGTCGATGAACATCGATATTTGGCATATCGATTCAGGTTTAGTTTTCAAAATTAGACTTTGAAGAATTAAAAAAAAAAATAGAGTTTGAAGGGGTTGCATGGGTTTCGTCGGGGAAAGAACGGCCGATTTTCAATAACTTGTTTTTTATATAAAAAATGAAATATTCAGTTCAAAATTTGTATTGTCTTGAAGATACATGTTTGATGAAGGATGACTGGAATTAAAAAAAAAAATATTAAAAACTCTGCCATTGCGACGTCATTTCCGGCGAGTCCTCGGGGAAAAGGTGCATTCGCGTTAACAGCAGAACTCTTAGCAGGATCATCCGAAGTGAAAAGCAAAAAATTCGTGTTTAGTCAACAGTTGAAACTAGAACTTGGACGAAGGAAAAAAAATAAAAGTGAAAATTGAATTTTTGGCGGAGGTTTTTATGAAAAAAGTAATTGAAAAAAAAAAGTCCCTCGTCCAAGTCCTTGTAAATAGTATCTCGAAGACCTGTGTCAAATTTCATCAAGATCGGTAGAGTAGTTCTCGAGAAACCTTGACAACCGATTTTGAAAATATAGTTTTGAAAAAACGCGTTTCAAGTTTTGATTAACAATTATACTGTATGGCAAAAACTGTTACTCGGATCGACTTGAAATTTTAGGACAATATTCTCAAGATGTAGAATTTTAGGAGACAATAAAAAAAAATCGATTTTTTGAAACCGTGAAACCCATGTAGCCCCTTAAGTATACCAAAATGCTACCCGTCAAATTATGGCGTTAACTAGCCATGTCATTACATGTTACCTTCATTGTCATTTCCATATTGACACTCGTAAATCTCTGATGCACAACCAGCCTCCAGTAGATCCACTGTACGACTGGTATTCGCGGTAAGTTAGGCGGGCATATAATACAAATGTATCTCTCGATAACGATTTAATCTACAATGTATAAATAGCGCTCTCCGTGTTCGATTATGCTAAAAAAAAACAATTTCTCATTTCGACTTCGATTACATATTATCGAATGGTTTAACTCGCGACAGACGGTCATTAATGAGACAATCCAAAAGTATATTTCGCAACAAGGAACGACTTTTGGTGATTTACTTGCCACCAATGACAGAATAATCACTTTGCTAATTAATTATGATTTCTTATGAACTTTTGTGGTTTATTGTGGAACATAAACACTCTGTGTACTATATTTCGGGGATTTGTTTACCAGTGATGGGTTGTAATTATGATATTGCCGAGGTATTATGACTCAATTAATCCATAAGATCCGGGTTTTCTGCCTTGTCTTGTTATTGTCATACATTTATTTTTGAACGCTCCGTTAATGTTGCTGCTGATGATCGGATTGACTATGAAATTTGCGGAGGCAGATAAGCCGCACTGAATTGCAATTTGGAACTTGAAGTAAAAACAGCTTTCCGAAGTTGAAGATACTGTTAATCATCGATTCCGAAAAAATGACATCTTTCATTTTTCCAATTTGGAACAAGCATCTTTCGTTTTTCTCTGTAATTATCGCGTACATATAAAATTTGTCAACACTGGACTCTAATATTAGTGTAAATTGGAGGTTATGATTTAAAAGAATCCAATCCTATCAATATACCAACGAGTTTGTATTTTGTTTCCATCTCACGATTTTCAACAAATGAAATTATCGGTTTGTGATACATGAAGTAAGAAACGAAAACTTTTCATTAACACACACCCCAAATTATTCCGGACATAAATTATGATATAGAAAATAACGCTCGGCACATATATAACATATACATTAACACATCAGACTGGAAAACAGCTGGCTTCTTACCGTGGATGGAAAATGCGCATAACGCCATCTTACGCCCTGCGTTAAACTATGACGAACGCGTCATTATCGACGTTCCCATGCAACAGGTTGTAAACGGGTCTAGATGTGCGTGAACGCTCTGTTCTTCTCTCTCTCGTGCTCCCCTCCCCGTACCTCGCATGCCGTCTCGGCATCCTAGCGAGGAAGGTACGTACGCACTCCATATATGGCGCTTCCTCCTCCCCAATGGTGTCAGTTTTTGTAACATAGGGACTCGCGTGTATTCGATTCACACCCAAATTAAGGCGCTTATAGAAATTTCACTTTAAAAATGTAAAATCGCCTAATTCAAATCCCGCAAATTTTTGATTCACCACTTTTCCAAACACTCATTGGATCACCTGATCACCCTGAATTTTCTGAAATTTTATCAATTAAAAGCAGGAACAGTTCCTAGAACTTGGAAGTCAGTTGGAGCTATAATTGAAACCGTTTCCGAAATTGAACTTGCATCTGGAACCTTCAGTGGAACCGTTTGCGGATCTGAAGTTGGAACATGTGGAAGTTCTGGAACAATTCTCAGAATTGAAGTTGAGCCTAGAACAGTTCTGGAGTTCCATCTGAAACAGCTCTTCGAACTACATCTGAAACTATTCTCGGAACTAATTGCGCCTGGAACAGTTCGCGGAACTAGTTTCACCTGGAACGGTTCTCGGAATTCGTTTCATCTGGACCGGTTCTCGGAACTAGTCTCACCTGGAGCGGTTCTCGGTACTAGTTTCACTTGGAATGGTTCTCCGAACTAATTTCACCTGGAACGGTTCTCGGAACTCGTTTCATCTGGACCGGTTCTCGGAACTAGTTTAACCTGGAACGGTTCTCGGTACTGTTTTCACTTGGAACAGTTCTCGGAACTAGTTTAGCCTGGAACGATTCTCGGTACTAGTTTCAGTTGGAACGGTTCCCGGAACTAATTTCACCTGGAACGGATCTCAGAACTAATTTCACCTAGAACGGTTCTCGGAAGTGAACGGACCCATCACCTGAAACAGGGCTTGGGACTGTTCGTACACTTGGAACCGTTCTCGGAACTAAAACCACTAGCCTAGAATATTCTTCAGATCCTGTTAATTCATTGAGTTTCGAGTGTTTCACATATATGTCCAGTATTGAAAATGTTATTCGTATACGCGATAATTACAGAAAAAAACAGAAGATGGTTGATCCAAATTGGGAAACTAAGACCGCTCATTTTTTGGGATTCAATGATTGAAGTAGCTTCTGCTTCAAATTTGAAATCGTAATTAAGCGCGCGAAGCATTTGGACTTGTTATGGTTTACAATTGTCACCAAATGTTTAGTCGGGCTACTCCAAGCTATTTGTGCCAGTAAAAAAATTCATTCCAATTTTTCAAAAAAATTCCATACGTTTCCTTATAGTTACAACACCGCACATTCACGATGCCGAAAAACTGACACTTATAAATTCCTCGCGTGAACGATTGAATCGCCCGATAAAGCCCGATACTACAGAGAAGGAACAAAAAAACATTTCGGTTTGAAGAAATAGTAAATTATGCCGCTTGTAAAATTTCAAGGAATCTACTATATGCATGAATTTCTCATGATGTATTATATATTCTGACATGAGAAGGCGATGTAATTACAGATTATCGTTGACATCGCGAGACTACTTTTTAGGACACACGAAGGTATTTCACGTGCGTCAAAATATGGAATACTTGGGAGTTAAAACAACAACGATCTATTATTAGTTTCATAATGTCCTCAATATGTCCGTGGTATTATCCTTGGTAAGGTGCCATGATAACAATAGATGGTGAGGAATTTTGTCAGTGAGGGAAGTGTTGCCGCTTGAATTCTGTCCACTGTAGAATTTCTTTGGGTACATCCGCAGACGTTTCAGAATACCAAAACGAAATGATTGACGAATGAATAACTGGAAACTTCAAATCTAAAAAATATCCTCTTTTCTACAATATCTTTCACCTCAGGAAATCGATTTTCTTGGAAGTCATCCCGGAATTGAACTTGCATCTGGGACCGTTCCTGGAACGGTTTCGGGAACTCACGGTCCACCGGAAACGATTCCAGGCCGTTCCTGGAATGTTTTTTAGATTTCAAATTCCACCTGGAACAGTTGCAGGAAGCGTTTTCCGACATTGAAGTTCCACTTGGAACAGTTCTAGGAACCGTTCCTGGAACATTGTCTGGAACTGAAGTTTCATCTGGATCAGTTCCAGGAAGCGTTCCTGGAACGTTTTCTGGAATTAAAGTTCTACTTGGAACCGTTCCCAGAACGGACCATTCGCGTGAACCAATTTCGGGATTCAACTGCGAAAAAGATATCGTTGCTTTAAATTTTAACTTGAAATTGATCGCGCGATGCGCGCACTTGGGCTTATCAAATATTGCGGAAATCGAGGCCTACTATGGCTCGGTTGGTTACGGCGACGGATTCGTAACTCAGAGGTCCTGAGTTCGAATCCTAGCCGTGCTAATTGATACGAGCACCAATGTAATTTATTTATAAGTGCTTTTTTTACAAACACATCGTAGACCTCCGTCGCTGATTAGCAATTTGGTGGAGAGCATAAATATAGCGACGTTAAATAAAACTAAAAAAAAAATATATATTGCGGCAGTAGTGGCGTGAGGGCAACTGACTCCAGCTAGTGTTGAATATCATGCACCATCTCTACTTTCAAGCCAGTAATTAGTCAGTAGTAATCGGAACGATGTCAGGTGACGGCTGATAAGAAAAATTGTTGTTGTCACAATTCATGAGCTCATTTATTCTTCATTAAAATATATATGGTGTTGCATTGATCAGGAAGGGGTAATTAAACATTCAATAACTTGCAGAAAAGGAATAAATTACCAAACGCCCTCATGCATTACTAAATAAGGTCATTTTAAATTAGCACCAAAAGGATTAACTTCGGCGATAGTGGATGTATATATATATACATATATATTTGTCTATTTTTTTTTGTTTTTATTTACGATTCGACTTGATTTAGGATGTACGATGGACGTTGCATCGATGACCATTCCGTAACTCTGTGAGCGCCAGCGAGTGAAGGGGAGCGCGTCCCCACTACACGTGACCTTATTATTTACACTACTCATTATTTTTATCGGGAATTTTGAGAGCATTTGATATCCACATAATTCGGATGATTGTACTCGTTAGAGTTTTCATCGCAAGTAATTAAAATTCCATCACTTCGCAAATGTCAAGGGCACCAAATGATTGGATCAAAAATAACACTGGATTCGCCAATTTGACCAATTGTTTAATGCCTTCAGCAGCGCTGCAATGATGTGTGTTCATTCACATAAAATCAATGAGGCAGGCTTTGCCATCTCCACAAACATATTCTTCCTTTTTTACAAATTTCAAAAAATATCTTCGCAATCCGCTTCACTGACCTTCATAATTTACATTCATCTGCTTTTCATTTCACCAGTTATCGCTCACCTGCCTTATGTCCGCCATTCCGGAAGTACATCCAATGCTGTTGGGGGGGGTGGTATACTCGTCGACCAATCAGATTGTTGCATCAATAACCCTAGTGTTCTCACTCTCATCAGTCTCTTTCGCCCACTGCGGAAGAAGAGAAGAGACAGCAGAATCCGTGATAGAGCGGCTTGGCGGAGGGTGGAGGGGGGGGGGGCTGGGAGCCAGGCAAAAGCTCCACTCACAAAAGCAACAGGTTCATGAGGGTGACGCCGACGCGCCTTTACCAATCCAACAAACCCAAACCCAACCACTCGACGTTGGAACGCCACGGTCGAAGGACGCGCACGCCGATACATGAATATGTAAACTTTTCCCGCTTGATTGGAATTTGCATTTGCAAGGAAATTTCACTTGGCATAAGGTGTGATTTAAACCATCATATCGGAGTTGTGGTGAGAATGATAAGATGAAAAGTTGGCGGGTTTGCCAGGGGGGGAATGATTAATTGACTGAATCATTGATTAATTCGAATAGTTTGATTTTTTTTTCAATTTAGGGAGTGAGGGATTGGTGAACTTTAGAAATTGGACGTACCGGGTGGAACGATCTTGTCATTAGCGCGCGGTTTTGTGAATTTTTATTTTTGTAATACAGCGCGATAATTTGTGAATTTTTTATTTTAAGGGTGGTTTGGGGTACGCAGTGAGGGGAAGGTGAAGAAAATATGTTGGTGTGTTATGGTTTTTTTGGGGGATTTTATTTATATCAGGGGAGAATTGAATTTTTGGGTTTTCACGGATTTGATAGTGGTGATTTAAGTGAAATAAATCTCCTTGGTGGTTGTTGTAAATGACCCTGGTGAAGGGGTTCACGCCCCCATGTTGTCTGGTGGAGGGCAATGGACGTCCGTAGAGACACTTCAGCAGTGACAGCGTTTCAATTGCGATTTTTATCTCCAACTATTGACTAAAAGAAGTGGTTTTCTGTTCTAAGTAGTGCAAGTAAATGACCAGTCAGACCGATGCTCATTTACACACTTAGGTGAAGGGGGCCAAGAGGTGTGACTATCGATTGAGCGTCTTGTCGACTCATCGGCCATCGAAAGCCGCATGAGATAAGAAAAAAACACACACACACAACTGCAGTGAAATGCAAAGTTAAAGGCCAGCCGCAGTTGTAACATCAACGTCACGCCGCCAAGAACTCTTGTTCTTCATTTTGTGAATTTCAAAGGTGTAAAAAAATCTATAACGGACCTTTGGCGATTTTCAGTGGCCGAGCCAATCCATAAAAGGGGATCAACTCTCCAATCACGCCACACGTGACTCGACTTTTAAGAGTTAAGTTTTAAGAGCAAATTTTTATTCGCTGATTAATTATTCAAATTTGAGAAAACTTTGCAAGCATACTTTTTTTTTAACACTCCATTTTTCTGTAACCGATTTACTACAGTAACATAGTTTGCTAATTGATTTTTACCATCACAAATTAAAAAAACAATTTGTTTTGAGAATTATTATTTTTTTTAACTTCCCGATCTTAGGGAAGTTATTGTTATGGGTCTGAAAATCCAAATGGGAAATTGCACTTGATCTCCACGTTTCATGACTCCTAGAAACGTTTCCAACCATTTTGAGCGAGATGTTTGTCTGCGTGTGTGTGTGTGTGTGCGTATGTGAGCAAAATTTTGTCAAACGATTTCTGCCAGACAAATTATGCGATTTGGTTTTTTTTTATACTCATTGGATAGGTTTGCGCCTAACTTAGCGCTGATTAGATTTTGAACATAATCGACCTAGCGGTTTTATAGTTATTAACAAATGAATTGTTTATATCGCTGCGCCGTGAGAACGATTGAAGATACGAAAAAAATTATTCAATCAAATTTGTTCAACACACAAAAACACATATTTAATGTTAGATAACTTTTTTGGCTGCCACCGATAGTTTATTGTTATTAACAAATTCAATTGTTTAGATCGCTAGATCGCAAGAACGGTTAAAGATACGCAACAATGTATCAAATGAAAGTCGTTCCACACGTACAAATACACATTCAATGTTTTATGACTATTTTGGCTAACACCCATAGTTAATTGTGATTGACAAAATTGATTGTTTGTATCGCTCCATCGTGAGAATAATTCGAGATACGAAATAAAGTGTCCAATGAAAGTCGTTCCACACATAAAAATGCCCATTTGATATTTTATGACTTTTGTTGCCAGCACCCATAGTTAATTGTTATTAACAAATTGAATGGTTTATATCGCTCTATCACGACAATAATTAGAGATACGAAGTGAGTTGTTGAATGAAAGTTGTTCCACACCTAAAAGTACGCATTTGATTTTTTATGACGTTTTATGCTAACACTCATAGTTTTTCACAAATTCAATTGTTTATCTAACCCTCAGGCAAGAAAGGATATATTTTGTAAAAATCTCTTTATATTTTAAGCATTATAAAATTTCACATATTTGGTAATTTTGAAAAGTTTAAAGCGTTCACAATTTGAGACACACACCGAAATTTTGTATATAACATATACGGGAGAACGATCGGGAAGTTACTGACTCGACCCGTAGAGGGTCAAACCCACGTCCCGTTTATTTATATCATGAAAAATCGAAATGAAGTAGTACGAAAATTGTGAAATTTGTAAAAAGTCAAATTCGGGAACGATTATATTAAGATATATCAGTATAATTGGAGAGTCTAGAGTGCTCCCAGACTTTAAATTGGGGAGGGGAAAAAAAATCGTTAAGTTAACGAGAGAAAGGGTTAAATGCTGTGAAATTGTTGATTCCATGAAATGATATAGATTCAGCCGAAGAACCGGCCACTGCACGCAGATGGTTTGGGGCAAAACAACCTTCATTGATTGTGGTCTTGTTAAATACAATAATAATTTGTACTACACTACGTATCTTGTTTGCAATTATGGTCCAGCTGGAAAGAGAGTGAAGCTCGAAAGGTTCTTCAGGGTAGCTCGGCGTATTTCGTCATAACCTCTGGCTCTGTATTTTTCACAATCATATTGGGCCAATCCATTGGTAGAAATTGGAACGCTGCGGTTCGCTGCTACATCTACATTGCCATCCATTGTAAAATCTCGAAATCTATGTAAATGATGATAAATAAATTATTTGAAAGAATATTTTTCCCGCCTTTCTCAGGCAAAATACTTCATATAGCGATCATGAAATTTTGCCGCCAATCGGAATCTCAGGGCCAGATTTTGGTTAGCCACATTTAACTTTGACGTTAAGGCTTCCGATACGTCGAAAATTTAACTCCGGCCAATCACAACGCTTAACTCCTGATTAACCGCAGTTCACTTGACCGAGAGCTGGTCCTAAGTTGAAGATTTTTCACTTGAGATTTTCAAGAGGAATTATCTGACAGTGTAAATATGTGGAATTGATAAGTCCTCATGACTCATTATCTAATTCGCAGATTGAAATTCTAACTTGACAATTCTTCTATCTCTTATCTTGAATGTTCTTGCCAATATCATGTTTTTCCACAAATCCAAAATGTTATTCATTCAACCGTTAAATGCTAAGAAGCCACAAAATTTCTTGGGAATCTCGCTGAAAAAATAAGAATAAAGATAAACGAAAATGGCAGGACGGGCCTTAATATCACTTACTCTTCTTTTTTGTTTAATTTAATGAAAGGAATAGAAAAAAAAATTGGCACTGGGAAGACTTTGGACAGACCGCCAGAGCCCGTCAGTGGCGCCATTTTCAATTTGTGCAGTGGCGCCATCTTCAGTAGTGTATTCAAAGTTGCCGCAAAAATGGCGGACGCAGCGGCACGACAACTCCAATACGAGTACAAAGCGGTGAGTTATTTCATTGTCAAATAAGCGTTATTAACCCGTCATTTACTTCCAAATTGCGCCAATTTTTATGCATACTTAGGTAACCAATTAATTTTTGTGTTTAATCGGGAATTATCCCACTGACAGTTGATTATTGTTGGAGAGGTTATGTTTGTCTGTAAACATTCGACGTCGTTGCAACGTCTCACGATGAAAACACATGAGCCCATTAAGAAAATACCAATCATTTGAAATTTTTGGAAAAAAAATATACTCCCATGTTTTTTTTTCGTATCTTTTGTGGAAATATCAGGTTCAACAAATTCCAGTTTTTGTTGTCAATGATTATTGACGATGTTCGTTATTTTCAAAGATTTTTGTTTATCAATTTTAGAAATTAAAAAAAAAAATTGTTTCAAATTAAATAAGTCTTGGACATTCTTGAATTTTCCAAAATTGTTGAATTCTTTTGAGGAATACATCATTGATATTCAATTCCTATTCAATTTCAGAATTCAAATCTCGTACTTCAAGCTGATGTACGTTTGATCGAGAGACGAAGTCGGGATGAAGCCACCGGAGAAGTTATGTCCCTTGTGGGCAAATTGGATGGGACGAGAATGGGGGACAGAGCTCAATGAACAAAACCTGGAACAGCTGAAGAGCGTAAAGTCAAGTGAGTGCCATGAGCAATGTTTCAGACTGAATGTAAAAATCTGAAAAAAATCATAAAAATAGGGAATTTAAAAACAAAATTTTTGAGCTATATTAAAAAATGATATTCCGAATAGTTTTTTTGTTATGGTGAAAAAACCGTTTTTTAAAAAATATTCACTTCCAAGGACTGTCACAACGTGATATTTTTTTGATTCTCTGATGACAAAGAAAATAATTCAATGTCAATAACGATTGGAAAGATCGTTTTTCCGTGAACGACTTCAAGAGATTTGTCGTGAGATATCCAAAAAATATCACATCATCATATGAACTTGATGATGTACATGACAGCGCTTCGCAGTAAATATTTAAAAACTTCTTTTGCCACTGTAAAAATCTTAAATTCCATTCGCATCTAATCGAATTAATTTTCTACCTTTACCAAGTTCATTTTCTTTTTTTTCCATTCAAAAGCTTATTTTTTTATTAAATTATTGTTAACAAATGGCTGTCAGAACATATATGTCAACACTATTTGAATGAAAGGAAATATAGAAAGAGGAAAAAAGTCAACAATTACTTTCATAGATTTCACCAAACTTGTTTTAAAAAAACATTTCAAACTTAATAAAAATGTCAAGATCTCCGAAAATTTCACGATTTTTGAAAATTTCCAAAAAATCCAAACTTTCAAAAATTCACAAAATTTCATAATTATCAAACAATCAACATATATTTTCAACAAACTAAGTTGTTCAAAATAATGGAAAAAAAATGATTTTGTGCATCAAATATTTTCAATATTTGGAAAAATCATAATTTCTCCAAATTCAATCGATCTTTCAGACGCCAGAAGCGTGATGAGGCCCAGTACGACTTCACCCGGATGAAGGGTGCAACTCTTCTCTCGGAAGGTGTAGATGAGATGGTGGGCATAGTCTATCGTCCAAAAACCCAAGAAACACGACAGACCTACGAGGTCCTCTTAAGTTTTATCCAAGAGGCCCTGGGTGATCAGCCCCGGGACATTCTCTGCGGTGCTGCTGACGAGGTCCTCGGTGCCCTTAAAAGTGATCGTCAGGACAAGGAGAAAAAGAGAGAGACCGAATTACTTTTAGGTATGTAAAGACCTTTTCTGTCCTCTGTCACATCAAATTTTCATTTTGCTTATAATTATACCCCGCCCCATCATGAATTTAAAAATGACTATAATTCCATATACGGATTTCCCTAGGTCCCGTAGCCGACGAGCGTTTCGCCCTGTTAGTAAATCTTGGCAAGAAGATCACAGACTTTGGTAACGAGGAGAAAAATCCCACAAGCGAGGAGAACATAGACGAGACATACGGTATAAACGTTCAATTCGAAGAGTCCAGTGAGGAGGACGATGAGGATGTTTATGGTGAGGTACGGGAGAATGATGACGAGGGTGACGAGGGTGAGGAAGCGAATGACGATCGTCTAATTCATGCGGAAAATCTTGGTGGCACAGAGGAGGCTAAGAAAGAGAAAACCCTGCATCCACTTGACATTGATGCTTACTGGCTGCAGCGACGGCTCAGTAGAATTTACAAGGATGCAGTAGAGTCTCAAGCTAGAGCTGCACAGGTGCTAAATGTTCTGCGCGATGCCCCAAGTGATCGTCAATGTGAAAATGATCTCGTAGGTCTTCTTGGCTACGACTGCTTTGACTTTATCAAGCAACTGATGAAGCAACGCCACATGATTGCTTACTGCACAATGCTGGCCTCATCTCAATCAGAATCCGAACGCCAGAAGATACGTGAGAGCATGAAGGAGGATCCAGCTTTGGCAAAGATCCTCCGGCAATTGGACACTGGTAAAAATGATGATGATGGTAACGAAACAATGGAGGCTAGAGCCCAGAGAAAACGCAGGGAGGAGAAGGAAGAGACTGGTGGTCCTGGTGGACAAGTTCAGGGGACTCGTAATATTATTGATCTTGAGGATCTTGTTTTCAGTCAAGGCAGCGACTTTATGGATAACGAACGCTGTCACTTGCCAGATGGAAGTTTTAGGAACCACAGAAAAGGTTACGAGGAGGTGCACGTACCAGCTCTCAAGCCCAGACCCTTTGGTGATAATGAAAAATTAATCAATATCGATCATTTGCCAAAGTATGTGCAACCGGCCTTCGACGGTTTCAAAACACTCAATAGAATTCAGAGTAAGCTGCATAATACAGCGCTGAATAGTGATGAAAATCTTTTGCTCTGTGCACCAACTGGCGCTGGTAAAACCAATGTTGCACTGTTGACGATGATGCGAGAAATTGGAAAGCATATTAATGACGATGGCACAATAAATGCTGATGATTTTAAGATTATCTATATTGCACCAATGCGATCTCTGGTACAGGAGATGACGGGAAATTTTGGCAAACGCCTTGCCAGTTACAATATCATTGTATCAGAGTTGACTGGTGATCATCAACTAACTCGTGAGCAAATTGCTGCTAGTCAAGTAATTGTTTGTACACCAGAAAAGTGGGATGTTATCACTAGAAAGGGTGGTGATAAGACATTTACATCATTAGTGAGATTGATAATTATCGATGAAATTCATTTGCTTCATGATGAACGTGGACCTGTACTGGAGGCCCTAGTGGCGAGAACCATTAGAAATATTGAGACAACACAGGAGGACGTACGTCTTGTAGGGCTTTCTGCTACTCTCCCCAATTACAAGGATGTTGCTGTTTTTCTACGAATCAACCCAGAAACTGGATTATTTTATTTTGATAACAGCTTCAGACCAGTTGCACTGGAGCAACAGTACATTGGTGTAACTGAAAAGAAAGCAATTAAAAGATTTCAGGTTATGAATGAAATTGTTTATGAGAAAACTATGCTTCATGCTGGTAAAAATCAAGTTTTAATCTTCGTTCATTCAAGGAAAGAGACGGGAAAGACAGCAAGAGCAATCAGGGATATGTGCTTGGAGAAGGACACCTTGGGGGCTTTTTTGCGGGAAGGATCAGCATCGATGGAGGTATTGAGAACCGAAGCTGAGCAGGTGAAAAATCAGGAATTGAAGGATCTACTGCCCTATGGTTTTGCTATTCATCATGCTGGAATGACCAGAGTTGACAGAACACTGGTTGAGGATTTGTTTGCTGATAGGCATATTCAAGTATTGGTATCCACTGCAACTCTGGCCTGGGGTGTTAATCTACCTGCGCATACAGTTATTATTAAGGGCACGCAGATCTATAATCCTGAGAAGGGTCGTTGGGTGGAGCTCGGTGCTCTGGATGTGCTTCAAATGCTTGGACGAGCTGGTAGGCCCCAGTATGACACCAAGGGCGAGGGCATACTGATAACCAATCATTCTGAATTGCAGTATTATCTATCCCTTCTCAATCAACAATTGCCTATTGAGTCGCAGCTCATTGGAAAAATGTCTGACATGCTCAATGCTGAAATAGTTTTGGGAACTATACAGAATATCAGGGATGCTGTCGTCTGGCTGGGGTACACCTACCTTTATATCAGAATGCTGAGGGGCCCTAATTTGTACGGAATCAGTGTTGATAAATTGAAGGAGGATCCACTGCTAGAACTCCATCGTGCTGATTTGATCCATTCAGCTGCAGTCCAGCTTGACCGCAGTGGATTGATCAAGTACGATAGAAAGTCGGGAAATTTTCAATCGACAGAATTGGGCAGAATTGCTTCCCATTACTACTGCACACATGAAACAATGTCCACGTATAATTTACTGCTCAAGAGAACGCTGAGTGAAATCGAACTGTTTCGAGTGTTTTCACTTTCCGGTGAGTTCAAGCATATTAATGTTAGGGAGGAGGAGAAATTGGAGCTTCAGAAGCTCATGGAGCGAGTGCCAATTCCTATCAAGGAGAGCATTGAGGAGCCCAGTGCTAAAGTTAATGTTCTACTGCAAGCTTATATCTCGCAATTGAAGCTTGAGGGTTTTGCACTTATGTCGGATATGGTATTTGTAACGCAGTCGGCTTCAAGATTGATGAGAGCTATCTTCGAGATTGTGTTGTTCAGGGGTTGGGCACAATTAGCTGATAAATGTTTGTCACTGTGCAAGATGATTGATAGGAGGATGTGGCAGTCTATGACACCACTGCGCCAGTTTAGGAAAATGCCGGAGGAGGTGGTGAAGCGAATTGAGAAGAAGAACTTTCCCTGGGAGCGCTTGTATGATCTCGGGCCAAATGAAATTGGCGAGCTCATTCGCATGCCCAAACTTGGGAAAACTATTCACAAATACATTCACCAATTTCCCAAACTCGATCTGTCTACTCATATTCAACCAATCACAAGAGCGACCCTTCGTGTGGAATTGACAATAACTCCAGACTTCCAATGGGACGATAAGGTCCATGGTGCTTCAGAAGCATTCTGGATACTCGTAGAGGATGTTGACTCCGAGGTAATACTCCATCATGAATTTTTCCTCCTGAAAGCCAAGTACGCAAGTGATGAACACTTGATAAAATTTTTCGTGCCAGTGTTTGAACCCCTGCCGCCCCACTATTTCCTGAGAATTGTTTCGGACAGGTGGATTGGCTCGGAGACGCAATTGCCAGTGAGTTTTCGCCACTTGATCCTACCCGAGAAGAATCTTCCACCAACCGAGCTGCTGGATCTTCAACCTCTGCCCATCACCGCTCTGAGAAACCCCAAGTTCGAGAGCCTCTACTCCGATAAATTTCCACAATTCAATCCTATCCAAACACAAGTATTCAATGCAGTTTATAACTCTGATGATAATGTGTTTGTAGGCGCACCCACGGGCTCGGGTAAGACAATAATTGCTGAGTTTGCAGTACTGCGATTATTCTCACAAAAGCCTGACGGCAGGTGTGTTTACATGGTGAGCAAGCAAGCACTAGCGGAGCTCATTTACACCGATTGGCTAGTGAAATTTAGCCATAACATGGGTCATAAAATTGTTCTACTAACCGGAGAAACTGGTACGGATTTAAAATTGATTGCGAAAGCCCAGATTATTGTGACAACAGCTGACAAATGGGATGTACTGTCAAGGCGTTGGAAGCAGCGTAAAAATGTACAGAATATTCAGTTATTCATCGTTGACGAGCTGCAGTTAATTGGTGGTGAGGAAGGCCCAGTGTTGGAGGTCGCTTGCTCAAGAGCCAGGTACATTGCCCTTCAGCTTGAGAAGCCCACGAGGATAGTCGCTCTATCAGCGCCTTTAGCCGACGCCAAGGATGCAGCCGCATGGCTTGATGCACAAGCAGCAGCCACGTTCAATTTTCATCCGTCAGTGCGTCCAATACCTCTGGAGCTTCATGTCCAGGGGATCAACATCACACACAATGCGTCACGGCTTGCGGCAATGGCGAAGCCTGTATACAACGCGATTCTTCGTCATGCGCCACACAAGCCAGTTATCATCTTCGTGCCAACTCGTCGACAGGCAAGACTTACCGCCTTTGATTTGCTGACATTTGCCGCTGCTGAGGGACAGAAAAATAAGTTCTTCCACGCTGAGGAGGCTGATATTAAACCATTCCTCGATAGAATGTCGGATAAGACACTGAAGGAGACCTTGTCCCAGGGTGTAGCCTATATACACGAGGGCCTATCAAGTGACGATCGACACTTGGTCGAGCAATTGTTCGACAGTGGCGCTATTCAAGTGGCCGTGGCAACGCGCGACCTCTGCTGGGGATTGTCCATCAGCTGCCATCTGGTGATCATCATGGACACTCAATGCTACAATGGTAAAACTCATGCCTATGAGGACTATCCCATAACTGATGTACTGCAAATGGTCGGCAGGGCTAATCGGCCACTCGAGGATGATGACGCCAAGTGTGTACTCCTATGCCAGAGCTCGAAGAAGGACTTCTTCAAGAAGTTCCTCAATGAGCCTCTACCCGTAGAGTCTCACCTGGATCACAGGCTACACGATCACTTTAATGCGGAAATTGTAACGAAAACTATTGAGAACAAACAGGATGCTGTGGATTATCTCACTTGGACGTTTCTCTATCGAAGACTTACACAAAATCCCAATTATTATGGGCTACAAGGTGTTACTCACAGGCACTTGTCAGATCATTTGTCCGAGCTTGTTGAGAATACTCTTGGTGATTTGGAGCAAGCTAAATGCGTTGCTATTGAGGATGACATGGACACTTTACCACTTAACTTGGGAATGATTGCTGCTTATTACTATATCAATTATGCAACAATTGAACTGTTCAGTTTGTCGCTGAATAATAAGACAAAGATACGGGGTCTTCTGGAGATTATTGCAGCAGCTGCTGAATATGAAAGTGTACCTGTGAGACAGAGAGAGGAAAATCTTTTGAGGAGCTTGGCTCAGAGATTACCCCATGCACCACAAGCTCAGAGAATGGCGGATCCTCATATCAAGGCGCAATTACTACTTCAGGCACATCTGTCGAGAATACAACTTGGACCTGAACTCCAGAAGGACACGGAGCTGGTTCTGAGCAAAGTCATCCGGCTGATTCAGGTGAGATGGGTTTCTTGTATACACTCTCATAGCAATCAATATTGTTATGAAAATTATGTCTTCCACAGTGCGATTTAATTTTTGTTTAACATTCCTAGATTTTTCGACGTATCAATTAAATGTTCAAAGACTGGTTTCAGAGAAAAGAAATGAGAATCATGAAATTTGGATGCACTCTCCTGTGCAAATGCGGGCAAACACGCATGCGACGGCGGTAGTCGGACAACTTCGAATCTATACCGACTATAAAAGTTTGAATAGTCATTAAAATTTCGCGCTACTCAAAATCAACCAATAATTAACAAATCACTACATGAAAGTGAGTCAAATTTTGATCGAAGCTAAGCCACGCCGAGAGACTCCAATTGCGACATTGATTAGCTTGATCACAACTTTCCTTCGTAAATAATGATTGATCTAGAAGACAGACAAAATGAATTTTGTTTAAAAAAACGCCAAGTAACCATTTTATTGTGTTGCTGATTATCTCTCTGGTATCTGAAAAAAACAATGAAATATAAAAGAAGCGCGAAGTGAAATATACTTATGAGCAGAAAAATTAGCACAGGCAAGACCAAGATACTTGGCGCGGTTGGCAGAACGGACCAACATGAAGACGACGACTCGCTCGCTGAGTAGGTACTAATACTCAGTGAGATCCTCATTGTAATTTGTATAGCTAGACGCCCTGTTTGCTCGCTATTATTAAGTGATACTCAGCAGTGATCGTTGATAAGCCAAAAACGGCCGCGCCAAGTATCTTGGTCTTGCCTGTGCTAATTTTTCTGCTCATAAGTATATTTCACTTGGCGCTTCTTTTATATTTCATTATTTTTTTGCAGATACCAGAGAGATACTCAGCAACACAATAAAATGGTTACTTGACGTTTTTTTAAACAAAATTAATTTTGTTTTTTTTTCTAGATTTCACTACTTTAAAAAAAACTCAAATAGGCGATTCTCCCATATTGAAATATATTTTCCAATACGAATGCATGCTATATGCTTCACCATAGTTAGCGGGGGTGTGGAAGATAATTAAAACAATCATATTGGTATCGCTTCCTTTGTCAATGGTGAACAATGGTACGTTATTTATATAATTTTTGTATGCGTAGTTTTCGCAAAAACAAATTATAAAAAAAGGACCTATAATTGGTGCAAAAAATATGAAAAAAATTAGTTGTGTAGAGAATTCAATGGGAAAAAATTAGTAACGCTAAAATATATTGCTAACGATGGTCGAGTGCAATTCTTGATGATGGGTTCTACAGTTCGCGAGGCTATGAACGAGGGGTGGGGGTAAGGCCGCGTGGGCCAACTGACAGAGGCCGAAATCGGAAAATGCGCTCCAGTGACTGAGGTTAGCTGTCAAAATTGTGGGCAGATACGTACGCGTGTACACACACACACACACACACACACACACACACACATACATATAGACATTTTGTTAAAAATGCCAAAGCCCACCTGAGAATTACTCTTGAATCAACAAGTGCTAATGACTTGATTTTTCCTTCAACAGGCGTGCGTGGACGTTCTGAGCTCTTCAGGCTGGCTAACACCAGCAGTTGCTGCAATGGAGCTAGCCCAGATGGTAACGCAAGCAATGTGGTCCAAGGACTCTTACCTGAAGCAATTGCCACACTTCACAGCTGAGACAATCAAGCGTTGCACTGATAAAGGTGTGGAGAACGTATTTGACGTTATGGAGCTTGAAGATGAGGACAGAAATAGGCTTCTACAACTGAGCGATGCACAAATTGCAGATGTTGCTAAATTTTGCAATCGTTATCCAAACATTGAGATGTCGTATGAGGTACAGGACAAGGATAGAGTTTACAGTGGAAAGAGTGTCAATGTTGTGGTGCAATTGGAGAGGGAGGACGAAGTCATTGGACCAGTTGTTGCACCATTTTTCCCACAGAGGCGAGAAGAAGGCTGGTGGGTGGTTATTGGGGATCCTAAAACCAATTCACTGCTGTCTATCAAGAGGCTAACACTCCAACAGACTGCTACTGTTAAACTTGATTTCGTGGCACCTGCACCTGGACAACATGGGTATACATTGTACTTCATGAGTGATGCTTACTTGGGGTGCGATCAGGAATACAAGTTTAATATCAATGTGGGAGAGTATGAGTCAGAGGGAAGCTCAGGATCCGAGTCTGAGTGAAGGGGTACTATGTTACGTTCTATACAATAACAAAATCCATGTAAATTCATTTGAGACTTTTTTCCATGGATACACCGAGGAGATATCGGGTTATCGACTGATGGTTTTTTTTGTCACACAAATTCTTTGGTGAATACGTCCTCGGGTGACCTCGGGTTTGTTTTCTCGGTGTAATCTGTTGATCTCGAGCATTGACAGATTATTTACCTTAACATCAATGAAAGCCGATATTCAATGTGAATGCTGTGTCAGAAAAAAGTAGAATTAAAATAATGAAAGTATGACTATTTAGAGGGAAAATAACGATGAATACAAGTATTGTTAATTTTCATGATTTGCGGGTTTTTGCTGGCTTTTAAGACGCTAGTTTTTTAGTAGGCTTAGAGGCATCTCACATTGAGAACTCGGTATCAGACAACAGTGGAAAAAAAGAAGTTTCTTAGAAGAATGAAAAATGGAGGACCACTTCGCATAATTAGGTTTGGGACGATGCGAAAATTTTAGAATTAGTTTGATTTCTTACCGTCAAATTTGTACAGATTTTGGAGGAATGTATGTGTACGTTTATTATTATGAGAAATAAATGATATTCGAAGATGAAACTTCTGAGCTATTTATTTTTTTTTTTGTACGGTAAAATAGAATTAGAACAATTACACTTTACAATTATTGATGAGTGAGACCTTGAAATTGAAGAGGTTATCGTTTTATGGTACCATTATGAACTTGACAGGGGAGTTATAGTAATCACCCCGAAAATGAAGTGATTCGTATAAAAATAAGCTTTCAGGTGATTATTTTAACTAACAATTTGAAACTAACACAAAAAAAAGACTCCGGTCTTTAAACCATGTTTTGTAAAATATATATGCAGCTTGTTTCGTACCGTCAATTATAAAAAGACATTGAAAAACATAACTTTACCTTCAAACATCATTTTTAGATTGTCGCGAAAAAATTAACGTATTTGTTTTTGTTTCTTTTTATAATTCTCTGAACTACTCCCATTGTGGGACTGGGTAATTTTTTGGCTAGGCAATTGGCGCCCTAATTTTATATCTGCGCTTGTATATCCTTGGTCAAATTGGGTGGTTCCCCTGGATATCCAGTTGGCGCCTATCCTTCTATTCATTTCAATACAGTTAGACTAGACTACCGTGATGGTTCATCGCATTACCTTATCGACCCCTTCAGGGTACCTCAATACGCCGATGAGCAGTCGTCATTGTCCTTACCTGAATATCCTCACTACCTTATACTCCCATTTTATCCTCTGCCCTTATTTATCCCTACGTCATCATCTTCAGACGATTGAATTGGCTCGCCGCTGTGTCGGCATTTAGTATGTAAGATCGGTTTTTCAAAAATTTAGGCAGTTCTATTCTCAATCGAGTCAAAGTACATGTTGTTGACCTCTGCTCAAGTTCAAATACAGTCCATTTACTCATCCGCGACCGACTTCATACCATCACTAGTCTAATTCCGTTTTTTCTCAATGTTATCTAGTGTTAAAGATTAATATAAACATTTTAAAAAACATTTACAACTTAATAAATATAAGTGTCAATCAAAGGTGTTCCATAATCCATTAACCTAAATTAACCCACTGGCTCAGTCTAACGTCCGGCGGAACAATAGACTTTGCACCGTACATTATTTGCCGGATTTGTGTAATCGTGAAGTGATTTCTTCGGTCACAAACATTATTCAGCATATTGTTGCTGTCATCGAATCTTAAGTGAACCCGCGACGATCTGAATCACGTAAAAATCTCCAGCATATCGTTGCTGTTTTCGGAGTTTATGTGAAATCGCGACGGTTTCAATCGCATCAAGTCAACAGCATAACACGGCTGTCTTTCAATTTTATACGAATCGCGGTATTTTTACTTACACCAGAATCATCGGCATATCGATGCTGTCTTAATGATCTTGTGAATGTCGGTGCAACATTCACCGCCAGCGAGCAATACGTCCACCAGGCGCAGCACATTGGGTAGTACGTCCGACATCAGCGCAATTGATAACTCGCAGGATATTGATCAGCTGACGGCTTTCCACAAGAATACATCGACAACCATGGACGTCTCCAGTCTCAGAAAGAAGCGCAGTGTTATTCAAGGGGCTATTACAACATTCAAAACTGTTATGGATCAGTACGAGGCTCAAGATGCAGACAAACGTCAGGCGACTCGACTGTATTCAGCGTGGGATAGTTTGAAGAAGAGGGTTGAGAAATTTGATGACATCCAGGAACAATTGAATGAACTAGATGAAACCGAGATTCCCAAACGCTTTGAATTTCAGCAGGCCTACGATGACGTCAACCGTGATGCTATGAGGCTTCGAGGAATTGATCCTCTCAAAGCGCATAATATTGTAACTAACAGATGACGGGCAATCATCCAATGTATCCGGTCCATCGAGTGTATCCAGTCCGCCCTACTCCGTTTACCTAGTATTGACTTTGGGAAATTAGACGGGACGCCAGAAAAAATGCCGATGTTTCTCGATTCTTTCAAAGCCATTATCGACAAACACACAGAGTTATCGCCTGTAGAAAAATTGCAGCATTTGCGGACCCATTTAGAAGGAGATGCCGCAAGTGCCATTAGTTCGCTATCAATAACGGATGCCAACTATAAAACCGCCTTAGAAATTTTGGAAGAAAAATATGAAGACGCCGAGAAAATCGTTCTCAGGCATTGGCAGCACCTCTATGATCATCCAAAATCACAGCGGGGCAGCCCTCAATCGTTGAGTAAATTGATAAATACATTTACACAACATTTATTGCAGCTGGAAAATTTGGGACAACAGGTAAAGCAATGGGATCTGCCGTTAATTCACCTCATATTAACGAAGATCAGTCCCTACACCGTCTCTCAGTGGGATCTCCATTGCGCAGATCAAAGGACTCTCCCAAAATACACGGAACTAATAGCGTATCTCAAGAAACAAACGAAATGTCCGAAATTAGGTACACAAAAGTCTTCAACCACTCAACCGCGTCCGCGTCGCGATAAACAAACTTTCGTTACAACCGCAGAAATCGTATGCAGTATCTGTAAAGGTAATCACAGTGTTTTGAAGTGTAAAAAGTTTAAGGATTTGACTCCAATGAACAGATACAAACGGGCCAAATTATTGAAGCTGTGCATCAATTGTCCTCACTGCTGGCCGTTACACGACAAAATGCAATTCACAAAATTGTGCTCACTGTGGTGAACGACACCACAGTTTCCTGTATCGGCCGGAGCCACCTGAAGACGACCCATGCGGATTCCGTTCATCGAGCCCCGCCGATCAACCCCCGGGGCAATCAGCATGACTAGACGGTGAGCAAACGCCAGAGTCGACATCACGTCGCACGACACTCATCGTGAATTTCTCGGCTCAAGACATCATGGTGACTGCGAAGTTGAAGGTGAAAAATAAAATAAGTCGGTTCGTGGATACTCGCGCACTTTTAGATACGTATTGCACAAATAATTTTATAACTGAGTCTCGCCTCTCAGCTTGATCTATCAAGATGAAGGACACCGATTTCCCGCTGGAGCTAGAGTCTTGAAGGAGGATTTCTATGTTGACGATCTGTTGTCAGGAGCAGATACCCAAGAAGAAGCCATGATCATCCGTGATCAACTGGACCAGTTGGTGAAACTTGGGGGATTTAACATCCGTCAGTGGGCTTCCAATGAGTTGGCGTTACTCCGTGATCTTCCAGCAGACAACATCAATCGACATCTTCAACTTGGGGATTCGGTTACCTTGAAGACATTGGGTCTATTATGGGACTCGGCTGTCTACTCGATGAGATATTTGGTAAAAGTCAATCCGATTGACACCACCAAGAGAATGATCCTTTGAGAGACAGCAAAAGTATTTGCTCCCCTTGGTTTACTTGCCCCAGTTATTATCATCGCCAAAGCCTTCATTCAGAAATTATGGTTGGAGAAAATTCATTGGAACGCTCTACTCCCATCACATCTTCAGAATGAATGGCTGCAATTTTATCAACAGTTACCTGCCTTGGAACAGTTTTGCGTTCCACGAGGAGCGCTGCCAAGAGATACTGCCACGAAGAGTGCAACTAAAAGTTTGAAGATTGATTCAGAAGGTCTGGAAGTTAGTGAATGTCGAGAGAAGAAATGGAACAAGAGTAAAAGGTGGAAACAGGAGGTGGAAGTTGAGGAGATTGATGGGTGTCTGAAAAATGAAGGGATTTTGGAGAATGAAAACTATGAGGAAATGTGTAAAAGAAGAGCATTCTGAGGAGAAGCTTTCTAGAAAAAATCGTAAGAGTAAATGTAAGGAGGATAACGTGGGAGAAGAGGCGAGTTGTGATGAGCAAGTGAAACGAAGAAGAAGAGGAAGAAAAGTAAGGAAAAAAGCGAAGAAAATTAATTAGAGTTTATTCAAAGGCTGTGCATTGAACGATGAAGATAGGAAGATGATATGTTCGTTTGGAGCTTGTGTGGAAATGCAAAAATGTGGAAGGTTGAAAAATTAGAGGGCAAATGAGACCAAGGATAGTGGGCAGAAAGAGGGAGACGTGTAAGGATAATTTGATGAGTAAAATGAGATTTTTAAGGATGAGATTGTTGAGGAAATATTACCATTCAATAACGTTAACCCCTCAAGTACTCCACTATACTTACATATATTTATGTAATTTCCCACACATGTATTTTTTCTAAACTATTTTCATTTTTCTCAATGGATATTTTCTATGCTATTTGAATAAAATTTATAAATCT
Organism: Asobara japonica; assembly: GCA_026005395.1. Lineage (NCBI taxonomy): Eukaryota > Metazoa > Arthropoda > Insecta > Hymenoptera > Braconidae > Asobara > Asobara japonica. The sequence continues at coordinate 2,063,581 of BQMI01000151.1, read as the reverse complement.
GTTAACCTAGGATTGTCATTTCATTTAATTGAAAATCGTGTTTTAGTCAATACAAAAAATGTTCATTAGCGTATGGAATATGGATAGGAAAATATTTATTTGAGTATTTTGACGAGTAGCTGAAGAAATAGGGTTGAAAAAGATTGTAAATTTTGTAGCGAATTGCCGAAATGAAATGAATCAATTTTAACCCTTGAGGTGCCGCGTTACGAGAAGACCGAGGGGATTCCCTGTCCTTGACGGCGGTCTGTTCATTAGCGCTTCTCTCAAAAGCTATTGAAACTAGATCAAAGTTGCGAAGAGATTTGGTCTCTTCGACCACCTCGAGTGGTCGCACCTCTCCACCGCGCGTATCTAGTCGCGTGTTAAAGGCATGCGCAGTCCGTATATTCTTGAGTGCGATGTTGCCAGAGCGCTTCACAGTACCCAATTCAAGGCCCGCCAAATTCAAATACACGCAAAGTTGAATGACTTGAAACTCATCATATATATAACTAATAATTGAAAACATGATCAATTGAAAGAATTATGTTTTATTTGTTGAATTTTTTAATTCCAAACAAAAAACAACCCGAGACGTGGCAACGTCCGCATGGCAAAATTCTCTAACGTAACTGGTCGCATCACGAGCGCAAGCGCACTTTTTTTCTCGACCGCACTCCATTCAAAAATTAATGAAAAAACTTATGCGGTGAATGTAAAAATATGAAACCGAGTTCTATGCGAAAGAGGAAAGATTATTTGAGGTATTCCTGAATTGCCATGTCGTAATTCATGATATTCTAGTGGTTAACACGAAAATAAGAAAATTGACTGCGCTGGTGCCATAACACGACGACTCGAGGGTGAACGAAGATTTCCGATCTCTGACGGGAAACTTGATTGGGAGATTTGCCAGAGAAAACATCTGTTTGCACAAGGAAATGAGAAATTACAAATTTTTTTTATGAAAGGTAATAACTTTAAACCGAAAACTATTGTCTGAATGAAATTGATTCACGTAGATCGGAAAATTCGGTACAAAGTTACAACAGTGATATTAGTTCAGAGTCGGATTGCATTTCTTGTTGCACGGGCGATGTCCCGCGTCGATGCGGATCACTTCGGCGTTGATAAAGTGATTTTCAATGATGCATTTCATCAGATGAGCCATTTCTTGGGGTCTCGCCAGTCTCACAGGATTCATCGTTTCATTGATGAAGAAATTCTGTTCCTCGGTGGAGAAGCCATCTGAACAAAAAAAAGGATTGAACTTGACGAAAAGGTCCGCAGATGTAAGACACAAAATTTTTAAATGCAAAGTTCTAGTAAATTTTTTTATGCTCTTCAAATTTTTGAAGTTACACAGCAACCTTCAGTATCGAAATAAAAAAAAATCACTCATTTGTCAATTCAAATTTCTGCATTTTTTATATTGTGATATTCCTCAAATCCTCACAATCTTCAAATTCATTTTGTGTTTAATTGTTAGAAGTTCGGAAAATCTCCGAATTTTGCCGATTCAGAAAATTAGTAAAACATTTTATTGTCAAGAAGTCTTCGTTCTCAGAGTCCGATAGTAAAAGGGATAGACGAAAGAAACTATCGATTTATATCGAAATTATCGAAAACGGTAAGCCCGAAACCGCCGCGCCACCAGCCCGCGGGGCGAAGGACGCGCCACCGGCTCGTATCTAAAAAGTGAAGGTTCTTTCATTGGATCTTTATTTTATCTTTTTTTAACCGCGATGATAAATTCAATGGAAAAAATTGGCCTATTCAGTCAACGCAATGAAGTAGTATAAAATACAACCACTCAAGTTGCAAAGCCCAACGTTTCGAACACCCTATGCGGCATCTTCAGCGGCAATTTATTTCTGCGACAAAGGAGAGAAAAACTGATATAAATGTCCATTGACGGACAAATTAAAGATCAATAAAAATTAACAGAGTCTTTGAAAATATTACCTTGTAGAAGAGAGAGAGAAATTAGAACACATTGTAAACAAACCTCAGCAGTCCCCAAAACCTCATGTAAAACTGTCTTTTGAAAGGGATTTTGAATCTGGCGAAGCCATTTTAGAATGCCATAAAGAAGGAAAACTCACGCTTAATCATGGTTGTATCGCATAATCCTGGAGCAAGTGCAACTACACGAATGCCCATAGGTGCTAAAAATCGGGCAAGTGGTTCAGTCACGGACATGACAGCGGCCTTGGATGCTCCATATGCCATGTTCATATCGGAAACACCATAGCCAGCGATGCTGCCTATATTTATAATGACTCCCCTCTGTTTATCATCATCCGGATCATTATCCTTCATCAGTGCCACGGCAAGTCGCGTTACGTTGAAGGTACCAAAGGTATTCACCTCGAAAAATTTATTCCAACCCTCCACCGAGTGCGGCTGATCGATGTCAAAGTTGTAGAAGGGCTCGCCACCAATTATTCCAGCGCAGTTTATCAAGACGTTGAGCTTGCCCATTTTCTCTTTCATCAGTTTTAAAACTGCTACAACGTCTTTTTCACTAGTTACCTTTATGTGAAGATTCAATAAACTGGCAAATTATTTTTCCAAATTTATTGTTGGGGAAATACAGGGAAAAATTGTTTTATTTCCCCTGCCATTTGAAGGGAAAAAAGAATAAAATTTCCAAATGATGGGATTTTAACCATTCTCAAACCCCCCCCCCCCCCCTCCCCCCGCCAGCAGTGCAGCACTGCCAGTGCCAACGAGCAGAGGGGAATGCACCCCCCACTACACGCGACATTAGGAATAGCGCTTGAGGGGTATGGTCGTTGCCTACCACGTGACCTAATGGGCGAGAGGTGGGGGGCGCCAGACAACATGCATTGTCTCTCTCTCTTCCTTCCTCTGGACACGCCCCTTGCTAGCGCGGAGGTGGTAATCTCTAACTCCCCGTACGCGTAAACCTCAGCCCACGTACTTGGGAGCTATCGAGAGTGCACATTTCTCATTGGGAAATTCGATTTCTTTTTTTTCTTATCTTCAGTTTGATTGAAAATTGAAAAAATTGGGAAAACGGTGGGCAAAGTGCAACCGCTTGTGATTTCATCTGTGTACTTACATCTGTGCACATGAACATGGCATTCTCTCCAAGCTCTTTAGCAACATTTTCCCCGGCTCTATTTATGTCTACAATCATCACCTTTCCACCATTTTTTATAATCATTTCAGCTGTGCACTTTCCCATTCCTGAAGCACCCCCGGTAACTAATGCAACAACGTTCTGGAAAAAAAAATTATTGCTTGATCAGCTTAGTCAAATAACATTGTGATGTTTGTTAGCAATCGCATTTGCGTCGATGAACATCGATATTTGGCATATCGATTCAGGTTTAGTTTTTCAAAATTAGACTTTGAAGAATTAAAAAAAAAAATAGAGTTTGAAGGGGTTGCATGGGTTTCGTCGGGGAAAGAACGGCCGATTTTCAATAACTTGTTTTTTATATAAAAAATGAAATATTCAGTTCAAAATTTGTATTGTCTTGAAGATACATGTTTGATGAAGGATGACTGGAATAAAAAAAAAAATATTAAAAACTCTGCCATTGCGACGTCATTTCCGGCGAGTCCTCGGGGAAAAGGTGCATTCGCGTTAACAGCAGAACTCTTAGCAGGATCATCCGAAGTGAAAAGCAAAAAATTCGTGTTTAGTCAACAGTTGAAACTAGAACTTGGACGAAGGAAAAAAAAATAAAAGTGAAAATTGAATTTTTGGCGGAGGTTTTTATGAAAAAAGTAATTGAAAAAAAAAAGTCCCTCGTCCAAGTCCTTGTAAATAGTATCTCGAAGACCTGTGTCAAATTTCATCAAGATCGGTAGAGTAGTTCTCGAGAAACCTTGACAACCGATTTTGAAAATATAGTTTTGAAAAAAACGCGTTTCAAGTTTTGATTAACAATTATACTGTATGGCAAAAACTGTTACTCGGATCGACTTGAAATTTTAGGACAATATTCTCAAGATGTAGAATTTTAGGAGACAATAAAAAAAAATCGATTTTTTGAAACCGTGAAACCCATGTAGCCCCTTAAGTATACCAAAATGCTACCCGTCAAATTATGGCGTTAACTAGCCATGTCATTACATGTTACCTTCATTGTCATTTCCATATTGACACTCGTAAATCTCTGATGCACAACCAGCCTCCAGTAGATCCACTGTACGACTGGTATTCGCGGTAAGTTAGGCGGGCATATAATACAAATGTATCTCTCGATAACGATTTAATCTACAATGTATAAATAGCGCTCTCCGTGTTCGATTATGCTAAAAAAAAACAATTTCTCATTTCGACTTCGATTACATATTATCGAATGGTTTAACTCGCGACAGACGGTCATTAATGAGACAATCCAAAAGTATATTTCGCAACAAGGAACGACTTTTGGTGATTTACTTGCCACCAATGACAGAATAATCACTTTGCTAATTAATTATGATTTCTTATGAACTTTTGTGGTTTATTGTGGAACATAAACACTCTGTGTACTATATTTCGGGGATTTGTTTACCAGTGATGGGTTGTAATTATGATATTGCCGAGGTATTATGACTCAATTAATCCATAAGATCCGGGTTTTCTGCCTTGTCTTGTTATTGTCATACATTTATTTTTGAACGCTCCGTTAATGTTGCTGCTGATGATCGGATTGACTATGAAATTTGCGGAGGCAGATAAGCCGCACTGAATTGCAATTTGGAACTTGAAGTAAAAACAGCTTTCCGAAGTTGAAGATACTGTTAATCATCGATTCCGAAAAAATGACATCTTTCATTTTTCCAATTTGGAACAAGCATCTTTCGTTTTTCTCTGTAATTATCGCGTACATATAAAATTTGTCAACACTGGACTCTAATATTAGTGTAAATTGGAGGTTATGATTTAAAAGAATCCAATCCTATCAATATACCAACGAGTTTGTATTTTGTTTCCATCTCACGATTTTCAACAAATGAAATTATCGGTTTGTGATACATGAAGTAAGAAACGAAAACTTTTCATTAACACACACCCCAAATTATTCCGGACATAAATTATGATATAGAAAATAACGCTCGGCACATATATAACATATACATTAACACATCAGACTGGAAAACAGCTGGCTTCTTACCGTGGATGGAAAATGCGCATAAACGCCATCTTACGCCCTGCGTTAAACTATGACGAACGCGTCATTATCGACGTTCCCATGCAACAGGTTGTAAACGGGTCTAGATGTGCGTGAACGCTCTGTTCTTCTCTCTCTCGTGCTCCCCTCCCCGTACCTCGCATGCCGTCTCGGCATCCTAGCGAGGAAGGTACGTACGCACTCCATATATGGCGCTTCCTCCTCCCCAATGGTGTCAGTTTTTGTAACATAGGGACCTCGCGTGTATTCGATTCACACCCAAATTAAGGCGCTTATAGAAATTTCACTTTAAAAATGTAAAATCGCCTAATTCAAATCCCGCAAATTTTTGATTCACCACTTTTCCAAACACTCATTGGATCACCTGATCACCCTGAATTTTCTGAAATTTTATCAATTAAAAAGCAGGAACAGTTCCTAGAACTTGGAAGTCAGTTGGAGCTATAATTGAAAACCGTTTCCGAAATTGAACTTGCATCTGGAACCTTCAGTGGAACCGTTTGCGGATCTGAAGTTGGAACATGTGGAAGTTCTGGAACAATTCTCAGAATTGAAGTTGAGCCTAGAACAGTTCTGGAGTTCCATCTGAAACAGCTCTTCGAACTACATCTGAAACTATTCTCGGAACTAATTGCGCCTGGAACAGTTCGCGGAACTAGTTTCACCTGGAACGGTTCTCGGAATTCGTTTCATCTGGACCGGTTCTCGGAACTAGTCTCACCTGGAGCGGTTCTCGGTACTAGTTTCACTTGGAATGGTTCTCCGAACTAATTTCACCTGGAACGGTTCTCGGAACTCGTTTCATCTGGACCGGTTCTCGGAACTAGTTTAACCTGGAACGGTTCTCGGTACTGTTTTCACTTGGAACAGTTCTCGGAACTAGTTTAGCCTGGAACGATTCTCGGTACTAGTTTCAGTTGGAACGGTTCCCGGAACTAATTTCACCTGGAACGGATCTCAGAACTAATTTCACCTAGAACGGTTCTCGGAAGTGAACGGACCCATCACCTGAAACAGGGCTTGGGACTGTTCGTACACTTGGAACCGTTCTCGGAACTAAAACCACTAGCCTAGAATATTCTTCAGATCCTGTTAATTCATTGAGTTTCGAGTGTTTCACATATATGTCCAGTATTGAAAATGTTATTCGTATACGCGATAATTACAGAAAAAAACAGAAGATGGTTGATCCAAATTGGGAAACTAAGACCGCTCATTTTTTGGGATTCAATGATTGAAGTAGCTTCTGCTTCAAATTTGAAATCGTAATTAAGCGCGCGAAGCATTTGGACTTGTTATGGTTTACAATTGTCACCAAATGTTTAGTCGGGCTACTCCAAGCTATTTGTGCCAGTAAAAAAATTCATTCCAATTTTTCAAAAAAAATTCCATACGTTTCCTTATAGTTACAACACCGCACATTCACGATGCCGAAAAACTGACACTTATAAATTCCTCGCGTGAACGATTGAATCGCCCGATAAAGCCCGATACTACAGAGAAGGAACAAAAAAACATTTCGGTTTGAAGAAATAGTAAATTATGCCGCTTGTAAAATTTCAAGGAATCTACTATATGCATGAATTTCTCATGATGTATTATATATTCTGACATGAGAAGGCGATGTAATTACAGATTATCGTTGACATCGCGAGACTACTTTTTAGGACACACGAAGGTATTTCACGTGCGTCAAAATATGGAATACTTGGGAGTTAAAACAACAACGATCTATTATTAGTTTCATAATGTCCTCAATATGTCCGTGGTATTATCCTTGGTAAGGTGCCATGATAACAATAGATGGTGAGGAATTTTGTCAGTGAGGGAAGTGTTGCCGCTTGAATTCTGTCCACTGTAGAATTTCTTTGGGTACATCCGCAGACGTTTCAGAATACCAAAACGAAATGATTGACGAATGAATAACTGGAAACTTCAAATCTAAAAAATATCCTCTTTTCTACAATATCTTTCACCTCAGGAAATCGATTTTCTTGGAAGTCATCCCGGAATTGAACTTGCATCTGGGACCGTTCCTGGAACGGTTTCGGGAACTCACGGTCCACCGGAAACGATTCCAGGCCGTTCCTGGAATGTTTTTTAGATTTCAAATTCCACCTGGAACAGTTGCAGGAAGCGTTTTCCGACATTGAAGTTCCACTTGGAACAGTTCTAGGAACCGTTCCTGGAACATTGTCTGGAACTGAAGTTTCATCTGGATCAGTTCCAGGAAGCGTTCCTGGAACGTTTTCTGGAATTAAAGTTCTACTTGGAACCGTTCCCAGAACGGACCATTCGCGTGAACCAATTTCGGGATTCAACTGCGAAAAAGATATCGTTGCTTTAAATTTTAACTTGAAATTGATCGCGCGATGCGCGCACTTGGGCTTATCAAATATTGCGGAAATCGAGGCCTACTATGGCTCGGTTGGTTACGGCGACGGATTCGTAACTCAGAGGTCCTGAGTTCGAATCCTAGCCGTGCTAATTGATACGAGCACCAATGTAATTTATTTATAAGTGCTTTTTTTACAAACACATCGTAGACCTCCGTCGCTGATTAGCAATTTGGTGGAGAGCATAAATATAGCGACGTTAAATAAAACTAAAAAAAAAATATATATTGCGGCAGTAGTGGCGTGAGGGCAACTGACTCCAGCTAGTGTTGAATATCATGCACCATCTCTACTTTCAAGCCAGTAATTAGTCAGTAGTAATCGGAACGATGTCAGGTGACGGCTGATAAGAAAAATTGTTGTTGTCACAATTCATGAGCTCATTTATTCTTCATTAAAATATATATGGTGTTGCATTGATCAGGAAGGGGTAATTAAACATTCAATAACTTGCAGAAAAGGAATAAATTACCAAACGCCCTCATGCATTACTAAATAAGGTCATTTTAAATTAGCACCAAAAGGATTAACTTCGGCGATAGTGGATGTATATATATATACATATATATTTGTCTATTTTTTTTTGTTTTTATTTACGATTCGACTTGATTTAGGATGTACGATGGACGTTGCATCGATGACCATTCCGTAACTCTGTGAGCGCCAGCGAGTGAAGGGGAGCGCGTCCCCACTACACGTGACCTTATTATTTACACTACTCATTATTTTTATCGGGAATTTTGAGAGCATTTGATATCCACATAATTCGGATGATTGTACTCGTTAGAGTTTTCATCGCAAGTAATTAAAATTCCATCACTTCGCAAATGTCAAGGGCACCAAATGATTGGATCAAAAATAACACTGGATTCGCCAATTTGACCAATTGTTTAATGCCTTCAGCAGCGCTGCAATGATGTGTGTTCATTCACATAAAATCAATGAGGCAGGCTTTGCCATCTCCACAAACATATTCTTCCTTTTTTACAAATTTCAAAAAATATCTTCGCAATCCGCTTCACTGACCTTCATAATTTACATTCATCTGCTTTTCATTTCACCAGTTTATCGCTCACCTGCCTTATGTCCGCCATTCCGGAAGTACATCCAATGCTGTTGGGGGGGGTGGTATACTCGTCGACCAATCAGATTGTTGCATCAATAACCCTAGTGTTCTCACTCTCATCAGTCTCTTTCGCCCACTGCGGAAGAAGAGAAGAGACAGCAGAATCCGTGATAGAGCGGCTTGGCGGAGGGTGGAGGGGGGGGGGGGCTGGGAGCCAGGCAAAAGCTCCACTCACAAAAGCAACAGGTTCATGAGGGTGACGCCGACGCGCCTTTACCAATCCAACAAACCCAAACCCAACCACTCGACGTTGGAACGCCACGGTCGAAGGACGCGCACGCCGATACATGAATATGTAAACTTTTCCCGCTTGATTGGAATTTGCATTTGCAAGGAAATTTCACTTGGCATAAGGTGTGATTTAAACCATCATATCGGAGTTGTGGTGAGAATGATAAGATGAAAAGTTGGCGGGTTTGCCAGGGGGGGAATGATTAATTGACTGAATCATTGATTAATTCGAATAGTTTGATTTTTTTTCAATTTAGGGAGTGAGGGATTGGTGAACTTTAGAAATTGGACGTACCGGGTGGAACGATCTTGTCATTAGCGCGCGGTTTTGTGAATTTTTATTTTTGTAATACAGCGCGATAATTTGTGAATTTTTTATTTTAAGGGTGGTTTGGGGTACGCAGTGAGGGGAAGGTGAAGAAAATATGTTGGTGTGTTATGGTTTTTTTGGGGGATTTTATTTATATCAGGGGAGAATTGAATTTTTGGGTTTTCACGGATTTGATAGTGGTGATTTAAGTGAAATAAATCTCCTTGGTGGTTGTTGTAAATGACCCTGGTGAAGGGGTTCACGCCCCCATGTTGTCTGGTGGAGGGCAATGGACGTCCGTAGAGACACTTCAGCAGTGACAGCGTTTCAATTGCGATTTTTATCTCCAACTATTGACTAAAAGAAGTGGTTTTCTGTTCTAAGTAGTGCAAGTAAATGACCAGTCAGACCGATGCTCATTTACACACTTAGGTGAAGGGGGCCAAGAGGTGTGACTATCGATTGAGCGTCTTGTCGACTCATCGGCCATCGAAAGCCGCATGAGATAAGAAAAAAAACACACACACACAACTGCAGTGAAATGCAAAGTTAAAGGCCAGCCGCAGTTGTAACATCAACGTCACGCCGCCAAGAACTCTTGTTCTTCATTTTGTGAATTTTCAAAGGTGTAAAAAAATCTATAACGGACCTTTGGCGATTTCAGTGGCCGAGCCAATCCATAAAAGGGGATCAACTCTCCAATCACGCCACACGTGACTCGACTTTTAAGAGTTAAGTTTTAAGAGCAAATTTTTATTCGCTGATTAATTATTCAAATTTGAGAAAACTTTGCAAGCATACTTTTTTTTAACACTCCATTTTTCTGTAACCGATTTACTACAGTAACATAGTTTGCTAATTGATTTTTACCATCACAAATTAAAAAAACAATTTGTTTTGAGAATTATTATTTTTTTTAACTTCCCGATCTTAGGGAAGTTATTGTTATGGGTCTGAAAATCCAAATGGGAAATTGCACTTGATCTCCACGTTTCATGACTCCTAGAAACGTTTCCAACCATTTTGAGCGAGATGTTTGTCTGCGTGTGTGTGTGTGTGTGCGTATGTGAGCAAAATTTTGTCAAACGATTTCTGCCAGACAAATTATGCGATTTGGTTTTTTTTTATACTCATTGGATAGGTTTGCGCCTAACTTAGCGCTGATTAGATTTTGAACATAATCGACCTAGCGGTTTTATAGTTATTAACAAATGAATTGTTTATATCGCTGCGCCGTGAGAAACGATTGAAGATACGAAAAAAATTATTCAATCAAATTTGTTCAACACACAAAAACACATATTTAATGTTAGATAACTTTTTTGGCTGCCACCGATAGTTTATTGTTATTAACAAATTCAATTGTTTAGATCGCTAGATCGCAAGAACGGTTAAAGATACGCAACAATGTATCAAATGAAAGTCGTTCCACACGTACAAATACACATTCAATGTTTTATGACTATTTTGGCTAACACCCATAGTTAATTGTGATTGACAAAATTGATTGTTTGTATCGCTCCATCGTGAGAATAATTCGAGATACGAAATAAAGTGTCCAATGAAAGTCGTTCCACACATAAAAATGCCCATTTGATATTTTATGACTTTTGTTGCCAGCACCCATAGTTAATTGTTATTAACAAATTGAATGGTTTATATCGCTCTATCACGACAATAATTAGAGATACGAAGTGAGTTGTTGAATGAAAGTTGTTCCACACCTAAAAGTACGCATTTGATTTTTTATGACGTTTTATGCTAACACTCATAGTTTTTCACAAATTCAATTGTTTATCTAACCCTCAGGCAAGAAAGGATATATTTTGTAAAAATCTCTTTATATTTTAAGCATTATAAAATTTCACATATTTGGTAATTTTGAAAAGTTTAAAGCGTTCACAATTTGAGACACACACCGAAATTTTGTATATAACATATACGGGAGAACGATCGGGAAGTTACTGACTCGACCCGTAGAGGGTCAAACCCACGTCCCGTTTATTTATATCATGAAAAATCGAAATGAAGTAGTACGAAAATTGTGAAATTTGTAAAAAGTCAAATTCGGGAACGATTATATTAAGATATATCAGTATAATTGGAGAGTCTAGAGTGCTCCCAGACTTTAAATTGGGGAGGGGAAAAAAAAATCGTTAAGTTAACGAGAGAAAGGGTTAAATGCTGTGAAATTGTTGATTCCATGAAATGATATAGATTCAGCCGAAGAACCGGCCACTGCACGCAGATGGTTTGGGGCAAAACAACCTTCATTGATTGTGGTCTTGTTAAATACAATAATAATTTGTACTACACTACGTATCTTGTTTGCAATTATGGTCCAGCTGGAAAGAGAGTGAAGCTCGAAAGGTTCTTCAGGGTAGCTCGGCGTATTTCGTCATAACCTCTGGCTCTGTATTTTTCACAATCATATTGGGCCAATCCATTGGTAGAAATTGGAACGCTGCGGTTCGCTGCTACATCTACATTGCCATCCATTGTAAAATCTCGAAATCTATGTAAATGATGATAAATAAATTATTTGAAAGAATATTTTTCCCGCCTTTCTCAGGCAAAATACTTCATATAGCGATCATGAAATTTTGCCGCCAATCGGAATCTCAGGGCCAGATTTTGGTTAGCCACATTTAACTTTGACGTTAAGGCTTCCGATACGTCGAAAATTTAACTCCGGCCAATCACAACGCTTAACTCCTGATTAACCGCAGTTCACTTGACCGAGAGCTGGTCCTAAGTTGAAGATTTTTCACTTGAGATTTTCAAGAGGAAATTATCTGACAGTGTAAATATGTGGAATTGATAAGTCCTCATGACTCATTATCTAATTCGCAGATTGAAATTCTAACTTGACAATTCTTCTATCTCTTATCTTGAATGTTCTTGCCAATATCATGTTTTTCCACAAATCCAAAATGTTATTCATTCAACCGTTAAATGCTAAGAAGCCACAAAATTTCTTGGGAATCTCGCTGAAAAAATAAGAATAAAGATAAACGAAAATGGCAGGACGGGCCTTAATATCACTTACTCTTCTTTTTTGTTTAATTTAATGAAAGGAATAGAAAAAAAAATTGGCACTGGGAAGACTTTGGACAGACCGCCAGAGCCCGTCAGTGGCGCCATTTTCAATTTGTGCAGTGGCGCCATCTTCAGTAGTGTATTCAAAGTTGCCGCAAAAATGGCGGACGCAGCGGCACGACAACTCCAATACGAGTACAAAGCGGTGAGTTATTTCATTGTCAAATAAGCGTTATTAACCCGTCATTTACTTCCAAATTGCGCCAATTTTTATGCATACTTAGGTAACCAATTAATTTTTGTGTTTAATCGGGAATTATCCCACTGACAGTTGATTATTGTTGGAGGAGGTTATGTTTGTCTGTAAACATTCGACGTCGTTGCAACGTCTCACGATGAAAACACATGAGCCCATTAAGAAAATACCAATCATTTGAAATTTTTGGAAAAAAAATATACTCCCATGTTTTTTTTTTCGTATCTTTTGTGGAAATATCAGGTTCAACAAATTCCAGTTTTTTGTTGTCAATGATTATTGACGATGTTCGTTATTTTCAAAGATTTTTGTTTATCAATTTTAGAAATTAAAAAAAAAAATTGTTTCAAATTAAATAAGTCTTGGACATTCTTGAATTTTCCAAAATTGTTGAATTCTTTTGAGGAATACATCATTGATATTCAATTCCTATTCAATTTCAGAATTCAAATCTCGTACTTCAAGCTGATGTACGTTTGATCGAGAGACGAAGTCGGGATGAAGCCACCGGAGAAGTTATGTCCCTTGTGGGCAAATTGGATGGGACGAGAATGGGGGACAGAGCTCAATGAACAAAACCTGGAACAGCTGAAGAGCGTAAAGTCAAGTGAGTGCCATGAGCAATGTTTCAGACTGAATGTAAAAATCTGAAAAAAATCATAAAAATAGGGAATTTAAAAACAAAATTTTTGAGCTATATTAAAAAATGATATTCCGAATAGTTTTTTTGTTATGGTGAAAAAACCGTTTTTTAAAAAATATTCACTTCCAAGGACTGTCACAACGTGATATTTTTTTGATTCTCTGATGACAAAGAAAATAATTCAATGTCAATAACGATTGGAAAGATCGTTTTTCCGTGAACGACTTCAAGAGATTTGTCGTGAGATATCCAAAAAATATCACATCATCATATGAACTTGATGATGTACATGACAGCGCTTCGCAGTAAATATTTAAAAACTTCTTTTGCCACTGTAAAAATCTTAAATTCCATTCGCATCTAATCGAATTAATTTTCTACCTTTACCAAGTTCATTTTCTTTTTTTTCCATTCAAAAGCTTATTTTTTATTAAATTATTGTTAACAAATGGCTGTCAGAACATATATGTCAACACTATTTGAATGAAAGGAAATATAGAAAGAGGAAAAAAGTCAACAATTACTTTCATAGATTTCACCAAACTTGTTTTAAAAAAACATTTCAAACTTAATAAAAATGTCAAGATCTCCGAAAATTTCACGATTTTTGAAAATTTCCAAAAAATCCAAACTTTCAAAAATTCACAAAATTTCATAATTATCAAACAATCAACATATATTTTCAACAAACTAAGTTGTTCAAAATAATGGAAAAAAAATGATTTTGTGCATCAAATATTTTCAATATTTGGAAAAATCATAATTTCTCCAAATTCAATCGATCTTTCAGACGCCAGAAGCGTGATGAGGCCCAGTACGACTTCACCCGGATGAAGGGTGCAACTCTTCTCTCGGAAGGTGTAGATGAGATGGTGGGCATAGTCTATCGTCCAAAAACCCAAGAAACACGACAGACCTACGAGGTCCTCTTAAGTTTTATCCAAGAGGCCCTGGGTGATCAGCCCCGGGACATTCTCTGCGGTGCTGCTGACGAGGTCCTCGGTGCCCTTAAAAGTGATCGTCAGGACAAGGAGAAAAAGAGAGAGACCGAATTACTTTTAGGTATGTAAAGACCTTTTCTGTCCTCTGTCACATCAAATTTTCATTTTGCTTATAATTATACCCCGCCCCATCATGAATTTAAAAATGACTATAATTCCATATACGGATTTCCCTAGGTCCCGTAGCCGACGAGCGTTTCGCCCTGTTAGTAAATCTTGGCAAGAAGATCACAGACTTTGGTAACGAGGAGAAAAATCCCACAAGCGAGGAGAACATAGACGAGACATACGGTATAAACGTTCAATTCGAAGAGTCCAGTGAGGAGGACGATGAGGATGTTTATGGTGAGGTACGGGAGAATGATGACGAGGGTGACGAGGGTGAGGAAGCGAATGACGATCGTCTAATTCATGCGGAAAATCTTGGTGGCACAGAGGAGGCTAAGAAAGAGAAAACCCTGCATCCACTTGACATTGATGCTTACTGGCTGCAGCGACGGCTCAGTAGAATTTACAAGGATGCAGTAGAGTCTCAAGCTAGAGCTGCACAGGTGCTAAATGTTCTGCGCGATGCCCCAAGTGATCGTCAATGTGAAAATGATCTCGTAGGTCTTCTTGGCTACGACTGCTTTGACTTTATCAAGCAACTGATGAAGCAACGCCACATGATTGCTTACTGCACAATGCTGGCCTCATCTCAATCAGAATCCGAACGCCAGAAGATACGTGAGAGCATGAAGGAGGATCCAGCTTTGGCAAAGATCCTCCGGCAATTGGACACTGGTAAAAATGATGATGATGGTAACGAAACAATGGAGGCTAGAGCCCAGAGAAAACGCAGGGAGGAGAAGGAAGAGACTGGTGGTCCTGGTGGACAAGTTCAGGGGACTCGTAATATTATTGATCTTGAGGATCTTGTTTTCAGTCAAGGCAGCGACTTTATGGATAACGAACGCTGTCACTTGCCAGATGGAAGTTTTAGGAACCACAGAAAAGGTTACGAGGAGGTGCACGTACCAGCTCTCAAGCCCAGACCCTTTGGTGATAATGAAAAATTAATCAATATCGATCATTTGCCAAAGTATGTGCAACCGGCCTTCGACGGTTTCAAAACACTCAATAGAATTCAGAGTAAGCTGCATAATACAGCGCTGAATAGTGATGAAAATCTTTTGCTCTGTGCACCAACTGGCGCTGGTAAAACCAATGTTGCACTGTTGACGATGATGCGAGAAATTGGAAAGCATATTAATGACGATGGCACAATAAATGCTGATGATTTTAAGATTATCTATATTGCACCAATGCGATCTCTGGTACAGGAGATGACGGGAAATTTTGGCAACGCCTTGCCAGTTACAATATCATTGTATCAGAGTTGACTGGTGATCATCAACTAACTCGTGAGCAAATTGCTGCTAGTCAAGTAATTGTTTGTACACCAGAAAAGTGGGATGTTATCACTAGAAAGGGTGGTGATAAGACATTTACATCATTAGTGAGATTGATAATTATCGATGAAATTCATTTGCTTCATGATGAACGTGGACCTGTACTGGAGGCCCTAGTGGCGAGAACCATTAGAAATATTGAGACAACACAGGAGGACGTACGTCTTGTAGGGCTTTCTGCTACTCTCCCCAATTACAAGGATGTTGCTGTTTTTCTACGAATCAACCCAGAAACTGGATTATTTTATTTTGATAACAGCTTCAGACCAGTTGCACTGGAGCAACAGTACATTGGTGTAACTGAAAAGAAAGCAATTAAAAGATTTCAGGTTATGAATGAAATTGTTTATGAGAAAACTATGCTTCATGCTGGTAAAAATCAAGTTTTAATCTTCGTTCATTCAAGGAAAGAGACGGGAAAGACAGCAAGAGCAATCAGGGATATGTGCTTGGAGAAGGACACCTTGGGGGCTTTTTTGCGGGAAGGATCAGCATCGATGGAGGTATTGAGAACCGAAGCTGAGCAGGTGAAAAATCAGGAATTGAAGGATCTACTGCCCTATGGTTTTGCTATTCATCATGCTGGAATGACCAGAGTTGACAGAACACTGGTTGAGGATTTGTTTGCTGATAGGCATATTCAAGTATTGGTATCCACTGCAAACTCTGGCCTGGGGTGTTAATCTACCTGCGCATACAGTTATTATTAAGGGCACGCAGATCTATAATCCTGAGAAGGGTCGTTGGGTGGAGCTCGGTGCTCTGGATGTGCTTCAAATGCTTGGACGAGCTGGTAGGCCCCAGTATGACACCAAGGGCGAGGGCATACTGATAACCAATCATTCTGAATTGCAGTATTATCTATCCCTTCTCAATCAACAATTGCCTATTGAGTCGCAGCTCATTGGAAAAATGTCTGACATGCTCAATGCTGAAATAGTTTTGGGAACTATACAGAATATCAGGGATGCTGTCGTCTGGCTGGGGTACACCTACCTTTATATCAGAATGCTGAGGGGCCCTAATTTGTACGGAATCAGTGTTGATAAATTGAAGGAGGATCCACTGCTAGAACTCCATCGTGCTGATTTGATCCATTCAGCTGCAGTCCAGCTTGACCGCAGTGGATTGATCAAGTACGATAGAAAGTCGGGAAATTTTCAATCGACAGAATTGGGCAGAATTGCTTCCCATTACTACTGCACACATGAAACAATGTCCACGTATAATTTACTGCTCAAGAGAACGCTGAGTGAAATCGAACTGTTTCGAGTGTTTTCACTTTCCGGTGAGTTCAAGCATATTAATGTTAGGGAGGAGGAGAAATTGGAGCTTCAGAAGCTCATGGAGCGAGTGCCAATTCCTATCAAGGAGAGCATTGAGGAGCCCAGTGCTAAAGTTAATGTTCTACTGCAAGCTTATATCTCGCAATTGAAGCTTGAGGGTTTTGCACTTATGTCGGATATGGTATTTGTAACGCAGTCGGCTTCAAGATTGATGAGAGCTATCTTCGAGATTGTGTTGTTCAGGGGTTGGGCACAATTAGCTGATAAATGTTTGTCACTGTGCAAGATGATTGATAGGAGGATGTGGCAGTCTATGACACCACTGCGCCAGTTTAGGAAAATGCCGGAGGAGGTGGTGAAGCGAATTGAGAAGAAGAACTTTCCCTGGGAGCGCTTGTATGATCTCGGGCCAAATGAAATTGGCGAGCTCATTCGCATGCCCAAACTTGGGAAAACTATTCACAAATACATTCACCAATTTCCCAAACTCGATCTGTCTACTCATATTCAACCAATCACAAGAGCGACCCTTCGTGTGGAATTGACAATAACTCCAGACTTCCAATGGGACGATAAGGTCCATGGTGCTTCAGAAGCATTCTGGATACTCGTAGAGGATGTTGACTCCGAGGTAATACTCCATCATGAATTTTTCCTCCTGAAAGCCAAGTACGCAAGTGATGAACACTTGATAAAATTTTTCGTGCCAGTGTTTGAACCCCTGCCGCCCCACTATTTCCTGAGAATTGTTTCGGACAGGTGGATTGGCTCGGAGACGCAATTGCCAGTGAGTTTTCGCCACTTGATCCTACCCGAGAAGAATCTTCCACCAACCGAGCTGCTGGATCTTCAACCTCTGCCCATCACCGCTCTGAGAAACCCCAAGTTCGAGAGCCTCTACTCCGATAAATTTCCACAATTCAATCCTATCCAAACACAAGTATTCAATGCAGTTTATAACTCTGATGATAATGTGTTTGTAGGCGCACCCACGGGCTCGGGTAAGACAATAATTGCTGAGTTTGCAGTACTGCGATTATTCTCACAAAAGCCTGACGGCAGGTGTGTTTACATGGTGAGCAAGCAAGCACTAGCGGAGCTCATTTACACCGATTGGCTAGTGAAATTTAGCCATAACATGGGTCATAAAATTGTTCTACTAACCGGAGAAACTGGTACGGATTTAAAATTGATTGCGAAAGCCCAGATTATTGTGACAACAGCTGACAAATGGGATGTACTGTCAAGGCGTTGGAAGCAGCGTAAAAATGTACAGAATATTCAGTTATTCATCGTTGACGAGCTGCAGTTAATTGGTGGTGAGGAAGGCCCAGTGTTGGAGGTCGCTTGCTCAAGAGCCAGGTACATTGCCCTTCAGCTTGAGAAGCCCACGAGGATAGTCGCTCTATCAGCGCCTTTAGCCGACGCCAAGGATGCAGCCGCATGGCTTGATGCACAAGCAGCAGCCACGTTCAATTTTCATCCGTCAGTGCGTCCAATACCTCTGGAGCTTCATGTCCAGGGGATCAACATCACACACAATGCGTCACGGCTTGCGGCAATGGCGAAGCCTGTATACAACGCGATTCTTCGTCATGCGCCACACAAGCCAGTTATCATCTTCGTGCCAACTCGTCGACAGGCAAGACTTACCGCCTTTGATTTGCTGACATTTGCCGCTGCTGAGGGACAGAAAAATAAGTTCTTCCACGCTGAGGAGGCTGATATTAAACCATTCCTCGATAGAATGTCGGATAAGACACTGAAGGAGACCTTGTCCCAGGGTGTAGCCTATATACACGAGGGCCTATCAAGTGACGATCGACACTTGGTCGAGCAATTGTTCGACAGTGGCGCTATTCAAGTGGCCGTGGCAACGCGCGACCTCTGCTGGGGATTGTCCATCAGCTGCCATCTGGTGATCATCATGGACACTCAATGCTACAATGGTAAAACTCATGCCTATGAGGACTATCCCATAACTGATGTACTGCAAATGGTCGGCAGGGCTAATCGGCCACTCGAGGATGATGACGCCAAGTGTGTACTCCTATGCCAGAGCTCGAAGAAGGACTTCTTCAAGAAGTTCCTCAATGAGCCTCTACCCGTAGAGTCTCACCTGGATCACAGGCTACACGATCACTTTAATGCGGAAATTGTAACGAAAACTATTGAGAACAAACAGGATGCTGTGGATTATCTCACTTGGACGTTTCTCTATCGAAGACTTACACAAAATCCCAATTATTATGGGCTACAAGGTGTTACTCACAGGCACTTGTCAGATCATTTGTCCGAGCTTGTTGAGAATACTCTTGGTGATTTGGAGCAAGCTAAATGCGTTGCTATTGAGGATGACATGGACACTTTACCACTTAACTTGGGAATGATTGCTGCTTATTACTATATCAATTATGCAACAATTGAACTGTTCAGTTTGTCGCTGAATAATAAGACAAAGATACGGGGTCTTCTGGAGATTATTGCAGCAGCTGCTGAATATGAAAGTGTACCTGTGAGACAGAGAGAGGAAAATCTTTTGAGGAGCTTGGCTCAGAGATTACCCCATGCACCACAAGCTCAGAGAATGGCGGATCCTCATATCAAGGCGCAATTACTACTTCAGGCACATCTGTCGAGAATACAACTTGGACCTGAACTCCAGAAGGACACGGAGCTGGTTCTGAGCAAAGTCATCCGGCTGATTCAGGTGAGATGGGTTTCTTGTATACACTCTCATAGCAATCAATATTGTTATGAAAATTATGTCTTCCACAGTGCGATTTAATTTTTGTTTAACATTCCTAGATTTTTCGACGTATCAATTAAATGTTCAAAGACTGGTTTCAGAGAAAAGAAATGAGAATCATGAAATTTGGATGCACTCTCCTGTGCAAATGCGGGCAAACACGCATGCGACGGCGGTAGTCGGACAACTTCGAATCTATACCGACTATAAAAGTTTGAATAGTCATTAAAATTTCGCGCTACTCAAAATCAACCAATAATTAACAAATCACTACATGAAAGTGAGTCAAATTTTGATCGAAGCTAAGCCACGCCGAGAGACTCCAATTGCGACATTGATTAGCTTGATCACAACTTTCCTTCGTAAATAATGATTGATCTAGAAGACAGACAAAATGAATTTTGTTTAAAAAAACGCCAAGTAACCATTTTATTGTGTTGCTGATTATCTCTCTGGTATCTGAAAAAAACAATGAAATATAAAAGAAGCGCGAAGTGAAATATACTTATGAGCAGAAAAATTAGCACAGGCAAGACCAAGATACTTGGCGCGGTTGGCAGAACGGACCAACATGAAGACGACGACTCGCTCGCTGAGTAGGTACTAATACTCAGTGAGATCCTCATTGTAATTTGTATAGCTAGACGCCCTGTTTGCTCGCTATTATTAAGTGATACTCAGCAGTGATCGTTGATAAGCCAAAAACGGCCGCGCCAAGTATCTTGGTCTTGCCTGTGCTAATTTTTCTGCTCATAAGTATATTTCACTTGGCGCTTCTTTTATATTTCATTATTTTTTTGCAGATACCAGAGAGATACTCAGCAACACAATAAAATGGTTACTTGACGTTTTTTTAAACAAAATTAATTTTGTTTTTTTTTCTAGATTTCACTACTTTAAAAAAAACTCAAATAGGCGATTCTCCCATATTGAAATATATTTTCCAATACGAATGCATGCTATATGCTTCACCATAGTTAGCGGGGGTGTGGAAGATAATTAAAACAATCATATTGGTATCGCTTCCTTTGTCAATGGTGAACAATGGTACGTTATTTATATAATTTTTGTATGCGTAGTTTTCGCAAAAACAAATTATAAAAAAAGGACCTATAATTGGTGCAAAAAATATGAAAAAAATTAGTTGTGTAGAGAATTCAATGGGAAAAAATTAGTAACGCTAAAATATATTGCTAACGATGGTCGAGTGCAATTCTTGATGATGGGTTCTACAGTTCGCGAGGCTATGAACGAGGGGTGGGGGTAAGGCCGCGTGGGCCAACTGACAGAGGCCGAAATCGGAAAATGCGCTCCAGTGACTGAGGTTAGCTGTCAAAATTGTGGGCAGATACGTACGCGTGTACACACACACACACACACACACACACACACACACACATACATATAGACATTTTGTTAAAAATGCCAAAGCCCACCTGAGAATTACTCTTGAATCAACAAGTGCTAATGACTTGATTTTTCCTTCAACAGGCGTGCGTGGACGTTCTGAGCTCTTCAGGCTGGCTAACACCAGCAGTTGCTGCAATGGAGCTAGCCCAGATGGTAACGCAAGCAATGTGGTCCAAGGACTCTTACCTGAAGCAATTGCCACACTTCACAGCTGAGACAATCAAGCGTTGCACTGATAAAGGTGTGGAGAACGTATTTGACGTTATGGAGCTTGAAGATGAGGACAGAAATAGGCTTCTACAACTGAGCGATGCACAAATTGCAGATGTTGCTAAATTTTGCAATCGTTATCCAAACATTGAGATGTCGTATGAGGTACAGGACAAGGATAGAGTTTACAGTGGAAAGAGTGTCAATGTTGTGGTGCAATTGGAGAGGGAGGACGAAGTCATTGGACCAGTTGTTGCACCATTTTTCCCACAGAGGCGAGAAGAAGGCTGGTGGGTGGTTATTGGGGATCCTAAAACCAATTCACTGCTGTCTATCAAGAGGCTAACACTCCAACAGACTGCTACTGTTAAACTTGATTTCGTGGCACCTGCACCTGGACAACATGGGTATACATTGTACTTCATGAGTGATGCTTACTTGGGGTGCGATCAGGAATACAAGTTTAATATCAATGTGGGAGAGTATGAGTCAGAGGGAAGCTCAGGATCCGAGTCTGAGTGAAGGGGTACTATGTTACGTTCTATACAATAACAAAATCCATGTAAATTCATTTTGAGACTTTTTTCCATGGATACACCGAGGAGATATCGGGTTATCGACTGATGGTTTTTTTTGTCACACAAATTCTTTGGTGAATACGTCCTCGGGTGACCTCGGGTTTGTTTTCTCGGTGTAATCTGTTGATCTCGAGCATTGACAGATTATTTACCTTAACATCAATGAAAGCCGATATTCAATGTGAATGCTGTGTCAGAAAAAAGTAGAATTAAAATAATGAAAGTATGACTATTTAGAGGGAAAATAACGATGAATACAAGTATTGTTAATTTTCATGATTTGCGGGTTTTTGCTGGCTTTTAAGACGCTAGTTTTTTAGTAGGCTTAGAGGCATCTCACATTGAGAACTCGGTATCAGACAACAGTGGAAAAAAAGAAGTTTCTTAGAAGAATGAAAAATGGAGGACCACTTCGCATAATTAGGTTTGGGACGATGCGAAAATTTTAGAATTAGTTTGATTTCTTACCGTCAAATTTGTACAGATTTTGGAGGAATGTATGTGTACGTTTATTATTATGAGAAATAAATGATATTCGAAGATGAAACTTCTGAGCTATTTATTTTTTTTTTTGTACGGTAAAATAGAATTAGAACAATTACACTTTACAATTATTGATGAGTGAGACCTTGAAATTGAAGAGGTTATCGTTTTATGGTACCATTATGAACTTGACAGGGGAGTTATAGTAATCACCCCGAAAATGAAGTGATTCGTATAAAAATAAGCTTTCAGGTGATTATTTTAACTAACAATTTGAAACTAACACAAAAAAAAGACTCCGGTCTTTAAACCATGTTTTGTAAAATATATATGCAGCTTGTTTCGTACCGTCAATTATAAAAAGACATTGAAAAACATAACTTTACCTTCAAACATCATTTTTAGATTGTCGCGAAAAAATTAACGTATTTGTTTTTGTTTCTTTTTATAATTCTCTGAACTACTCCCATTGTGGGACTGGGTAATTTTTTGGCTAGGCAATTGGCGCCCTAATTTTATATCTGCGCTTGTATATCCTTGGTCAAATTGGGTGGTTCCCCTGGATATCCAGTTGGCGCCTATCCTTCTATTCATTTCAATACAGTTAGACTAGACTACCGTGATGGTTCATCGCATTACCTTATCGACCCCTTCAGGGTACCTCAATACGCCGATGAGCAGTCGTCATTGTCCTTACCTGAATATCCTCACTACCTTATACTCCCATTTTATCCTCTGCCCTTATTTATCCCTACGTCATCATCTTCAGACGATTGAATTGGCTCGCCGCTGTGTCGGCATTTAGTATGTAAGATCGGTTTTTCAAAAATTTAGGCAGTTCTATTCTCAATCGAGTCAAAGTACATGTTGTTGACCTCTGCTCAAGTTCAAATACAGTCCATTTACTCATCCGCGACCGACTTCATACCATCACTAGTCTAATTCCGTTTTTTCTCAATGTTATCTAGTGTTAAAGATTAATATAAACATTTTAAAAAACATTTACAACTTAATAAATATAAGTGTCAATCAAAGGTGTTCCCATAATCCATTAACCTAAATTAACCCACTGGCTCAGTCTAACGTCCGGCGGAACAATAGACTTTGCACCGTACATTATTTGCCGGATTTGTGTAATCGTGAAGTGATTTCTTCGGTCACAAACATTATTCAGCATATTGTTGCTGTCATCGAATCTTAAGTGAACCCGCGACGATCTGAATCACGTAAAAATCTCCAGCATATCGTTGCTGTTTTCGGAGTTTATGTGAAATCGCGACGGTTTCAATCGCATCAAGTCAACAGCATAACACGGCTGTCTTTCAATTTTATACGAATCGCGGTATTTTTACTTACACCAGAATCATCGGCATATCGATGCTGTCTTAATGATCTTGTGAATGTCGGTGCAACATTCACCGCCAGCGAGCAATACGTCCACCAGGCGCAGCACATTGGGTAGTACGTCCGACATCAGCGCAATTGATAACTCGCAGGATATTGATCAGCTGACGGCTTTCCACAAGAATACATCGACAACCATGGACGTCTCCAGTCTCAGAAAGAAGCGCAGTGTTATTCAAGGGGCTATTACAACATTCAAAACTGTTATGGATCAGTACGAGGCTCAAGATGCAGACAAACGTCAGGCGACTCGACTGTATTCAGCGTGGGATAGTTTGAAGAAGAGGGTTGAGAAATTTGATGACATCCAGGAACAATTGAATGAACTAGATGAAACCGAGATTCCCAAACGCTTTGAATTTCAGCAGGCCTACGATGACGTCAACCGTGATGCTATGAGGCTTCGAGGAATTGATCCTCTCAAAGCGCATAATATTGTAACTAACAGATGACGGGCAATCATCCAATGTATCCGGTCCATCGAGTGTATCCAGTCCGCCCTACTCCGTTTACCTAGTATTGACTTTGGGAAATTAGACGGGACGCCAGAAAAAATGCCGATGTTTCTCGATTCTTTCAAAGCCATTATCGACAAACACACAGAGTTATCGCCTGTAGAAAAATTGCAGCATTTGCGGACCCATTTAGAAGGAGATGCCGCAAGTGCCATTAGTTCGCTATCAATAACGGATGCCAACTATAAAACCGCCTTAGAAATTTTGGAAGAAAAATATGAAGACGCCGAGAAAATCGTTCTCAGGCATTGGCAGCACCTCTATGATCATCCAAAATCACAGCGGGGCAGCCCTCAATCGTTGAGTAAATTGATAAATACATTTACACAACATTTATTGCAGCTGGAAAATTTGGGACAACAGGTAAAGCAATGGGATCTGCCGTTAATTCACCTCATATTAACGAAGATCAGTCCCTACACCGTCTCTCAGTGGGATCTCCATTGCGCAGATCAAAGGACTCTCCCAAAATACACGGAACTAATAGCGTATCTCAAGAAACAAACGAAATGTCCGAAATTAGGTACACAAAAGTCTTCAACCACTCAACCGCGTCCGCGTCGCGATAAACAAACTTTCGTTACAACCGCAGAAATCGTATGCAGTATCTGTAAAGGTAATCACAGTGTTTTGAAGTGTAAAAAGTTTAAGGATTTGACTCCAATGAACAGATACAAACGGGCCAAATTATTGAAGCTGTGCATCAATTGTCTCACTGCTGGCCGTTACACGACAAAATGCAATTCACAAAATTGTGCTCACTGTGGTGAACGACACCACAGTTTCCTGTATCGGCCGGAGCCACCTGAAGACGACCCATGCGGATTCCGTTCATCGAGCCCCGCCGATCAACCCCCGGGGCAATCAGCATGACTAGACGGTGAGCAAACGCCAGAGTCGACATCACGTCGCACGACACTCATCGTGAATTTCTCGGCTCAAGACATCATGGTGACTGCGAAGTTGAAGGTGAAAAATAAAATAAGTCGGTTCGTGGATACTCGCGCACTTTTAGATACGTATTGCACAAATAATTTTATAACTGAGTCTCGCCTCTCAGCTTGATCTATCAAGATGAAGGACACCGATTTCCCGCTGGAGCTAGAGTCTTGAAGGAGGATTTCTATGTTGACGATCTGTTGTCAGGAGCAGATACCCAAGAAGAAGCCATGATCATCCGTGATCAACTGGACCAGTTGGTGAAACTTGGGGGATTTAACATCCGTCAGTGGGCTTCCAATGAGTTGGCGTTACTCCGTGATCTTCCAGCAGACAACATCAATCGACATCTTCAACTTGGGGATTCGGTTACCTTGAAGACATTGGGTCTATTATGGGACTCGGCTGTCTACTCGATGAGATATTTGGTAAAAGTCAATCCGATTGACACCACCAAGAGAATGATCCTTTGAGAGACAGCAAAAGTATTTGCTCCCCTTGGTTTACTTGCCCCAGTTATTATCATCGCCAAAGCCTTCATTCAGAAATTATGGTTGGAGAAAATTCATTGGAACGCTCTACTCCCATCACATCTTCAGAATGAATGGCTGCAATTTTATCAACAGTTACCTGCCTTGGAACAGTTTTGCGTTCCACGAGGAGCGCTGCCAAGAGATACTGCCACGAAGAGTGCAACTAAAAGTTTGAAGATTGATTCAGAAGGTCTGGAAGTTAGTGAATGTCGAGAGAAGAAATGGAACAAGAGTAAAAGGTGGAAACAGGAGGTGGAAGTTGAGGAGATTGATGGGTGTCTGAAAAATGAAGGGATTTTGGAGAATGAAACTATGAGGAAATGTGTAAAAGAAGAGCATTCTGAGGAGAAGCTTTCTAGAAAAAATCGTAAGAGTAAATGTAAGGAGGATAACGTGGGAGAAGAGGCGAGTTGTGATGAGCAAGTGAAACGAAGAAGAAGAGGAAGAAAAGTAAGGAAAAAAGCGAAGAAAATTAATTAGAGTTTATTCAAAGGCTGTGCATTGAACGATGAAGATAGGAAGATGATATGTTCGTTTGGAGCTTGTGTGGAAAATGCAAAAATGTGGAAGGTTGAAAAATTAGAGGGCAAATGAGACCAAGGATAGTGGGCAGAAAAGAGGGAGACGTGTAAGGATAATTTTGATGAGTAAAATGAGATTTTTAAGGATGAGATTGTTGAGGAAATATTACCATTCAATAACGTTAACCCCTCAAGTACTCCACTATACTTACATATATTTATGTAATTTCCCACACATGTATTTTTTCTAAACTATTTTCATTTTTCTCAATGGATATTTTCTATGCTATTTGAATAAAATTTATAAATCTGTTAACCTAGGATTGTCATTTCATTTAATTGAAAATCGTGTTTTAGTCAATACAAAAAATGTTCATTAGCGTATGGAATATGGATAGGAAAATATTTATTTGAGTATTTTGACGAGTAGCTGAAGAAATAGGGTTGAAAAAGATTGTAAATTTTGTAGCGAATTGCCGAAATGAAATGAATCAATTTTAACCCTTGAGGTGCCGCGTTACGAGAAGACCGAGGGGATTCCCTGTCCTTGACGGCGGTCTGTTCATTAGCGCTTCTCTCAAAAGCTATTGAAACTAGATCAAAGTTGCGAAGAGATTTGGTCTCTTCGACCACCTCGAGTGGTCGCACCTCTCCACCGCGCGTATCTAGTCGCGTGTTAAAGGCATGCGCAGTCCGTATATTCTTGAGTGCGATGTTGCCAGAGCGCTTCACAGTACCCAATTCAAGGCCCGCCAAATTCAAATACACGCAAAGTTGAATGACTTGAAACTCATCATATATATAACTAATAATTGAAAACATGATCAATTGAAAGAATTATGTTTTATTTGTTGAATTTTTTAATTCCAAACAAAAAACAACCCGAGACGTGGCAACGTCGCATGGCAAAATTCTCTAACGTAACTGGTCGCATCACGAGCGCAGCGCACTTTTTTCTCGACCGCACTCCATTCAAAAATTAATGAAAAAACTTATGCGGTGAATGTAAAAATATGAAACCGAGTTCTATGCGAAGAGGAAAGATTATTTGAGGTATTCCTGAATTGCCATGTCGTAATTCATGATATTCTAGTGGTTAACACGAAAATAAGAAAATTGACTGCGCTGGTGCCATAACACGACGACTCGAGGGTGAACGAAGATTTCCGATCTCTGACGGGAAACTTGATTGGGAGATTTGCCAGAGAAAACATCTGTTTGCACAAGGAAATGAGAAATTACAAATTTTTTTTATGAAAGGTAATAACTTTAAACCGAAAACTATTGTCTGAATGAAATTGATTCACGTAGATCGGAAAATTCGGTACAAAGTTACAACAGTGATATTAGTTCAGAGTCGGATTGCATTTCTTGTTGCACGGGCGATGTCCCGCGTCGATGCGGATCACTTCGGCGTTGATAAAGTGATTTTCAATGATGCATTTCATCAGATGAGCCATTTCTTGGGGTCTCGCCAGTCTCACAGGATTCATCGTTTCATTGATGAAGAAATTCTGTTCCTCGGTGGAGAAGCCATCTGAACAAAAAAAAGGATTGAACTTGACGAAAAGGTCCGCAGATGTAAGACACAAAATTTTTAAATGCAAAGTTCTAGTAAATTTTTTTATGCTCTTCAAATTTTTGAAGTTACACAGCAACCTTCAGTATCGAAATAAAAAAAAATCACTCATTTGTCAATTCAAATTTCTGCATTTTTTATATTGTGATATTCCTCAAATCCTCACAATCTTCAAATTCATTTTGTGTTTAATTGTTAGAAGTTCGGAAAATCTCCGAATTTTGCCGATTCAGAAAATTAGTAAAACATTTTATTGTCAAGAAGTCTTCGTTCTCAGAGTCCGATAGTAAAAGGGATAGACGAAAGAAACTATCGATTTATATCGAAATTATCGAAAACGGTAAGCCCGAAACCGCCGCGCCACCAGCCCGCGGGGCGAAGGACGCGCCACCGGCTCGTATCTAAAAAGTGAAGGTTCTTTCATTGGATCTTTATTTTATCTTTTTTTAACCGCGATGATAAATTCAATGGAAAAAATTGGCCTATTCAGTCAACGCAATGAAGTAGTATAAAATACAACCACTCAAGTTGCAAAGCCCAACGTTTCGAACACCCTATGCGGCATCTTCAGCGGCAATTTATTTCTGCGACAAAGGAGAGAAAAACTGATATAAATGTCCATTGACGGACAAATTAAAGATCAATAAAAATTAACAGAGTCTTTGAAAATATTACCTTGTAGAAGAGAGAGAGAAATTAGAACACATTGTAAACAAACCTCAGCAGTCCCCAAAACCTCATGTAAAACTGTCTTTTGAAAGGGATTTTGAATCTGGCGAAGCCATTTTAGAATGCCATAAAGAAGGAAAACTCACGCTTAATCATGGTTGTATCGCATAATCCTGGAGCAAGTGCAACTACACGAATGCCCATAGGTGCTAAAAATCGGGCAAGTGGTTCAGTCACGGACATGACAGCGGCCTTGGATGCTCCATATGCCATGTTCATATCGGAAACACCATAGCCAGCGATGCTGCCTATATTTATAATGACTCCCCTCTGTTTATCATCATCCGGATCATTATCCTTCATCAGTGCCACGGCAAGTCGCGTTACGTTGAAGGTACCAAAGGTATTCACCTCGAAAAATTTATTCCAACCCTCCACCGAGTGCGGCTGATCGATGTCAAAGTTGTAGAAGGGCTCGCCACCAATTATTCCAGCGCAGTTTATCAAGACGTTGAGCTTGCCCATTTTCTCTTTCATCAGTTTTAAAACTGCTACAACGTCTTTTTCACTAGTTACCTTTATGTGAAGATTCAATAAACTGGCAAATTATTTTTCCAAATTTATTGTTGGGGAAATACAGGGAAAAATTGTTTTATTTCCCCTGCCATTTGAAGGGAAAAAAGAATAAAATTTCCAAATGATGGGATTTTAACCATTCTCAAACCCCCCCCCCCCCCCTCCCCCCGCCAGCAGTGCAGCACTGCCAGTGCCAACGAGCAGAGGGGAATGCACCCCCCACTACACGCGACATTAGGAATAGCGCTTGAGGGGTATGGTCGTTGCCTACCACGTGACCTAATGGGCGAGAGGTGGGGGGCGCCAGACAACATGCATTGTCTCTCTCTCTTCCTTCCTCTGGACACGCCCCTTGCTAGCGCGGAGGTGGTAATCTCTAACTCCCCGTACGCGTAAACCTCAGCCCACGTACTTGGGAGCTATCGAGAGTGCACATTTCTCATTGGGAAATTCGATTTCTTTTTTTTTCTTATCTTCAGTTTGATTGAAAATTGAAAAAATTGGGAAAACGGTGGGCAAAGTGCAACCGCTTGTGATTTCATCTGTGTACTTACATCTGTGCACATGAACATGGCATTCTCTCCAAGCTCTTTAGCAACATTTTCCCCGGCTCTATTTATGTCTACAATCATCACCTTTCCACCATTTTTTATAATCATTTCAGCTGTGCACTTTCCCATTCCTGAAGCACCCCCGGTAACTAATGCAACAACGTTCTGGAAAAAAAAATTATTGCTTGATCAGCTTAGTCAAATAACATTGTGATGTTTGTTAGCAATCGCATTTGCGTCGATGAACATCGATATTTGGCATATCGATTCAGGTTTAGTTTTCAAAATTAGACTTTGAAGAATTAAAAAAAAAAATAGAGTTTGAAGGGGTTGCATGGGTTTCGTCGGGGAAAGAACGGCCGATTTTCAATAACTTGTTTTTTATATAAAAAATGAAATATTCAGTTCAAAATTTGTATTGTCTTGAAGATACATGTTTGATGAAGGATGACTGGAATTAAAAAAAAAAATATTAAAAACTCTGCCATTGCGACGTCATTTCCGGCGAGTCCTCGGGGAAAAGGTGCATTCGCGTTAACAGCAGAACTCTTAGCAGGATCATCCGAAGTGAAAAGCAAAAAATTCGTGTTTAGTCAACAGTTGAAACTAGAACTTGGACGAAGGAAAAAAAATAAAAGTGAAAATTGAATTTTTGGCGGAGGTTTTTATGAAAAAAGTAATTGAAAAAAAAAAGTCCCTCGTCCAAGTCCTTGTAAATAGTATCTCGAAGACCTGTGTCAAATTTCATCAAGATCGGTAGAGTAGTTCTCGAGAAACCTTGACAACCGATTTTGAAAATATAGTTTTGAAAAAACGCGTTTCAAGTTTTGATTAACAATTATACTGTATGGCAAAAACTGTTACTCGGATCGACTTGAAATTTTAGGACAATATTCTCAAGATGTAGAATTTTAGGAGACAATAAAAAAAAATCGATTTTTTGAAACCGTGAAACCCATGTAGCCCCTTAAGTATACCAAAATGCTACCCGTCAAATTATGGCGTTAACTAGCCATGTCATTACATGTTACCTTCATTGTCATTTCCATATTGACACTCGTAAATCTCTGATGCACAACCAGCCTCCAGTAGATCCACTGTACGACTGGTATTCGCGGTAAGTTAGGCGGGCATATAATACAAATGTATCTCTCGATAACGATTTAATCTACAATGTATAAATAGCGCTCTCCGTGTTCGATTATGCTAAAAAAAAACAATTTCTCATTTCGACTTCGATTACATATTATCGAATGGTTTAACTCGCGACAGACGGTCATTAATGAGACAATCCAAAAGTATATTTCGCAACAAGGAACGACTTTTGGTGATTTACTTGCCACCAATGACAGAATAATCACTTTGCTAATTAATTATGATTTCTTATGAACTTTTGTGGTTTATTGTGGAACATAAACACTCTGTGTACTATATTTCGGGGATTTGTTTACCAGTGATGGGTTGTAATTATGATATTGCCGAGGTATTATGACTCAATTAATCCATAAGATCCGGGTTTTCTGCCTTGTCTTGTTATTGTCATACATTTATTTTTGAACGCTCCGTTAATGTTGCTGCTGATGATCGGATTGACTATGAAATTTGCGGAGGCAGATAAGCCGCACTGAATTGCAATTTGGAACTTGAAGTAAAAACAGCTTTCCGAAGTTGAAGATACTGTTAATCATCGATTCCGAAAAAATGACATCTTTCATTTTTCCAATTTGGAACAAGCATCTTTCGTTTTTCTCTGTAATTATCGCGTACATATAAAATTTGTCAACACTGGACTCTAATATTAGTGTAAATTGGAGGTTATGATTTAAAAGAATCCAATCCTATCAATATACCAACGAGTTTGTATTTTGTTTCCATCTCACGATTTTCAACAAATGAAATTATCGGTTTGTGATACATGAAGTAAGAAACGAAAACTTTTCATTAACACACACCCCAAATTATTCCGGACATAAATTATGATATAGAAAATAACGCTCGGCACATATATAACATATACATTAACACATCAGACTGGAAAACAGCTGGCTTCTTACCGTGGATGGAAAATGCGCATAACGCCATCTTACGCCCTGCGTTAAACTATGACGAACGCGTCATTATCGACGTTCCCATGCAACAGGTTGTAAACGGGTCTAGATGTGCGTGAACGCTCTGTTCTTCTCTCTCTCGTGCTCCCCTCCCCGTACCTCGCATGCCGTCTCGGCATCCTAGCGAGGAAGGTACGTACGCACTCCATATATGGCGCTTCCTCCTCCCCAATGGTGTCAGTTTTTGTAACATAGGGACTCGCGTGTATTCGATTCACACCCAAATTAAGGCGCTTATAGAAATTTCACTTTAAAAATGTAAAATCGCCTAATTCAAATCCCGCAAATTTTTGATTCACCACTTTTCCAAACACTCATTGGATCACCTGATCACCCTGAATTTTCTGAAATTTTATCAATTAAAAGCAGGAACAGTTCCTAGAACTTGGAAGTCAGTTGGAGCTATAATTGAAACCGTTTCCGAAATTGAACTTGCATCTGGAACCTTCAGTGGAACCGTTTGCGGATCTGAAGTTGGAACATGTGGAAGTTCTGGAACAATTCTCAGAATTGAAGTTGAGCCTAGAACAGTTCTGGAGTTCCATCTGAAACAGCTCTTCGAACTACATCTGAAACTATTCTCGGAACTAATTGCGCCTGGAACAGTTCGCGGAACTAGTTTCACCTGGAACGGTTCTCGGAATTCGTTTCATCTGGACCGGTTCTCGGAACTAGTCTCACCTGGAGCGGTTCTCGGTACTAGTTTCACTTGGAATGGTTCTCCGAACTAATTTCACCTGGAACGGTTCTCGGAACTCGTTTCATCTGGACCGGTTCTCGGAACTAGTTTAACCTGGAACGGTTCTCGGTACTGTTTTCACTTGGAACAGTTCTCGGAACTAGTTTAGCCTGGAACGATTCTCGGTACTAGTTTCAGTTGGAACGGTTCCCGGAACTAATTTCACCTGGAACGGATCTCAGAACTAATTTCACCTAGAACGGTTCTCGGAAGTGAACGGACCCATCACCTGAAACAGGGCTTGGGACTGTTCGTACACTTGGAACCGTTCTCGGAACTAAAACCACTAGCCTAGAATATTCTTCAGATCCTGTTAATTCATTGAGTTTCGAGTGTTTCACATATATGTCCAGTATTGAAAATGTTATTCGTATACGCGATAATTACAGAAAAAAACAGAAGATGGTTGATCCAAATTGGGAAACTAAGACCGCTCATTTTTTGGGATTCAATGATTGAAGTAGCTTCTGCTTCAAATTTGAAATCGTAATTAAGCGCGCGAAGCATTTGGACTTGTTATGGTTTACAATTGTCACCAAATGTTTAGTCGGGCTACTCCAAGCTATTTGTGCCAGTAAAAAAATTCATTCCAATTTTTCAAAAAAATTCCATACGTTTCCTTATAGTTACAACACCGCACATTCACGATGCCGAAAAACTGACACTTATAAATTCCTCGCGTGAACGATTGAATCGCCCGATAAAGCCCGATACTACAGAGAAGGAACAAAAAAACATTTCGGTTTGAAGAAATAGTAAATTATGCCGCTTGTAAAATTTCAAGGAATCTACTATATGCATGAATTTCTCATGATGTATTATATATTCTGACATGAGAAGGCGATGTAATTACAGATTATCGTTGACATCGCGAGACTACTTTTTAGGACACACGAAGGTATTTCACGTGCGTCAAAATATGGAATACTTGGGAGTTAAAACAACAACGATCTATTATTAGTTTCATAATGTCCTCAATATGTCCGTGGTATTATCCTTGGTAAGGTGCCATGATAACAATAGATGGTGAGGAATTTTGTCAGTGAGGGAAGTGTTGCCGCTTGAATTCTGTCCACTGTAGAATTTCTTTGGGTACATCCGCAGACGTTTCAGAATACCAAAACGAAATGATTGACGAATGAATAACTGGAAACTTCAAATCTAAAAAATATCCTCTTTTCTACAATATCTTTCACCTCAGGAAATCGATTTTCTTGGAAGTCATCCCGGAATTGAACTTGCATCTGGGACCGTTCCTGGAACGGTTTCGGGAACTCACGGTCCACCGGAAACGATTCCAGGCCGTTCCTGGAATGTTTTTTAGATTTCAAATTCCACCTGGAACAGTTGCAGGAAGCGTTTTCCGACATTGAAGTTCCACTTGGAACAGTTCTAGGAACCGTTCCTGGAACATTGTCTGGAACTGAAGTTTCATCTGGATCAGTTCCAGGAAGCGTTCCTGGAACGTTTTCTGGAATTAAAGTTCTACTTGGAACCGTTCCCAGAACGGACCATTCGCGTGAACCAATTTCGGGATTCAACTGCGAAAAAGATATCGTTGCTTTAAATTTTAACTTGAAATTGATCGCGCGATGCGCGCACTTGGGCTTATCAAATATTGCGGAAATCGAGGCCTACTATGGCTCGGTTGGTTACGGCGACGGATTCGTAACTCAGAGGTCCTGAGTTCGAATCCTAGCCGTGCTAATTGATACGAGCACCAATGTAATTTATTTATAAGTGCTTTTTTTACAAACACATCGTAGACCTCCGTCGCTGATTAGCAATTTGGTGGAGAGCATAAATATAGCGACGTTAAATAAAACTAAAAAAAAAATATATATTGCGGCAGTAGTGGCGTGAGGGCAACTGACTCCAGCTAGTGTTGAATATCATGCACCATCTCTACTTTCAAGCCAGTAATTAGTCAGTAGTAATCGGAACGATGTCAGGTGACGGCTGATAAGAAAAATTGTTGTTGTCACAATTCATGAGCTCATTTATTCTTCATTAAAATATATATGGTGTTGCATTGATCAGGAAGGGGTAATTAAACATTCAATAACTTGCAGAAAAGGAATAAATTACCAAACGCCCTCATGCATTACTAAATAAGGTCATTTTAAATTAGCACCAAAAGGATTAACTTCGGCGATAGTGGATGTATATATATATACATATATATTTGTCTATTTTTTTTTGTTTTTATTTACGATTCGACTTGATTTAGGATGTACGATGGACGTTGCATCGATGACCATTCCGTAACTCTGTGAGCGCCAGCGAGTGAAGGGGAGCGCGTCCCCACTACACGTGACCTTATTATTTACACTACTCATTATTTTTATCGGGAATTTTGAGAGCATTTGATATCCACATAATTCGGATGATTGTACTCGTTAGAGTTTTCATCGCAAGTAATTAAAATTCCATCACTTCGCAAATGTCAAGGGCACCAAATGATTGGATCAAAAATAACACTGGATTCGCCAATTTGACCAATTGTTTAATGCCTTCAGCAGCGCTGCAATGATGTGTGTTCATTCACATAAAATCAATGAGGCAGGCTTTGCCATCTCCACAAACATATTCTTCCTTTTTTACAAATTTCAAAAAATATCTTCGCAATCCGCTTCACTGACCTTCATAATTTACATTCATCTGCTTTTCATTTCACCAGTTATCGCTCACCTGCCTTATGTCCGCCATTCCGGAAGTACATCCAATGCTGTTGGGGGGGGTGGTATACTCGTCGACCAATCAGATTGTTGCATCAATAACCCTAGTGTTCTCACTCTCATCAGTCTCTTTCGCCCACTGCGGAAGAAGAGAAGAGACAGCAGAATCCGTGATAGAGCGGCTTGGCGGAGGGTGGAGGGGGGGGGGGCTGGGAGCCAGGCAAAAGCTCCACTCACAAAAGCAACAGGTTCATGAGGGTGACGCCGACGCGCCTTTACCAATCCAACAAACCCAAACCCAACCACTCGACGTTGGAACGCCACGGTCGAAGGACGCGCACGCCGATACATGAATATGTAAACTTTTCCCGCTTGATTGGAATTTGCATTTGCAAGGAAATTTCACTTGGCATAAGGTGTGATTTAAACCATCATATCGGAGTTGTGGTGAGAATGATAAGATGAAAAGTTGGCGGGTTTGCCAGGGGGGGAATGATTAATTGACTGAATCATTGATTAATTCGAATAGTTTGATTTTTTTTTCAATTTAGGGAGTGAGGGATTGGTGAACTTTAGAAATTGGACGTACCGGGTGGAACGATCTTGTCATTAGCGCGCGGTTTTGTGAATTTTTATTTTTGTAATACAGCGCGATAATTTGTGAATTTTTTATTTTAAGGGTGGTTTGGGGTACGCAGTGAGGGGAAGGTGAAGAAAATATGTTGGTGTGTTATGGTTTTTTTGGGGGATTTTATTTATATCAGGGGAGAATTGAATTTTTGGGTTTTCACGGATTTGATAGTGGTGATTTAAGTGAAATAAATCTCCTTGGTGGTTGTTGTAAATGACCCTGGTGAAGGGGTTCACGCCCCCATGTTGTCTGGTGGAGGGCAATGGACGTCCGTAGAGACACTTCAGCAGTGACAGCGTTTCAATTGCGATTTTTATCTCCAACTATTGACTAAAAGAAGTGGTTTTCTGTTCTAAGTAGTGCAAGTAAATGACCAGTCAGACCGATGCTCATTTACACACTTAGGTGAAGGGGGCCAAGAGGTGTGACTATCGATTGAGCGTCTTGTCGACTCATCGGCCATCGAAAGCCGCATGAGATAAGAAAAAAACACACACACACAACTGCAGTGAAATGCAAAGTTAAAGGCCAGCCGCAGTTGTAACATCAACGTCACGCCGCCAAGAACTCTTGTTCTTCATTTTGTGAATTTCAAAGGTGTAAAAAAATCTATAACGGACCTTTGGCGATTTTCAGTGGCCGAGCCAATCCATAAAAGGGGATCAACTCTCCAATCACGCCACACGTGACTCGACTTTTAAGAGTTAAGTTTTAAGAGCAAATTTTTATTCGCTGATTAATTATTCAAATTTGAGAAAACTTTGCAAGCATACTTTTTTTTTAACACTCCATTTTTCTGTAACCGATTTACTACAGTAACATAGTTTGCTAATTGATTTTTACCATCACAAATTAAAAAAACAATTTGTTTTGAGAATTATTATTTTTTTTAACTTCCCGATCTTAGGGAAGTTATTGTTATGGGTCTGAAAATCCAAATGGGAAATTGCACTTGATCTCCACGTTTCATGACTCCTAGAAACGTTTCCAACCATTTTGAGCGAGATGTTTGTCTGCGTGTGTGTGTGTGTGTGCGTATGTGAGCAAAATTTTGTCAAACGATTTCTGCCAGACAAATTATGCGATTTGGTTTTTTTTTATACTCATTGGATAGGTTTGCGCCTAACTTAGCGCTGATTAGATTTTGAACATAATCGACCTAGCGGTTTTATAGTTATTAACAAATGAATTGTTTATATCGCTGCGCCGTGAGAACGATTGAAGATACGAAAAAAATTATTCAATCAAATTTGTTCAACACACAAAAACACATATTTAATGTTAGATAACTTTTTTGGCTGCCACCGATAGTTTATTGTTATTAACAAATTCAATTGTTTAGATCGCTAGATCGCAAGAACGGTTAAAGATACGCAACAATGTATCAAATGAAAGTCGTTCCACACGTACAAATACACATTCAATGTTTTATGACTATTTTGGCTAACACCCATAGTTAATTGTGATTGACAAAATTGATTGTTTGTATCGCTCCATCGTGAGAATAATTCGAGATACGAAATAAAGTGTCCAATGAAAGTCGTTCCACACATAAAAATGCCCATTTGATATTTTATGACTTTTGTTGCCAGCACCCATAGTTAATTGTTATTAACAAATTGAATGGTTTATATCGCTCTATCACGACAATAATTAGAGATACGAAGTGAGTTGTTGAATGAAAGTTGTTCCACACCTAAAAGTACGCATTTGATTTTTTATGACGTTTTATGCTAACACTCATAGTTTTTCACAAATTCAATTGTTTATCTAACCCTCAGGCAAGAAAGGATATATTTTGTAAAAATCTCTTTATATTTTAAGCATTATAAAATTTCACATATTTGGTAATTTTGAAAAGTTTAAAGCGTTCACAATTTGAGACACACACCGAAATTTTGTATATAACATATACGGGAGAACGATCGGGAAGTTACTGACTCGACCCGTAGAGGGTCAAACCCACGTCCCGTTTATTTATATCATGAAAAATCGAAATGAAGTAGTACGAAAATTGTGAAATTTGTAAAAAGTCAAATTCGGGAACGATTATATTAAGATATATCAGTATAATTGGAGAGTCTAGAGTGCTCCCAGACTTTAAATTGGGGAGGGGAAAAAAAATCGTTAAGTTAACGAGAGAAAGGGTTAAATGCTGTGAAATTGTTGATTCCATGAAATGATATAGATTCAGCCGAAGAACCGGCCACTGCACGCAGATGGTTTGGGGCAAAACAACCTTCATTGATTGTGGTCTTGTTAAATACAATAATAATTTGTACTACACTACGTATCTTGTTTGCAATTATGGTCCAGCTGGAAAGAGAGTGAAGCTCGAAAGGTTCTTCAGGGTAGCTCGGCGTATTTCGTCATAACCTCTGGCTCTGTATTTTTCACAATCATATTGGGCCAATCCATTGGTAGAAATTGGAACGCTGCGGTTCGCTGCTACATCTACATTGCCATCCATTGTAAAATCTCGAAATCTATGTAAATGATGATAAATAAATTATTTGAAAGAATATTTTTCCCGCCTTTCTCAGGCAAAATACTTCATATAGCGATCATGAAATTTTGCCGCCAATCGGAATCTCAGGGCCAGATTTTGGTTAGCCACATTTAACTTTGACGTTAAGGCTTCCGATACGTCGAAAATTTAACTCCGGCCAATCACAACGCTTAACTCCTGATTAACCGCAGTTCACTTGACCGAGAGCTGGTCCTAAGTTGAAGATTTTTCACTTGAGATTTTCAAGAGGAATTATCTGACAGTGTAAATATGTGGAATTGATAAGTCCTCATGACTCATTATCTAATTCGCAGATTGAAATTCTAACTTGACAATTCTTCTATCTCTTATCTTGAATGTTCTTGCCAATATCATGTTTTTCCACAAATCCAAAATGTTATTCATTCAACCGTTAAATGCTAAGAAGCCACAAAATTTCTTGGGAATCTCGCTGAAAAAATAAGAATAAAGATAAACGAAAATGGCAGGACGGGCCTTAATATCACTTACTCTTCTTTTTTGTTTAATTTAATGAAAGGAATAGAAAAAAAAATTGGCACTGGGAAGACTTTGGACAGACCGCCAGAGCCCGTCAGTGGCGCCATTTTCAATTTGTGCAGTGGCGCCATCTTCAGTAGTGTATTCAAAGTTGCCGCAAAAATGGCGGACGCAGCGGCACGACAACTCCAATACGAGTACAAAGCGGTGAGTTATTTCATTGTCAAATAAGCGTTATTAACCCGTCATTTACTTCCAAATTGCGCCAATTTTTATGCATACTTAGGTAACCAATTAATTTTTGTGTTTAATCGGGAATTATCCCACTGACAGTTGATTATTGTTGGAGAGGTTATGTTTGTCTGTAAACATTCGACGTCGTTGCAACGTCTCACGATGAAAACACATGAGCCCATTAAGAAAATACCAATCATTTGAAATTTTTGGAAAAAAAATATACTCCCATGTTTTTTTTTCGTATCTTTTGTGGAAATATCAGGTTCAACAAATTCCAGTTTTTGTTGTCAATGATTATTGACGATGTTCGTTATTTTCAAAGATTTTTGTTTATCAATTTTAGAAATTAAAAAAAAAAATTGTTTCAAATTAAATAAGTCTTGGACATTCTTGAATTTTCCAAAATTGTTGAATTCTTTTGAGGAATACATCATTGATATTCAATTCCTATTCAATTTCAGAATTCAAATCTCGTACTTCAAGCTGATGTACGTTTGATCGAGAGACGAAGTCGGGATGAAGCCACCGGAGAAGTTATGTCCCTTGTGGGCAAATTGGATGGGACGAGAATGGGGGACAGAGCTCAATGAACAAAACCTGGAACAGCTGAAGAGCGTAAAGTCAAGTGAGTGCCATGAGCAATGTTTCAGACTGAATGTAAAAATCTGAAAAAAATCATAAAAATAGGGAATTTAAAAACAAAATTTTTGAGCTATATTAAAAAATGATATTCCGAATAGTTTTTTTGTTATGGTGAAAAAACCGTTTTTTAAAAAATATTCACTTCCAAGGACTGTCACAACGTGATATTTTTTTGATTCTCTGATGACAAAGAAAATAATTCAATGTCAATAACGATTGGAAAGATCGTTTTTCCGTGAACGACTTCAAGAGATTTGTCGTGAGATATCCAAAAAATATCACATCATCATATGAACTTGATGATGTACATGACAGCGCTTCGCAGTAAATATTTAAAAACTTCTTTTGCCACTGTAAAAATCTTAAATTCCATTCGCATCTAATCGAATTAATTTTCTACCTTTACCAAGTTCATTTTCTTTTTTTTCCATTCAAAAGCTTATTTTTTTATTAAATTATTGTTAACAAATGGCTGTCAGAACATATATGTCAACACTATTTGAATGAAAGGAAATATAGAAAGAGGAAAAAAGTCAACAATTACTTTCATAGATTTCACCAAACTTGTTTTAAAAAAACATTTCAAACTTAATAAAAATGTCAAGATCTCCGAAAATTTCACGATTTTTGAAAATTTCCAAAAATCCAAACTTTCAAAAATTCACAAAATTTCATAATTATCAAACAATCAACATATATTTTCAACAAACTAAGTTGTTCAAAATAATGGAAAAAAAATGATTTTGTGCATCAAATATTTTCAATATTTGGAAAAATCATAATTTCTCCAAATTCAATCGATCTTTCAGACGCCAGAAGCGTGATGAGGCCCAGTACGACTTCACCCGGATGAAGGGTGCAACTCTTCTCTCGGAAGGTGTAGATGAGATGGTGGGCATAGTCTATCGTCCAAAAACCCAAGAAACACGACAGACCTACGAGGTCCTCTTAAGTTTTATCCAAGAGGCCCTGGGTGATCAGCCCCGGGACATTCTCTGCGGTGCTGCTGACGAGGTCCTCGGTGCCCTTAAAAGTGATCGTCAGGACAAGGAGAAAAAGAGAGAGACCGAATTACTTTTAGGTATGTAAAGACCTTTTCTGTCCTCTGTCACATCAAATTTTCATTTTGCTTATAATTATACCCCGCCCCATCATGAATTTAAAAATGACTATAATTCCATATACGGATTTCCCTAGGTCCCGTAGCCGACGAGCGTTTCGCCCTGTTAGTAAATCTTGGCAAGAAGATCACAGACTTTGGTAACGAGGAGAAAAATCCCACAAGCGAGGAGAACATAGACGAGACATACGGTATAAACGTTCAATTCGAAGAGTCCAGTGAGGAGGACGATGAGGATGTTTATGGTGAGGTACGGGAGAATGATGACGAGGGTGACGAGGGTGAGGAAGCGAATGACGATCGTCTAATTCATGCGGAAAATCTTGGTGGCACAGAGGAGGCTAAGAAAGAGAAAACCCTGCATCCACTTGACATTGATGCTTACTGGCTGCAGCGACGGCTCAGTAGAATTTACAAGGATGCAGTAGAGTCTCAAGCTAGAGCTGCACAGGTGCTAAATGTTCTGCGCGATGCCCCAAGTGATCGTCAATGTGAAAATGATCTCGTAGGTCTTCTTGGCTACGACTGCTTTGACTTTATCAAGCAACTGATGAAGCAACGCCACATGATTGCTTACTGCACAATGCTGGCCTCATCTCAATCAGAATCCGAACGCCAGAAGATACGTGAGAGCATGAAGGAGGATCCAGCTTTGGCAAAGATCCTCCGGCAATTGGACACTGGTAAAAATGATGATGATGGTAACGAAACAATGGAGGCTAGAGCCCAGAGAAAACGCAGGGAGGAGAAGGAAGAGACTGGTGG
Source organism: Asobara japonica (assembly GCA_026005395.1). NCBI lineage: Eukaryota > Metazoa > Arthropoda > Insecta > Hymenoptera > Braconidae > Asobara > Asobara japonica. The sequence continues at coordinate 2,022,057 of BQMI01000151.1, read as the reverse complement.
TCCTGGTGGACAAGTTCAGGGGACTCGTAATATTATTGATCTTGAGGATCTTGTTTTCAGTCAAGGCAGCGACTTTATGGATAACGAACGCTGTCACTTGCCAGATGGAAGTTTTAGGAACCACAGAAAAGGTTACGAGGAGGTGCACGTACCAGCTCTCAAGCCCAGACCCTTTGGTGATAATGAAAAATTAATCAATATCGATCATTTGCCAAAGTATGTGCAACCGGCCTTCGACGGTTTCAAAACACTCAATAGAATTCAGAGTAAGCTGCATAATACAGCGCTGAATAGTGATGAAAATCTTTTGCTCTGTGCACCAACTGGCGCTGGTAAAACCAATGTTGCACTGTTGACGATGATGCGAGAAATTGGAAAGCATATTAATGACGATGGCACAATAAATGCTGATGATTTTAAGATTATCTATATTGCACCAATGCGATCTCTGGTACAGGAGATGACGGGAAATTTTGGCAAACGCCTTGCCAGTTACAATATCATTGTATCAGAGTTGACTGGTGATCATCAACTAACTCGTGAGCAAATTGCTGCTAGTCAAGTAATTGTTTGTACACCAGAAAAGTGGGATGTTATCACTAGAAAGGGTGGTGATAAGACATTTACATCATTAGTGAGATTGATAATTATCGATGAAATTCATTTGCTTCATGATGAACGTGGACCTGTACTGGAGGCCCTAGTGGCGAGAACCATTAGAAATATTGAGACAACACAGGAGGACGTACGTCTTGTAGGGCTTTCTGCTACTCTCCCCAATTACAAGGATGTTGCTGTTTTTCTACGAATCAACCCAGAAACTGGATTATTTTATTTTGATAACAGCTTCAGACCAGTTGCACTGGAGCAACAGTACATTGGTGTAACTGAAAAGAAAGCAATTAAAAGATTTCAGGTTATGAATGAAATTGTTTATGAGAAAACTATGCTTCATGCTGGTAAAAATCAAGTTTTAATCTTCGTTCATTCAAGGAAAGAGACGGGAAAGACAGCAAGAGCAATCAGGGATATGTGCTTGGAGAAGGACACCTTGGGGGCTTTTTTGCGGGAAGGATCAGCATCGATGGAGGTATTGAGAACCGAAGCTGAGCAGGTGAAAAATCAGGAATTGAAGGATCTACTGCCCTATGGTTTTGCTATTCATCATGCTGGAATGACCAGAGTTGACAGAACACTGGTTGAGGATTTGTTTGCTGATAGGCATATTCAAGTATTGGTATCCACTGCAACTCTGGCCTGGGGTGTTAATCTACCTGCGCATACAGTTATTATTAAGGGCACGCAGATCTATAATCCTGAGAAGGGTCGTTGGGTGGAGCTCGGTGCTCTGGATGTGCTTCAAATGCTTGGACGAGCTGGTAGGCCCCAGTATGACACCAAGGGCGAGGGCATACTGATAACCAATCATTCTGAATTGCAGTATTATCTATCCCTTCTCAATCAACAATTGCCTATTGAGTCGCAGCTCATTGGAAAAATGTCTGACATGCTCAATGCTGAAATAGTTTTGGGAACTATACAGAATATCAGGGATGCTGTCGTCTGGCTGGGGTACACCTACCTTTATATCAGAATGCTGAGGGGCCCTAATTTGTACGGAATCAGTGTTGATAAATTGAAGGAGGATCCACTGCTAGAACTCCATCGTGCTGATTTGATCCATTCAGCTGCAGTCCAGCTTGACCGCAGTGGATTGATCAAGTACGATAGAAAGTCGGGAAATTTTCAATCGACAGAATTGGGCAGAATTGCTTCCCATTACTACTGCACACATGAAACAATGTCCACGTATAATTTACTGCTCAAGAGAACGCTGAGTGAAATCGAACTGTTTCGAGTGTTTTCACTTTCCGGTGAGTTCAAGCATATTAATGTTAGGGAGGAGGAGAAATTGGAGCTTCAGAAGCTCATGGAGCGAGTGCCAATTCCTATCAAGGAGAGCATTGAGGAGCCCAGTGCTAAAGTTAATGTTCTACTGCAAGCTTATATCTCGCAATTGAAGCTTGAGGGTTTTGCACTTATGTCGGATATGGTATTTGTAACGCAGTCGGCTTCAAGATTGATGAGAGCTATCTTCGAGATTGTGTTGTTCAGGGGTTGGGCACAATTAGCTGATAAATGTTTGTCACTGTGCAAGATGATTGATAGGAGGATGTGGCAGTCTATGACACCACTGCGCCAGTTTAGGAAAATGCCGGAGGAGGTGGTGAAGCGAATTGAGAAGAAGAACTTTCCCTGGGAGCGCTTGTATGATCTCGGGCCAAATGAAATTGGCGAGCTCATTCGCATGCCCAAACTTGGGAAAACTATTCACAAATACATTCACCAATTTCCCAAACTCGATCTGTCTACTCATATTCAACCAATCACAAGAGCGACCCTTCGTGTGGAATTGACAATAACTCCAGACTTCCAATGGGACGATAAGGTCCATGGTGCTTCAGAAGCATTCTGGATACTCGTAGAGGATGTTGACTCCGAGGTAATACTCCATCATGAATTTTTCCTCCTGAAAGCCAAGTACGCAAGTGATGAACACTTGATAAAATTTTTCGTGCCAGTGTTTGAACCCCTGCCGCCCCACTATTTCCTGAGAATTGTTTCGGACAGGTGGATTGGCTCGGAGACGCAATTGCCAGTGAGTTTTCGCCACTTGATCCTACCCGAGAAGAATCTTCCACCAACCGAGCTGCTGGATCTTCAACCTCTGCCCATCACCGCTCTGAGAAACCCCAAGTTCGAGAGCCTCTACTCCGATAAATTTCCACAATTCAATCCTATCCAAACACAAGTATTCAATGCAGTTTATAACTCTGATGATAATGTGTTTGTAGGCGCACCCACGGGCTCGGGTAAGACAATAATTGCTGAGTTTGCAGTACTGCGATTATTCTCACAAAAGCCTGACGGCAGGTGTGTTTACATGGTGAGCAAGCAAGCACTAGCGGAGCTCATTTACACCGATTGGCTAGTGAAATTTAGCCATAACATGGGTCATAAAATTGTTCTACTAACCGGAGAAACTGGTACGGATTTAAAATTGATTGCGAAAGCCCAGATTATTGTGACAACAGCTGACAAATGGGATGTACTGTCAAGGCGTTGGAAGCAGCGTAAAAATGTACAGAATATTCAGTTATTCATCGTTGACGAGCTGCAGTTAATTGGTGGTGAGGAAGGCCCAGTGTTGGAGGTCGCTTGCTCAAGAGCCAGGTACATTGCCCTTCAGCTTGAGAAGCCCACGAGGATAGTCGCTCTATCAGCGCCTTTAGCCGACGCCAAGGATGCAGCCGCATGGCTTGATGCACAAGCAGCAGCCACGTTCAATTTTCATCCGTCAGTGCGTCCAATACCTCTGGAGCTTCATGTCCAGGGGATCAACATCACACACAATGCGTCACGGCTTGCGGCAATGGCGAAGCCTGTATACAACGCGATTCTTCGTCATGCGCCACACAAGCCAGTTATCATCTTCGTGCCAACTCGTCGACAGGCAAGACTTACCGCCTTTGATTTGCTGACATTTGCCGCTGCTGAGGGACAGAAAAATAAGTTCTTCCACGCTGAGGAGGCTGATATTAAACCATTCCTCGATAGAATGTCGGATAAGACACTGAAGGAGACCTTGTCCCAGGGTGTAGCCTATATACACGAGGGCCTATCAAGTGACGATCGACACTTGGTCGAGCAATTGTTCGACAGTGGCGCTATTCAAGTGGCCGTGGCAACGCGCGACCTCTGCTGGGGATTGTCCATCAGCTGCCATCTGGTGATCATCATGGACACTCAATGCTACAATGGTAAAACTCATGCCTATGAGGACTATCCCATAACTGATGTACTGCAAATGGTCGGCAGGGCTAATCGGCCACTCGAGGATGATGACGCCAAGTGTGTACTCCTATGCCAGAGCTCGAAGAAGGACTTCTTCAAGAAGTTCCTCAATGAGCCTCTACCCGTAGAGTCTCACCTGGATCACAGGCTACACGATCACTTTAATGCGGAAATTGTAACGAAAACTATTGAGAACAAACAGGATGCTGTGGATTATCTCACTTGGACGTTTCTCTATCGAAGACTTACACAAAATCCCAATTATTATGGGCTACAAGGTGTTACTCACAGGCACTTGTCAGATCATTTGTCCGAGCTTGTTGAGAATACTCTTGGTGATTTGGAGCAAGCTAAATGCGTTGCTATTGAGGATGACATGGACACTTTACCACTTAACTTGGGAATGATTGCTGCTTATTACTATATCAATTATGCAACAATTGAACTGTTCAGTTTGTCGCTGAATAATAAGACAAAGATACGGGGTCTTCTGGAGATTATTGCAGCAGCTGCTGAATATGAAAGTGTACCTGTGAGACAGAGAGAGGAAAATCTTTTGAGGAGCTTGGCTCAGAGATTACCCCATGCACCACAAGCTCAGAGAATGGCGGATCCTCATATCAAGGCGCAATTACTACTTCAGGCACATCTGTCGAGAATACAACTTGGACCTGAACTCCAGAAGGACACGGAGCTGGTTCTGAGCAAAGTCATCCGGCTGATTCAGGTGAGATGGGTTTCTTGTATACACTCTCATAGCAATCAATATTGTTATGAAAATTATGTCTTCCACAGTGCGATTTAATTTTTGTTTAACATTCCTAGATTTTTCGACGTATCAATTAAATGTTCAAAGACTGGTTTCAGAGAAAAGAAATGAGAATCATGAAATTTGGATGCACTCTCCTGTGCAAATGCGGGCAAACACGCATGCGACGGCGGTAGTCGGACAACTTCGAATCTATACCGACTATAAAAGTTTGAATAGTCATTAAAATTTCGCGCTACTCAAAATCAACCAATAATTAACAAATCACTACATGAAAGTGAGTCAAATTTTGATCGAAGCTAAGCCACGCCGAGAGACTCCAATTGCGACATTGATTAGCTTGATCACAACTTTCCTTCGTAAATAATGATTGATCTAGAAGACAGACAAAATGAATTTTGTTTAAAAAAACGCCAAGTAACCATTTTATTGTGTTGCTGATTATCTCTCTGGTATCTGAAAAAAACAATGAAATATAAAAGAAGCGCGAAGTGAAATATACTTATGAGCAGAAAAATTAGCACAGGCAAGACCAAGATACTTGGCGCGGTTGGCAGAACGGACCAACATGAAGACGACGACTCGCTCGCTGAGTAGGTACTAATACTCAGTGAGATCCTCATTGTAATTTGTATAGCTAGACGCCCTGTTTGCTCGCTATTATTAAGTGATACTCAGCAGTGATCGTTGATAAGCCAAAAACGGCCGCGCCAAGTATCTTGGTCTTGCCTGTGCTAATTTTTCTGCTCATAAGTATATTTCACTTGGCGCTTCTTTTATATTTCATTATTTTTTTGCAGATACCAGAGAGATACTCAGCAACACAATAAAATGGTTACTTGACGTTTTTTTAAACAAAATTAATTTTGTTTTTTTTTCTAGATTTCACTACTTTAAAAAAAACTCAAATAGGCGATTCTCCCATATTGAAATATATTTTCCAATACGAATGCATGCTATATGCTTCACCATAGTTAGCGGGGGTGTGGAAGATAATTAAAACAATCATATTGGTATCGCTTCCTTTGTCAATGGTGAACAATGGTACGTTATTTATATAATTTTTGTATGCGTAGTTTTCGCAAAAACAAATTATAAAAAAAGGACCTATAATTGGTGCAAAAAATATGAAAAAAATTAGTTGTGTAGAGAATTCAATGGGAAAAAATTAGTAACGCTAAAATATATTGCTAACGATGGTCGAGTGCAATTCTTGATGATGGGTTCTACAGTTCGCGAGGCTATGAACGAGGGGTGGGGGTAAGGCCGCGTGGGCCAACTGACAGAGGCCGAAATCGGAAAATGCGCTCCAGTGACTGAGGTTAGCTGTCAAAATTGTGGGCAGATACGTACGCGTGTACACACACACACACACACACACACACACACACACACATACATATAGACATTTTGTTAAAAATGCCAAAGCCCACCTGAGAATTACTCTTGAATCAACAAGTGCTAATGACTTGATTTTTCCTTCAACAGGCGTGCGTGGACGTTCTGAGCTCTTCAGGCTGGCTAACACCAGCAGTTGCTGCAATGGAGCTAGCCCAGATGGTAACGCAAGCAATGTGGTCCAAGGACTCTTACCTGAAGCAATTGCCACACTTCACAGCTGAGACAATCAAGCGTTGCACTGATAAAGGTGTGGAGAACGTATTTGACGTTATGGAGCTTGAAGATGAGGACAGAAATAGGCTTCTACAACTGAGCGATGCACAAATTGCAGATGTTGCTAAATTTTGCAATCGTTATCCAAACATTGAGATGTCGTATGAGGTACAGGACAAGGATAGAGTTTACAGTGGAAAGAGTGTCAATGTTGTGGTGCAATTGGAGAGGGAGGACGAAGTCATTGGACCAGTTGTTGCACCATTTTTCCCACAGAGGCGAGAAGAAGGCTGGTGGGTGGTTATTGGGGATCCTAAAACCAATTCACTGCTGTCTATCAAGAGGCTAACACTCCAACAGACTGCTACTGTTAAACTTGATTTCGTGGCACCTGCACCTGGACAACATGGGTATACATTGTACTTCATGAGTGATGCTTACTTGGGGTGCGATCAGGAATACAAGTTTAATATCAATGTGGGAGAGTATGAGTCAGAGGGAAGCTCAGGATCCGAGTCTGAGTGAAGGGGTACTATGTTACGTTCTATACAATAACAAAATCCATGTAAATTCATTTTGAGACTTTTTTCCATGGATACACCGAGGAGATATCGGGTTATCGACTGATGGTTTTTTTTGTCACACAAATTCTTTGGTGAATACGTCCTCGGGTGACCTCGGGTTTGTTTTCTCGGTGTAATCTGTTGATCTCGAGCATTGACAGATTATTTACCTTAACATCAATGAAAGCCGATATTCAATGTGAATGCTGTGTCAGAAAAAAGTAGAATTAAAATAATGAAAGTATGACTATTTAGAGGGAAAATAACGATGAATACAAGTATTGTTAATTTTCATGATTTGCGGGTTTTTGCTGGCTTTTAAGACGCTAGTTTTTTAGTAGGCTTAGAGGCATCTCACATTGAGAACTCGGTATCAGACAACAGTGGAAAAAAAGAAGTTTCTTAGAAGAATGAAAAATGGAGGACCACTTCGCATAATTAGGTTTGGGACGATGCGAAAATTTTAGAATTAGTTTGATTTCTTACCGTCAAATTTGTACAGATTTTGGAGGAATGTATGTGTACGTTTATTATTATGAGAAATAAATGATATTCGAAGATGAAACTTCTGAGCTATTTATTTTTTTTTTTGTACGGTAAAATAGAATTAGAACAATTACACTTTACAATTATTGATGAGTGAGACCTTGAAATTGAAGAGGTTATCGTTTTATGGTACCATTATGAACTTGACAGGGGAGTTATAGTAATCACCCCGAAAATGAAGTGATTCGTATAAAAATAAGCTTTCAGGTGATTATTTTAACTAACAATTTGAAACTAACACAAAAAAAAGACTCCGGTCTTTAAACCATGTTTTGTAAAATATATATGCAGCTTGTTTCGTACCGTCAATTATAAAAAGACATTGAAAAACATAACTTTACCTTCAAACATCATTTTTAGATTGTCGCGAAAAAATTAACGTATTTGTTTTTGTTTCTTTTTATAATTCTCTGAACTACTCCCATTGTGGGACTGGGTAATTTTTTGGCTAGGCAATTGGCGCCCTAATTTTATATCTGCGCTTGTATATCCTTGGTCAAATTGGGTGGTTCCCCTGGATATCCAGTTGGCGCCTATCCTTCTATTCATTTCAATACAGTTAGACTAGACTACCGTGATGGTTCATCGCATTACCTTATCGACCCCTTCAGGGTACCTCAATACGCCGATGAGCAGTCGTCATTGTCCTTACCTGAATATCCTCACTACCTTATACTCCCATTTTATCCTCTGCCCTTATTTATCCCTACGTCATCATCTTCAGACGATTGAATTGGCTCGCCGCTGTGTCGGCATTTAGTATGTAAGATCGGTTTTTCAAAAATTTAGGCAGTTCTATTCTCAATCGAGTCAAAGTACATGTTGTTGACCTCTGCTCAAGTTCAAATACAGTCCATTTACTCATCCGCGACCGACTTCATACCATCACTAGTCTAATTCCGTTTTTTCTCAATGTTATCTAGTGTTAAAGATTAATATAAACATTTTAAAAAACATTTACAACTTAATAAATATAAGTGTCAATCAAAGGTGTTCCCATAATCCATTAACCTAAATTAACCCACTGGCTCAGTCTAACGTCCGGCGGAACAATAGACTTTGCACCGTACATTATTTGCCGGATTTGTGTAATCGTGAAGTGATTTCTTCGGTCACAAACATTATTCAGCATATTGTTGCTGTCATCGAATCTTAAGTGAACCCGCGACGATCTGAATCACGTAAAAATCTCCAGCATATCGTTGCTGTTTTCGGAGTTTATGTGAAATCGCGACGGTTTCAATCGCATCAAGTCAACAGCATAACACGGCTGTCTTTCAATTTTATACGAATCGCGGTATTTTTACTTACACCAGAATCATCGGCATATCGATGCTGTCTTAATGATCTTGTGAATGTCGGTGCAACATTCACCGCCAGCGAGCAATACGTCCACCAGGCGCAGCACATTGGGTAGTACGTCCGACATCAGCGCAATTGATAACTCGCAGGATATTGATCAGCTGACGGCTTTCCACAAGAATACATCGACAACCATGGACGTCTCCAGTCTCAGAAAGAAGCGCAGTGTTATTCAAGGGGCTATTACAACATTCAAAACTGTTATGGATCAGTACGAGGCTCAAGATGCAGACAAACGTCAGGCGACTCGACTGTATTCAGCGTGGGATAGTTTGAAGAAGAGGGTTGAGAAATTTGATGACATCCAGGAACAATTGAATGAACTAGATGAAACCGAGATTCCCAAACGCTTTGAATTTCAGCAGGCCTACGATGACGTCAACCGTGATGCTATGAGGCTTCGAGGAATTGATCCTCTCAAAGCGCATAATATTGTAACTAACAGATGACGGGCAATCATCCAATGTATCCGGTCCATCGAGTGTATCCAGTCCGCCCTACTCCGTTTACCTAGTATTGACTTTGGGAAATTAGACGGGACGCCAGAAAAAATGCCGATGTTTCTCGATTCTTTCAAAGCCATTATCGACAAACACACAGAGTTATCGCCTGTAGAAAAATTGCAGCATTTGCGGACCCATTTAGAAGGAGATGCCGCAAGTGCCATTAGTTCGCTATCAATAACGGATGCCAACTATAAAACCGCCTTAGAAATTTTGGAAGAAAAATATGAAGACGCCGAGAAAATCGTTCTCAGGCATTGGCAGCACCTCTATGATCATCCAAAATCACAGCGGGGCAGCCCTCAATCGTTGAGTAAATTGATAAATACATTTACACAACATTTATTGCAGCTGGAAAATTTGGGACAACAGGTAAAGCAATGGGATCTGCCGTTAATTCACCTCATATTAACGAAGATCAGTCCCTACACCGTCTCTCAGTGGGATCTCCATTGCGCAGATCAAAGGACTCTCCCAAAATACACGGAACTAATAGCGTATCTCAAGAAACAAACGAAATGTCCGAAATTAGGTACACAAAAGTCTTCAACCACTCAACCGCGTCCGCGTCGCGATAAACAAACTTTCGTTACAACCGCAGAAATCGTATGCAGTATCTGTAAAGGTAATCACAGTGTTTTGAAGTGTAAAAAGTTTAAGGATTTGACTCCAATGAACAGATACAAACGGGCCAAATTATTGAAGCTGTGCATCAATTGTCTCACTGCTGGCCGTTACACGACAAAATGCAATTCACAAAATTGTGCTCACTGTGGTGAACGACACCACAGTTTCCTGTATCGGCCGGAGCCACCTGAAGACGACCCATGCGGATTCCGTTCATCGAGCCCCGCCGATCAACCCCCGGGGCAATCAGCATGACTAGACGGTGAGCAAACGCCAGAGTCGACATCACGTCGCACGACACTCATCGTGAATTTCTCGGCTCAAGACATCATGGTGACTGCGAAGTTGAAGGTGAAAAATAAAATAAGTCGGTTCGTGGATACTCGCGCACTTTTAGATACGTATTGCACAAATAATTTTATAACTGAGTCTCGCCTCTCAGCTTGATCTATCAAGATGAAGGACACCGATTTCCCGCTGGAGCTAGAGTCTTGAAGGAGGATTTCTATGTTGACGATCTGTTGTCAGGAGCAGATACCCAAGAAGAAGCCATGATCATCCGTGATCAACTGGACCAGTTGGTGAAACTTGGGGGATTTAACATCCGTCAGTGGGCTTCCAATGAGTTGGCGTTACTCCGTGATCTTCCAGCAGACAACATCAATCGACATCTTCAACTTGGGGATTCGGTTACCTTGAAGACATTGGGTCTATTATGGGACTCGGCTGTCTACTCGATGAGATATTTGGTAAAAGTCAATCCGATTGACACCACCAAGAGAATGATCCTTTGAGAGACAGCAAAAGTATTTGCTCCCCTTGGTTTACTTGCCCCAGTTATTATCATCGCCAAAGCCTTCATTCAGAAATTATGGTTGGAGAAAATTCATTGGAACGCTCTACTCCCATCACATCTTCAGAATGAATGGCTGCAATTTTATCAACAGTTACCTGCCTTGGAACAGTTTTGCGTTCCACGAGGAGCGCTGCCAAGAGATACTGCCACGAAGAGTGCAACTAAAAGTTTGAAGATTGATTCAGAAGGTCTGGAAGTTAGTGAATGTCGAGAGAAGAAATGGAACAAGAGTAAAAGGTGGAAACAGGAGGTGGAAGTTGAGGAGATTGATGGGTGTCTGAAAAATGAAGGGATTTTGGAGAATGAAACTATGAGGAAATGTGTAAAAGAAGAGCATTCTGAGGAGAAGCTTTCTAGAAAAAATCGTAAGAGTAAATGTAAGGAGGATAACGTGGGAGAAGAGGCGAGTTGTGATGAGCAAGTGAAACGAAGAAGAAGAGGAAGAAAAGTAAGGAAAAAAGCGAAGAAAATTAATTAGAGTTTATTCAAAGGCTGTGCATTGAACGATGAAGATAGGAAGATGATATGTTCGTTTGGAGCTTGTGTGGAAAATGCAAAAATGTGGAAGGTTGAAAAATTAGAGGGCAAATGAGACCAAGGATAGTGGGCAGAAAAGAGGGAGACGTGTAAGGATAATTTTGATGAGTAAAATGAGATTTTTAAGGATGAGATTGTTGAGGAAATATTACCATTCAATAACGTTAACCCCTCAAGTACTCCACTATACTTACATATATTTATGTAATTTCCCACACATGTATTTTTTCTAAACTATTTTCATTTTTCTCAATGGATATTTTCTATGCTATTTGAATAAAATTTATAAATCTGTTAACCTAGGATTGTCATTTCATTTAATTGAAAATCGTGTTTTAGTCAATACAAAAAATGTTCATTAGCGTATGGAATATGGATAGGAAAATATTTATTTGAGTATTTTGACGAGTAGCTGAAGAAATAGGGTTGAAAAAGATTGTAAATTTTGTAGCGAATTGCCGAAATGAAATGAATCAATTTTAACCCTTGAGGTGCCGCGTTACGAGAAGACCGAGGGGATTCCCTGTCCTTGACGGCGGTCTGTTCATTAGCGCTTCTCTCAAAAGCTATTGAAACTAGATCAAAGTTGCGAAGAGATTTGGTCTCTTCGACCACCTCGAGTGGTCGCACCTCTCCACCGCGCGTATCTAGTCGCGTGTTAAAGGCATGCGCAGTCCGTATATTCTTGAGTGCGATGTTGCCAGAGCGCTTCACAGTACCCAATTCAAGGCCCGCCAAATTCAAATACACGCAAAGTTGAATGACTTGAAACTCATCATATATATAACTAATAATTGAAAACATGATCAATTGAAAGAATTATGTTTTATTTGTTGAATTTTTTAATTCCAAACAAAAAACAACCCGAGACGTGGCAACGTCGCATGGCAAAATTCTCTAACGTAACTGGTCGCATCACGAGCGCAGCGCACTTTTTTCTCGACCGCACTCCATTCAAAAATTAATGAAAAAACTTATGCGGTGAATGTAAAAATATGAAACCGAGTTCTATGCGAAGAGGAAAGATTATTTGAGGTATTCCTGAATTGCCATGTCGTAATTCATGATATTCTAGTGGTTAACACGAAAATAAGAAAATTGACTGCGCTGGTGCCATAACACGACGACTCGAGGGTGAACGAAGATTTCCGATCTCTGACGGGAAACTTGATTGGGAGATTTGCCAGAGAAAACATCTGTTTGCACAAGGAAATGAGAAATTACAAATTTTTTTTATGAAAGGTAATAACTTTAAACCGAAAACTATTGTCTGAATGAAATTGATTCACGTAGATCGGAAAATTCGGTACAAAGTTACAACAGTGATATTAGTTCAGAGTCGGATTGCATTTCTTGTTGCACGGGCGATGTCCCGCGTCGATGCGGATCACTTCGGCGTTGATAAAGTGATTTTCAATGATGCATTTCATCAGATGAGCCATTTCTTGGGGTCTCGCCAGTCTCACAGGATTCATCGTTTCATTGATGAAGAAATTCTGTTCCTCGGTGGAGAAGCCATCTGAACAAAAAAAAGGATTGAACTTGACGAAAAGGTCCGCAGATGTAAGACACAAAATTTTTAAATGCAAAGTTCTAGTAAATTTTTTTATGCTCTTCAAATTTTTGAAGTTACACAGCAACCTTCAGTATCGAAATAAAAAAAAATCACTCATTTGTCAATTCAAATTTCTGCATTTTTTATATTGTGATATTCCTCAAATCCTCACAATCTTCAAATTCATTTTGTGTTTAATTGTTAGAAGTTCGGAAAATCTCCGAATTTTGCCGATTCAGAAAATTAGTAAAACATTTTATTGTCAAGAAGTCTTCGTTCTCAGAGTCCGATAGTAAAAGGGATAGACGAAAGAAACTATCGATTTATATCGAAATTATCGAAAACGGTAAGCCCGAAACCGCCGCGCCACCAGCCCGCGGGGCGAAGGACGCGCCACCGGCTCGTATCTAAAAAGTGAAGGTTCTTTCATTGGATCTTTATTTTATCTTTTTTTAACCGCGATGATAAATTCAATGGAAAAAATTGGCCTATTCAGTCAACGCAATGAAGTAGTATAAAATACAACCACTCAAGTTGCAAAGCCCAACGTTTCGAACACCCTATGCGGCATCTTCAGCGGCAATTTATTTCTGCGACAAAGGAGAGAAAAACTGATATAAATGTCCATTGACGGACAAATTAAAGATCAATAAAAATTAACAGAGTCTTTGAAAATATTACCTTGTAGAAGAGAGAGAGAAATTAGAACACATTGTAAACAAACCTCAGCAGTCCCCAAAACCTCATGTAAAACTGTCTTTTGAAAGGGATTTTGAATCTGGCGAAGCCATTTTAGAATGCCATAAAGAAGGAAAACTCACGCTTAATCATGGTTGTATCGCATAATCCTGGAGCAAGTGCAACTACACGAATGCCCATAGGTGCTAAAAATCGGGCAAGTGGTTCAGTCACGGACATGACAGCGGCCTTGGATGCTCCATATGCCATGTTCATATCGGAAACACCATAGCCAGCGATGCTGCCTATATTTATAATGACTCCCCTCTGTTTATCATCATCCGGATCATTATCCTTCATCAGTGCCACGGCAAGTCGCGTTACGTTGAAGGTACCAAAGGTATTCACCTCGAAAAATTTATTCCAACCCTCCACCGAGTGCGGCTGATCGATGTCAAAGTTGTAGAAGGGCTCGCCACCAATTATTCCAGCGCAGTTTATCAAGACGTTGAGCTTGCCCATTTTCTCTTTCATCAGTTTTAAAACTGCTACAACGTCTTTTTCACTAGTTACCTTTATGTGAAGATTCAATAAACTGGCAAATTATTTTTCCAAATTTATTGTTGGGGAAATACAGGGAAAAATTGTTTTATTTCCCCTGCCATTTGAAGGGAAAAAAGAATAAAATTTCCAAATGATGGGATTTTAACCATTCTCAAACCCCCCCCCCCCCCCCTCCCCCCGCCAGCAGTGCAGCACTGCCAGTGCCAACGAGCAGAGGGGAATGCACCCCCCACTACACGCGACATTAGGAATAGCGCTTGAGGGGTATGGTCGTTGCCTACCACGTGACCTAATGGGCGAGAGGTGGGGGGCGCCAGACAACATGCATTGTCTCTCTCTCTTCCTTCCTCTGGACACGCCCCTTGCTAGCGCGGAGGTGGTAATCTCTAACTCCCCGTACGCGTAAACCTCAGCCCACGTACTTGGGAGCTATCGAGAGTGCACATTTCTCATTGGGAAATTCGATTTCTTTTTTTTTCTTATCTTCAGTTTGATTGAAAATTGAAAAAATTGGGAAAACGGTGGGCAAAGTGCAACCGCTTGTGATTTCATCTGTGTACTTACATCTGTGCACATGAACATGGCATTCTCTCCAAGCTCTTTAGCAACATTTTCCCCGGCTCTATTTATGTCTACAATCATCACCTTTCCACCATTTTTTATAATCATTTCAGCTGTGCACTTTCCCATTCCTGAAGCACCCCCGGTAACTAATGCAACAACGTTCTGGAAAAAAAAATTATTGCTTGATCAGCTTAGTCAAATAACATTGTGATGTTTGTTAGCAATCGCATTTGCGTCGATGAACATCGATATTTGGCATATCGATTCAGGTTTAGTTTTCAAAATTAGACTTTGAAGAATTAAAAAAAAAAATAGAGTTTGAAGGGGTTGCATGGGTTTCGTCGGGGAAAGAACGGCCGATTTTCAATAACTTGTTTTTTATATAAAAAATGAAATATTCAGTTCAAAATTTGTATTGTCTTGAAGATACATGTTTGATGAAGGATGACTGGAATTAAAAAAAAAAATATTAAAAACTCTGCCATTGCGACGTCATTTCCGGCGAGTCCTCGGGGAAAAGGTGCATTCGCGTTAACAGCAGAACTCTTAGCAGGATCATCCGAAGTGAAAAGCAAAAAATTCGTGTTTAGTCAACAGTTGAAACTAGAACTTGGACGAAGGAAAAAAAATAAAAGTGAAAATTGAATTTTTGGCGGAGGTTTTTATGAAAAAAGTAATTGAAAAAAAAAAGTCCCTCGTCCAAGTCCTTGTAAATAGTATCTCGAAGACCTGTGTCAAATTTCATCAAGATCGGTAGAGTAGTTCTCGAGAAACCTTGACAACCGATTTTGAAAATATAGTTTTGAAAAAACGCGTTTCAAGTTTTGATTAACAATTATACTGTATGGCAAAAACTGTTACTCGGATCGACTTGAAATTTTAGGACAATATTCTCAAGATGTAGAATTTTAGGAGACAATAAAAAAAAATCGATTTTTTGAAACCGTGAAACCCATGTAGCCCCTTAAGTATACCAAAATGCTACCCGTCAAATTATGGCGTTAACTAGCCATGTCATTACATGTTACCTTCATTGTCATTTCCATATTGACACTCGTAAATCTCTGATGCACAACCAGCCTCCAGTAGATCCACTGTACGACTGGTATTCGCGGTAAGTTAGGCGGGCATATAATACAAATGTATCTCTCGATAACGATTTAATCTACAATGTATAAATAGCGCTCTCCGTGTTCGATTATGCTAAAAAAAAACAATTTCTCATTTCGACTTCGATTACATATTATCGAATGGTTTAACTCGCGACAGACGGTCATTAATGAGACAATCCAAAAGTATATTTCGCAACAAGGAACGACTTTTGGTGATTTACTTGCCACCAATGACAGAATAATCACTTTGCTAATTAATTATGATTTCTTATGAACTTTTGTGGTTTATTGTGGAACATAAACACTCTGTGTACTATATTTCGGGGATTTGTTTACCAGTGATGGGTTGTAATTATGATATTGCCGAGGTATTATGACTCAATTAATCCATAAGATCCGGGTTTTCTGCCTTGTCTTGTTATTGTCATACATTTATTTTTGAACGCTCCGTTAATGTTGCTGCTGATGATCGGATTGACTATGAAATTTGCGGAGGCAGATAAGCCGCACTGAATTGCAATTTGGAACTTGAAGTAAAAACAGCTTTCCGAAGTTGAAGATACTGTTAATCATCGATTCCGAAAAAATGACATCTTTCATTTTTCCAATTTGGAACAAGCATCTTTCGTTTTTCTCTGTAATTATCGCGTACATATAAAATTTGTCAACACTGGACTCTAATATTAGTGTAAATTGGAGGTTATGATTTAAAAGAATCCAATCCTATCAATATACCAACGAGTTTGTATTTTGTTTCCATCTCACGATTTTCAACAAATGAAATTATCGGTTTGTGATACATGAAGTAAGAAACGAAAACTTTTCATTAACACACACCCCAAATTATTCCGGACATAAATTATGATATAGAAAATAACGCTCGGCACATATATAACATATACATTAACACATCAGACTGGAAAACAGCTGGCTTCTTACCGTGGATGGAAAATGCGCATAACGCCATCTTACGCCCTGCGTTAAACTATGACGAACGCGTCATTATCGACGTTCCCATGCAACAGGTTGTAAACGGGTCTAGATGTGCGTGAACGCTCTGTTCTTCTCTCTCTCGTGCTCCCCTCCCCGTACCTCGCATGCCGTCTCGGCATCCTAGCGAGGAAGGTACGTACGCACTCCATATATGGCGCTTCCTCCTCCCCAATGGTGTCAGTTTTTGTAACATAGGGACTCGCGTGTATTCGATTCACACCCAAATTAAGGCGCTTATAGAAATTTCACTTTAAAAATGTAAAATCGCCTAATTCAAATCCCGCAAATTTTTGATTCACCACTTTTCCAAACACTCATTGGATCACCTGATCACCCTGAATTTTCTGAAATTTTATCAATTAAAAGCAGGAACAGTTCCTAGAACTTGGAAGTCAGTTGGAGCTATAATTGAAACCGTTTCCGAAATTGAACTTGCATCTGGAACCTTCAGTGGAACCGTTTGCGGATCTGAAGTTGGAACATGTGGAAGTTCTGGAACAATTCTCAGAATTGAAGTTGAGCCTAGAACAGTTCTGGAGTTCCATCTGAAACAGCTCTTCGAACTACATCTGAAACTATTCTCGGAACTAATTGCGCCTGGAACAGTTCGCGGAACTAGTTTCACCTGGAACGGTTCTCGGAATTCGTTTCATCTGGACCGGTTCTCGGAACTAGTCTCACCTGGAGCGGTTCTCGGTACTAGTTTCACTTGGAATGGTTCTCCGAACTAATTTCACCTGGAACGGTTCTCGGAACTCGTTTCATCTGGACCGGTTCTCGGAACTAGTTTAACCTGGAACGGTTCTCGGTACTGTTTTCACTTGGAACAGTTCTCGGAACTAGTTTAGCCTGGAACGATTCTCGGTACTAGTTTCAGTTGGAACGGTTCCCGGAACTAATTTCACCTGGAACGGATCTCAGAACTAATTTCACCTAGAACGGTTCTCGGAAGTGAACGGACCCATCACCTGAAACAGGGCTTGGGACTGTTCGTACACTTGGAACCGTTCTCGGAACTAAAACCACTAGCCTAGAATATTCTTCAGATCCTGTTAATTCATTGAGTTTCGAGTGTTTCACATATATGTCCAGTATTGAAAATGTTATTCGTATACGCGATAATTACAGAAAAAAACAGAAGATGGTTGATCCAAATTGGGAAACTAAGACCGCTCATTTTTTGGGATTCAATGATTGAAGTAGCTTCTGCTTCAAATTTGAAATCGTAATTAAGCGCGCGAAGCATTTGGACTTGTTATGGTTTACAATTGTCACCAAATGTTTAGTCGGGCTACTCCAAGCTATTTGTGCCAGTAAAAAAATTCATTCCAATTTTTCAAAAAAATTCCATACGTTTCCTTATAGTTACAACACCGCACATTCACGATGCCGAAAAACTGACACTTATAAATTCCTCGCGTGAACGATTGAATCGCCCGATAAAGCCCGATACTACAGAGAAGGAACAAAAAAACATTTCGGTTTGAAGAAATAGTAAATTATGCCGCTTGTAAAATTTCAAGGAATCTACTATATGCATGAATTTCTCATGATGTATTATATATTCTGACATGAGAAGGCGATGTAATTACAGATTATCGTTGACATCGCGAGACTACTTTTTAGGACACACGAAGGTATTTCACGTGCGTCAAAATATGGAATACTTGGGAGTTAAAACAACAACGATCTATTATTAGTTTCATAATGTCCTCAATATGTCCGTGGTATTATCCTTGGTAAGGTGCCATGATAACAATAGATGGTGAGGAATTTTGTCAGTGAGGGAAGTGTTGCCGCTTGAATTCTGTCCACTGTAGAATTTCTTTGGGTACATCCGCAGACGTTTCAGAATACCAAAACGAAATGATTGACGAATGAATAACTGGAAACTTCAAATCTAAAAAATATCCTCTTTTCTACAATATCTTTCACCTCAGGAAATCGATTTTCTTGGAAGTCATCCCGGAATTGAACTTGCATCTGGGACCGTTCCTGGAACGGTTTCGGGAACTCACGGTCCACCGGAAACGATTCCAGGCCGTTCCTGGAATGTTTTTTAGATTTCAAATTCCACCTGGAACAGTTGCAGGAAGCGTTTTCCGACATTGAAGTTCCACTTGGAACAGTTCTAGGAACCGTTCCTGGAACATTGTCTGGAACTGAAGTTTCATCTGGATCAGTTCCAGGAAGCGTTCCTGGAACGTTTTCTGGAATTAAAGTTCTACTTGGAACCGTTCCCAGAACGGACCATTCGCGTGAACCAATTTCGGGATTCAACTGCGAAAAAGATATCGTTGCTTTAAATTTTAACTTGAAATTGATCGCGCGATGCGCGCACTTGGGCTTATCAAATATTGCGGAAATCGAGGCCTACTATGGCTCGGTTGGTTACGGCGACGGATTCGTAACTCAGAGGTCCTGAGTTCGAATCCTAGCCGTGCTAATTGATACGAGCACCAATGTAATTTATTTATAAGTGCTTTTTTTACAAACACATCGTAGACCTCCGTCGCTGATTAGCAATTTGGTGGAGAGCATAAATATAGCGACGTTAAATAAAACTAAAAAAAAAATATATATTGCGGCAGTAGTGGCGTGAGGGCAACTGACTCCAGCTAGTGTTGAATATCATGCACCATCTCTACTTTCAAGCCAGTAATTAGTCAGTAGTAATCGGAACGATGTCAGGTGACGGCTGATAAGAAAAATTGTTGTTGTCACAATTCATGAGCTCATTTATTCTTCATTAAAATATATATGGTGTTGCATTGATCAGGAAGGGGTAATTAAACATTCAATAACTTGCAGAAAAGGAATAAATTACCAAACGCCCTCATGCATTACTAAATAAGGTCATTTTAAATTAGCACCAAAAGGATTAACTTCGGCGATAGTGGATGTATATATATATACATATATATTTGTCTATTTTTTTTTGTTTTTATTTACGATTCGACTTGATTTAGGATGTACGATGGACGTTGCATCGATGACCATTCCGTAACTCTGTGAGCGCCAGCGAGTGAAGGGGAGCGCGTCCCCACTACACGTGACCTTATTATTTACACTACTCATTATTTTTATCGGGAATTTTGAGAGCATTTGATATCCACATAATTCGGATGATTGTACTCGTTAGAGTTTTCATCGCAAGTAATTAAAATTCCATCACTTCGCAAATGTCAAGGGCACCAAATGATTGGATCAAAAATAACACTGGATTCGCCAATTTGACCAATTGTTTAATGCCTTCAGCAGCGCTGCAATGATGTGTGTTCATTCACATAAAATCAATGAGGCAGGCTTTGCCATCTCCACAAACATATTCTTCCTTTTTTACAAATTTCAAAAAATATCTTCGCAATCCGCTTCACTGACCTTCATAATTTACATTCATCTGCTTTTCATTTCACCAGTTATCGCTCACCTGCCTTATGTCCGCCATTCCGGAAGTACATCCAATGCTGTTGGGGGGGGTGGTATACTCGTCGACCAATCAGATTGTTGCATCAATAACCCTAGTGTTCTCACTCTCATCAGTCTCTTTCGCCCACTGCGGAAGAAGAGAAGAGACAGCAGAATCCGTGATAGAGCGGCTTGGCGGAGGGTGGAGGGGGGGGGGGCTGGGAGCCAGGCAAAAGCTCCACTCACAAAAGCAACAGGTTCATGAGGGTGACGCCGACGCGCCTTTACCAATCCAACAAACCCAAACCCAACCACTCGACGTTGGAACGCCACGGTCGAAGGACGCGCACGCCGATACATGAATATGTAAACTTTTCCCGCTTGATTGGAATTTGCATTTGCAAGGAAATTTCACTTGGCATAAGGTGTGATTTAAACCATCATATCGGAGTTGTGGTGAGAATGATAAGATGAAAAGTTGGCGGGTTTGCCAGGGGGGGAATGATTAATTGACTGAATCATTGATTAATTCGAATAGTTTGATTTTTTTTTCAATTTAGGGAGTGAGGGATTGGTGAACTTTAGAAATTGGACGTACCGGGTGGAACGATCTTGTCATTAGCGCGCGGTTTTGTGAATTTTTATTTTTGTAATACAGCGCGATAATTTGTGAATTTTTTATTTTAAGGGTGGTTTGGGGTACGCAGTGAGGGGAAGGTGAAGAAAATATGTTGGTGTGTTATGGTTTTTTTGGGGGATTTTATTTATATCAGGGGAGAATTGAATTTTTGGGTTTTCACGGATTTGATAGTGGTGATTTAAGTGAAATAAATCTCCTTGGTGGTTGTTGTAAATGACCCTGGTGAAGGGGTTCACGCCCCCATGTTGTCTGGTGGAGGGCAATGGACGTCCGTAGAGACACTTCAGCAGTGACAGCGTTTCAATTGCGATTTTTATCTCCAACTATTGACTAAAAGAAGTGGTTTTCTGTTCTAAGTAGTGCAAGTAAATGACCAGTCAGACCGATGCTCATTTACACACTTAGGTGAAGGGGGCCAAGAGGTGTGACTATCGATTGAGCGTCTTGTCGACTCATCGGCCATCGAAAGCCGCATGAGATAAGAAAAAAACACACACACACAACTGCAGTGAAATGCAAAGTTAAAGGCCAGCCGCAGTTGTAACATCAACGTCACGCCGCCAAGAACTCTTGTTCTTCATTTTGTGAATTTCAAAGGTGTAAAAAAATCTATAACGGACCTTTGGCGATTTTCAGTGGCCGAGCCAATCCATAAAAGGGGATCAACTCTCCAATCACGCCACACGTGACTCGACTTTTAAGAGTTAAGTTTTAAGAGCAAATTTTTATTCGCTGATTAATTATTCAAATTTGAGAAAACTTTGCAAGCATACTTTTTTTTTAACACTCCATTTTTCTGTAACCGATTTACTACAGTAACATAGTTTGCTAATTGATTTTTACCATCACAAATTAAAAAAACAATTTGTTTTGAGAATTATTATTTTTTTTAACTTCCCGATCTTAGGGAAGTTATTGTTATGGGTCTGAAAATCCAAATGGGAAATTGCACTTGATCTCCACGTTTCATGACTCCTAGAAACGTTTCCAACCATTTTGAGCGAGATGTTTGTCTGCGTGTGTGTGTGTGTGTGCGTATGTGAGCAAAATTTTGTCAAACGATTTCTGCCAGACAAATTATGCGATTTGGTTTTTTTTTATACTCATTGGATAGGTTTGCGCCTAACTTAGCGCTGATTAGATTTTGAACATAATCGACCTAGCGGTTTTATAGTTATTAACAAATGAATTGTTTATATCGCTGCGCCGTGAGAACGATTGAAGATACGAAAAAAATTATTCAATCAAATTTGTTCAACACACAAAAACACATATTTAATGTTAGATAACTTTTTTGGCTGCCACCGATAGTTTATTGTTATTAACAAATTCAATTGTTTAGATCGCTAGATCGCAAGAACGGTTAAAGATACGCAACAATGTATCAAATGAAAGTCGTTCCACACGTACAAATACACATTCAATGTTTTATGACTATTTTGGCTAACACCCATAGTTAATTGTGATTGACAAAATTGATTGTTTGTATCGCTCCATCGTGAGAATAATTCGAGATACGAAATAAAGTGTCCAATGAAAGTCGTTCCACACATAAAAATGCCCATTTGATATTTTATGACTTTTGTTGCCAGCACCCATAGTTAATTGTTATTAACAAATTGAATGGTTTATATCGCTCTATCACGACAATAATTAGAGATACGAAGTGAGTTGTTGAATGAAAGTTGTTCCACACCTAAAAGTACGCATTTGATTTTTTATGACGTTTTATGCTAACACTCATAGTTTTTCACAAATTCAATTGTTTATCTAACCCTCAGGCAAGAAAGGATATATTTTGTAAAAATCTCTTTATATTTTAAGCATTATAAAATTTCACATATTTGGTAATTTTGAAAAGTTTAAAGCGTTCACAATTTGAGACACACACCGAAATTTTGTATATAACATATACGGGAGAACGATCGGGAAGTTACTGACTCGACCCGTAGAGGGTCAAACCCACGTCCCGTTTATTTATATCATGAAAAATCGAAATGAAGTAGTACGAAAATTGTGAAATTTGTAAAAAGTCAAATTCGGGAACGATTATATTAAGATATATCAGTATAATTGGAGAGTCTAGAGTGCTCCCAGACTTTAAATTGGGGAGGGGAAAAAAAATCGTTAAGTTAACGAGAGAAAGGGTTAAATGCTGTGAAATTGTTGATTCCATGAAATGATATAGATTCAGCCGAAGAACCGGCCACTGCACGCAGATGGTTTGGGGCAAAACAACCTTCATTGATTGTGGTCTTGTTAAATACAATAATAATTTGTACTACACTACGTATCTTGTTTGCAATTATGGTCCAGCTGGAAAGAGAGTGAAGCTCGAAAGGTTCTTCAGGGTAGCTCGGCGTATTTCGTCATAACCTCTGGCTCTGTATTTTTCACAATCATATTGGGCCAATCCATTGGTAGAAATTGGAACGCTGCGGTTCGCTGCTACATCTACATTGCCATCCATTGTAAAATCTCGAAATCTATGTAAATGATGATAAATAAATTATTTGAAAGAATATTTTTCCCGCCTTTCTCAGGCAAAATACTTCATATAGCGATCATGAAATTTTGCCGCCAATCGGAATCTCAGGGCCAGATTTTGGTTAGCCACATTTAACTTTGACGTTAAGGCTTCCGATACGTCGAAAATTTAACTCCGGCCAATCACAACGCTTAACTCCTGATTAACCGCAGTTCACTTGACCGAGAGCTGGTCCTAAGTTGAAGATTTTTCACTTGAGATTTTCAAGAGGAATTATCTGACAGTGTAAATATGTGGAATTGATAAGTCCTCATGACTCATTATCTAATTCGCAGATTGAAATTCTAACTTGACAATTCTTCTATCTCTTATCTTGAATGTTCTTGCCAATATCATGTTTTTCCACAAATCCAAAATGTTATTCATTCAACCGTTAAATGCTAAGAAGCCACAAAATTTCTTGGGAATCTCGCTGAAAAAATAAGAATAAAGATAAACGAAAATGGCAGGACGGGCCTTAATATCACTTACTCTTCTTTTTTGTTTAATTTAATGAAAGGAATAGAAAAAAAAATTGGCACTGGGAAGACTTTGGACAGACCGCCAGAGCCCGTCAGTGGCGCCATTTTCAATTTGTGCAGTGGCGCCATCTTCAGTAGTGTATTCAAAGTTGCCGCAAAAATGGCGGACGCAGCGGCACGACAACTCCAATACGAGTACAAAGCGGTGAGTTATTTCATTGTCAAATAAGCGTTATTAACCCGTCATTTACTTCCAAATTGCGCCAATTTTTATGCATACTTAGGTAACCAATTAATTTTTGTGTTTAATCGGGAATTATCCCACTGACAGTTGATTATTGTTGGAGAGGTTATGTTTGTCTGTAAACATTCGACGTCGTTGCAACGTCTCACGATGAAAACACATGAGCCCATTAAGAAAATACCAATCATTTGAAATTTTTGGAAAAAAAATATACTCCCATGTTTTTTTTTCGTATCTTTTGTGGAAATATCAGGTTCAACAAATTCCAGTTTTTGTTGTCAATGATTATTGACGATGTTCGTTATTTTCAAAGATTTTTGTTTATCAATTTTAGAAATTAAAAAAAAAAATTGTTTCAAATTAAATAAGTCTTGGACATTCTTGAATTTTCCAAAATTGTTGAATTCTTTTGAGGAATACATCATTGATATTCAATTCCTATTCAATTTCAGAATTCAAATCTCGTACTTCAAGCTGATGTACGTTTGATCGAGAGACGAAGTCGGGATGAAGCCACCGGAGAAGTTATGTCCCTTGTGGGCAAATTGGATGGGACGAGAATGGGGGACAGAGCTCAATGAACAAAACCTGGAACAGCTGAAGAGCGTAAAGTCAAGTGAGTGCCATGAGCAATGTTTCAGACTGAATGTAAAAATCTGAAAAAAATCATAAAAATAGGGAATTTAAAAACAAAATTTTTGAGCTATATTAAAAAATGATATTCCGAATAGTTTTTTTGTTATGGTGAAAAAACCGTTTTTTAAAAAATATTCACTTCCAAGGACTGTCACAACGTGATATTTTTTTGATTCTCTGATGACAAAGAAAATAATTCAATGTCAATAACGATTGGAAAGATCGTTTTTCCGTGAACGACTTCAAGAGATTTGTCGTGAGATATCCAAAAAATATCACATCATCATATGAACTTGATGATGTACATGACAGCGCTTCGCAGTAAATATTTAAAAACTTCTTTTGCCACTGTAAAAATCTTAAATTCCATTCGCATCTAATCGAATTAATTTTCTACCTTTACCAAGTTCATTTTCTTTTTTTTCCATTCAAAAGCTTATTTTTTTATTAAATTATTGTTAACAAATGGCTGTCAGAACATATATGTCAACACTATTTGAATGAAAGGAAATATAGAAAGAGGAAAAAAGTCAACAATTACTTTCATAGATTTCACCAAACTTGTTTTAAAAAAACATTTCAAACTTAATAAAAATGTCAAGATCTCCGAAAATTTCACGATTTTTGAAAATTTCCAAAAAATCCAAACTTTCAAAAATTCACAAAATTTCATAATTATCAAACAATCAACATATATTTTCAACAAACTAAGTTGTTCAAAATAATGGAAAAAAAATGATTTTGTGCATCAAATATTTTCAATATTTGGAAAAATCATAATTTCTCCAAATTCAATCGATCTTTCAGACGCCAGAAGCGTGATGAGGCCCAGTACGACTTCACCCGGATGAAGGGTGCAACTCTTCTCTCGGAAGGTGTAGATGAGATGGTGGGCATAGTCTATCGTCCAAAAACCCAAGAAACACGACAGACCTACGAGGTCCTCTTAAGTTTTATCCAAGAGGCCCTGGGTGATCAGCCCCGGGACATTCTCTGCGGTGCTGCTGACGAGGTCCTCGGTGCCCTTAAAAGTGATCGTCAGGACAAGGAGAAAAAGAGAGAGACCGAATTACTTTTAGGTATGTAAAGACCTTTTCTGTCCTCTGTCACATCAAATTTTCATTTTGCTTATAATTATACCCCGCCCCATCATGAATTTAAAAATGACTATAATTCCATATACGGATTTCCCTAGGTCCCGTAGCCGACGAGCGTTTCGCCCTGTTAGTAAATCTTGGCAAGAAGATCACAGACTTTGGTAACGAGGAGAAAAATCCCACAAGCGAGGAGAACATAGACGAGACATACGGTATAAACGTTCAATTCGAAGAGTCCAGTGAGGAGGACGATGAGGATGTTTATGGTGAGGTACGGGAGAATGATGACGAGGGTGACGAGGGTGAGGAAGCGAATGACGATCGTCTAATTCATGCGGAAAATCTTGGTGGCACAGAGGAGGCTAAGAAAGAGAAAACCCTGCATCCACTTGACATTGATGCTTACTGGCTGCAGCGACGGCTCAGTAGAATTTACAAGGATGCAGTAGAGTCTCAAGCTAGAGCTGCACAGGTGCTAAATGTTCTGCGCGATGCCCCAAGTGATCGTCAATGTGAAAATGATCTCGTAGGTCTTCTTGGCTACGACTGCTTTGACTTTATCAAGCAACTGATGAAGCAACGCCACATGATTGCTTACTGCACAATGCTGGCCTCATCTCAATCAGAATCCGAACGCCAGAAGATACGTGAGAGCATGAAGGAGGATCCAGCTTTGGCAAAGATCCTCCGGCAATTGGACACTGGTAAAAATGATGATGATGGTAACGAAACAATGGAGGCTAGAGCCCAGAGAAAACGCAGGGAGGAGAAGGAAGAGACTGGTGGTCCTGGTGGACAAGTTCAGGGGACTCGTAATATTATTGATCTTGAGGATCTTGTTTTCAGTCAAGGCAGCGACTTTATGGATAACGAACGCTGTCACTTGCCAGATGGAAGTTTTAGGAACCACAGAAAAGGTTACGAGGAGGTGCACGTACCAGCTCTCAAGCCCAGACCCTTTGGTGATAATGAAAAATTAATCAATATCGATCATTTGCCAAAGTATGTGCAACCGGCCTTCGACGGTTTCAAAACACTCAATAGAATTCAGAGTAAGCTGCATAATACAGCGCTGAATAGTGATGAAAATCTTTTGCTCTGTGCACCAACTGGCGCTGGTAAAACCAATGTTGCACTGTTGACGATGATGCGAGAAATTGGAAAGCATATTAATGACGATGGCACAATAAATGCTGATGATTTTAAGATTATCTATATTGCACCAATGCGATCTCTGGTACAGGAGATGACGGGAAATTTTGGCAAACGCCTTGCCAGTTACAATATCATTGTATCAGAGTTGACTGGTGATCATCAACTAACTCGTGAGCAAATTGCTGCTAGTCAAGTAATTGTTTGTACACCAGAAAAGTGGGATGTTATCACTAGAAAGGGTGGTGATAAGACATTTACATCATTAGTGAGATTGATAATTATCGATGAAATTCATTTGCTTCATGATGAACGTGGACCTGTACTGGAGGCCCTAGTGGCGAGAACCATTAGAAATATTGAGACAACACAGGAGGACGTACGTCTTGTAGGGCTTTCTGCTACTCTCCCCAATTACAAGGATGTTGCTGTTTTTCTACGAATCAACCCAGAAACTGGATTATTTTATTTTGATAACAGCTTCAGACCAGTTGCACTGGAGCAACAGTACATTGGTGTAACTGAAAAGAAAGCAATTAAAAGATTTCAGGTTATGAATGAAATTGTTTATGAGAAAACTATGCTTCATGCTGGTAAAAATCAAGTTTTAATCTTCGTTCATTCAAGGAAAGAGACGGGAAAGACAGCAAGAGCAATCAGGGATATGTGCTTGGAGAAGGACACCTTGGGGGCTTTTTTGCGGGAAGGATCAGCATCGATGGAGGTATTGAGAACCGAAGCTGAGCAGGTGAAAAATCAGGAATTGAAGGATCTACTGCCCTATGGTTTTGCTATTCATCATGCTGGAATGACCAGAGTTGACAGAACACTGGTTGAGGATTTGTTTGCTGATAGGCATATTCAAGTATTGGTATCCACTGCAACTCTGGCCTGGGGTGTTAATCTACCTGCGCATACAGTTATTATTAAGGGCACGCAGATCTATAATCCTGAGAAGGGTCGTTGGGTGGAGCTCGGTGCTCTGGATGTGCTTCAAATGCTTGGACGAGCTGGTAGGCCCCAGTATGACACCAAGGGCGAGGGCATACTGATAACCAATCATTCTGAATTGCAGTATTATCTATCCCTTCTCAATCAACAATTGCCTATTGAGTCGCAGCTCATTGGAAAAATGTCTGACATGCTCAATGCTGAAATAGTTTTGGGAACTATACAGAATATCAGGGATGCTGTCGTCTGGCTGGGGTACACCTACCTTTATATCAGAATGCTGAGGGGCCCTAATTTGTACGGAATCAGTGTTGATAAATTGAAGGAGGATCCACTGCTAGAACTCCATCGTGCTGATTTGATCCATTCAGCTGCAGTCCAGCTTGACCGCAGTGGATTGATCAAGTACGATAGAAAGTCGGGAAATTTTCAATCGACAGAATTGGGCAGAATTGCTTCCCATTACTACTGCACACATGAAACAATGTCCACGTATAATTTACTGCTCAAGAGAACGCTGAGTGAAATCGAACTGTTTCGCGTGTTTTCACTTTCCGGTGAGTTCAAGCATATTAATGTTAGGGAGGAGGAGAAATTGGAGCTTCAGAAGCTTATGGAGCGAGTGCCAATTCCTATCAAGGAGAGCATTGAGGAGCCCAGTGCTAAAGTTAATGTTCTACTGCAAGCGTATATCTCGCAATTGAAGCTTGAGGGTTTTGCACTTATGTCGGATATGGTATTTGTAACGCAGTCGGCTTCAAGATTGATGAGAGCCATCTTTGAGATTGTGTTGTTCAGGGGTTGGGCACAATTAGCTGATAAATGTTTGTCACTATGCAAGATGATTGATAGGAGGATGTGGCAGTCTATGACACCACTGCGCCAGTTTAGGAAAATGCCGGAGGAGGTGGTGAAGCGAATTGAGAAGAAGAACTTTCCCTGGGAGCGCTTGTATGATCTCGGGCCAAATGAAATTGGCGAGCTCATTCGCATGCCCAAACTTGGGAAAACTATTCACAAATACATTCACCAATTTCCCAAACTCGATCTGTCTACTCATATTCAACCAATCACAAGAGCGACCCTTCGTGTGGAATTGACAATAACTCCAGACTTCCAATGGGACGATAAGGTCCATGGTGCTTCAGAAGCATTCTGGATACTCGTAGAGGATGTTGACTCCGAGGTAATACTCCATCACGAATTTTTCCTCCTGAAAGCCAAGTACGCAAGTGATGAACACTTGATAAAATTCTTCGTGCCAGTGTTTGAACCCCTGCCGCCCCACTATTTCCTGAGAATTGTTTCGGACAGGTGGATTGGCTCGGAGACGCAATTGCCAGTGAGTTTTCGCCACTTGATCCTACCCGAGAAGAATCTTCCACCAACCGAGCTGCTGGATCTTCAACCTCTGCCCATCACCGCTCTGAGAAACCCCAAGTTCGAGAGCCTCTACTCCGATAAATTTCCACAATTCAATCCTATCCAAACACAAGTATTCAATGCAGTTTATAACTCTGATGATAATGTGTTTGTAGGCGCACCCACGGGCTCGGGTAAGACAATAATTGCTGAGTTTGCAGTACTGCGATTATTCTCACAAAAGCCTGACGGCAGGTGTGTTTACATGGTGAGCAAGCAAGCACTAGCGGAGCTCATTTACACCGATTGGCTAGTGAAATTTAGCCATCACATGGGTCATAAAATTGTTCTACTAACTGGAGAAACTGGCACGGATTTAAAATTGATTGCCAAAGCCCAGATTATTGTGACAACAGCTGACAAATGGGATGTACTGTCAAGGCGTTGGAAGCAGCGTAAAAATGTACAGAATATTCAGTTATTCATCGTTGACGAGCTGCAGTTAATTGGTGGTGAGGAGGGCCCAGTGTTGGAGGTCGCTTGCTCAAGAGCCAGGTACATTGCCCTTCAGCTTGAGAAGCCCACGAGGATAGTCGCTCTATCAGCGCCTTTAGCCGACGCCAAGGATGCAGCCGCATGGCTTGATGCACAAGCAGCAGCCACGTTCAATTTTCATCCGTCAGTGCGTCCAATACCTCTGGAGCTTCATGTCCAGGGGATCAACATCACACACAATGCGTCACGAATTGCGGCAATGGCGAAGCCTGTATACAACGCAATTCTTCGTCATGCGCCACACAAGCCAGTTATCATCTTCGTGCCAACTCGTCGACAGGCAAGACTTACCGCCTTTGATTTGCTGACATTTGCCGCTGCTGAGGGACAGAAAAATAAGTTCTTCCACGCTGAGGAGGCTGATATTAAACCATTCCTCGATAGAATGTCGGATAAGACACTGAAGGAGACCTTGTCCCAGGGTGTAGCCTATATACACGAGGGCCTATCAAGTGACGATCGACACTTGGTCGAGCAATTGTTCGACAGTGGCGCTATTCAAGTGGCCGTGGCAACGCGCGACCTCTGCTGGGGATTGTCCATCAGCTGCCATCTGGTGATCATCATGGACACTCAATGCTACAATGGTAAAACTCATGCCTATGAGGACTATCCCATAACTGATGTACTGCAAATGGTCGGCAGGGCTAATCGGCCACTCGAGGATGATGACGCCAAGTGTGTACTCCTATGCCAGAGCTCGAAGAAGGACTTCTTCAAGAAGTTCCTCAATGAGCCTCTACCCGTAGAGTCTCACCTGGATCACAGGCTACACGATCACTTCAATGCGGAAATTGTAACGAAAACTATTGAGAACAAACAGGATGCTGTGGATTATCTCACTTGGACGTTTCTCTATCGAAGACTTACACAAAATCCCAATTATTATGGGCTACAAGGTGTTACTCACAGGCATTTGTCAGATCATTTGTCCGAGCTTGTTGAGAATACTCTTGGTGATTTGGAGCAAGCTAAATGCGTTGCTATTGAGGATGACATGGACACTTTACCACTTAACTTGGGAATGATTGCTGCTTATTACTATATCAATTATGCAACAATTGAACTGTTCAGTTTGTCGCTGAATAATAAGACAAAGATACGGGGTCTTCTAGAGATTATTGCAGCAGCTGCTGAATATGAAAGTGTACCTGTGAGACAGAGAGAGGAAAATCTGTTGAGGAGCTTGGCTCAGAGATTACCCCATGCACCACAAGCTCAGAGAATGGCGGATCCTCATATCAAGGCGCAATTACTACTTCAGGCACATCTGTCGAGAATACAACTTGGACCTGAACTCCAGAAGGACACGGAGCTGGTTCTGAGCAAAGTCATCCGGCTGATTCAGGTGAGATGGGTTTCTTGTATACACTCTCATAGCAATCAATATTGTTATGAAAATTATGTCTTCCACAGTGCGATTTAATTTTTGTTTAACATTCCTAGATGTTTCAACATACCAATTAAATGTTCAAAGACTGCTTTCAGAGAAAAGAAATAGGAATCATGAAATTTTGAATACTGGAATTCAACAGGTGTCGCTACCTCTGACTATGTCACGCGACTCACTGACCAATCACACTGCGCATCGCGCATTCAGACTCTCCTGTGCAAATGCGGGCAAACACGCATGCGCCAGCGGTAGTTATACAGCTTCGGATCTATACCGAATAAAAAAGTTTGAATAGTCATTAAAATTTCGCGCCACTCAAAATCAACTAATAACTAATAATTCACTACATGAAAGTGAGTCAAATTTTGATCGAAGCTAAGGTACACCGGGACACTCCAATGGCGACATTGATTAGCTTGATCACAACTTTCCTTCGTAAATAATGGTTGATTAAAACTTTTGGCGATTTTCATGCTTTATGTTAAAAAAAAAACCGGAAACTACTGCATGAATTTCTTTCAAAATCTAATCAGGTCTCAGCTGCGTGAAGACGCGTCGATTGGAAAAAAAATATCGAATTGGGTGATTCGTTTGCAAGAAATCGTCTAAAAATTGTGGGCACATGCGTACGCGTAAACACACACACACACACACACATACATATAGACATTTTGTTAAAAAATTCCAAAGCCCCCTTGAGGATTACTCTTGAGTCAACAAGTGCTAATGACTTGATTTTTCCTTCCACAGGCGTGCGTGGACGTTGTGAGCTCTTCAGGCTGGCTAACACCAGCATTTGCTGCAATGGAGCTAGCCCAGATGGTAACGCAAGCAATGTGGTCCAAGGACTCTCACCTGAAGCAATTGCCACACTTCACAGCTGAGACAATCAAGCGTTGCACTGATAAAGGTGTGGAGAACGTATTTGACGTTATGGAGCTTGAGGATGAGGACAGAAATAGGCTTCTACAACTGAGCGATGCACAAATTGCAGATGTTGCTAAATTTTGCAATCGTTATCCAAACATTGAAATGTCGTATGAGGTACAGGACAAGGATAGAGTTTACAGTGGAAAGAGTGTCAATGTTGTGGTACAATTGGAGAGGGAGGACGAAGTCATTGGACCAGTTGTTGCACCATTTTTCCCACAGAGGCGAGAAGAAGGCTGGTGGGTGGTTATTGGTGATCCTAAAACCAATTCACTGCTGTCCATCAAGCGGCTAACACTCCAACAGACTGGTACTGTTACACTTGATTTCGTGGCACCTGCACCTGGACAACATGGGTATACATTGTACTTCATGAGTGATGCTTACTTGGGGTGCGATCAGGACTACAAGTTTAATATCAATGTGCGAGAGTATGAGTCAGAGGAAAGCTCAGGATCCGAGTCTGAGTGAAGGGGTATTATTTTAAGTTCTATACAATAAGAAAATCCATGTAAATTCATTTTGAGACTTTTTTCCATGGATACACCGAGGAGATATCAGGTTGTCAACTGATGATTATTTTTGTCACCCAAATTCTTTGGTGAAAACGTCCTCGGGTGACCTGGAGTTTGTTTTCTCGGTGTAATCTGTTGATCTCGAGCATTATATTATTTATAATAGATTATTTACCTCAACATCAATTAAGCCGATATTCAATGTGAATGCTGTTTCAGGAAATGTAGGATTAAAATAATCAAAGTATGACCATTCAGAGGAAAAATAACGATGAATACAAGTATTATTAATTTTTATGATTTGGGGATTTTTGTTGACTTTTAAGACGCTGGTTTTTTACTAGGCTTATATCTCACATTGAGAATTCGATATCAGACAACAGTGGAAAAAAAGAAATTTCTTAGAAAAATGAAAAATGGAGGATTACTTCGCATAATTAGTTTTGGGACGATGCGAAAATTTTCGGATTAGCTTGATTTCTTACCGTCAAATTTGTACAGATTTGGAGGAATGTATGTGTACGTTTATTATTATGAGAAGTAAATGATATTTGAAGATGAAACTGGGCTATTTATTTTGTTTTTTGTATGGTAAAATAGAATTAGTGCGATTGCACTTTACAAGTATTGATGATTGAGACATTGAAATCGAGTAGGTTATTGTTATATAGCATTATTAAGTTGACAGGGGAGTTACAGTAATTACCCCGAAAATGAACTGATTCGTATAAGAATAAATTTGTGATTATTTTAAATAAAAATTTGAAACTAACACACAAAAAGACTCCGGTCCTTGACCCATGTTTTGTAAAATATATAATGCAACTAATAATAATTACAGTGTTCATTAAGTTTGCGATATTATATTATAGAGAAGAATAAATGAAATTCAACTAAATGATGTTTCTGCGCATGCGCAGGAGCAGGTAGACTCGAGCTCCACCAATGGAGACGGAGTGACTATCCTAACCTCGACGCTTATTTATTCAAGCAGTGTCATCATTCCAAAGCGACTTTTCTCGTGAGAGAACTATGATATAACATGTCCAGCGGATTTGTACATTCAATTCCAGTACCCAGGTTGTATAAAACAGCGGCGAAAACTGTGCGTCAAGTGACGGAGGAGGGTGCGAGTCTCAAACAATTGATTTACGAGAAAAAACATCCGGTAAGTGCACGTGGTTGACTCCACCTCAACTACAACAATTTTGAATTTTTTTTTTCAGTTTGTTATCTGTTACTTTAGTCCTGGTATATTCTCTGCAAGAATAAACAGTTTTAGAAATGTGAAACTCCCATAGAGTTTTTTTTTTTCTTTAATTAATGAACTTTTTTAAGATCACATTTTCAAAACAACTTTGATTTGTTTAAATTGAGTTTCTAATTTTGATTGAGTTTCTCAACTCGTAATATACTTGAATTAATTTTATTACTTTATTACTTAAATTACTGAAAAAATTCACAACCACAATTTACCAGTTTTAAAATTGTTAAATTTCTGAACAAAAAATTTCCTAAATTATCATAATTGTACAAAAGTTTTTAGATTTTTCATATGCTGAGTATTTTCACTGGTTCAAATCTTTAATCACTCAAGACTAAAAATTTCTTTTTAACAATTAAAGGAAAAAAAGCATGTCAATTTTCAAATTTTTGATAATTGAAAAAAAAAAAATTTTGTCCAGATGTCCATTTTCGAATTTGAAAAATTTTTAGACTATAAACTTTTGATTAATACGGAAATTTTTAAAAACAAAAAATTCTTAACATTTCAAAATTTCGAAATTTCTATTATTGAACATGCCCCCCTCCCACCCCCCCTCTTACCCAACTACTGACCCCATCTGCAACCACAGAATTTAAAAGGGGTCTACGCACTCGCCACAACAACGCTCCACAATGCCGGAAAATTGAATCAAATAATTCGCCAGACCCAACTGCTCTTCAAAGAGCCCCGTTTAGATCCATGGCTCGCCCGAGTCCTAATAACCGAGCTCATCTGGGGCAAGGGTGCCATTAGAAGCGACTCAAAGCCGATTCAAACGATTCTCACGTACGAGCCTGAAATTCGCAATTATTTGCAAAATTCCATCCCAGAATCAGCCGAAGATGAGCCCAAGAAGAAAGGTAATAACCACCACAATTCAATTGACCTTTCGTATTTTTCCAGATAGCGTAAAGCAGTCTGCCAATGACCCACCACCTTGATGGTCCTCATCATCCGAAATAGTCGAATTCAATCAAGAGATCGATCGAGATTCAAGCCATTCCTATCGTATTTGCCACGCAAGCAAAAGCCCAAAGATCCCAAAAGATCAGTCAAATCCGTCGATATGAGTTATGTCAATGTACTGGGTTCTCTCTTTCTCTATAGCGTTGCTATGTTCACCCTGCCATTTATGGCGTTCTATGGGGTCCAGCATTTCCTAAATACCGAACACCACTTTGAGAAATTTACAAACAATTGTATATCAGTATTCGCCGCTGTTATTGTGGTCAATCTCATCATCGCTTGTTATGCATACAAAGCTATGATGGAACCTGATGATCCCAAGGACCCTGACGATGTGGGAGATAATGAGGAACATGATAAGAGAGATTGATTGAGGACACACACTGCATTTATTGACATACGATACTCAACAAATTTATTGTCGATGAACATTGGAAATTTGGATAATAATATCAATAGAATTTAGCAAAAAAAAATATGTCAAAAAATTATTTGACTCTTCAAGAGTGGAACGAATTTTCACGAATTTTTTTTGCAGACTTTTGCATTACTCTTTAAACAAGTCATCATATTTCCATAGCTCATATTGGTTTCCAGATATTCTGCTAAAGTGAGAATCTTTTACTCACTTCCGGTTTTTTATTTTGTGATTGTAGACAGTATTGATGTACCACTGAGAGGTCAAAGAAATGAATGTTATTGAACGATTTGTGAATAAATTTGTGTTACCAAGATCTTCTGCATTTTGATTTAGTCCTGCATAGAGCGTTTAACCCTCAAAGTCCTTTATTGATTTTGTTTTGCAGATAAGAAACCAAGATATGTACGGATTAATACTTTGGTGAAGGGAGTTGAGGATGCGATTGAGGGGTTCAGAGGGGATGGCTGGGAGCTCTTACCGAGACCTAAGAGCTATCAAGAGTTTTTAGATTCTGTGAAGCAACTGGGAGATTGGCCTTATCCTACTTTCATTCAGGACTATCATGTTGATGAGCTTTTTGCATTTCCAGCTGGTACACAATTCTATGATCATCCTGGCTATCAATGTGGTGCCATTGTGCTTCAGGATAAGGTAAACATTTTCTCTTTATTTCTGCAATAATGAGAATAAATTTGGAAGATATTCCTTCAGTAGTTACCGACATGTCTTTCGTATTTGTTTTGTTTATTATAATAGCAATAATTATACGATTTACAAACGGTTTGTGCCATTCGAAAGATGAGACTTGAGAGTACTAGATTGAATTATTTGAGAATTTTCGGCGAAAATTTTCTCCGATAAACCATGCTCATGATATATGCAAAAAAATTGTACAAAAGTTTATTACACCTAAAAAACACGAAAATATTTTTTAAGAAATGTTAAGAAATTGGGGGGGGGGGGGGAAGCTTGACTTTTCAGCTCTCCAAATCTCTTCGCAAATTTGATCTAGTTTCAATGGTTTTCGAGAAAATTGCTAAGGAAATAAAAAACTGGATGGTTTCAGTGGAGAGAAATATTGTAAATGACAGAGATTTTTAGTAATGGTAGACGATTATGGAATGGACATTTGCAGTTGTATCATCAAATCTTATATTGTGTGTATGTGTTTCAGGCCAGCTGTTTGCCAGCCTATTTACTAAATCCTAAGCCATTGTCTGTGGTGCTAGACATGTGCGCTGCACCTGGCATGAAGACAACGCATTTAGCAGCGATACTTCAAAATAGAGGGTAATTAAAAATATTTCAATAATCAAATACGTCATGTGGGACTTTGGTCACATAATTTCGGTCTTTCTGTTGTTTTATTTATGGGTACGAGTCCGGTGGCGCATGCGCATTTCGTTTTTTCGCCGCACTCACTGGTGGCGCGTCGGTTTCGGTCTTACGCTTTTCGATTATTTCGATATATATCGATAGTTTCTCTGGCCTCTCGTTTTTTACTATGGTTATAGAATATGCGTCACCATGTCAACTCAGTCATACTAAACATTTTTCATTTTATAAACGACAATTTATGAGCTCTGAATTAAGAAATATTGAAATTAAATTTTACATTTTACTTTGGCATTGTCCCATTGTAAAATCAATTTGTAGAATGTCCCATATACATTCCATGTGTGGAATTTGTTTTTGCTACCCTAAACGACCACTGTGGCCGCATAAAAATCCGGCATTTCTAATAAAAAAAAAAAAGTGTTATTTTTTATTTTTGAGACGTTCCAATATTGACATTTTTTCATCTGAACTTTTTTCCAGGAAAGTGATCTCAGTGGAGAGAAACGAAAGGCGTTATCAAGTTCTGTGTGATATGGTGAGCAACGCAAATGCACACTGCGTTCAGACATTGAATGATGATGCATTGAACCTGACTGAGGAGACGTGTCCAGATGTCGAATATATTTTGGTTGACCCCAGCTGTTCTGGCTCAGGTACTTTGTCATTTTTCCGGGATTAAGAGCTCATGAAAAAAATTGAAACTTCAAATTTTTGGCCTTTTTAAAGATTTAAAAGTTGCAAACTTTAGAGAATTTGAAGGGTTTCTACGTTTGGGGACGCTTTGAGAGCTTGAAAAAGTTGGCACATTTTGAACATAGTTTGAAATTGGCAATAACATTTGAAAAACGATGTTATTGATAATAAATTAGAAGATTTAACTTTCCATAACACACAAACTTTTGTCAGAAGAATTTGTCAGGAGAAGAAAAAAAAAGTTTGCAAATTTAGTTGGAAAGTTTTGCAAAATTTCAAGTATTTTGAAAAATTGGGAAATTCAAAATTTCAAGAAACTTTGAGGAATTCTACTCAGTTGTTAGTCGTCCAAAAATTCCAACATTTTTAAACATTTTAAAAATACAAACGTTTTTGTTTTTTGTTTGGTTCTACAAATTTCAAAATTTTTTGGAACTTCCAGAATTCTGGTTGTATTCTCAATTGAAAAAATATGGAACATTTTAGGCGTTAGCTTAAAATTGCAAGAGCGCTTGACAACTTACCAACTTCAAAAAACTCAGCCATTTCGCTTTAATCATGGCAAGTTCTGGAATAATTTAAACTTTCGTAACATATAGAATTCTCGCAACAATTCAGAAATGTATAGAATAATAAGATTGAAAAAAAAATCATAAAAAATCAAAAATAATTTTTTTTAACTTCAAAAAAATTGAGAACTTTGAATAATTCTGAAAAATTTTAATAAACTAAAATCTTAGAAGTTTGGAAAATTTTATAAATTTCAGAAAATCTGATAATATCAAAACATCGGAATGTCCGAGAAATTGTCAAAAGTTTTCTTAAAAAATTGTCAAAAAATTGAAAAATTGTCCAAACCTTTCAGACTTCAACAAAATTGAGAAATTTGAATAATTCCAAAAAAAATCAATAAATCACAAAATTTCTGGACTTTAAAATATTTTATACATTTCAGAAAATCTAATAATGTATAAAAAAATGTAAATATCAGAGAAACTTTCAAAAATTTCACAATTTTCAAAAAAAAAATGAAAAAAAAGTCAGAAAAACATTGCATAAAAAAGTTCAAAAATTCCAAAAGTCGTACCATTCTCACTTCTATGTCAGTCAACAAAAAAGTCAACAATTGTAGATTTCTTTACACATTCATCAATTCCAAAAAAATCCAATACTTCCGAACCCGTTAAGATTCGTGCAACTGCATACTGTCAACTGAACATTCAATTAATGTTCTTTCCCCCTTGGCAGGTATGGACCGCCCGGACTTCGAGAACGACCAAGGGAAGTGTGCCCCAGCTCGTCTAAAGCGTCTCCAGTCGTTCCAAGTTCTCCTTCTGCGTCACGCCCTTTCCTCATTCCCCTCCGTCAAACGCGTAATCTACAGCACTTGCTCCATGTATCCCGAGGAAAATGAAATGGTGGTGGACGAGGTCCTAGCCACCATCGGTAATGCTTACAACCTAGTTCCAATCAAACAACTGCTAAAAAATCAGTGGCTGAACCTAAGCGACAAAGACTACACTTGTGCAGACAAATGTTTATACGCAAGACCCGACATAGACTACAGCAACGGCTTCTTCGTTGCAGTCTTCGAACGAGATCCTTCAGTTCCTCTGCCCGAGGTCCACAAAAAAAGAACCGTCAATGAAAATTCGGAGAATGACGAGAATGGTCAAAGGAAAAGAAGGAAAGTTGATAAAAAAAATAGACACTCAGCAGCTGAAGATGATAAAAAAATTGACGACTTGAAAAATGAAATTGTTGACGAATACGAAGAGAAGAAAAATGCTAAAAAATTGTCTAAAAAATCTGATAAACGAATGAACGAAAATGAAGCAGTTGATGATGGTGCAAAGTATTTGGGTGACATGCAAGTCAAGGAAGGTGGAGAGAAAAAATGCAAAAAGAAGAAGAGAAGTAGAGACACAGAGGTTGTGCTAGCTGATGAATGTTTGGAACATGACATTGTTGGTAAAAGTGAAAACATTGTTGAGTTATCGGCAGAACGTGAAGGCGCGAAGAGTGGAAGTAAAAGTTTGAAGATTAATTCAGAAGGCTTGGAAGTTAGTGAATGTCGAGAGAAGAAATGGAACAAGAGTAAAAGAAGGAAACAGGAGGTGAAAGTCGAGGAGACTGATGGGTGTTTGAAAAATGAAGGGATTTTGGAGAATGAAACTATGAAGAAATGTGTAAAAGAAGAGCATTCTGACGAGAAGCGTTCTGGGAAGAAACGTAAGAGTAAATGTAAGGAGGATAAAGTGGGAGAAGAGGCCAGTTGTGATGTGGGAGATGTAAAGGCAGATGTAGGTGAAACTGGAGCAAGTGAAACGAAGAAGAAGAAGAAGAAGAAGAAGAGGAAGAAAAGTAAGGAAGAAAGTGAAGAGACTTAATTAAACAGGGATTATTCAAAGGCTGTGGGTGCATTGAACGATGAAGATAGGAAGAGCAAATGATCATCTGGAGGTTGTGTGGAAAATGCGAAAATGTGGAAGGTTGAAAAACTAGAGAGCAAATGAGACCAAGGATAGTGGGCAGAAAAGAGGGAGACGTGTAAGGATAATTTTTATGAGTAAAATGAGATTTTTAAGGATGAGATTGTTGAGGAAATATTGCCATTCAATAACGTTAACCCCTCAAGTACTCCACTACACTTACATATATTTATGTAATTTCCCACACATGTATTTTTTCTAAGCTATTTTCATTTTTTTCAATGGATATTTTCTATGCTATTTGAATAAAATTTATAAATCTGTTAACCTAGGATTGTCATTTCATTTAATTGAAAGTTATGTTTTAGTCAATACAAAAAATGTTCATTAGCGTATGGAATATGCACAGGAAAATCCTTATTTGAGTATTTTGACGAGTAACTGAAGAAATAGGGTTGAAAAAGATTGTAAATTTTGTAGCGAATTGCCGAAATGAAATGAATCAATTTTAACCCTTGAGGTGCCGCGTTACGAGAAGACCGAGGGGATTTCCTGTCCTTGACGGCGGTCTGTTCATTAGCACTTCTCTCGAAAGCTATTGAAACTAGATCAAAGTTGCGAAGAGATTTGGTTTCCTCGAGTGGTCGCACCTCTCCACCACGCGTATCTAGTCGCGTGTTAAAGGCATGCGCAATCCGTATATTCTTGAGTGCGATGTTGCCAGAGCGCTTCGCAGTACCCAATTCAAGGCCCGCCAAATTCAAATACACGTAAAGTTGAATGACTTGAAACTCATCATATATATAACTAATAATTGAAAGCATAATGAATTGAAAGAATTATGTTTTATTTGTTGAATTTTTTAATTCCGAACAAAAAACAACCCGAGATGTGGCAACGTCACATGGCAAAATTCTCTAACGTAACTAGTTGCACCACGAGCGCAGCGCACTCTTCTCTCGACCGCGCTCCATTTAAAAATTAATGAAAAAAATTATGCGGTGAATGTAAAAATATGAAACCGAGTTGATTGGGAGATTTGGAGATTGGGAGATTTGCCAGAGAAGACATTTGTTTGTACAAGGAAATGAGAAATTACAAATTTTTCTTATGAAACGTAATAACTTTAAACCGAAAACTATTGTCTGAATGAAATTGATTCACGTAGATCGGAAAATTCGGTACAAAGTTACAACAGTGAGATTAGTTCAGGGTCGGATTGCATTTCTTGTTGCACGGGCGATGTCCCGCGTCGATGCGGATCACTTCGGCGTTGATAAAGTGATTTTCAATGATGCATTTCATCAGATGAGCCATTTCTTGGGGTCTCCCCAGTCTCACAGGATTCATCGTTTCATTGATGAAGAAATTCTGTTCCTCGGTGGAGAAGCCATCTGAACAAAAAAAAGGATTGAACTTGACGAAAAGGTCCGCAGATGTAAGACACAAAATTTTTAAATGCAAAGTTCTAGTAAATTTTTTTATGCTCTTCAAATTTTTGAAGTTACACAGCAACCTTCAGTATCGAAATAACAAAAAAATCACTCATTTGTCAATTCAAATTTCTACATTTGTTATATTGTGATATTCCTCAAATCCTCACAATCTTCAAATTCGTTTTGTGTTTAATTGTTAGAAGTTCGGAAAATCTCCGAATTTTGCCGATTCAAAAAATTTGTAAAACATTTTATTGTCAAGAAGTCTTAGTTCTCCGAGTCCGATAGTAAAAGGGATAGACGAAAGAAACTATCGATATATATCGAAATGATCGAAAACGGTAAGCCCGAAACCGCCGCGCCACCAGCCCGCGGGGCGAAGGACGCGCCACCGGCTCGTATCTAAAAAGTGAAGGTTCTTGCATTGGATCTTTATTTTATCTTTTTTTAACCGCGATGATAAATTCAATGGAAAAAATTGGCCTATTCAGTCAATGCAATGAAGTAGTATAAAATACAAACAACTCAAGTTGCAAAGCCCAACGTTTCGAACACCCTATGCGGCATCTTCAGCGGCAATTTATTTCTGCGAGAAAGGAGAGAAAAACTGACATAAATGTCCATTGACGGACAAATTAAAGATCAATAAAAATTAACAGAGTCTTTGAAAATATTACCTTGTAGAAGAGAGAGAGAAATTAGAACACATTGTAAACAAACCTCAGCAGTCCCCAAAACCTCATGTAAAACTGTCTTTTGAAAGGGATTTTGAATCTGGCGAAGCCATTTTAGAATGCCATAAAGAAGGAAAACTCACGCTTAATCATGGTTGTATCGCATAATCCTGGAGCAAGTGCAACTACACGAATGCCCATAGGTGCTAAAAATCGGGCAAGTGGTTCAGTCAAGGACATGACAGCGGCCTTGGATGCTCCATATGCCATGTTCATATCGGAAACACCATAGCCAGCGATGCTGCCTATATTTATAATGACTCCCCTCTGTTTATCATCATCCGGATCATTATCCTTCATCAGTGCCACGGCAAGTCGCATTACGTTGAAGGTACCAAAGGTATTCACCTCGAAAAATTTATTCCAACCCTCCACCGAGTGCGGCTGATCGATGTCAAAGTTGTAGAAGGGCTCGCCACCAATTATTCCAGCGCAGTTTATCAAGACGTTGAGCTTGCCCATTTTCTCTTTCATCAGTTTTAAAACTGCTACAACGTCTTTTTCACTAGTTACCTTTATGTGAAGATTCAATAAACTGGCAAATTATTTTTCCAAATTTATTGTTGGGGAAATACAGGGAAAAATTGTTTTATTTCCCCTGCCATTTGAAGGGAAAAAAGAATAAAATTTCCAAATGATCGGATTTTAACCATTCTCAAACCCCCCCCCCTCCCCCCGCCAGCAGTGCAGCACTGCCAGTGCCAACGAGCAGAGGGGAATGCACCCCCCACTACACGCGACATTAGGAATAGCGCTTGAGGGGTATGGTCGTTGCCTACCACGTGACCTAATGGGCGAGAGGTGGGGGGCGCCAGACAACATGCATTGTCTCTCTCTCTTCCTTCCTCTGGACACGCCCCTTGCTAGCGCGGAGGTGGTAATCTCTAACTCCCCGTACGCGTAAACCTCAGCCCACGTACTTGGGAGCTATCGAGAGTGCACATTTCTCATTGGGAAATTCTATTTCTTTTTTTTTCTTATCTTTAGTTTGATTGAAAATTGAAAAAATTGGGAAAACGGTGAGCAAAGTGCAACCGCTTGTGATTTCATCTGTGTACTTACATCTGTGCACATGAACATGGCATTCTCTCCAAGCTCTTTAGCAACATTTTCCCCGGCTCTATTTATGTCCGCAATCATCACCTTTCCACCATTTTTTATAATCATTTCAGCTGTGCACTTTCCCATTCCTGAAGCACCCCCGGTAACTAATGCAACAACGTTCTGGAAAAAAAAATTATTGCTTGATCAGCTTAGTCAAATAACATTGTGATGTTTGTTAGCAATCGCATTTGCGTCGATGAACATCGATATTTGGCATATCGATTCAGGTTTAGTTTTCAAAATTAGACTTTGAAGAATTAAAAAAAAAAATAGAGTTTGAAGGGGTTGCATGGGTTTCGTCGGGGAAAGAACGGCCGATTTTCAATAACTTGTTTTTTATATAAAAAATGAAATATTCAGTTCAAAATTTGTATTGTCTTGAAGATACATGTTTGATGAAGGATGACTGGAATTAAAAAAAAAAAATACTAAAAACTCTGCCATTGCGACGTCATTTCCGGCGAGCCCTCGGGGAAAAGGTGCATTCGCGTTAACAGCAGAACTCTTAGCAGGATCATCCGAAGTGAAAAGCAAAAAATTCGTGTTTAGTCAACAGTTGAAACTAGAACTTGGACGAAGGAAAAAAAATAAAAGTGAAAATTGAATTTTTGGCGGAGGTTTTTATGAAAAAAGTAATTGAAAAAAAAGTCCCTCGTCCAAGTCCTTGTAAATAGTATCTCGAAGACCTGTGTCAAATTTCATCAAGATCGGTAGAGTAGTTCTCGAGAAACCTTGACAACTGATTTTGAAAATATAGTTTTGAAAAAACGCGTTTCAAGTTTTGATTAACAATTATACTGTATCGCAAAAACTGTTACTCGGATCGACTTGAAATTTTAGGACAATATTCTCAAGATGTAGAATTTTAGGAGACAATAAAAAAAAATCGATTTTTTGAAACCGTGAAACCCATGTAGCCCCTTAAGGATACCAAAATGCTACCCGTCAAATTATGGCGTTAACTGGCCATGTCATTACATGTTACCTTCATTGTCATTTCCATATTGACACTCGTAAATCTCTGATGCACAACCAGCCTCCAGTAGATCCACTGTACGACTGGTATTCGCGGTAAGTTAGGCGGGCATATAATACAAATGTATCTCTCGATAACGATTTAATCTACAATGTATAAATAGCGCTCTCCGTGTTCGATTATGCTAAAAAAAAACAATTTCTCATTTCGACTTCGATTACATATTATCGAATGGTTTAACTCGCGACAGACGGTCATTAATGAGACAATCCAAAAGTATATTTCGCAACAAGGAACGACTTTTGGTGATTTACTTGCCACCAATGACAGAATAATCACTTTGCTAATTAATTATGATTTCTTATGAACTTTTGTGGTTTATTGTGGAACATAAACACTCTGTGTACTATATTTCGGGGATTTGTTTACCAGTGATGCATTGTAATTATGATATTGCCGAGGTATTATGACTCAATTAATCCATAAGATCCGGGTTTTCTGCTTTGTCTTGTTATTGTCATACATTTATTTTTGAACGCTCCGTTAATGTTGCTGCTGATGATCGGATTGACTATGAAATTTGCGGAGGCCGATAAGCCGCGCTGAATTGCAATTTGGAACTTGAAGTAAAAACAGTTTTCCGAAGTTGAAGATACTGTTAATCATTGATTCCGAAAAAATGAGATCTTTCATTTTTCCAATTTGGAACAAGCATCTTTCGTTTTTTTCTCTAATTATCGCGTACATATAAAATTTGCCAAAACTGGACTCTAATATCAGTGTAAATTGGAGATTATGATTTAAAACAATGCAATCATATCAATATACAAACGAGTTTGTATTTTGTTTCCATCTCACGATTTTCAACAAATGAAATTATCGGTTTGTGATACCTGAAGTAAGAAACGAAAACTTTTCATTAACACACACCCCAAA
Organism: Asobara japonica; assembly: GCA_026005395.1. Lineage (NCBI taxonomy): Eukaryota > Metazoa > Arthropoda > Insecta > Hymenoptera > Braconidae > Asobara > Asobara japonica. The sequence goes on along the minus strand of BQMI01000151.1, from coordinate 1,977,164 downwards.
TTATTCCGGACATAAATTATGATCTAGAAAATAACGCTCGGCACATATATAACATATAATTTAACACACCAGACTGGAAAACAGGTGGCTTCTTACCGTGGACAGAAAATGTGCATAACGCCATCTTACGCCCTGCGTTAAACTATGACGAACGCGTCATTATCGACGTTCCCCTGCAACACGTTGTAAATGGGTCTAGATGTGCGTGAATGCTCTATTCTTCTCTCTCTCCTGCTCCCCTCCCCGTACCTCGCATACCGTCTCGGCATCCTAGCGAGGAAGGTACGTACGCACTCCATATATGGCGCTTCCCCCTCCCCAATGGTGTCGGTTTTTGTAACATAGGGACTCGCGTGTATTCGATTCACACCCAAATTAAGGCGCTTATAGAAATTTCACTTCCAAAATGGAAAATCGCCTAATTTAAATTCCGCTAATTTTTAATTCACGCACTTTTCCAAACACTCATTGGATCACCTGATGCACGCGATGGTTCCATAAAGCATAACTAATTGATAAAATACCCGGTACTATCTAAGTAACATTCGCCTTACTCACCACCATTTTTCACTTGACCTCTCGCCACTTGCACTGTCTCGTTCATTATTCTCTCCTGAATTTTCTATCTACCGAGGTGCCGAGACAAATGATAGTCTTATAATATCCCGACGCCTGATATTATCCAAAAGTGGGTCGAATGGCCTTGGACCCTTAAAATACTTTGCATTATCACGGACATAATCGCATGATAAATTGCAAAGTGTTTGGTCTTATGTGCCAACCTGAACTTGAAAGAAAAATTCATCGGATAGTCCCGTACTGTCTCACCTATTTAATTGACCTTAAAGTAAAAACTAATTACAAATAAAATGCAACGACCCGCCTATATTGATGGCGCTCATCTGGGTCAATTTCACCTACAGCCCATAAATTTTAATTGCAATAAAATCACAACTTTTGCATATAGAAAATCACCACTTGCTGCAGTGGTTGGCAATAAAAAAACTCGTCATTCCAGTGACACAATTAGCGGGTCTTACCCGACAATCTAAGAACTGCATGGACGGGGAAAAGGAAAAATTAAAATGGTTAAAACCAGGAATTCTCCGTCACTCGGTCAGCTCAACACGCTAAAAACTCATTCGCTTTTGGAGACGTGTCACTGCAACACATGGCAATGGCCCCAAGATAATCAATGGAGAATTATTTCTTGATGAGGAGACGGTGGTGGTGGATTGTTCTTGGAATTGGTATACATTAAATATGAAGAGTAGGCAGTTGATATGGAGGCCATTTATATTGATATAACAATCGTCCACTTAAGAGAATATTGCTTTTTGTTACATCGGTTGAGTGGAAATCGAATTTCCTGGAAGTCTCCCCGGAACTGAACTTGCATTTAGAACCGTTTCTGGAACTGAAGTTCCACCTGCATCAGTGCCAGGAACCGTTCCTGGAATGTTTTCTGGAGCTCAAGTTCCACCTGGAACAGTGCTAGGAACCGTATTTTGAAATTCAAGTTTTACCTGGACGCAGTTCCAGGAACTGTTTTCTGAAATTCAAGTCCCACCTGGAACAATTCCAGGAACCGTTTCTGGAACGTTTTCTAGAACTCAAATTCCACCTGGAACAGTGCTAGGAACCCTTTTCTGAAATTCAAGTTCCACCTGAACGCAGTTCCAGGAACCGTTCCTGGAACGTTTGATGAAACGCAAGTTCCACCTGGAACAGTCCCAGGAGCCGTTCTAGGAACGTCTTCTGGAATTCAAGTTCCACCTAGAACACTTCCAGGAACCGTTCGTGGAGCTGAAGTTCCACCTCGACGCAGTTCCAGCAACCGTTTTCTTAAATTCACGTTGCACGTGGAACAATTTCAGGAACCGTTCCTGGAAGGTTTGATGAACCGCAAGTTCCACCTACTAGAACACTTTCAGGAACCGTTCCTGGAACTAAAGTTCTACCTGGAACAGTTCTCAGAACGGACCACTCGCGCCAACCAGTTTTGGGATTCTGAAGAATTGTCTCGTTGAATATGACTTAGAAATCTGAATGAACGAAGAATGCAACATGTTACAATTTAATTGCCACGTCATTTATAGATTTACGGGGCAAAACGGGTGGGAACCATGCAAAAATTGCGGATACAACAGTTTTTCATCAATTGAGGTGACATTTTCGTAACACACACCGGAAATTTATATCAAAGTGAGTGCACCATGGCTGATCAAACCACGTTTAGAGATAGAAAAAAAATTCTCTAATCCACATATAGCTAAATTTTTCAAATTATTTTGAGCATTATTTTGCTGAAAAGTATACTTTTAACAAATATGAAAATAGGGTTGATAGGGGTGAAAGTACCGCGTACCCCAGTGCGTGACTCTACCTTGAGGGCGATAATTTCTCCATGCCACTTGAGAGTCCCGTTATAACTCCCTACCTGGGCTACATTTATAGTACAAAATTCCCCCCCCCCCCCCAAGAATTAGTCTGTTATCTCACGCTTACGTCGCTGGAGGAACTCGATTGGTTGACTCTTACCCCACGACTTGGGGCTTTTGATAATCACGTTATTATATTAAGTACACTGGAGCTAGGCCTATGTGCGTGTATCAGCAACATTTGCCCGAGTTATTCCCTCTATTAATCTTTGCGTGGAGCAAATCGAACGTTTTCACATTGAAAATTAGTGTCAATTGTGTGATTTTGTAGAAAGGGTGTGGCTCTGAGCTTTAGCAGATTTCCATTTATATTTCACTAGCAATCAAGATTGATCGTAATTGACCGAAATTGACTCTTACATCGGCAAGTCAAGTGGCTTGCGATAAAATCAAATCAGTTTGGCAAAATACTAGCTTCTCTCTTCGTAATTCAGGGGAAATAAAAAAGTTTGATCGGATCTGGAAGTTGGGTGCATGTAGGTGGGGCAGAAATGGGGGGCAGCAGTGTGGACATTCGCGCAGAAATTACTGGGACTAGGCCAGATGGAAGAATGCGCTTTTTTTCGTATTCTTGGGGAGGTAATTCAGGGGGGAGGGGCGTGGGGTGGGAAATGTGTTTCATGGACGGCTCTAGAAAGTAAACAGTGGTCGAAGGGAGATTTCACGGGGCTACTTCGGCATTTGTAGACCATCTGCGGAAGGAATTCCATCTGTAATTACGTCATTTATTTCCATTAATTGAGGTCCAACTTTTTACCCGGATACGGGCGAATTTTATATTACGGATAAGGAAGAAAATACCAATGATAAACGTTAGTAAAGAAATTGAAAATTGTAGAAAAAAGGAGTATTACTCAAGTTTGCCTGAAATTTTGAGAGTTAATAAGAGAATAAATGGTTAAAAAAATGTAAAAATTTTGAGCATTTGAAAGTTCTAAAAATAAAAAAAAAATGGATTTTCTGCAATTTTAGCAATTAAAAACAGGAACAATTCCTAGAACTTGGAAGTCATCTGGAACAGATCTCGAGACTGTTCTCCCAGTTGGAGTTATAATTGGAACCGTTTCCGAAATTGAACTTGCATTTGGAACCATCAGTGGAACCGTTGGCGAATCTGAAGTTGGAACATTCTGCAAATTCTCGAACAATTCTCAGACTTGAAGTTGAGCCTAGAACAGTTCTCGAAACTAAAGTTCCACCTGGAACAGCTCTCGGAACTAGTTTCATCTGAAACTGTTCTCGGAACTAATTGCACCTGGAACCGTTCGCGGAACTAGTTTCACCTGGAACAGTTCTCGGAACTCGTTTCATCTGGATCGGTTCGCGGAACTAGTTTAATCTGGAACGGTTCTCGGTACTAGTTTCACTTGGAATGGTTCTCGGAACTAATTTCACCTGGAACGGTGCTCGGAACTCGTTTCATCTGGAGCGGTTCTCGGAACTAGTTTCACCTGGAACGGTTCTCGGTACTAGTTTCACCTGAAACGCTTCTCGGAACTACTTTCACCTGGACCGGTTTTTGGAACTAGTTTTACCTAGAACAGTGCTCGAAACGAATTGTACTTGGAACAGTTCTCGGAACTAGTTCAGCCTCGAACGGTTCTCGGTACTAGTTTCACTTGGAACGGTTCTCAGAACTAATTTCACCTGGAACGGTTCTCAGAACTAATCTCACCTAGAACGGTTCTCGGAACTGAACGGACCCATCACCTGAAACAGGGCTTGGGACTGTTCGTACACTTTTAACCGTTCTCGGAACTAAACCCACTAGCCCAGAATATTCTTCAGGTCCTGTGAATACATTGAGTTTCGAGTGTTTCACATAAATGTCCGGTATTGAAAATTTTATTCGTATGCGCGATAATTACAGAAACAAATAGAAGATGGTTGATCCAAATTGGAAAATTAAGACCTCTCATTTTTTGGGGTTCAATGATTAACAGTATCTTCAGCTTCTAATTTCAAATCGTAATTAAGCGCGCGAAGCATTTGGACTTGCTATGGTTTACAATCGTCCCCAAATGTTTAGTCGCGCTACTCCAAGCTATTTGTGATAGTAAAAAATTCATTAAAATTAAAAAAAAATCCATACTGTGCCTTAGTCACAACACCGCACATTCACGATGCCGAAAAACTGACACTTATAAATTCCTCGCGTGAACGATTGAATCGGCCGATAAAGCCCGATACTACAGAGAAGGAAGAAAAAAAACATTTCGGTTTGAAGAAATAGTAAATTATGCCGCTTGTAAAATTTCAAGGAATCTACTATATGCATGAATTTCTCATGATCTATTATATATTCTGACATGAGAAGGCGATGTAATTACAGATTATCGTTGACATCGCGAGACTACTTTTTAGGACACACGAAGGTATTTCACGTGCGTCAAAATATGGAATACTTGGGAGTTAAAACAACAACGATCTATTATTAGTTTCATAATGTTCTCAATATGTCCGTGGTATTATCCTTGGTAAGGTGCCATGATAACAATAGATGGTGAGGAATTTTGTCAGTGAGGGAAGTGTTGTCGCTTGAATTCTGTCCACTGTAGAATTTCTTTGGGTACATCCGCAAACGTTTCAGAATACAAAAACGAAATGATTGACGAATGAATAACCAGAAACTTTCAATCTAAAAAATATCCTCTTCTCTACAACATATTTCCCTTCAGGAAATTGAATTTCCTGGAAGTCGTTCCGGAATTGAACTTGCATCTGGAATGGTTTCTGGAACTTACGGTCCACCGGAAACGATTCCAGGAACCGTTCTTGGAAGGTTTTTTGGAACTCAAAATCCACCTGGAACAGTTACAGGAAGCATTTTCTGAAATTCAAGTTCCACTCGGAACAGTTCTAGGAACCGTTCCTGAACAGTTCCTGAAACATTTTCTGAAATTGAAGTTTCACCTGGATCAGTTTCAGGACCCGTTCGTGGAACGGTTACCGGAACTCAAGCTCCACTCTGAACAGTTCTAGGAACCGTTCCTGGAACATTTTCTGAAACTGAAGTTTCACCTGGATCAGTTCCAGGAACTGTTCCTGGAACGTTTTCGGAAACTAAAGTTCCGCCTGGATCAGTTCCAGGAGCCGTTCGTGGAACGTTTACCAGAACTCAAGTTCCACCTGGAACAGTTTCAGGAGCCGTTCTCGGAAATTCAAGCTCCACTTGGAGCAGTTCTAGGAACCGTTCCTGGAACATTTTCTGGAACTGAAGTTTCTCCTGGATCAGTTTCAGCAACCGTTCCTGGAACGTTTTCTGGAACTAAAGTTCTACTCGGAACAGTTCCCAGAACGGACCATTCGTGTGAACCAATTTTGGAATTTGACTGCGAAAAAAATATCGTTGTTTTAAATTTTAACTTGAAATTGAGCGCGCGATGCGCGCACTTGGGCTTATCATATATTGCGGAAGTATTGAGGTGAGGGTAACTGACTCCAGCTAGTGTTAAAAATCAAGCACCATTGCTACTTTCTAGCCAGTAATTAGTCAGTAGTAATCGGAACGATGTCAGGTGACGGCTGACAAGAAAAATTGTTGTTGGATAATAAATCTTACATCATTAATGCATCAGTAATTTCCGTCACAATTCATGAGCTCATTTATTCTTCAAGAAAATAAGTATGGTGTTTCATTGATCAGGAATGGTTAATTAAACATTGAATAACTTGCAGAAAAGGAATAAATTACCAAATGCCCTCATGCATTACTAAATAAGGTCATTTTAAATTAGCACCAAAAGGATTCACTTCGGCGATAGTGGATTTATATATATATACATATATACTTGTCTATTTTTTTGTTTTTATTTACGATTCGACTCGATTTAGGATGTACGATGGACGTTGCGTAGCTGACCATTCTGTAACTCTGCGAGCGCCCGCGAGCGGAGGGGAGCGCGTCCCCACTACACGTGACCTTGGAAATTGCGCGTGAGGGGTACGACCGGTTCGTTACACCTCCTTCGTTGTACCTCCTTAATTATGACAATTATGGAAAAAAGTCATAAGAAATTAAATGTGCATTTCCGATCACGGAGCAAGTTTTGTTTACCACTTTTTGCCGTATCTCTCACCGTTTTTGCAATAGAGCGTTGTGAACAATTCAATTGATGGTAACAAAAAAACTGCTCGGTCAATTTTACCTAAAAACTAATTCGATGGGAGTACACGTAAGACCATTTTCAATGACATTCTTCACTCTTTAGGAGAATGCCAACCAAGAAATGTCCTCGACATTTTCTCCATCGCGAGCTTTGATTGTGCGACCTCATTGGGACAATCACTTGGTACACTGCTCATTATTTTTATCGGGAATTTTGATAGCATTTGATATCCACATAATTCGGATGATTGTACTCGTTAGAATTTTCATCACAAGTAATTAAAATTCCATGACTTCGCAAATGTCAAGGGCACCAAATGATTGGATCAAAAATAACACTGGATTCGCCCATTTGACCAATTGTTTAATGCCTTCAGCAGCGCTACAATGATGTGTGTTCATTCACATAAAATCAATGAGGCAGGCTTTGCCATCTCCACAAACATATTCTTCCTTTTTTACAAATTTCAAAAAATATCTTCGCAATCCGCTTCACTGACCTTCATAATTGACATTCATCTGCTTTACATTTCACCAGGTATCGCTTACCTGCCTTACGTCCGCCATTCCGGAAGTACATCCAATGCTGTTGGGGGGGTGGTATACTCGTCGACCAATCAGATTGTTGCGTCAATAACCCTAGTGTTCTCACTCTCATCAGTCTCTTTCGTCCACTGCGGAAGAAGAGGAGAGACAGCAGAATCGGCGATAGAGTGGGTGGCCGGTGGGAGTGGGCGGAGGGTGGAGGAGGGGGAGGTGGGGGGTGGGAGCCAGGCAAAAGCTCCACTCACAAAAGCAACAAGTTCATGAGGGTGGCTTTTGCGCTCTCGGTTCACTGACACCGCAATGGGCGGGAGGGGGGGGTGGGGCAAGGGTTACTCTCAGTTTTCCTCAATCCCTGCGACGCCGACGCGCCTTTACCAATCCCACAAACCCAAACCCAACCACTCGACGTTGGAACGCCACTGTCGAAGGACGCGCACACCGATACATGAATATGTAAACTTTTCCCGCTTGATTGGAATTTGCATTTGCAAGGAAATTTCACTTGGTATAAGGTGTGATTTAAACCATGATATCGGAGTTGTGATGAGGATGATAAGACGAAAAGTTGGCGGGTTTGCCAGGGGGGGAATGATTAATTGACTGAATCATTGATTAATTCGGATAGTTTGATTTTTTTTCCACTTTAGGGAGTGAGGGATTGGTGAACTTTAGAAATTGGACGTACCGGGTGGAACGATCTTGTCATTAGCGCGCGGTTTTGTGAATTTTTAACTTTGTTTTTTTTTTTTTAATAAAGGGCAATAATTTGTGAATTTTTTATTTTAAGCGTGGTTTGGGGTGTGCAGTGAGGGGAAGGTGAAGAAAATTTTTGGTGTGTTATGGTTTCTTGGGGAGTTTTATTTATGTCAGGGGAGAATTGAATTTTTGTGGTTTCACGGATTTGATAGTAGTGATTTAAGTGAAATAAATCTTCTTGGTGGTTGTTGTAAATGACCCTGGTGAAGGGGTTCACGACCCCATGTTGTCTGGTAGAGGGCAATGGACGTCCGTGGAGACACTTCAGCAGTGACAGCGTTTCAATTGCCATTTTTATCTCCAACTATTGACTAAAAAAAGTGGTTTTCTGTTCTAAGTAGTGCAAGTAAATGACCAGTCAGGCCGATGCTCATTTACACACTGCAATTAGGTGAAGGGGGCCAAGAGGTGTGACTATCGATTGAGCGTCTTGTCGACTCATCGGCCATCGAAAGCCGCATGAGATAAGAAAAAAAACACACACACAACTGCAGTGAAATGCAAAGTTAAAGGCCAGCCGCAGTTGTAAAATCAACGTCACGCCGCCAAGAACTCTTGTTCTTCTTCGTGTGAATTTCAAAGGTGTAAAAAAATCTATAACAGACCTTTGGCGATTTTCAGTGGCTAAGCCGATCCATAAAAGGGGATTAGCCCTCCAATCACGCCACACGTGACTCGACTTTTATGAGTTAAGTTTTAAGAGCAAATTTTTATTCGCTGATTTATTATTCAACCTTCAGAAAATTTTGCAAGCATATATTTTTTTTTAACACTTCATTTTTCTGGAACCGATTTTATGAAATAAGATATAGTTTGTTAATTGATTTTTATCATAAAAATAAAAAATAAAAATTATTTTGAGTATTTCTAATTTTTTTTTATATTATGAAAAATCGGAATGAAGTAGTGCAAAAATTATAAAAGTTGTGAAAAGTCAAATTCGGGAACGATTATATTAACATATATCAGTATAATTGAAGAGACTAGAGTGCTCCCAGACTTTAAATTGGGGAGGGGAAAAAAATCGTTAAGTTAATGAGAGAAAGGGTTAAATGCTGTGAAATTGTTGAATCCATGAAATGATAGCGACAAATCATCAGCAGCAATCGCGTGCAAATTCACGTATCGGCAATCACGAGGAAATGAACGGGGTATCAGCGCCGTCAAGCGTCAACGGTACAACAACTCACCAATCTCAAGAGCCGGCTGACCAGCACGAAGCGCCACATAGCGACGATTTGGCGAAGCCGCCAGTGAGAATGGCGGGAACATTGGGTAAATCGGTCGGTACGGAAACACCGGGCAATCCAGTTGAGGATCACGCTATTGACGATGAGAGCGACGATGAGGATGAGGATGAGGAGGAGGAGGACGAGGAAGACGATATAGTCGGTAACACGGGTAATGGTGGTGGACGAGTGGTGGACAATGATGGCAATGGTATGTTGGAAATTAGCCGTGGGGTCATTGGCTCTGGTTCGAGGACGAGAAATTTTTTCCACTTTTTTTCGGTTTCCAAAACGGCAGAGAGATTTTTTTTCTATTCACGAAAACGCACACACAAAAATGAACATCGTCAGAGTCGAAAGTCGTGAGACCATTCCTCAGGAGCCTGTCATAATTCATTTTTCAATCGTGATTCATTTATTGGTTGATCACATTAGTCAGGTGACATCGTGAAGTTGTCACCCCCAAAAGTTCCACAAACGAGTACCAAAAACAGTTTACAATCGAATGGTCCTACCCTCACTGTAAACGACTAACATCCGTAACCTTCGAGTTACACAGGAAAAGTCGTGAGCGTCTAACGACTATAATAAGTCCAGAATCATCGCTAAAGACGTTGGCAGTTATACAGCGACGTTAAATAAAACTATGAAAAAAAAAATGATTTTTTTTTCTAATCGTGGTTCGATAATTTGCAATATAAAAATTATGTGCGGATAGAAAACGTAGGTCTATAAATGTAGGTGTCGCTACATGCGGATATGTCACGTGACTCACTGACCAATCACACTGCGCCGCGCGCAATTTAAAAAAATTGTGTTAACAACTTGTTTTGCCAATATTTCCGGAGAACTTGACAAAATTGGAGTAAAAACATTTTCAAACTCGAATAATACGTTGTCACAAGCGTTCCAAATAGAAACTATTTGAGCCGAGAAGATTCTTCTCCTTTTTTTTACGTAAAGCGGTAGTTTTTTCGGAAATATGAAAAAACTACAAAAGCGATTCCAACCAAAACGTAATCAGCTTTGAAGGCCACAAGGACTCTTCGATTGCGCCATATAGCATCTCAATGGCATAATTTGATGGTGAGAAATCGTTAGGGAAAGAATTTGTCTTCATACATACACCGTCACACACACACACACACACACACACACACACACACACACACACACACACACACACACACACACACACACACACACACACACACACACACACACACACACACCTACATACATCTTGTTAAAAATGGTTTAAGATGGTTAGAAATGTTATGAAACGTGGAGATATATTGGAAATTTTTTTTGAATCGGTGCCATTTCAATAACTTCCGCTATCGGCAAGTTGGAAAAAAAATTTCTCGACTTGAACTCGGAGCAAATGGCTCCCCAGCTTGCGAACTAATGGGATCAATGGGTGGTGTGGAGTAGGGGATAACGAGATACGTGAAACGGCGGCGCGCGGAATGGGGATTATGGAGGTGAGTGGTGGGAGTGGAGGTGGAGGTGGTATGGGCGGCTACTGGCGGCACAGCAGACCCTCCAGTCCCCGCATGCCGCCACCTGAGCAGCCTGAGCAAAGGCCCAAGAGCCGACACGATAGCCTAGCTAACACAACAACTAGATACAATAATCTTGGATACTGGAGGGCTCGACGTGTTACATTCTACAAGAATGGTGATCCGTATTTTCCAGGCGTTGAATTCAGGTAATATATTGTGTGGGTAAATATTGCACAATTTTTTTCGAAAGTCGTAGGACCATTCCTCATTGGTCTGCCATAATTTATTTTTCAATCGTGATATTTATTGGTCGATCAGATTAGTCAGGTGACATCGTGAAGTTGGTTGGTAATCGCGGTAGCGTCGATAAACATCGATATTTGGCATGTCGATTCGGGTTTAGTTTTCAAAAGTATGACAATTGTTCAAGTTATCATAAGTTATGTAGTTATTGAAAATTATATACACAGAATTTTTTTTGAGCTTCTGGTAATTTTCTACGATTCGAGGATTTTACATATTCTGTCCAGTGTTGACGAATTTTATATGTACGCGATAGTTGCAGAAAAAACAACAGATGCTGGCGACAAATTGGGAAATTGAAAGCTCTCGGTTTTTCGGAATCAATGATTAACAGGGTCTTCAACTTCGGAAAAGATATTGGTACTTCAAATTCCAGATTGGAAGTCAGCGCGGGAAACGCGCATGCGCGCTTGTTTAGTATAAAAGGAAATACAAGGGGGGGGGGTGGGGGGGGGGGGTACACTTGCTGTTCATCGATAATTCAAAAAGTTTGGAAAAAATATTTTAACGCCATTCCATTTTCTTTTTTTTATTGACCTTCAGAAATTTGAAAAAAAAATTGATGCAAGATAAGGAATTATTGGGATTGATTATTGTAATAAAAGCGTTTTCAAAGCTTTTTTTCAAATTGTATTTTTGCTGGAATTGAAAAAAACATCAGCGGCAGATCGCTCACCATGCGACCAATGGGGTGGTGGGGAGAGGTGGGATAACTTAATGATTGATCTCGTTCACATTTCACATACAGACAAACATTTGTGCTTTTAGGTAATTTCTTATATCAATAGCACGTGGTTGATAGATTTAACTTCCTTTTCTTGTCGCGTCAGATTTCAGCGAATATCTCAAGACCGGAACAAGCTAGCGCGATTTTCATATAAACCTTTTTTGTAAAGGTAAGTCAGAGCTACAAATTTGTATTAATACAAATTTCTGTATCTTCGTTAGTTTTCGAGATATTATTGCTCGATAGCGGTGATGACTCCATTGACCCCTTCGCTATGGATATTATTTCTCGAAATATATTTTTAATTTATCTAAAATATATTTTAAAAATTATATAAGTACAGATGAATGGACGAGAGTAATGGAAGTATTTTGTGCGCAAAAATATTGGCAAATGAAAAATTAAGGATAAGTTTTACCAGCAATACACGAAAGTTTATATTTACACATTTCCGCGTAAAGTGCTCGTGTATTGAGTACATGTGTGTCCTTGAAGTGGTAATAAGTCATGTGACTCACGTGATGGTTTTCTTGTGTAGGTTCAAGCCTGGACGTGACATTGGCTCACTCGAGGCCCTTCTCGATCGACTTTCCCTACGTCTCGATTTGCCGAGGGGTGCCAGGCATATTTTCTCCATGGACGGCGATCGTAAGCTCAATCTCGATGAACTCGAGGATGGCGCGTCCTATGTTGTCTCCAGTTACAAGACCTTCAAGGTAATAAAATTTTTTTAAATAAAATCAAATTCCATACGCGAGAGGAACGAAAAATTGGTAATTTTGTGGTGTGCCATTGAAGGGAATAATTTTTTTTTTATTCTCTTCAAATGTGTCTGATATATTCAAAAGAAAGAAAATTAATGAAAATGTATTCGACATTTGCCATTACATAATTGGCCAGAAAATATTTTTCTCCGTAAGGGCATTGCCATGTTTCCAGTTTCTTCTACATAAGAAAATGGATATATATATATATATATATATATATGGAGATAAATGTCCCTACAGTGGGTCGATACTGAAGTCTGAATATTAAATTGGTAGCATGGAATTCATTTGTATTACTACATAATTGTGCAAGAGGGACAATTGAAATATTACTGATCATTATTTTTTTTACACTGAATGGACTGGTGATTTTTTTTTTCAACGCTGCTATTCGAATATGACTTTTTAAATTTTGAAATAGACAAAATTTTTTTTCTCTTTATACATAAAAATTATCGTTTTTATTCGTTGTACTACAAAAATTTCTTTTCAAATTTTCCGTCTGATGCCCTCCCTCGCCCCTCCCCCCCCCCAAAGTACCGAAGTTGGAAATTGAATAGTTAGAGCACAGCTTAATTCCCTGAGTCAATGGTTTCGGTTCCGAGAACGGTTCCAAGTGGACGACCAGTTCCAAGAATTATTTCTCGTGAAGGATCCATTCTGGGAGATGGTCCAGATGGAACTTCAGTTCCAAGAATGGCTCCAGGTGAAATTTCAGTTCCGAGAACTGTTCCAGAACTGTTTCGAGCATTGTTCTAAGGGGCAATCCAGTTCTGGGAATTGTTACAAGTGGAATTACAGTTCCGAGAACTGTTCCAGATGAAACTTCAATTCTGAGAATGGTTTCAGGTGAAACTCCAGTTTCGAGAACTATTCCAGGTGAAACTTCAGTTCCGAGAATTGTTCTAAGGATCACTCCAGTTTCGAGAATCTGGCTTCAGCTGAAGTTTCAGTTCCGAGAGTGGCTCCAGCTGAAATTTGAGTTCCGAGAACTGTTCCAGGTGAAATTTGACTTCCGAGAACTCTTCCAGCTGAAACTTCAGTTCCGAGACTGGTTTCAGGTGGAACTCTAGTTCCGAGAACTGTTGCAGGTCAAACTTCAGGTCTGAGAATCGTTCTAAGGGGCACTTCAGTTCCGGGAACTGTTCCAAGTGGAACTTCAGTTTAGAGAACTATTCCAGGTGGAACGTCAATTTAGAGAACTGTTCCAGGTGGAACTTCAGTTTAGATCGTTCCTGGAACAAACCCTACGCGTGAACCAATTGTCAGAACTCCTCGTTCCCTTGGAACCGGTCTTGGAACTGAAAGCACTGGCACAGTGGCCTAAGCAGAGCTTTCAGTGTTCAATGTCAAGTTTCAATAATTACAAAGGGGTGTCAGACAGAAAAGCTGAAGCGGAACTTTCGACTCGGAATTTTGCCTCCTTCTCACCCCCAAAAATTGGAGTCTGCTGTTTTGGGACACCCTGTATAGATCCACCAAAATATTTTACATGGCTAATTTCTACTCAATGGTTTCATACACTTGAGATAATAAATTAGAAATTATGCATTTGTTAGATGGAGGATTCTCCAGTTTAGCGTTCACACATCCACCTACAATTTAATGCAAAAGAAATAAGTGGAACAAGCGTGTTTATGCGAATTCGTCGTGATTGTTTGATTCATTCGTGTTGAAAAAAAAAATGTGTAAAGTGAAAGAAAAAGTGGGTAAAGGGAAAAGTAAATATTCCAATGTTGTGTGTGGTGAAAGTACATGCTGTCAGGCCTCATGGGTTTTTTTTCTCTTTTCTCCACGTTTTAAAGTATCACGTAGTCTCCATATTCATGAGGCCACGCGTGTCCTGCACAAAAGTACACTTTAAACGTCCGCATTTACAGTTTCTTCATAAAGCAAATAGTGAAAAAGTTGGGAGGCAATTTATAATCCAGCAATATGAAAAAAATAATTCATAAATAAAAAACGAAAAGGATTTTTCAAGACAATTGTGTTACCCAGCTGTTATACCTATGTTTAGCTATGTATATATGTCAATCAAATGTGTATATGTTTATACATATAAATATTGCAGTACATATATATTTCTGGGGATGACGATATATATATATGTACAACTCCTTAAAATTTTGAATCGCGTGTGCAATCTAAAATATTGTAAAAAAAATTTTAAAAAAAATAATATCATTTTTTCATGATAAGAACTATCGAATGGAGAGAGACGTGAAAGCGGAATTAAAAATCGTTATTTCATGAGCCTACCTAATATATATATGCTCTACTCTATATATATGTATATATCGGTTGTAGAAGTCGAGTCTGGATGGGTGCCCGCTTAGCCCTACACACTCTGTTTGGGCGATTATGGACGAAATGTGACTTCGGAAAATGCAGTACAGTTTGGAAGGGGGGGGGGGGGGGGGGGGGGGGGTGGCGCGAGGATATTAAGGAAGAAAAATGAAAAAAAAAATTCCAAAAGAAATGTGAGAAATTTTCTTAATTTTTAATGTATTCAATTAATGTTCAATTAATAAACTAATTTTTTTTCGTTTTTTCATGAAGTCAATAGGAATTTCAAAACCTATAATAATTTCAAAAAGATTCAAAAAACACAAAAAAAAATAATCAAAATTTGAAAAATACTCGATTTTCATAAAATCCAATTGCACATATTCGAAAAATCATAGAGGGTGCGGTAATTCCCTGAGGGCGCGATGTTATCCTAGTATAAGAAACAGGGAGGGGAAAAAAAAACATTGCGTATAATAACCCCGGAGGCATTTGTGTAGGTGTGTTGATCTGGCCCAGATCAGGTTAAAGCAGGCCACACGCAACTAACTCTGTTTGACCGGCTTTGGGGAGGGTACGTCTGGACAATCTCAGTTGATGGAGGATTAACCTTGAAGAAAGAGGGGTAGCATAGGTGGATGGGTGGGGGGGGGGGGAATAATTCTAATTGATTAAATTTGCGGGGTCATTGCTACTGGACGTGTCTGACCGAAAAATGTTTGTTCTACTAGTTCCGTTCAACTTTCCCATGGGACAAGTTATGATCTCCATTGGAGTGAAATTTTTTTTACAGCCACTGGATATCTAGAAATACGGACGATCGTCAATTTTCATCAATTTTTGACATGGTATATGTGTGCGTGGACGTGTATAATTTTAACGGACTACTTTATAGGTCCGACTAAAACAAGGTTTTTCTACTAGTTTCGGTGGGAATTAATATGTCCAAGGAAAATTATTATGGCCACTCCTCCAGAAATTTTTTTCCCAGCTAACGATGCAAATTGGGAAGTGTCTATCATACTCCTCCATGATTTTTGAATATATGTGTGGGTGGTGAGGCGGATGTTATCAAATTTATCGGGCACAGTTCCTCAGAGATCAGACATGCAATTGAGAAGTCGCATTTAGGACGCATTGAATTTAGGAGAAAAATTCTGAGGGACTTCGGAATCAATGATTAACAGTATCTTCAACTGCGGAAAAGATATTGTTACTTCAAAATCTGGAGTGTAAGATTGCGCGCGCCGCGCGCACTCGGGCTCATGTTGAAGAAAACTGCCTGAGGGCGTTGATGAAAAATATTGAAAGGTACTGTTCCACTGTTCTCTACTGAACTACTTTTTGGATTTAATTCCCAAATGGTGATTTACGATATGCAATGGTCACGCCCGCCATCAAGCGCATTTCCTAGGTGTGGCACTGCATATAGGTTGATGGCAAATGCATAATCGAGCCGCGATCACTGCCAATATCCTGGCACGCTCTTTCCGGGAATCACCTCGCCCTAATCGGCTTAAGTAGCTGTGAAATCACCTTAACTGCTGGCGAACCACACCTCCCAGATATTTCAGGGGATATTGAAAACGATTTGCGCGTTACACTGAGTGAGAGTAATTGAGGAAGGGAGCATTCGTGACATGTAAAGATTTATGGTTCGGTATGAAAATCATTTTTAACTTCTCGAAGGGAAAGTTACTGTAATGACCTCGAAAATAAAAACTGGAAATTCCATCATATCTCCACGTTTCAAGCTATTGCTAATCGTTTAAAAGTATTGTAACAATAATGTCTATGGGTATGTAACGCTGTATGTGTAGGGGGATGTATGTGCCATCAATTTTTGTCCAACGATTTCTTCAATATCAATGAAGCGATTTGATCAATTTCTTTTTAATCGATGCATTTTCACGTCACTAAGACCTGATTAGATTTTGGATTAAATCGATACAGTGGTTTCAAATTTATCCAGAAAAGTATGATGCCCCAAAACCATGAAAATTTTGAATGGATCAGCTTTTCTTAGCGCATGTTATGATCGAGTTAATAAAAGCCATAATTGGAAGATAAATGCGGTTTTCAGGCTTGTGTGAAATTTGGGCAAAATTCATCTACACATTTAATAGTTATTCCCTTTTTGCAAGTGGCGCGAAATTTTTCTTCACATTGAAACTTGCAAAGTCCCATTTGCGCCATCTGAAGAGAAAATGGCTCTCAACTCCTACCCAAGAACTTCTCTTTGGCTTGGGCCTAGTGTTTTCCGATACACCAAAGAGTATCGATACTCTGCAGTGAATCGAATCGAAGAGTTCAGTATCGATCCGCCAAAGTATCGATGCTGTATTGGTAAACAGTACTTGGGCCGGTATAACTGTGCGTGCTTTGTACAATTTCATATTGAAAAATTTTGCGATTAAACATCCTACTTGAAAATGTCAGTGTCAATACATCCATTTACATCATCAGAAGAGATTATATATTTTGACAGTTTCTTGTACACGATTTCTTGAAGCATGACACTGCCATATACCCTTTCTTGCTCCAATATTTAGGGTGAAGAATTTAGCGCTTGGAAATTATCAAGAAACAAATTGATAATTTAAAAGTGTCGAAAGACAACTTACTCCACACAATCATTGTTTGTTTTCCAAATTTTCCTGAAAAATTACTTTACTAATCTGTGTTACCAGCATGGCACGTAATTACGTTATGTTGAATTTCACGTCAATGTGGGTACAGGGGGAGTCGCCTTGAGCAATGTTTACTAGCAGCACGTGGCGCGGGACGTGTGTCGCGGTTAGGTCGCTAGCGCATGGTTAAGGGACATACCGCAATCAGAGCTAGCGGCGGGGGGAGTGGCTGGATGGTGGGGGCGGGAGAGGGGGGGCGGCGACGGCAGGGGGAGGGAACGGCGATGGGTGGGGAAGAGGGGAACGGTGACGGCTGGCGAGGAGGGGGGACGGTGACGGCTGGCGAGGAGGGGGGACGGTGACGGGTGGGGAAAAGGGGGGACGGCGACGGGCGGGAGAGGGGGGCGGCTGACATGCGCGGACTATTTCCACTTTCCGCAAATTTCCACTCACACCACTTGCACTTCCTAGTCGATTGGTCTACCCAACACCCCTTTTCCACCATTGTTTTCAGTTATTATTTGTGATGATAAATGTAGGCCAATTGGAGAAGAACCTAATTATATGGGATTTATTACGGGCCTGGGAGATTTATACAAACCTCTCACGTTTTGTCGTGTTATCAGAGAAAATGTTTCATTATGTTCGGTGAGAAATAAATGGAGAAATTCATGCATTATTCTATTTTAATTTAATTGGTGGCTAATTTTGCGGGCTTCTGGAAAGGTTTGAAGCCTCTTCAGGAAAGGGTATAGGCAACATTTTTTTAACATTTTTCATCGGTTAATTAACGGTTTTTAAATAAATTTTTAAAGTCAATTTCCACCCGTCTAAGTGTCAAAATCTGAAAAAATGCACAAAAATAGGGAATTTAAAACGAAAATTTGTGAGCCATATTAAAGAATGGTATTCCTAATAGATTATTTGTTACGGTGGAAAAAAACAGTTTTTCCATATTTACTGCCAAGCACTGTCATGTACATCATCAAGTTCATATGATGATATGATATTTTTTGGGTCTCACGACGAATCTCTTAAAGTCTTTCACGGAAAAACGATATTTCCAATCGTTAGTAACATTGAATTATTTTCTTTCATACCAAATGTTATGCACAAATTTGATTGTTCATAATACTTATCGTGGAGCAGTTGAAAACTGAAAGAAAGTGCTGAACAAATATTGTTCTTTGTGTAAAAATAGTCATTTTATGTGGTATGAACTTTTTTCTTTCACTTTGATCATCTGGAAGATATTACGGATCAAAGCTATCAGGGGTAAGAAATGATCCTTCGTTTCAAACTCCTGCAGGCCAATTTTTACAGTTTCATTTTCTTCACAATACTTGGGTAGGTACAATCATTAGAATTCGAAAAACATTTGACACATAGTCGACCATCTACATTAGGAATTACTGAATGAATTTTTTGTGTTCCTGGAATCGTTTTGCCTTGCTCGAAACGACTTTTCAGGAATAGATGAGGCAGAGATTTGTCATCAGAGAGCCAAAAAATATCACGTCATCGTATGGAGTTGATGATGTACATGACAGTCCTTGGCAGTGAATATTTAAAAAAAACGGTTTTTTCACCATAACAAATGAACTATCCGGAATACCATTTTTTAATATAGCTCAAAAAATTGGTTTTTAAATTCCCTATTTCTAGGATTTTTTTCAGATTTTTACATTTAGACGGGTGGCAATTGACTTTAAAAAATTTATCTCAAAAATGTTAGTGGACAAAAAAAATTAGGATGTGGAAAATTAGTAAATATTTCTCTCAGAAAGTCCTATCAATTTACATCAAATATATTACCGCACGTGTGACTCCTGCCATTGCCAGTCACCCCATAAATTTATGCAGAGATAAATAAATTTATTCCAACATCAACATTTCAATCAAATGTAAATCCAATTCAAATGAGCCGCCATTTTAATTGAATTATTCATGGAAAATCATAGGACGTGGAGAACGCTGGAGAACAACAGAATTGAGTCATCAAATGTCGTTGGTCATGTGCATTTTTCAGCGGTAAAAAAATGTTTAGAATTCGCACAATATTTCCCTTATCTCACGCTAACTTCGCACATTTTCCTTCAGAATAAAATTTGAGATAAGCTCCCCTGGAATTCCAAATTTACAGAATACCGTAATTTTTCCGTAGTGCCAGATCAGTGGTAAAATTATTTCTCACCATTTCTGACCTGCTAAATATTGAGTTGTTGTAAACTGACCGTCATCTTTTCCAATTGTCAGTAATGAAATCTTACGGTAGAAAAATCGTCTATATAGATGGAAAATGACGGTCAGTTTCCAGTTGGGTAATTTGTTTCGGTAATTTTTTCCAAAGAAAAACAATGCAAACATGAATGAATCATCAATTATATTGTATCTCATTTCTGTTAGCAATATATAAAACATTTCATACAAACTTTAAATTGACGTGGTCACGCTCGACTGTTCCATTCCTTCGACGTTTTGGCGCGCTTTTAACCACCTGAAAGTTTTCAAATTGGCGTATCGGATTAGAAACAGACTTACCGCGCCAGTCAATTCCGATTCATTGATTAATAACGAAAAATCTATTTGGATTTGTCTATCAAGATGTAAAGTGACGGTCAGCAAAAAATGGTCAGTTTTGTAACTGGACATTCTGGTATTTTTTCCCACGCAACAATTCGAAATTTTCGAGGACATGAATCATGCTCTGCTGGGGGGTCGAAGCATTGAAAAAGAAAGGAAAAGGCATTTGAGTCTGGGAGGGGTGGCAAGTGGATTTAAACTTCCGGCTGTGGCTAGGGGAGGTGGGAGGTGGGAGAAGCCCGAGGGCAAGACGCCCGATGCCAGTCCAGGTAAGACCGTATCTCATTGACCGCTCGTCGGACCCCACAAGGGATCAATACACTTGCTCGACTCTGGACGATCTCACTCGAATTTCTATTCAACTATCGCCTTGAGGAGTGGACGCAGTGCATTAGAATGGTCGAGTCCACACGAAAACTCATCTATTGATGTATGAGAGTGAAATTTACGAGGGGAAAAATCAATTCGTGCATGAGTTGGTGGAGAATTTTCAGGCAGGAGAAAGCGACAATTTTGGCGATGGGGGGGGGGGGGGGGTGGGTGAAGGCGTCCCGTGGTGATGGCGTGGGCAAGTGTCACGAGGTATTGCGCGGTTGGTGGGACTTCCGGTCCCTTTTTTGAGAACGTTTTTGGTCTCAAAATTTTTTTTGAGAAAATTGGAAGTAGGGTAAATTACAAACGTTCTGACAACTGGGAAAATTCAATTTTTTCTTTTAATAGTTTTGAATAATATATGAATTTTAAAATTTGAGGATTTTTTTGGAATCTCGATTGTTTTTTCGAAATTTTGGAAAATTTTTGAGGTGTTTGGATTTTAAAATTTTTTCCTGTTTTTGAAGTTTTGGAAAGAAAATTGAATTTGGTGAATTTTCAAACATTTTTCATTTTTTTTCATATGTTAATTTTTTTTTAATTTTGGATTTTTTGGAAAATTTTGATCTTGTCCATTTCCTTTTTTTTGGATTTCCGAAAATTTGTTAATTCTCAAAATTTCGGAAACACAATTTATTTTGTTTGATTTCCAAAAAATTGTCAACCTTTTTTGCCATTTAAAAAATTTTCGAATTTTTGAAACTTTTGAAAATTTTGAGAAATTTTAGAAATTTTTGCATTTTGTACGGAACTTTTCAAAATATACAAAAAAAAAAAATGAACTACTTCCGGGCGTCCATCAATTTGCGAAATGTATTCCCTCGAATTTCCACAAAGTCTAATGAACCCAATTTTCGGTGAATTAAATATTCCCATAAATCAGTAAGGCTCCTTATTAAATCCCGTTCATATCCAGCCCTAGCGATCAATCACCGTCAGAGACATACTTCGTGAGGTATATCAGTTAATACTATGTACCCTGATTCGGACAATAACCGTTCCGCGTTGTTCCCGAAATTCATGACTTGCCCGTGTATATCAGTATGAAGAATCACCCTACTCTTTATAAAGGCTTCTCTACATTTCTCTTCTGCAACCAGTGCAATTGTTATCCACTTGACAACATATACAATTTGGTACAACTCCCCTCTCCCTATGGTACCATTATCCACTGCGTCTCAAAACTTACTGGAGTGGGAGTGAGACGCCAATAGGGGTGTGACCGATCGAGGGTTAAACCCATCATACCTCCTTAATTATGACACTAATGGAAAAAAGTCATAAGAAATTAAATGCGCATTTCCACTTACAGAACAAGTTTTGCTTAACACGTTTTGCCGTATCTCTCACCGTTTTTGCAATAGAGCGTTGTGAACAATTCAATTGTTGAATACAAAATAGTGATCGGTCAGTTCAAACCAAACACACACACACACACAGAGAATATGTAAAATCTCATTCACAATTCATGATCATCGTTACCCCCGCTCATTAAAACTTTTATCGTAAACTGTCTTGTTATCATTTTACTAAATCGTTTCACAGTGTAACGAGCGGTTTATTACTCACCACGGCCATGAATTTAGTTGATATCGAGACCCGTGCAAGCGGGACCACTGGGGCTAATAGCCGACTCCCGTGTTCAATTCCTGGTTTCGTGATTGGGGAGGATGCACGTGCTCACGATAGGTCCTACCCCCCCTTGATGTCATTCTTCCTTGTTTACAGGACACAAACTTCCGCAGATATCATGCGGTTGAGTATTATAACAGTTAAGTGATATCATTCAGCATCGACCAACAATCAATTAAAAATGAGATAGTGTTGAGGACTTTGAGTGTTGGCCCAAAATTTAGGGTCGAAGCCCTGTATCTGTCATGATATCATTATATATGAGTCAAGGAGAATGCGGAAGATACGCTACGGCAAAATGGAATGTAATCAATCAATTGATCAATCCATCAAGGGATCAAGAGAGCCATGCATCCATCAATCAATGAATCAATCAATGAATCAATTAATGAATCAATTAATGAATCAATCAATGAATCAATCAATGAATCAATCAATGAATCAATCAATGAATCAATTAATGAATCAATCAATGAATCAATCAATGAATCAATCAATGAATCAATCCATGATTCAATCCTTGGATCAATCAATGAATCAAACCATGAATCAAACCATGAATCAATCAATGAATCAATCAATGAATCAATCAATGAATCAATCAATGAATCAATCAATGAATCAATCAATGGATCAATCAACGAACCAATCCATGATTCAATCCTTGGATCATTCATTGAATCAATCAATGAATCAATCAATGAATCAATCAATGAATCAATCAATGAATCAATCAATGAATGAATCAATGAATCAATCAATGAATCAATCAATGAATCAATCAATGAATCAATCAATGAATCAATCAATGAATCAATCAATGAATCAATCAATGAATCAATCAATGAATCAATCAATGAATCAATCGACGAATCAATCCATGATTCAATCCTTGGATCAATCAATGAATCAATCAATGTATCAATCAATCAATGAATCAATTAATGAAGCAATCCATGAATCAATCCATGAATCAATCCATGAATCAATCAATGAATCAATCAAGTACTACGAGAAATTTTGGCCGTCCCTTACTTAACTAACTTTTTGACACAAGCACCCGCATGGAAAGAGTATATATACAAACTTATAAGTGAAATTCATTTGGATCATATGACTTACAAAGCGAAAAATTCTATCCTAAACAGAAAATATCGGAGTTATAACCAAATTCTCACGGTTTGCTCCGGGGCGGCTGTACATCAGTGATTAATATACGCTGTAATACATGCATCATTATTCAGACACAAGTCTATCTAGCATTGAGTACACCAGCATCAATGTATAGATCATCGAGCTATCTGCAATTTCAACAAAATCGTTGGAAAAAATTGGGTTGCAAGGAGTGACACACATTTAACCTACAAGTCTGCACTCTCATAATGAACCCTTCATTTCATCAATTTTTCATACGATAAAATGCACTTTATGCATGAATTACTGCAATCTATTATGCAAATTTTAAGTTTCTAAAGCCTCAACTGCATTTCCTGTACTTTTGATTTATGATGAAAATTACGGTTTATGTCGATGTTGTAAATGTTGAGAACAATGTCGCATGTATTTAATTATTCGTCATTTTTACTTGGTGCAATATCACGAAACATTTCCCTCACGCGTGACGATCCGTCAAGGGGGAGCCGCCCAGTGGCCTTCTCTCATTTCCATATCTTGAATCCTCGGTACACTGCCATTTCGCCACCACCTGACACAGCATATGGAGAGCTGGTGGTGTCTGATAACAGAATGAAATGTCTCTCTGTACTTCCGTACTTTTTCAACTTCTCAATAGGATAAGTTATTGCAAATTATCCCTGAGTTTTTAATCTTTAGCGCCTTCCGCCTTGTGGTACAATATGCTCCATCGCATCCACATGTGCAACCGAAACCTAGTCGTAGTGATGCTGCGAGACATAACGAGGGTTTTTGAAATAAATGTGAAGTAAAGGAAATAAACTCGTCTCCTCTCGTCTCCTCTCCTCTCCTCTCGTCTCGTCTCGTCTCGTCTCCTCTCGTCTCGTCTCCTCTCGACTCGTCTCCTCTCGTCTCGTCTCCTCTCGACTCGTCTCCTCTCGACTCGTCTCCTCTCGACTCGTCTCCTCTCGACTCGTCTCCTCTCGACTCGTCTCCTCTCGACTCGTCTCCTCTCGACTCGTCTCCTCTCGACTCGTCTCCTCTCGACTCGTCTCCTCTCGACTCGTCTCCTCTCGACTCGTCTCCTCTCGACTCGTCTCGTCTCGTCTCGTCTTCTCTCGTCTCGTCTCCTCTCGTCTCCTCTTGTCTCGTCTCGTCTCGTCTCGTCTTCTCTCGTCTCGTCTCGTCTCCTCTCGTCTTCTCTCGTCTCGTCTCGTCTCCTCTCCTCTCGTCTCGTCTCGTCTCGTCTATATGTATTCTCTCGTATCGTCTCGACTTACGATACAAATTTTGCGTCTCGTCTCGTCGAGAATTCTGATTCTCTTATCTCGTTTCATTTTGTCTCGGCCCGTCTTGTCTCTTGAGACATCTCTCTCGTTTCATTTCGTCTGGACGTTTGAAGGGACCATCCCATCTCCTCTTGTGTTGCATTTGTCGTCTCTCGCAGCATTACTAGCTCCTCAACGAACAACTGAGAAATTTTGTTTTTGTTACACTGACACAGTTTCCGTTTCTCTTATACGGCCTTCCCCCCCCCCCCCCGCCCCGCCACCCAATTAAAGACGAAATGTGGACTTAGAGAGATATTTTTTTTTCCGTGAAAGAGCCATTAAATACGGGAAATACCTTAACCTTAATTACCATCATAAATGAACAAATGGTTTACGAGTAAATAAAAGTAATTTATTCATCTGGAACAATTGATTTCTCACCACAGAATTTTCAATGTATTCATCATCAGAGAACACTATGGGTGGCGCATATATATATATATATATATATATATCGTCATGCGAGCCTTGTTAATTAACGCGTTGAATTCCCGAAAATCCGTAGCAGGTCGACTAGCCGTTCCCCTTTCGGACGCGGCGCGGAATAGTAATTTATGGCATTTGGGTCGAAACAGATAGTCTGGGGAGTGTACTGATAACCCAACGCGAAAGCTGTAAAGCCACCTCCGTCAGAATACCTTGTTTGACCCGACTGTTGGACGATACTTCAGTTATTCGTTATTTAGTTTGAAAGTTGCGATCTGCCACTACGAATTAACCATGCGATTAAGCTTGATCAAAGCTTGGACGAGGCTTGACTAAGCTTCGCCAAAGCTGTGTTTTGAAGCCTCGGTCAATCTGTGCAGAACATGCGAATGTAACACCACGCCCAGTTTAGAGAATAAGCTTCGTCCTAGCTTGCTTACGTCGGTTAATACAAGCTTCGAATTTTATCTTCATTCAAGCTTCTGACTTTATCTTGGTACAAGCCTCGACATTCATTTTCGTCCAAGTTCCAAAGTTTTTCGTGGTCGGAGCATCGAAATTAATCTTGGTCCAAGCTACAAAATCTATCTTTGTTCAAACTTCGAAGATAGGAACGCTGAGGTTGGACCAAGCTTAGTTGAACGTTCGTTTTCAAGCTTGGGTTTAGGTGGTGCAGCAATCCTGGATTTATATATGTGTCCAATATTAAGCAGAGGTTCGCTGAAGCCGGTAAATCGAAACTAGGAAAAATATGCTTCAATCCAGCTTAGTTCAACCTTAGTTCAGAAGCTTGGATTTAGATGGTATGAGCAATGCGGGATTCATGCTTGTTAAAGCTAAGATTCAAAGCTAACAAAGCTGAGCTCGGACCAAGCTTAGCACAACATGGTTTCTGAAGCTTGGGTTTGGATGATTCTAGTAAGCTTGGATGTATGTATGTATCCAATATTGGACGTAGATTGGATTCTGCCTGTGGACCAACGCTAGGGACGCTAAGATTGAGCCAAGCTTGGCACAAACTGGGTCAACAAAGCTTGGATATCTTTGATATAACTAAGCTTGGTTTGATCTAGGCTTATACATGGGATGAAGCTATGTCGAAGCTATCAAGTCCAAGCTTCGGCATCGAAGGTCGGACCAAGATTGATCTCATCGTTCAAGCTTCGAATTCCCCACCTGGGCAGATGGCCACTTAGAGACGTAACGTTCTCTGTAGGAATAGCGGAGAAAAGTACTTCTTCAACTTTTCTGTGTAACCCCCTCACCCCTATGTGTGTCACGAAATTTGAGTTCCGACATCCAAATCGAATAATACATCGATTAACATTCTCGTAAATTTCAATTAATACAATTTATTTATTGTACGTATTTGCAAATACGAGGTAAAAAGAAATTCGAAGGACTCTTCAAGGATGAAAAATCATGAAAATTTAATTGGATTGTACTTGAGAGGCTAAATGACATGACGATCAAATCTTGGAAATTGCACTGGCGTAATAACGATTCCAACTGTGGAAGGACGATGAAAATCGTCGGGTTTGCAAATTGCCGACGTTGACTCTAACGACGGATATTAGGTGATTTCCAATAATATTATTCAAATTGGGTTTTGGTTAGTCGTGGTTAGTGAATGATTATAAATCAATTTTTTGCCCTATTCAACAAAGCGCATACTCAGAAATAAATGGGTTTGTCATAATTTATTGAAGTGAAACTCCTTATGGGACTATCTGAAGGTGTTACGCTGTCCGGACACTCGTGGTGGGCGGGGCGGGGCGGGGCGGCGGGGGGGGGGGGGGGGGTGAGGGGGCAGCGATTAAAAAGCAGTACTTTTATTCGGCCGCCAAAATTATTCCTGATTAATCATATTGCCGTCGGCTTCGACTTGATAACACTAACGAACACCTCGTGTGCCTAAAAAAAAAAAAAAAAAAATAAGTCAAGAATTTTCTCCATATCAACAGAGGGTTGGCGTGACTCACTGCTTTACAACTACCCTACAACATAATAAGTTGCCCGTAACGTGCAAATAGTGTCATTGTATTGCAGCATACATGTGTGTCAAGTGCTGCCGCAAAGCGGCATTGCTGTGACAGCGAGAATAAGATTTATTGCACGTCAATGTCACACACTCGAGCAGCAAACAATTTGTTCGGCTTCACTTTGATAAAAAGAGAAGTGAAAAATGATAAAGACATGGAAGACAGGAGGAAGGAAGGGGCTTCCCCCTTTCTGTTATCATGCAAACAAAATTTCTTCCTTACCATCCGACGATATTTTTTTCTTATCTCATTGGGTTTTTTTTTATTTTCTAAATCGTGCCATTATTTCGAGGTAAAATTACAAAAAAAAAAAAAATTGAATACTCATTACCTAAAACTAAAATTAGTGAGCCTGTCGTGCTGGGGATAAGCTTATCATAGCCCTATTTATAATTGCAGTTGGGTCGGTATATGATCGCATGTGCGACAAAAGTACCGATGGAGTGGGGGATACCAGTTGAGTTGTGGGGATTTAGGGAGTAAGAGAAATTGGGCAATTGGAATTTTAAACCAATGAAAATTCATTTTTAAATTTTCGACGGGGGAAGTTAGATAATTCCTCGAGTTGGTCAAATTTTCTACCCTACGGTGGCTGTTATTTTGACAAGTGCGCATGCGCGCTTCGCGCGGTGAATCACAAGTTCAAATTTGAAGTAACAGTGATATCGATAATTGAAATTGCGACTAATAATTGTTGCACGCCATCAATTAAGTTTGTTCTTTAACGCCTACTTCTCTCTCTACTTCTGTACCTACTTAATTACTCCCCTCTTTCACCTACTCCCAGCAATCATCGACATAGTCGCTCGCCAGGTGTATTCTAATTCAACTTGAAATATCTTCTAAACTATGGGAAGTAGCAAAAAATGTCATACCATATGAAATGTGTATTTTTGTATAAAGAACAACTTTGGTCCTATACATTTTTTTCTTTTTTCCAACGGTTTCACCGCTACGGCGTTAGCAACAACCTCAATATTTTTAGTGTTTTTATTATCTAATAAACGGTTTGGGGGTACAATTTTTTTGTATCTCAAATCGTCTCGTTTATCGGGAAAATTTTCACCGAAAATTCTCAAATAATTCAATCTAGTACTCTCAAGTCTCATCTTTCGAATAGCGCAGACCGTCTGCAAATTCGATAATTATTGCTATTATTATAAACCATTTGGAACATTGAGCTCCGAACGCCATACAGGTCCCGGCCGCTGGGACAAACCCAGCGATAATCGCGTATCGCGCCATGCAGGTGTCACCTCTATGAAGGTACTCCTCCACAAATCAAGGTGGTCTGGAAGATTCGAGGTGCACGACCGGCGAATGTATTTCATCAAAGGTCAGGGGTTGAACACCTGAGCCCCAACGCTTAACGATTTCCATGGCTCACCTCTCTAATCAGAGCCACCCATCTCCCATGATATGCGGATTCACCAATTCAATAGTCGATGTGCAATACGTTGGGCTTTCCTGAAATGTGGTTGTCCAGCGGCCTTGGCCTTGGCGCATGCCTTCACGCGCGACATCGAGCTTCGCGATTTACACCGACCGACCAAAGATGTAAATTAAATGCACCCCCCACAGTCAGACGGAGCACTGAGACTATCGGAACGACCGTGAATGGACTCGTCCCGAGTATATTTACCTGCTCTACGCAAATGGGGCAGGCCCATTCGCAAAGTGAAGCAAATCGTAAACACTGTGAATGTATTAGGTGTACAGATGAGTTCCCACCGCAAATTGAAGTAACAATGTCTTTTCCGAAATTGAAGATATACGTAAGGAAAGCCCCCACGTGGTCCCAACAATATGACAGCTGATAAAAGAAAAAATCCTATTGCTGGAGGAAAAAAATGAAGGATATTTAGATTGAGTTAGATGGAAATAATGAAAGTCTTTTGTCCCAGGAAATGATTCCCCGATTATTCGAAACTGCAGCTCTCCCACATCTAAGATTATCGGTCTATCGTGACCTAAATTACACCCCGCCTTGCTGTCGCAGTTTTGCGGTAATAGTGGGCACGATGGGTGGGGTACCAACTAGCGTTTTTTCCTTCTTTTTTTCATCGCGTAAGTGGTGCTTGTTTTGCCTCACTGGCCTCGTGTCCACCCACCATTATGCGCCTTGATGCACGCACTTATATACGAGGAGTATTATCATAAGTGCAGTCAATCTCTTTTGTAGCCCTACGCCCCTCGATGCTAATATTTTTTCATCATTGTCGAAATGGAAAAGCGTTTTGTTCCAATTTCCATCATTATGATTTTTTTGTATCGATATAAACGTATTTTTGTCACTTCCCGACGGCAGCAATTATTATAATGACCCCTCAAATGACCGATTTTTTTTACATGGAGAGCCTCATGAAGAAAATTACATAAAATTTTTGGAGCTGATGAAAAAATGTCTGTTCAAACGAT
Source organism: Asobara japonica (assembly GCA_026005395.1). NCBI lineage: Eukaryota > Metazoa > Arthropoda > Insecta > Hymenoptera > Braconidae > Asobara > Asobara japonica. The sequence goes on along the minus strand of BQMI01000151.1, from coordinate 1,947,928 downwards.
TCGAGGATTTTCTGATGTTTAGAAGTTGAAGAATAAATTCCAGATTTCACTTTTCTCATCATCTTTTGAGTGTGATAGGCAGAAATGCTCACCACTGTACCACCGGAAACTAAGTTTGACTTTCCTCACTCCCGCTACAAGTGTGATAGGCGGAAACGCTCACCACTATACCACCGGAGACTCAAGTCAACTTTTCTCATTCCCCCTTTAGGTGTGATAACCAGAAATGCTTACCACTATACCACCGGAGATCAAATTTGACTTTTCTCACTCCTGCTGCAAGTGTGATAGGCAGAAACGCTCACCACTATATCACCGGAGACCAAATTTGACGTTGCTCATTCCCGCTTTAGGTATGATAGGCGGAAATGCTCACCACTATACCACCGGAGATCAAATTTGATTTTTGTGTATTAACTGCATAAATCACGAGATTTAGGGCTCTAATAATAATGATAACGAATAGCTTCTACATGGAGTGCATAGGGTTCGGCCATTTCGCTGCTTGGACAACACCAATGTGGCAAAACTGGGGAATATTTTTTCGGAAGAAAACAGGACTGGGCGACCGCATGTTTGTCGAGTACGTGAAAAATAGATTGGGCTGAATCTAACGTGACAGGAATTTACCAACTACTTACATAAAAATTCGAACTTCCGCATCGGAGATACGACAGAGGATCGTACCAGAATTGAAAATATTTATATTTTCCCCAAGTCCGATTCTACAGTACACTCAATTCGGCTCCTTTTTCTCGGTGTTGAGTTGTAGAAGAGAGACAGGTGGGATTGTGACCTTCACCCTGTGCTAATTCATGCTAGCATTATCATACGCCTCGAACGTTTAGGGGAACGTTTGTACCACTCGTAAACCACACTTCCCGGCTCATTTATTCTTTCCTAGGATTTCACCACTTTCCCCTACGGCCTACTCCCGCGGTCATTCAGTCAATTCCATGTTTTTCTCAGTGCCCCATCTAAGTCCAGACACTAGCATGTTTTTCTTAACCTTCTGATCGTAAACGATCACGTTATTCTTTGCAATGTTCTGCATTGGGTTTCCCTATAATTGACACCAGCAATACACTTGGTTCACGTTCCATGTCGGAATTTTCGTAACGCCCCCTCCACCATTCGCATTGCGCTCTTTTCCTTCAAACCTCGCATCGAGTGTTGTGTTACACGCCATAAGAAGTTTCACTTCAAAAACAGGATTTTTTCAAATTTTTGTTGAAACTAAAGCAAGAAATTTATCAAAATTCTACAAAATTTGAAACTCCACGAAATGGAAAAACCATGTCATTAAGTTTCATCTACGAGTCAATTTGACTCACCCCAGTAAACCTTCTCACCCTCATTTATCGATCGATTTCTCATGGCCACTTAACACACCCCCCAAGTTGTGAAGGGGGAGGGCAAAAAACATACATTGAGACCGACACCGGACAACAGCCATAAAATTTCTGGCATTCTGCCGATAGCCTTCATGAATGCCTGCGTGTTCGAGATTTTCTTCACGTGTGTTTAACACACTTTAAGGGGCTATTCCCTGTCGTTTTCACGCACGATAATCTCACCCTCGTATACTAACTGTAAGCGAGTAAGGAGTTAAATTTTTATAGTAAGGAAACCTAATCTAGGGTCAATGCAGGGATAAACCAGGAAGTCAAAAGGATTTTTGCCAGGAATGATGCTTGCAAATTATGGTGTACAATTTTTTTTCAATTGAGACCGCAAGGCCGGGTGGGAACCTAACCCGACGCAGGGGGTGTACCTTCATCATAGGCGCCCACCATCGTAGCACAGAGGTGTCTGGAGGTTTACCCTCTGTTTAAAATTCTGATGGCCTTAATGGCGAAAGTCGGTCCCAGCCGCAGGGATGGGTGCCCAGTGGTCCCTCCGGAGGAATGCTTGAGATCACTTACCGTGAGGATTACAAACGAGAGGGACGGAGACCAAAACATGTCTATTATTCAACATGTATTAGGATGATGCATAAGCTTGAGAAACTGAAAATTTCATCTTACCCTTCTAACGTTAGCAAAGAAATCTTTATTAAAAAAAAATTAACAGCAACAACTTCGACGAAGACGCGAAAATTTTCATTTTTAATTTTTTTCATCAATGGCCACTGAAAATTTTCTCAGTCGTATGGATTTGAGGGTTGGATTACGCGGAGCGTACCCAGGCATCAACATCACTGCTTTGTGTCCGGCTCTCCCTTACAGAAAAGCATCACTTTTTTTGCTGTTGTAATGCTTTATCTCAGGTAATTCAGACAGTCCATTAACCAACTTGTAGAAAAAATAATAGAGCAATAGAAACAATTGAAATCGTTGATAACAAGTGACGGAATAACATTTTCGCACAAGCATTCCCGTTGGATGTCGAGGCAGGTGAGACGCGTTGATGCTGTTCTGGGTTCCACCAAAACCTTTTCTATTTATCTTCGTCCCAGTCCCCATCTTGCATACATTCTTTCCTATTCCACTATCCAGACTACACTCCAAGTGAGAGAGTTGTTCTGTCTATCGGTTTTCCAATAACTTATCGCAATGTTGGATCCTTGCACTCTCGCTGACGGCATACTACGTTACCATACTCAAATTATCTATCCTACGAACTGATCAGAATCTCATCAACCCACTTCAGCGATGACCATTTAGAGAGACAGCGCACAGGGACCAGGGCCGACTGGGCTAATGTTACAGAGCCATAAGAATGAAGAAGAAAAAGAAGAAGAAGCAGAAGACGAAGAAGAACCAACGGCAGGGATTCACCGGGTGTTCTGTTAGTAGTACCCATGAAGCACCGCCACGAGGGACAGTTGAACCAAACTAACAGGGGGGGGGGGGTATCATAGGCCTGGTTTACCTATCATAGACGCCCCTGCTGCATCAAAGGAGCATCTGGAGAATAGCCAATTCTGACCTCCCCCCCCCCTCCCACCCTCCGATACCACCACTCATGAAGCCTCCCCCTCCCCACTATACTTACGTAATGCTTGACCTTTTCGGGTGTTAAGTGATAACTTCTATCGCCAAGTTCAACATCATTGTCAACTTGAATTCCATTTGCCGCCAAAAGTGGGCCCACCCACCCAGCGATTCACCCGCCCACACACACATCCACCCGCCCCCCCCCCCACACACACACACACACTGTTCTCATCAGTACTTTTCACTCATGCTGTCCGATCATCCGAATCATCATCCTCCTCAGTTTCTCCACTTCCCAAAATCAAGTAGTATCATCTAAAGCATTGACATTTCTCGATCTAACCATGTGGTTCACCATGGTTAGTCAGATGTAAAATTGTATTCTCCTTGAGCATTAATCAACGGTCCCTCACCCTCTCAATATCCCTTCGACAAGCGGTTTTCACCCCCCCCCCCTCCCGCCCCCCTCCCACCGAGTCACTTGGCCTTGGCGTGGTCTGCCGCGGTGTTTGAGGCGGATTTGACCTGCTCGCGGGGCTTAGGGGGTGAGTTTCGGCTGAGGGCGGTTCGGGTATACATCGGTGGGTGGGGGAGGGGGTGGGGGTGAGATTCTGAAGGTAGAGCAGGGTGGTAAGCTCTCTGGCCCCATCAGTACTCGATCGGCCATCTAACTACGCGCACCTCCGGCATAACGCAGCAATAAAAATCAACCTCGTGACCAACCGCACCGAGTCACCAAGTCGCGTGTCTCACGATCGCTAAAGTAAAAAAACCGAACCAAAGGAAACAGGGGGAAAGAATTTACAGAAGAGGAAAATTGCGGGCATTTCGTTAATTTGAGCGTTTTACATATTTCTTTTTTCGCGTCGTTGTTTCTTTAAAGGCAATATTTGCATTTCCACGTGAGGGTAAGGGCGCTAAGGGTGTGAGTGCAGAAAGTGGAAATGAGGAGGGGTTTTAGAAGGCGCGGGAGATTTGAATGGTATGGGGCGGATGGTGAAATATGATTGAATGTGTGGGGCACTTCTTGGTTAAATTGTGCCAGCCCCAAATTTTGAGAATTCCAAAAATTGCCAGAATTCCAAGAATGCCAAGAATTTCAAGAATTTCAAGAATTTCAAGAATTTCAAGAATTTCAAGAATTTCAAGAATTTCAAGAATTTCAAGAATTTCAAGAATTTCAAGAATTTCAAGAATTTCAAGAATTTCAAGAATTTCAAGAATTTCAAGAATTTCAAGAATTTCAAGAATTTCAAGAATTTCAAGAATTTCAAGAATTTCAAGAATTTCAAGAATTTCAAGAATTTCAAGAATTTCAAGAATTTCAAGAATTTCAAGAATTTCAAGAATTTCAAGAATTTCAAGAATTTCAAGAATTTCAAGAATTTCAAGAATTTCAAGAATTTCAAGAATTTCAAGAATTTCAAGAATTTCAAGAATTTCAAGAATTTCAAGAATTCCAAGAATTCCAAGAATTCCAAGAATTTCAAGAATTTCAAGAATTTCAAGAATTTCAATAATTTCAAGAATTTCAAGAATTTCAAGAATTTCAAGAATTTCAAGAATTTCAAGAATTTCAAGAATTTCAAGAATTTCAAGAATTTCAAGAATTTCAAGAATTTCAAGAATTTCAAGAATTTCAAGAATTTCAGGAATTTCAAGAATTTCAAGAATTTCAGGAATTTCAAGAATTTCAGGAATTTCAAGAATTTCAAGAATTTCAAGAATTTCAAGAATTTCAAGAATTTCAAGAATTTCAAGAATTCCAAGAATTCCAAGAATTCCAAGAATTTCAAGAATTTCAAGAATTTCAAGAATTTCAAGAATTTCAAGAATTTCAAGAATTTCAAGAATTTCAAGAATTTCAAGAATTTCAAGAATTTCAAGAATTTCAGGAATTTCAAGAATTTCAGGAATTTCAAGAATTTCAGGAATTTCAAGAATTTCAGGAATTTCAAAAAATTTCATAAATTTCAATGATTTTGGAAAATTTACAAATTTCCACAATTCCGCAACCATGAAATTTCTGCAGTTCTTGGGAATCTCCAAAGACATCCCAAAGAAAATACATTACAAAATGCACCACAAAAAGTTTTCACCGCTAAAATGAAGTCGATTCAATTGAATTAACATAAACTTGCATCCAATAAATATAACTAACATATTAGCAAGAAGAATTATCGACGAAGAACTGAATTTACAAGCCCCTATGACATGACTTTTACACCACACAGTAGTGTCCCTCTCCGCCTGAATCTAATCTCCCCGTGAATTAGGATGACCCAATTTCAGTCTATGGTTCAAAAGATGATTTCGGAGATATAGGTCGGAGAAATATGATTAATGACGGTGATTTGAATATAATACACCGGACTGATCTATCTGATAAATCTTATCCACCATCCGTATAATGTTCCAGAAATGTTGAGCCAATGATAAATCATTTTCCAATCACTTTTATCCACCCAACGCTTTTTTTTAATCCATGAGGTCATACATCGACAGTAAAGTGGATTTAAATTAAGTCGAACGAGTTTGTAAGAAATAATCAGAATCGCGAAAAGATGCTAACGCTTCAGGTACGCGGCCGCTACCGCTCGATCTGCCCCAACGGCCAATGAAGACTGATTAGGGCCTCGAAGACTCAGATCATTTCAAAAATTTCAAAAATTTCAGAAATTTTAAAAATTTTAAAAAAAATCAAAAATTTTAAAACTTTCAAAAATTTCAAAAATTTCAAAAATTTCAAAAATTTCAAAAATTTTTAAAATTTCCGAAATTTCCAAAATTTCCAAAATTTCCAAAATTTCCAAAATTTCCAAAATTTCCGAAATTTCCAAAATTCCAAAAATTTCAAAAATTTCAGAAATTTCCAAAATTTCCAAAATTTCCAAAATTTCCAAAATTTCAAAAAATTTAAAAATTTCAATAATTTCAATAATTTCAATAATTTCAATAATTTCAATAATCTCAAAAATTTCAAAAATGTCAAAAATTTCAAAAATTTCAAAAATTTCAAAAATTTCAATAATTTCAATAATTTTAAAAATTTCAAAAATTTCATCTTAATAATTAAAAAAATAAAAAAATCTTAATAATTAAAAAGTTGAAAATCTTGAAAAAAAATCTCATAAATTTCAATTTTTTTCAAAAGCGTAAAAATGGGAAAGAAAACTACAATTTCTTCATTACCCAATCTCAACCCTCATAATCTACCCCCCCCCCCGCCCCCTGCCCAATTCTCGTCAGTAATTCTCCAAATTTGCATATATTTGCTGTAGTGTCAACATATGATGAATGCCATTCAAACACCCCGCGACTTTCAAACCTCACAATAGCGTCCCTTAAGGAAGTGAAAACAAGTGAGTTGGAGACGGAACTGACAATTTCTAGGTCGCGTAGAGGTTTCGCATAAATATCCCGTAGCTCTGACGTCACTGGAGCTGTCAAGCGCCTGCGGAACGTCGCAGGGCATCGCAGTAGCACACGGTGGCACATACAGTAGTGCCAATTGAACAATTGTTAGTGCAAGCAATTTTATGGACCCGCGCCATGTGATTGAAGTGCAGTTGATTTTTGCTGATTATGTCAGTGTGTTGATGTGGGCGGTGGGCGTTTAGCAAAACGCGGCCTCTGATAATTAAATATTGGTCACCATTGAGTCGCCAAGCTACTCGTATCGCTCGGACTTTGGCCCGGAACCGGGCACACCACAGTCCACTGAAGACGAGACTGAAGATTATCCAAAGTTCAGTTTTCGGCGGTTGAGTCAACCCTTTGTCGTGTTGATGAGCGACTCTTTCGAGGTCATCTCGCTGCCGGCCGATATGCTTCAGGTTATTTATCATATTTGAAAATATTGCTACAGAAATACCGATGTATTGCATATGGAATTCCAGTCACCCATCCACATACCGCACACCCGCTCATACACCCACCCGTGTTGCATCCATACACCCGCCCATGAATCGCCCACGCACTCATAGACCCAGCCACACATCCATCCACGCACACGACCAGCGACCCACCCATACACCCACCCACGAACCGCCCACGCGCACGCCCAGATACCCACCGATACACCCGCCCACACACCCACCCTTGCACCCGTCCACGCACACGCCCACCCATACACCCGCCCACACACCCACTCATACACCCGCCCACACACCCGCCCACACACCCACCCACACAACCGCCCACACACCCACCCATACACCCGCCCACACACCCACCCATACACCCGCCCACACACCCACCCATACACCCACCCATACACCCGCCCACACACCCACCCATACACCCGCCCACACACCCACCCATACACCCGCCCACACACCCACCTATACATCCACCCACACAGCCGTCCACACAACCGCCCACGCCCACGCACCCGCCCACACCCACCCATACATCCGCCCACACACCCGCTCACACACCGACACACACACACGGTTTGTTCAACCAGTATCACTATATGTCATTATGTCGTGAAATGTCCAGAAAGGGAAAAATTTCATGAATCTGATTTTATTTTAACATTTAATTTTCTCATGACTTTTCAACACATGTTTTTACTCGCAACAAAAAAACACCAAAGCATAAGTTTTAACTATGATTGCCTGATTACACATCATCAATTGAACCAGCAGAATAATTAATTCCATTTAACCAATCCCATTATCTTATCATAAAATGAGAGAATGAGACATTTCACGAGTGTGATTATATGGCATGAAATTTCGCATTATGTGATTGACCCGGAGATAATCCAAGCCATTAGTTTTTGGATCATAATTTATTGCAGCGCTGTTTCAAGGATTATCATAATCCATATTTTTTGCAGTATTGAAAAGTAGCCGGATAGTTCGAGCCCCAAAATATTTATTACACTTCATATATTAATCTTCCTGAATCCACCGAGCATTCCCATTCGAGTTTACTCGCATGATGAGCGGCGCGCCGTCGCATCTCAGCTTCATCCTTTCGTATTCATTTTCCTTCAAATCCAGTTGTTCTTAATCAAGTTCCGTGTGAAATAAATGAAAATTTTGTTGAAGTTTCGCCAAGTACACAAATGCTTGTTTTTGACACACTGTGCGCAAAGCAGCGTTTTCCGCACGATTCACGTGCGAGGCATCCTGCCCATGCACATTGTATCAAAAACTATTGTTCGACACACGTGCGAAGTAACTCGTCTGTCGTCCTGTGTTGCAAACTCACAGTCGCCAGAAAAGTTTTTCCGCACTGGTGTCGAAATGTACTATTATATTTTTGTATATATGAAAATAAAAACCTTTTTCTTAATTCCGTCTTTTATCTCAGTGCAGCGGCAAGGGGGATATTATTTTTTATTGATACGAAATTGCTTTGAGGTTGAAAATTAAGAAGTGAATTATGCCAGTTACCATATATTGATTGACACAGAAAATTAAATTTCACCACCAACCGGTCATTTTTGGCCAGTAGAATTGAAATTATTAAAATTCTCCTGAATTGACCGAATGAGCGGTGCGCCGGCTTCCATCAATTGAATTGTCAGGGAAAAATGGAAGTTAAACGAAATGAGAAAATGGAAATTCCTGCTTTCAATTAGTCCGATATTATTGAGATTTCGTTAACTTTTCAGTAGGGGTTACACACACACTCACACCCATACACACACCTACCCACCCGGCCGCTCAGCCACCTACCCACCCAGCCAATCAGCCACCTGCCCACCCACCCACTTCCCTAGCCACCCATCCAGTCACCCACGCACCCACTCATCCAGTCACCCACTCGCCTATCCAGTCACCCACCCACGCCACCATCCAGTCACCCACCGACCCACTCATCCAGTCACCCACCCACCCCACCATCCAGTCACCCACTCACCCACTCATCCAGTCACCCACTCACCTATCCAGTCACCCACCCCACCATCCAGTCACCCACCCACCCACTCATCCAGTCACCCACCCACCCCACCATCCAGTCACCCACCCACCCACACATCCAGTCACCCACTCACCTATCCAGTCACCCACCCCACCATCCAGTCACCCACCCACGCCACCATCCAGTCACCCACCCACCCACTCATCCAGTCACCCACCCACCTCACCATCCAGTCACCCACCCACCCACTCATCCAGTCACCCACCCACCCACTCATTCAGTCACCCACCCACCCCACCTTCTAGTCACCCACCCACCCCACCTTCTAGTCACCCACCCACCCACTCATCCAGTCACCCACCCACCCCACCATCCAGTCACCCACCCACCCACACATCCAGTCACCCACTCACCTATCCAGTCACCCACCCCACCATCCAGTCACCCACCCACGCCACCATCCAGTCACCCACCCACCCACTCATCCAGTCACCCACCCACCCCACCATCCAGTCACCCACCCACCCCATCATCCAGTCACCCACTCATTCAGTCACCCACCCACCCACTCATCCAGTCATCCACCCACCCCACCTTCTAGTCACCCACCCACCCCACCTTCTAGTCACCCACCCACCCCACCTTCTAGTCACCCACCCACCCCACCATCCAGTCACCCACCCACCCACTCATCCAATCACCCACCCTCCCCACCATCCAGTCACCCACCCACCCCATCATCCAGTCACCCACTCACCCACTCATTCAGTCACCCACCCACCCACTCATCCAGTCACCCACCCACCCCACCATCCAGTCACCCACCCACCCACTCATCCAGTCACCCACTCACCTATCCAGTCACCCACCCACCCACTCATCCAGTCACCCACCCACCCCACCTTCTAGTCACCCACCCACCCCACCTTCTAGTCACCCACCCACCCCACCTTCTAGTCACCCACCCACCCCACCTTCTAGTCACCCACCCACCCCACCATCCAGTCACCCACCCACCCACTCATCCAATCACCCACCCTCCCCACCATCCAGTCACCCACCCACCCCATCATCCAGTCACCCACTCACCCACTCATTCAGTCACCCACCCATCCCACCATCCAGTCACCCACCCACCCCACCATCCAGGCAAGTCGGAGCTTTTCGTGGATACTCTCTCCGGTGAATATTCTCTCAGGGACTTTAACCGATAGCATTCCGTGTGTGTTATCGGCGGCATCCCCAAAATGAGAACTCTAGGCGGGACGGGAACCCAACCCAACGCACGGGGAGGTTTCCATCACCCATTCCCGCGAGCGTAGTACAGGGGTTTCCGGAGGCTTACCTCGTGTTTACAAACCTGATGGTATAAAAAGAGGAAGTGGGCCAGATGGATGTTCAGCACTGCTCTCTGATGGAATGCTCAAGAGCAGGCGCCGTGGAAAGTCCAAACCAGACGAACGGGAAGAAAAAAAACACATACACACATATGGGGAAGTTGAGAGTGCGAGAGTTGCAAATCGGAATTTGCCACTCTCCAAATTCTCTGAGTTCTTCATGTACATCTTCGTAATTTCATAAATTCACATGAAACAAAATTGATTCCGTGCATGATGCAACCAATATTTAAATTTCCCGCCAATATTTCCGAACTATTAAAGGTTCGCATTTTTCCATGAACTAACAATTTATCCCTCAATTTTTTTTTCCTTCGCTAAACTGTACATCAATCGGAGCAGTATTCGTGTAGCTCGCATCGTTACCTATGAGAATACCTGATTTTTAAAATATTTTTCAGAAATTCGGTATTGTTGAAAAGTGATTTCGATGCTTCACTGTTGAGTCATTAAAGCGTGCCACTTTTTGATTGACAAAGTTTTCTCTGCAAGTGCACGTCTTCCCGCAGAACAAATTCGCAACTTTTTCGGGGCCCGTGGTCCTTCTTTCTTACGGCACAAATTTGCGTCCCACTATTCTCACGGGACAAATTTGAATTTTGTTCAAAAAAGTTAACAATACTCATTTATCTTCTGCAACAATTTTTTTATTTTTTTCGTACATTCCTTTTTTCTAAATATGCAATCGTTCAAACGGGATGGGTAGGGCTAAGTGGGCACCCATCCTGTCAAGCTAATCTAGCCTGCGCACGACGTGGATTACAATGTTCTCAATCAAAATAATGTTCACCGAGCCCAATGACAAACTAACCACCCTCCTCCGCGAGCTTGCCATCCGCGACAGCACCTCGGATGGCAATCTTCTGCGTAACAGAGAATATGATTAGCTTCCTGAGCCCAACCCTAAAATGTGTTATTTCCGCCATTTTCCAGCCGGCGAGCTACGGCAAAAAGAGCAACACTTGGTATACAACGCCAGGCGGTGGTGGCGGTGCAGCAAGTAGGGGTGGCGGCGGTGGTGACTGGCAAAGTAGACCGCCAGCGGTAGCGAGTCTCAGTAGAAAAGCTTCAATCACTGACGAGGCCCCACCACCAGGCGGTGGTAAACCCTCCTCCGGTCGTGTTATCAGAATTGTCAACAATCTAGACCATACTGTCCAGGTAGGTGTCTTATCTCCATATACAAAAACATCACATGCCTATTTGTTTACTCGTTTTTTTTCCAAACTTTTTTTTGGAACTTATGGACTGTTTGTACTTTTTATTTGGGATGATTGTAATTTGGAAAAAAACCAAAAGAATCGACTCCGATATTTGCTACATGTGGTATGGTAAACGTTGCAGGTAAACAGATCAATAGATAGTAAATAAAAAAAGTACATTGAATGAAAATCAAGCTGGCTTACGTACTAGTTGGTATCTGTGAATTGCTCTGCTTACCCTACCACTTCCTCTGATCGATCAATTTTATTGATCCACCAACGATTTAACTAATAATGTTCGCAGTGCCGTGTACTCCTGAATTTGCGCACATCGCAGCCATTTGAGGAAGTGCTGGAGGACCTCGGTCAAGTGTTGAAGATGAACGGGGCCAAGAGAATGTTCACAGTATCGGGGCAGGAGGTCAGTTGGTTTATTCCCCTAGAGCGTGTGTAGTTAAACCGGGGAATCCCCCGGCTTCATACATATCACGTCGCGTCGCAGTAGAGGAGGTCCGCGTGCGGTCGGACAACATACAATGCGTCATTGTCAATAATCGGTTATCATTTGCATACCACAATTTAATCGAACAGTTAATCGATTGATGGAATGAAAATGAGATGATACAATTACAGAAAAAAAATTCAAAATTTTCTATAGCTACAAAATTTTTTTTTTTTTTTAAGAACAATCATACTTGATCTAAATTTTTTTTCCATGCGAAATAATTGTAGACGCGCCGAAAGTCTCAAGACTTTGAAAGTCGAAGATTCGACCATCGTTTTCCTATATAAAATCAGTTTGAATAATGTTTTTCATAAATATTCATGCGGCCCTCGGGTATGAATTTTACTTTAAACGAGAGAGAAAAAAAATACCCTTACGGGGGGGGGGGAGGGGGGAGGGAAGCAGAACCGGGGCGTGACAAACGGGGTCGCGATCACGAGATGGAATAAGGTCGTGGCCTGGTGTATGAATTGCTCTTAATCTGAGCCGCGTGAAAACCAGTATGAACACACCTCTTGTATTATAACTAGCAATATTTAACGATAATATTCGCACGAATGCACAACTTGGTGGGAATAATAACAAAGGACATAATTGCAGGTGAATTGTGACACGTGGTGCTAGCAGTAAAGTCGCGGCTTGATATGATAAAAAGAAAGGGGTGAGGGGGGGGGTTGATTGTGATAATCGCGGTTTATCATGACGGATTGCTGCGGTTTCTATTCGTTTGTGAAATCAAACCCGTATGCGTCGGCCATTTTTTACTTTCCCGATAGGGAATGTTATTACAATACCCGTGAAATGCCCGGGAAATAAAAATTCCCGATAGCTGCATTACTTACACGGCTGCATCCCCAGCTTCAAAATTTATAATCTCTCCTGATGATGTAACCGGATGTATTGACACTGACATTTTCAAGTAGGATGTTTTATCGCAAAATTTTTCAAAATGAAATTGTACAAAGCGCGCACAGTTATACCGGCCCAAGTACTGTTTACCAATACAGCATCGATACTTTGGCGGATCGATACTGAACTCTTCGATTCGATTCACTGCAGAGTATCGATACTCTTTGGTGTATGGGTAAACACTAGGCCCAAGCCAAAGAAAAGTTCTTGGGTAGAAGTTGAGAGCCATTTTCTCTCCAGATGGCGCATATGGGACTTTGCAAGTTTCAATGTGAAGAAAAATTTAATGAAGATAAATTTGAAACCACTGTATCGATTTAATCCAAAATCTAATCAGCTCTTAGTAACGTGAAAACGCATCGATTAAAAAAAAATTAATCAAATCGATACAGTTTGTTTGATTTTCGGGGCCATTACAGTAACTTTCCCTTCGGGAAGATAAAAATATTCAATTTCAATTTATTAAAAATGAGAAAATTAAATTAACAACTACGACGACACCTAGAAATGAGCATTCACATACTGTATCAACTACTTCCCAGATGTTATATATTTTCCAGTGCAAGCTGTCAACATTTAAGCGTGATGTATGGGTGCAAAAAAAAAAGGGCGCCAAGTGGTAGCGTAATGGACGTCAAGTAGCGATCGAATAATTTTTCTACCCGATTTATTCCTCTGTGGGATTAGATTGTTGGCCTCTCCGGAACTTGGAAACACGCAAATTTCGTTCAAGCTAGAATTTTTTTATGTTATTTTTTGAAGACATGGGAAGAGCAAATAGTGATTACTCCCACGTGTCGCCCACTCAATGGGATTTTCGGTCATCTTTTTCACTTCGATGGGGGAGGGGGGGGGCGGCCCGGGGGGGGGGGGGGGGGGGATTGTAAAGGAGGCCATTGGAAAAAGGTCAGAGATTCATCCACCTTTTAGGTCACGACCGAATATGAATTACAAATTGGCCAATTTCCACGTGCACGAGCATTGGATAGTACTCACACGGTGCTCTGACATCTGCGGGGCCTCATGAATATATGACGGTTAAATCAGGGTGATGATATCGATGATTAGATTGGGATTTGATAAATACATTAAGGGTGTAATAAATATTTTATAAAAATAATAGGGATGATGGTACTGGCAGGAACGTTCCGTGTGTACTAAAATTCAATTTAGGTACCCCTAAAGTGAGACCCCACGGTCGGGCGGGAACCTAACCCTAAATGCGGTTTTCGAGCTTGTGTAAAATTTGGGCAGAATTCATCTACACATTTAATAGTTATTGACCTTTTGCAAGTGGCGCGAAATTTTTCCTCACATTGAAACTTACAAAGTCCCATATGCGCCATCTGGAGAGAAAATGACTCTCAACTTCTACCCAAGAACTTCGCTTTGGCTTGGGCCTAGTGTTTTCCGATACACCAAAGAGTATCGATACTCTGCAGTGAATCGAATCGAAGAGTTCAGTATCGATCCGCCAAAGTATCGATGCTGTATTGGTAAACAGTACTTGGGCCGGTATAACTGTGCGTGCTTTGTACAATTTCATTTTGAGAAATTTTGCGATAAAACATCCTACTTGAAAATGTCAGTGTCAATACATCCATTTACATCATCAGGAGAGATTATAAATTTTGAAGCTGGGGATACAGCCGTGTAAGTAATGTGGCTATCGGGAAGTTTCATGAGTGTCCCCGATGGGCACACGCCCATCGTACGCCACTAGTTCCGCACCTTTGTTGGCGGTCTGTTGACAATATAAATTGATCAAATTGTTGAATGAACCTTTCGAGAATATGTCAAAAAAAGTCATTTTCTAAGATATTTACACGGCTAATAATCACTCAGTGAAAATTTACTGATATGATAATGGTATCAGCAATATTGAATTTATCATTCTTATGCACTTGATAGTTAGTGAAGTTATTGATAACACAAATTGTGAAAGTTATTGGACTCTCAAATTTTTCAAATATCCGTTTACAATTTCTTAATGGCGCGTGCAGATATGAGGCCGAATAATGGGATGGCAAATTACCGCGTGATATATTAATAATTATAAAAAACTTAATGCTTTAGTTCAGTCGGGAGTCACCATTATATATATCATATCTCACACCCGAATCGAGAACCGATATAAAACGAAGGGGGCGAGCGGCGCGAGAGGGGGTCCAGGGGAGGGAAGTCCCCCGGAGCCCCCCCCCCCCCGCCCCACCCATACCACTTTCTTCATAGAGTTAATAAGAATTTTTTGCGTGTTTCAGGTGCGGAGTTTCTCGCAACTGAGAAATGACTTTGCAGATGTCGATACATTCTACTTGGGCACTGGATCGTCAATGGGAATTGGTGGAGCGTCGATGACTGCCTCATCGCCGGCGAGGAGGTCCAGATCGAGAGGTCCCTCCACAGTATCACTGACTGGAGCTGCAGAGGACATAGGCAGACAGAGGAGAGCTCGGAGCAAGAGTAGACCGCGAGCTCTCTACGCACCAGACGCCGAAGTCGTTCGAGTTAACGGTAAGTTAACGCCTGGGGTACAGCGTCCACATGCAGAACCGTGGATTTTTATATGTGAATAATATTTGCGACAAAAAAAAATCCAAAACTATTTTCTTTCCAATTATCTCTGGGCGAAATTTCTGCCTAACAATTCCGAAAACAATTTAGCTATAGAGTAGACACTTCTGTTAGTCTGCCCTGTTCGGGGATCTGGATTATACCAAACGGATAACTAACGGTTGCCCCTTCCATGCGCTGAAGCGCCGGTGGCGTGTGAGGGGGATGCGCAGGACTTACTCGGCGGACAATACAATTCTGTCCCGCGCGCAATCGCCCCCGCCTCAATGCACGCGCGGAGTGGGGGAAGGGCCCCTCTGGACGTCCTGACACCCGGCTAATTACCCCGAATCTACTGTAACCGTAATTTCCCTTAGTATAATATATCTTACGCTACTTTGTCCTCAATTTTGGATTATAGGAAAGCTTTAAAATCTGGAACGTTGTTGATTCCATAGTATAGAGTCTAGCCGGATCGGCCTTTGACGCATTTCTCGCCGCCATTTTTTTTTACATATTCAGCATTCAGCAGTACCTAATTTTTTATACGCAAAATGCCGATTTTTCACATTCTATTAATTATTTTTTCACCACTCAAAATATTTACTAAAAATTTGAAAAAATTACGTGTACCTTGAATTTTGTCGAGACATTTTTTCCACAAGTTTTTCCCAAAAATTTTTCCTGTTAATTGGATATTCCAATATGTATGCCGGAAAAAAATTGAAGAAACACTACTCAAAATTACCTCTAAACTGATGAAGCGAGCACTTGGAAATTCCGGGTGCGTCAAAGCGAAAATAAAAATGAACAGATTCCCTTACGACGGGGTCTAGCATATTCAATTGACATGAGACATTCTCAATGTTTCCTGTTCTAACATAATAACTTCGATGACCACTAACCACCTGTATGTAACTGTTGGGTGTCGTAATGGTGTGACATTGGTTTACTGATAACCGCTCTTATCATAGCCACTATCAAATAGATCCATAAAAACGGTGACGACACAGAGTCAAGTGGAATCCTATAAAACCAGTGAACACCACCTTCCAGACAACAGTTCACGTAAGCACTTGTCAAAATGAAGCTCTCCCTAGTCACCTCGACCTACCTAGCCCTAGCAGCATCAATTCTTGCAGAAGATGGACACTATTGTGTGCGAGATGATCACGCCATTTTTAACATTTGCGGTTACGGAAAGATCCTCACCTACGTTCGCCCGACAACGGAAGCGATTCGTCTGCACCTCCCCCTGGACAATATTTCCGTAATATCACCATTCGCATTCAATCACGTGACGCTCGAGTATCTCCTGCTGACTCGTGACAATTCATCCAATTGTCTTTCCCAGGCCATCGACTTGTCCTTGGACTCGTTCACCGGCTTATCAGTGACTTACCATCTCCAGCTGGACTGCATGACAATCCAAAAGCCTGCTGATGCCTTCAGCCACTTCCGCTCACTTCCCAGTTTGGCATTGAAGAGATTTCACTTCATGGGAATGCCGTACGAGTTCTTCGTCTACTTTCCACACCTCTACGAATTGACACTGGCCGATCTCAACATTCGGAGCATAACACCATCAACATTCAGGGGTGTCAACGAAGGACTGAGAATCCTTCACATCGACGACAATGTAACAGTTGTACAACCGAGGTCCTTTGCTCAATTCAGCATGTTGAATGCACTGCGCATCAGCCATGGACAACTGACTGATCTCCAGGATGATATGTTCGAGGGGCTGGACCAGCTGAAGGCGCTGGACCTGACGCGGAACAAGATACGAACAGTGCCGAATGGAGTGTTTAGCAAGCTTACTCAATTGCAAGGACTCTATCTCAATGACAATCAGATCAGTGTGTTCGAACCATCGGCGTTATCTGGTGTGAAGCTCAGCATACTCATCCTGGACAATAATAAATTGAAGAGTTTAACGCCAGGTGCTTACAATGACCATCAATGGCTTTCTATTCTGAGTCTGAGGGGCAACAGTATCAGATCAGTACCGTTTAATATGTTCAGGGGATACAAGCGTCTCCAGTGGCTCTATTTGGATCATAATGAGATCCAAGACATTTATCCTTATGCACTTCGGGGCTTGACTCTTCGTCAACTTCACTTGCGGAACAACCAACTCAGCACATTGAGTCAATCCACTTTTGATGGTCTTGTTATTGAAGAATTTCTGGATCTTAGCTCCAACAATATTACCTATATAGAACCTCTGACGTTCGCGAATTTGACCGCAGAAACGATCTTCCTGTGTCCGCCTGGTAATCAAACTGATAGAAGCCGATGGGGTGTGAGTAGAGCGATTAAGAGGATCGTTGGGAAAGATTGCCCAGATTGAACAGTTGTCCGCAGTTGAGGATCACGTTGGACACTTGAGTTTGACGTAAAAAAATGTACGTAAGACTGATAACGAACTGTATTAATTAATGAAAATAAATTATTCTATTTTAATTATTGATTGTATTTTATTTACTATTAGTTCTGGAGGGCATCTTGATTATGCGCAAGAATAATTGGGAATTAAAGCACCTGGAAATTCAGGGTTTATGAACTGAATAGCTTGCAACTGACGTGCGATACTGTGCAGCATTTTTTGTGAAAGGGAGTGGTGCGATGGACGCCCCATAGCGCTCGAAAATGTGTATGTCTCTCAGCGCCAGCGAGGACAGGGGAATGCGTCCCCCACTACGCGCGATCTTAGCAACAGCGCGCGAGGGGTATGACTGTTGCGCTGCATGCCGTCGCGCGTGGCCTACAGCGTCGAGTCATCGTAGTGTCCCCCTCTCCTCTGCGCCACGCCCATTGCGAGCGTGGAGGGGGTTATCTGTAACTCTCTGCAGGCCGAAAGCATAGCCCGCAAATATATATGATTTTTTAGAACGTGGAAACTTGTTACAAGTGGACACTTGTCACTGACGGAGTACCGGGTCAATCAATGACGAACAAAAATTCCGGAATTTTTTTTCTTGAAGTGTAGTTCGTGATAAGTATATCAATAGCCGTTTACGAGGCACATAAAAATGCAGGATTACTGGGTTGCTATAAACTGTTACACGCGTGTATTATTGCCAGGATATACTGCAAGTTGAAACGCTTAAAATTCATCATATCATTTATTTCGAAAAAGGAGAGAATTATCAAAACGTGGTTAAATAAACTATTGAAATATATTTCATTATAAAAGCATGTCAATTACACCTAGACTATCGCATTGGTAAGATGACACTTGAGAGTATTAATTTTTCAGATGTCAGGGCCGGGAACCTAAATGCGGTTTCCAGGCTTGGGTGAAATTTGGGCAAAATTCATCTACACATTTAATAGTTATTCACCTTTTGCAAGTGGCGCGAAATTTTGCTTCACATTGAAAGTTGCAAAGTCCCATATGCGCCATCTGGAGAGAAAATGACTCTCAACTTCTACCCAAGAACTTCTCTTTGGCTTGGGCCTAGTGTTTTCCGATACGCCAAAGAGTATCGATACTCTGCAGTGAATCGAATCGAAGAGTTCAGTATCGATCCGCCAAAGTATCGATGCTGTATTGGTAAACAGTACTTGGGCCGGTATAACTGTGCGTGCTTTGTACAATTTCATTTTGAAAAATTTTGCGATAAACCATCCTACTTGAAAATGTCAGTGTCAATACGTCCATTTACATCATCAGAAGAGATTATAAATTTTGAAGCTGGGGATACAGCCGTTAACTCATCTCCCCTGAATTTTCTCATCCTCCAATCGAATCTAACTTTTTACTGTGTTAATTTAGATTACAGTGTCGTCGAAGTGTTGCGCGACGAGCCAGCTAAAGTGACAATTCGGGGCCTGCGACGCTCTTTTTACCCTCCCTCACATCTGCCATTAGTGGAAAATTCACCGCCCGAGAAAAAGCTGCAGCTGGAGTGGGTCTATGGATACCGGGGAACAGACACAAGGCGAAATCTCTGGGTGTTACCCAGTGGCGAACTTTTGTATTATGTCGCTGCGGTAGCAGTACTTTTTGATCGCGAGGAAAACTCACAACGCCATTACGCGGGCCATACAGAAGATATCACATGCATGGAGGTCCACCCAAGCAGAGAATTAGTCGCATCTGGACAAAGAGCTGGCAGACATAGAAAAGCACAACCACACGTTCGCATTTGGTCAACGGAAACTCTCCTAACACTCTACGTTTTCGGAATGACCGAGTTCCAGATGGGCGTGTCGGCACTCGCTTTTTCACAACTTGTAAGTGAACTTAACACAAAACAATTCGATACTTTTCACATAAAAAGCAAAGCTGGTTATGATCGTGTAGAAAGTTTGCGTATTACAAATTTTTAAAACTGTTGTTTTGGCACGGGCACTTCCGTTTTCCACCGCGCTGACTGGTGTCGCGTCGGTTCCGCTCTCACGCTCTTCGATAATTACGATATACATCGATATTTTCTTTGGTCTCTCCTTCTTACTATCCTACCGCCTCCCCGGTCGCAAGCGGACGGGTCGTTGATCCCCTGTTTTGGGTTAGAATTAAAACTCACGTTTTCAATATAAACATTGCAAAATCAATGGTTAATTTTCAAAAATTCATTTCACTTATAAATTTATGGAAATCGCAGGAGAATTCAATACTTTGGCATTGAAAAAACGCAAACTCCTCAGATAATTGCGGGAACATTTCTAGCTGCGACCGATAGCTCTAGCGAAAAATCGAGATTTTTTTCGACTTTCCAGTTTTCCAATTCGATAATCGATTTATTTTCCTGGTCGAACCTTTCAATTATTTATATAGAGATAGATATCCTATAGTAAAGAGGAGAGACGAAAGGAACTATTGATATATATCGAAATTATCGAAAAGCGTAAGACCGAAACAGACACGCCACCTGTCAGTGCGGCCAAAAAAGAAAATGCGCATGCGCAGCACGCGCCACCGAACTCGTATCCATGAAAATGGAGAAAAATTCCACCCTCTGTGTTTCGTTATTTATTGACTTCATTCATTTTCTCTTTTGTAGAATGGTGGCAGTTACGTACTCGTGGTTGACGCCGGAAGAGAAGCAATCTTATCGGTCTGGCAATGGCAATGGGGTCATTTACTTGGAAAAGTCGCAGTAAGTATAAATGCTAAATCTCCAATGATTCAATACTTATCTACAGGGAACCAAGTTATTGGCGTCTTTCAGCAAAGTGTGACAAAAAAATCCATATTACTCCAAGTCATTCGATGATAGTTGCAAAAAGGAAATCCGAAGGCAGTAATAAAATCATGGTTTTTCGTTCTAGACACTTCAAGAAGATTTAACCGGCGCCGCTTTCCATCCCCTCGATGACAATCTACTGATAACTCATGGTCGTGGTCACTTGACGTTCTGGAATCGTCGAAAAGATGGATTCTTCGAGAGAACAGATATAATTAAACCGGTAATTACCCTGATTGCCGTGATAAAATCTATGATTCAAATTATTGGTCTAAGGGAATTACCCATGGCTTGTTGATCGGCCGATTTGGTCTCAATTTGTGGTTGATTAATCGCTAGTTGAACGCTCTTTCATCGCCGATTGAGATCGGTTTGATCGGTAATGCATTGTTGGTTAATCGAAGCGACAATCCAATACCGATCAATCAACGATCCAATACCGATCAATCAAGGATGCAATGCCGATCAGTCAATGATCCAATACCGATCAGTCAAGGATGCAATAGCGATCATTCAACGATCCAATACCGATCAATCAACGATCCAATACCGATCAATCAACGATCCAATACCGATCAATCAACGATCCAATACCGATCAATCAACGATCCAATACCAATCAAACAACGATCCAATACCGATCAAGCAATAATCGTGATCCATCAATCCAATGATCATCAATCAAGGATTGAATAACAATCAACTACCGAGCAATCAAAGACACTAGTGACTTTGATCGGTATTCCTAAAATGCCTTTGAATTCGATACCATGTAGATGTTGTACAATGATACAAACTTGAATTGAACTTGACGAATCTCTCCAACTTCTAATCTAATCAAACACACATGAATTGATCAATCAGCTTCTAGGTGCACGTTCGATTACAAAATCATTAATTTGTCACAACAAATCCGAAAATAAATCTCAAATGTCCTAACGACATTACTTTTATTTAAACTCGCGCGCAGGTCGGCGCAATGTCGCCGCGACAATCTACGCGCACCATTATTTATTTTCATATACTTGCTTACCTGTAAAAATATTGAAATTGTTTGATTGGCAAAATTTGGACAGGCAAGTTTACCTCTATGTACCAAATTCTCGATGAACACTATGCCCTTAGCATTTATCATAATTACTGTGTTTCGTTCATTTTTTTTCAATTAATTGGATTCTCGAGCATGTTGTGAAACTTGATAATTTCCAAGAAGTATATAATTTCGCAATTATTTTTTTCATTAATTTCACAGCCCTCTCGAACGCACGTAACGAGTATCCAATTCGAGCAAGATGGTGATGTTGTGACGGCAGACAGCGATGGTTTTATAACAGTTTATTCTGTCGATGCGGATGGCGCCTATTTCGTTCGTATGGAATTCGAGGCGCATAACAAGGGGATCAGTTCGTTGGTGATGCTTTCAGAAGGTACCCTACTATCAGGTGGTGAAAAGGACAGGAAGATTGCCGCCTGGGACTCGCTACAAAACTACAAACGCATTACGGATACGAAGGTAACGTATGACTTGAAAACCAACACCCCAATTCCTCCACCGTTCCTCAGACACTCATTTTTACCCAGATATTCCCCACTGAAAAAAATAGTCTCCCACATAAAGATAGTGATTAAATAATTGATCCATTTGAACCGCCAACAGTTGCCGGAAGCAGCCGGTGGTGTACGAAGTATTTACCCCCAACGTCCGGGACGAAACGACGGCAACATCTACGTTGGCACAACACGAAATAACATTCTCGAAGGCTCACTCCAGCGTCGATTCAATCAAGTTGTATTCGGCCATGGTAGACAGTTATGGGGTCTAGCTGTACATCCGGATGACGAGGTATTTGCCACTGCCGGCCATGATAAAAACATTGCCCTCTGGAGGCGGCACAAATTACTTTGGACAACGCAGGTACGTAAGGAGACAGTTTAATCGGTGAAAATTCAGGCCGAGGTATTTGACTATTTATTAACATTAATTGACTTTGCAGGTGGGCTTCGAGTGCATTTGCATTGCATTCCATCCGTTCGGCGTGGCCCTAGCTGCTGGCTCCTCGGAAGGCCATCTACTTGTTCTTGCCGCCGACACGGGCGCTGCTGTCGCTACGCTCAGGGTCTGTGGGTCGCCGCTCTCCTGTATTGGATATAATCCTAGTAAGTTCCTTGAGAAAGAAAATGCAACTTCTTTTCACGGAAGGAAAAACTCCCGTCAACTCGAATGCGCTCTTCAATACAAGATAACTTCTATACATAACATCAGAAAATTATGAAGTAACATTTAATGATGATCTTGACCCTTCACCAAAAAGTTGTTTAAAGTACCGTATTTTTTTACTCATATTTTTCTAGAATTTTTAAGACCTATTTTAATTGAATACTTCAACTGGTTACCGAGATCGGCGATTGTCAGAATTTTTTAAATAATAAATCAGTGATTCATTAAATCCAAATTTGATTAACGTTATCTGGCAGAGGGACTTGCAAAGTATCTTTGGTAAAAATTTCAGAATTTTTCATGAAAATTTTCCCGATAAACGAGAGGTTTGAATGCATCCGACATGAAATTCAGTTCCGTAATGTTGATGTATTAGAAAAAAATATAAAAAATGATTTGAAAAAAAGAATCAAGTTGCATTGTATTGACAAACTCATGTACTTCATGTGATAATTTTCAGAATTCCGATATCTATCATGGTAAGGGAGAAAATTATTTTTTATGAATGACGGGAAGGGTCTATATGACATATAGACCCCGGCCGATAGGACAAGCTCTGGGGCTCTGGGATCTATATGTGGTATAGACCCCGTACTTGAGTGGTTAAATTGGCGGAAGAAGTCGGTTTCCATTGGCACCGCCGAGAGAGGTCGCGGCGTATCCCAAATGTGATCGGAACGTCAATCAAAACAAATTCCTAATAATTGTTCAATTTTCAGCGGGAGAAATGGTGGCGATGGGTTCACAGAACGGTAGTATCTATCTCTTCCGTGTATCGAGAGACGGCTTCTCATACAAAAAGAGCAATAAAATACGGGGAACTCAACCTCTGGTGCAACTTGACTGGAGCTCAGACAGCAGATTCCTCCAAACAGTCACTCAAGATTACGATCTTGTATTTTGTAAGTCTCAACATTATGAGTAATTCTTCATCATCTCAAGCATTTATTGGATTTATTTACAGGGGATGTAAAGGCGCTCCAATCGGAGAAGAGTCCGATAGTGATGAAGGACGTGAAATGGCACACCCATAACTGTACTGTTGGGTATATGGTTTCAGGTGAGTGTACAGATTGAATTGTCTAATGGAAAACACCAAGTTGCTAGATATTTGATCGAGACCTAGAAGATTTTTCTTTTGGAACTCAGATCGGATTAACTTTTGGTTTAAATTGACCGACCAGTTTTTTTTGTCAGTAACAATTGAATTGCTCACAACGCACTATTGCAAAAACGGTGAGAGATACGGCAGAAAGTGTTAAACAAAACTTGTTCTGTAAGTGGAAATGCACATTTAATTTCTTATGACTTTTTTCCATAATTGTCATAATTAAGGAGGTATGACGGGTTTAACCCTCGAGCGGTCGCACCCCTATTGGCGTCTCACTCCCACTCCAGCAACGCGCATAAGTCTCGTTCTCGCGCTGACTATGCGCCTAGCCAAGTGTTCATAATTATCTGCTTGATAAATGGGATAGTTTAAATTCTCAAATCAAGTTTTCTCGGAGGAACTTATTTCATAAGCGATTTTTATCTGTTTTAGGCATGTGGAATAATCGTTACTACCCCCTGACAACTGTACTGACTACCGCAAGCCGTTCGGCAGCTCATGACATGCTCATAAGTGGCGATGCAGAGGGCTATCTACGTCTATTCCGTTATCCATGTACCAGTGCAAAAGCCGAATACATAGAGGAGAAGGTCTACAGCTCATTGGTGGCGTGTGGACGTTTCCTCTACAATGATCAAAATGTTGTCACCGTTGGCGGCACTGATGCTGCACTCATGCTATGGGAATTGGTCGATGAATAGTCATCAAATAATTAGATAACAAACCCAAATCGACTGGTTAATCGAGATGTCGCGTAACTGCCGTTTTACCCCGTGTATCTATTCCACTCAACTGATGTTTTCTCGTGCAGCAATTCACAGAAATCACCTATTATTTCCTATCAATAGAAACAGTCACAATTCTGCCGTACAAATGAATTCACCCGAATTCAATCTCCACACTTTGGAGGATAATAATTTTTTTATGGAAAAAAAAAAACAAAACAAAACAGACAAACAGAAAAACAGGAGGAGCCAGTAATAATTGTTAAATTGGCGAACACAAATTTGTAACGTAAAAATTTGTCAACTATTTTAATTTATATCAACTGAAATTTTTCTCAGCTACGAAATTGCAAGAAAAGCGATTTTGCGATGTTTCCCAAAAAACAATTTTTATGACCCTTGGCACTTCCCCACATGATCACTTATCACACATAGTGCCGAAAATTTACGAAGAAATTTGTGGTCAACAATTATGTTATGTAACGAAAAAGGAAAATTTTCGCAATGGATCAAGAACGCAAACTGCGATATTAATCATGACCGATAACAATCACGCAAAGTTTAACGTCGATAATTTAATATAAAACATATATGGTAGATAATTTGAAACACTTAGCATGACATATGACAGGTTACTGAAGGGGAGAAGAAAAATAGGGGCGCGGGCGTCCCAATTTTTAGTTAAATCAGATTTATTCAGAATTAGCTTCCTACAGAAAAAAAGAGAAAAAATGAACAACAATTTGCACATCATTAATCTTCAGCATTAACACAAGGGGGCACTATCGCCAATGAAAAGCCCTACCATATCAAGTAGTGTTTCGCGCCCGACCGCCGAAAAATATTTTAAAAAAAATGAGTGCGCTTGGGCCACACAGCAGAAGTGAAACTTCTGAGAAAAATTGAAAAATACGGGGTGCTTGGAAAATGAAAAATGAATGTACTCTAATCATACAATATATCATGGACTGCGGCTTTGTTGCCGTTGCACCGCGTTCGCTAAAAAAATCACTGTCAGTCGGATATATAGCAGTGTTACTGTTGCGTGATGGCTTTTTCCGTCTAGTTACTGGCATTGAATTGTTCGGCAGAGAGAAAGGAGGCACGAGAGCCCATGTGCTTCAGAGCACCGTTGCGCGGCGCACTCTGGCGATTCACTCCGAATTTACGGGAAGAGATCGATAAAACACAATAGTGTTGGTTGGGAGTTACCGTTTCGTGACGCGCTCAGCCAATTCACTCTCAATATCCGAAACAATGTATACAGGAAAAGGAACCGAGTAAAAGCGATATCAACATATCCGTTGCAACGCAAGTGTTAAAATTTTCGTGACGATTTTTCATTTTACTACCCCCGCTAAAGAAGTTTCACTTCAATAAAAATATATTCTCATGAATTCCGACCGATAGCAGGAACTCCGTGTGCGCTATCGGCGGTGGTCATAAAATGAGACCGCGCGGCAGGGCGGGAACCTAACCCGACGCAGGGGGGGGGGATTCCATCATAGGCGCTCACCATCGTAGCGCAGGTGTTTCCGGAACTTTATCCTGTGTTTACAAGTGCGATGGTCCAATAGTGAACGTCGGCCCCAGCCACATGGATGGGTGCCCACTAGCCCCCCCTGAAGGAATGCTCAAACAGCAGCTACCGCGGGGAGTACAAACAAGAGGAACTTCGCCTCTAATCAGTAAACTCAAATCTTAAATTGAATTGTCAGATAATTTGACACATTTTAATGCGAATGTTCCATTACCCCCTCTCCCCCCCCCCCCTCTCGATAATCCCACAAGTTCCGAGATACCGACAAGTTCTCGGCACTTTTGGGCCATCAAGTACATTATCGATAATGTAGAATTTGACAGCACCCTGGTAACGTTGTAAGCAAACGCTGTCGCTGGACGACATGCTAAACATGTTATTTAATATAAATATTTCACTACTTTGTTCGCATATGGATATTCACGTATGATTACGTGTATCTACAGATACAAGAATATATTTATAGGTGAGTAGGATTAAACGAGAGAAATTGATCGAGGGATTTTTTTTTTTGAGGCAACATTTGAATTTTGTCGGGCAATTTTGTGACGCAAGCATGTAATTTTGGGCTCTATTAAATAAAGAAAATTTGGAAAATCGAATGTGGGTTAGAGGTCTATGTGTTATTCAGAATTTCTTTATGGGAAATATGTGAAGTACTTCAAGTAGGGTGAGTCAATATGGTGGAAGTAAGTGTGAAATCAGATTTAAAAAAACTTCTCCTAATATTTCTCTGAATTTTATTGAGCACGGGATTGTGGTATTTCCGTAACTCTCCAATTTGTAACTCTCCCAGCACCAACAAGGCGAGGATAATGTGTCCCCACTTTACGCGATCGGAATTGCGCTTGAGGATGGCCGTTCTATTGCATGCCAGCGGGCGTGGGCGTAACTGTCCATAACTCTCCGTGCACGTAGCTGGAGAGTTATGGGAAGAGCCTAAAAAAAATTTAAGAAGAATCAGGATTAGGACTCTTTGTTTTTTTTTCGTCTATTTAAGGTTGCTATCGAACATCTACGGTTATAAGAGACCACCCTTTCTTACATATTTTGAATGTACATATCACATATTTGTATATACTGTTATTATTTTTTTCATTATTGCATGGTTCTACATTGTTTGTATCGATTTTTAAACGTGTTTCAACATGATGGTGGATTTCAGAAACTTAATTGTTTTCTCGCATCCTTCTGGCTCATTTTCTTTCACATCTGGGTCATTTTTTTGTGGCTTTCTCGGCTCACGAGCTGATAATGGCTGACGTTGGTGTGTCCGATTCTCAATCTGGTAATCCGTTCTTCGTACGAGATAAAAAATACCAAAGGGCCTCAAGGATTTGGCCCATCATTTTTCAAACTCTCGACGAACTGTCGACTAACTCTCCATGGAAATTTTCGATTTTCAGAAATCGACGAACTATTGACGCTCCGTCGAATGGTTCCGTTAGGGTAGATACACTCCTACCGGAAACACATGTGCAAACATCGTTATAGATTCAGAAGGAAGTAGAACGATATGGAATCCAAGCAAAGTAAACTCTTCTCATTGAGTGTATTCTATTGGGTTTGTAAAAAACAAATATTTGTTGTGACTCCACACATTTAAAAATATTATCAATGGAAGACGTATGGTCTGATACTAAATTCCTAACATTGAATATATAATTTTTGCGATTTTGACTCTATTATTTAGCACTGGAAAATATCGGATGTAGATAACATAAATGTTTTTGAATATTAAGATGACTTAACGTAGTCTAGTCTCCGTATGCTCAGACGTGGTTCTCTATTGGAACTTATAGATTACGAACTGCCTCAGGGTAAAGCGTGTTCGAGCCTTAATTTGAGGCACGTGGATACTTCAAATCGAGGCAAGCAAATCAGAGCGCACTTCGCCCGGTTTTTTCCATTTTCGAGATCGGTGGCGCGTACGTCACACGCGCATTTCCTTTTTCCGCCACAACGGCTGCTGTCGCGTCAGTTGCGTTCCTACGCTTTTCGATAATTTTGATATATATCGATAGTTTCTTTTGTCTCTCCTTTTTACTATAGCTCGCTTTCTCCAATTTTTTTGGTTCCTCCTTTCGACTATAGATCACAACTTCATGTAAAAAAGTCTGCAACCCATCTCGCTATCGAAAACAAAAAAAACTAGTTGGTGGGATGTATTTGTGCCCTCGGTGAGGATACAATGCAAACTTCCCGATTTGGTAACTCGAGTTTTCGAGATCATGTCTGGTTCAAAAATTTACGAGACTTCTCACTACACTATTTACTGATTTTTTTTTCATTTCTCTATATGTCGCTGACTTTTGTGATTTTTTTCATAATCAAGAGATAACCCCCTTTTCCACGTGAAGGCCATTTACTTATCATTGAAGCGTTTGAGTCTCATTGAAGCATTTTAAAACCACGAATATACAACAACTACGTTGAAGAAGTTCAATAAGTCCGTATCCCCAGCTTCACTCGACGTTACGTTTCTGGCAGCATTGATACTCAAAAATGATATACAAGTATTATATTCTGAGTCGGTCCATGTTTACTGTAGAGACCAATTTTTGCGATCGCCGACGCCACCTAGCCTCCATTCATGTACTCATCACATGACTTTTTTTTTCTAGCGGCTCAACCACCTTAATTATGCACATTATGGAAAAAAGTCAATAGACATTAAATGTGCACCTTTGTCTGAGGAACAACTTATGTTCACAAGTTTTGTCCCTAACTCCAACCGTTTACGAGATATAACATTATGAAAAATTGAAATTGTTAATAACAATATATATTCTGAACCAATTCGTGAGAAATCGTTGACCACAATTTAGGGCACATACATACAAACATACACACACAGACATTGACTAAGAATTTTTCGGGGAACATTTTGGTACCTTTAAGACACCAGTTACAGGTCGAAATGAAAAAGTTCGATGTCGGGGTGATTACAATAACTTTCCTATCGGGAAGTTGAAAAAAAAACGGAATTGCAAAAACTTCAATTATATCCGAAAGATTGATCACCATCATAAAGTCCGCAGTTATTGGCCATAATTCGAGCATGCGATGCCGCAGGCAAATAACGTTATCGTTCATTGCTCTGTAATTAGTATATATATCCAATTCCCATGCGACTATTATCCAGTACTCACCTCCAGGCACTTGGCTCCACATTTTATTTCGACATATTATCGAACCTCCACAAGAGCTACCAATTCGAAGAAAAAAATGTGGCAATTGCTACCACTACTGCTGATCACTATTGTGCCAACATCATCATCACCAGCGGACGTCGCGCCAGTTTGCACCAGCATCAAGGGCAATGAAATCTGCAAGACCTCATCCGGTGCATTAGTATCCTATCGTCCATCGAGCTCGTCCATATACCTGAACACCACCGCAATCACCGCAATTGGTGACAGTGCGTTTAAAAACGATACAGTCCGTCGTTTGGTGCTCTCCTCAACGCGCCACGAGTACAGTATCGATGAGGCCAATGACACATGGTTCTGCCTGCCAAGCACCATCAACATCACCCCAGAGTCATTCATCGGTCTGCCATCGCTGGAGACCGTCATGCTGAGGTGTATGGAATTACCAACTGCGCATGACATTTTCAAGTACCTACCATCCGTCCATAATCTAGCACTGATCGCCAACAAATTCACAGCATTTCCTCGGCAATTGTGCGCAAGTCTCCCAAATCTTCGCCACTTGACAGTGGTTAACCAACGACTCCCTCAACTATCATCGGAATCCTTTGCTGGGATCAATGGAGACCTTCAAGGAATTAGCTTCTACTCAAATCAGTTGCAGTCCATTGGAGCATCAACGTTTGCAGGATTCCCAAATCTGCGGAGCATATGGCTTACGGACAATCATCTAGAAGTCTTAAGGCCCGACATGTTCGATGGTGTTCGCAGACTTATTGCTCTGAAAGTTGCCAAGAATCGGCTGAAGAAAATACTGCCCGGAACATTTTCGAACATGCCGGACCTCTTAGCGATTTCACTGGCAGATAATTTGTTGGAGCACTTGCCCAATGGAATCTTCAATGGTCTTAAGAGCTTGATGTTCCTGAATCTATATGGGAACAGCATAGCTACCGTGCCTTATGATTTATTCCAAGGACTTGATTCACTCGAAGATCTCTCGTTTGGCTTTCATGCTGACTGTGAAATTGAAACGGATGCCTTTCGCGGTTTGCGCTTGGCTTCTTTATCCCTGGATGCAGATCAGTTGAGTGGTTTAAGGGCTGAAGCTTTCAACGGCCTATCTACAGGATGGCTTTCACTTCGGCGTAATAACACACTCAATTTTAAACCTAATTTATTTAAAGGGTTGACGGTAACTGACAAGATTACCATCTTTGAATCGAGGATGAGTGTGATTAGGAAGGAAGATTGGGGCATTGGAAAAGATGTTGTAATGTATTCCAGTTCGAAGTTTATGGACACCTTGTATGAGACGTAATTACTACAGAAGAGACTCTTGTTGCATAATCTAGCGCGGTTAACCAAGTTTTATAATGATGAATGTGAATGAGGGTAATAGTGAACGAAAATAGTTATCACCGATTGTAGATGTAATTATGGAGAGGCTTCATCAATTTTTTTTTTTAATTATAGATAAAGAAATAATTACAGTAGAGCGTCGAATTATCCACCCACCGACCCACCTAGCCACCTAACCACCCACCGACCCACCCACCCACCCACCCACCTAGCCACGCACCCACCTACCAAACCAGCCAGCCTCCCACCCACCCACCTACCTAGAAAACCCACCCACCCACCCAGTCATCCACCCACCCACCTACCAAACCAGCCAGCCTCCCACCCACCCACCTACCTAGAAAACCATCCACCCACCAAGCCACCCGCTCACCCACCCACCTAGCCACCGACCTACCTAGGGACCCACCCAGCCATCTACTCATCCACCTAGCCACCCACCCACTTACCAAACCAGCCAGCCTCCCACCCACCCACTTACCTAGAAAACCACCCGCCCACCTAGCCACCCAGCCACCGACCTACCTAGCCACCCACCCAGCCATCCACCCACCCACCTACCCACCCGCCCACCCACCCACCTACCAAACTAGCCAGCCTCCCGCCCACATACAAAACCACCCACCCACCTAGCCACCGACCTACTTAGCCACCCACCCACCTAGCCACACGCCCCCCACCCATCTAGCCTCTCACCCACCCGGTCACCCACTTCGAAAACCACCCACCCACCTACCTAGCCACCCATTCACCCATCGAGGCACCCACCCACCCGCCTAGCCACCCTACGGCAGAAAGCACGAACTGTTCCAATGGGACCTGCGAACGGAAACCGACTTTTTCCCCACTGCACAGCCTTCACGCAGTTTAAATCAACGAATACGATAGCCAATAATTTAAGGAAAACCATGGAAAATGTCAATTTGCACAGGCATTACCTTCACGCGACTCCCGTTCGCCGTTGAATCCGTATTAGATCCTGAGGAATTTCACACTACCATACCGAAAGGAGACCGAGGGAACGGGAGTCGATCCTTGGACCTCGTGTACCAAACATCATGCTCTAATCACACAACCATTGATGAGCGCGAGGTTGCCCATAGGGACGCCGCCTGTAACGACATGTGGGTTTTCCGTGCTTTCCTGTATCTTATCATGCAAATGCGGTGCAACGCATGATCGACTCACCCATGTATCTTGAGGATTCAATACGATGGAATATAATTAAGAAACACCGCATTGCCATCGGCGAATTGTTATTTTGGAACGCCCTGTATAGTCCCACTTTACCTGTCTCTCCATAAAAATACTCGTCATAAAACCTAGAAAAAAAAATTATTTATCGTTTATTGTGAATTGATGAGACATTTGTGAATCACTTGGTTTCATACGATTCAAATATGGATTTTCAAGCTATTAGCGCCATTTTTATCATACTCTGTCATAGACAATTGTCGAATTTCGTTATTCTCTCGTAATGGCTTACCAATAAATCATTCCTATAATTTCGTTAAAACAAAAATGATTATCTGTATTTTTCTTTAAGAATTGGATTATCAATAAAAATTTTTGTATTATTAACTTCCCGATAGGGAAGTTATTGTAATCACCCCGGAATCGAACTTTTTCATTTCGGCCTGTAACTGGTGTCTTAAGGGTACCAAAATGATCCCCGAAAAATTCCGAGTCAATGTCTGCGTGTGTGTGTATGTTTGTATGTATGTGCCCTAAATTTTGGTCAACAATTTCTCACGAATGGATACACCAATCAAAGCCCTCGAGGTCTCAATCGACGCGTCTTCATGTAACTCAGCCCTGATTAGTTTTTCATGGATATTGGTTCAGAATATATATTGTTATTAACAATTTCAATTGTGCATAACGCTATATCTCGTAAACGGTTGGAGTTAGGGAAAAAGTTTATTAACATAAGTTGTTCCTCATACAAAGATCCACATTTAATGTCTATTGACTTTTTCCCATAATGTGCATAATTAAGGTGGTAGAGCCGTTAGAAAAAAATAATTCATGGGATGAGTGCATGAATGGAGACTAGATGGCGGCGGCGATCGCAAAAATTCGTCTCTACAAGTATACATGGACCGACTCAGAATATAATACTTGTATATCATTTTTGTGTATCAATGCTGCCAGGAACGTGAAGTCGAGTGAAGCCGGAGATACGGACTTATTGAACTTCGTCAACGTAGTTGTTGTATATTCGTGGGTTTAAAATGCTTCAATGAGACTCAAAGGCTTCGATGAGAAGTAAATGGCCTTCACGTGGAAGAGGGAGTTATCTCTTGATTATGAAAAAAATCACAAAAGGCAGCGACATATAGAGAAATGAAAACAAAATCAGTAAATACTCAAGTGCGAAGTCTCGTAAATTGTTGAAACAGACATGATCTCGAAAACTCGCGTTACCAAATCGGGAAGTTTTCATTGTGTCCTCGCTGAGGGCTCAAATACATTCCACCCACTAGTTTTCATCCGAATCAATGCGCTCCTGAAATGTGTTGATGAATACATTGCAGAAATAATTTTCCACCTGTAACATCTTACGAATGCTGACCCTGAAAGTCACGTGCCCCCAAATGTCCATTTTCTCAGTCAGCAAAAATATTTATTGCCAACATCTTTCACACCTAAAACGTTATCAATTACTAAAAATATTGATAAACAAATAGGACCTATGATATTGTATTCGTCCAGGAATCACCTGCATGGCCACGTGACAACTACGTGCTATGCTAAATGCCCAAAATATGATAACGTGTTATCATGTGGCCTGCCAGTGGCCATATAAACATCACATAAACACCAATTCCGCCAGTTAGTCAAACCGTGCTAGATACATTCTGCTGTCGTCCTAAAAAACCATACAACGGTCTCCAATCGATCCCCGACGATGTGGAAATTTCTGCTAATCTCAATCATCGCTGCTCCATGTTCACCAGTGCAGACCACGCCTGGCTCCTGCCAAATCGCCCTGAATGCTAAAGTGTGCAAAGACTCATCCGGCATGCTGGTATCAGTCAGCACAACGAAGCCGGTCCTCTCCCTGAACTCCACCGAGTTAACTGCAATTGGTCCCCATGCCTTCGACAATCAGACAATCGCCGAATTGACCATCCACTCCACGCATTCACTGCATGTCGCCGAACCAGCTCACAAGGCATCATTGTGCCGGCCAAACGTCATCGACCTCGCCCCTCAATCATTCAGCGGTTTGTCCGTTCGGAGCATCACGCTGGCGTGTATGGAGTTAGGTGGTGCACAAAGTGTTTTCACAAATATCACTCCACTTCGCATACTGAAACTCATTCGGAATAAGTTCACGGACTTTCCCCGGGAGCTATGCGCAGGTATTTCGAATCTCAAGAAATTGAGGGTGAGTGAACAGCAAATGACAACCTTGTCCAGC
Organism: Asobara japonica; assembly: GCA_026005395.1. NCBI lineage: Eukaryota > Metazoa > Arthropoda > Insecta > Hymenoptera > Braconidae > Asobara > Asobara japonica. The sequence continues at coordinate 1,913,813 of BQMI01000151.1, read as the reverse complement.
TCATCCTTCTTGGGCATTGCTGGAGGACTTGAGGAACTTCGTTTAGATGGAAATATGCTGGAGACCATTGGACCAAAATCGTTCGTAAGTTTCCAACATCTGATTGGGCTTGACCTAGCCAACAATCAGCTGCAAGTTGTCCACCAGTCTATGCTTGATGGTCTTGGACAGCTGAAATGGCTAAGTCTGGCTAACAACAAAATTCGATGGATCGAGCCTTCAGCATTCGCCAATTTGGGCAGCCTTCAAGGAATGGCGCTGATGCACAATCTTCTGGAAGGTCTTCCTGATGAAATCTTCAGCAATCTCCATCAGCTGAGATCCCTGAATCTGAATGGGAACAGGATGAAGTGGATTACATCTAGGCTATTCCAGGGGCTTAACTTGGATGTTCTATCTCTTGGCGTGAGTAAGGCGACGCACGTTGACCCCAATGCTTTGCGTGGTCTACCCCTGAGCACATTCTACCTGTATGTCGATAAAATGACTGACGTTGATTTTAATGCATTCAGCGCGCTCGTTACAGAAAAGTTTGTTCTACGGATTAATGACATGAACACTACCAGGCCGTCGGTATTCAAACAGTGGTTCGTAGCTAAGTGGAAAGCGGAAAATTAACTGCACATTCTAGCGCAGATTCTCAATATTTCATATGTGTACCTTGGATTAACCGTATTTTTTTCATCTGATTTATGCCATGTAAAATTGCATTAAAAAAAATTATAGAAAGCTCTCTCTGACTCAACGCATTTCTCACTTTTTCACCTCGGATTCCAAGTGCTAGAATGACACTGCTACCCCTCCTTCACTGCCATCTCTCCCATTCCCCCTGATTTCGTCGCCGACTGTGAGCGCCCGCCCCTCACGCCCTGTGGAAATCTATTACATCGGCTATTCATTTCACGGCGTACCGCGCTAGAAAAGGTTACACTGTCGCCATTCACCGAGCGAATGATTGTGAGTATTATTGTTATTATTTTATTGAAGAAAGCATGCCATCAATGACTCGGGGGATCGTAGATAGGCTCCATAGCTTCAAAAATTTCATGGGACATCGGGTAGGGATGGCGATAATCAAGTACGAGCTGCTACACTTATCAGAGTGAATTAAAGATCGATCTACTGCGCATGCGCGATTTAGTTACAAGCGGTGAGGCAGTTTTCTACCGCCAGTAAAGCGCATGCGCACTAACGTCAACTGAAGTATCAGGAGGGGTATAGCGTGGCGCTGGCGACCACACATTGCGACATTGCGACTTGCTCTTATCAGTTTTGTTTCCCCTAGTCTAGAGGGAAAACATTTTTGGGTGCATAATTTTTTCGACACATTTAAGGATATTCAACACGTATAGTCAAAACAAAAGTTTATGACCCTTTCTATAATTCGTTATATTTATCGCCAATAATTTTCAATTAATATTTCAATGCGTTAATTAGTTGAAGTGATAGTCATAGAAAATTATTATATTGCATTTGATTTTGCGAATCAATATTATATTGTTTAAACAAATTAATGAAAAAAAATTTTAGTCAATCGTCATTAAATTTTTACCATCGTTTTATATCTGCTTCAATAGAAAATGTTCAAAATTTCAACAAATTTTGATATTTTGAACTGTATTTACAGAAATTTTTATTTTTCCCATAAGAGGCCGTGTTAATTGAGAACTTTGATAATTAATAACTACAAAACGGTGTTGTGAATCAATCTCAAATTTCACCCAGGTATCTGTGACCGCTTCAAAAACATTATGTCAAAATTTCAAGCAATTCTTATATCTTCGCCAATATAGGTGGAATATCCTTAATAAGGCAGGTGAGTAAAACCACATAATCAATATTGATTTAAATCAATTCTTTATTACCCTCTAAGTTTCTCCACATTTTTCTTCAAATACAATATGCATTCACTGGCAACACTTGTATTATCCTCTCCTAAATCTATTTTTGTTTTTTGCAATTTCACTGTTGATTCAAAAGCGTTTAAAGTGCTCGCGCTCAAATTTTCATTGTGCACATTTTTATGAGAAAAAACAAATTACTAAAAGCAAAAGGAAAAATAAAAATTATTGACAAGTGCAAATGAGAACGCATGAGATGTGCGAAATTATGTAACTTTACCAAATTGCCATAAGTTTTACGGTTGTCACACAATAGTCCAAAATATTCTTCTTTTACTTTTGACAATTACAAGTGTACATTTTCGTAATTTTTCCTTCGCATAATTGTTTAAAATATTCCTAAGATCAATTTAATTATTGGTCAAATTCAGGTAAAATTCATTGGTCACTCGGAGATAATGGCAAAAGTAAAATAAGAATAACGCAATTTCATTTAAAAAATTGGTTTGCGTCTATAATACTCATTCATTTTTTTTTCACCTATATACCACTTCATATCCCTCAATGAAATTACAAGGATTCGTTAAAAAATAAATAACAAGTATGAAACAATATATTCGCGAATTCTAATACAGAAATTTACACTTATTCTAATCGCCTAGGAAAAAAAAAATTTTCGACTTATTTTAAGATCCCCCCCCCCCCCCCCCCCCCAATTTGTCATCCTCATTTCTACTGTGCACCTACCGGAGTCCATTCCTATTTTTTTTTCTAATTATTATTATCATTATTTCAGGGCATTTGTCGACTACTATCTATTTTTAATTCACCTTTAATCTTACAAAAAATGTGATTTCTTTTTTTCTCTAATTCTGCCAGGCGAAATTTAAGAGAAATCTATATTAAAATGTATTAAGGAGTAAAACAAGCTCATGAAAGATTTTCATCTCATGCCAATGGCAATAAATAAATGTCACGCTTTTTCATACACACACTATAGCATACATTGTTTTTTTTTTCTAATCAACAAATGAACGCCCTTATTTTTTTCTCACACTGTAATTTACAATTGTTATCTCCAGGTTTAATTAGATTTCTCATTCTTTCATTTGTAATTTTTTTTTCTCGATTTTTTTTTTCACTCGTTATTAATTTTAGGTTTTTCGGCATTTTTTCAACACGTGAAGCCAAAAGTTCAGTCTTCGAACGAGCAGCCCTTTAGACATGCGACGTGCTCGGTTATCGCCTTGGTTAAAGTAGTATGTTCATCGGAATAATTATTTAACATTTTTCTTATCAAATTGCGGGGGATAAAAATTGGAAAAAAATCAGAATTATTCAAGTGACATTTCCCAACTTATTATTTTTTTTTTTCGTAATTTTTCCTTTGGTAAATGGTACATCGTTTTCTTATCTGCGAATTTTTTCCCCCACTGGAATTTCTCAATATTTTTATTTTAGACCCAACATGAGCTAAAAATGTCATTGGCCCATTAGTTATCCACAGATTGTATCAGTAGGTTACCACTGATATAAACTTCCATAAAAAAAAAAAAAAAAAAAAAAAAAAAAAAAAAAAAAAAAAAAAAAAAAAATTGTATTCTGATCTTGAAAATCAATTGAACATACTACTTCAAGAATGTCATAGGCACAACAAAAAACTTAGTGTTTTTTTTCTTTAATTCTCTGTTTATTATTTTTTCCCCTCATTTCACAATTGTTAATGTCTAAGCTTTATTTATTACCATTTTCCAGGCACTCTTGTTATGCATTGAGGAAGCCAAGTAAGTACTCGAAATTTTTATATTTTTTACAGGTTTTGGTTACGAGAAATCGGAATTAATATTGGACATCAGTTGGGAGAATATTGTCAAACTTTTTTTTTGGTGAGACAACGCAACGAGGTCATACTTTATTTTTTTTTTTAATTTAGATTAAAAAGGGACTTTGGATAGAAATTTAATTCAGATGGTAATCTATCTCGAGGTCCTCGATTATTCGGTTTTCGAATTAAATGGCACGAAAACAACGAAAATAGGAATTGTAGAATATAATTTGGTGGAAAAAAAAAATTACAATAGTTCACTGACGAAACATTTTACGCAAGTCTTTATCCTAATCCCCCATTTTTCGATTTTCTTCAATTTTAGAAGGTGGTTGCTAGCACACGAACTGACTAATTTTCAATTTTTTTTTTTATTTTTTTTTTCATTGGATTTCCAAATTTTCAGACCTGAATTTATCACTGGGAAAATCTATCCCGACCGAAAGCTAAATGTCTTTGCATTGCAAACTAAATAAGGAAGGTGGAAAAAATGTTCGGAAGAAAATCCTATTTTTTTTAACATTTGTCTTTCCTGAATTCATCGTTTTTTTTTTTATTTTCATCGCCCAAATTTAATATTTTTTTTTCGTTGTCGCTGCTCCATCTGTTTTGTGTTATTAAGTAAATAATAAGTGACTTTCGATAGAAATATTTACTCAAATTTGGCAACTAATAAAAAGGCATAAATACGTGAATTCGAAAGAATTTACTTTTTATTTCTGATTTTGTTCTCGAGCATTTGAACCATGGGTTTATATATCTATATATATGGACCCAAGAGCAATTTTTATTTCGTTACTAAAACACGGTAAGCTATTCATTTGAGAAAAATCAATAATTTCCTAATGAGCGAATTTAATTTAACAAAATGGAAAACGTGGATTTTTTTCCGAAAGATTAATTCACTTTTCCGTGAGGAGTGTAATGTTTCACTTTGTTCCGAAACGAGTCCGGCTGCGCATGCTGCGCACGTGCATTTCCCTTTCCCGCCGCGGTGGCTGGTGTCGCGTCGGTTACGGTCCTACGCTCTTCGATAATTGCGATATATATCGATATTTCCTTTGGTCTCTCCTTTTTCTATAGAAGATATATCTATAGATTTATTGTAGAAGATACATCATTTCACGTGCACATTATTTTACTTTTTTTTTAAGCACAATATGTTTTTCATGTATTACCGCTACTTATATAGATAGAGAACTAAATAGTGACCAATGAGAAATTTCTCGTGATGATGACTATGCCCTCAAAATGAAGAAAATCGAAAAAATTCTGATACATTGCCAACTCTTTTTTACAATTATTTCGAAATCTACGAGAGATACAAAAATTATCATTAAGACTTTTTTATAGAGCTCAGTGAGATCTACAAATAAGTTAATACGAAAATTTTAATAGCTTTCTTAGATTCGGAGATATTCCGGAAAAACTCAACCAAACATCTACCACTTCACAACTGATGTATCTGGCTCTAACAATTTTCTGTTTACCTTTTTGTTCTGGGTTGTCAGCTTCGAATAAAAAATAGAACTCTGGTGGTAATTAGCGTCACCAAAGGAGCAAGCAATTATTTTTTTTTTTTTGGCTGTGATAATTGAGAGGATCCCTTTTTACATCCAACTTCGATATAGAATTTTCTCAAGAACACCATTATTTACAATGAATTTAGTTAAAATTCCAATTCATGAATTAAGGCGAGGGCAGATTGTGTTACCATCGTCATTCTGCACAGATTTCCTCTTACATTCTTAATCTACAATGCTGGTTTAGTTGAGGCGGTGAAATGAAAAGTTCCTCTACAATCCTAGGCTGCAAGATAATTTGTGAAAAATTTCGTAAGTGCAATTTGTTTTATCTCCACAAATTTATTCATGATAATAAAACAATTTTTTCAATAATATCAAAACTTTTTGAATTTTTTTGCAAAAAAAAAATTTTATTTTACAAAATTTCTGCTAAAGTTCTCTGAGCAAAAATATTTTTCAAATTTTCCCAATGGCTGAATTCCAATTTTCAGAGAAGCTCATTTTTCAGATTGTTCAAGATTTGCTCATTTTCAAAATTTTGCTAATTTCCCTAATACAAAATTTTACGTAAAATAAGCTTTGATTATTTTAAACAGAAAAATTGATATCTCAAGTTTTTAAAAAACTTCATAGATGTTGTCACGATAGTAATTTCCATTTTCAACCTCACTAATATTTCCCATCAATTAAATTGATGAAAATGGTACAAATTACGCAAAAAGTTTATATAACTTCATGAGCCATCCCAAGTTTAATTAGAAAATTTCAGGTACCATATCAGTTCCTGGAACTCTATTCAAGATGACGTTTCACAGATCGACCCGAACCCGATAAAAGCAATTAATCCGCAAAAATGCGCTACCTCGAGGGCGTTCGAAAAAATGCAGCCAATAATTTCAATTTATTTTTTCCAATATCCTATTTAATTTCTCCAGAAACAGTGTGAAAAATATGAATATACATAATCGAATTAAAAATAAAAATAATGGTATTTAAATTTGCTTTGGGGATGCTCGAATATCGAAATAGAAATTTTATACAACTCCAGAAAAAATTTGTGTTTTTTTTTTCATTTGAACACGAGAGTAATTTTCCAATTTAACTCAAATAAATATTTTATGTGGATTAAATGAGTAGTTCTTTTGACTTGAGCATTTTTATTTAAAGCCGCATAATTACCCACCTCAAATAAATTTCTCCATTTTAATAAAATGCAATGTTGTACGAAACAATTAATTTGGTCTTTTGATTAAAACAAATTTTTCTTTAATTAATAGAAAACAAAATTTTGCATGGAATAAATTAGTTAATTTCACTGGCATAAACACTTTTTTTAAGCAAACAAAAATTGATTTTGTTCAATTGTGCTCTTATTTCATTCACATAAATTATTAATTATTAAAATTTTTAGAGGATTGGAAAATTTTTAAATATGAAGAATTCGAGAAATTTCAAAATACTAAATTGAAATAATTTGGTTTAATACTAAATTGAAATAATTGAAAAAAATCGAAACGTTTCGAAAAAAATTGTTAAAACTTTTCCAAAAAAATTCAAAAACCAAAATCCTTGAGAATTTCCAAAAACGCCCAAAACTATAGACTTCAAAAATGGGAAATACTAAATGAGGCAGAATTGAGCTGAAATAGCAAAAAAAAAAAAAATCCGAACGTGCTCTCCTTGGAGCTCTTGGCTGTATTGTTTTTCACACCCTCAAAAAGTGGCCAAAGCCCCCAACAATGTCACAACCCTCATATCAATTGATCCTCGTTGCTCGCGAGTGAACCATAAAAAAAAAACAAAAAAAGAAAAACAAAATTCCCCAATTTTCACATTCACCCAACCTATGTATTATCATTGGCCAATTCATGTTTACTCGTATCTGCCTCACTTCCCGGGCTCTTATCCTCGCAATCATTAATCGCTTTCGTCTCATAAATTTTTCTCTTGTCCTTGGCATCAGGATCCGCTCTAACTCCAACATCCGTGTAACACATTTTTTCCGGCTCAAATGCGGGCTGACTATCATTATTATGACTCGGTGTATCATAACAAGGTGTTGTACTTGGTGCATAAACATTTTCAAACTGATCATACTGACTCAATGACTCAACACTGCGTTGACTCAATTCCGATGAATCACCATACGTTGGTATTTCCCGTGGAAATAAATCACGCTCAAATGCGCGTCTCTCAATGTCTCGCCTTTCCATCTGCCGGCCAATAAAACGCACTGTCGCTGGTGGCGCTGGGCTTGTACCAGCTTTTGTAAACAATTGAATAGGACGCTGAAAGCCCTTAGACGGGTGGGGTGGAATTGAGACAACTTCGCACTTTGTGAAGCCAACTTCCGAGGAGAGAAGATACTGAGTGAATTTTTGGGGGAAGAAGTTGATGCTGTGGTAGTTCCGGTAGATCCTTTCCTGAAAGTAAAGAAAAGAAGAATTGATCATTACCATTTTGGTGATTTGTATGGAAAAAGTTTTTATAGGATCAACGTTTTGGCACATTATCGTTAGTCCATATGTCTTCACTCATTAAGGCTTAGCAATTGAGGGTTTAAAATTCAATGCAAATTTGCGTTCTGTGTAGATCAGAGCTGAGAATTGTGTGATAGAAAATACGGTGAAAATGTAGGCAAGCAATTGGCAGACTTCCACACGGAAGAGTATATATGGTTTGACCCAATTGTGCATTTCATGACGAATTTGCATATATGGTGGCATATATGTTGGATATTTTTGTATATATCAACTTATCAACCAATATAGGATTTGTGCTGATATCATAGAATACTCGTAAATTTTTTTTGTTGAAAAATTGAAATAGTTATGAGGTGTTGGACTGAGTAATAACACTATTTCAATGTGAGAATCAATTAAAAGCGACGTTGGAAACCATCCGAACTGATGACTGTGGAGGACATCTCCATCCATCAAACAAGAGACGTCGATATCAAATTTTGTCACTCTTTATTTATTCAGCGATTTATCAACTTCGTCAAGGGAAAGTTACTATAATGGCCCCGAAAATAAAAACTGGAAATTTCATATCTCTACGTTTCAAGCTATTATCACACAAAGCTATTGTAACAAAAATGTCTACATGTATGTAACGCTGTATGTGTATCCGTATGAATGTGCCATCAATTTTTGTCCAACGATTTCTTCAACACCAATGAAGCGATTTGATTAATTTTTTTTAATCGATGCGTTTTCACGTAACTAAGAGCTGATTAGATTTTGGATTAAATCGATACAGTGGTTTCAAATTTATCAAGAAATGTATGATGCCCCAAAACCATGAAAATTTTGAATGGATCAGCTTTTCTTAGCGCATGTTATGATCGAGTTAATAAAAGTCATAATTGGAAGATAAATGCCGTTTTCAGGCTTGTGTGAAATTTGGGCAAAATTCATCTACACATTCAATAGTTGTTCCCTTTCTGCAAGTGGCGCGAAATTTTTCTTCACATTGAAACTTGCAAAGTCCCATATGCGCCATCTGGAGAGAAAATGACTCTCAACTTTTACCCAAGAACTTCTCTTTGGCTTGGGCCTAGTGTTTTCCGATACACCAAAGAGTATCGATACTCTGCAGTGAATCGAATCGAAGAGTTCAGTTCAATCCGCAAAAGTATCGATCCTGCATTGAAAAACACTACTTGGGCCGGTATAACTGTGCGTGCTTTGTACAATTTCATTTTGAAAAATTTTGCGATAACACATCCTACTTGAAAATGTCAGTGCCAGTACATTCATTTACATCATTATAAGAGATTATAAATTTTGAAGCTGGGGATACAGCCGTGTAAGTAATGCAGTTATCAGGAAGTTTTATGCGTGTTCCCGATGGAGACACACACAACACACACCACTATCTTAATTTCATCGTTGGCAGACATATTTACCGATTTTCTACGTTGATTTGATACTATAGAACATGAAGACAGTTGAATTTTCAACTAATACCTATATATACTATATATACCTATATCTATATACTATATATCTATATACTATGTATCTATATACGATATATCTATATATCTATATATTTATATATCTATATATTTATATATCTATATACCTATATATCTATATACCTATATATCTATATATCTATATACCTATATATCTATATACCTATATACTAATACCTATATCTTGAATTGTAGTTTTTTTAATTTCCAACTAATTTCAATTTGAATCACTTTTCATTTGTTATCATCTAAATGCCTGGTTTCTGTTGCTTGGAATTTTGTCAAACAATAAGCGCATAGGCTGTCAATAAACAAAATGGATTTGAATCCGAATATTGTTTCATTAGGATTTACTCATGCTATCTCATCGAAGAAATTAATTCCCTCTCGCAATTCTCGTTTAGCATTTGTTGGCCCAAAATTTCGATAATTATTTAATGGCCAAGTACTTACCGTTAACGTCTTCTTTTTCCCATAACTCGGCCAACTTTGGGACTCGAGTATCAGCACGCCACCTGGTCTCAGCTGTGCATGCATACGTTTGAATGCCTGCTTTAATCCCGCATCACCGAAATTCAAATGGATCCATTTGGTTATTGATAAACACAGGATTACGTCGAATTGCGGTTGCTCTGACGTGAGTAATGCATCGTCCTCCAGTACATAGTTACCCTGAAAGTAAATGAATCCAATCAGTCACTTGATTCTCCAATGAAAGAGATTATGGACAATCTGGAATTTTGAGTAACGATATATTTTTTGAAGTCGGAGAATTCTTCATTGATTTAGAAAATATGAAAGCTTTCAATTTGTTGACGAAATTTCGTAATCTTCCAATATTTCCCTCCCCCCAATTTCCGTATATAATTAATTGATTGAAATAATGATTGTCCGTCATTAAATATATACTCATTGTTTTTTAAATTAATTCGGAAAAATTATCACAAATTACGACACTTCATTCCTCAAACATTTATAGAACTGCGCAATGGGCTTATCCCATTCTGCTACTTCATGAATAAATTAACAATATGAATTATGCAAGGCTCAGCTGTTTTACTTCTCTAGAATCCCGAGTAGTTAACTCCGCACCAAATTCACAGATTTTATTCATTTCTCTTACCCAAGAGAGATAGATAGACGGATACCATTTGTTTTAGAAAATTTTAAACTTCACATGTAACATTATTTGGCGATAAGATTAAAATTATGGTAGTCAAGAGAAGAGAAGAGAGAGATTGATTGATGAAATTTGCCTCGAGAGGATGACAATTATAGAAAAAAATTTTAAAACAGTATTTTTCACAATTAATTAAAAATTACTAATCATAAATTGGCACATTTTGTGATAGTGAGAGGGATTGAAGTATATGGTAGGCAGTGTCATAAAATTTTCGTGCCGCCAGAATGTTCACAGGACTCGAAATTCAGGCGTAGTTTTTTTTTTTTTTTTTTTTATTATTATTATTAATATTTTTAGAGTTATTTAGAGTCTGCAAGAATTTTTAGGACTCTGTTGAACTTATGAATGATCACTGGCTCTTTGAATGTTTTCTGGATTTTTCAAGAAATTCCTATTTGGAGCGAAAGAACTCCAACAGCTCAATGCTAGAATTTTTCAATTTTTTTTTCAGCATTTTGTGATAAAATGAACTGAAACTTTGTGAAATTTTCTAGTATTTTGTACAATGATACAATGTTGAATTTTGCAGAATTATTGCAAATTCTCTTCAATTCGGGTGAATTGTCGAAACTTGGCATGAAGTTTAATCTAACTTGAAGTCCTAAGAAGAAACTACGAAACACGTATTCATTAACTTTTAGTGGGAAGTTGGTATACGAATTTTCAAATGTTCAATTTCAGAAGTTGTTACGGTCTATATAGAAATTTTGGACGGTTTTCTAGGGCGAGTTACAGCACAAAAATGACAAAATTCAGGATAAAATTTGAGCCTAAATCGGGAAGTTAAAAATTATCAAAACTCGAAATGTTCTCGAAATTTTCGAATATTGGAAATCATAGAAATTTCCGAAATATCAGAACATTGGAAAGTTATAAATTTTACCAATTCTAAAAAACTCAATTTCAATTTTCAAAATATTTACAAATTTTAGAAATTTTGTGAATTTTAACAGATTCCAAATTTTTAGATATTTCAAAAATTTAGAATTACAAAATAATCTTCTGAAATGTTTAAAATGAGTTAAAGTCTCAGAATTTTAAAAATTCTGAAAACTGCTCAAATTGGAAAATAGTTTGGAACTTCAAAGAAATTCATATTTTTGGGAACTCTTTGAATACTGAACTTTTTATTGAATTCCAAAATAGGTAAGATTTTCTAAATTATTGAAACTTTTTCAAGTTCTTCAGTATTTTGTCTTCTCAGAAATTCAATGTTATGTCTAAAAATTTTTGGAACTCAGTTTTCTCAAGTTAACTCAATGGTACCTCCTGAATTTAATAAACCTCTGGAATATGCCAAAAATTTAGCAATTTGTTTATTTTCTAATTTTTTTTCTTTTGCAACTTTTTTTTGTGAAGTCAGAAAATTAGTTTCCATAATTTCCGTTTCTATATCTCAATTAATGTATAATAATAATAATAATCAAATAGAAAAAAAACACAAATAATGTGTAATACAATGTGCAAGCTGTCATCTGTTCCATAATTATTAAAAATTATAAATGTTCAATTTCTTCCAAAATGTTTTTTTCATTTTTTCGAGCTCGATACAAATGTTACGTTTTTCTAAACTTCTAAATTGTTTTTTTCTCCATTCAAAATTAAAATTGTCCTCTTTGAAATCCGATTAGTGCTCAAGGCGTATGTTTACTCGAAATGAAAATTCTATGCTCAGATCTACATACGAAATTGGAGAGACGTGGAGATCAAATGCCATCAACTTTCTTGAAATCTCTAGCAGTGTTCAAACAGTTTAATTCAATTGAGTCTCACTACATTTTTATTATATTAAATGTTTGTTATCAAAATTAATTCCATCTTCTCAATTCTTGACTTAATTGAAGTTTGTCACTTTTGTAAAAATATTAAGTTTTGAGTTCTTCATTCTAAACATTTTTAGGTACAAAATAGTCACTTTTTTATTCTCAATTTTGCAAAATTTTGAGCATTGTTCAATTTTTTTTTTTTCAAGTAAAAAAATTGTTCAAAATTTTTATTCACGATCCGATTTTTTTTTAAATTTTGTAAATTTCAAACTTATTTATTTTTTGTTTTTTTTTTGCTTTTTTTTTTCTTTAGGATTGAGGAAAAAAAATGAGAAAATTCTGAATAAAAATTTTCTTCTGATAACCAGTTACCTGAACAAAAGTGACGTTATAGGGGAACCCCTTGTGGTCCTTATTTTTGCTAAATCCAGGAACATCAATGGGTCCATAATTGATGGGCATGGACATGGGAAAAAAGCTGGCATCGCAGTCTCGCGTTTCACTCTTCGCCTCCTCATTGCTTGCCGGCGATCTCACACAATTAACATAATGCTTAATATTTCTCCTTGCAATGCCAATCAATTTGCGATCAATGTCAATGCCGGTGACACTGTGGGCCGCAAAGTCCCGGGCAACCGAAAGTGTGATATGGCCAATGTTACACCCAATGTCGAGAACATCTCGACCAAAGAACATCTCCTTCCTCTGTGCGAACACATTTAACCTTGGGTCCACATCGTGATGGGGATTTCGGTAGCCATAATACCTGAGGATTGAATTAACCAAATTAAAAAACAGTAATAATTTCACAAAAAAAAAAATTCAAAAGTTGGACGAAAAATTTTGCAAAAAAAAAAATTACAAACTTGAAAAAAAAAAATTAGAAAATTGAGAAAGAAAGCAATAAAAAAAAAATAGAGGACACATACCTGTCGTAATTGCCGTACTGATACCTCGCGTCTTTTTGCCGGAAATTGGGAAGCTGGAGTGGTTGCTTTTTCTTTTTGTCTTGGTTGGGCCTGTGTGGTAAACGGGGCTTCCAGGCGCCTGGTTGGGGAATTACAGGACTCACAATTTTGTCTTTAACATCGAGCTTGCGCAATCTCTTATCCTTGGCGTCGTCGAGACCCTTGAGCCGAAGTTTGTTCTTGTCCTTGAGGGGGCTTTCAATCTTTGGAGGATGGGGGGGAGGTGGTGCAGGAGTGGGACTCGAGGGCTCCACCGTCGGCACTTCAATTTCGGCCACCTTCTGCACGGCAGCTAGCTGTAGAACATTTTTGAATATTGTTTAAGGTGGATTCGTTCAACTCTTATACACTTTCAGGGCTTGTTGCAATATGTCCCCATCTGGGAAAGGCATAAGACTTCCCGATAGCTGCATATAATCTCTTCTGATGATGTAAATGGATGTATTGACACTGACATTTTCAAGTAGGATGTTTTATCGCAAAATTTTTCAACATGAAATTGTACAAAGCACGCACAGTTATACCGGCCCAAGTACTGTTTACCAATACAGGATCGATACTTTGGCGGATCGATACTGAACTCTTCGATTCGATCCACTGCAGAGTATCGATACTCTTTGGTGTATCGGAAAACACTAGGCCCAAGCCAAAGAGAAGTTCTTGGGTAGAAGTTGAGAGTCATTTTCTCTCCAGATGGCGCATATGGACTTTGCAAGTTTCAATGTGAAGAAAAATTTCGCGCCACTTGCAAAAAGTGAATAACTATTAAATGTGTAGATGAATTTTGCCCAAATTTCACACAAGCCCGCAAACTGCATTTATCTTCCAATTATGACTTTTATTAACTCGATCATAACATGCGCTAAGAAAAGCTGATCCATTCAAAATTTCCATGATTTTAGGGCATCATACTTTTCGGGATAAGTTTGAAACCACTGTATCGATTTAATCCAATTTTTCGCAAAATTTTAGACAAATTACTTCAGAAATTCTTGCAGCATAATGAAACAAGAATTGTACATTTCTTTTACAAAAAATTGTAAAAATCTCGACAATTTCTCTCATATTGATGTTTCCGCCATAAATTTAAGTTTATCAATAACAAAAAATGTTGATGGTAATGTAAAAGACATCTGATCCGACTCGCTTCATGTCCGCCCGATAACATACCTCAAATTTCATGCCGATGAATAAAATTGCGAGTTCTGTTTTGTGGCCATTATTGCTGAACCGTTAATGAGTAAATTGTTTTTTTTTTTGCAACTCAATGATCTGTTATGCATCCCCGCATCAATCAGAGCTTATGAGGTTTCCACATCATTTACGTGGAATGGTCCATATCCACCCGTACTTCTCACCCCGTATGTGTAATTTGGCATTCGAACATACACACATATATACACCCACACTCTGAAATTCGAACATACACACATATGAACACGTGCGGACATGGGGATATGGGTTTGCAGAGAATGAGATGAAACATACACACACATACCCACACACACACACACCCCGAGCCAAACACACACATACACACACACACATCCCCCTCAAGTCGTATCGTATGTATTCATAATTGCCTTACTATGATATAAACCATTCGCATCGTGCCCTATTTACTGCATCTCTATTTGTTTCAATATGCTAAGAATGAGCAACACTCGGAAATAAATTTGACGGGGAAAGAATTATGATACAAGTTCGTTAAATGCGACATATTCGGGTCACATAAACAACTTCCTCATTTACGAGTTTTATCACAGTTGTCAATTCTTTTCAAGTATGTAATGGAAATCTTGAGGGACTTGGATTGTGCAATAGCTACCGAAAAATTCTAGTTTTTTTTTGTCTTTTTTGTTTGTTGTATATGATACAGAGTGTACACAATTTTAGGGTGAATCAATGTCGAGGTATGGAGATTACGGCAATGGTTTATTTTCACAATGTGGGATAATTGGATCCATCTCTTGTATAATGTTCCGAAGTTTCAGTAATATTTTAGAAAATTTATAGTAAATTATGAAGAACTGGAAGAAGGTTTGTGAAATTTCGGTATATGTATAGGAAGTGTGAATGAAGTGGGGCAATAAGTTGAAAGAATACTTTAAATTTATGATCCTTGTATGCTCATCTTCATGGGCCATGCAGTGGAACCAGAGAACAAAAATTGTAAAAATTCTGCAAAATTTGATAAAATTCTTTTTAAATTAAAATTTTAAATTCTGATCCAAATATTGATTCCATGGGGACGTGAATCTTGAAGCAGGCTGCAGGATTTATGCAGGACCTTTTGAGTAAAATGCTTTCCAGAATAGTGATGTGGAAGAAACTTGGATTTTTTAAATTTTATTTAGTGAAGTAACTCAGAGGGGGCTTTACTGGACATCAAAAGTGCTTTCAAATCTTGGTCAGAATCCTTGAATTGGAATTCAAGAGCAAAAGTTGAATCGCTCTATTCAGCCCGAAGCAATCGATGAGGCAATTTTTTTCTCTTTCAACGGGAATTTATACTAGTGTACACAGACGGCAAAATCAGATTATCTCATAATTCATCTTGTAACACCTAAAAGGATCTGCGGTGAGCATTATTAACTTCCTGAAGGGAAAGTTACTGTAATGACCTGAAAAATCAAAAATGAAAATTACATCATATCTCCACATTTCAAGCTATTACCAATCTTTCAGAGCTATTGTAACAAAAGGTCTGTATGTATGTAACGCTATATGTGTATCCGTACGTATGGGCCATCAATTTTTGTCCAACGATTCCTTCAACACCAATGAAGCGATTTGATTAATTTTTTTTTAATCGATGCGTTTTCACGCAACTAAGAGCTGATTAGATTTTGGATTAAATCGATACAGTGGTTTCGAATTTATACAGAAAAGTATGATGCCCCAAAACCATGAAAATTTTGAATGGATCAGCTTTTCTTAGCGCATGTTATGATTCGAGTGTATGAAAGTCATAATTGGAAGATAAATGCGGTTTTCAGGCTTGTGTGAAATTTGGGCAAGATTCATCTACACATTTAATAGTTATTCACTTTTTGCAAGTGATGAGAAATTTTTCTTCACATTGAAACTTGCAAAGTCCCATATGCGCCATCTGGAGAGAAAATGACTCTCAACTTCTACCCAAGAACTTCTCTTTGGCTTGGGCCTAGTGTTTTCCGATACACCAAAGAGAATCGATACTCTGCAGTGGATCGAATCGAAGAGTTCAGTATCGATCCGCCAAAGTATCGATCCTGTATTGGTAAACAGTACTTGGGCCGGTATAACTGTGCGTGCTTTGTACAATTTCATTTTGAAAAATTTTGCGATAAAACATCCTACTTGAAAATGTCAGTGTCAATACATCCATTTACATCATCAGAAGAGATTATATATTTTTAAGCTGGGGATACAGCCGTGTAAGTAATGCAGCCATCGGGAAGTTTTATGCGCGTCCCCGATGAGGGCACACACATCGCACGCCACTAGTTGATTGTGCGTTCACTACTGGCCAAATATTTGGGTTCAGTCCCTTCATTTTTTAATTATACATAATTTTTATGGAAATTTCTCTTGGCTCCAATTCAAGGTAGCAGACCATTGATTTCAAGTGCTTACATCGACTCCAAAATTATGAACAGAACCACTTTGCCACTTATCCGTGAATAACGAGTATATATCAGTAGCGCATGCGCCAATCGAGTTAAGATTCATTTAGCCACGTGTAAGTTTCTGGTACATATCTCAAGATCTAAAAAATCCAGCGCAATTTGCATTTTACCAAATTTGCAGATCTCACTATACTCTACAAGAAAGGTCCTTATGAAGTTGTCGCTATGTTCCGTAAATATTGAGATATTTATCTAAGACTTAGGCCAGGCCAACAGACTTAACTCGATAGCCCACTTCACTACTGATATACACTCTTTAGTCACAGATAAGTGGTGAAGTAGTTCGGTTTTCAATCTTAAAGTCAATATAAGCGCTTGAAATTAATGACGCGCTAGTTTCAATTGGAGCACATCAGGAGCACATTTATTTTAAAAATTATGGGGAATTTGGAGATGAAGGAAACGAATACAAACTTTTGACAGGTAGTTTATATATTGTATGAGAAAAAAATTTTCAGGAAAAAAAATATATGGTGAAATATGACTATTGGACATTTTCAAATGGATCTTGTCACCATATGCTGATTACATACTTGCGTAGGTGCTTCTGCATCTTCCGATGATGCTGCAGGCATGTCCTCCAGCCTGGACTCGCCGCAAGTCTCATTCGCGTCTTCCTTCCCGGATCCCGATGATGCGCGTTTTCTCTTCCTATTTCGCCGCTTGGAGCCCTTCTTCGTTGGTGATATCAACTGCTTCTCATACTCCTCATTATCATTGTCATTGCAATTTGTCAAGTTCAGGGGATCGCATATGTTGGGCGGTATTATAACTTCAATGGCCTCCTTTCGATGCTTTGGCGTTGGTAGTGGACTGGATTTTGGTGTTACTGCATTCATAGCTCGATTTATCTCTTCATCTTGCATGCTGTTCAAATTCAGGGGATCGCATATGTTACCACCTAGGAGAAACTTGGTGGGTGGTATGATAGCACCCTCCTTCTTTCGTCGTTTATAGGGGGGAAAGAATTTACCATTGCCGGTAAAACTCTGCAAACGCTTTCTACCAAATTTAAAGTGGCGAGAATCATCGTGTTTGTGCTTTTTGTGAGATTGTGTGAAGAGTTTTCGGGATTTTTCGGTATCTTTTTTCGGTACGTGAGCCACTTTTGTGGGACGATCTACTTGAGCTGATGACATTTTTTGCGGGTCTGTTGAGCCTGTGGGAAGAAATTATTTTTTAGACACAAAATTTGTTCAAATCTTTAGAAAAAAACAATGTCCCAATATCGGTACATGTCCGACTGTCGGTACACAAACTTTGTTGCATAATTTCACAGCTTTAATGAACGGTCCGTGTAATACTACCATCTCTGAATGTTCGATGAAAAAAAAAGAAGTATGTATGGATTAAACAGTGGACTCTACTTCATTTAGTGGTAAATTACGTTGCACGTATATACGGACTTCGTAGCTGTAAAGTGTGCCAACAGCGGGGCTACCGCGGTACATATATCGGAACAAATTAGAGGGGGCCATTGAAGTCACACATCTTGCAGCGAAAGTTGGAATAGAAATTGAAGTTTAATGTCAAGCATATACATTGAAGTTGAATGCTAAATTAAAGAAGTGGATTTGATAAGAAGAGAAATCATTTTCAATTTTTACAGACGAGTAAGGCTCATTGTACAATTTGTCAACGCAATTGAAACGGTAATACTGATAGTTAAATCCCAAAGGTAAGGTGATTGAATAAAGTTTGACTCGCGTATTGTTGAAAGTTTTCAAGTTTTTGAAAAAAAAAAAATTCTTGTAATTTTGTGCAATTTTTAACAGGGTTTTTTGTGATACATATATTTGTGAAAAAGGCAAAGACTGCAGAGTTTACACTGGGTCATCGAGATCGTAATCGGAGCGTTTTCATGGAACTTAGATCGGATTAGTTTTTGGTTGAAATTGACAGAGCAGTTTTTTTGCTTATTAACAATTGAATTGTTCACAACGCTCTATTGCAAAAACGGTAAGAGATACGGTAAAAAGTGTTAAGCAGAACTTGCTCTGTAAGTGGAAATGCACATTTAGTTTCTTATGACTTTTTTC
The DNA here is from genome assembly GCA_026005395.1 of Asobara japonica. Lineage (NCBI taxonomy): Eukaryota > Metazoa > Arthropoda > Insecta > Hymenoptera > Braconidae > Asobara > Asobara japonica. The sequence continues at coordinate 1,895,012 of BQMI01000151.1, read as the reverse complement.
CGTAAGTGTCATAATTAAGGAGGTATGACGGGTTTAACCCTCGAGCGGTCGCACCCCTATTGCCGTCTCACTCCCACTGGAGTAACGCGCACGAGTCTCGCCCTCGCGCTCACTATGCGCCTCCTCAAATGTTCATAATTATCTGATTGAAAAAATGGGATTTGAAACTTTAAGTTGAAGAAACGTTTTTGGATAGGTGAGCCTTTGAGAAACTCTAGTACTTTACAGCACAAATACTGATTATCCATGCTTAGTACTTCGGTACTAATCGTGGTTTTTACGTATGATAGCATGTCAATATCTGATATCTTCGCACGTTAAATTTGAAAGTACTAATATTTAATGATAATATATTGATATATGCAGAATTACTTGGTACTTTAGAATGACAGTACTTAATGGTACTCAATAATGTTGATCGTTTCTATCATGTTTTTGAGCATCGTCAAGTACGGCTACTTGATATTCATAGGTCAGAACCATAGACAACAAAGTACGAATCCAAAGTGGTTTCAAGTATTTCCAGTGATGTCTATAAGTACTATATTTCAAGTACGCAAATTTAGTACTTTGGAGCACTGATACTAAGTCCTTTTGAGCCCTGATATTTAGTCCTTTTGAGCACTGATATTTAGTACTTTTGAGCACTGATATTTAGTACTTTTAAGCACTGATATTTAGTACTTTCTAATACTAATATGGGGTAGTAATATTTTGGACTTTGAAGTACTGTAAATAATCACGTAGCAAGTACTTGAAGTACTCTAACCTATCACATTCCAATGTTTAGTACTTTCGAGTACTAATGGTTGACATTTCCGATTACTGATGATTCGTACTTTCCGGCACTAATACTGAGTTGAAAAATATTTGATACTTTAGAGTACAATAGATCGTCAAGTACTAATCCTCAGTACTTTCGAGAGCGGTATTAACGCTCTACCAATATACCAATATTTAGGGTCCAGATGTTTAGTACTTTCGAGTCCTAATGTATACTCGATAACTGTTCAATGGTATGATAAACAAATTGATAAAAAACATTAAAGTACTTTTTAAAAGTACTTGGAAATTTACTAGTTTTTTCTTTTCTTTTCGACTTATCATGTAATTATGGAGGTGTAGAGAACGATGAAAAAGAAGAGAACACACAATGATCAATAAAAAGATAAAAGCACTCTTTTATGCCATTTTGAAGGCTGGAAATGACGTCACATGTGATAACTTCCACTTCACAAATCTTGTGATATTGGAGGACATTGTATCTAGTCAAAGTTAATGATAGTCAAATTTCACTTCAACTTCAATTCTCGTTAAATGTTTAACGATTGCGGAGAAATATTCACGTAGATATCTTTTCGTGATGCAGTATTTATCTAGAAAAAAAATTGAATTGAACTTCCGGTTTAATTTCAGGAGAGGATGCAAGGAGAGTAAAAAAAAAATGTGATAACTACCGGAAATTTTTTTTTTGGCATCTTTAGAATGGACCACGTCATAAACCGTGGTAATCATTGCAATATCTCCGGCTGAATGATAAGCGGAAAGAAGGGATAAACAATATTCGCGTCTTATGAAACTGCGGGGTGGGTGGCTCTGTGTGTGTGTGTGTGTGTGTGTGTGTGTGTGTGTGTGTGTGTGACGGCCGGTTAAAAGGCATCCGCTGTTCTTATTAATAGCCAAATATTTGTAAAACAAAAACTGATGAACACCAATAGTTTAGAATTTTTTGAAAAAGAATTTGATAGCAACCTCTGTCAATGCACTACACTAAACCCCATAGAAAACCTGCCGTCCATTAAACCTTTTCCTCGGAGAAAAATAAAAACCCCATAAAAACGTGAAAAAGTGTCGCCTAAGCTCTCACCAAACAAATTGATAACGTCTCCTCAACTGTTTTACGATGGAAGAAGTGGTGTATGTAAAACAGTGCAATAAATAAAAAATAAAAAATATCAATCATGATTCAATTATCTAGCGAATTGAACATTTGGAGCGAAACTGAGCAACTTGCCAAAAATTTTCGCAATTTTATTCAATGATCTTATCAGGAATTCGGCCGTCTCGTAATCAATTAAGTGATTAAAAGAAAATACGATCTCAAAATTGTATTGTAATAGTTTTTTTTTGAGATTTTTATTTCAGAGATTTGACAATTTCAAATCGGATTATAAAAGTTGTTTGTAATTTTTTTTTAGCACACTTATAGTAAAAATCATAAATTGTCATTCACTGTTTATTTCAAAATACTAACTACTAGACTACTTGAGCGATTTCAAATAAAACCCAATGCACGATAAATTACGTGAAGAATCTTCGATAACCCTATACCGAATATCGATCCTATTATTCGTTGGCGCAATATTTTGACGACACCTAATATACATGCATACATACAGACATACATATATACATACATAGCCACATACCCGCATATGAACGTACGCGCCCGTACACATTCTCACATACACTCACAAAGATGTTTTTTTAAAGTGTCGGGTCATAAAACATCTATGCCTCCCTGAAATTATGATACATCGGTAACAAATCGGGCCAGAGATGAAATCAACTTGATTCCTTCAAACACTTAATCATTGATACGATTCCACAGTCAATGTATAGAAACGTTTCCCAACGTTGTATCGTGAAACCTATAGAGCAACCCAAGTTTAGCAACTATTGCGTAAAGAAACACACACACATATACACCCATGCATACAGCCACCCATTCACCCACTCACCCACCCACCCACTTATTCACCCATTCACCTATCCACCCATTCACCTACCCACCCACCCACCCACCCACCCATTCACCTACCCACCCACCCACCCATTCACCTACCCACCCACCCACCCACCCGTTCACCTACCCACCCACCCACCCACCCACCCGTTCACCTACCCACCCACCCACCCATTCACCTACCCACCCATCCACCTACCCACCTACCCATTCACCTACCCACCCGCCCAGCCACCCACCCACCCACCCACCCACCCACCCACCCACCCACCCACCCACCCACCCACCCACCCACCCATCCACCCACCCACCCATTCACCTACCCACCCACCCACGCACACACACACACACATTTATTTTTCAACTTGGTTACGATGAAGTTTGAAATTTTAGTAAAACTGCACCGCCTAAGAATTTCATTTTTTTATTATTACAATGTTATTTATGTCTAACCAAGTGTTCTAATTTTCCTTTTGGAGAGAATTTGTGTACCTTCTGGCGTAGGGACCAAAATATGTTAGTATATATTGCTATTATATATGCATATATCTGCATGTTGTGCGGATAAAAAATATATACGTGAATATGCACTTCGTACACTCGCATGAAAAGAATAAAAACATTTCATGCGTGTTTTAAATTTAAAACTTGGAATTAAAAATTTTAAGTTTGAAAAAAGGGGTATTTTTTTTACTTAAAAAATTGTAATTCAATTTTCTATGGAAAAATCTCCACGTTTTAGAAGATTTCCGACACATCGCGACCATTTTTCACATAATGCCCATAAATGTGTGTACGTGTGTGTAACGGTATATGTGGGTAACTTTGTCATCCACAATTTCCTAATCAATTATGAGATCCGATATTGCGTAATCGATGCAAGCATCTGGTAACTCATCTAATTATATTTTGCCAAAAATCCACTGAAGAGTTTTCTAATAAAAACAAATTTGAGATTTATCTCGAGAACGATTAGATTTAGAGAAAAATCATAAAATACATTTTTTCTCTAGAATTAAATTCTGTACAAAAAATGTTGAATGAAATTTCTCGATAAAACTATTTATTAACGAGATATTGGGGTTTAAAAGAAAAAATCCCACTGGTTCCTTATAAGTTGGTTCATGTGGGGAAAATGGACTTTCTCAAAAAACATGTAACTACTTAAAATGTTCAAACTCTGTGATGAACTTATTGACTTAATTTATTTGGATATGACAAAAGTTGGACCTCACATTGGAGTGAACAATATAATCTACAAGTGAACGCATGGAAACGTTTCCCAACGTTGTACGGTAAAACTTCCAGCGTCTCATCCAACTTTTGCCTTCGAGAAAAATAAAATTTCTGTGAAGTTGGGAAAATGTGTGCATCACCACCTAACTTCAACTTCCCATGAAACACATTGATAACGGTCCTTCGATGACTTTGGCCACTGGAAAAATTGTCCAGGTGAAAGGTGAAGCCGCGCGATAACTAACAAGTGAAAAAATACCGACTGACATGACGCAAAGAAAATTACACTGAATTTGCACTAAATTCGACGAAATTAATTAGGAAATTAATTATAATTTTTTCCGGATTATTAATGTAATCCAGATGTCAAAGTTGAGTGAATACTGAGAAATTTATATTTATACTTTTTGTACAAGCAAAAATGGGAAGAAAAAAATTAGCAAAAAAATAAAAGTAGGAAAACAAAAATTGACAAAAATAGGAAAAACCAAAAAAAAAAGAAAAAATAAAAAAAATTAATTCAACATTTTTTGAAAAAAAATTTTGTCAAAAAATTGAGATTGACAATTTTTTTTCTTGTGTGCGAAATAAATATTTGAGCGGGAAATAAAAGTAATTTCAAAAGTCGCAACTTAAGATAATAATAATAAATGTGAAACCGCATTTTTTTAGAACATTAAAGATTTCCCTTACAATTTATTAAAATTTATTCATTTACCCTAACAGAAAAATATTTTGGCTAAGGCGCGAAAATACGAAATTTGAAGATTAATGTATGAGTTCGATTCCAAGTTTTAATTAATTCCTATTGCACGAGTGAAAGTATTAAAACTAAAAACGTAAAATTTTGTCTAATACTTTATAACAGTTTGCGATTGATCGTTACATTTTTCTTTGAATAAAAACGGGTTCCACAAACAACCCCAAAAAAACTGCACTTGAAAAAAAACTAAAAGAAACAAACGAAGATAAAACAACTTCAATGATGAACTAAACTAATAATAAATCCATTTGTTTATACCAATCACGAAAATTCACTGACAATCCAACCAATTTGTCACATTCATCAATAATTTTTTATCAAATTACTATGCGAAACCCGCTCCGGGGTTCGCAACACGTAAAATTATTGTTCCCGCGTTTGCGCATGCGCACATTATAGTTTATACACACCAAAAGCGGATGGTATTCAATGCCCCAGCACTTCAATTTCATATTTGTGTACCCAATTGTCAATTAATTAGCCAAAACTTACCCTCAAATGTAGACGTAACACATTCACTTGTTAATTGATAACTTTTTGAAAATCATTAAGCACAATAATACGCAATATAGAGAATAGGTTCGGCGCGCCCAGTTAGACACATTCGTTGTGCATCCATCAACGATGGCGAATAGTTGCTTCGGTTACTTCGTTGCCTGCCACCATTTTCCATGTGGGTAGGCGCTAGAGAGGAGCACGAACACAAGGACTCGGCTAACTTCGGCAGTAGTCGGGAAACCCGCTCGACAAAATCAAATACAATGGATGGAGCGTTATGTTTTCTCCAAGTTTTTCTCCGCTAAACGCAAGTCGCTAAACGGCAATTTAGGGAATTATGGTAACGATGCGCGGCGGGGGGGGGGGGGGGGATTGTTATTACGAATCATGTATCAATTTCTACAAAAATGTAGGATTAAAATTTTGAAGAATTTCCAACAGCTACCGTATCTACAGAAGCGGAGAAGATCGATAACCTAAGTTCTATATATATATATATATATTATATTTAAAAACTTATCTGGTTAATGTTTCAACAAAAATTTGCAATGTCTCACTAATTATGCGAGGTAGTGTGAGAAGTCATACGGCCTAAAATATGGATTTTTACACGTGAGAGATTCTGCATGGAAATGCTTCGATCGCGACCTTGATGACCGCGCTGGGTTCATTCGTTCAGTTGTTCCATACATAATTCTTCAGACCGCCATACCTCCTTAACTATGCAAATTATGAAAAAAAGCCATGACACATAAAGTGTGTATTTTTATATGAAGAATAACTTTTCGTATATAAACTTTTCGCCAGCTATAATAGTTTGGGCAATAGAACGTTATAAATAATTGAAATTGTTAATAACAATATATACACTTTATCAATTTAAGCCAAAACCTGTTCAGATCTAAGTGAGGTCATCAATGAGATTAAGAATACCTTTCGATTGCGTGGAACATAATTTTTGATCACATACATACCTAGTAACACGCACGCACACACACACACACACACATACACACAGATTTGGTTAAAAATGGTCTGTAAACGCTAGAAACACCTTGAAACGTGGAGATATAATGAGAAATCGATTTTTAATTTTCGAAAAACGTTACTTCCGCCTAATAACTGAAAGAATGATTTTGCTGGAAACATACGCACCAATTATTTATGTAGAAAATGTGATGTTCAACGGGAAAGTTTGCTGATGGACAAATAAGCCATATACAGTGAACCTTCGTTAGTTGCAACACGTTTCCGACAATAGGAGAGATCAAACTTCGAGTGTTACAATTAAAAAGATATCCCTACGCTTTTGAAACGCTCGGCGTTAGTTCCAGGGAATTGAAAAAGATAAATAATATTTTACCTTCAATCTTCACATGATTCGGTAAACCGAAACATGATTCGGTATTGACCGAATGTAAACAAAACACGACCGACGCTAACCCCCACGTGTTTTAGCGAAGTGAGCGCGGAGTAGTGGGGGCAGCGCCTCGGCGCTGCAAAAAAAGAGGCAAATATTGCAACTAACGAAGGTCCACTGTACCAATCTTCAATAAACCCTATATTTTTTAGAAAATTCGATTTCCCCGAAAAAGTGAATTTCCGAAAGTGTATGTATGAATCGATTTATGGAAACCTGTTATATAGTATTTTATGTAAATTGAATTTCTGCCAAAAAAGTTTACCAATGGTGCATTTAAGTTGTAATGTCTCCTCAGCGACTGACACTGCCGACAAAAGTTATATATTGTAAAATGTGTATTTTTGAATCGGATTCAATATTTATTATAGTGATTTTTAACGCTCCGATATAGAGAAGTTATTGTAATTACGGTAGAGTATTATAAATAATTGGAATTGTTAGGAAACAAATAACCACTCGGCGAGAAAACTTCCATAGTAAAAACGAGAAACCAAAGGAAATATCGATATATATCGGAATTATCGAAAAGCGTGAGAGCGGAACCGACGCGACACCAGTCAGTGCGGCGGAAAAAGAAAATGCAGCGTGCTGAGTATGCGCGGCCGGACGCGTTAAAGAAAAATTTACATTGGTGGAGTAGTTTGGCAGAGCCGTTGCTATGAACTGCATACATACGCGTACACACATCCAGAATCCTACCATTCAGGTTCACCGCTCCATAATGCAAGTGGTATATAATAATAGCAATAATTATCCAATTTGCAAACGGTTTCTGCCATTCGAAAGATGAGACTTGAGAGTACTAGATTGAATTATTTGAGAATTTTCGGTGAAAATTTTTCCGATAAACGAAACGCCTGAAGATATACACACCAAAAAAATTGTACCTCCAAAGTTTATTGGACCACAAAAACACGAAAAACATTATTTAAACAATGTAAAAAAATCTACAAATAAGTTTGACCTCTCAGCTTTCCAAATCTCTTTGCAAATTTGATCTAGCGTCAATAGTTTTCGAGAAAATTGCTAATGAGCAGACTGCCGTCAGGGTCGGTATGACCTACCAATGACGGCCGCGGGAAAAGGGAATCCCCTCGGTATCCTAATCCTTATATATAATTGAGTGCTTCGATCACAAATCGAATGAGAATCGCAATAAATCGATTATCGAAGAAAAATCTCGATTATCGATGCCATGATAAAAATTGAAATCGAAATCACATCGGGAAATGCATGTGGCCGCGTAGCGGCTACCGGCAAGGAACTAGTCCTAATATAAAAAAGACGTGACAGTCGAATTGAAATGGAATCGACTAATCGAACATCGAATCGAATTTGACAAGGTTCACAGGGACACCGACAGATGGCACTGAAAAAGGAGATTCAACATCGCGGCCACTTGTGGCCGCGGTGGCGCTAGTATGTATATAGATCCCGTGAAGAGTTAATGAAAATGACTTGCCCATCCCTAACTCCGGACCGACGAAGTGGGCCCTTTTCACTTGGACCGCCATATATGAGGAGTGCATTGGTAATTTTAATTTGGCCCAGAACAAACAATTTTACTCTTAACAGATAACACAAAATTCCTATATTTTTATCGAATTATTCCTGAAATATTGAACCTATTAAAATAACTTTGCACAAGCAGAGGCTGCAGTACTCCGTTGATCAACGTCGATCTAGCGATCGCATAATGGACCCTCAAGCTTCGCTTTAGGTGCTAATTGCGTATGCGTTAGAGGCTACTTATGTTGTCGTCCGTGGGTGGTACACTATTGTTGGCCGCACGGTGATGGTGTAAAAGTGAAATTCTATCTCGCCCAGTGGGAGCCTAAGCAAACTAACCTTTGTCCTTGCACAAAAATACTACAGCAAAATACGACCGCCTACTGTTTGCGAAAAAAATCTTTTCTTTTTTCCAGGTAAATAATCTTGAAAGGGAATTTTTATTTTGCACTCAGCTATCGAGGGCTCACTTCGGAGAAATCACTCAGTAAAATCGAACCCGGAGACATTTAATTTTCTTCACGAAATTGTATAAGATGGTTCTTCGCGTAAAGTGCAATATTTGTTTGCTTTGTGAAAATTTTTCTGTTGCAGTAAATTTACTGGGTACAAAGATTGTTTGAATTTCCCTATAGGGAAAGTTACGGTAATATATACGGGGGCACTTAAGCCGTTACAGAGGGGGTGGGGCGGGGGGGGGGGCATCATAGGCGCCCGCCACCGTAGCAGAGGTGTCTGGAGGTTTACCCTGTGTTTAGAAATATGATGGCCCAAATGGCGAAAGTCAGAGGGGGGGGGGGGGGGTCCCCTCCTGAAGGAACGCTCAATAGCAGCTACCGGAAGAATCGTTATTAACCATTTTAATTATTTAAAATGCTCTATCGCGAGAACGGTCGGAGATAGGAGAAAAAGTGTATAATGAATGTTATTCCTTATACAAAAATACACACATAATGTTTTATGACTTTTTGTCATAACTTTCATAGCTCAGGACATATCACTGGTTAACAATTTTAATTGTTTATGTCGCTCTTTTACTTGAACGGTAAGAGTTAGATGGAAAAGTTTTGAATAAAAGTTCTTCTCCATGTAGAGACAAACATTTTTTGTTGTATGAATTTTTTTGTAGCACTCATAATTAAGGCGATAGCATGGAGGGCCGCACGTACATCCCGTTTATTCAATTTGGTGTTTCGAGGATTTAGCAGAACCTCGTATATGGTGTTTTCTCGCAGATTTGTCAATCCTGTGCTCTGACTGATCAAAGCTCCTTTCGCATAACAGTGTTCCTGCTCGCTTGCAAAACATTTTTCTAATTTTTTTAATTTGAAAAAACATCGCCGCTCATTTCAATTTTTCACACCTTTCGATATCTTCCAATTTCCCCGATTTCTTAATTCGAGGAAATTTTCGTTCCCAAAATCCTTGTTTATTGAATGTTCTTAGAATTGAACGAGATGATTGAAATTTCCATTCTCCACTTTTCAATTATTTAGATTATTATCTAAAAGTTTCTAAATTTCCAAAGAAAAACAATATTCAATCATCAAATTTATAATGTAAGTTGAAAATTTCAGGTGTAAGTTGAAAATAAAAAATAAAAAAATCAAAGGTATAGAAATTTGAGAAAAAAAAAATTGGAAAAAAATCAATGTCTAAATGAGACCGAAAAAACACGTGTCATCAATTATTTTCCTCCTTTTTTCCCTGAAAATAGAACATCTGCTAGTTGCCAAAAACCGCGACTCTCACTCCCCCGATCTTGCTTTTGTTTTTTTTTTCTCCGCGTTTAAAGCGTTATATCCCGAATCAATAGCGTGACATTAGTCGTAGTAAGCGTGATCAAGTCCGGTCCATAGTCGCGAATATTCTTCCACGAATTCCCATATATTGCAAAAGTCACGTGGAAAAAAATCGACAAGGTGCAGCCCAATCATTTCCAATTATTGCTGCTCGTTATGTCGCGCAAAGGGTTTTTTGCAATGCCGAAGAGCCCCTTCAAAATCTACGAAAGCCCAGATCTCGATTGGGAAACGCCGAAAACATCGCATCAGCCCCCGAAAAGGACATTGCACAGTATTGAAAATTGTGCCATGGTAAGTTTGCATAGTGTAAATTCATTTCGTACCACAGAGATCATTCTTGAGAGCAATGTGGAAAAAAAATCTAAAAAAAATGTAACCTTATAAATGTAAGCTATACATATATGTATGTATATATATATAGATACTCGGGTTCGAATCCCGATTGGGACTATCCGGATTTTTTTCTCTCAAAATTTGATCTGTACTTTCTTATATATATATATATATATATATATATATATATACACATACCACCCCAAATTTATCAGTTTAAAACCTGACCTAGTCTAATTCAGTTTATTTTTTTTCTCGATAGTTGCCGATGAAAAACGCATCCTAATTATTTTTCTAGATTTTTTTGGTAATTAAGATTTTTCAAATAATTTTTAACTTCACGATTTCGTCGGGAAGTTCTGGTAATGATCCCGAAATCAAAATTTCTTGTTCTATGATGTGACTAGGGTTTTAAGTATACCAAAATGATTCTCGACAAATTCTGAGTTGCTGTCTGTGTGTGTGTGTGTGTGTATGTGCACAAAATTTTGCGCAACGCTTTCTCATGAATGAATAAATAACATTTCTACATAACTTGTTACTGTTAGAGTAGTAGTTAGAACTGATTACATTGTGGATGAAATTGGTGCAGTACATATATTGTTATTAACAATTTCAATTGTTTATACTGTTGTACTGCATAAGCTATTAGAGTTAGTGCAAAATTTCTATGAAAAAGTTTGTTCCCCATGTAAAAATACGTATTTCATATGGAATGACTTTTTTCGATAATTTGCATAATTAAGGAGGTATGACGGTACCAACAATTATGTATGTAATGAGTAAACGAATGAACCCCGCGTTGCCATGACGATCCCAAACGAAGCGGTTCCATGCAAAACCGAGCGGATTATATTTTGGACGGCATTCGTGCAGTATATGTAATGTTATTAACAATTGCAATTGTTTATACTGTTCCACCGGGTAAAATATTGAAGTCATCGAGAAACTTGTATAGAGACAATTATGCCCTATATAAAAATACACATTTTATGTGTAATGACTTTTTTTCATAATTGTCATAATTAAGGAGGTATGACGGGTGTAACCCTCGAACGGTCGCACCCCTACCGGCGTCTCGCTCCCACTCAAGTAACGCGCATAAGTCTCGTCCTTATGCTCAGCATGCGTCTAATCAAACAATCATAATTATCTGCTTCATAAATGAGTCAGTTTAGAATTCTAAAATCTGCAAGTTTTCGTTGTGACGCTAGGAGGGTTCACGCTGATCAACCATGGTCTATTGGAGAAGAATAAATTTAGTACGCTGTGCTGAAATACCACATCGGGAAGTTTTGTTTGTGGCCCGGATGGGGCACACACATGCTCACACCACTAGTTTTTTTTGGGGTGCAGTAACGCTATAATGAAGCTCTAAGGCTTATAAGGAAGTTATGAGGCCGACCAGGAAAATACATCGATTATCGAATTCGAAAACTCGAAAGTCCGTACCAAAATACATCGATTTGTTTTATTATCACAGCTGTATTTATTACTTCTACTAGTTCCTTGCGGGTGGCCGGTACGCGGCCACATGCATTTCCAAATGCGATTTCGATTTCAATTTTTATCATGGTATCCAAAATCGAGATTTTTTTTCGATAATCGAGATTTTTCCTTCCACGTTCGAGTTTTCGACTTCGATAATCGATTTATTTTCCTAGTCGAAGCTCTCAATTATTCATATAGATTCTCATTCAATTTCGATTGTGTCATTGATAATCGAGATTTTTTCTTCGACTTTCGAGTTTTCGGATTCGATAATCGATTTATTTTCCTGGTCGAAGCTGTCAATTATTTATATCCATTCTCGTTGAATTCCGATTGTGTCATCGATAATCGAGATTTTTTCTTCGACTTTCGAGTTATCGAATTCGATAATCGATTGTTTTTCGTGGTCGAAGCTCTCAATTATTTATGTAGACTGATCTTTCGATCCATTCTACCTCATTCTTTGTTCTCTGTAAAGTAACGCTCATACTCTCAACAACTTGTAACTTATCCACTCATCGCTGCTGGGTACTCACATTTGACTTCCTCCATTTCATTTTATAATTTCTGTACATTTTAATCACGTATACTCTTTGTTTAACCATCTAAACAATAAACTGCAATATCCATCCATCTGTCTATCCTTATCGTGCAGATTAAACCGGGGTCTCAATTGTGCCCGAGTAAATACTCTCATCTGCCTGCGCTCCCCAGCGAGACCCCGCCGACTGGTAAATTCAATTCAAATGAGCTCCTCGCGCCCATCAAACACCGTCGCTCCATCAACAAGTCCGAGCTGAAGCCCAAGAAATTGATATTCGACGCTGATGAATCTGAAATTGTCGGCTTACTATCGCCAATCTCCCTGAAATCATCAAAAACAATTGTCGTAAGATGCGACGATCAAGATACAAGTCAACTTAATCTAAGGGAAAGAAAACAAAGATTGAGGGATAGCACAAGACCAAGGGTACAGCCGCCCAGTGATGACAAGGAGAACCGCATTGAAAATTTGAGGAATAAAAACAAGGATATGTGTAATCAGCCGCTAAAATCCCATCCCCCAACGGCAATTCCAGAGAGAAATCCGCTTAAACACTTGAGATTTTAATTTCAAATCCGAAAGTTGTTAATTAGTGTTCAATGATTAATTGATTTTGTTGGAGATTGTTAGCACGAGTTTGAAGTGACGAATGATCGAAATGTGAAGATGACATTGCTCCGTGAATTTATATATATATATAATACAGCGGTAGATTTGAAGGTGTCAAGGATCTCCCGATGGGTTGCGTACAATCGAACGAATTCGGTGAGTTTTCCCGGGAAAATCGCGAGCACCAAGCGCAACCGACTTTATCTGGTAACCGTAATTACTTGATCTGTGTGCGGAACATCTTAAGGTACAGCATGCGTTTCTTGAAGCGCTTTCATGACTAAACTATCTACGGCATAGCAAAAAGGCTCAAATAAAAAGATCTCAGGCTTCCAATTTCGTGGCAAAATTAAATTTTTCCGCGCATTCGGAGAAGTGCCATTAGTATTGGCGCAGGGGGGAGAAAACACGAGTATCTAGGGAAAGAATTTGAGAGGAAAAAATTGGAGAGGCGCCGTTTAAGCAAAGTTGTGATTGTATGACAAATTCGTGAAGCAATGTCAGTCCTCACATTTTCATAGGTTTTTTTTTATTTCGTGACTTGCGAAGGGTACACCATCTTAAGGTAGTTTCTCAGTGACAATGATTTAAGTGACAATAAAAAAATTACTGATAATTTTGCACATGTTTAGATGATGTTTGGTGGGGAAAGTGGGGATTGAATAAAATTGAAGGGTTCCGACATGGTAATTAGCAAAATAAAAATAGAACATTCCAGGTCTAGTTTTAGGGTTTCCTATTTGAATTTTTTTAAACTCTTCTAATTTATTCTCATTCGAATTGCAATTTTTCACATCGTTGTTTTTCAAATTAATTTTTATGTTCTTTTTTTTTTAATGAAGATACAATGAAAATTATTTTTGAAAAATAGCATCTTGGTATCAAATGAAATTCAACATATCATATCTTTGAAAGGAAATTAAATTGAATTAAATTAAATTAAGGGGAATCGACGAAAAAAAAACAATCTTCATACGAATTTTTTTACGCCTAATTTTGAGATTTGTTGACCAAGGTGGCTGGTTCAGCATGGAATGTCCGATTCTATGCATACGAAAAAGTTTAAACCCTTATGCGAACTCGCTCTGCTACACTGCTAAAGACGTTTGGAAATGTTCGCCACTGTGATAGTACGTAGGTATTGAAAAAATTAAACACCTCGCAATGTAGTCTGAACCATATTACATTTGATATAATTTCTGAATGCAGAGTTCGAAATTTATACTACCGTGTAGCATGAGTGCACTACAGTATTGTAAAATTCCAGCGCCCGCATCAAACTCTTGCTCGTATTGATATTTTCCAACACAGATGCGAAAATTTCGGAGCACGACTTGAGTTTTTCCAACACAACTATATTGGATAAATTCAACATGATGCATTTAAAATTAAAGATGGCGTAATGCATTCTTCACTACATTACAATTCATGTAATTTCTGAATACAGAGTTCAAATTTATACTACCGTGTAGCATTAGTGCACTACGGTATTGTAAAATTTCAACTGCCGCATTAAAGTCTTGCACGTATTCAAATTTTTCAACGCGGATGCGAAAATATAACGGATGAAAATATAACACCACAGATTTCAAATATTTCATCACTGCGCTTTAATTTCATTTATATTACTGTATTGAAAACTTTCGATACAGTGTTACAAGCCTTCAATACACTTGTACTGTAACATAACACCACAGATTTCAAATATTTCATCACTGCGATTTAATTTCATTTCTATTACTGTATTGAAAATTTTCAATACGGTGTTGCTACAGTGCTACCATTACATGTGTTGCATTTTCGGCTCAGAAATTTTTAACAGTGATTTTTAACATATATATGTAATATCTCCAAAATGCATCGATGGGCTTTTTAAATTTGAAAAATAATCTCTGCGGACCAGCTTTTGCCTATGCAAAATTTGCATTTTATTTTGCTATCAGTACCGTCAAGCTTTATGGTGTGGTAGTGGTTGGGATTTTTGGCCAATGAAATTGAAATGATAGGCGGCAATGTAACATCCGCGCTTTTCATGGGCAATGAATCTGGTGGGGTTGGGAGGATAACCTAGTTCTAACCCCCCCCCCCCCCCCCCCGCGCCAACACGCTTGTGTCTTATGCTGAACCAAAAATAGCGCGCGCATGCGCGCGTGGAGGGGAGCAATAAATAAGTGACTTTTACGGTAATCGGTATAACAAATTCCGCATTTATCGTAGTAATTTATTTTGCCGTTATAATTACGCACTCTGAATCATCGACGGTCTGTAGATGACCGGCAGGCTTTCTACTTTATTCGATGCTGTCGGTATAACAGATTTTCATTCAAAGAGACTAATTTGAAAGTTATGATTTATTTTGTTCAAGAATGAAGCACTTGTTTGAATGTTTGAGTTTATTTTGGACTAAAACTGTTCCATACAATGTTTATTAGTGATAAATATCTGGAAAACCACAGGAAATCTCAAATTGTGTCTTGCTTGTAGTCAATTTTTTTTTTTTTTCATTTTAATTAGTGATGCCGCGAAACGAGAAGAGTCGAGCAAGTGGATTTTCTTGTTCCGTCTCGGTGACATCAAATCTATTCTCTCGTCTCGTCTCCTCTCGTCTCGTCTCCTCTGGTCTCGTCTCGTCTCGTCTCGTCTCGTCTCGTTTCGTCTCGTCTCGTCTCGTCTCGTCTCGTCTCGTCTCGTCTCGTCTCGTCTCGTCTCGTCTCGTCTCGTCTCCTCCCGTCTCGTCTCCTCTCGTCTCGTCTCGTCTCGTCTCGTCTCCTCCCGTCTCGTCTCCTCTCCTCTCCTCTCGTCTCGTCTCGACTCGTCTCCTCTCGACTCGTCTCCTCTCGACTCGTCTCCTCTCGACTCGTCTCCTCTCGACTCGTCTCCTCTCGACTCGTCTCCTCTCGACTCGTCTCCTCTCGACTCGTCTCCTCTCGACTCGTCTCCTCTCGACTCGTCTCCTCTCGACTCGTCTCCTCTCGACTCGTCTTGTCTCCTCTCGTCTCGTCTCGTCTTGTCTCCTCTCGTCTCTTCTCGTCTCGTCTCCTCTCGTCTCGTCTCGTCTCGTCTCGTCTCGTCTCGTCTCGTCTCGTCTCCTCTCCTCTCACTAGTCATATGTGTATGGTAATGTAATTATCATTGATAACAATGAATATTTATTCCGTAACGCTGTCTTTTTCTCGTCTCTCCTCTGCTTTATCTCGTTCTCTCAACGCATCCCTCTCGTCTTATCTTGCCTGGATATTTGATGCAAATTTCTCGTCTCGACTCACAGTTTTTTGCATCTCTAGGCGTCACTAATTTTAATAGTATCACAAAATAAAGCCAAGTCTGCTCGAAATAATTTGTCATGGCGCTCGATTATTCATTTTCTAAATATTTATCAATGCAAAACATGGAGTTCAATCATAGGTTATGGTTTGGTATTCATTCACACATTGAATTTCTAAATGAAATTTAAGGAAACATTGCTCTTAACCATCAGTTGGCTCCACAAAACTGCGCGACGCCATTACTCGCATAGCGGTGTCGCACCGTCATGTTGGATAATAAGTGTAATGTAGTCCATTTAACTTAATCGGTTCAAAATTACGGAAGAGTAATTATAGGTACCTAATTAATGACACACTTTACCATGACTGGCCATTGACAGCCAAAACTTTGAGAATGTTGAGCGGAATATTCATTGATGGTTTCGTGGTGCGATCAAGGGTGCGCCATCAGTTCCTCCGGTATGAGACCGTTGAATAACTTTTGAAAGAAATATAGATTGCAAGTAGGTTATGTTTTTTATTTACTTCAATCTATCATAAATTCATGTGGACTACTTTTTAAAAACAACATCGATGAAATGGTCCAATAATGGTTTCGGCGCAGACGCCAGAAATACAATTACCAATGTAATAGCATTTCATCAATCTTTCAGGATTTTCAGTTCCCCCAATGGGGAAATTTTGTTCATTAACCCTCGAGTGGTCGTACCTCTCCACCGAACGCATCTAGTCACGCGTTAAGCGCATGCGCAGTCCGTATATTATTGAGTGCGATGTTGCCAGAGCGCTTCGCAGTACCCAATTCAAGGCCCGGCAAATTCAAATACACGCAAAGTTGAATGACTTGAAACTCATCATATATATAACTAATAATTGAAAGCATGATCAATTGAAAGGATTATGTTTTATTTGTTGAATTTTTTAATTCCAAACAAAAAACAACACGAGACGTGGCAACGTCACATGGCAAAATTCTCCAACGTAACTGGTCGCACCACGAGCGCAGCGCACTTTTCTCTCGACCGCGTTCCATTAAAAAATTAATGAAAAAAATTATGCGGTGAATGTAAAAATATGAAAGCGAGTTCTATGCGAAGAGGAAAAATTTACTTGAGCTATTCCTGAATTTCCATGTCGTTATTCATGATATTTTAGTGTTTATCGCGAAAATAAGAAAATTGACTGTGCTAGTTCCATGACGCGACCACTTGAGGGTTAACAGCGCCAGCGATAGGCGCGTTGTGGTAGGACAATTGAATGACCATTTCCAATGTACATAGTGCAGTATTTCGGTGTATTCCTTTCCTGTGAAGCAGTCCATGCTTTACATTGTACTGATCTGAAGTTTCCAAAACTTGTTTGAGAGAGTAAATCAGTTGACAAACGGCGAACTTATGCAATGTTTACATACTGGAGGAACAGATGGCGCTGCCTTTGCTGCGTAAAATAGAAAAAAAGCAGCATGTGATCATTTTTTTGGCGCACAGTTTCTCGTAAACGGCTTAACGGATTTCCATTTTTTTTTTCAAAATATGCGTCTCGTTGTGAAAAAAAATGGTAGTTTTTCACCAATGAAAAAAAACTACTTTGTGGATACTCCTGAAACTGCTTTCAGGGCTGCTCTACAGCGAGACGCATACTATAAAAATGAAAATTAAAATCAGCTAAGCCGTGTATGATAAATCGCCAAAGAAATTGTCACACACATATCCACCCCCCTCTCCCACACGCTGCGCGCGCACTCATGAAAAAAAATCATGATTCTGAGACATTTCATTTTCGGGGCGATTACAATAACTTCCTTATCGGGCAATTAGAAATATTTAATTACATTTTCTTGTAAAAACCACTTGTTAGTGTTATTTTCCGTTTCGAGAAAATCATTATCTTTCGCTGATATCATAAATCGGTTTTAGGGTGACCCCAAAGGGTTCCTATACTTAATCGCTGCCCTCTCGGTGGGTCTAATAAAATTTCCCATCTTTTGAATATCAGAGACGAAGAAAAAGGTGCAATCAGTCAAAATTTCTTATCAACAGTTGCCCCATTGATTACAACGCTTAATCTTTCAGTGAAGAACTTTCCAGTACTGATTATTCAAAATAGATATTTACGCAACGATATGACCCGACATACGTAACCAAGATAATTTGTGAACCTTAAGACGCAGATACGCTGGCCCATTGTCGAACCTATCAGTCGCAAAATATTTGTTCGCCAAGTTCACCCTCAGAAAATGAGCAAACTCGTCAGGATTCAATGGGATATCAGTGAAGTGGTATACCAGGATAAGTGAATTTTCGTTCTACCCGTTTTTCAAGACTATCTCTAAATCCGACCGAAAAATCGAAATGTTCATGAGAACCTTTTTTGTAGAGAACACGAAGCTCCACAAAAAAAGATTCTTATCAAATTCCCATATCTCGCTTAGATTTCGAGATATTCTGCGATTACTGGGATGGACTAAAAATGCAGTCATCCCAGTTTACCACTTTGATACACTGGCGAAACTGCCTGACCCGAAAATGCAACACATGTAATGGCAGCACTGTAGCAACATCGTATTGAAAATTTTCAATACAGTAATAGAAATGAAATTAAATCGCAGTGATGAACTATTTGAAATCTGTGGTGTTATGTTACAGTACAAGTGTATTGAAGGCTTGTAACACTGTATTGAAAGTTTTCAATACAGTAATATAAATGAAATTAAATCGCAGTGATGAAATATTTGAAATCTGTGGTGTTATATTTTCATCCGTTATATTTTCGCATCCGCGTTGAAAAATTTGAATACGTGCAAGACTTTAATGCGGCAGTTGAAATTTTACAATACCGTAGTGCACTAATGCTACACGGTAGTATAAATTTGAACTCTGTATTCAGAAATTACATGAATTGTAATGTAGTGAAGAATGCATTACGCCATCTTTAATTTTAAATGCATCATGTTGAATTTATCCAATATAGTTGTGTTGGAAAAACTCAAGTCGTGCTCCGAAATTTTCGCATCTGTGTTGGAAAATATCAATACGAGCAAGAGTTTGATGCGGGTGTTGGAATTTTACAATACCGTAGTGCACTCATGCTACACGGTAGTATAAATTTCGAACTCTGCATTCAGAAATTATATGAAATGTAATATGGTTCAGACTACATTGCGAGGTGTTTAATTTCTTCAATACCTACGTGCTGTAAAAGTTTTGAAAATTTCGGAAAAATTCCAGACTTGAGAGATTTTATCTCTGAAATTTAAATGTGCAATTTTCCAAAGTTGAAAATAGAATTTAAAAAATTTCAAATATTTATCAGACGAGTCCTGAGCATGGGCAAACATACTAGGACCCATCCAGATATGTCCACAGAAATGTTGTCCAGGGTCAACCGGAAGGGATTTTACCTGAAGCCAGGTATACTAATGGACTAATGGCCGCCTGCACATATTCACCGATCGCTCAAGATGTTATCGTCGAATGGGTGGAGGGCGGGGGGGGGGGGAGAGGCAACCGTTATTATTATAACAATTAGCCTCGGTAGAAATCATTTTCGCGAGCTTTCGGAACGAATCACCTCGAATTCCAGTCGTGACTCATTTCGAAAGTCAGATGGAAGGTGGAAGAAGTCCAAGGAAACATTTTGGGTAATGAGGTGAATTCCTTTTGGTGCCGTTTTGGTAATGGGTCGTTTCGATAATAGCAGGAGGAAGTCATAAGTACAGCATTAATTTAACCGATTGATTTAGTTAGGTAAATTAATACAGTGAGCGGTACCGAATGTATTCATTTACAATGTTTAGCAAATCATGATTTCAACCCAGATTTTAAAAAAGAGAAAGTGAATTGATTTATTGGTTGATCAGATTAGTCGGGTGACATCGTAAAGTTGGTTGATAATCGCGTTAGTTGAATTGTTCACAACGGTCTATTGCAAAAACGGTGAGAGATACGGCAAAAAGTGTTAAGCAGAATTTGCTCTGTAAGTGGAAATGCACATTTAACTGTTTATGACTTTTTTCCATAATTGTCATAATTAAGGAGGTATGACGGGTTCAACCCTCGAGCGGTCGCACCCCTATTGGCGTCTCACTCCCACTCGAGTAATGCGCATAAGTCTCGTCCTCACGCTAACTATGCGCCTACTCGAATGTTCATAATTATCTGATTGATAAATGGGATAGTTTCAAATACCCAAATCTGCAAATTTTCGTTGTGAACCTCACGGGTCACACTGATTTATCCACTAGGCGTCATATGGGCTGTTAGTCACCTGAAAATGAAAATGACGGAAAAACGGCCATAAAAAAAATTGGAGAAGAAAAATGACAAGAAATCAGAAATGAGAGTAGAGCCACGGTCGATCAATGAAGCCTTGACAGGTTGAACTGGTTTCCAAGGCAACAGGCAATGCAATAATTATCGCTCGCGTGAGAAGATTGCTCCTTGCACGATCGACCGATCGATCAATTTTGATTTCAAATTAACGGTAGATCGGCAAGTTTCAATAGTGCAATTTATGATAGGTTACTATCTAGGTGGAGAATCCGAAGCTTGAACGATGAGATCAATCTTGGTTCGACCTTCGATGCCGAAGCTTGGACTTGATAGTTTTGACATAGCTTTATCCCATGTATAAGCCTAGATCAAACCAAGCCTAGTTATATCAAAGATATCCAAGCTTTGTTGGCCCTGCTTGTGCCAAGCTTGGCTCAATCTTAGCGTCCCTAGCGTTCGTCCACAGGCAGAATCCAATCTACGTCCAATATGGGATACATTCATACATCCAAGCTTACTAGCATCATCCAAACCCAAGCTTCAGAAACCATGTTGTGCTAAGCTTGGTCCGAGCTCAGCTTTGTTAGCTTTAAATCTTAGCTTTAACAAGCATGAATCCCGGATTGCGCATACCATCTAAACCCAAGCTTCTGAACTAAGGTTCAACTAAGCTGGATTTAGGCATGTTTCTCCTAGTTTCGATTTACCGTCTTCAGCGAAACTCTGCTTAATATTGGATTCATATATAAATCCAGGATTGCTGCACCACCTAAACCCAAGCTTGGAAACCAATGTTCGACTAAGCTTGGTGCAACCTCAGTGTTCCTATCTTCGAAGTTTGAACCAAGATAAATTTTGTAGCTTGGACCAAGATTAATTTCGATGCTTCGACCACGAGAAAATTTGGAACTTGGACGAAAATGAATTTCGAGGCTTGTACCAAAATAAAGTCCGAAGCTTGAATGAAAATAAAGTTCGAAGCTTGTATTAACCTACGTAACCAAGCTAGGACGAAGCTTATTCTCTATGCTGGGATTGGTGTTACATTCGCATGTTCTGCACAGATTGACCGAGGCTGCAAAACACAGCTTTGGCGAAGCTGAGTCAAGCCTCGTCCAAGCTTTGATCAAGCTTCATCGCATGGTCAATTCCCACCTGGGTAGCGCTTTGATTTTCCATTTTAATGGCAATTTAATGTTTATATAATCATTATCTCATTTTGTTTACTAATGCACCCTAGTGAGTCTAATTTATTTGCTCTCTTTCCTTTGAAATTATCCTCTAGCTTTTTTTGAACCATCTATTATTATTTTTAAATTCCCGATTTAGGGAAATTATTGTAATGACCCTGATAATGAAGAATCTCAGAAATGGAAAATTTTCACTTTTCTCGACGTTTCACATCATTCTGACAAATTTTAGATGAGGGTTCTGTGTGTGTGTGTTCGTATGTGAGTGATCTTTTAGCTAACGGTTCCTCGTAAACGGCTCAATCGATTTGTTCCTCCTTTGACCAAAAATCACCTCTCACTGATGTCCAGGCGGGAAAGGAGTGTCAATCTTGAAAAACAATTCCTTCAATTGTTATTAACAATTTGAATTATTTAAAACGTTCTATCGCGAGAACGGTTGGAGGTAGGAGAAAAAGTGTACAATGAATGTTATTCCTTATACAAAAATAGACACATAATGTTTCATGACTTTTTTTCATAACTTTCATAGCTCAGGACATATCACTGGTTAACAATTGCAATGGTTTATATCGCTCTATTACACGAACGGTAAGAGTTAGGTGGAAAAGTTTGAAATGAAAGTTGTTCCCCATATAGTAACAAACATTTTTTGTTGAAGGAATTTTGTTGTAACACTCATAATTAAGGCGATAGCTCTTAGGTTATTCCAAATTTTCCACACACATATACACACATACATAGGCTGACACATCGGCAAGTTCATTCATTGAACATATAGTGCACTTTCCATGGCAAAATGGCAACATAAAAAAGTCCGAAACGAAAAAATCGAATATTTTGGAAGTGAATTCACGAAAAAAATTGATGTATTAAGAGTAATTTTCAAGACTAATATTATTATCTTTTTTAAATCACAGCTAGTTATTGCATGATTAAGGCCTGAAGAAGTAACTAATTTGAAGTTGAGGAATGACATTATTTCAGACTCAGATCACGAGTTCTACAGTATATCTTTTCTAACTTTTTTTCTATGGGGAAGAGGAGGATCGTGCGCCAATCGATGAACTTTGACTTGTGCGCTAGGCGATATGGGATTGATTTGGGTCAAAGCAAAAAAACGGATAGATATAAACGAAACTGAATTTTACTTGGATTTCTTAATGCCTAGATGATTACGTAAAGTGTCGAGGGGCTGTAATCTAAAATGGTCTTTTTCTCTTCTGCTGTTGGGAAGAAAATTATTTAATGAAGTCTTTAAACGACGTAAGTAATTTTTTTAATTTTCTTGCATTAATCCAAACATACCTGTATCCACCCACCCTCCCATTTCCCCATCCACCCATCCATCCCCTCACCCATCCACCCTCCCTCCCATCTACACAGCCATTCACCCACCCACTCACAACCATTCACCCACCCACCCTCCCACCCACACCCATTCACCCCCCCCACCCTCTCACCCACACCCATTCACCCCCCCCCCACCCACACCCATTCACCCACCTTCCCATCCACAACCTTTCACCCACACACCCTCCCACCCACACCCATTCGCCCACCCACTCACACCCTTTCACCCGCTTACCCCCACCCACCCGCCTACCCCCACCCACCTGCCTACCCACACCCACCCACCTACCCGCACCCACCCAAACACATACGCATACACCCATCCCCACTCTTCAAATAAATTAGAACTCTACGATGTTAACAAACATCGTCAATGGAAAAGTTTCTTAATTACCATTTAATGCTGAATCGCCTAAATAAACCATTACTCGACATTCGCCGCTTTGTAATCGGTTATGCTAATCCTGAAACCGGGAGTTCAGCGGGGTCATCGGGTGGCATGACGTGAGCGGATCTGATGACCCCCGAAGCGGCAGTTTGCTCCTCCCACAAAAAAAATTGAGAGCATTTCAAGTCGATTAATTAACTTCCCTGTAAAGTATAATTTATTGTTCCCATACATATTGCTTCCATGAACTTTCATAATAAACGAGTCGAACCGATAACTTGCCGATCGTACCATAGCAAGCTTCAACAATCGGCCCAAGCTTGGGGCAGTCTTGTTTCACTAAGCCTCAGCACCCTAGGTTGGGCTTTGCTTGCACCAGTGATGATACCAGTCTTTTGCCAAGGCTGCCAACCAAGACCATGGATACCAAACTTGGATCAGCATTGGCACAGGGCTGGAACCCAAGCTTGGGTATTGCCGGATTAGTACCAGCCTGAATCCACAATCACATTTTACGTTGAGGCTTACTTGCCAGCCTTGCTGCAGCCTAGGACCAGGTCCGGAGTTCAAGGGTCGGTTATACCACGTAATTCTCGATCAGGCTCGGAGCTTGCCAATCCTTAACTTGGTCGCCAGACTTGTCTCAGTCTAAATATGAAGCTAGGCCCAGGCTAAGTTACCAGGTCCATTCCTATCCTCAGCCCTAGCTTGACCCAATGTTCCAAACAAGACTGGCACCGGCTCGATTGCCAAGACTGGGACGCGCCAGGCAAGGCTAGGGACTAGCCTGGGTCATGCGTGGCCCAGTTGTCAATACTCACCTGGGTAGTTGTATCGCGTGATTTTTCCGGAATTACGTATTTTATTTTGGACCTAAACGTCTAGTCTCTTTTTTAATGGCCTTGGTAAAGAAATTGTTCTTTTGCCGAATGGTTGAAAAAATATTACGCAAATTTTCACAAAAATCAACATCGCTTTAAATTGCGTGTATGCTTGTTGAGAAAAAGTTAATTTTGCTGAATTAATTAGGTCTTATTTGGAACTAGCTTTTATTTGAAACTTTCTAATCTGACTCTTACCTTTCGTGGAATAGAGCGATATGAACAATTAAAAGTGTTAACCAGGGATATGTCCTGAGCTATGGGAGTTATGAATAAAAGTCATAAAACATTATGTGTGTATTTTTGTATAAGGAATAACATTCATTATACACTTTTTCTCCTATCTATAACCGTTCTCGCGATAGAGCGGTTTAAATAATTAACATGGTTAATAACAATTGAAGTAATTGTTTTTCAAGATTGACACTCCTTTTCCGAATGGACGTCGGTGAGAGGTGATTTTTGGTCAAAGGAGGAACAAATAGATCGAGCCGTTTACGAGGAACGGTTGGCTGAAAAATCACGAAGATATGGTGAATATATATTAGGTAGATGCTGGATATACCTAAGGTACATGGATACATTTATACTGCATTCATCCTCAACTCGATGGTTGTAATATCATAGAATACATGACTCATATACATGAGCAACATATTACGTATGCGGCACAGTTTCACTGAGATATATTCTCTTTACTATTTCTGAATATATTCTTCTGTATATCATAGTTATAATCTTAATATACGCGACATATGTCATATATATTAGATCTAGTTGGCTTATACCCGCAGATACAAAAGTACATATATACGGCATATACTTCACCTACTACATTTTTCGCCAGAATATATCCAATAAGAGTCACATATATATAGATAGGGCGGATATATATAGATAGGTCACATATATATAAATATATCTTCACATATATTTCATTTCCACAAGGCAAGTTAAAAATGTCCGTTCCAACATTAAAATTGCAATTCGCGTCTGTAATTTTTTTGTACAAAAAAAGCGATTCATCCTAGAGTTTTATTTATATATTTCTTTATTTTTCTTTTTATATTTTTTTTTCTTTTTATATTCATAAGTTCAAAACTGTAATAGTGCGTATCAGAAATGAGCTTCCATTCTCCGCCCATCGGAAATGCGAATGCCACTGAATAAATTTCCACTTAATTGAAATTCAACGATTCCCAGTGACTCGAAATTCTCAAAAAAAAAAAAAATAATAAACAATTTCCGCGACAAAATCGATCGTTTAATAAAAAATTCAACCCATGAATTGTCATTTTATTACTTATTCCTGTGAATTTCCTATAGGAACAAGTATTGTAGTGAGAGGTTTCGATTTTCCAATTGGGAGTAAGTATTTTTTGTTTTTCTGTAACGAGTCCGGTGGCACGTGCTGCGCACGCGCATTTCTTTTTTCCGCCGCACTGACTGGTGGCGCGTCGGTTTCGGTCTTACGGCTTTCGATAATTTCGATATACATCGATAGTTTCTTTCGTCTCTCTTTTTTACTACTAGTTCCATGCCGGCGGCCACATGCATTTCCAAATACGATTTTGATTTCAATTTTTATCATGGCATCGATAATCGAGATCTTTCTTCGATAATCGAGTTTTTTCGTCGATAATCGATTTATTGCGATTCTCATTCGATTTGTGGTCGAAGCTCTCAATTATATATAAGGACTAGTTCCTTGCCGGTGGCCGCTACGCGATTCCATTTCAATTTTTATCGTGGCATCGATAATCGAGATTTTCCTTCGATAATCGAGTTTTTTCTTCGATAATCGATTTATTGCGATTCTCATTCGATTTGTGGTCGAAGCTCTCAATTATATATAAGGACTAGTTCCTTGCCGGTGGCCGCTACGCGGTCACATGTATTTCCAAATGCGATTTCGATTTCAATTTTTCTCGGGGCATCGATAATCGAGATTTTTCTTCGATAATCGATATTTTTTTCGATAATCGAGATTTTCTTCGATAATCGAGTGTTTTTTCGATAATCGATTTATTGCGATTCTCATTCGATTTGTCGTCGAAGCTCTCAATTATATATAAGGATAGGATTATCGCGTACATATCAAATTTGTCAACACTAGACAGAATACGTAAAACACTCGAAACTTAATAAATTTACAGGAGCTCAATAAATATTCTGTGTATATAATTTTCAATAACTACATAAATTATGACAACTTGAATAATTGTCATACTTTTGAAAACTAAACCCGAATCGATATCCCAAATATCGATGGTAATCGATGCTAACCCGATTACCAACCAACTTCACGATGTCACGTGACTAATCTGATCAACCAATAAATGAATCACGATTGAAAAATAAATTATGACAGACCAATGAGGAATGGTCTTACGACTTTCGACTCTGACGATGTTCATTTTTGTGTATGTCCTTTCTTGAATAGGATTACGGATTCTCCCAACATGAAGTAACTTGAGATAGTAGTAGCTTAAAAACAACCCCGAATAGTTCATAATTCTGAGATTAAGATCGTGCTCTGAATTACAATTTTTCGGCGCTGACTTCACATCTCTAAAGTAAGGCGGATGCTGATAACCCGGTGATACTTATTGCCATTGCTTATGTCGATTATGTGTTAGGAGGATGAAATATGTGGAAACCATGTCGGAAGTCTCCGCAGACGTTATCACCCCTTGTAGCCGTTGGACACTGTTGCTAACCCAAGACGATTGGATAATGGTCCATAGAAATTGTATATTGAGGCTTTGGGAGCGGGGGGGGGGGCGAGGGGGGGGGGGAGGGAATTTTAAACTATCACATTTATCAAGCAGATAGTTATGAACATCGGACTAAGCGCATAGTGAGCGTGAGGACGAGACTTATGCGCGTTACTGGAGTGGGAGTGAGACACCAATAGCGGTGCGGCCGCTCGAGGGTTGAACCCGTCATACCTCCTTAATTATGACAACTATGGAAAAAAGTCATAAGAAATTAAATGTGTATCTTCACTTACAGAGCAAGTTCTGTTTAACACTTTTTGCCGTATCTCTCACCGTTTTTGCAATAGAGCGTTGTGAAGAATTTAATTGTTAATAACAAAAAAACTGCTTGGTCATTTTAGGCCAACACCTAATTCGATCGAAGTTCCATGAAGACCCTTCGATTACGACCAGATCGTTCGATCCGTTCGTTAGAAATCGTCAACCAAAATATCCGATTGCACACATACAAACATACATACACACACACGCACAGCCAATTGCTCGAAACTTGACCGGTGCGTAAAATCTCTTTTTTGATGATCCAACCGCATTTTTTCATCGGCTCTGCCCCACTCGCCCAAGTCGCAGAGAACTGTAGTGATGAAAACCGTCACACAGCCTCAGGATTATTAAATTGAAGGCACCTCCGATAAAGGTACATGACATGTAAAATAATCTGTTACAGATTCATTTACCACATGCTGATTTTATTCAACGAATCGGATGGGTTAACACCTTAAAGATTCAATGTTTATATAATTTGTAATTTTACATTTTTTTGTTAATGAGTTCTCTAAAATTTTAGACATTACTACAACCCAGAGTATGGATTTTCTACTGGAACTCTTAAAATGTTGAAATGGCGACGATTATTATTTTTATTTTAATGTTCCCATCTTGAAAATTCGAAAATTTTCAAAGAAAATTGAAATTTCGTAGTTTTTGAAATGTGAAAAATTTTGGAATTATTGAAAAGAGTGGTTTGGAGGTCTTCAGCATGTCGCGTGAACTGATCCGCGCCCAAAGCGCTTAGGCATGTCTTATTTCCGAGATTTTTATGTCGATCGAGCTAGTCAATCTTCAAAGGGGTTATCTCTCCGCGATTGCCCTTCGCTCGACATCTCATGTTTTGCAATTGCCTCATGGCTTTATTTCATATCCGAACGTGTTTGTGGAATTATATAAGCAGCCGGATAGTGAAGAGTGTAACTCGAAGGTTGATGATTAAAAATATAATCGGCTTATCAGTCGTGAGTGTTGCGACAACTGACGGATTTTTAGTTATCACAGGTGGCTGGGCTTAATTTATTCATTGTCTTAATGATGTTGAGAATAGTTTTGAGAAGTTGATGGAACCTCATATCACTACTGGTGATATGACGTTCCACATTTCATGTGGCTTGGTAACAATTTTACAAACAATATGATAAGGTCTCTTGAAGCCCTCTCCGCAATTAACTTCCCGAAGGGAAAGTCACTGCAATGGCCCCGAAAATCAAAAATGGAAATTTCATCATATCTCCACGTTTCAAGCTCTTGCCAATCGTTAAAAGCTATTGTAACAAAAATGTCTGTACGTATGTAACGCTGTATGTGTATCCGTATGTATGTGCCATCAATTTTTGTCCAACGGTTTCTTCAACACCAATGAAGCGATTTGATTAATTTTTTTTCAATCGATGCGTTTTCACGTAACTAAGAGCTGATTAGATTTTGGATTGAATCGATACAGTGGTTTCAAATTTATCCAGAAAAGTATGATGCCGCACAACCATGAAAATTTTGAATGGATCAGCTTTTCTTAGCGCATGTTATGATCGAGTTAATAAAAGTCATAACTGGAAGATAAATGCGGTCTTCAGGCTTGTGTGAAATTTGGCCGAAATTCATCTACACATTTAATAGTTATTCACTTTTTGCAAGTGGTGCGAAATTTTCTTCACATTAAAACTTGCAAAGTCCCATATGCGCCATCTGGAGAGAAAATGACTCTCAACTTCTACCCAAGAACTTCTCTTTGGCTTGGGCCTAGTGTTTTCCGATACACCAAAGAGTATCGATACTCTGCAGTGAATCGAATCCAAGAGTTCAGTATCGATCCACCAAAGTATCGATGCTGTATTGGTAAACAGTACTTGGGCCGGTATAACTGTGCGTGCTTTGTACAATTTCATTTTGAAAAATTTTGCGATAAAACATCCTACTTGAAAATGTCAGTGTCAATACATCCATTTACATCATCAGAAGAGGTTATAAATTTTGAAGCTGGGGATACAGCCGTGTAAGTAATGCAGCTACCGGGAAGTCTTATACATGTCCCCGATGGGGGGCATCATTTCTCATCTAATATATAGACGTTTTTTGTACCGTAAGATTTAGTTACTGGCAATTGGAAAAGATGCCCGTCAGTTTACAACCACGCAATTTTTAGCCGGTCACAAACGGTCAGAAATATCTCATTTTACCACTGACCACACATTCTAAAATAATTACGGTAACTTTACATCGCTACATCAGCGTAAAATTCATCGTTATACATGAAATATTGAAAGATGTTGATAGTATTATCACAACCCAACTTCGGTTTTCAATTCGGTCACATGGCTAAAAAAATGGACATGGACATTAAGGGCCGCCTAACAAAATATCGTATGACTCTGGAGTCGAAAATTCCCCCCCCCCCCCCCCATGCCATAAATCACTATTTCATAGTGATGGGACAATGTATCGTTTATGCTATAAACTTCCACTACCTCCAGGAATTCGAAAACTGAAGCCAGCCCCCCCCCCCCGCCCCCACTAGCTCAAATGCCTCATCCCGAGGGTTCCAAATAATTCTCGTTATCCAGTCCGACGACCCATGACCTATCATGTCCATTAGTGGCTCCGGCGCTCGTAAATTTGCTCGATCCTCGAGAGCTTGGCCACACACTCAGCATATAAACTGGCGATATCCTCAGCAAACATAGGAGTGTCTCTTGAGCAAGGATTGGGGACGAAAACGTAAAGGATTAAACACTGGCAGGGTGTAAATAGGATTAATAGAAGCAGCAAGACTGCTGATATTGTCCTAGCAGACAATGCTTAATACATTTAACAGGAGCAACGAAGATGGAGAACAAAATCCACAAGTAAATTTCGGAAAAAAACAATTCGCAATAGTCTTAGCCGGGATTCGAACCCGGGTCTCGCAGCCAAGCACGGGGCACTCCCCCAATTAAGCTACCGGGGTGAAAATCTTTTACTTTCGAATTCGTATACTACCAGTGCAAACTACCTTTGGGCTTCATTCAAGGTCGATTGAATCGAATTTCGATTGATTCGAACCCGGGTCTCTCAGTTACGCTTTGCGCCCCCACCCCTCCCCCCACCATTATTGCACTCCAGTGATTACCTTTCAATGCTTGCACTCCACTTATGGCGACTTTAATATACACGTTTCGTATCTCAAGATGCCATCTAATTCTAATTTTTCTTCACTTTTATTTTTCTTCCATATTATCGAAGTAGTTTCTCCATTTGATAGACTTCTCTTTCTCAGCCTCCCTCCGTGCGATTTTTCCTCAATTTTTCTTACCGAAATTGGTATTTAAAATACTTACTCAAAATGATCTACCGGATAGGGGTTCCATATTTTTTTATATTCTAAATTTTTTTTTGTTTTTTTTTAGATTTTTGTAATTTTTTTCAGAATTTTAAATCGATCCCTATTTTTGCTGCAGATTTTTTCTGATAAAAAAAAGAAAAAAAAATCTGAACAAATTTGAGAGCACTTTTTTTTCATGGTAGAACCTCAGAAAAAATCGCCATCAAAATCTGAAGAGGTAAGGACCACGGGTTGTCCAAAAAAGGACACTTAGATTTGTTCTGGATGCTGGACCCTGATTATTTCCAGATATATCTGTAATGTATTGCATATATATTGCATATATATCCATCAAATATATTCTTTTGCTCGCTTGTCTCGGTTAGCGAGATCTTTTAACCAAGAAATATCAAACTGTATAACGTTTCATGGAAAATTTCAGCAAAAAATGTCTATTCTTGCTTACGGAAATGTCATTCTAAATTTCGCAACCAGGAAATACCTACAGTATAGTTTTCGAAACTGATCGATTAGTTTTGGAGACAGTGAATTTTTACGATTATCCTTCTTACTCTTCACATGTAGCCGAAGCTACGGGTCTATACGGGCAAATCCCGTGTACATAAACTGAGCAGACAATTTTATTCAGTTCAGATAATTCAGGGTGGTCATATTTACCCCATAGAACTCGTAATAGTATATTATGTCATAAGGCCTGTAAAGTATTTTTATGACAAATATGATCGTTAGAAAAATGCTTTAAAGGCCATATGACATACTATGCTTTTTGTCACGAGGTTAGGCGGGCCGAGTGACAAAAAAGGGTTTTTCTGCCTCCCCGACCCGAAAGTACGCTCTCCACCGTGGTCTGAAACGCCAGAAAGAACGGCTTTTCTGGAGTTTCTCGACGGAGAATCGTTGTGATTGGCCACAAAACTTTTGTGGCTCGCGAGAGTTGCTAATGAAAGAGTAAACTTCGGATCTCCACCCGAAGCTCCCCGACTCTTGCTTACGCATGCGCATTATATATTTCAGTGCCCAAATAGCGACCGAACGTGTCAAATTCCGAAGCCACTTTTTCTCTGTATAATATATACGCATAAAAGGTTCATGTCGCCAGTGCTCCTGTGGAACAAAATTTCTTTAAATTATGCATTAATTTCTGTAGTGGATAAAATAATATTGGATAAAACGAGTTGATTTTGAAAAAGTAGAGTAAATTAAAACTGTTCCCCGCCGGCGAATGAAGTGACTGACCTAACCTGAAAAATGAGCGATTCTTCATCGCAATGTTTAGAAATTTCGACAGAGAGGTCAAAGTTGGAAGGAAAATATGCTTATAAAAAGTGATTTCGGCATTCTAATTTTCTTTTCGACGTTTTTATGTTTTTTCATGCATTTTTACTTTTTGCCCGCCCCGACCAGCAAAAACCTCGGCTTCGCCTCGGTTTTGCAAAAGTCGGGCGAGCATGTAGTTCGCAAGGTGACCGATGAGAGGCGTGCGCGGGCAGGCCACAAAAGTATTCATCGTTGGATTGATCGTCAACATTTCAAAATTGATACATTTATTGTTGAACGTACTTTCGGGTGGGGAGAAAGAAAAATAGCATACGACACACGGCCAGAAAGTTTGATTTCTTGCCGTACGTGATATGAGGCCTCGGCTTCGCCTCGGCCTTCATATCACGCACGCCAGGAAATCAAACTTTCTGGCCTTGGGTCGTAATATACTATTTACCCCGTAGTTCTAGATGAATCGACGGGTTACCCCCCCAATACCGTACGACCCAGTATGGCCCGCAGAATCACTCGTATAGTGGTGCGAATAGTGACACCGATACAAAATATCTCTGATAAGACAGCTATACCAAATGGAGCAGTAATTTTCATCATACCACCGGCTTTCGTGTGCGTTAGGTGTGGTGTCGACACTTTATTACTCCACTCGTCTCATAAATAAGCATAAAGTACAAGTCGAACTACGAAATACCTCGTTAATAGAAAACCCCATTGTGTCTGGGTGTCAAGCAAGGCATTGGCTTGTATGGATACTATGTACAATTGTTGAAAGTACCTTCTACGTGTGCTATGTGTAGGAACACAATGATTGAGTGGAACTGGGTGCGGTTGGAGATACATTGGGCCATGTGTTTGTGGTGGAAATGTACGTGATGACCAGACAGAAGCTCTGGAGGGGGGGGGGGGGGGCAGGAGGGAATATGGAAAAAGGCCACGGTTGAGGTACGAAGGGTGGGCTTGATTAAATGGAAGCCCAGCGACTCACTAGGAAGTCTGCCACTCCCATCAATGGTCGCTTGGATATTTCGGACTAATGCGCAGGTCCACTGGACTCGGAATTCATGTGGCGATTTATTATTAATTTAGTGGGGAATTTTTTTGGTGGTGGTGACGGTGAAACTTCTTATCGTGTGATAAGACATTTTGGTCAATATTGGACCTTATTAGTCAATATTAGACCTTCAGCACTGGGAATTGTTACAAACACAAAAAATTTTGCTGCCTTCTAGATATAAAAAAAAAGAAAAAAAAAAACTAATTTTGTACAGGACCTTTAAAAAAAAAGGTTGGCTTTAAGAAAAATGTCACAGCTGTAGAAATTTTAAAAGTGGATAAAAATTATGGCTATCCAATTTTAGACATTGAAAAAAAATTGAATTGCCCTGATGCTCGGTCAATGCCACCACAAAAGCCAACATTTCCGTAGTCTATTTTCACCATCCACCAATGTTATTTCTAGCCAACTTCTAATCTACTAATATACAACGCAGCGTGAGTAAATTATACCGCTCGTTTCACGTTCAATTCCCAGCTAGTTTCATCGTTTCCAGACTGACGTAGGCACAGAAATATGTTGTCTGCTAGGAAGGGCCCCACATGGTCAGGGAAGAAGCTCATGGGGCGATGGGAGAGGATCGTAGCCGGGACCCACGCACACATGCGGAGAAAGTGAGGGAAAGGAGCGTAGAAAGCTGAATTTGGGAAATGAGGAGTACATGTAGATGGCCGCACAGTGAGAAAAATGGGGGAAAATTTTCCCACCCACCCACCCACCTCTACCCACCCACCCACCCACCCACCCGCCTCTACCCACCCACCCACCCACCCACCCACCCACCTCTACCCACCCACCCATCTCTACCCAACCACCCACCCGCCCCTACCCAAACACCCATACGCCTACCCACCCACCCACCCACACACGCACACACACACACACCTACGTATCTATTGTCTTTTTTTTCTTTTTTCTTTTTACACCTAAGGAACCTCCCAATACATCCTCTGTTTAGGAAAAGACCACTCGTTTGAAAGTTGTAGACGACAATGAAATTGCCGCCCATAACTAAGAGGACTTTCTGTTTACACGGATGAAGACTCGAAGGTCACGCATTACCATAAGTGAATATCCTTTTTTGCATCTCAAAAGAATAACTAAAATTATTTACTGCGGGCGGCAAATTTTCCTTCATAAATCAAATAAATTTGTATAGGAATAATTATTCATGCATAGAAAAATGAAGTCAGTGAAGTTCAATGAGATGTAGTCGATTTTCCTAGACCATCAGCTCATCTTCCAACATTTCAAAATATGAGGATTGATTATCACAATTGACGCTTCAAAGAAAATATAATGAATGTTTGAAATATTTTCTGTTGAAAAAATGTTGTCTTGACGCCAGAAATTAAAAGTCCCATATCAAAGATTTTTTTATTTTCATCTACTAGGAGTATGGGGCAAAATGGGTCATGAGTGCAGGCTTGGACAAGGTCCCCCATTGTGCCCCATCTAGCCCAGCATTCAGTTTTACCACAAATTCCATTATACCCGACTTTACCCTACTTAGTATACTTGTTAGAGTTGATTTATTAGAGATGTATGTGTGTGTGTGTGTGAGTGTGTGTGTACAGTCATTCAATGTCCGTGTAAGTATTATCCAATGATCCCTCTGGAAAAATTGCGTATCGCTATCGCGCCAAAAAGAAATTTGTTAAGAAAATTTTTTTATTTTGAAAAATACATACACACACACACACACACTTGCAGTCGGGGCTTTACTGCCCATGGTCGTAGCGCAGGGGTTCCTGGAGATTTACCCTGTAAATTTGGTGTTCAGAAATACGAACGGCTCAAATCGCAAAAGTCGGCCCCAGCCACATGGATGGGTGCCCGGTAGGCCCTTCCGAAAGAATGCAGAAGAGGAACTACCATGAGGACTCCAAACCACAGGGATGGAGACGAAACAGAGAACACACACATATACACACACACACACACAGGGTCTCAGACTTTGTTCAGGAAACTTTAGTACACTCCAAGCCCGTCAACAAGTTGCCTCAAAATTCCGATGGGTCGCTGCATAATGATAAAATTCATTCATGCATTAACATACTCACCACCACTCTTTTACTTTCGCCTTCACCCGCCCGGCACATTCCCATCATTTAAAATGCCTGAGAAATGACTTGACATTGTAAAACTAGTGACAATGTTGGAAACGAGGAAAATCATATCGTTAATAAGCACAGTAATCTATATATAATTTTCTTATAATTACGTTGAGAAAGTGTTCCATAAAAAATCAATTTACCATTCAATTGGGCTGGATTTTGGGTCATTGATTGGGTCCTGTAAATCTTCTTCAATAGGTAAATCGCATGTTTTTTTTTACTTTTTTTTGGAAATGTTAGAGTTTGTAATGAGGAAATATATTTCTCAACAATTGGTTTCGTTGTTCTGCTTTAATTACCGAATATGCAAAATGATGGTTCTTCAACCTGAGAAGTACTGTGGCGTCACGAAAGATGTCACTGCGACAGCCGGAGTCGCAGAAACTTACCTGCTGCAAAATATTTTACTCCAGATTCGGGAATATTGTGTTTCGGACTTCGATAGATCCGGTTCATTCAGCCCATTATCTGCGACATTGATTGTATATTTGAACAAGTGGCTTCTACAATGAAGCATTAAGCTCCTTCCGAAGACCTTCCGAAATATATCTATGAA
Organism: Asobara japonica; assembly: GCA_026005395.1. Lineage (NCBI taxonomy): Eukaryota > Metazoa > Arthropoda > Insecta > Hymenoptera > Braconidae > Asobara > Asobara japonica. Next base: position 1,859,332 of record BQMI01000151.1, on the reverse strand, counting down.
TACATTATCATGACGACTTTGATTAGTGTTTCCACCCAATTCCAACCAATGACCGCACTATTTGATGTTAGCTACCGATTATCTATTCATAGTGACTATAAAACCGCACATTCATTAGAAAATTTCTATTTCTCCTTGTGCCATAAGTCACTTTTCGTCACTAGACGAGTTGAACCGTAATTCTAACCTCGCTTGACGCGGTAGCCGAAGCGCAGCCCCCACTCCAAAACCGGCATAACAAAATTACAAAAAAAAACATGGTGCAGTAAGCGGGAAATCATTTTACTAGGACATCTCGTTATTGGAGGGAGATGACGAATATTGGATGGAAACATTTTTTATACATTTTTGTTCATTAATTAATTTCTACGCACGATTGACAACACGAGGCTCGACATTGACGATCAGCTGACCGCTAACCGCATGATTACCACCATGCTCGTTTGGCGGCGCTACTTGCCCCTAGATACTCTCGCGCTCTATGAAATGCTTCAAAAGTTAACCAATGGCAGCACGACACAGGGCCAATCAGAGCAGGTTACGCGACAACTGTCCACAAAAGTTATGAGTCATTCATTTTATGGATACTTTTTTGACCGTATGCAGTCGGATTGGTCAGGGGCGGTCCTACGACATAAAAGCCCAGTTTACATAGTAAAAAATACGCTCTAAAATGGCTCCCGCTGTGCGGAAGGAAAATCTTTTTCTACGCCTAGGCCGAAACAAAAAAATGATGTTCTAATCACGGACGGCAATACCATGTTTCTAACCTAGGAACGTAAAATGCAGAATGCTCAGGCGCATGCGCAATTATCTGAGCCGTAGCACGTGGCAGTCAGTCCTTTATTTTATCTCCCATGGGTTATAAAATCAGTTTTTCGTTCGCGGTAGACGTAAAGACAGACTTACCTCCTGCGCAGTGGGCGGAAAATCTTACTTTGCGTCCGCCGTGACGTAAACTGAATAAACCCACAACCGCGTACTTAACATTGGCTTCAGCTCTGCTGATGATTGTACACGCGGTTCAGGACTCTTTATCTCAGATCCCGAGGTTGGAAAATTACTCTTTCTCTATACGATAAGCAATATAAATAAAAAAAATCCTTCAGAATAGAGAAAAATAAAAACGTATTTGTACAGGCTAAAAGAAATTTCCGAACGACTCAGCTGTTCTCCACTAACGAACAATTTCCATTTTTCTCAAGTTGTCTAACAAAATAAAAAGGTGAAACGTGCTCTTTGAGAATAAATAGTGAACAGGTGCAGACTGGCGTGCTTCGGTATGAGCAAGCGTGCATACTCGCCGCAAGTTAACCAATAAAAACAAAATGTCATAAAAAGGAGAAAAAAATGAAAGAGAGTAAAGGACGAAGGTGCAGTGTGTCGAGACGTTTTCCCCTGCCGACATTTCAGTGTCGTTTTAATTTTGTCCCCCGTCGGATCGACGCCGCTGTCGAGGAGCCCTCGGTAAACGAGGCGTGTCCCTGCGAACGACACGTCCCAGCTAATTGCAACCTGGCGAGGGATTAATGCATATCCGGACAGCGTAAGCAGAAAGGCAACAGGGAAAAAAATGCAACTGAATGACTTGGGATATTTTTTTTTCCATCTGAAACTGCCGTGAACTGCCTTAGATGCATATCAGCACGATGTGAGGAACAATTCGATATGAGGAGGGTGGGATGGCGGAGGGTGGGATGGGGGAGGGGGGGGGGTGATTACCAATTTGAAAAAAAAATTCAAATGAAAAACATCAAAAGTTAAAAAAATTTGAAAGTTAAAATTTTCCAATTGCCCCATTCGTTCCCATATTTTTAATCAAATATCTCGGCCGCTCCAACTGGTAGCGATCCCACAAGTTTTGAATTCCGTAAAATGTGAATTCCTCAACTCTCGTTATCGCACCCTCGCAGCACAGCACGTACGATAAGAAGATGAGAAGTGGGGAAAAATGAGTGTGCAAACAGTGGGATGGAGACGAAACTTCTACATCTCCAGTGATATCCAATCGCTTGAGGTTTATCCGAGAAGTGTAATTCTATAATTAGAATAAGAGCAAATCATCCATTGGGCAGCCAGTTAGGCCCAATCATCTGCTAACACTTGATCTGCACTTATTTTTCTGCGCAAAATTCTTTTCGCACATTTGGTGTAAACATGGGGTCAGTTGGGGATAAAGGTCGCACTTGGTTGGAGAACCGCGTGCATGCGTTTGTACGGATGTGTGTGTGTCTCTGTGTGGGTGGGTGGGAGGGGGGGGGTGGCTGGTGTGGAGGTGGGTGGGTGGGTGAGTGAGTAGGTGAGTGGGTGGATGTGTGAGTGGGTCGGTGTGTGAGTGAGTGGGTAGGTGGGTGAGTGGGTGGATACGTAGGTGGGGGGGGGGGAGAGGCGAGGTGAGTTTGAGCTTGTGTGATGAGAACTGAATGGGTGGGTGAGTGAGTAGGTGAGTGGGTGGGTGAGTGGGTGAGTGGGTGAGTGGGTGGGTGAGTGAGTGAGTGGGTGGGTGAGTGGGTGGGTGGGTGGGTGGGTGGGTAAGTAGGTGGGGGGGGCGAGGTGGGTTTGAGTTTCTGTGATGAACACTGAATTTCGTTACGCAAATGAGGCACACAGATTGCAATAAAGTCCGCTCCAGTTTTCCGACTGAGTTTGTCCTCATTTTGCGCAAGATTTTTAATTAACGTTGAGGTAATGTTTAGGTAACTAGAACGAAAGGTTAATCCACGGAAAATATTTTCGGCAAATCGTGAATAATGAACATTGTGAAAATTACATTTTGCAATGTGCTTTCATTTTTCTGAAACTATTTTACATCACTCATAGGAAGGGTTATTGAATGTAATTCGTGAACATTACAATTGCTATTTCCAATTGAGTCGATCTTTGGTATGCGCCTAATACATTGTTTAAATACATATGCGTACCTGTGTAAAAAAGTTCGTCAAACATTTTCAGTGCAGATAGATCTAGTGAATTGTTCTCATCAAATGTTGCCTCTCGCCGGCAATATAACTGCTGGTAGAGTCCAACCCTTTCTTCACAATTGGTGAAACATAAAATGAAAGATAGAATTTCCTGCAATGAATTTTTTGCAAGCTTATATTGAAAAATGGTCCCAAGAATTTTCTCTTTGCAAATTTTTAGTTTCTAAAGTCGATACCAACAGGTTTGCAATTGCCCCCTCAGCTTTGGTCACGCTCAACAAAAAGTTCTCCAACATCTACATCACTTACAAACACAAACGAACCCCTAAAAATGTCCTCAGGAATTCCACAACCCTCGAAGTCTCATGATTTATTTATTGACCCCAGTATCAATATTTAATTCCCATTGTCAAGGTGGCGAACCCCCTTAAGGGTGCCGCCCCCTCCCCAATGTCTCCCCACCCCTCTTACGTACTTCCACGCGCACCCCCTCTCCTCCCAGCCGCACCACGCGCACGCGCACATGCGCGCGCATCCTCACGAATCAAATTATTTTTACTAATAACTAAAGTAGATATAATTGCTCGATAGTTTCTTAAAAATCTTTCACTGTGGTCCATCTCATGATCGGAATTTCTTCCGATGAAATAAACCCTAAATATTAAACTCGTCCACATGTGATGCACATTTCGAATGCTATAGAATTCATTTTTTTCTTCTCTTCCCCCCCGCCCCTCGGCCAATGTTCAACTGCCAGTTGCGCGCGCAACTCTAGCTAAGGGGGCGACCCAAGTCCTTGCTCAGCTTCCGATGCGCAGCTCAGTTTGCGTCGTACACTCGGAGCGTAAGGTTGCGCGGTAAGTCAGCGCTTCGCTTGCCCCCCCCATCCCCCCCCCCCTTTTTTTTTAAAACCAGTTGGAAAAAAATTTTGGGTTCCCCACTCGTGTTTCAAACTGAACCGGAGGTGGACGGTCTCTGCCAAACGTCCCGTTTACTTCGAGTGCCGTTCGCGTCCTCCATTCCCTAAAATTGAGTGGCTGTGATTTATCATTAAAGTCAAAATTCATTTCAAAATTATTTCGTTAATGTGAAAATAATTCCAAAAAACGAATTCTCAAAAGCTTTTTTTTAAGTCAATTTATTGGCAAGTGGAAAAGAATTCGACTTTTGCGAGAGAAGTTTCACGAGAAATAAATTTTGAAATTTTGAGGATAGTGATAAATTGGCGGGGCCGTTTGAAATTTCTTACGCACGTGAAAGTCATGTAAATTAATTCTAACCTCGAAAGAAAAAAATCCTCTGGAGTCCAACGTGGCACGCCGAGGGCCAGTGCAACCGCGTGGTTCAAATGATCCCTGCCATTTACTTTATCGATAATTCATTGTTAATCACTAATAAACTCTAGCGGCTGGAGTAAATCGTGGATAAAATGTACTAAATCGGAAAAAAAAATAGATAATTAAATCCTTATGGAGTGCCTCATGTTGGTGTCTCTGTGGACCAATTCTACAACTTCAAACATGCAAATATTAGGATTTCGTGATTTGAATTCAAATGAAAAGTAATTCGCGGTAAATTTTCCACTTATCAGTAATACAAAGTATGTAAATTTTTCGAGTGATAGAATGTAAAGTACATTTAATATGAGGACAAAGTATACGCGGCAGACGAAGCCGGCTACAGACATGTCTAAAATGGTCGGTAACGGCGGGCGACGCCGGCACAACCGGCGCTCGACCAATCGCAACAAGGGGACACCCCAAATGTGCAAAAAAAAAAGTGCTTGTTCCGTTCTTCGGATCGAGTGAGATCATCACGAGGTGAGTAAAATCTTTATATAGAGAAATGAAAAACATTGGACGCAAAATTTCGATTGAACTCATTTGCATTATTTCAATAATAATAATAGTAATATATTTCTTTGGGTTTACAATATAGTTTTACACCTCGCATTATTTTTCTATTAATTTGTGCTATTTTATTTTCCGGGCTCCTAAACTGAAAAACAGGTCCAATTTTTTTTATCTCTTATTTTTTTGGAAAACCAACAAAATTGAAAAACATGAAAAATAATTATAGAATTTTCGGAAAAACTATTTTTGCAAGACACTTTTTTTTAACATGAAAAAGTATTTCAGACGCGGGAAAATAGCGCACAATTCAATTTTCATTCCACCGCGAAAAAGAGAAAAATGAGCTTTTGAAGATTTTGAACAGGGAGTTGAACGCTCCACGTGGAATCCGCCTTGAGGCTCCCTGTTGCTACCCGAGGAGGTTAAATTCGAGGAAAGTAGGGGAGGGGCGGCGGGGGGAGGGGCGCCCTTATGCCGCACCGCACGCCTTTTCGATCGTTCTGTCCTTCGAGCTCTGTCTCCCTCGAATGTACGAGGGCCACATAGCGGAATGTAATTCGGAAACGGCCCCGCCGGGAAGTTTTAACGTATATATAAAAAAAGAAAAGAAAACCGGACACGCCCATACTCACTCGCCAATTTTCGAGGAGAGGCGCTTTATCTTATTGTTAATTCACCATTTTTTAGGGAATTAATTGGCGGTTTAGACTTTTTTTTAGTATTCCGGAAATGAGGAGAGGTAGTCATTTTTGTAGATCATATCTACTGTCTAAAATTTGCAAGAACAGATTTATATATATATATATATATACAATTTTGTTTTATGAATCCAAAAAATTAATTGCCACGTTTTGCCCCCCCCCCCCCCCCCCAATTTCTTATTGTTTCTTCCCTCAACTTCCGGTCGGCCATGACACCGCTAGCACCAATTGAAATTCCCATGCGGCCAGAATTTTCCGCTCCCACAAATCATCGATTTTTACTTCAATGACCGCTCCCTCCATAATTAACTCGTTGATTGAGTAAAGTGCAATCATCCCGGCAATAAATACTGAGTGAAAGCAATTTACCCTAGTGAAAATTGCTTTTTCACTCTTCCTGTTGCTACAAACACTCCAACAGGCGAACTCTTCTCATGCAGGGTTGCCAATGATACCATTATCAAGCTTCCTATACCACTAAACTGTTTCCTACTAGGCTATAATTGCTTGCAAAAAGTCTATTTTGCACAAGCGAATCTATAGAATCGCCAGTTTCGGATAACCAGTTTTTTGGTTAACTGAGCTAGGTTTGATTTGTGGTCTTTTGAGCTGACGGCAATTGAATTGTCGACAATTATGGGAGATCCTTTTGAGGGAAAATAGACACAAATACCGTGATTGAAGCTTCTTGGATTGACAATGTTGCAAGGGAGTCTAGGGAGAAAAACAAAGGGGAAGAATTAAGTGGTGATAATAATAACCGTTCCCGCCTAATGCTCGCTTAGGAGGCACGCCCACTGTTTTTTTTTTTTAAGACGCGGGAGTTGCAGCCGACAGCCAATACCACCGCGGGAAACACCGCGAATATAATCATTAGGCTCCAGAGCCCTAAATTTAAAGGCTCTTTCGTTGAGCACTTTTCAATTGACATGAGGACTTAACAGTTCGTAAATTGTGTAAGGTGCAAAGTGTAGGTACTTCCAGTTTTCCAGGGGAATTAGAACGTGCAAATATATTTGAATATTTTGAACATGAATATAAATTCTTTTTTTATTTTACTCGTAGTCAAGAAACTGCCGCGCGCGGCCAATGATTCAAAATTCCCGCGCCTCGCCAACTTCACGCCACTCACTGACCAATGAGCGCGTCGCGCGCTTTTGATATATATCGATACAGAATATTAGTCGTTCGATTTGATATTTAATTGTTGTTTATGAATACAAGTTTTGCGATTTTTTAAATTAATTTATATTGATTATCAGAAAAAATTGACAAAAAAAAATCGAATTAAAATTTCGATGGATAAAAAAAAAAATGAAAAACTTTAGAAACAATTTTACAGAAAATTTCTCCGCGTATTTTAATTATAATCTCAGCTCTCTAAGCACCTATTTTTCGGTTTTTATTTCCAATACGTTGAATTATTCAGTAGTCGGGCTGCGCCCTTCTATGAAATAAAACGCAAACGAAGTGGGTCTCTTCTTGGACAATAAATAAGGAAGAAAGGGGGCATAATTGGGAACATGGGGAGAGCCATGTGCAACAGCTGAGTTCATCTTTTCTAGGTAGAGGGGCACAAGGGGATTATCAAAAATTGTTAGGGATTGCAGGGTCGTGGCAAGGTCATTATACCTGGTGTGCTTGAATAGGGGGGAACCACGTGGGCAGACTGACCTTTTTCTGGGTACAGTCAAAATTTGTCTGGACCTGCAAAACTGGATTGTAAAAGGAAAATTTTTCTTTCTATTTTTACTCAAAGCCTACCTCCAAATCTTCATTATTCATGGTCCAAGTTTTAATGTTTTTCTTTTATTAATTTTTGCCTCCATGAATATTCATGCGCCTAAGACTTGTAAGTCTCGAGCAGATGTCTCGGCTCAGTCATATTTGCTTAACGGAATTCTGCAATTATGAGATGGCATCTTCTCACAACACAAATCGAGGTCCGTCGTGAATTTGGACTTGATCTGCCATTTACATAAAGGAGAATAGCTCCTTAGTTTGTATCATTTTGTATGTTCATACAAAACCGGTAGTCTGCTCCTAGAGTAGACGCCTGTACCAACATAGGTTGCTCTGTGGTTTCCTGTGTCTTATCATGCGAATGCCGTCCAGTGTTTCGTCCACAAGCTCACGTATCCTCAACATTGAAGATAAAAAAGACACACACATAAATAAAAGAAAAAATCGTTAGTGAAGAACATTGAAAATTCTGATCGCTTGTAAACAAGTGCAAAGGACAACTTTTACGCAAAAACGTACAAACGTAACTTCTATGATACATGCTAACTTCTTTCCGCTTTTTGCATATCAATGTAAAATCTGAAATCTGAAATTGTTTTAATGAATTTCCAGAGTTTGATCGAAAAGGAGTTTAAGAATCGCAAAAACAAAAGGAAATTCCCTTCTACCGAAGTCAGAACTTTCATTGAAATGAGTTCATGGATTTTGAAATGAAATTCCCTAAATGTTTCTAATATACCGACAATATATTTTGAATGTGAATTAGGAGAAAAAAGAAATTCAATGAACAAGCTTCTACTAAGTTTCTTAAAACCTGCCCACCGTATCTAATCATAGCCGCCCCCCTCTCTTATCTAATCAACCGATCTCATTAGTGTATCGTCTCGACCTCAAGTGGTTTCACGAGTTGTGCCTTTGGAAGCTTCCCTCTCCCATCATATACATATATCGAAAAGATAAATCGAGTATATCGATGAATAAGCAACAAATTCTAACTAACAAATTCTTCCCCCCACCACCAGCAGGCATTACCGAATCAAAAATGACTCTAATTTCGAGAGAAACGAATTGCGGATAAGAAAGAAAAATACTTAACTCAAGAAACTGAATATTGAGTTTTCAATTATTTCATTCGGATCATTCAAACAGGTCCATGGTCCAATAGTCCATCACATGTTGCTCAGGAATTACCCAACTTCTTTGGTAATTTCCAAAGAATTTACCTCGCCGCGTAGTGACGCCGACGCCACAGTGTCGCCAGATACCTCTACCTGCAACAGCGTTGCCGAATTCACTCCACAGCGCACGAGCGCGTCCACGCGAAATTCAGCAACAGCGCGCTCAGATCGACTTAATTTAGCACAGAAAACAAAAGTTAAGCTTCCAGAAGCATTCTTTATTGTGAATCGTGTACAATATTCATCGATTAGTCAGATGACCACAAAACCTTGACGATTTCCGCCAGCGTTGTACTCACAATACTGACAAGACATCCACACACACACACACACACACACACCGATCGCGTCAAAAGAAATTCCGGATAATTTCGGAAATTCTAAAATATGCAAAGCTTGAATCATTAGATGTTCAATTTCCGAAGCAATTACAATAAGTTTCCCCTTTGGGAAGTCAGAAAGAAAAAAATTCCCAAGACCCCACATCCATGGTCTCACGTACAAGAAACGCCGAATGGAAACGGTAGTGACTACCCAAAGATGTGGCCTCGGATCTTTTTTTCCCTCAATCCCATGACGACACCTGCATGTAAATGCGGGTATTATTCGGCCGTTTGAATATTTAAGAGTGTCTTCTCAGAGTCTTGGGCATGAGAGATTTTCAGTAAGAGAAGAGCGTCTGGGTAACAAAAAAAAAGGAAGCGGCATAGGGGGGGGGGCGGGGGGAGGGGGCCTCCATGACGACTTTTATTTATTGCCAGTATTAATACCGAGCCCCGCGGAGTCGACCGGTGATTACATAAAACTCGCTTGCCGCTCCCCCCCCCCCCCCCCCCCCCCCCCCCCCCCCCCCCCCCCCCCCACCTTATTGACTCCCTCTATTTCATCGTAATTTTTTTTATTCCCAACCGCATCATCAAATAGTAAATACTATCATTCCCCATTTCAGGCGATCTTATCTTACCCGGTAATGGAATCCCATGAAACTATTCTCCATTTTTGTAGATCTTCCCTATCTCCGGAAGATATAGTGAGTCAATTTTTTTGGGCCTTGATTGCCTCTCTTAAAACACTCATGACCAGTTGATGGGATGGTAAGGAATACAAAGTTTCAACGATTGAATTGCAAAAACACATTACAATGCGCATGTCAGAAATCTAACGCAACCTTTCAACGGTTCTGTACTTGAGGGATTGATTGGAAAAAATTCATCGGTAGCCCGACTGGAAATTACGAGACGGGTCATGTCAGGACCGGGTAAGGTTAGCCGGGCCCCGGACATAAGGTCCACATCTGGCTACCTTATGTGGCCCTCATCAAGAGCATCACGCCTTGTAAAGTCAGGTCCTGGTGAATATGACCAACTCAAGGCCGGGCACGGTCATCTTGATCAAGAATTGGTCCAGGTGAACACATCACACCCTGGTAAGGGTTATTTCCCTCAAGGCCTGATGAAGATAGTCAAATCCGACCTTGATGAACATAGTTACGTCCGATCCTGATAATGCCATTTGAACATAGTTATGCCGGTCCTTGTCAACGTGGCCGCAACGCGAGTAGAATTTTATTGGAATACGGCAACCGGACATTGTCTCTATACGGTCCTGACAAGGAACAACTACGGCAACTTGATCAAGATTGCCGTATGAGCATCTGATCCGGCCCGTATGTCACACCAAGTTGGCCTTTTTAAATTTCTAGTCGGGAGGAAGAGCTTCGGGATAAATTGTGGAAATTGTAAATTGTCAATCGGAATTAATCCAGTAGTCGGAATATATACAAACTTATGTATATATAAACTGTGCTTGAGTGATGAGTCATTTTAGCAATTGAAATTCCAAGGAACACTTCACAGTGATTTTTTGTTTCCTTTTTGTCTTCTCCCTTTTCTCCTCTAGATGTTTATTTCGAGGTTTTATCGGCTGGTTGTCATCTGGCCCAACTTGTTCGCTGATTTGATGGGGCCTCTAGCCGGCATGACAGGGTGATTAAAATGGAAGCGATCCGGCCATGGAGATCGATTAGTCGATTGTGATGCGTGTGAAATTGGAGATGTGCACAAGGATGGATATGGGAAGGCAGCTACGGGGATTATGCAGGAAGGAGTATCTGTTCACATCTTACCGGGCAGCATTAGACTTACTTATGAATTTTCTAATACTGTCAGGTAAAGATGTCGTCAGGATTCCGAAGTCAACAATTTTGCAGCATTGATGAGGAGGGCGCGGAAGGCTGATACCAAGCCCAACCACCCTGTCCATTAACCCCTCAAGTACGGCGCCCATACGGCGCGATGTGTCCGCACCGGACGGCGGCCTCCCGTCGACTCGAATGCACTTTTCAATACATGATAACTTCCATACATAACATCAGAAAATTATGAAGTAAAATTTAATGATGATCTTGACCCTTCACCAAAAAGTTGTTTAAAGTGCGGTATTTTTTTACTCATATTTTTCTAGAATTTTTAACACCTATTTTAATTGAACACTCCAACTGGTTACTCAGATCGGCGATTGTCAGAATTTTTTAAATAATAAATCAGTGATTTTTTAAATCCAAATTTGATTCACGTTATCTGGCAGAGGGACTTACAAAGTATGTTCGGTAAAAATTTCAGAATTTTTTATGAAAATTTTCCCGATAAACGAGAGGTTTGAATGCATCCGACATGAAATTTAGTTCCGTAATGTTGATGTATTAGAAAAAAATATAAAAAATTATTTGAAACAAAAAATCAAGTTGCATTGTGTTGACAAACTCATGTACTTCATGGGATAATTTTCAGAATTCCGATATCTATCATAGTAAGGGAGAAAATTAATTTTTATGAATCACGGGAAGGGTCTATATGACATATATACCACGGCCGATAGGACTAGCTCTAGGATCTATATGTGGTATAGACCCTGTACTTGAGGGGTTAACAAGTTGCCCTCTGAAATTATGCGAAACACAATATATTTTCTGAATGTATTCAATCATGGGCTGAGCCTTGTGTAGAAATTTGAATTTGGAGGATTAAAAAAAAGGGATACCTATGTTAACTCGTCTGTACGTCACGCTGGGATACTTTCTTCCACCGAAATCACCATATTAAAAATATGTTGGAGAATAAAAAGTAATTGAGCAAAACCTTATTAATGCTTCAAATAACTCTTCCAGTTCATTTAGTCTCCGACATAAATGATTATTTTCGATACGAGGCCGTAAAAACCTTATCTGACGAGTGTGTCAAACAGACAAACCTGAATCAGCAGAAGTCCGGAATGGCCGTGGAAAGTTAGTCACCTGCCACGTGATGCATTGCGATCCGCGGCGAAGCTGAGGATGGCAAGCTAGTACGTGGCAGAGAGGGATTGCTTTTCGTGACGTCCCCGGACCAATATTTTGTCAATCAACGGCCCCGATAATCGTAATTTCCCGCATTATCCCTTACTTTTTCTCGCCTGGGAATTGGTATTGCATACTTACCCAACTTGGAGAGTGAAAATCACTACGAAAAAACGCTATCCGCGCTGTTAATCTGGGGAATTTTAGGTTGCGCAATTGCCTTGGTCTCGCATGCGGTTCGATCGGCAACCTGTGCAAGCTAAAAATCCGCAAATTCGCACCCCGTAAAGTGGCGCTTCCCGCGGTCGGGGACTGGGAAAACTTAGATACATCGCTAGATCTGCTAAACCGCGATTCAAACCTCGCTTCGCTCGGTCAAATTGCGCTTTATCGTACCGAGTGACGAAACAAGTGTCAGCCATTTATGGAATTCGTCCGATAAAGCGCGACCTAACAGAGCGAAGCGAGGTTAGAATCGCGATCTAGCGGACCTAGAGATGAAATCTACTGTTACAGCCCTGCAGGAGAAAAAGTGTACAATGAATGTTATTCCTTATACAAAAATACACACAAAATGTTTTATGACTTCTTTTCATAACTTTCATAGGTCAGGACATATCACTGCTTAACAATTTCAATTGCTTATATCGCTCTATTACGCGAACGGTAAGAGTTAGATGGAAAAGTTGTAAATAAAAGTCGCTCCCCATGTAGAAGCAAACATTTTTTGTTATATAAATTTTTTTGTAAGCCTCATCATTAAGGCGATAGCGTTTAATTTCCAAATTTTCGACACGCGGACACACATATTTGTGATTTCTAATCGTCGGAATTTTTCCCAATTTTGGGGACCGTTCGTAGATTCCTTTACTAGTCACACAGATTTTATATAATTCTATTTATAATTAATTTCATCCGAGAAATACATTAACATGGGAATGAGATTAAATGTGAGTTGCTGGGGAGTGCCTGGGCTCACTTTTAGACAGTAATAAATTATTATCCAACATATTGAATTGCCTATCGACCGCAAATTGCAGTATGCCGTTTCTATTAATATCATATGAATAGAATAATTTTCGTATTTTAATATTCTAAATTGATTCGTGGCCATTAAATTTCGAAAGGTTTTGTAGAGATTTTTCAAAGATACCTTGGAGATTCTTAGACGAGGAGCGACGCACACATTTACCACACACTCATCTAACGGACATAAAATTTTTATTCGCTCAATGAAATTCGATTCCCACAATTGCGCAATAGAGGCAAAAATGTAAAGTACGTTTTTAATCGGAATTAAATCTCTTTTGTAACGTTCTGGTTGTTTTAATTTATTTTGACAATTAACTAGTCGTTAAATTCATTATTATACAACTTTATTATTTCAAGACTGCAGTCTCATTATTTGATCCAAATAATTAATCCGGTTCAAGAAAGGGCATACACAAAAATGAACATTGTCAGAGTCGAAGGCCGTAAGACGGTTCCTTATTGATCTATCTGTTATAATCCCTTTTTGAATCGTGATGCGTTCATTGGTTGATCAGATTACTCAGATACCGTCGTGAAGTTGGTTGGTAATTGCGTTTGCGTCGATAAACATCGATATTTGGCATATCGATTCGGGTTTAGTTTCCAAAAGTATAACAATTGTTCAAGTTGTCATAACTTATGTAGTTATTGAAAATTATATACACATAATATTTTTTGAGCTTTTGTTAATTTATTAAGTTTCGAGGGTTTTGCATATTATGTCCAGTGTTGAAATTTTTATATGTGCGCGTGGTAATGGGAGATACTCATGCACGTTACGTGAGTGGAAGTGAGATGCCAACAGCAGTGCGACCGCTTGAGGGTGCAAGCATCAAAACCTCCTTAATTATGCACATCAGCATAAAACTCGTTGGACATAAATTGTGTATTTTTGCAAGAGGAACAACTTTCGTTATTACAGTTCTTACGCTATCTTGAACCATTCAGGGGATATAGCTTTATAAACAATGAAAATAGTTGTTGAAACTTAGCATATGTATAATGAACCGATTTCAGTCTTCGAAACGAATCCAGGATCATAAGTTGGTCACGTACATGCATATCCACATAGGCATCGTTTCGGTATTTATTACGGACCATTTTGGTGGGCCTACAATCCTACTCACAAGCAGGAAATAAAATAATTTCGCGTGGTACCGAGGAAAAATGGGATAATACATCTCTGCTTTATAGTAGATTAGAATATCTTTTTAATTTCCCTTGTCCAATCAAACCTGAGAAAAGTAATAAATAGCGGGCCTAAGACCATAGTGCGATTTCTAACAATTAAATACAGTGCACTCCATATAATTGCCCAGTCGGTGGGCTGAGGCCTCCGTGTGTCCCGAGAGTTACAGATTCCCCCCTCCACGCTCGCGATAGGCGTCTCGAGAGAAGGAGATACACTGCTCATGAGCCCACGCTCGCCGGCATCCAACCGAACGGCCATACCCCTCAAGCGCGCCTTCCAGTGTCACGTGTAGTGGGGATGTATTCCCCTCAACTCGCTGACGCTGGTAGAGTGATGGGTCGTCCAGTTTTTCCTACCTTTTGAATGGTTTTGTAATTTGATCAATTGAATTAATTGTGCAATTTGTTGTGTAATTCACGTTTGCTCCTCTATTGATGAAAATTCCATGTAGAGCAGACCTATCACTATTCTTGAGAAATAAAAATTTGTTTATTTTACATTCATTGCATCCTTAAGGTCCTCGAATTTGGACGAGAAGAGAGATTGACCAGAGAAGTCAGTTCCTCCTATTTATTTCTTTAATGTTTTAATCGTGTTTCGAAATCAAAAATAAACCTAAAAATCGGAGATTTGTAAAACTGAAATTGCATTGAGGGCGTCCCAACTGTAGTGCTCTCGCCTAGTAAAGAAAATTAATTTGTTGTTGATATTTTTGAAAACATGCATTACATCCTGAAGGTACAGAATTGTAATTCGGCTTCGATGTTCGCAAGAGGGTCGGCGCAGGAGGTGAGGGGAGGGAGGGGGGCGTGAGGTCCGTTCCGAAATTACTGCGGGATTTATGATCTCGAATCAGTGTTTCCAGGAAGAGGATTGCTTCGTTTTTTTTCTTAAAAGGGGGCGATAAATTAATGGATGGCAGCCTAAAGGGTGGAAGGGATGAGAGGAAAGAGCGTGTAAGAAATTGTGCATATACTAATTCTAAAAACGTGAAAAAAAAACTGTTTGTTTTACACTTGTGTGTTGAATGCATTTTTTGTCTCAAACAATAAATGGTGAGAGTAAATCAGAAAAATGATGAATGAAGCGGGGAGTGGAATTTGTGAGAATAAACTACAAGAAGTGAAACTGGAGGAACTGAATATTAAGATCGCCCGAATTGTGATCTATTCAGGCACAACAATGACTGCCTAATTTTCTTATTCACATCACTTGAAATGTCGAATTAATTTTACAATGGATTTCGAAGCAATCATTCATGATCAACACGGTTGAAAACAGGTCAATTAAACCTTCAATTATTTGGATATTGTTTATGCAGTTGATGGATAGAAGTATACGGAACTAAATGAACAGTTTGAGATCCGAAAAAATGAGAGCTTTTAGTTTTCCAATTTGGAGCAACCTTCTCTTGTTGTTTCTGTAATTATCGCGTACGTATAAAATTCGTCAACACTGGACAGAATATGTAAAACACTGAAAACTTAATAAATTAACAGAAGGTCAAAAAATATTCTGTGTATATGATTTCCAATAACTACATATGCTATGACAACTTGAACAGCTATTAAGTTAACAGTCTGTAATAGAAATTGGTTGAAGTGAACGAGATATCTGAGCCATGGAAGAAGTTAATCAATGTAGTTTCTGCGTGGATCACTATGGTTTAAATGAAGTTTTGTGCCTTATAAGGCGGCTTATGCCCCTAAAAATCTTGACAAAACACGAAACTGAACTCCGCAATGTTAGGGATTACATCGACAACCACAAATTAACATGCTTGCACTTGACTTGATGAATGGGAGCTCCATTAGCCATCATCGAGTTCATTTACTTGTGGAAGTCTGTTCGTCTAGTATTGAAACTAATAACTACTTGAGGATAAGCAATAAGTTCGGCAATGGACACATTCGGTACAAAACCGGATATACTGCTAAGGAGTAGGCTAGGTGGGTTAGGCGGATTTGGACAATTTCTCGTATGGAGATAGGGGTGTACATAAGTTATGATAACTTGAACAATTATCATACTTTTGAAAACTAAACCCGAATCGATATGCCAAATATCGATGTTTGTCGACACAAAGACGATTACCAACCGACTTCACCATCCCAATGGGCATTATTTTCCCTGGTTTCACCAGTAATTAATCGTTCGACGATGAATTCGTATGAATTAGAACCTGGACAATTCCACCCTACTAAACCGAGAGGTGACTCCCTCTGGAGGATTCGATCCCAGGACCTCCTGTGCCAAGAAAAGTGCCATTGCCATTGCCGTTATCATAACTCGATTCGTTAATGCCGAGAGTAGGACCCCGGTTTTTTTATGGGAAGTTTAACAGATGCAGTTGGAATACATTCAGAAGCTGCTGTTAGTCAAGCTAAGTGAGCCATTAGTTTAAATGTTTATTACTTAATAGTGCTTGATTACTCTTTTGCACATTACGGGCTCCCCGAATTTATATGATTATTGCTCGAATACAGAGACAGGTAGACCCTACTTTACCAAATTAGTTGATTATCCAGGTTAATCACTTGTATAGTTACGCGTAGAGGTTTAAAATTTCACTTCACCCAATCTTGATAGTTAAGTCCCGATTTTTTCTTAAATTTATATTGTCTTTGTAGTCGGTTTTAGCAAGCGTGACGGGTTACGGAACAGATGAATATTATTTGCATATCAAATCATAATTATGTTGTACCTTTGGAGCCATTTTCGGTGGAAATAATAGGCGGATCTTAAAGTGTTTCTTCTTCTTCTGTTCCGTCTTGGTCCATTTAATGTACAAATGTTCTATTTCATTTTAATATTTTAGAATTGAGTTTGGAGTTTCGTCGGTTTTTCCAAAAAATATTTTTCAACAATTTTAATTGAATGAAGTTGTCAGGAACATTGCGGCAAAATAAAAGTCTACTCCCGTCCTACCATAACTCATGATCGATTGTTCAGTGCCTTACTCAAATAACTGTGCAGTGTACTTAAGTAATGTATCAAAGAGTTATATTGCAATGACATATATACAATAATAAATAAGAAATAATTTTATCTGTGGAGAGAGAGCCGGAGAGAGGAGTAAAAAGGGAGATGTAAAACTATATTGTAACACCAGAAACAGAAATATATTATTATTATTAGTGCAGTGCACGTTCCATAACTTCCCAGTTAGCGGGCTGGGGTTCACACGCACGCAGAGTTAAAGGTTACCCCCTCCACGCTGGTAGTAGGCGTGGTCACAGCGAGCGATAATATGATGATTGGAGTGAGAACCATGCTTGTTCTTTTAGCCCTATCGTCCCCATGACGTTTATATTACATCGTCTAGGCGCTTACGCGCAACGGCATGCAACGAAACCGCCATACCCCTCACGCGCAATTGCTAACGTCACGTAGAGTGGGGGACGCACTCCCCTCTGCTCGCTGGCGCTGGTAGACTTACAGATTGGAGAGTTACCGGAAGGACTCTGCACTAAGTTAGACGAATTCTGTGTGTTCAAGAGCAACGATGAGCACATATTTATTGGTAATATATAGACTAAAGCGTCTATATATATATATATATATATATATATGTGTGTATGGGTCAGAACTAATTCTCAGGAACTTGAAATGTGAAAAAATGTTGAACTTTCGATTTGAAAATTCTTCAAATCATAATAATAATTCGCATCAAGTTGAAAAGTGGTAAAAATTATGGCCTCTATATTTTTAAATTGCCGCTCTGTTTCTCTGCTCTTTTCTCTCGCATTTTTTGCAACCACTTTTTTTTCTTTTTTTGTCTTTTAAAAAATAAATTGTGGGTATAAATTGCAAGAGCAAAATGGTTTTTTTCGACATTAATCTTATCGCGGCCATTAAAATATAAAAAAAAACATGGTGTGTGTTGTGTGTTAAAAATGTAACCACCTCCGCCTTGATGTACAAATGTGTCGTGGCATTCGGCGGGCTTCCTCCACAAATATAAAATTAAAGCGATACTTTTTTGTTTTTTTTCTTCTTTTTCTGTGAGTCACGTATGGCGGGGGACGGTGGGGGGGGGGGGGGCAAGGGGACATCGAAAGAGGAGGCGTTAAATGCGAGAACAGACGACGACACAAAGTCACCAGTCATCGTTGGTACTTTGCGTATTTTCGAGGACGACACAAGCCAACAAACGAATTTGGACGGGGGCCAAGCATGCGAACATTTTGCCGGTCAAAAATTCTCAAATTATTTGTTTTGTCGACGAGAAATGTCATTTTCTTCAAGCAATTTTAGGCAGAAATTATTTTTGAAGAGATTATGTTATTGAGAACGTCTGAAAATATATTCAATTATGAGCTGATGGAAGTTGGGAATGTTTCATAAGGTTTCCATGACAGCTTAATTATTCCGTTAATGAATAGGTTTGCCGAATGCGAAACAATGTTAAAGAATTTATGGGACATAAGTGGAAGAGGAAGGTTTCGAATGCGGACACACACACACGCGCACACACAATCATAGGTCTGTAGTTAGATAGAGGTAGTTAAGTAGTTAGATAGAGGTAGTTAAGTAGTTAGGTAGAGGTAGTTAGGTAGAGGTAGTTAGGTAGAGATAGTTAGGTAGAGGTAGTTAGGTAGAGGTAGTTAGATAGGTTGTTGTAGTCAGATAGAGTGGCAGCGCGACGAGATCCCAACCGTCCGCGGGGGGCGGGGTTCACAGCCGCACGGATGGGTGCCCGGTATTCCCTACCCAAGGCTCTCGAGTGGCGACCGTCATTAATCTAGTTATGTGTGCAATAAATTGCACAGAATAATCCCTGCCATTTCTGATACATCCAACATTCACCCCCCCCCCCTCCAATAATTTCACGGGGAATTTATTCTCCTCTAAATACAGCCCGACCGCTTAACCCAACTTCGATGCCAGAACTCTATTATGTTGGTTGTACCATTCTAATCTCTGACCGCCCTATTTTGCAGCAAGCTAATTATCTACCGCAATTTGCTTCAACATCTGTATATACTGCGATTAATATTTTTGTCTTCCACTGTTTGCTCAGGATGTATCCAATGGTTTCTGCGTTTCCGCATAGAGACAGTATTATTTTCGTCTCGCGCGACAAAAATGAAAAAAAATGTTACCGCAAGAAAAATAAGGGGACCGAAAAAAAAATTGATTGTGAACGAAAAACATGTGACAAATGAGAGAAGAGTAAATTAAAATAAAGTAGCTTGTAAAAAATACAACATATATATTTCGTAGTTATGAGCTATGAATGTGAAATTTTGTCAGACTTTTTTTCCTCTAAATACACTTGTTTTTCAAAAAACGATATTTGACACACACACACACACACACACACACACACACACGCGCGTACATTTTATTAAAAATGGTCTAGAAGTGTTAGAAACACCTTGAAACGTGGAGATATAATACCAAGCGAAGAATTCGTCCATTCGTGCTTATTCCAACCCTTTCACTTCTCCGAATCCTCCCCCATTACCCTATCTCCACAATCGGCCACTGTTTTTTTTCTTTCTTTTTTTTCCGAGATATCGAGCATGAAACCGTCGATTTGGATGTGAAACGAAAAAAGAAAACGTACAAAAAAATTGTACGTAAGAAATCATGATTGTGGTCTCGCGTGACATGAAATTAATTTACGTACAACTGGTGGAGTCTAAAAAAAAACAATCGGAATAAAGCCAGTTGAACTCAGAAAGAGAGACGAAAATTCGGGGAATCATTGCGTGGGCGACAAAAACGACGAAGAGGAGGTTCTGGTGTTGCCTCGTCGATTATTTGTCCTTCGTTAAAATAACGAATTGACTCGCGTCATCGCCCTAGCTCCTGCCGCCGTCTCGAGGTCGTGCCCCTATAGTCTTACGTCAGATCGTCATAGGGCTCCCGCTGAATTAATTAATTGATTTATTTATTTAGCGCACGCGAATCGGCTTTATACATAAAAATATTTAATTAGTAAATAACGAAGTTTTGAAGTGGGACAAAAAACAGAAGTAAAATACGCAACAAATTCCCACACAAACAAAACTTCCCGATTCGTAATTTCTGTTTGCCATTTCTACATTTCCGACACGTCAATTAAATGTTCAAAGACTGGTTTCAGAGAAAACACTAGTGTGGGTAAATCAGTGTGACCCATGAGGTTCACAACGTAAACTTGCAGATTTGAGAATTTTAAACTATCCCATTTATCAAGCAGATAACTATGAACATTTGAATAGACGCATAGTGAGCGTGAGGTCGAGACTTATGCGCGTTACTGGAGTGGGAGTGAGACGCCAATAGGAATGCGACTGCTCGAGGGTTAAACCCATCATACCTCCCTAAGGTACTTCGATAGTTATCATTGATGGTGAAAATTTCGCAATAAGCTACTGACCCCAAATTTAGATCATATGTTGTTGGATCCACAGAAAAGAGAATCTCAGAGTTTCAAGGATTTGGACCACGCCGTTTTTGAGATATGCGTGGTCAAAAATTGAAATTTTACATTATTGTTTCCATTTTTGACCACGCATATCTAAAAAAAGGCGTTGTCCAAATTATTGAAACTTTGAGACTCTCTTTTCTATGTATGCAACAACATATAATCCAAATTTGGGATCAGTAGCTTATTGCGAAATTTCCACCATTAATGATCGCTATCGAAGTATCTTAATCATGGAGAAAAGTCATAGCAAGTTAAATGTGCATTTCCACTTACAAAGCAAGTTCTGTTAGATACTTTTTGCCGATTCTGCCACAGAGCGTTATAAATAATTCAATTGTTAATAACGAAAAAATATTCGGGCAATTTAAACCAAAAACTAATCTGAGCTAAGTTCCATGAAAACGCTCCGATTACGACCACGATGACCCAGATCGTTCGATCCGTTCGTGAGAAATGATTAACAAAAATTCCGTTTCCATAAATACGAACACATAACACACACAGACATTGGCTCAGAATTTGATGGAGAACAATTTTTGTATACCTAAAAGTCTTTTCAAAAATTGATTTGGGGGTCGTCACAATAACTTGCCGAGAAATCGGGAAGTTTAAAAGAAAAATGATATAATTGCACATGAAATTCGCTATTAAGTTAACAGTCTGTAATAGAAATTGGTTGAAGTGAGATCTGAGCTATGGAAGAAGTTAATCAATGTAGTTTCTACGTGGATCACTATGGTTTAAATGAAGTTTTGTGCCTTATAAGGAGGCTTATGCCCCTAAAAATCTTGACAAAACATGAAACTGAACTCCGCAATGTTAGGGATTACATCGACAACCACAAATTAACATGCTTGCACTTGACTTGATGAATGGGAGCTTCATTAGCCATCATCGAGTTCATTTACTTGTGCAAGTCTGTTCGTCTAGTATTGAAACTAATAACTACTTGAGGATAAGCAATAAGTTCGGCAATGGAAACAATCGGTACAAAACCGAATATACTGTTGAGAAGTAGGCTAGGTAGGTTAGGCGGATTTGGACAATTTCTGATATGGAGATAGAGGTATACCTCTAGAATAACCCATCCATAAAAATTCATGCCAATTCATCTCTCCGGAACCCAACACCAGCCACGTCCTAGTCGTGAAACCTGCGTCACGCCAAGTCCTGGGGAGGATTCATGTTGCCTCACCAAGCCTGGTGCTCTCGAAGGTACAGGAATTCAAGAGGTTCATATGTTCTGATTGATTTTGATTTTGATTTTGAACTATTGCGTTTTATTCCACGAATATGAAAACATCAGCCAAATCTTGTAATCGTTTTCCAAAGTTGGACTCTCTGAAGGCGATACGGATTTCTCTCAATGTATTAGAAGTATTTGATATGAAGTCATCAATTGCCTTTCAGTTCACTTAGCTCTTGGAACATTGAATCAAATTGAATCAGGGAAGACTCATTGGCTTCGGTGACGAGTTGAAATTTGTGACTTTCTGGCATATGGATTACCACCAGATTGAAATTTCACGTGAAGACAACATTGTAGGGTGGGCCGTTGATTGTCGAGTTAACTCAAGACGAGTGCGTACTAGATCGTGCGCATGTCATACAAGTTGTAAGTGATATTTTTCAGATCTTCGATCATAGTTTCAGAGACTAAAGTTCGATGCCTTGCGGCACTTTTCGAGTAATATACAACATTTATTAAAAATTCATGAGACTTAGTGATTTTTCTCACAAATCATGCCGTGAGTGGCGCTGTCAACTGAGGGCGATGAATGATGCCCGTGACGTCACGCCCTACCAGTGCAAAGACCCCTCATGTGACTGATCGTATCGTAACTCTGACAAAAAAGCTTAATCGTGTTCGCTATCAGATTCTAGGATGCTTTAACGCGACAAAATTATCAATTCCAAAGGTTCAAGGAATAAAAAAAATTAATCAATTTATCAAACACGCCATCCTTGTTGCCTCATAGACTGATAATTTGTTGTGATATGGAAGTGCTGTCGGGACTTTTGCCCATAACGTCCTTCAATTCATTACCATCTCTGTTGCCCAAAACCTTTTCAGCCAGTGAAGTTCTACAAATGAAGGTGTCCGTGGTTTTTCTTCAATTACTGTACAGTTCGCTTATAGAATGCTGTACAGATTGGAGGCTCTCGGGCTGAATTTCCTCCTAAATTTCTCCAAACTAAAATAACACATTTTGGGGAGGTCACCCAGTCAGAACCCTCAACTTGGTTCCATGACTAAATACTATAAGACAATTTCATCAGGTAACAATTCATCAATGAGACAATTCACCATTTAGACAAATTCATCGCACAGACAAATGATCACTGAGATAAATCATCAAAGGACAATTCATCTGACAAATATATAATCAATATAAGAACATCGTATATTTGATTTTATTCGTGCAATGCCTTTAGGATGCTAGGCGGTGGTACTGATCGAATTTGAGAATGGAAAGTCTTCCTAAGCGACGAAAAGTGTCCGTCGTAAAACGGCGAGTCTCGGGTTCGAATCCCGACTCGGACTATCTGGTCGCCGTATATCCTAAATTGGATCGAAGCCTAAATAAGAGAAATGAAGAACTACTCATCTTAGCGTGAGAATGGCGGGATATCCACTTTATCAACTGACAAATATCAATTCAATAAATATAATATCAAACACCGATATCTACAACTATTGATACGGAATTGAGGATAGGCCATTGCGGAATACTAGACCTACTGAGCATTGAGACATTAGCGCTTGGGGCGCAGATAACGAAATTGCGAGGATAGGAAATGGTCAAGAGAGCTGTCAGTCAAGATCGTAAAACTAAGACACGAGCCCCTTTTACTTTTTTTTTTTTATTTCGCTTTTGTACATCCGTGGTTTTACGAGCTGAGTTTACTGCTCCATTCGTCTTTCCGCTTTTTCATTTTTTTTTTCGTTCATCATCCCTTATTTCTCGTCACGTCAGTTACGCGTCTTGGGCCTGTAAACTATCGATCAATTAAACGCAAACGATCGCTGACTAATTGATCGTAAAAACCGGTGGCGGGGGGGGGGGGGGGGGGGGATAGGAAAAAGTTCGAGTCGTTAGAGCATTGAATTTATTAAACGTGAGAGGTGAGTTTTGCGTTAACCGAAAATTTCGATTGCACACACACACACACACACACACACATATATTGTCCAAATTGTAGAATGACAAACCACAACGAAAGTGAATGTAGAAAAAAAGACAAAAAAAAACGAATCAAAATCAAAGTCAAAATTCGAATAATAATTCAAATCAAAATACTGATCCAAATTCAAATTCAAATGCAAACATAAACTCAAATCAAAACCAAAATAATTCGCAATCAAATGGATCGTTCAACAGAAATTTCAATCGGTATAAATAAAATATATATACATATATACATATACATATACATATATATACTCATATACATATATATACTCATATACATATATATACTCATATACATATATATACTCATATACATATATATACTCATATACATATATATACTCATATACATATATATACTCATATACATATATATACTCATATACATATATACATATACATATTAAATGGAGCCCTGAAGATGGCCACGAAAATGTCATCGAAACGTTGAGTAAAATGGAAAAAAACCATATTGACATAGGAGAAATAAGACTGAAGAACAGAAGGTTATATTGAGATCGAGATTTCGGGGCGCTCTCCGATAAAATTTTTTACGCACTCACACAGTTTGTAATTCGCCCACACAAGCAAAAAGGCAATGTATATAAAAAAGAAACGGGCGAGGGCATGGCAGCCAGTGCGTTGCCGGTGTCTCGGCTGGCTATAATTAGACAAGGACTATAGTATTGGTCCGTTGAGAAACTCACTATATATAGTTGAGTTTCTCACTATATATATACATACAAGTTCTCAACCTCAAAACGAATTGTGTCTTCATCGGTCATTACTTTCGTTACTCCATATAGGCACTCATTCATTTTGCCATTTACGGTACGTGTGCGAAAAGGGGAAAATTTTTCACTCACTTTCAGACACGCATGTGAAATATAGTTCACTGCTCGGAGAGAAAAGTCACTTCAATGGAAATTACGATCTGTAAACTTGGGTGGGTAGATGCGGGCGGGCGGGTGGGTAGGTGCGGGCGGGCGGGTGGGTGGGTGCATGGGTGCGTAGGTGTGGATGGGTTGGTGGGTGTGAATGGGTGGCTGGGTGTATGTCCCCAAATATATACATATATATCCAAAATCCGCACACTTGCCTTTGCAAGCGCGTCGCGATGATTCCAAGAATAATTTTCCCAACCATTACAATAATGTTCCCAATCAGGAAGTTAATTAAAGAATTAATCGAATCGAGTATCTCACGTCGCAATCAAATTTGGGCCCTCTGAAGTCTACCGCTTTAAAGTCGAAATCTTTCAAAGAAAAATTTTCCGAAAAAATTGAGATTTCAGTTCGCGATCATGAATTTGATATTCTAACAATATTAATCGATCATACGCAGCAGTTTCATGGAAACGAGTGCAATATAATTTTGTAACTTTCATACGTCGCGAAATAATTGCATCAGTTAATTTCGCCTCGTCCGGTGTCAGAAATGTTCATTATTTTCTGTATGTACTTGCTGTTATGTATAATTTTTTTTTATATTAAACAAATTTAAATAAACAAATGAAATGAATATTAATTAAATTGTGAATCTCCTATTCCATCCTAAAATTGGTCGTGTAAAGGTTGTCGCGTCCTACGCACCTTTTTTCGTGGTAATAATAGCGCTAACAATATTCCTCCTCCAGAGCAGGTATCATTACCATTATGACATAACAGAGTGACATAAGAGAATATTAACAGTATCGTATAGTAAATTCTACCATATTCCCATAAATAATAATTTTGTATGATAATGCGAACCAATTGTTCAGTTGAGCATTTAAATCCGCCGTCTTTCCCGCTACGATGCGCGCGCCGTCACTCTTCGATTTTTCGAAATTGTGATTAAAATTAAACCAATACAAATCTGCGACAACGAAGATCAAAAAACATTTTCAGGTAGACCATCCCCCCTTCCCCCACCCGCGAAAAAAATCGCAAATCTGCACGTCTTCGGCCGAAGAAGTTGAGCTCTCGCCACACCATAAAAAACTAATGATGTCTCCCCACGTGCTCGCCATGTTGTACATGCTAACCTAAATCCGGGGTAGAGTGATTAGGTGCGCCAGTAATATTCAATTGAATTGATAGCTGCGCAGATGGATGGTGTGGCGCAAATTGAATTCGATGTAAAGTGTAGAAACTCTCAATAGCTTAGTTGGTAAAGTGCCAGAGCGGCACACTGTGGTACGTGCCTTTTACATTTTCCTCGGTGATATCTCATTTCTTTCACCATTTTTCAACAGATAAAATGATTTTTCGCCCGATTGAAATCTTGGATATGGTGATTAGATTTGCACCATTAACCTGATGATATACTATGGCAATTTTTACATCAGTACTCGTCTGATGGTACTCGTCTTCGTAGAAATGCGAGGCAGGTACCTGCCCCAGATTCTGTATGGGCAAAAACGAATAGGGAAGACAATAAAAAACGCACACAGACATTTGCTCAGAATTTGATGGGAAGCATTTTGGTATACTTAACCCTGAAAGTGCATCGTTGAAAAACCGATCATTCAGCGCATCGCGCCTGACACCCAAATGACTTTGAAGGTTGATTACTCAGACGCTATTGAATATTTTGTTACAAAATTTTTATCCGACATAGTTTAACATATCTATTTGAGTATGCAAGTAGTATTTCAATCATTCATTTATTTTAATTAAATGGAAAAAAACACCCGTTTTTCTCAAATTAAGTAATGTTTCTGAGAGCGCAAAAATTGGGGTGTCGAAGACCCGCCGTGCACTTTAAGAACATTCAACACGTATAGTCAAAACAAAAGTTTATGACCCTTTCTATAATTCGTTATATTTATCGCCAATAATTTTCAATTAATATTCCAATACGTTAATTAGTTGAAGTGATAGCCATAGAAAATTATTATATTGTATTTAATGTTGCGAATCAATATTATATTGTTTAACCAAATTAATGAAAAAAAATTTTTGCTAATCGTCATGAAATTTTTACCATCGTTTTATATCTGCTTCAATAGTGAATTTTCAAAATTTCAAGCAATTCTTATATCTTCGCCAATATAGGTGGAGTATCCTTAAAGGTTGAAATACTAGCGGACTATGTATATATATATCTTCTTACTTATTCCAGTCTTATTCAATATTCTAAACATAAAATAAAAAAATAAATAAATTGTATAGTTTTACGCTCTCCTTATATCTCCCCCCCCCCCCCCCCCACCCCCTGCTGTCACCACGTTAGTCGGATTTTCGGAGCACCACGGTTCTCCATTTCATTAGACCCACGTAAAAACGGGGCCCTCCAATGAAGCCCAAAGAGCCAGCAAAAAAGAGGAAACGAGGTAGGAGGGGGATTAACATTCGTGGCGCATAACGTAACGTACAATATGGATGTGGGATAGAGGCCTCAGGGACGGCCGGGGCCCGTTTGCGGCGGACAGGGCCAGCAACTCGGATCGGGCGGGAAACTGGTTGGGTAGTGGTTGGCCGGTTCGCGGGCTCGACTGGATCCCAGGGCCGTGTCAAGCCCGGAATAGGGTACAGCAGGGCCTTACTCATTGCGGCTCGAGAAATTTTTTGTGGAAGTTCTGCGGATCACCAGTAGTTGCAGGAAAAATATTGTAAACATGGTTGTTTGATATAGGCGTCGAGCCCTCACCGGCATGTGCAGCCCATCAAGACTTCCGATGGTTCGCTCGCAATGTGCCGCGCATGACTCGTTGCGGGCCACGTGACTGATGTTCTTTTTTGAATTAGATTTAAAATTTTTTTGGACGATATTCAATTTTGAAGATTTCTAAAATTACATTTTTTGAGATTGTTTTTCAATGGTTGCGATTTTAGGGGTAATTGTTTGGAGGTGTCAAATTGTGGAATTGAACTTTTTGAAATTTTTCATCATAGCGATCGTAAATGAAAAAAAAAAATGGGAATTTTTGAAATTTTTGATAGTTGCTGTTGGCATTGGAAATTTTTTGACATTTTAAAAATTCATAGAACATTTAAAAATTTTTCAAGATACCGTTTTTGAGAACTGCAATTTTTTAATCGGTTAAACATTTCTGGAAACGTCTAATTTTTTTAGCGCTTCGATATCATTTTTTAAGGCTTAAAAAAACTCAATAAATATTTGAATTTTTTTTTTATTAAACATGTAATTTCGTGACTAATGAAATGACTTTTCCCGTCAAGTGGCGTAATCGGACACATCCATAAACCCGAAGAATTTGTGGAAATGAGACATAATTAATGTGCAATCAAATATTTATAACTAGCGCTTTGCGAATTACCTCCAAACGATCGTACCATCACAACACTCTCATTGCCCACCTCCCTATTATTTCTCCACTGTCCGCTCATGATATAACTCACCGAACTTCAACAGAAAAAAATTGAATCCTCCCATTTTATTCGACATATTTAACAGAAAATTTTGCCTATTTTTTTCTCTCAATTGACTTTGAAAAATTGTACGTAATTCCGTTTTTTCGAAAATTATTGTTCACTCATTTCGCAAGAGAAAAAAAAATACCTTCAAAAAGTCGAAGAATTTTTTCATACCCGGAAAAGAGTTGACAAAATATTTCTTGGATGTAAAAGAAACGGTGGGCCCCCTCCAACCCCCCCCCCCCCACCTCCCCCTCGTCCCCACCCACTCAAACGTGGAACGTGCAAGATATGTCCAAACTCAACCAAAAAGTTTCACTTAAAAAATGTTAGGAAAGTATGCAAGTTCCTCAGTTAGGGACTGGTCCAGTGAGGTACAAGTGAGAGGGAGAGATTGGAGGAGGATGGAGGACTATTGAGAGTCGTACGTGCCACCCGTTGAGCTGAACGCGATCGCCCGGGTTCGATGAGCTCCCAACGATTCGCTGCGCTGCGGGTCCCTCCGACATGGTGAGGTCTTGCCAAATTGTCGATTGGAACGTGCTTAACAAATAATCAGCATTACATCTTTGATTAATCCGTTTTGTTTTATTCTACCTGTACTCACCGATTTAAACTTCCCGATATAGGGAATTTATCGTAATGGCCCCGGGAATCAAAAGCGAAAATTTCATCATATCTCCACGTTTCAAAGTCTCTCTAATCGTTCTAGAGCATTTTTAACAAAATGTCTGTATGCATGTGTGTATGTGTGTTTACGCGTACGTATGTGCCCACAATTTTTGGACAACGATTTCTTGCAGACGAATCACCCGATTTGATATTTTTTTTTTCAATCGATGCGTCTTCACGCAGCTGAGACGTGATTAGATTTTGAAAGAAATTCATGCACTAGTTTCCGGTTTTTTTTTAAACGTGAAGCATGAAAATCGCCAAAAGTTTTAATCAATCATTATTTACGAAGGAAAGTTGTGATCAAGCTAATCAATGTCGCAATTGGAGTCTCTCGGCGTACCTTAGCTTCGATCAAAATTTGACTCACTTTCATGTTGTGAATTATTAGTTACTGGTTGATTTTGAGTGGCGCGAAATTTTAATGACTATTCAAACTTTTATATTCGGTCTAGATCCGAAGTTGTCCGACTACCGCCGGCGCATGCGTATTTGCCCGCATTTGCGCAGGAGAGTCTGAATGCGCGATGAGCAGTGTGATTGGTCAGTGCGTCACGTGACATAGTCGCAGGTGGCGACACCTGTTGTATTCCAGTATTCAAAATTTCAGGATTCCTATTTTTTCCTCTGAAACCAGTCTTTGAACATTTAATTGACGTGTCGGAAAATCTAGGAATGGCAAACAGAAATTACAAATCGAGAAGTTTTCACTATACAGTAACCTCAGCAATGAATGGGGGATAATGGGAACTTATGTTTCTTTCTATGCCTGCAAAAAAAAAATCGTTTATGTTTTCATGAAATTAATTTTGTGGCAAAATTTTCAAGCGTATAATTTTCCATTCTTCCTTTTCCTCTCGAAGAGTCTTGTTTATCCCGAATTCACGATAAGTGTATTTAAAATAATTTACAAAAGAAAGGAAAACTGAGAGCATTAAATATTCGTGCATCTCTTCTTTTTTCTCTTTCTTAGTACATAAAAATATTGCATGCGACACGCACAAATTTTGGTATCGCTGTATTGGCGTGCAAACACAATAACCCATCATCTTTGAATTATTAGTATTTAACAATACCAGTGGTGAATGCGAGAGAGCTGAGAGTTACAGCTGCCAAGTTACACTGTCTCATTTTTGCCCCTATCTTATCTCGTAAATGTAGACTCTGGATATAAGTGAGTGTTAGTTTGAGTTATATGACCATGATGAACAAGCGATACTGGCTCTACCGTATCTTGCAATGTGTGAAGGTGAGATAGGGAGAATTTTGAGATGGAATATTCCTCTTTATTCTGGGGTTTTATGGGCTCATGGGTTATCGTTGAACAATTTCAGGAGCCCACGAGAGGGGCATACAATCACAAAATTATTCACTTTTTTTTTGCTTTCATTCCCATTAAATGACGTCACCACTGTACTATCATGTTACATGTGATCTAGAATTATCTAGAATTAAATCCAGCAATCATTAATAATCAATATACAAATTTGTATATGTTATTAATTATTTGGAACACTTCAAATCATAGTTCTTCTATCAAGAATGTCAATTTCAAATTTGAAGTAACAATACATTTTCCGAACTTGAAGATACTGTTAATCATTGATTCCGAAAAAATGAAAGCTTTTAGTTTTCCAAATTGGACCAACCATCTCTTGTTGTTTCTGTAATTATCGCGTACGTATAAAATTTGTCAACACTGGACAGAATATGTAAAACACTGAAAACTTAATAAATTAACAGAAGGTCAAAAAATATTCTGTGTATATGATTTCCAATAACTACATATGCTATGACAACTTGAACAGCTATTGAGTTAACAGTCTGTAATAGAAATTGGTTGAAGTGAACGAGAGATCTGAGCCAGGGAAGAAGTTAATCAATGTAGTTTCTACGTGGATCACTATGGTTTAGATGAAGTTCTGTGGCTTATGAGGAGGCTTATGCCCCTAAAAATCTTGACAAAACACGAAACTGAACTCCGCAATGTTAGGGATTACATCGGCAACCACAAATTAACATGCTTGCATTTGACTTGATGAATGAGAGCTCCATTAGCCATCATCGAGTTCATTTACTTGTGCAAGTCTGTTCGTCTAGTATTGAAACTAATAACTACTTGAGGATAAGCAATAAGTTCGGCAATGGACACATTCGGTACAAAACCGGATATACTGCTAAGGAGTAGGCTAGGTGGGTTAGGCGGATTTGGACAATTTCTCGTATGGAGATAGGGGTGTGCATAAGTTATAACAACTTGAACAATTGTCATACTACCTCACTGCGCTTACTAGCATCCAAGAGTGGGAGAAGTAGGGGAGGGTCACTTGTGGGACAGGGCGGTGGAGCGTTCGGTCCCGCGCAGCGCACTAGTGGGAGAGTCGGCTGTAAAATATTATGTGTCTCTTTAAACTTCCTGGAACTGACTTGAGCTAACTTTTTAGTTGCAACGCTCCGAGTTTGACTTCCCCTACCCTCGTAAACGTGTTGCAACTAAAGAAGGTTCCTTGTAATACTCGTTCTCCGGTGGCATCTCGAGTAGACATTAGGCTAAAAAAATTTCTAGTCTAAAAGTCATCAATCCCTCACCAATGGTTGCCCTCTAAATGTAAATATTGCCATATTTTATCTCAATAAATGTGGCTAACAGCGTACCAAATAAATCAGATAGCCATCAAGTTCGCCACTGGGTGACTGCAAAGGACGGAGTAAATTATTCCAATAAACAACACTGGGGCCGGTTGGTTTCGCAAAGCAAACGGTCATTTGTCGTATTGGCGGGCTTATTGGATCGTTCAGTTTGGGACGAGAGGGTACGGGCAATGAAGATAGACAAAGTGAATGAAGGGGGGAGCATGAAGGAAACAAAAAAAAGAAATGTAAAGAAGCGAACTTCAGCATCCCTTTATACACTTCTGTCCCTTCCTAGCCTCGCAGTCATACTCTCTCTCTCTCACTCTCGCTCTGCAGCTGCCTCGTTACTCTCCGAATTTTATGTCGGCAACTTCGTGATGCACGAAAAGAGCACCGACGTGGAATCTTTATTGCGGCAGGAGGTACGCATTAATGTACCATCCAACCTCCCATTTTTTTCTCCACATTCTCACATTTTTTTATCCTCCGCTTCCCCATTGGCCTTTTTATCATCCCCATTTTTTTGCGGAATCTTGAAGATTGTTTTAGCGAGATTGAGGGAACTCGGAGGTGGAACCTCTAATTGCAAATTTTTCTGATGCACCATTCATGCAAAGAAAAATTGATCGGTGATTTTTACCGTTAGTTACCTGTAACTCACCAAGCTTCAATTACTGACGATTTCTGGTCAGTAAAAAATGACAGAATGTCAAGGTACCAAACTGACCATTTTTTTCTGACCGTCAGTTTACATCTTGATAGACAAAACTAAATAGATGTTTCGTTATTAATCAATGAATCTGAATTGACTGGCGCGGTAAGTCTGTTTCTAATCCGATACGCTAATTTGAAAACTTTCAGGTGGTTAAAAGCGCGCCAAAACGTCGAAGGAATGGAACAGTCGAGCGTGACCACGTCAATTTAAAGTTTGTATGAAATGTTTTATATATTGCTAACAGGAATGAGATAAAATATAATTGATGATTCATTCATGTTTGCATTGTTTTTCTTTGGAAAAAATTACCGAAACAAATTACCCAACTGGAAACTGACCGTCATTTTCCATCTATATAGACGATTTTTCTACCGCAAGATTTCATTACTGACAATTGGAAAAGATGACGGTCAGTTTACAACAACTCAATATTTAGCAGGTCAGAAGTGGTCAGAAATATGTAATTTTACCACTGATCTGACGCTTTATTGCGACTGACCTGCCAGAATTTCGGTAATTTTACAGCTCTACTCCATGGCATTACAACCCGGACATGTAATTCAATTGAATCTTGGAAAAGTTAATCCTCATCAATGGAATCCTTATAACATGATGCTGACAAAGAAAAAGAAATATTCAGGAATATCTGATTTGAATATCGAAGACACAAACCTATTTCTCCAAAATCCGGTACGAAACCCATTAAAGGTAATTGAGAATAGACTATTAGCATGCAGATTATTGCCAAATTCTGGGAAAAACATGTTAACCCAATTTATGGTGTGTAAGGAGTAATTACTCACGCCGAGTGTTTAATGCTGTTGATCATTAAATGACTACACGTAAATTAACTTGAAGTGGCAATTTTTTTGCGCTAAATATGAATGAAAAAAAAATACAATTTCGATGAAAATTTTTATCCGCAGGTTTTCCTGAGAAGTCAAACACCTCGTTGACAAATGATCTCCAGAACAAATGTTATTGAGCATTTTGACCTCCCCGATGGAGGGAAGTTATTGTAATCACCCCGATAATGAAGAATCTCAGAAATGGAAAATTTTCACTTTTCTCGGCGTTTTACATCATTCTGACAAATTTTAGATGAGGGTTCTGTGTGTGTGTGTTCGTATGTGAGTGATGTTTTAGCCAACGGTTCCTCGTAAACGGCTCGATCGATTTTTTTCCCGTTTGACCAAAAATCACCTCTCACTGATGTCCACGCGGGAAAGGAGTGTCAATCTTGAAAAACAATTCCTTCAATTGTTATTAACAATTTTAATTGTTTAAAAGGCTCTATCGCGAGAACGGTTAGAGATAGGAGAAAAAGTGTATAATGAATGTTATTCCTTATACAAAAATACACACATGATGTTTTATGACTTTTCTTCATAACTTTCATAGCTCAGGACATATCACTGGTTAACAACTTTAATTGTTCATATCGCTCTATTACACGAACGGTAAGAGTTAGATGGAAAAGTTTTAAATAAAAGTTGTTCCCCATGTAGAAACAAACATTTTTTATCGCATGATTTTTTTAGTAACACTCACAATTAACTGCTCAACCAAAAATCCCCAAATTTACAGTCCGAGCAACTTTTTTCCGCAGTGCTTTCCACTTTTCTCAAATTTGGGAAGTATGCAATATCAATTCCCACATGAGAAAAAATTGTTGAATTTATCGCCATTTATTTAATATTGATACATTTATTGTTGAACGTACTTTCGGGTGGGGGAGGAAAAAAATTATATACGACCCATGGCCACAGAGTTTGATTTCCTAGCGCACGTGATATGTTTTCTGGCCTTGGCCCGTAACATACTATTCCGGCCCTGTGACATATTTCACTATTTTCCCGAAACTTCTCACGGTGACAGTTCAATTAAGAACGGAATTAAAACTCCCGAGCCCTCCTATAAAGGCACATGTCAGAATTTTTCTTTTGTAAAACATATGTCCCGTTCTTACCGAGTGCGACCCTAAGGAGGGTCTTGGATGCCTTGTCGCAGTAGGGGGCAGGTCGGCCGACCTACGCGAAAGTGCAGGAACTTGACTTCGTCTCCAGCCGCTAGCCGTTGGAACTGACTGAAAAGTAAAAATAGTTAGTGAAAATTAATGATTAATCAATTACCTAATAGCAACCGAATATGAAAAAACTACTAAACCGATTCCAACGAAAACGTCATCAGGCTAGAGAGAAAAGATTCACGCGAAATTGTATTTTTAAAAAAATTTCAAACTTTTTCCTGACGTTACAAAGTGATTTGAATTTTTAAAGTAATGAAGAACACGTAGAACAAATATCGCGCTATCGCGTTAATTATGAGTGTTACAAAAAAATGTATGCAATAAAAAATGTTTGTTTCTACATGGGGAACAACTTTTATTTGAAACTTTTCCATCTAACTCTTACCGTTCGTGTAACAGAGCGAAATAAACAATTAAAGTTGTTAACCAGTGATATGTCCTGAGCTATGAAAGTTATGAAAAAAAGTCATAAAACATTATGTGTGCATTTTTGTATAAGGAATAACATTCATTATACACTTTTTCTCCTATCTCCAACCGTTCTCGCGATAGAGCGTTTTAAACAATTAAAATTGTTAATAACAATTGAATCAATTGTTTTTCAAGATTGACACTCCTTTACCGCCTGGACATCAGTGAGAGGTGATTTTTGCTCAAAGGAGGAAGAAATAGATCGACCCGTTTACGCGGAACCGTTCGCTGAAATTTGAAAAAAAAATACGCGGCGCGGTGCTCATTATGCGACCTATGACATCCGGCATCTCTGAAGACACCAGAATATATGGAACAGACGTGAAAAATGACACGTGAAATCGGCAATTCATTGTTATCATTTTGCGACAAGCGAAGGCCCCTCCTAAAGGATGGATAAAACCATGAAAAATAAAAAAAGAAATCCTCTCTTTTGCATCCAACCGTCTATATCTCAACGATACCGCGGACAACGATTTGCCGGTACTTGGGCGGTTATCCAATGGGAGATCGCGCCAAGGTAAGGCACGACTACAACGCCAATATCCGACATAGTGTGAGTGACGCCAAACATGAGCCAAGATCGAAATCGGCATTACATCTTCTTATTGAATCGTTCTCTGCGCACGATCCTACGCATTGTTTTTTTCTCTCTCTTTTTCAGGGTTTTTCAATTGGATTTTTTGTTCCTTTTCGATATTCAAATGTCTGGCATGCGTGGGGATGCAGGTATGAGGAAGTGGGGTGGGGTGGGGTGGGGGGGGGGGAAGGGGGAGCGGATATATTGGATAAAAAATGGCCGTGAGATGGAGAGGCTCATTTGCAAATGTGAAATACAACGTGTGTGTGAACAAAGATGAATGGTAATTATATTCTGGGATGGAAAATCTCAGGGCTGTGGGATTTTTTTCAAATGTTAGGTTTATTGTTGATGGGCTTTATAGATGGTGCAATGATTGTTGATTGAGTGCGATCGGGAGTTAATCGTTATTGTTGGATTTTTTACAAGTGATTGAGGTGTTTTTTTTTTTTCTACTCTTGCTCTATTCGTATTCACCCACGTAACCGCTGGTAGGCATTACTTCATGGGCAATACTACGGATCAGAGTGCCCACCCATTGCGGCTAGGGCCGACTTCGCCATTTCAGCTCATCGTATTTCTAATCACAGGGTAAACCTCCAGAAACCCCTGTGATACGATGGCGGGCGTCTACGATGGAACCCTCCCTCCCCCCCCCCCGCGCGACGGGTCGCGTTCGGTCCCGGCTCACGGTCTCACTTCATGGATACCGCCGATAGCACACACGGAATGTTCCTGCCATCGGTCGGAGTCCGTGAGAAAATATTTTTCAGAAAAAATATTTGCAGTGAGCGGGAATCGAACGCGGGACCTTTAGAATAGTAGTGATTGAGGTGTGTGTGTGTGTGGAATTTAATAGAAATCAATAATAATTTATACCAAACCAATAAGGAATGGTCTTACGACATTCCCTTCTGCAATTTGGAATACTGAGACGCTACTTTGTCATGGACTATCCTATACGTCACATAAGTGATATGTCTTGCAAGCTATTTCTATTGCTAATGAAATTCAGCAGAATAAGTCCAACAGAGGAGTGAAAAATAAAGAAAGAGTGAAGAAAATATAACTTTATATTAAAGTTAAAAGCGTAACGATCATGATCGCCGCACGTTCTTGCAAATGCAGGTTTACCCCGGCACTACCCACAGCGAGCCCGTTTAATTAGTCACTCGCGTCTTTTTCTCTTCTCCAGCATTAGCCGCGGCGGGCAAGCCCTCCAAGAAGGGTTTCGCCTCATATCTGATGTTGGCAATCTCCGATTATTCGACAACACGCAATACCACCCGATATGCATGCGACATCCGACACTTTTACTACATTGTAAGATATACAGTGAAGGTGATCGCGTGTCGATATAGTGGCGGTGCGTATGTTGAGCTACTCTCATCGTATATGCCCTTTTTCGGCTATTTCTAGATATGCCGAATTGAGGCCAGAGTACTTGTTGGTTTGTCCCCAACAATATGACGACGAGACAAAATAGGATATTGAATTGAATCATTGCTTAATTGTGATTAATTGATGAAAATGAAAGAATGCAAACATACCTCCACATAACCTGGAATCCGCGAATGCATCACCAGGGCATTCACCACTCATTTTAATGTTTTCTAAGATCTAATAAGACGAAACTAAAATATCATTTTAAAATGATCACTCGCATGCCAAATCATGTTTGGAGTGTCCGAACAGCGTAACACCTTCAGATAGTCTCATAAGAAGTTTCGCTCCAAAAATACATTTTATCAGTATTTTCCTATCTCCCTTACATTGCCAGATATTCATAAAAAATTGAGCGCTGGAATGGGAAGAAAGGTTTGAAATATTTGTTTCCTGCATTTTATCCCTCCTCCAAGTTATCAGATATGGTGCACGCCATTGACTGCCCAACTCGATGTTTTTCAATACAATGTAATTAAGAGAGTGCAGGTCGGTCTGGTGATCCTGGGTGCGACGACACGCACGAGTAAGGCACGTTGCGCTCTGTCGATCATTTTTGGCTTAACGTATTCCTAAGACCAAGTGACTTTCTTACTTCGATAAAATTTTTATGGCTCATACATAAGCACATGCATGAATAGATAAAAAAATTGGAGTAATCATACAGATGTAATGCAATTAAAAATTTTCAAATACAGTGGATTCGGCGTAACTCTGCCAGCGCCAGCGCGGCGAGGGGAATGCGCCCCCCACTACACGTGACCTTGAGCCTAGCGCGCGAGGGGTATGGCCGTTTCGCTGTATGCCGCCGCGTGCCGAATCATGGGCGCTGTTATATTGCAATTCTGAGCGTGGAAGGGGTACTCTGTAACTCCGGGAACGCGAACAACATCAGCCCACAAACTTGTGACTTATGAGAAGCGCACTGCACTTGAATTATGTATCTCGTGCTATTGGTGATTAACTATGACGCGTATGCGGTTCTTATGACCTAAGACAACCTCCGTATTACGATATGTGCATTGATCAGCATATAGGAAGTGCTGAGCCGTTCTGAGTAATGAGTTTATTCTAATTCAAAGTTGTAAACACCCTGCTGCTGGTCTCCCTGTAGCGCTAGAGCGCCCTCATAGCATGACCCTAGCAGATATATTTTTCAGAGTTTTGTCGTCAACAGGTGGAACGAAAAAATTGGAAAATTGGTATAGTATTTGTTTCTATGACCTAGGTTCGCAACGAAGTAGAGAAAAGAAAATGCCAATGTGTACAATTACTTGTTCGTAAAATGTCTATGTACGTCTGTATGTGTATATATATGATGCGACCGACCACGGCTTGATTGTTTAGATGCATGCGCTGCGCTGAAACATTTTTTTGCCGATAGTTCATTATATCTTGTCTTAAAAAAATAAAACTGATTATGTAACAAACAACATACGACATTTATCTCTCCTAAGAACTGGTTTTCTGATAAGAAATCAATTTTGTGCAAGAAAATTTTTGTCTCACCATGTTCAATGAGAGTTCAGATCAAAATATTTTTGCAATAACCGGTCTGGATGAGACAAACAAGACATTATCATTTTTTTTTAATGTGGACGACTAGTGCAATATCGATTAACACATTTCACTGAAGTGTAACGCACTTGGATCTATAATCTCTATAATTTCATAAGTGCTTATATATGAGGTTAAGATTGTGGATGCCTTTCACGATAGTCAGTTGAACATGGTATACATGATCATTTTTTTTCTAAGGTTGCGACACTGAATGGAAACAAATATTTGGTAATGGGTGTGACTCTGGACAGTTCGAACTATTGACTTATTGATGGTGGGCAAGCCCACCTAGCCGCCCACCCATTCACACACGCACCGACCCGCCCACCCAGTTACACACACACCACCCGCCGACCCATTCACATACCCACCGACCCGCCCACTTATTCACACACCCACTGACCCGCCCACTCATTCACACGCGTACCGACCCGCCCACTCATTCACACATCCAGCGACCGGCCCACTCATTCACACATCCGGCGACCCGCCCACTCATTCACACACGCCCTCACCCAGACATACCCGCCCACTCATTGACATACGCCCCACTCAAACACACCCGCCCACCCATTCACACACGCACCGACCCGCCCACCCATTTACACACACACCACCCGCCGACCCATTCACATACCCACCGACCCGCCCACTTATTTACACACCCACTGACCCGCCCACTCATTCACACGCGCACCGACCCGCCCACTCATTCACATATCCAGCGACCGGCCCACTCATTCACACATCCGGCAACCCGCCCACTCATTCACACACGCCCTCACCCAGACATACCCGCCCACTCATTGACATACGCCCCACTCAAACACACCAACACACCCGCCCACCCATTCACACACGCACCGACCCGCCCACCCAGTTACTCACACACCACCCGCCGACCCATTCACATACCCACCGACCCGCCCATTTATTCACACACCCACTGACCCGCCCACTCATTCACACGCGTACCGACCCGCCCACTCATTCACATATCCAGCGACCGGCCCACTCATTCACACATCCGGCGACCCGCCCACTCATTCACACACGCACCGACCCGCCCACTCATTCACACATCCAGCGACCCGCCCACTCATTCACACACGCTCCTACCTATTCAAATCCGCACCCACCCACCCACACGCTGTGTCGTGGTGTGGTGGAGTGGATCCAATATTTTCACATGAATTCCGGCGTGTGAGGAGGCGGTCCCATAGGCGTTTCTGGAGGTTTATCCTGTGTTTAGAAATATGATGGCTCGAATGGCGAGAGCCTGCCCCAGTCACGTGGGTGGGTATCTAGTAATCCCTCCTGGAGGAATACTCAAAACTAGCTAATATGGGAGCCCAAACGAGAGCGACGGAAACACACACACACACACATAGTTTTTTTTGGACCCATTACAACAAATCCTCTTATCGTCGAATTCACAATTTTACGATTCTCATTACATCCGTAAATGAATTTTTCGTTTTAACGTGAGAGATCCCTCAGGGGGATCCTTGTGCACTGCGGAGTGACTTCACGACTCGATCCAATGTTACATTATGTTGCACAGGTTATATCGTGGAAGTGAAGCAGAGACACTTGCCAACCTGCGGGGCAACTTGTCAGCCGACATCATTATCGATGCCGGCATAAAAGCGGTGCCTCCCTCCGTGTCGCCTCTTACTTTATCTAATTCTTCTTTTTCTTCGGCCGTGTCTATATTTATTGTGACTCGGAGTATTTATACCCCACGAGGCTTCGTAATAACTAATTGTGGAAACCTACGAGAGTCCTCGTAGGTGAAAGGTGCTAACATTTATTTCTTATTTCTGAAATTTTAGGTATTTCCGTCATTTTCTAGGTTTTTCGGATTTTTTTTTTTTTTTGTTTTCGATGAACATTGTTAATTCTTTATTCTCAAAATTTTCAAAAATTTCAAAATTTTCAAAATTTTCAAAATTTTCAAAATTTTCAAAATTTTCAAAATTTTTAAAATTTCCAAAATTTTCAAAATTTTCAAATTTTCAAAGTTTTCAAAATTTTTAAAACCTTCAACATTTTCAAAATATTCAAAATTTTCGAAATTTTTAAAACCTTAAAAAATTTTAAAGCTTTCGGATTTCTTCAAAATCCGTAAAAATTCTGCAATCCTAAAATGTAGTTGAATAGTCAAAAAACTTATAAATTATTACCACTCAGGGTATTTATATACCACGCGACGCCGTAATAACGAATACCGCAGATCGACGAGATTTCGACGGCGTGAAGTTGGAAGCAGCCGCCACGTGTTATGTCTTTGGGCTAAAAGTCGGTTTATTTTATTGAGGTTTTAAGTCTGATTTTCATTCAAGTTTTCCCCATCATTAGTATTCGTTTGCCAACTCCTCCAATCATACCAGAAAAACACTTGCTTCAGATTAGTTGAGCCAAAATAAACTCGAACCAGAAAAACCAAAAAAATTACAAATTTGAAAAAAGTTGTCAAAAAAAATTTTCAATGACTCCTCATCCCATTTCCCTCAGAGCATCAAATCTACTCCTCTCAACTTTGATCAATTTAAACCACATATAATTTCAATAGACTGCAGAATTACAGTTTCCACTCAGACTAGATACGTTAAGCTACGATAAAAGCACTTCGGAATAATTCCCCTAGTTTTATGTTAATTTCCCTTCGATATTATCAGTAGCAGTTGATTTTTATTATTTATTGAAGCTGTCCCGTATTAACGGAAATAGTATACTTAAAAAGCTATCTATCAACTCTTTATAAATCAAGATAGACCGAGACTTAGCTTCACATTACAGTGCACTTTTTTGTTCGATGACATCTCCACTACTTGTTATATATATATATATATGTGTGTGTGTGTGTGTGTGTGTGTGTGTTCTAAAAAACTTTTATCTCCGTCCCTCTTGTTTGTACTATCCACCGTAGCTGCTCCGGAGCATTCTCTCGGTAGGGCCTACTGGACACCCATCCAGTCGGCTGGGGTCGACTTGCGCCATCTGAGCCATCGTATTTCTGAACACAGGGTAAACCTCCAGAAATCCCTAGGCTACCCTGGTCGGTACCTGCTGTGGACCCTGCCCGTGTGTGTGTGTGTGTGTGTGTGTGTGTGTATGTGTGTGTGTGTGTGTGTATGTGTTTAGAAATTGTTTTCAAATGTTTCATGTGTTTCCGATCTAATTTCTATGGGCTTCAAGTCAATCCTGAAATTGAAAAACGCCGGCGGCGCAACGCTCATCATGCGAGCGACAATGTCGGCCGAGGAGGCGGGCCATTTTTTCCTCAAAGAAAAATATTCTCTGTTGTAATTATAATTTTCTTGGGATTGTGCAAAAATAGAAAACTAAAAATTGTCTCTTCTGTTTTTTTTAATCGATGACTTATCCGTGGAACCCTTGGGCCGATTTGGCATGCGCAGACGCTATTTATCCCTTTGGAATCGTTCTCAATAAACTTACATCGTATAAACTTTGTGCCTATATCATTCTCGCGTTCCCCGCGAGGCTAAACGCCCCGGCAATTTCGTTTAATGGCCCGTAACGAGCCTCGCAATCTACATGCGCTTCACACACGATGCAGTGAACTTGGCCGAGGAAATATTGCGCTTAAGATATACAGAGATTTTTTGGTATCATTGGACTTTATGCCGGGAATATTGATTTTAATTGCCAAGTTTTTAGGTACTTTGAGATCAGTCGCCGATGAATTTCATTACTTGTTTGAGTGCCGGCGATTCTAAAGATATTCTCAATCAAAGGTTTTGCAACCAAGAAAATACTTTATTGCTGAAAAATTCGATTAGAAAGAGAGAATAATTATGTCCAATGATTTTCCGTGAATGAATAATGAGATCGAGGTCCGCGATGATGCAATCGAAACGTATTTACTCAACTGAGACCTGATTAGATTTTGGCTTAAATTGGTCCAGTATATATATTGTTGTTAACAATTCCAATTGTTTATAACGTTCTACTGTATGAACTATTAGAGTTAGCGAAAAATTTATATATTTCATGTGGAATGACTTTTTTCATAATTTGCATAATTAAGGAGGCATGGCTGTCTGAAGAATTGTGTATGGAATAAGTGAACGAATGAAACTAGCGCTGTCATGAAGGTCGCAATCGCAGCATTTCCATGCAGAATCTCTCACGTGTGAAAATGCATATTTTAGGCCACATGACTTTTCACGCTACTTCGCATAATTAGTGAGAAATTGCAAATTTTTGCTAAAAAAAAAATCAACAAAATTAATCAACTTTCGGAACGAGCTGATCTACGGGTGCATCTCTGTGTGTGTGTGCAAAATAAGTAGCAAAAATAATCCAATGATGTACAATGAAAAGCTATCGGGAAGTTGTTGGTATGATCCGGTCTACGAGTCACCAGAGATCCCCTTCCCATGTCACAAGATATCTCCATACGAGACGTTCTTCTGTCGTTGAAAGAGAGAAATTTTGTCTCTCTCTTTCTCTCTTTGCCCTGCATAAGCCCGGGCCTCTTGCACATTCCTGAGACTAGTCTTGGTGAGAATTCACCAGAAGCCAACTATGCAGACGGATACAATATATATATATATATAATGTACCTGAATGACAGATATGCAATACCTCACAAATTTGGGAAACAATGCTAGACCAGAGTAATCTTGAAAATATTTATTTGTAACGCTTGGACGTGAATCACAATACGGATAGATAAGATAATTGCAAGTTGAGATACATTTATCGTTATATGATTCATATACTGGTCACCAGAATAAACGTATATCGAATTGGAATGAATATTTTATATTGCATCAAAATAGCGCATGTTGGAGCATGGTTGTGATGGCGATAATTGAAAAATATTAGTTTGTAATTATTGGGGTAAGATTGTCATTTTTGCTATTTTTCAAAATATTCGTATTTTTATTTTGAAAAATTTCACAGTTTTTCCATATTTTTTGAGTTCATAATTGCAAATTTCGCGGGTTCAATCATTCGAATTGCTGCAGTGGTCGAATAATGCGGCTCCTCTCAACGAGGCACCTATTAATAAATGGAATTGTCTTAAACATGCATTCGTTCACTATGTTGACAATCCTTTTTTTAAGCTCTAACAACAGTCGTTTTCTCACATATTTGCAATGAACCACAGGATGACCAAACGTTGTCTGAATGCAGTGCACTTCCCACAGCTCTTCACTTTGTGGGGCTGAGATTTCCGCCTACGCGGAGTTACAGGTTACCCCCACCACGCTCGCAATGGGCGTGGCCTCGGAAAGCGAGAGCTGAAATGATGGCTCGAGTGAGAAGCGAGCATGTTTTTCCAGTCCTAACCCCCCGCCCCCCTCCCAGTCCTTACATTACATCGTCCCTGAGCTCACGCGCGACGGCATGCAACGAATGGGCGATACCCCTCAAGCGCTATTCCCAAGGTCGCGTGTAGTGGGGGCGCACTCCCCTCCGCTCGCCGGCGCTCCAGGAGTTACGGAGAGTCCACTGTAATTAAAACCGTTCAGATGATCACTAATACGACTTCGTTCATCGCCAAGAATTTTTTTTAAGTTAAGAAACAGCAAGCCCGAATGCGCATGCGCTGAATGACACTTTACAGTTTGAAACAACATCTTTTTCGAAGTTGGAGATTAAAATAGATTAAAATAATAATAACAACAGCAATAATGTTCCTCATGTTTCATTCATCTAATATTAACGTTTCCATTTCGTCCATAATTAACTAACGCAATTAACATAGAAAAGCAGTTGAAATAATTTTCATTCTCATAATGAGGAAAAGTGGAATTATTTAAAAGCCATTAATTCCCATGTTAACTGTGTGCAAATGGAAAATAGATAAACTCTCAACTCAATTAGTAGTCCCCGCTGCCACTTAGATTATGATCATCCACCACAAAGCGCACTAATAAATGCATTTATCGAGACTCGAGTGGTAAATATACAGGCATAATCGACTCCACGCTAGTTACAATTCCTAGTCTCCTGGATGGGTAACTCACGCAAGGTTTTTCGAGTTAAAATATACACGTGATTCTGATCCTTTTGCCCATGTAGCGTTGCTAACCTAAGGAGCTGGAATCATATTACACAGAGGGTGGGGGGGGGGGGTATTATAGTATTTATAGTATTTGCCGGGAATTAATAATAACTTTCCTGCACTTTTCTCTAATTTTATTTATTTTTATTAAGTTAGCTATGGTCTGACTGCCGCCATTGCATTCGACTTGGATTTTTTCTCCACGATCCATGTTCATTTTTTTCTTTTCGTTCATTTTTGCATCGACTATTAGGTCCTTAGCGATTTTTTTACTTGGTACGTTAGTGGTTACATTATAGTTTTCGGATACAGATAAGTTGGTCAATGTTCATTCGCTTCACTAGTTTCATCACTTCATCCACATTGTCTTTGTTATTTAGTATTTCTGTAAGGCCCGATGGTATCTTGAGTGCTTACCCAGGTAGGAATTGACGATCGGGACAGGGATGTGCCAGCTCTTAAGGAGGACTGGGAAATCTTGGATTGAGGCTGAGTGCCAACCCTGATTCAGGCCTGTTTCAGCCCCGAAATGATAACGCCGTTTGAGGCTCGT
The DNA here is from genome assembly GCA_026005395.1 of Asobara japonica. Lineage (NCBI taxonomy): Eukaryota > Metazoa > Arthropoda > Insecta > Hymenoptera > Braconidae > Asobara > Asobara japonica. Next base: position 1,814,702 of record BQMI01000151.1, on the reverse strand, counting down.
AAGCCAAGCCTTAGCTCAGGGTTCATGGGGAGCCTCAACTGAGCCTGGAAATCCCAACGAGCACGGCCTGAAACAAGCCTCGAAAGGCATTGTTCTCAAAGACTGCACCACATTGGTAACAAGGTTTAACTGGGGCTCATCGCCATTGACTAGAATCAACTAATTGACGCGGTTATTATTGATATGTCACGGTCGATTATGTCATACAATTTTTCGAGGAACTGAGGAAGGACCCGTATCAAGAGGCCGAGGATCAGGGAGTATGCATTGAGGAAATTGGTTAGACCAACCTCCATCAGCAGACATCAGCGCCTCCAATGGATAATTCTGGCGACCATCGTATCCATTGGACTATCCTGTGCTAAGCGTAGGCATTTTCAGCCTCGAGAGCTTCAGCCTGAGGCGAGGCTGAATCAAGCCTTAGCAATAGCCTTATTTGCTAGCCTGAGTTCAAGGCTGCTTTGGAAGATGAGATTAAGCCTGGCACAGGCATGACTTAGTCGGGCTCGGGGGAACAGGGCTGGCACAGGGCTGTTCTCGTCGTCAGCCTTGGGCATTCCTATCTGGGTTGCCGTATCCGCTGTATCTTTGGCAGTCCAATAGAATATGTTTCATCGTCCGCTTTATCTGGCAGTATCCACATTTTATTGCACGTTCATTTTTGTGTATGCGCTTTCTCGAATAGAAAGACTTTATAGTCATGAAGAAAAATTGAATTAAATTTCAAAAACTGAGTTATTCATACTGGTTTAAATACATCACTGAAAACTATTTAGATCGTTTATGGTGTTCTCATCACATCCCACAGATATTCCTCAAATTTTTTTCGTTGCACTTAGTATGGGTTAGAATAGTCAGTCGAAGACCCGAGTAGTTGCGACACGTGCGAAACACATGGGTTTTCGCTCCAGGAGTCCAGCCCCCCCCCCCCCCCCTACCCGTTCTATCTCCTTCCTCGCGGTCATAATGCATCCAAGACAAGGTCTCGTATTTTTCTTGGGCTTTGCTTTTTTGCCCCCCCCCCCCCACAATTTTCCCTTTCCACTTGCTCCCACATGACCGTCTGGCTTTATTTTACGAGCTGAGGATCTTCAGCAATTTAAGGATCCCATGAATACTTTGTAAAAAGCTCCATAAAATATAGAGCTTCTTGATGTACCCGATAGGGGATGTCACTGTTTGGCCCTGGAGATTGGAAAAACTGGGGACCTTTGCAGGCAATCTGCTGGTTACCGAATATTTTCCTAATAGCTTTGTGGCGCCCATTTTAAACTGTCTACGGATACAATCATACTTTCCTGTGATTGATACTTGTACACATGCGTTCTCACTTGCCCGGAAGACATTTTTTTTTTGAAAGAACGTTTATTAGACCAATTTGAACAATTACATTTCTTATTATGCGAGAACATGGTATTTCCGTATGCACAAACATTACAAAAACGGAATTAAAACTAGATACTTAAAAAGATATTGTATGAACACATTTGCGTTGCTCGTAATAATTTTATAATCTTATTTGTGTATGCACTATATTATTAAATATTCACTATTTTTTGTAATTTAGAGGCCTGAGGCAAGTTTTTGGCTTATCTAATTAGTTTGTTAGCACCAGAAAAATTGGTCAGTAAAAAAAAACTGGTGTGCCCGGAACACATCGTGTGACACTCACGTGCCAAAGCAACTACCTTCAACGAACTAAACGATAGTTTTCTAAAAACGTGCGAAATTGTTAATTATACCACGACCAACATATCCCCACAGTTTGACACCATTTTTAATGGTGCTGTGTCTGCGCCCGTTGAGCACGAAGAAAACTTCCCTATTCGTGATTTCTGTTTGCAATTCCTAGATTTTCCGACACTTCAATTAAATGTTTGAAGACTGGTTTCAGAGAAAAATATTGGAATCATGAAATTTGGAATGCTGGAATACGACGTGTGTCACGTGACTCACTACATCCGAATGTCACGTGACGCACTACATCCGAATGCCACGTGACGCCCTGACCAATCACACTGCGCACCGTGCAATTTACCAAAATTGTGGCGATAACTTGTTTTGCCAATATTTCATATTCACAAAATTGGAATAAAAACGTTGTCACACCCCCCCCCCCCCCCCAACTTGGCCGTCTTGTTTACCGGAAAAACGTCGAACTCCTGTCTAAACACAGCAAGTGGCGGCGCTCGGTCTTATCTCAAAGGACGACAGGCTGAGTGGGGGGGGGGGGGGGGCGGTTGTCTAGCCTAGTACAATAACATAATAGCAGACTTGCCAAAAGCAATTCCGTCCAATGCCTGCAGCTTGCTGCTGCTGAATCCGTTGCAAAATGAAAACCTAGGATAGCCATTGTCACAGACTATAAATAAAGCCACAAACTGTAAACGAAAAGTAGATGCGAAATATTTTATTAGAAATTTTTTGTAAAGAAAAATATCGTTTTGGAAAATTCCTTGCAAGATATTCCGCATGCTTCAGAGTACCGAAATGATGATGACTGCTGTTCACCAGTGAGTCTCGTGAGGTCCGACTTCTCCAATTCCGCAGCTTAGGAGGGTCGTAGATCCTCACAGCATCAGTCTTCACTGTACCAATTCAGATATTATCCACATCCTCCACTTTGAGGGCTGGGCAAGATCCCGAGGGATCAATGGTGGGACCAAAAATTTTCATCATCAACATATGGGTCATTTCGTGGGATACCAACTGTGGGTTTTGGTGAAGTTTCCCGGAAGCATCTGCTAAAGTCGGTTAGTGGATGAAGTGGGAATGATTTATTGTAGGAATGTGGGATTTGAAACTTTTTAGCCGAGAAAATTTTGTAAACATAAAATTTGTGGTCTAAAATGCTGATTCCTGCGCTGTGAATATGGACAAGAAATGGAAATCAAGGTAGTAAAGGACAAAATTAGTTCATGAAGACTTACGAAAAATCCCATTTTACGCACTAAAATTGGTAACCGAAATAGTACTTTTCGTTACAAGGACGATAAAGTGTTTTGTGGCAACTATGAAGTGACACCGGAGCGAAGTAAGTCGCCACCCTCACGGAAAAAATATATTAACGGAGATATATATGTCTAATATTCGGATATATCTGGATATCTTTTCGGCCAAAAAAACTCTGTGTGAGCGATATCTAGGATATATCTACGTGTATATATCCATGCGGTCATATAAACTGTATATCTTCATTATAAGTAAGATGTATATGAAATATTTCTTCAGCCAAAAACGCTCTCCCTGAGATAGATCTTTGGGGATACAGTAGAGCTCCCTTTATTTTCCGAGCTCGGGGGGTGACCTTGAAGCAATTTCGTGGAGAAAAAAATTAAGGAATCCCCCCACTCTGCCCACTGGTTGGTTGGCGTGGTGGGGGTTGTCGGGAGCGGAAGGGGAAATAAGAGCAGAAGTAAACGGACTATGTATCAAAAGTAAATAGGTTATGTTTCATGAATGCTCGGTCCCACTATTGAGACGCTGCGCAGTCTGGAGCGCATGACGTCGAAAACAAGGATAGACAAAGTACGGGGAGTGGGAGAAGGTTTTTGAGGGGAGACAAGTCGTGAGGGGAGTACAGCGAAAATAAAGGAAGCGGAAAATTAAGGGAGCTCTACTATATGTCTTTTTCCGCACTGGCACTTATGGCCCTGTAAACGGGCTGTAAAGGATGAGGTTAGGTTGGGTCGAGTCATAGAAAGGACTTTTCCGAGCACAGACGTGAAAAGGAAAATTATTTAATTTGCCCACCGTTATCAACGGTCTAAAAATTGATGGACCCCACGTGTCATCGCAGTTGACATTATAATCCGGATTCACCTTTTTCGAACAGTCCATAATCTAGAAACCGCCGGCGTCATTTTTGATAAGCATATTTTCGTTTCCCTGAGGACCTCAATCACGTTAATAAAGTTGCAATTAATGACTTTCCATGGCAAAAGCAAGAAACTAAAACACAAGTCATATTTGATGTTAAATTGACGATGCGTAAAAACCTGTCATTTGAATCGACGGATTGAGGTGATGTGCGAACATGTTTAATGGCGTTAGTTGAGTGAAGGCTAATTAATATTCAACAAATTTGGAAGATTTTAGTAACTGATCTAATTTTCTTTGGATCTTCGAGAAGCACAAATGACAATTTGGGTGATTAGACTTTTTTTCTGGAGGTCTTTTCTTTGGATTCATGAGTTAGCACGTGACTAATCTATTCTCGATAAGATACCGAATAGAGCACTCCAGCTCCTTTAGTCTCCTTTCCCAATGATTAGGGACATATCGATAGGCAGATATATATATATATCTGGCTATACTATTTCACACACATATATATATATATATATATATATATATATATATATATATATATATCTCTGTTTGAAATAATAATATATGGCTATCGATATGTACTTTTGTATCTGTATAGACATAGCTATGAGCAACCTTCCGTTCATCAGCCAATCCGAAAAAAAATTCTGGCCCTGTCGGTAATTGGAACTTAGGAATCCGAGCGATAAACTGCGCGCGCAGCCCACTCGGCCATGCTCATGTCGAATCATAACCTTCGAGTGGCGCCATCTATTGCTAGAACACTGGAAACTTATTCGTACACCTTCTACCATGTAATATTGCTTCGCGATGTTCCTAATTGAATCGTTCAGAATCAAGCTTCAGCGTTGACCACACGTAAATCGATATAGAGAAGGGATTCAAAGAAAAAATTTCACATATCCGTGAGTACCTCCACTTCTCAAGGGTCACACCCACGTTCCATTTATTTCCAATATTTTCTTTTTGATTTTTCAACGGTTATTACAAAAGCAAAGAGATGCACATTGCTCGTAGGGGGTACAATGCACAGTATAAATGTCATTGATAATTTTACCTCGTGAACTCAGCGAGGCAAGTCGAGACTGAAGTGCGACTTCCTACGATTTCTTCACGCGGTGTAGTAGACAAGACGTAGCGGGGCAACCGTAAGCTAGTGTAATGCCTGGGTCCGGCTGGCGTCGTTGTTAGGCTGCTGCCTGCCACACCCTCGCGTTAAGGGCATCGTCTGTCCACCTACAAATGCACTCATGAATTTTTTGAAAACGTGTAATTACAAGCGGGCATTTTTGTAAATTGATTAGCCTTTCTTAACTTCCCGATAGGGAAGTTATTGTAATCACCCCAAAATCGAACTTTTTCATTTCGGCCTGTAACTGGTGTCTTAAGGGTACCAAAATGATCCTCGAAAAATTCCGAGTCAATGGCTGTGTGTGTGTGCCCTAAATTTTGGTCAACAATTTCTCACGAATAGATACACCAATCGAAGCCCTCGAGGTCTCAATCGACGCGTCTTCATGTGACTCAGCCCTGATTAGTTTTTCATGGATATTGGTTCAGAATATATATTGTTATTAACAATTTCAATTGTGCATAACGCTATATCTCGTAAACGGTTGGAGTTAGGGAAAAAGTTTATTAACATAAGTTGTTCCTCATACAAAGATCCACATTTAATGTCTATTGACTTTTTCCCATAATGTGCACAATTAAGGTGGTAGAGCCGTTAGAAAAAAATAATTCATGGGATGAGTGCATGAATGGAGACTAGATGGCGGCGGCGGTCGCAAAAATTGGTCTCTACAAGTATACATGGAGCGACTCAGAATATAATACTTGTATATCATTTTTGTGTATCAATGCTGCCAGGAACGTGAAGTCGAGTGAAGCCGGAGATACGGACTTATTGAACTACTTCAACGTAGTTGTAGTATATTCGTCGGTTTAAAATGCTTCAATGAGACTCAAAGGCTTCAATGAAAAGTAAATGGCCTTCACGTGGAAGAGGGAGTTATCTCTTGATTATGAAAAAAATCACGAAAGGCAGCGACGTATAGAGAAATGAAAAAAAAATCAGTAAATACTCAAGTGAGAAGTCTCGTAAATTGTTGAAACAGACATGATCTCGAAAACTCGAATTACCAAACCGGGAAGTTTGCATTGTGTCCTCACTGAGGGCACAAATACAGCCCACCCACTAGTTGTTTTTAATTTCCCGACAGGAAAGTTATTGTAATGGACCCGAAAATCGAAATTTCATGGAGGAAATCGAATCGAAGAGTTCAGTATCCATCCAGTATTGAAGACCAAAACTTGGGCCGGTATAACTGTGCGCGCTTGAACAATTTCATTTTGATAACATATATATAATAAACATATATTTAAAAAATAAAGTTGTCCGTCCTTCGATTCCCTAAAAAAACATGATAATAATCAGAGACGAAAAAAAAGATTCATTTGCACACCTTACAAGCGAAAGTATTCATCATTACTTGCGTTATAACACTTGTGATAGCTTATATTCATATTCAGATCTCGGATTCCCGAGTATCGTTGGCGGTTTCTGTGGCTCCCTGGAGACAGAAACCGCAAATGTATGTATACCAGTGGCTACATCTCGTTTACAAGACACTCGTCTGACAAATATGTGCAAAAACATCATTTTCGAGAGATTTTTTGAGATGAATTGGTATGGTTAATTACATGATTAAGGTGAGCGAGGGGCTGTAGGATCTGCAGAATGATATACAAGTTGTGTGCTGAAAGTCTGCCTGTATTTAGGGTATAAGACTCATCCACCCACCCAGCCACATACTCATCCACCTACTTACCTACGTATACACCCAACCACCAACCTACCCACTTACGTATTCACCCACCCACTTACCCACTTACGCACTCATCCACCCACTTACCCACTTACGTGCCCAACCACCAACCTACCCACTTACGTATCCACCCACCCACTTACCCACTTACGCACTCATCCACCCACTTACCCACTTACGTGCCCAACCACCTTCCCCACCCGCCCCCACCACGCACCCAACCACCCACCCATCCACTCACCCACCCACCCACCCATCCACTCACCCACCCACCCACCCACCCACCTATCCAACCATCCACCCACCACCTACCCACCCACTTACCAACGCAAGTACAACGCATAGGCGCCTGCTATTGTTACACAGGGCTCTTTGGAGGTGCACCCTGTGTTTAGAAAAACGATAGTTTAACTGGGGTAAGTCGGGTCCGGGCGCGTGGATGGGTGTCCAGTAGCCCCTTCCACAAAAATACTGAATAGCTGCAGGGAGTACAAGGGGGGGAGGAAAATAAAAAAAACGCATAATTAATGGGGAATGATATTCTCCGAATCGTTGACAATTAGCGCGTATTACACATCGTTGGGTTCGGAGGCCCCCCATTTATGGAGAAATTTTGCACTATCCACCGAAATCTTGTTCACATAAAGCTTTAATGCAGCTCTAGGTGTGCTATCCAAAATGTATTCTCATGATAATTAATCTCGTTCACAATTCAACGCTAAGGATAATATCGCGCATTAATGTTGTTGACGGGCCTGGTTAGAGTGACGTTACTAATGACGCTTACTTATAGGAGAGAAACGTTTTATGTAGAAACATTCGTAGGAGCACAAACACAACTTCTCGATTTGTAATTTCTGTTTACCGTTCCTGCATTTTCTGACACGTCAATTAAATGTTTGAAGATTGATTTCAGAGAAAAAAATAGGGATCAAGAAATTTAGAATACTGGAATACGACAGGTGTCGCTACATGCGGCTATGTCACGTGACGCACTGACCAATCACACTGCGCCGCGCGCAATTTAAAAAAATTGTGTTGATAACTTGTTTTGCCAATATTTCCGGAGAACTTGACAAAATTGGAATAAAAACCTTTTCAAAATTGAATAAAATGTTGTCACAAGCGTTCCAAGTAGAAACTATTTGAAACGGGAAGATTCTTCTCCCTTTTTTATGTAAAACGGTAGTTTTTTTCGGAAATATGAAAAAACTAAAAAAGCGATTCCAACCAAAACCTAATCAGCTTTGAAGGCCATAAATACGCTTCGACTGCGTCACACAGCATCTCAATCGCATAATTTGATGGTGAGAAATCGTTGGAGAAAGAATTTGTCTATATACATACACACACACATCCATACATCTTGTTATAAATGGTCTAAAATGGTTAGAAATGTCATGAAACGTGGACATATATTGAAAGTGGAAAATCACAATTTCGTGCCCAACTCAACTACTTGCGCAATATAAATTAGCTCATCACTGGACACTTCCAAACCCTTTTTTCCGAATGATACCTAAATTTATCATTCAGCGTATATCAAGTGAACCCGATAGACCGCATCGATATCAAAAAGTCCATTTGCTGAGTGAAGTTGATGCGGCACGTGTAGAACTATCTCCAAAATTCTGGCCGCGGTCTCTCCCCAACTCCTTCATATCTTGAGCGATCACAGCTCATGTATTACATAATAGATAACGACAGTGTCTTAGCCTCATGATGCGTGAAGCTTAAATAATTTTGGGTTGATGAAGAAAAATATGCGATTGCGGTCTGCTGCGAAGTGCTCTAGGCGTGGATAAATGATGTCGGATTCGGAAGTAAAATATCCCAAATTGGGGATGGAATATCCCCAAGTTGGGGATGATATATCCTTGATTTGGGGGATAAAATATTCTCTATTCGGGGATAAAACATGCCCAATTTGGGAATAAAATATTACCAATTTGGTGATTAAACATCCCCAATTTGGGGATAAACCATCCCCACTCGGGGGATATAACCATCTTCACTTTGGGAATGAAACATCCCCACTTGGGGATAAAATATCCTCAATTGAGGATTAAATATCCCCAGTTTCGGGATATAAATATTCTCAATTTGGGGATGCACCACCTCCACTTTGGGGATACAACATCTCTAATTTGGGGATGAAACATCCCTCATTTGGGGATAAAATATCCTCAATTGGGGATTAAATATCCCCAATTTGGGGATAAACCATCCCCACTTTGGGGATACAACCATCTTCACATTGGGGATGGAACATCCCCAATTTGGGGATAAAACATCCCTAATTTGGGGATGAAACACCCTCACTTTGAGGATAAACCATCTCCAATTTGGGGATGAAATATCCCCAGTTTGGGGATAAAATATTCCCAATTTGGGGATGAACCACCTCCACTTTGGGGATACAACATCTCTAATTTGGGGATGAAACATCCCTACTTTGGGGATAAAATATCCTCAATTGGGGATTAAATATCCCCGATTTGGGAATTAAACATCCTCAATTTGGGGATAAACCGTCCCCACTTTAGGGATAAAACCTTCCTCACCTTGAGGAGGGAACATCCCCAATTTGGGGATACAACACGAAATATCGAATAAAAAAATACAGTTTGGGAAAAAGTCGGTTTTCACTGGCACCGCCGGGACAGTGTCGTGGTATATCTTAAATCGGATCGAAGCGTAAAATAATAAAAAAAAAGAAGATATTATAGTGGGCGAAGTTACGTGATGCTCGCGGATGAGAGGAAATCTATCGCACTCGAAAACACCAACTAATCAAATACAAGTGTTTGCCAGGTGGAGTTTCAAGAGTCACGAGGCTTAATGAGATCTTTCACTTCGGTTAAGTAATCTGGATAAGAAAGAACGAGAACAATTCTTAACAGCCTTGTTGAATGTATTTTAAGCATCATTTTCATTTAATATACAAACTTATCGTCAGGAAACAGGAAAAGGGTATCATCTTAAGGGAAACATGTGGGCTTAGCGTGAATGTAAAGGTAAATTTGAAACATAAATTTGATCTAATTAACATATCAAATACGGTTCGAATGTTCACTCCATTGTAGAGTTTCAAATTCCTGGAGTTTTTACATTTTGAAACTTTGAATCCTGGAATTCTGCAGCGTTCCAAGATTGCGGTACACAATTTTTTTCCATGATTTTCAATGATTTCTCGCGAACGAATAATGAGATCGAGGTCCGGGATGATGCAATCGAAAGGTATTCACTCAACTCAGACCTGATTAGATTTTGGCTTAAATTGGTCCAGTATATATATTGTTGTTAACAATTCCAATTGTTTATAACGTTCTACTGTATGAACTATTAGAGTTAGCGAAAAATTTATATATTTCATGTGGAATGACTTTTTTCATAATTAGCATAATTAAGGAGGCATGGCTGTATGAAGAATTGTGTATGGAATAAGTGAACGAATGAAACTAGCGCTGTCATGAAGGTCGCAATCGCAGCATTTCCATGCAGAATCTCTCACGTGTGAAAATGCATATTTTAGGCCACATGACTTTTTACGCTACCTCGCATAATTAGTGAGATATTGCAAATTTTTGCTAAAAAAAATCAACAAAATTAATCAACTTTCGGAACGAGCTGATCTACGGGTGCATCTCTGTGTGTGTGTGCAAAATAAGTAGCAAAAATAATCCAATGATGTACAATGAAAACCTATCGGGAAGTTGTTGGTATGATCCGGTCCACGGGTCAAAATCACGGTTTCATAAAATCAACACATCATGTGCACTATGAACCTCTCCTAGTTATTCTTTGTGCAAGCAAATTTATTCATAATAATTGAAATACACTCCATGTCTTATTCATTCGTTCAGCTTTACATAATTACATTCTTTGAAAACAATTTCTAATTTCGGCGAAATTGTAATTTCAAAATGAGAGTTTTCGTCTGCTATGAAATATCGCCCTAAAATTGGTTATGCCCCGAAGGTGCAATTTCGCATGAGATTCCTTCAATTAACCCGGTGAAAAAAAGGCTTAAGTTATTCCCGAGGAGGCGCTCCCGAGTGTGGCCTCGGTACGCAGAAAAAAAAGTGGAATCTGTAAAAATTGCATGATGGCCACTAGAAAAATTTCTCATGCTGTCTCAGTGTCAAACTAATTAAATCTGGCTTAATTTGTAAAATTAATTAATCAGTGCTCTTCGGAATTTTCAAAAAAAAATTTCCAAAATGTCTGATGACCCCCCTCCCCCTCCCCAGGTTCATTATTTGAGTTCTATACATCGTTATTGACACTGTTGGCTCAACTTTTAAGCAAAAAAAAAACATGTGCGTAGAGAGCTACACAGAAGTGAAACTTCGTACGGGCCGAATTTATCGAGATGTTATGTTATTCTGTAAATATTCTTTTCTACTGCTAAGATAGGATAGGATCAGTGGCTCTAATATCAGTGTAAATGGGAGGTTATGATTTAAAACAATCCAATTATATCACTACACAAACGATTTTTTATTCTGTTTCCATCTCACGATTGTCTACAAAAGAAATTATCGGTTTGTGATAATTGAAGTAAGAAACGAAAACTTTTGATTAACACACATCCCAAATTATTCCGGACATAAATTATGATATAGAAAATAACACTCGGCACATATATAACGTATACATTAACACACCAGACTGGAGAACAGCTGGCTTCTTAACGTGGATAGAAAATGCGCATAACGCCATCTTACGCCCCGCGTTAAACTATGACGAACGCGTCATTATCGACGCTCCCATGCAACACGTTGTAAATGGGTCTAGATGTTCGTGAATGCTCTATTCTTCTCTCTCTCGTGCTCTCCTCCCAGTACCCCCAACCCGTATCTACATCCTAGCGAGTAAAGTACGTACGCACTCCAGATATGGCGCTTCCCCCTTCCCAATGGTGTCGGTTTCTGCAATATAGGGACTCGCGTGTATTCGATTCACACCCAAAGGCGCCTATAGAAGTTTCAATTAAAAAAAATAACTATATTGTACTTACTTCGACCAAAGTGGACCGTGAAAGAATCCCAAATTTCCTCGATGGATCACGGTTCCGGTTATTGGACTGTTATACTGATTGCTCTCATTCTTTCCGAGTGCATTGAATTGTAGTGCCGGCTTTTATCGGGTCATTGACCATTCGTCCTATGGCATGTACAACTAAACTCCCTGTGGCCCATCCCTCACCCTTCTGTCACTGGAACTGCTCTTCCACGCATGGAATTCATTCCGGGGGTACCGCGTTAAAAAAAAAAAAGAAAAAAAAACCATAAAGAAGGAACCGGAAATGTGTTTCATGTGCTGGGGTGAAGAAAAGGTGAAACTTCCGGCGTCCCATGGGCTTTCATTCATGCGAAAATGACCCATTGAGCTCACTAAACCCAGCACCATGAGGCATTAAATGATTTCCGAATAACCTTCGTAACATAATTCGCGCAAAATCAGAGTTACCGGATGTTGTTTCTTCAAAAAAATTCCAAAGTTTGAGTTGAACAATTACACCCCTGCTTAGCCTACTGGGGCAGTGCTTTCAGTCCCGAGAACGGTTTCAAGTGAACGAGGAGTGCCAAGAATTGTTTACCGTGAGGAGTCCGTTTTGGTTCCGGGTGGAACTTCGATTCCGGGTGGAACTTCGGTTCCGAGTGGAACTTCGGTTCCTGGTGGAGCTTAGGTTCTGGGTGGAACTTCAGTTCCGAGTGGAACTCCGGTTCCGGATAAAGCTTCGGTTCCAGGTAGAACTTCGGTTCCGGATGGAACTGCAGTTCTGGGTGGAATTTCAATTCCGGGTGGAACTCCGGTTTCGGATAGAACTTCGCTCCGGGTAGAACTTCGGTTCCGGGTGGAACTGCAGTTCTGGGTGGAACTTCGTTTCCGGGTGGAACTTCGGTTCCGGGTGGAACTTCAGTCCCGAAAACCATTCCTCGAACGATTCCAGATGAAAAAAATTTTTTCTGAAGTTCCTCTCAATTTCTTTGGATCACATCACATAATTTTATCGACTTAAAAAAAAAAAAGAAAAATATTTCCTGTACTATTTTTTGAAATCTTAAATTAAACTCATTTCGTTATGAGAACTATGACATTTCCAGACTTTCTGCGACCCATGGAATTCCCATTCATGCGAAAATGGTTCATTAAAGTCACTATCACAACTACCAGGGGGGCGGGGGGGGGGGGAGGGGCATAAAATGATTTTTAAATAACTATCGTAACATAACTTGCAAGAATGTCAGCAGTACTCGTTAATTCCCGTATAAATGCCCAAGAAGATGGGCAACACACATTCCACAGAGGAAAATGCAGATACAGAATTGCAAATTCCCGAGGTCTAAGGATGTAATGAATAAATGGTTTATAAAAATAAAGAAGAGACTAGTTTTTTTTTCACTTGTAGAGAACAACCTATAAAGTTCTGGCATAAAGTTTCCATAGCTGAATAACACACACACACACATATCGATGCAGAATTTGTTGGAAATCATTTCCGTATACTTAAAAACCCCAAAACTCATTACAAGGAAATTGGAAATTTGAACATATATATCGCGGGGGAATTCACACATTTACAGCCTTACATTACATATTACATTTTTCATAAGATCCTCAAATTCATTTTCACCCATAAATTATCGCGATATAGAATGACCATTCGTTAATGACCAACCGTCGTCCGTTGCGCGCAAAAAATTCCCAAAGGGTGACTGTGGGCATCACCATGAATTCCAAACCCCCGTCTTTCCTCACCATCGTTATCCGAAAATAGATACCCAAGGAGAGCAAGAGAGGTATCATGAGACGCTTTGGCTTCATAGCCAGTTTGCAGCAGTACGACCATAGAGAAATAACCCATTGGATTACACTTGACATGTCTGTCTACTTTGGACTTTGAAATAGAAGAGGGGTGGGGTGGAGGGGGGGGGACGCGGGGGGGGGGGGTGAAGGCTTTAGGCATGTAAAGAAGTACGTTAGATATTTTCTGGATGAGCCCCTGGAATGTTTTGTACTTCAATTTGAATGGAAGTTGAGGGGACGGTTTGCAGAAAGCTGAGCATATGTATATGGTATTTGGCTTGTATTCGTTATTCTCTCCATTTTATTTTTGTAAAGAATTGTGGAGATAGTAATTCTACACGATGGGAGATTTCATTTGATCATTGCAGGAAAAAAAATCTAGATATATATCCACACACACACACACACACACACACATACACACACACACACACATACACACACACACACACACACACTCGCATACACATACACATAGACACACACATGAACATAGACATACACATAGGCACACACATACACATACACATACATATAGACACACACATGGACATACACATACATCTAAACGCACACAGAGAAAACTCGTAAGCAAAGTGGCAATCTCATGACAGTTTTTTTCCAATGGTTATAATATCTTACCGATATCGCAAGTTCACCAACCTCTTCGGCACCTCCTCTACATCACCACCTCTCCCCCCCCCCCTCGACCCACCCACCGGCGAAAATTAATTCTTTCAATCCATCTATTAACATTTCATAAGACCTAATGTGTCAGCATTAATCCAAATCACCTGTACACCCCCTCCCTCCCCCCACCGCCCCTCCCCGCCATTGTGCTCGTCGATGAGACTTCAAGTCGATACAGTTGTTGCTGTGCAAACACTCATGTCATTTACTATGCGATGGACTGTAAGCCAAGACGATTAATCCAACCCAGACGTCTCCATTTTTCTGAGTAGTTTCGTCCCCCCCCCCCTTCCCTCCTTCCTCTTTTCACTCACTTGGACCTCCTGAAGCAGCTTGACTCTTCAGAACTCAGAGTAAGCGTAGTATATCAAGGGGAGAAAATTCATGAGCCACTGGTGGAAGTGAGCGAAATGGTGGATGCTCAATGTAGGCAGCTGGTCAAACAACTCAGGAGCCTGTTTCCCTTCGGCTTCGACGTATTGGGACAGCTCTGGTATTCCCGGTGGGTCCCGCAACGTCTTACACATCTTACGTATATTACAACTGCTTTCTATGCGATCAAAACGAAGGAATTTTTTTTTAGTTACTTTTTTTCTTACAATCTTTTCCCAAAACGAAATTATTAATTATTTTTCCAAAAATTGTAAAAGTGTTGCTACCCCCCCCCCCTCCCCCCCGTCGTCTGCATTTCTGCGATAGGGAGTACTGGACACCCATCCCTGCGGCTGGGTCCGAACTTTGCCATTCAGGCCATCGTATTTCTAAACACAGGGTAAACCTCCAGAAAGCCCTGTCTCCGATGGCGGGCGCCTGTGATGGAACCAACACTCCCCCCTCCCCCCCCCCCCCCCCCCCTCCTGCAACGGGTTAGGTTCCCGCCCGGCCGTGCATTCTCATTTTATGGGTACCGCAGATAGCACACATAGAACGTTTCTGCTATTGGTCCGAATCCATGAGGACATATTTTTGAAAATATATTCTCCAGCGCCAGGGCGCGAACCTGGGACCTTAGATCCCAGTTACATGTTTGTATGCGCGTGTGTGTGTGAATTTTTTTTGTCGCCGTGCCCCTCGTTCCGTCGCCCTATTGACCTATTGAGTAGCCGCTATTGACCATTCCTTGGGTAGGGCATATCGGGCACCCATCCGTGTGGCTGGGAGCGACTTCGGCTATTCGAGTGACATGCAAAACATTCGCTGGAGACCGGGCGTGAACCTAGGACCTCCAAGGAAGTAGGCAAATATACACTATACCAAAGTTTGTGTGTGTGTGTGTGTGTATGTGTGGGAAAAATTTTCGGTGTAACTGATGATGCGACTTATGGCGTTTACGCGATTTACATGTTTACGACGTTTAGATGAGGGTTCTGCGTGTGTGTGTGTGTGTGTGTGTGTTCCTATGTGAGTGATTTTTCGTTTAACGGTTCCTCGTAAACGGCTCAATCGATCAAAGATATGATGAAAAAACAAGTTACGCGAAAATTGCAGCTGGGTCAAAAAGTTTCTTGTATGACTCCATGAGTGACCATAATTCATTGCCATTAATTTTTTTTTTACTCGGGAAGTAACAAAACCAAAAGATTGAAATCTAATCGCGCCGTGATCCTTATAGCTCAATGGGTGCCCCATGTGAATTTTAGAAGGATGGAAATTTTCAAAAGTCTCGCACAATATCCCGTCAAACGAGTCGTCCCAATACGCACTTTCACTAAAATTTTACCTTCAGAAATGTATTCGCTGCTTGCTTTATGAGATGAGATGAGACGATGGCTTTCCCCTTGATATTTTATTGCAAATTCGCATGATCGGGCCTTACATGGAGAGATACGTGGATTTTGTTTTTTTTTTTCTGAATGAAGATTGGCTGACCACTTCATAATGGCGATTTTGTATTTTTTTCTTTCACGATCTTTTGGACATGAGATGAACATTAAGGCGCCAGATTAATAGATGAAAAAGGGTTGAATTAACATATTTTTGAAATTTTGGGCAATTACCGGGCAAGTTGATTAGTTCCGGAATCGTAATTTTCTGATCTGTGCTTTGAGCTTCGATTTCTTTTTTGTGCTGTGATGGCGGGCGCCTGTGACGCCCCCCCCCCCTCACGTCGGTTCGGTTAGCGTCCGGTCTAGCGCCGGGGCATCGCCTACACCATACGGAATGTCCCTGCTGTTTCAAAGTCCCTCTAATCATTCTAGAGCATTTTTCACAAAATGTCTGTATGCATGTGTGTATGTGTGTTTACGCGTACGTATGTGCCCACAATTTTTGGACAATTTCTTGCAAACGAACCACCCGATTCGATAATTTTTTTTTCAATCGATGCGTCTTCACGCAACTGAGATCTGATTAGATTTTGAAAGAAATTCATGCACTAGTTTCCGGTTTTTTTTTTAAACATGAAGCATGAAAATCGCCAAAAGTTTTAATCAATCATTATTTACGAAGGAAAGTTGTGATCAAGCTAATCAATGTCGCAATTGGAGTCTCTCGGCGTACCTTAGCTTCGATCAAAATTTGACTCACTTTCATGTAGTGAATTATTAGTTATTGGTTGATTTTGAGTGGCGCGAAATTTTAATGACTATTCAAACTTTTATATTCGGTATAGATCCGAAGTTGTCCGACTACCGCCGGCGCATGCGTGTTTGCCCGCATTTGCACAGGAGGGTCTGAATGCGCGATGCGCAGTGTGATTGGTCAGTGAGTCACGTGACATAGTCGCAGGTGGCGACACCAGTTGTGTTCCAGTATTCAAAATTTCATGATTCCTATTTTTTTCTCTGAAACCAGGCTTTGGACATTTAATTGACGTGTCGGAAGATCTGGGTATGGCAAGCAGAAAGTACAAATCGGGAAGTTTGATGTGTGCTCTCAACGGGAGCAAATTTTTTTTTACGCACGTGGAGAGTGGAGTAAATATCGATTATGGAATTTTTGAGGGCGGAGCCAAGGTGTTTCCAGGATCAGGTGTGTGAAACCTTAATGCAGGTCTAGCACACCATGTGGCGTGACAGGACACAGCGAGAAGCTCTTGACGGTGCATGCCAATGTTGCGTTATGGTATAGTAGGCCGGACATGCTTAGAGTGTACGTCTGTCGTTTTTTTTTTAACCGGGAGATTTCATATGCATAATCAGATGAAAAAAAATGAGGGTTCGGTTTGTGATGAGCAACTTGGCTTCGGGACAACGACGGATTATTTTCCTGTGTAATCTGATTATTCCTCTGGTAAATTTTGTACTGGACATTTTGCGGACCTGGAACAGATCCGAAAAGAATCCTCAATCTATATATGCGTTATTTGACCACTCCGTAATTTTTTTCGGATTTCTCGAACTTGCGGTAACGGTGAAACGCAGTTCCGATTCAACTTCCTTGAATAAATTTTGGATTTATATCGAGAACCCTCGACTTTATAGAGAAATGATATAAGACTTTTCTTTTCGCAATAAGATTCTCTATAAAAATTGTTATATGGTATTTTTCCGTAGGATGACGCGTTCATCAGATATTTGAGGTTTCGTGGTACCGTTTGATGAGTAGCGTTTATCTACGGTAGTTGTTTGAAGCGCAAAGTAGGTCGAAAAGTCACATATTTTTGACCATTTCTGACCTTCAAAATATTGAGTTGTTGTAAACTGACCGTCATCTTTTCCAATTGTCAGTAATTAAATCTTGCGGTAGAAAAATCGTCTATATAGATGGAAAATGACGGTCAGTTTCCAGTTGGGTAATTTGTTTCGGTAATTTTTTCCAAAGAAAAACAATGCAAACATGAATGAATCATCAATTATATTTTATCTCATTTCTGTTAGCAATATATAAAACATTTCATACAAACTTTAAATTGACGTGGTCACGCTCGACTGTTCCATTCCTTCGACGTTTTGGCGCGCTTTTAACCACCTGAAAGTTTTCAAATTGGCGTATCGGATTAGAAACAGACTTACCGCGCCAGTCAATTCAGATTCATTGATTAATAACGAAAAATCTATTTAGATTTGTCTATCAAGATGTAAACTGACGGTCAGCAAAAAATGGTCAGTTTTGTAACTTGACATTCTGTGATTTTTTACTGACCAGAAATCGTCAGTAATTGAAGCTTGGTAAGTTACAGGTAAACTTAGCGGCTTGCGTAATTCAACTTGATTTAGCAATCAATTTTGCGTGGAATGCCTCATATACATCATTCTGAGGATTAGCTGGATTCACATGTGCGAGCTCAAGCGGCATTGCGTAATGAGCGTCACCAGGCGCTACAGCGAAATGGTTTTCATCAAAAGACTTGCTGGTACCCTTGTACTCCTCTCACATTTATAATAACTTGTTGACTTTGCCACAACTTCTCATCTTGGCAAATTCTGTCTGATATTTTTTTTCAGTTCAAGTTCCACGAAACGAAACACTTGCGCGTATTGCGAAACAATATTTTACTAGGAGAAAGTGGAAATGTCTAGGAGCACGCGGGAGGTACTGGCAGCTCCGGACTCAAAATGTTAGTCCTTGAATTTTTTTTTTTTTTTACGGGATTCCCAGGCGATCGTGGGATATCGCGGTGAAGAATTTTATTCAGCTGCCATCAATGATTCGGGAATTTGGTTATCCGGAAATGAGAGTTTTTGGAGTGAGATCGGGGACCAGGAGGTCGGAGGCGCAATCAACTTTTACGACTATAGCTGTTGAGAGGATTTTGAAATTTGCGGATTTGGAATTGGGGGGGGGGGGGGGGGGGAATTTGTGCAATTTTTTTTTTTAGATTTTTTGACTTTTTTAGTTTAGGGAATTTTTGCATTATTTTGTTGCTTTGAAATCTTCGAATTTAATTTTTTCAAGTATTGAGGTAGAGTAGTTTGAGGTGGTTTTCAAACTGTAATTTTTGTAAATTTTGCGAACTTCTGAATGATGGCGATGGGAAAAAAGAATTTGAAACTTTCACCCTTAAAAAGGAAACCATATGCTGAGTTTCTTTTTTCCTTCCTGCTGATATAGATTTCACCATTGAGAGCAGACCAGTCGAGCCTATCACGCAACGATGACGTTGACTGGAGTATATATACCTCTCTTTGCCTTGCATATTTTCAACAAAATTTTAAACATTCAAAAAATTTCAAAAATTTCAAAAATTTCAAAAATTTCAAAAATTTCAAAAATTTCAAAAATTTCAAAAATTTCAAAAATTTCAAAAATTTCAAAAATTTCAAAAATTTCAAAAATTTCAAAAATTTCAAAAATTTCAAAAATTTCAAAAATTTCAAAATTTTAAAATTCTAAAATTTTCAAAACTTCGAAATTAATTTTAAAAAAATTACCTAAACTTCTACTATACTAACCCTCAATACGTCCCCATAAATCTCAATAATTCCTCTCGTGTTCGCAATACCGCCCATTGACTTTTCAATTTTCTCCCCTGAAAATTTGATTAGTATCACTCATAATTCGGCTGCTGTGGGGTCTCTACATCAGGTGGAGGGTTGTTGCCATGTGAATTACTCCCAAAGAGGGCCGCACCTCGTCAGCCATTCAACTAAGGTAGTAATTGATTGAGCCGCACCCTCAACCGGGGTGTTATGACCGCAAGCTACAGTGACAATCAACCCTCATAATGGACCATTAATTTTGCCGCTAAAAAATGTCACTGTCCCTTCACATCTACAAAATTGGTACACTCAGACAATCGTTCAATTAAGATTATTAGTCACCTACTTTAGTGTTGCAACGACAGACAAAAAATTGGGCGATAAAGACGACCATACCCCTTACGCGCTAACTCGAGCGTCACGCGTAGTGGAGGGGCGCACTCCCCTCTGCTCGCTGGCGCTGCGCACTGTACTCATTCTCAAAGACCTATTCTCAATTTTTTCAATGAACTTCTGTATAGATAGTCTTGTAAAAAATATATGGAGTGATTTATAGACAATTTTATGAGAAGCTTATGGGATTATTTCGTAGTTGAGTGGCACATGTAGAATTTTTTTTCCCCTCCTCGAATCAGCAATTTCCTACTTGACTCATCCGTTTTCCCTCGGCCAAACAAATAAATGAGTGAAAGAATAAATACGAAATAAAAATATCGCATGAACCCGCGCCAAGGCCCGCGATGTATAACGGGCTAAATATAAATTCCCCGTGACACTTGTTTCGAGTAAATCAAGCCGGTTGAGCGTGGACACTGGCAGGGAAAGAGCGAAAGGAGCGAGAATAAAGCTCGAGGCGAGGACCAGTCGAAGAGGCAGGATAATAAAACGAGCGGTGGATGATGGATCATCCTGGTATGACGCTCCAATGATTTCAAAATAAAATCAGTTTAATGAAAAATTGAAAGACGTGATAAGGAATAAGTATAATTGATGAGCCGAAGTATTGCAATTGGAAATTATAATTTTTTTAACATTTTCCAATTTGTCAAAAAATTTTGAGATTACGAAAATTTTGGCGGGTTTTTAGGAATTTCAAATTTTTAATTTTGTTTGCAGATTTTCGGAAACATTTGAATTTTTTAAATGTTTCTGTGGCGCAATGGTTTAATAGTTTTTCATATGAAAAACAGATCTTTAAGAAGATGTTTTTTTAACCCTCGAGTGTTCGCACCTCTCCACCGAACGTATCTAGTCGCGTGTTCAGCGCATGCGCAGACCGTATAGTCTTGAGTGCAATGTTGCCAGAGCGCTTCGCAGTACCCAATCCAAGGCCCGCCAAATTCAAATACACGCAAAGTTGAATGACTTGAAACTCATCATATATATAACTAATAATTGAAAGCATGATCAATTGAAAGAATTATGGTTTATTTGTTGATTTTTTAAATTCCAAACAAAAAACAACACGAGACGTGCCAATCTCGCATTGCAAAATTCTGTAACGTAACTGGTCGCACGACGAGCGCAGCGCACTTTTCTCTCGAGCGCGCTCCATTCAAAAATTAATGAAAAATATTATGCGGTGAATGTAACAATATGAAACCGAGTTCTATGCAAAGAGGAAAATTTATTTGAGGTATTCCTGAATTGCCATGTCATAATTCATGATATTTGAGTGTTTATCACGAAAATAAGAAAATTGACTGCGCTGGTGTCACGACGCGGTCACTTGGGGGTTAAGGTCTACGACGTGGTACTACTCATCTACTCTCAAATATCCCACATCGGAAAATACGAATAAAAAAAAATGTTCTCTCCAAGCTACAAAATACAAAAAAAAATTGAGTGAAAATCTGAAGATTAATGGAAAACTTTGTAGAATGGTAAGCGCAGGTTAAACATTTCTGAAATATGAATTTCGACATATAAAATATTATCCCCTATTTCAACCTCACTCAAGCCACGATAAGGATTCCCGAGAGCCCATAGAAAATTAGCATTATTCAAAGCAAGATGACCCGCTCGATACCACTTTTACTGACACATGAACTTGAACTTGAAAACGAAACCGATCTCCAATCGTCGATTTCCTTTTCGTTTTTTTTTTCCATCTCTCCTTGTTCTTTTTTGGTATGTCAATGGGTGAGGAAAAAAATGGGAAGATATTTAAATGTGTCCGCTGAGTTTGATGATTATGCTCGATGATATCTCGCGGTTGCATATAAACAGCATGTGAGTAATGTAATAAGTTGAAGATGCAGTCAACGATGTATTCATAGGGTGAAATCGAGAGGAAAACCTTTTGAGCTATCTCAGAAATTGCATAATGTATTAGTGGAACTATTTATCGAGACGTTATCACGATAGGAATAATCTATATGTTGTCTAGATCTGGACAAGGGTTTTTTTTGTTTATCTTTACCAGTTTCTTTTTTCAGAATCAATTGCATTCAGAATTGTGTAATTTCTGAGAAAAATTCTACTCCAGTATTAAAAAATAATCAGAATATTCGACTAATTGAGTTGTAATCTAGTATTTTTTTAAACTAAATAAATAATATTTTTATTGTACTCGCATTAGAATTTGTCATGAAATTTTTTTTTGTAAAGGAAAAAAAAATTCTCAGGTTTTTGAAATAATTTTTACTTCATTTCACTGAAACATGGAAAATTGATGTGGTAATAAATTTCCAAGTTTTCAAGCATTTTTAATATTATTTTTTCAATACAATGTCTGCATGTGTGTGTGTTTTTTTTCTATGGTTTGAGTCTGCAATGATAGAAATCACCTGACGGCACCCCCCGCGACCAGTGGCCTTCCGGTATAGATGGGTCCTAATATAGATATCACCTTTAAAACTAACAATTTTCGTAAAAAAAAAAACCGAAAACACTGGAAAATGAAAGTGTTACCTCCCGTAAGGTTCTCAACGCCAGGGAGCAGAGGGGAATGCATCCCCCACTCCACGTGCCGTTAGACACTGCGCGTAAGGGGTATGATCGTTTCATTGGACGCGGTCGCGCGAGGCCCCAGCGTTGAGTCATCGTAGTATCCCCCTCTCTCTATGGGCACGCCCACTGCGAGCATGGAAGGGGCGCTCCGTAGCTCTCCGTACGCGGAAACCTCAGCAAACAAACTGGAGAGACATAAGAAGTGCGCCGGATAAAATTAAGTTGTGTGCTTCCAATAATGCCAAGTTTAGAACCGTCGCTAATGACTTACTTCTTGATGCAATAAAAATATAATAAATACTCCGGCAAAAAATATACTCTCGATTGCACGAACAACGATTATCTCAATTGATCCACCGTAAAACGATTGAGCATCACCTGGCCAAAAGTTTAGCATTGCCATGTGAAACTTATTTTTGTTGTGTCTTCGAAGAATCTTAAAAACCGATCGATGTCCTGAGTCTACATAGTCCGCTCGTTACATGAGTAAATCTGGCAGTGTTATGCGGGCCACTGTCGTAAAACTCCAAGAACGATCGATCCCCGAATAGAAACCTGAAGCTGATGTTGGGGTGCCGCCGGCAACGTTTGTTTTCTAGTCCTCGTATACAGTAAAATTTTTGTTTCCATCTTATCTCTTTTTCACGATATATATACACAACTGCTTTTCTCTTGCATTTTATGACTATGCAGATGTGTATGAAATGTATGAGGTACTAGTACTTTATTATTGGACAAATGCTGGACAAGTTTAAAAATCAGAATAAACTTATCCGCTATATATATATATATATATATTAGTATGTACATAAATACTGTAGTAATAACTTTACTCTGGAATCTGTTATCAATATCGATAGGTAAATCGATATGCATATCTGTTAGTAAGGATATCGATTCTATTGTGAGAATCGATAGATCGAAATATCGAAGGATCGATATATCGATAGATTGATATATCGATAGATCGATATATCGGTAGATCGATATATCGAAGTATCGATATATCGATCCGAATTACTATCGACCCCCGCTTTTTCTCTCACTCGTTAACGAGATACCACGCTATGAACATGTTGCCAGAGGGACCAAAAATAAATCCAGTTTAAGGTATTTCGCCATGCATCGTAGCGGGAGGTGGCCGGATAACGAGGGGAGAATTTTCGGGAGTGTTCCAATCCAGGAACACTTAAATTAAAAAACACTAAAAATTTCAATCAGATGACTATTTAGAAAATAATTTATATTCATCGTTTTATTAGTGAAACATGACATCGTTTGTTAAACAAACATAACTGTTTGTTAGACGTATATCAAGAGACGAAATTTGTTGCAACAATTGTTGTTGTTGTTAATTTACCCTGTCTTAACATACACGTCACTAATGCAATCTGAACTCACGATAAGGATCTCGGTGAAGTATAAGTGAAGAATTATTCGAATTGATCTTTCAACTTCACCCTTATACCCTCCAGAGATAGGGAATCAAGTGCAAATATGTATTGAATAATAAAATTGTATGACTAAAAAATAAAGGTGTTGGATCAATGAATGGTACTGAATTGATAGAATATAAAGAATTCATCCGCGGTAAATTATTTTTTTCATTTTATTTTTAAATGTGTAGATGACGACTAGCGATATGTACACATGCATGTATAAATGCATATAAAATAGGAGAACAGTTGACTGTACAATCATTGAGAAAGCATCAATGATATAGAAATAGATTCAGTGGAGTCAATGGAATAAATCTAAATTTGAGGGAATTTTCAGTCGCAGTTATTCATAGGACAAACATGGAGACATAATTCATGAACAAAAAATATATGGTGATTTAAACGATGAACCAGACAGTAACTTGGTCATGTCATAAACACACACACACACAGAGCCGGAGCCTTTGTAGTGGGCAAAGTAGATAATTACAGATAAAAACATGTGCGTAGAGAGCTACACAGAAGTGAAACTTCGTAGGGGCCGAATTTATAGAGATGTTATGTTATTCTGTAAATATTCTTGTCTACTGCTAGGATAGGATAGGATCAGTGGCTCTAATATCAGTGTAAATGGGAGGTTATGATTTAAAACAATCCAATTATATCAATACACAAACGATTTTTTATTCTGTTTCCATCTCACGATTGTCTACAAATGAAATTATCGGTTTGTGATAACTGAAGTAAGAAACGAAAACTTTTGATTAACACACACACCAAACTATTCCGGACATAAATTATGATATAGAAAATAACACTCGGCACATATATAACGTATACATTAACACACCAGACTGGAGAACAGCTGGCTTCTTAACGTGGATAGAAAATGCGCATAACGCCATCTTACGCCCCGCGTTAAACTATGACGAACGCGTCATTATCGACGCTCCCATGCAACACGTTGTAAATGGGTCTAGATGTGCGTGAATGCTCTATTCTTCTCTCTCTCGTGCTCCCCTCCCGGTGCCTCGCAAACCGTCTCTACATCCTAGCGAGCAAAGTACGTACGCACTCCAGACATGGCGCTTCCCCCTCCCCAATGGTGTCGGTTTTTGTAACATAGGAACTCGCGTGTATTCGTTTCACACCCAAAGGCGCCTATAGACGTATCACTTCAAAAAACAAAAGCCGTTTTTCGGAATGCTTTCCAATAGAGTTGTGTATCAAATGAACAATGGTGGTATAGCAGGTGAAGAAAAAAATGGCGCTCTACTATTACGCGAAAAATGGCGGGTACCCAGAGAAAAGCCGTAGGGTGATTATTTTGCGTGAATATACCACCCGCAGGAGTGGGTGACGGCCTGGCAGCGATAAGGGTGGTTAGGTAGTGTGGGTGGGGTAGGGAGGAGAGAGAATGAGGATCGCGTGCGACCCACTTTTCCCGCGCAATCGTTTGCCGCGCGGTCGACGACGCCGAAAGCCCCCTTTCAGTCTCGTTCTTCATCTAACCAATTGGTTTGCGACTGCGAGTGCTTGAAAAAAAATCTCTCGTTGACTGGTTCATGCAGAAAAAAAACTGACATCGCCAAAAATTTCTTGGGACAACCTCTGCATCTTTCAACAGATATTTCAATCTTGACATTGAAAATTGGGATGGCAATAATTTTAACGATTATTGCAAATTTTGAACGAAGACTGTTGAGAACTTTTGGGAAAATACTTGAACTATCAACAAATAAATGAATAAAACACTTGACAAATTAGTACAAAATGGTAAGGGCTTCTAAAATAATTATGAATTATCAGCAAGATGATTGCGACAAAGCCTCTAACGTATTCATTATCATCAGCTTGATGAGCTGAGGTGAAGTTGCGTGCCAAGGTGGTACATGCGCTTGAGAGAAGACATAACCTCGTTATCTTTTCCCGGTGGATATGCAAAGGGCAATTTATCGTTTTCGCATTTGCATTCGCATGCAGGGTTGAGTGGACAATGACATGTCTCTTCCAACATGACCCAGCCACCCGCTCCCCCCCCCCCCCCATCGATCCTCCCACTGTTCTACTCGCACACAGACGCACACAACTACCCCATCTATCAAACAGATAATTATGAACATTTGACTAGGCGCATAGTCAGCGCGAGGACGAGAATTATGCGCGTTACTGTAGTGGGAGTGAGACGCCAATAGGGGTACGACCGCTCGAGGGCTAAACCCGTCGTACCTCCTTAATTATGGCAATTATGGAAAAAAGTCATAAGAAATTAAATGTGCATTTCCACTTACAGAGCAAGTTTTGCTGAATAGTTTTTGCCGTATCTCCTACCGTTTTTGCGATAGAGCGTTGTGAACAATTCAATTGTTAATAACAAAAAAACTACTTGGTCAATTTAAACGAGAAACTAATGCGATCTAAGTTCCATGAAGACGCTCTGATTACGACTGCGATGACCCAGATCGTTCCAGCCGTTTGTGAGAAATCGGCAACCGAAAATTCCGATTCCACACATATAAACATATACACACACGCGCATACACATACACAGACATTTGTTCAGAATTCGACGGGGAGTACTTTGGTATCCTTAGAACACCAGTTACGAATCGAAAAGGAAAAACGTTTCTCGACGTTTTACATCATTCTGACAAATTTTAGATGAGGGTTCATTGTGTGTGTGTGTGTGTGTCTTCGTATTCGAGTGATTCTTGGAGAAACGGTTCCCGGTAAACGGCTCGATCGATTTGTTTCTCCTTTAACACAAAATTACCTCTGACTGCTATCCAGGGCGGAAAGGAGTGTCAATGTTGGAAAAGAATTCCTTCAATTGTTATTAACAATTTTAATTGTTCATAACGCTGTATCTCGAGAGCGGTGACAGATACGAAAAAAAGTGTCAAACAAAAGTTATTCCTCTCGCGAAACTACACATTTCATGTTGTATTACTTTTTTTGCTAGGCATCATATTTTACGAGATATCGATAAAAAATCGTAATAATCGATCAATAGTCAAATTTGCGTAACCGATATAGAACTTGACTTCCTACGTGTATCGTCACACATACACACACAATATCAGGAAGTTATAGATGCGACCTGTCGAGGGCCACACTCACGTCCCATTTATTCATTATTGTAATTTACTTGTAATTTATTATTACACTTGACAACTGAATGTTGCTGAAAATATCGACGAATTCACCTGCATTTTCCTATGCACCTAGATAAATCGATGGTCATGGCAATTTGTTGACTGCAAATGTGAACTAAGAGTGTGTTCAACGATCACCTGACTACCGGTCTTTTAATGCTCCACGATCGAATAATTGAGGGTTATCAGAATTGCATCCAATGGACTTCATCCTCCATGGGAGAAAACAGTGCAAAAGGAAATTGCGGTAGAATCGCCGCGGGTGTTTGACCGTCACGAAGAGTCGAACTTTCAAACGATGAATTTATCAGCTTCTTCAATAACTTATAAAAACTGGCCCATGAATAAAATAAAAAAAAAAAAAGTTGGAGCTGCGAGAGAATGCGGCTCATTAAAGGGCCAATAACTTGCTCCGGCGCTATAATATTTTTTCCTGAAATGTCCCCAAAAGCTCAAATGTAAAAAAAAAATTGAGGACAGAACATTTTTTACAGATAAGTCAATTCTCAATAGAAACAAAATTAACTAGTAGGTGGGATGTATTTGTGCTCTCAGTGAGGACACAATGCAAACTTCCCGATTTGGTAACTCGAGTTTTCGAGATCATGTCTGTTTCAAAAATTTACGAGACTTCTCACTTGAGTATTTACTGATTTTTTTTTCATTTCTCTATATGTCGCTGCCTTTTGTGTTTTTTTCATAATCAAGAGATAACTCCCTCTTCCACGTGAAGGCCATTTACTTCTCATTGAAGCCTTTGAGTCTCGTTGAAGCATTTTAAACCCACGAATATACAACAACTACGTTGACGAAGTTCAATAAGTCCGTATCTCCGGCTTCACTCGACTTCACGTTCCTGGCAGCATTGATACACAAAAATGATATACAAGTATTATATTCTGAGTCGGTCCATGTATACTTGTAGAGACCAATTTTTGCGATCGCCGCCGCCATCTAGTCTCCATTCATGCACTCATCACATGAACTATTTTTTTCTAACGGCTCTACCACCTTAATTACGCACATTATGGAAAAAAGTCAATAGACATCAAATGTGAATCTTTGTATGAGGAACAACTTATGTTAACAAATTTTTTCCCTAACTCCAACTGTTTACGAGATATAGCGTTATGAACAATTGAAATTGTTAATAACAATATATATTCTGAACCAATATCCATCAAAAACTAATCAGGGCTGAGTTACATGAAGACGCGTCGATTGAGGCGTTGATGACTTCGATTGGTGTATCCATTCGTGAGATATCGTTGACCAAAATTTATGGCACATACAAACACACATACACACACACACACACATTGACTCAGACTTTTTCGGGGATCATTTTAGTACCCGTAATACACCCGTTACAGGTCGAAATAAAAAGCTCGATTTCGGGGTGATTACAATAACTTCCCTATCGGGAAGTTACTAAGATGTAACAAATAGAGGAAAAAATCGTCGTTTGACTGATAATCGCTGCCGAGACCAAATTCCCACCATCAACTCGACAATAAAAGAAAAACCTGAGATGTCGTAATCTCAATTTCCTCCATTCTTGAAAGAAGAAGAAAAAAAAAAATCTCAAGATAAGATAAAATTTTTTCGTCCACCTGATTTATACTCCTCCACTTTTGGCTAGAGGAAATTGTTATCAGAAAACTCTTTGGTAAGATTACAATTCGATACGGAAAGTGTCGGTGATGAAGGGGGTGTGGTTGGAGGGGGGGGAGGGGGACGAGGCGGGATATAAGAAGGAATCGAGACAAAAAAAGAAAACGTAAGGAACGATGGAACGGGAATGGGCTGGACCAACCGGTCCGCTTCGACTTGCACCGCAGTCAACGAACTCACCCGGCTGCGGTAAGCGTGACGCTGACCTCGGAAGGGTAAATGTCCCATCAGGCAATAGGAAACTTGCATATTTTGTTTTTTTTTTTCAACGGAAACCTCTATACACACCTTAGGTATCGTCGATTAGCCCCTTCATACTCAGGGAAAAATATTCTCCGGCCCAAAGTTGCTTTCTTCCGCCCAATCATCATCATAAAAAATATTTTATTGATCTGAATCTTCTACTGGATAACAATTTTTTTTGTCAAATTTGATTAATTTCAGCATAAATTTTGGTTTTCCAGAATGTGATTAACAATCAAACTTTTTGTACCTCAAAGAATTTCATTTGAGTCATCTGTTTATCGGAAATAAAATGTTTCAGTCGAACAATATTTCTCAGGTCAAATTTGTCAGATAAAAGTCCAAAATTTGGGAAATTAAGAAAATTACAACGTCAACAAATTTTGAAAATTTGAGAAAGATATAACTAGTACTTGAACAAGAGCCACGGAATCTATTACAATATCGATGAATCTGTATTAGAGCCCGAATAATTTCACGCTGCTATATCGCCAAGGGCCTTTCCGTACGGGGTCACCTTGGACCTCATGCGCCGAAGGCACAATGTTCTAACCCCGCGAACATTGCATAACAATTAATCGCCAACTACTCAGGTGGGAATTGACCATGCGATGAAGCTTGATCAAAGCTTGGACGAGGGTTGACTAAGCTTGGCCAAAGCTGTCTTTTGCAGCCTCGGTCAATCTGTGCAGAACATGCGAATGTAACACCAATCCCAGCATAGAGAATAAGCTTCGTCCTAGCTTGGTTACGCAGGTTAATACAAGCTTCGAACTTTATCTTCATTCAAGCTTCGGACTTTATCTAGGTACAAGCCTCGAAATTCATTTTCGTCCAAGTTCCAAAGTTTCTCGTGGTCGAAGCATCGAAATTAATCTTGGTCCAAGCTACAAAATTTATCTTGGTTCAAACTTCGAAGATAGGAACATTGAGGTTACACCAAGCTTAGTTGAACATTCGTTTCCAAGCTTGGGTCTAGGTGGTGCAGCAATCCTGGATCAATATATGAATCCAATATTAAGCAGAGATTCGCTGGAGCCGGTAAATCGAAACTAGGAGAAATA
This sequence comes from Asobara japonica, assembly GCA_026005395.1. Taxonomy (NCBI): domain Eukaryota; kingdom Metazoa; phylum Arthropoda; class Insecta; order Hymenoptera; family Braconidae; genus Asobara; species Asobara japonica. The sequence continues at coordinate 1,784,650 of BQMI01000151.1, read as the reverse complement.
TGCTTAAATCCAGCTTAGTTCAACCTTAGTCCCGAAGCTTGGGTTTAGATGGTATGAGCAATCCGGGGTTCATGTTTGTTAAAGCTAAGATTCAAAGCTAACAAAGCTGAGCTCGGACCAAGCTTAGCACAACATGGTTTCTGAAGCTTGGGTTTGGATGATTCTAGTAAGCTTGGATGTATGTATGTATCCAATATTGGACGTAGATTGGATTCTGCCTGTGGACCAACGCTAGGGACGCTAAGATTGAGACAAGCTTAGCACAAGCTGGGCCAACAAAGCTTGGATATCTTTGATATAACTAAGCTTGGTATGATCTAGGCTTATACATGGGATGAAGCTATGTCGAAGCTATCAAGTCCAAGCTTCGGCATCGAAGGTCGGACCAAGATTGATCTCATCGTTCAAGCTTCGAATTCCCCACCTGGGTAACTCATAAATCTAGTCCGAATATTTATAAAAAAAAATAGAAAAAGAACATAAAGCCATTATAAAAAAAGTAGAAAAAAAAAACAAGACGATGCGTATCGCATAGAAATCGCAATTCTGGCGATTCAGTCGAATGAAACATAATCGAAACATGAAAATAGAGATGGTAACGGGACACATGATTACACTGAGCGATCTATTTTCATGGATGTTGGTAAATCTCGCGGTCGCGTACTCCATTTGCGGTGTAAGCGGCAATTTGACACGATTCGCGTGAGAATTTAAGCATCTGAAAGAATCTGCATATTTTTCTGTGGGAGTTACAACTTCCACTGTATCAAGAAAAAATAAGAAAAAAAAAATGAAAGAAGAATGATAATGAACGGGATGTGGGTGTGATCCTCGACTGGCCGAGGCAATAACTGCCCCATGTCTGTATGTAATTTCCGATTATATCTTATAAATACTATTAGGCGGGAAATTTAATAAATAAGTTGGTTATTTACTTGACAAGTCGTTTCCCGCGAAAGGCGCACTGGCCAGAAAAATTCGAAATATACCTCTGATCATTAATTGACAATATTCCACCAGCTGAGTATCATCATTAAGTGGTGTTCGAATTTCAGTAAACCCAACTATTTTTTTCATAACTTCTTTAGCCTATATTCAGTCATGTATACAAAGTTGACGATTTTCTTGATGGTTTTTTCTTTGAGTTGAGCCATCAATTTACGTTTAATTTTTAAATTCCCGATATAGGGAAGCTCTTGTAATCGCCCCGAAAATTAAAAGTCTCAGAATCATGAAATTTTTACGGTTCTCGAGGTTTCACATGCACCTGATACATTTTCAGTGCAGGGTATATATGTGTGTGTGCGTCTGTACCCTTTTTTCTGCGAACGGTTCCTCTTAAACTGCTCACCGATTTACCTTTTTTTTTTCATCGACGCGTCTCCTGAATCTCCAGGTATGAAAGGAGTGTTTTTGCAATTGTACCATCCGTTCAATGGTTCTTAACAATTTTAATTGTTTATAACGCTGTATCTCGAAAACGGTGACAGATACGAGAAAAAGTGTCCAACAAAAGTTGTTCCTCTCATGAAATTACATATTTCATATTTTATGACTATTTTGGCTAAGCATCATACTTTACGAGATATCGATAAAAAATCATAATATTCGATCAATAGTCGAATTCGCGTAACTGATATACAACTTGACTTCATCCGTGTATCGTCACCGAATCCAGTAACCTGGCTTACACTTCAATTTTACATTCTCTCATAAATTGACAATATCATCAGCCGATTTAAGGTCAGCTGCATCTGCAAATTTCTTTGTCGTGGGGGGGGGGGGGGGGGAAGGGAACACGTTGACTTTTTTTCATAATTTACGTAACATTTGCTCTCCAAGTTCCGGACAATGCCACAATATATGCGCGAACTCTTAAACTTCCGCCCGACAGCAACACCTCGGATCATTGATAATACCAATTCTGTGTAAAGAGGCTCCAAGATAATAGTGATTAGCTCTGATACGATTCACACTTACAACATCCTCTCTAGATAATTTACAGTGTTTGTACGAAGGCATCTGCGCCTTCTTGCAATACAATTCAAGATGTTCAGGCCCCTTTCCGCCTTTATATTGTTTGATTGATTGATCGGTTTGTTGTTATCGACGCATCAACTACAATGGTTCTTAGCGCCGGCTCTGGACTTATTATAGTCGTTAGACGCTCACGACTTTTTCCTCTGTGCCACAGTTACGGATGTTATTCGTTCACAATGAGGGTAGGAACATTCAGTTGTAAACAGTTTTGGTACTCGTTTTGGACCTTTTGGGGGTGAACTGTTTTTTACTTTTGTGGTGCCCATTATTTGACTAAATCAAATAATCCAGAGAAAATCCACCGCTACCTGGGCTTGCACCCAGGTCCTCTAGATCCGTAGGCACCTTACCTACTTCACCATACGACCGGCATTTCTATTATTTGGATGGCTTTGATTTCATTAAAAAATTGAGGAGTCCGAGTGGAAATGGCTTTACAGAAAGACTTCAATTTTGTTTGGATTGGCCTGATTCCACAAGGAATCCATCTGCAATTTCTCTGATCGGGTTCGGATTCAGTTGGACCAGACCTCCAAATGAGCTGCCCTCGCCATCTTATCATTTTTATTAGATTTTGCTGATGTTGAGCTGTTCCCACATGAAACAGACCACTGCCAATGATTCTAATCACGATTCGACTAGAAAAGATTGACCTCAAACTGGAACCATTAGTTTTCTCCGATTGGCCAGCTCCGAAATCGAGCAATCGATTTGCAGTCAGCTTGATCAAGTTCGTATTGGATGGCCCTGACCGCAAACTGAAGTTCACTCACGGACGCTCATTTCAATCAGAACCTGATCAGGTTGAATCGATCCACAACTGATCAACTTCCAATCTGCTTGTCAAGTTCGGATTAGGCAAGCCTACGGCCTAATCGACATACTGAAATCTGCTAGCTGCGAGCCACATTGATTTGGTTCATATCCGCTTGGATGGATGAGAGATTCAGCAGTCTACAACCACTCTAATCAATTTTGAATTAAGTAAAGTTAACCACAAACTGGAGGACCACCTACCTGCGATCACGCTGATCAGATTTGATCGCAAGCTGACCATTGCAACGTAAGTCACCTGCTCAGAATAAAAGCATCATGGTTATTATGCAGTGGATGCCGTCGACGGAAACTAGAATACTTATCTCAACATTGTTGCGGATCTCATTAATTGTGAAGATAATGAATAGCTAGATGGAATTCGTACAGGCAGCACAGAGTGCAGCTAACTGTAACGCCGCGGATGTAGCAGAGTTAAGGACCCGAATTCGATTCCGCAGCAGCAGTATCAATGTTCTTGGCGCCAGAATCACTTTAGAAGCTCAGTGGAAGGATTCTAAGATGTTTCGCATGAAATAGGATGGATCTCACTACAAGCTGCTATCTATAGCGATGGATACATCAGGTTTGAGCGCTTTTGGCGTGATCAAGTCTGGATCACGTCCGGGGTAGGTCCGGGGCAAGTCCGGGATAAGTCCGGATCTGGTATGGATCTATTCACAGCGTTACGCAGTTGACCAAGTCTCCGCGACGTTGTTTCCTTCGGACCTGATCCAAGATCAGGCTTGACTAGATCAAGGTGCTTGCACCAAACTTCCAATCGGAAGTCTCCAGCTCATTTCAATAACTAACTCGCGAGGTCACGAGAATTTCCATAAGAGCGAGGTGAAAAACCTAGTCAATATTCGGCGGAATTACCCGTATACCTGACACTGCCAATGTAAATCCGGCACGTATTAAATTAGCTGACCTTATACCCGTCGGTTAACGAACTTGGCCGGCGACGCCACGCGCAGCCGTTTTATACCCCTCCTCCCTTCCCCCCCCCCCTCCACCCCATTACAATCATTGTAAAAATACTCTGGAATGCTTATGCATCTCATCTCATAAATTCATGATTCCATTAAAATTTAATAACTGAATAAACAAAAAAATACATTGTAATGAACATCATGATCTGCATCGAGATGTGGTGTCTTTGGTAAAATGCATAATGTTATTAAATTCATTCGGCAATTTTTTTTGTTTAATTCAAGTCGAAGGTAACTTTTATTGAATTTGTAGATAAACTGACTTACGTAGACATGTAACGTGGTTTTATTCTATTTGCGGTGTAAAAAACAATTGGGCGTAGAATAACTAATCAGTGATTTGCAAAAAATGGTAATGGTCGGAATGAAAAAAACACACATCTCTATGGAGGTCGTTAGTTGATTTACATTATTACGAGTTTATGCTCATTTTCAATGCCATTTTGCTGAATGAAGCTGTCATTATGTTAAGTAAATTCTAAAAATTCCTGACCCGAAAATATAACACATGTGATGGCAGCACTTTAGTAGCACCGTATTGAAAATTTTTAATAGAGTAATAGAAATGAAATTAAATCGCAGTGATGAAATATTTCAAATCTGTGGTGTTATATTACAGTACAAGTGTATTGAAGGCTTGTAACACTGTATTGAAAGTTTTCAATACAGTAATATAAATGAAATTAAAGCGCAGTGATGAAATATTTGAAATCTGTGGTGTTATATTTTCATCCGTTATATTTTCGCATCCGCGTTGAAAAATTTGAATACGTGCAAGACTTTAATGCGGCAGTTGAAATTTTACAATACCGTAGTGCACTAATGCTACACGGTAGTATAAATTTGAACTCTGTATTCAGAAATTACATGAATTGTAATGTAGTGAAGAATGCATTACGCCATCTTTAATTTTAAATGCATCATGTTGAATTTATCCAATACAGTTGTGTTGGAAAAACTCAACTCGTGCTCCGAAATTTTCGCATCTGTGTTGGAAAATGTAAAGACGAGTAAGAGTTTAGTGCGGGTATTGGAATTTGGCAATACCGCATTGCACTAATGCTACACGGTAGTATAAATTTCGAATTCGACGTGGTAACTGCGGGTTGAAATTTTCGACTCTGTACCAATATAAATTAATTGAATGCCCAATAAAAGCACCGTTGTACCAAAAATAATTAATTGAAATTATCGTAACAGGTGACTGTGAAATTGAAATGACAGAGAAACCGTACGAGATTTCAGTGAAGCGATTGGATAAAGACCAGCTACAAATGACGCACCGAGAAGACACCGACAATCTCAAGCGGTTGGACTTTCGCATGGGGCCCCTATCTATATATATATATAGCTAGGCGTGTGTATAGCATCTGCCAAGTGACTCCCGTGTACCGATCCCAACCTGTCAGATGATACCACCACCGACACATGGACCAACACAATGCCCACATTATTCGCTGTATATGAAAATATACTGCGAAGTTGGTCGCTCAAGAGAGCCAAATGCATCTCACGCCTTGGAGTATCCACTCACTTAAGTACGCACTGCACGTCATCATTCATCAAGTCCCGTTCATTTTTTCTTTCCTCCCATCTTGTGGAATTGCGTTTGTTATGAATTTAAATCATGATTCACGAGTGACTGCATTGGCAGAAAAATCTTTAGAATTATATTTTTAAAAAATGTCGATTCCAGTTTCATAATTCAATCGAGGAATTCATAAGATCAAATGCCAACCGGAGGAAAATATGAGAGATGGTAAAGACTAGGTGAGCCTTCAAGGGTATTGAGGACATTTAAAAAAATATGTGGGTGTGTGTGTGTGTGGCTTTATGCATATAGATCACATGGAGCGGACCTTCGTTAGTTGCAACACGTTTACGGTAGTAGAGGGCGGGGGGCGTAAAACTTGGAGCGTTGCAACTAACGATAACACTCAGGTGGGCTTGAACGATGAGATCAATCTTGGTCCGACCTTCGATGCCGAAGCTTGGACTTGATAGCTTCGACGTAACTTCATCCCATGGCTAACCCTAGATCAAACCAAGCTTAGTTATATCAAAGATATCCAAGCTTTGTTGGCCCAGCTTGTGCCAAGCTTGGCTCAATCTTAGCGTCTCTAGTGTTGGTCGACAGGCAGAGTCCAATCTTCGTTCAATATTGGATACATGCATACATCCAAGCTCACTAGAATCATCCAAGCCCAAGCGGCAGAAACCATGTTGTGCTAAGCTTGGTCCGAGCTCAGCTTCCTTAGCTTTGAATCTTAGCTTTAACAAGCATGAACCGCGGATTGCTCATACCATCTGAACCCAAGCTTCTGAACTAAGGTTGAACTAAGCTGGATTGAAGCATATTTCTCCTAGTTTCGATTTACCGGCTTCAGCGAAACTCTGCTTAATATTGGATTCAAATATAAATCCAGGATTGCTGCACCACTTAAACCCAAGCTTGAAAACGAATGTTCAACTAAGCTTGGTCCAACCTCAATGTTCCTATCTTCGAAGTTTGAACCAAGATAAATTTTGTAGCTTGGACCAAGATTAATTTCGATGCTTCGACCACGAGAACTTTGGAACTTGGACGAAAATGAATTTCGAGCCTTGTACCAAGATAAAGTCCGAAGCTTGAATGAAGATAAAGTTCGAAGCTTGTATTAACCTACGTAACCAAGCTAGGACGAAGCTTATTCTCTAAGCTGGCATTGGTGTTACATTCGCATGTTCTGCACAGATTGACCGAGGCTGCAAAACACAGCTTTGGCGAAGCTTAGTCAAGCTTCGTGCAAGCTTTGATCAAGCTTCATCGCATGGTCCATTCCCATCTGGAAATGAGACCGCACGGCTGGGCGGGGATCTAACCCGTCGCGGGGGGAGGGGGGGGGGGAGTTCCATCATAGGCGCCCACCATCCCCGCACAGAGGCTTCTGGAGGTTTACCATGTGTTTAGAAATACGATGGCCTAAATCGTGCAAGTCGGCCCCAGCCGCCTGGATGGGTGCCCAGTAGTCCCTTCCGCAGCAATGCTCATGAGCCGCTACCATGGCAAGTACAAACGAGAGGGACGGAAAAAAGCTCATACACACAAATACTCACACACATTGAGTGCGCGCGCACGCTTCCCAATACAATTCCTAACCATCAAAGAAACCTTAAAACGTCAAAATATGGAGAAAAATTGATTTTCCAATTTGAGGTTGATTACAGGAACTTCCCCCTTTGGCCAAGTCGTAGACTTATGAATACTGCTTCAATTCTTCACAAAATTGGCAAAATTGAGGGCAACAAATTCATGTGAATTTGCAAGCTATGCAATTTTACAATCCATAAATTTACTACTTTCACCTCCCTATGTTGAAATAACGAAATGGCGGGACATAAATTGTTGTGGGTTTTTTTTTTTTCAACAAAATCATGATAATCCAACTGTCCTCGCACGCCACAGTGCTATTGATGCGCGTGACAAAGGCCATGAGCATAAACTTGGTGAATACATAGCCAGGATAATATCCAGGTACTTCGTGAACCGCCCATTTATATGCATGATTGTATTTGAGTATTCAATGAGTTTGAAACTCAGCAACTCTCTGCAACTTCCATCTGAAATATTGAATCGATTACCGAGGTGAGTTTATCTCCACGAGGCCATTACCAACTGTCATTAATCAAGTGACGAGCAAGGAGTAAATATTGCTCGGCCAATATCTAATGTGTATAATAATCCATTTTTTCATTCTGTCGAAAGATGGTGGGGGGGGGCGGAGGGGGAGGGGGAGGGGGGGGAGGGTGAATGAAAAAAAAGCATGAAATAAAATCATGTCAAGAGTTCTTGCTACTTGGAACGTTAATTCCATGCGGCACATTTTTTCCTTCTCCTTTAATCATTGAGTTTTACGATTGTGTTTTATTAAATTCTCAATTACACAAGCAGGGCAATTAATTTAATTCGTGTGCTAACAGATCAATCAAGGCTGCAACCATCACTAAAAGATTGAATCTCATTTCGTTACTTGAATTTTTTAACGCTGTGTCATTTGACAGGATTAAAAAAAATATGGATGGTGAATGAAGATCATGTAATTAATTACGATAGATCTGTAAAAATTTCATGTTTGTGCTCGAGTTTTTGACTTATCTAATTAGTTTGTTAGCACCAGAAAAATTGGTCAGTAAAAAGAATTGGTGATGGGAATTGACCATTCGATGAAGCTTGATCAAAGCTTGGACGAGGCTTGACTAAGCTTCGGCAAAACTGTGTTTTGAAGCCTCGGTTAATCTGTGCAGAACATGCGAATGTAACACCAATTCCAGCTTAGAGAATAAGCTTCGTCCTAGCTTGGTTACGTAGGTTAATACATGCTTCGAACTTTATCTTCATTCAAGCTTCGGACTTTATCTTGGTACAAGCCTCGAAATTCATTTTCGTCCAAGTTCCAAAGTTTCTCGTGGTCGAAGCATCGAAATTAATCTTGGTCCAAGCTACAAAATTTATCTTGGTTCAAACTTCGAAGATAGGAACATTGAGGTTGGACCAAGCTTAGTTGAACATTCGTTTCCAAGCTTGGGTTTAGGTGGTGCATCAATCCTGGATCAATATAGGAATCCAATATTAAGCAGAGATTCGCTGGAGCCGGTAAATCGAAACTAGGAAAAATATGCTTCAATCCAGCTTAGTTCAACCTTAGTTCAGAAGCTTGGGTTTAGATGGTATGAGCAATCCGGGATTCATGCTTGTTAAAGCTAAGATTCAAAGCTAACGAAGCTGAGCTCGGACCAAGCTTAGCACAACATGGTTTCTGAAGTTTGGGTTTGGATGATTCTAGTAAGCTTGGATGTATATATGTATCCAACATTGGACGTAGATTGGATTCTGCCTGTGGACCAACCCTAGGGACGCTAAGATTGAGCCAAACTTGGCGCAAGCTAGACCAACAACGATTTCATTCCATCATTCAGAGAGACTAGACTTAATGCAATGGAGTTTTTCGAGACAATCAGATGTTCATGTTGAAACAAAAACCTGCATAATATTCAAGGATAAATATGCAAATTCTCAGGCAATCAATCGTTATCACCTTCGAAATTCGTGATTTCTAAATTTTAGTTGCCGCACCTGCTTGTCACCTGTTTCCTCTACGCTACCTGGTCTGCTATTTATTGCCTCGAAAGCCGGATTATGTGCTCTATTATACGACGTATCTTGAATCAATATGACGTCATTCAAAACGTCTCTCCTTCTGTGAGCCATAGTGCGGTTACAGTGATTGAAACAATTAGACTTGTTTTTACAATAATAAAACAACATCAAGTGTTTTCTTCTCCTCCAGTCCCACCAATGTTTTGCCCCTCTACACTATCATCATTTCACAGAGAGTATTATTTCAGATGCATAAGAAACTAGTGGGTGGGATGTATTTGTGCCCTCAGTGAGGACACAATGCAAACTTCCCGATTTGATAACTCGAATTTTCGAGATCATGTCTGTTTCAAAAATTTACGAGGCTTCTCACTTGAGTATTTACTGATTTTTTTTTTCATTTCTCTATATGTCGCTGCCTTTTGTGTTTTTTTCATAATCAAGAGATAACTCCTTCTTCCACGTGAAGGCCATTTACTTCTCATTGAAGCCTTTGAGTCTCATTGAAGCATTTTAAACCCACGAATATACAACAACTACGTTGACGAAGTTCAATAAGTCCGTATCTCCGGCGTCACTCGACTTCACGTTCCTGGCAGCATTGATACACAAAAATGATATACAAGTATTATATTCTGAGTCGGTCCATGTATACTTGTAGAGACCAATTTTTGCGATCGCCGCCGCCATCTAGTCTCCATTCATGCACTCATCACATGAACTATTTTTTTCTACCGGCTCTACCACCTTAATTACGCACATTATGGAAAAAAGTCAATAGACATTAAATGTGAATCTTTGTATGAGGAACAACTTATGTCAACAAATTTTTTCCCTAACTCCAACTGTTTACGAGATATAGCGTTATGAACAATTGAAATTGTTAATAACAATATATATTCTGAACCAATATCCATCAAAAACTAATCAGGGCTGAGTTACATGAAGACGCGTCGATTGCGGCCTTGATGACTTCGATTGGTGTATCCATTCGTGAGAAATCGTTGACCAAAATTTATGGCACATACATACAAACATACACACACACACACACACACATTGAGTCAGACTTTTTCGGGGATCATTTTAGTACCCTTAATACACCCGTTACAGGTCGAATTAAAAAAAATCGATTTTGGGGGTGATTACAATAACTTCCCTATCGGGAAGTTAAAAATTATATTCCTCTTCTGAAGTTTCACTTCTCTGGCGCATCAGCAACTACACGTCTATATTTTGTCCTTCACAATCTAAAATACGTATTATTTATAGCCTGCATACCATACATATTTTCCATAGCCACCTAATCTCAACATACTCTCGTATTTGATACCTTGAAAGGCCGTAGTACGCACTCTTCAAGAAAAGGAGCGAAGCGTCACCGAGTGTAAACGAAACGCGCTCGTGCAATAATTTTTTTCCCCCCTCATTTTCAGCTCTTTATTTTATATTTCTCTCTCACTTGCTCCTATGGTGGCGACATTGGCGCAAGGTGCCGAGCGTTTCAATTATTTCAGGTGCCTCGGCGTACTTACGGCACACTCTACGCCTGGGAATTATTATCGGGCTCATTATCGCCAACTAACATCGCGCAGGATGGCCCAACTTTATATACCACAGTCCCAGCGTCTCCGCATTTTCTTATAACGTTGTAATTTATTTTTTTTCTTTCTCCCCACTTTATTATGAATAAGGTAATACTCAGTAAGAGGCGCCTGCATGGCTCAAGGTGGATAATTAATGCTCCTATCCTTGGTTATATTGGTACTAATGGAGAGATGATTGATAGCGAATACATGACTACACTGACTTTGGAATTCATTGTCGACGCGACTAGTCTGGAAGAATTCTCATGATTTCGTTATGTATCTTTATACTGCAAATGTAATGCGAGGTAAACGTGCTCCATGCGATAATTGTCTTCTTCACTATTCATGTTTGCAATGTGCACGGAGAAAAAAAGAAGTTTATACAAGAAAAGCAATTCCACATGCAAAAATACACATTTTTTGTTGAGTGGTTTTTTTTCCATAATTTCGATAATTAAGGAGGTATAGTCGTTTGGGCAAAAACAGATGCACCACGTGAATTATGGCACAGCCAGGTCGGGAATTCGAAGTTTGAACGATGAGATCAATCTTGGTCCGACCTTCGATGCCGAAGCTTGGACTTGATAGCTTCGACATAGCTTGATCCCATGTCTAAGCCTAGATCAAACCAAGCTTAGTTATATCAAAGATATCCAAGCTTTGTTGGCCCAGCTTGTGCCAAGCTTGGCTCAATCTTAGCGTCCCTAGCGTTGGTCCACAGGCAGAATCCAATCTACGTCCAACATTGGATACATACATGCATCCAAGCTTACTAGAATCATCCAAACCCAAGCTTCAGAAACCATGTCGTGCTAAGCTTGGTCCGAGCTCAGCTTTGTTAGCTTTAAATCTTAGCTTTAACAAGCATGAACCCCGGATTGCTCATACCATCTGAACCCAAGCTTCTGGACTAAGGTTGAACTAAGCTGGATTGAAGCATATTTTTCCTAGTTTCGATTTACCGGCTTCAGCGAAACTCTGCTTAATATTGGATTCATATATAAATCCAGGATTGATGCACCACTTAAACCCAAGCTTGGAAACGAATGTTCAACTAAGCTTGGTCCAACCTCAATGTTCCTATCTTCGAAGTTTGAACCAAGATAAATTTTGTAGCTTGGACCAAGATTAATTTCGATGCTTCGACCACGAGAAACTTTGGAACTGGGACGAAAATGAATTTCGAGGCTTGTACCAAGATAAAGTCCGAAGCTTGAGTGAAGATAAAGTTCGAAGCTTGTATTAACCTGCGTAACCAAGCTAGGACGAAGCTTATTCTCCAAGCTGGGATTGGTGTTACATTCGCATGTTCTGCACAGATTGACCGTGGGTTCAAAATACAGCTTTGGCGAAGCATAGTCAACCCTCGACCAAGCTTTGATCAAGCTCCATCGCATGGTCAATTCCCACCCGGCCACCAGAAATTATCATCACAATTTTTTCACTTAGTTATGCCGCGCATGTTCTATCACCAACTAAATGAAAATTTAACCGTGCACCTCTTTTGACCTAAAAAACAAGCCCTTGAAGGTTAAACACTTCCAGGACTTTCACGTGCGCGCAACATTTACAAATAAAAATAATTGAGTAATTGTTGTTTTGATTCGCCTCGCTGGTGTAATTACGCGTAACGAAGGAGTCGGTAAACGACGCGTGATGTCAGATGATTATTATTACACGCACATTTATTTTTAAAAGCAACTATGAAAATAGTGAAAGATCCAGTCGAGCGGGAGTCGGACCAGACAAGCTGGCTGCATCCCGCCTCGTTTTTTTTTTCACCTCCCATTGACTAGAAAGGAAACCATGGCGATTATCATCACGAAATCCATATATATGAGCAATGGTGCTATCGGCGATCTTGGGAGTGCTCGTGCCAGTAATTTCTGAGCAGTGGAGGAGAAAAATTGTGGCTAAAAATATTACACTGCAGGGAGATTTTCTCGTGCTTCTTCGTGATTGACTTCGACGAATCCATTCGATACGCTCAGTAGCTTATCCAAAAAAAAAACTACATGCGCGACGAAAGTGAAACTACGCAACAGCAATTAAAAAAATATATATTTTTTTTAAATTAACATTTAAATGCCAGTCATTATCAAAATTTTGGAGGTTTCAATATTTCTCGATTTTTTTTTTCAACTTCCCGATCCCAGAGGGAAGTTATTGTAATCACCCCGAAAATGAAAAGTCAAATTTTCAAGAAATTTTCACTTTTCTCGATGTTTCACATCATCCGCACACGAATTTAGAGAAGTGTCTGTATGTGTGTGTGTGTGTGGTCAAAACTTTGTTCAACGTTTCCGGCGGGACCACTGGACCGATTTATCTTTTTTTTTCTGATCGACGCGTCTTGCTGGTCTCCAGGTCTCACAGAAGCGATTTGTCGAAAAACTGATTCTTTCAATTGTTATTAACAAATTGAATTGTTTATATCGCTCTATCGCAAGAACGGTTCGAGATACAAAAAAAAGTGTTTAATGAAAGTTGTTCCCCGCAAAAAAATACACATTTAATATCTTATGACTTTTTTTCACGCATAATTAATTAATTAATTAATTATCTTACACGGGAATCAAACTTGAACTTTTCATTTTTTTTGTAATCGACACGTCTCACTCGTGTTCAAGTGCGAAAGGAACGCTCTTCCCAGAAACTGATGCGGTCAATTGTTATTAACAAATTGCATTATTTATATGGCCCTTTCATCATACCTCATCAGTCGAGGGTGTGTGTGTGTGTGTGTGTTTGTAATCTCTTCAATTTTCGCAATCAACCAAAATCATTTCTTCACCCCATAATTTCCCGGCTAATTCACTGGTATGTGAATACTTTGACTTTTAAACTGATTGGAAGAAAAAAGGTGTATTAAAGCAGCAGTGTACGCTCTAATGTAACAGCAGAATAGAGTATGGTACTATGGAACGTGTTTTCCGGCCTCTCTAGGGATGGCAAAGGTTAGCCGAGTGACTGGCATTGTGGTTGGATTATGAATGCTTCAAGAAAAGGCGACTCATAACATAATGTTAACACCCCCATTATTAGAGCGGGCATGTCACAATTTTTTTTTTTTTTTTTTTTTTTTATTCACTATTCACTAGCCGGCAAAATATTGAGGTACGTTCCAATTTCGCCTTTCATTCCCATGCACGTGATTCGAAAAAAAATGCCTGAAAAATGATCGCTAATGGAAATGCCAGGGAATTGATCGATATTGTATTGTGGAAAAAGGTCAGGCAAGAATGGAAAGACAATTTGCTGGATTTTCGACGAATTTCTGGTCAGCAAAAAATGACAGAATGTCAAGTTACAAAACTGACCATTTTTTTCTGACCGTCATTTTACATCTTGATAGACAAATCTAAATAGATTTTTCGTTGTTAATCAATGAATCTGAATTGACTGGCGCGGTAAGTCTGTTTCTAATCCGATACGCCAATTTGAAAACTTTCAGGTGGTTAAAAGCGCGCCAAAACGTCGAAGGAATGGAACAGTCGAGCGTGACCACGTCAATTTAAAGTTCGTATGAAATGTTTTATATATTGCTAACAGAAATGAGATAAACTATAATTGATGATTCATTCATGTTTGCATTGTTTTTCTTTGGAAAAAAATACCGAAACAAATTACCCAACTGGAAACTGACCGTCATTTTCCATCTATATAGACGATTTTTCTACCGTAAGATTTAATTACTGACAATTGGAAAAGGTGACGGTCAGTTTATAACAACTCAAAATATGAAATGGAATTGAAAAGTCACTTGAAAAATAATGTCTAATCAAAATTCCGTGAAATTAATCGATACTGGTGCATTGGAAAAAGGTCAGTTGTAAATGAAATACAATTGCACATTAATGAGAAGGGAAATCACTGGTGCAGATGACTATAAATATCACTTGCATTGAAATAAAGGCCGCTGAAGGAAGTTGATTCGATCGTCTACCCACCCATAGTGGCCGCATCCACATAAAACGTTATTGGAAGAGGTCATCGGGTCCCAAACACCTCCATATTCATCAGGCGAATGCGCTCTTCCGTTAACGTCTGATCCCAGGGCTATTTCAACCTGTCTTTATTAACCCGAGACTAATGCACAATGTGCGGTAATTTTTCATTCGCAAGCGTCATTATTGATTTTTATTTAAAGAATATATGTAAGGAGACGGGAATTTTTTCCAGTGACTTGTCTCAATTTTCTGTAATTTCATGCACTTTAGTTGCATCAGTTTATGTGGTATACTTTCTAGTTATTTATCGCAAATTTTTAAAGAAAAACTTGTTAGACCTATGTACTGTTATCATTTGCTGTAACCGTGGTGAGAAAATTTTGAAAAAAATCTGCTTTTCAAACAATCAAAAAGATATTCGGCAAATGTTTTTAAAATGCCCATAATTTTTAATTATTATATTATTTAATTGACTGTTGTTATTATTGTTAGGTTTGGTTCAATTGACCTTTGCGGTCTTATTGGTCCTTATTCGCCCGAAGTACACATACTGTTTTCATAATGTAGGAGTCCGGCCGCGCGCGCTTCCTTTTTCCGCCGCACTGACTGGTGGCGCGTCAGTTTCGGTCTTACGCTTTTCGATAATTCCGATATATATCGATATTTTCTTTGCTCTCTCCTTCTTACTGTACGCGTTGGGCCGGCGCACCCCGCGCAGTTCCATTTCCCGCCGCACTCACTGGTGGCGCGTCAGTTTCGCTCTCACGCATTTCGATAATTTCGATATATAGCAATATTTCCTCTGGTCTCTTCTTTTCGATAGACGCTGTTTTGGTAACAGCTTGAAACGGGAGATACCATGAAATTTCCATTCCTAATTTTCGGCGCC
The DNA here is from genome assembly GCA_026005395.1 of Asobara japonica. NCBI lineage: Eukaryota > Metazoa > Arthropoda > Insecta > Hymenoptera > Braconidae > Asobara > Asobara japonica. The sequence continues at coordinate 1,769,240 of BQMI01000151.1, read as the reverse complement.
ATCGCAAAAACTTTCGCTTTGGGAAGTTAAAAAAAGAAAATTGCTGTGATAATAAAATGACATTATTCGAATCCAGTTCCTCACTCAGCGCTCATATTTATTACCCATAAATTCTAAAATATTATATCGGTAACCTCTGAAACCACATCCTCGAACCTTTCCACGATGATTTTACCCCGGGGGTTATCATTGTCCTGTACAGTTGACTACTTGCTCTGGGTCAGTGCAAACAAACTCGTAAACACACTATCTCCATTGGCTCGACACTTCAACTCGATCATTCTGTAACAAATGCGATAACTCCTTGTGCAATAATTCTTTTCCCTCTCCTTCTTTCCCGCTCTTTGCAATCTGGTGTGGAAAATTGTGCATGCACTAACGCGATTGTCGTCAATTTTTCCTCAATAATTTCCTTTTTTCTTGGAATAATCGGGAATGTTTTTCTGAGATTCTAAGTTCAAGGTCTGGCCATGCTACCTTGTGTACTTATAGTTACGAGTGCTGTTGTTTACAAACACATCGTAGGGTTACATGTCTAAATATTACGGTATGATAATATCCTATAGTAAAAAGGAGAGACGACAGGAGATATCGATATATATCGAAAAGCGTAAGACCGAAACAGAGGCGCCACCAGTTAGTGTGGCGGAAAAAGGAAATGCGCGTGCGCAGCACGCGCCACCGGACTCGTCACAGTAAACAATATCACGGTAAAAAATATTACATATCGCAGAATATTCCAAGTTATAACAAATGAATTATTTGTCAAAAATATCCGAAAATTAAATCTTTGACATTTTGGGATGGTGGTACCACCCGCAACTCCCCACTCGGCTGCGGTTAGTACACAAGAATAAATTAATATAATAATATCACTCCGTAAAATTACTTACCGCAATAATTTTGCGTAATAGTTTTTACCGTAATATTTTTGCGTAATATTTTTTACCGTAATATTTTTGCGTAATATTTTTTACCGTAATATTTTTGCGTAATATTTTTTACCGTAATATTTTTGCGTAATATGCGATATAGCGGGGCCCTACAATATGACCTTTAAAGTCATCAATAATATTCTGTTCATCGAAAAAAATTAGACCAAGCTCTACCGTAAATGTCCGTAATTATAAAAAAAAATCAATGCGATAAACCATTTCCTCCACAAAATTCATGAAATCCATTTACTCAAGTAACAAAGATATCTAATGATTAAAGCGATTAATGATAATGTTAAATTAATGAATTCATAAATAGTTTCTCAATCTATTGGTCTCAATAATAACTAAAGAAGTTGAAGAATAATACTCAACTGAAGATGAAACGGATACATTAGAATGTGAGAATCGTTGCATAAAGATAAATCATTTGCTCTTAATAAACAGTGTAATGATAGCCAGTGTCTGAAGCCGAATGCGATAATAATTCATAACGTAACTGGTGTGTATTATTAGCATTTCTGGCTGAGTGCACATATGGAAAAATAAGGAATATCTCTACGACGCTAGGGAGGGTATCGACAAAACAGTCGTTTGGGGTAAGCGATGGTCTTGTTATTCAAGCGTAATTGATGCTGGATACTTGGATAGCTAGTGTCATTATACGAGAGATTAACCTTCTACAAGATAAAAGATTTTAAAAATCTATTATTGTGATACATAAAAAAAGTTCTCTTGGTATTTCTCAATTTTGGGTTCTAAGCTTATTCTGTATACCGTCTCACACACACACACACACACACAGAGTCGGGTCTCTCATATAATGCCTAGAGTATTTGCCTACTATGTAAAACCTAAGCAGGCAGACTCTGTGAGTGCTATCCGTGGCTGCAGTGAGTCCGCAAGGTCGGTGGGGAACCTAACCCGGCGCTAGGAGGGGGGTCCATCATAGGCGCCCCCATCATAGCCCGGGGGTTCCTGGAAGTTTACTCTGTGTTTAGAAATACGATTGCCTAAAAATGGCGACAGTCGGCCCCAGCCGTATGCGGATGGGTGTCCGGTAGGGCCATAGTGAAAGAATGCTCAGGCAGCAGTTACCGTGGGCCGTGCAAACGAGAGCGACGGAGACAAAAAGGGAAACAGTCGGTCTCGGGTTTTGGTGTAGTGGGTGGAGTATCTGCTTACTACGTCAAGGGTCCGTGCATAAGGACGCTACACCGGACGGGAACCCAACCCCAGGTGCATGGGGGGAGGGGAGCGTCACGACGTGATGAGCGACTGCATTCAGGCGGACGTGTGCTTATATACATATATGTGTGTGTGTGTGTGTGTGTGTGTGTGTGTCCGAATGGTTCACCCTGATTTATCCACTCCTGTTTGTCCATTAACTCCTCGAAATTTGTCTGGAATAAGTAACGGCAAAATATCTAAAATTCCACAAATCACTTCTAACAAAATCAAGACAGATTTGCTCTATTAATTATCCTGACCTGGCCAACACATGGGCACTCACCTACAAATTGCAATTACGCATTCAACCACACCGCCGCGTGCATACGCGTGCTCCCACTGGGCCCCACCATAGTAAGACTAAAAAAAAATACCATACAGAAGTAACACCCTGCTTTACGGAAAGTGGACTGCTACGACGACCCCGTACCCGCGATATCCATGATTCATGTCCACAGCTTTTAACATAAAATTAAAAAAAAGGCAAAAAAAATACAGTCTCTCCATAAATCCTATTATCGTAACTTCCAACTTCACTGCTCACTCGCAACTTTTTATTCCCACCTAATCACCTTCATCTGCTTCTTTATGCTTCACTCGGAAAAAAATACGGGATTTTTTTTAAAGAGAAAATAACCTGTATCGCTCACACCCAACCATAAAACTAGCAGGACTCCAGACGTACACTTCCATATTATGGGTTTTTTTTCTTTTACGATCTAAGGGTTTTTATCAATTTTGGTTGTAATTGACTTAGATTTTTTTAAGCCGCGTAGAGAAAAATATAAGTCAAATTATACCTGAAAATGTAAGAAAATCATTTTGAAACTATACGAATATATCCCTCTTATTTATCAGCAGTTATTGGCTGATATACAGAATATTTTGCTGCATTATATATGTGAGAATATATATGCTATTTATATCCAGAATTATAAAAACCTGTACGTGTTTGGTACTCTTAAATTATAATCTAGAAAGAGGGGCATATATATATATATACTTGAACAATATCAAGTTCATGAGTCCATGATCATAAGGTAGAGACAAATTCCACTCGTACAATTTATGCCGATCTAAGTTTATGGAAAACCATCGAAATTAACTTCCCGATCCCAGAGGGAAGTTATTGTAATCACTCCGAAAATGAAAAGTCGATTTTTCAAGAAATTTTCACTTTTCTCGATGTTTCACATCATCCGCACACGATTTTAGAGAAGTGTCTGTATGTGTGTGTGTGTGGTCAAAACTTTGTTCAACGTTTCCGGCGGGACCACTGGACCGATTTATCTTTTTTTTCTGATCGACGCGTCTTGCTGGTCTCCAGGTCTCACAGAAGCGATTTGTCGAAAAACTGATTCTTTCAATTGTTATTAACAAATTGAATTGTTTAGATCGCTCTATCGCAAGAACGGTTCGAGATACGAAAAAAAGTGTTTAACGAAAGTTGTTCCCCGCAAAAAAATACACATTTAATATCTTATGACTTTTTTTCTTAGCACGCATAATTAATTAATTAATTAATTATCTTACACGGGAATCAAACTTGAACTTTTCATTTTTTTTGTAATCGACACGTCTCACTCGTGTTCGAGTCCGAAAAGAACGCTTTTCCCAAAAATTGATGCGGTCAATTGTTATTAACAAATTGAATTATTTATATGACTTCATCGTAAGAACGAAGAGATACGACAAAAAGTGTCAAAGAAAGGTGGTCCCCACATAAAAATACCCATTGAGATCGGGAAGTTGTTGGTTCGACCTCTACGGGGTCCCACTCTCATCCTGTTTATTTCCCCTTCCCCCCCCCCCCTCCCCCATCAACTTCACCTTCTTTAGCTGCACTTTCTGCGAAAACGCGAAATTTTTCATGTGAACATATTCCGGTATCGCTTACACCCAACCACAAGGTGTATACGTGCCAGAAAAAAAAGGAAAATAAACATGAAGTTGAGTCGTGAAGTTTTAACTCGGCGGCATTTGTTGCATTATGGCTTCCTCGTCTGCGACGAAGTTTTTTTTAGTTGAGTTCATTTCACACTAGGTTTGTTTTACCCCGCCAGCTACAATGCAAGATTCTTTTTTTGTTTCTCGTCTGGAACTATTGTATTCTTCTGCATTGGAGCACTAAACTTTTTTATGTTAGGATAACTAATTTCGGTTAAGTGAATCCGAAAGCAGTTCTCGGAAATACATTTCCAGGAATTTTCCCCCTCGATCAACGCCTATTGAAATTTTTTCTGGGAATCTCTAGGAAAAACCTTCCAGGAACAATGTTCCGGGAATGATTTTCCCGGGACGTTCACCCTGACTACCCTTTTAACGAACGCAGTGCACTTGCAATAACTTCGGTTCGGGGGCTGCGATTTGCGCGCACGCCGAGTTATAGATTACCCCCACCACGCTTGCAGTGGGCGTGTCCACAGGCGGAGGGGGATAATATGATCCCCCCTCCGGGAGAAGTTAGGTTTATTATATATATACATATATATCACATATTTTAGGGCCCAATATTCAGCCCTTTATGAACCCTTTCTACTCCATCTTTGGGAACTGTCAACGATATTTGGAGTTGGAGAAAAGAAGTATCGTCAATCAAAATTTAATTGATGTCAAACGAAGCCGTTATTACAGTCTCATAACAATAAGGTATCGTAATAAGATCAGGTAATTGGATAAATTAGTTGTGATGGATTACTTGAGAAAGATCACCAAAATCTTTGGTCACGCACGGCAATGCCCACACGCGCATGCATACAAATATGTTCTAAAAATTGTTTGAAAATTCCTTATTGTGTTATTGTGTTAACAAAAAAAAGTTGAAAACTTCAGAGGAAAGTTTCATATTTCCATTTAGATGCCAAGAATATTGCTATTCTTATCAGTTTTCCATACCATCTTCATAACGACAATACCCAGGTGGGAATTGACCATGCGATGAAGCTTGATCAAAGCTTGGCCGAGGCTTGACTCAGCTTCGCCAAAGCTGGGTTTTGAAGCCTCGGTCAATCTGTGCAGAACATGAGAATTTAACACCAATCCCAGCTCAGAGAATAAGCTTCGTCCTAGCTTGGTTACGCAGGTTAATACAAGCTTCGAACTTCATCTTCATTCAAGCTTCGGACTTTATCTTGGTACAAGCCTCGAAATTCATTTTCGTCCAAGTTCCAAAGTTTCTCGTGGTCGAAGCATCGAAATTAATCTTGGTCCAAGCTACAAAATTTATCTTGGCTCAAACTTCGAAGATAGGAACATTGAGATTGGACCAAGCTTAGTTGAACATTCGTTTCCAAGCTTGGGTTTAGGTGGTGCAGCAATCCTGGATTTATATATGTATCCAATATTAAGTAGAGATTCGCTGGAGCCGGTAAATCGAAACTAGGAGAAATATGCTTAAATCCAGTTCAGTTCAACCTTAGTTCAGAAGCTTGGGTTTAGATGGTATGATCAATCCGGGATTCACGCTTGTTAAAGCTAAGATTCAAAGCTAACGAAGCTGAGCTCGGACCAAGCTTAGCACAACATGGTTTCTGAAGCTTGAGTTTGGATGATTCTAGTAAGCTTGGATGTATGAATGTATCCAATATTGGATGTAGATTGGATTCTGCCTGTGAACGAACGCTAGGGACGCTAAGATTGCGCCAAGCTTGGCACAAGCTGGGCCAACAAAGCTTGGATATCTTTGATACAACTAGGCTTGGTTTGATCTAGGCTTATACATGAGATAAAGCTATGTCGAAGCTATCAAGTCCAAGCTTCGGCATCGAAGGTCGGACCAAGATTGATCTCATCGTTGAAGCTTCGGATTCCCTACCTGGGTAGTAAGGAGAAAGCTATGAAGATGAGTGGCCGTCAGGAGCTAAAGGTGACTGATCCGAGGTACACATATTGTTCCATAAATTAGGAGTCTGGTCTCGCGTGCTTCGCACGCGCATTTCCGTTTTCCGCCGCACTGACTGGTGGCGCGTCGGTTTCGGTCTTACGCTTTTCGATACTTCCGATATATATCGATGTTTTCTGTGGTCTCTCCTTTTTACTGTACGAGTTTGGCGCCACGTACTTCGAAATATAGCTATTGAAATGTTGTCGCCACTTTCAAGGACCAATGAATTTTTATGATGAAATAACCCAGTTTTGCACGCGACCGCAAAATGGTCCAGCGATGAGTTCTTTTAACGAAAAGTTGATTTTAATCAAAGCCAATTTTTCTAGTAGTTTTGGGATTAAAATGCATGCGCGAGGGACATAACACTTGGGACACTGTCTCATAAGCGGTCTTCTGGACTGGTACGTACATTGCATGGCCTATTGCATGGATATTTGTGAAAGGGGTGACGTCAGGCACCGGCAGATCATCACCAAATTTTCACCATCGCAATGCGCTATCCTCTGCTCGATGGTTTCGCGCGTTTGCATATCTACTTAAAACATCAATGGACTTCCAGGCAAACCAATTAAACTCACCATTGCCAGTTTCATTTCAATTCTTCACTCGTTAAAAGTTTTGGAGAAGATCTAATGCAGAATACCAACGCAAACTGATGTAAAATTTATCAAAATCAAATTTTTTTTCCCCGAGTTTCCCACAATTTTTTAGCACACAGTATCTTTGGTCAATCATAAATCGAATCTTAAAATCACTTTTTTCTATGAGTGTTACAAAAAAATTCATAAGACAAAAAATGTTTGTTTCTCCATGGGGAACAACTTTTATCTAAAACTCTTCCATCGAACTCTTACCGTTCATGTAATAGAGCGTTATAATCAATTGAAATTGTTACCCAGGGATATGTCCCGAACTATGAAAGTTATGAAAAAAGGCGTAAAACATTATGTGTGTATTTTTGTATAAGGAATAACATTCATTATACACTTTTTCTCCTATCTCTAACCGTTCTCACGATAGAGCGTTTTAAATAATTAGAATGGTTAATAACAATTAGAGGAATTGTTTTTCAAGATTGACACTCATTTCCCGCCTGGACATCAGTGGGAGGTGATTTTTGGTCAAAGGAGAAACAAATCGATCGATCACACACACACAGAACCCTCATCTAAAATTTGTCAGAGTGATGTAAAACGTCGAGAAAAGTGAAAATTTCCCATTTATGAGCCTCTTCATTATCGGGGTCATTACAATAACTTCCCTAAATCGGGAAGTCAAACATTGACGTATCAAATTAGCGAATAGTCACTAAATAAAAATATATGTTTTAACAAAATATATTTGGCACCCAATTATTTTGTCAATAGAAAAACTCAATCTGTTTATCCTTTCAGTTGTAGAGTAATACCGCAGATCCGTCATGAATAAAGAAAAATTTCTCTAGAAAATTTTCTATTCTGTGTTGAAATTTACCCGCTGTTAAAAGACAAATTATCAAATGCAATTTCAAGTTACGCCATTTTATCGTGAAGGGCGGTGCAGGAGGGATGCTGTGCGCAGTCTCGGTCATCATCTCAATGGAATCCGGCAGCTCCCCCGCATTTCTGTAATTCATAAACAGAAAAAGAATTATCAATTGATAACAGATTTGGTACTTCACCGTCCAGAGGCTTTAAACAACTGACGAAAAATATTTTGTTGCACAGAATTCCAGAAGCTAGATGCCGTAAATGGATGTATTGACACCGACATTTTCAAGTAGGATGTTTTATCGCAAACTTTTTCAAAATGAAATTGTACAAGGCAGGCACAGTTATACCGGCCTAAGTACTGTTTACCAATACAGCATCGATACTTTGGCGGCTCGATACTGAACTCTTCGATTCGATTCACTGTAGAGTATCGACACTCTTTGGTGTATCGGAAAACACTAGGCCCAAGCCAAAGAGAAGTTCTTGGGTAGAAGTTGAGGGTATTTTTCTCTCCAGATAGCGCATATGGGACTTTGCAAATTTTGATGTGAAGATAGAATGCTATTTGTACAAATGTTGTATACTATCAAAGATCCTCAAATTAAAAATAATCTCTCCACAGAGTACTAAAGCCACTATACGGCAGGTGTTCAATAATTTCAATCTGTTGTACCACCATATTTGGCCAATGTCGGAAATCCACCATTTTGTTTCAGCAAGGCGGTCCAGATTCTGTGCGCAGCATCAAAAGTGATATCAACGCACCCGCAGCATCCCCCAAAAACCACCCTCGGGAGGCGTGGAATTCTCCGGTGACGCCAAATCTATCTGGCTGTAACCATTATCTCATGAATTTTTCGTATTCATTTTCAAAATTAATAATTTTTTTTTGTAGTTTTCAAATAAAAAATTATGATCGAATTGATGTTCCTCATTACATCTAGATTTCATGCTATTGTTGCAATGGTTTGAGCCAACCCAAGCCAACTACTCGGACCAGATCGACCCTGCTCCGGCCGGAGCTCCGGTTTCTGCTCTGGCCCGATTATGTCCGGTTTTAGCACTTGTTAAGGCTGCAAAAGGCTTAGGGAGAACCTGCCGATAAGTCCTACCCAATACATTTTTGGGCCAAAGCATGAGACCTTATCACTTGCTTCGGTCTCCGCCATGCCGTTCGCTAATGATCCTGTAGTACAAAGGAGAGACGAAAGAAACTATATATATATATCGAAATTATCGAAAACCGTAAGACTGCAACCGACGCGCCACTAGTCAGCGCGGCGGAACGAGAAAATGCGCGTGCGAAGCACGCGCTACCGGTCTCGCTAAACATCAAAAAGTGGAAGAACGCAATAATTCGAGTTTAGCTGATCCTAAAGAACGATTCTTCATAGATTTCACTATCTAAAATTTAACGATTAATTTCCGGTCTAATCCAGGCTTGGAAAGCTGTAACAGACTTCCGTCAGCGGCCCTAACCTGACTAGTCCTACATGACTTATTAGGGCACATGAATCCCTCCTCATTTCAGACAGCTCTGAATGTGATCTAACGACTACAAGCAACAACATATGAGACATTTCCATGCCAACTCAGCCACCCCCATTTTTTTCCGTCTCAAATAAAAGATTGCATACACTTATTTTGAAGTACTCTATGTCCACATACTAACCCTAAAATTTTCCTCCATTACTATCGATACTTTTTGCGACAATCGATATTGAACAACAAACTTTAAAAAATTATAACCTACAAGTGGCGCATGCAATTTGAAAAACGAAAAATACGGATCTATTTTTGCCATACCCACTTTTCAGAAAAAAATACTAGACTATCAATACTAATGTAACATAATTTTAGGATTATTATGTGACTCGGACATCAAAGAGCCAACCCAACAATGAAATCATAATCACAGATGTCATGGCAATTTCGCTGATTTTCGGTGGCATAAGCGAGGTCCAAATGCTGAGTTCAAATTGAGTAAAGGCTCCAATGTTACACCTTAGTACCCGCTGTCATAATTTCCTTTGCGAAACGGTCAGGACTGGCAGGTAAGGAGAGGGTGCGGTCTTGCTACCAAATCAATATCACGGACATTCCTTCCTCCCCCCCCCCTCCCCGCCCGCGCCCCCCTCACCAGCCATGTTACGCAGTCGTACGTATCATCCCCTCCCTAGAGCACTCCAGTTCGCATTCTCAGCCCCCACGGTCTATTATTGGGACTAGGCGGCGAGTTAATGCTATTGCGATTTCACAAAGTGGAACAATATGATTAATGTGATCTTTCTTTCTGAACTAGTTGAAAAATGCAGTAAATTGCATGAGAGACAGAGAGAGAGGAAGGAAGAGAAAGAGACATTGCAGTTTATTGTTCAGCAGGTTAAACAAGGAGTATACGTGATTAGAATACATAGAAATTGTAAAATGAAATGGAAGAAACTACCTGCGATAAACGGATAAGTTACAGGTTGTTGAGAGTATAAGCCTCCACATTTCTGGAGGTTTACCCTGTGTTTAGAAATACGATGGCGAAAATCGGCCCCGGCCATATGCGGATGGGTGCCCGGTAGGCCCACAGTGGTGGTCCAGTACTCCCGCTGAAGGAATGGTCTATATATTGAGTACAAGTGACAGAGATGGAGACAAAAAAAACGAAAAAAAGATCAGAGTAATCCTAGGTATCTTCCCTAAAACCGCAAGTACGAATTTCCGGTAAAAAAGTACTTTATCAGATTACAATTTGACAAACTGGAAGAATATGGTCAATTTAATAATTCTTCTGCGCTGGTTAAAAGTGACGGAGTACACGGGAAGGTATGTTAGGCATTTTGAATGTGTTTGTCCACCAAGTGATTTGTTGATTATTTGAATATTTTATTTTTTTATGATCGATGATACTATGCCCCGATCGATTAATCACTATTCAAGGATAGGTGGGTATTTTTAGATAGCAGTCTTTTAATATCTTGACGCCACTTTGAAATCAAGGAAGTGAGAAAAATAATTTTTTTGCATGGGAAATATATGACAATTATGATTGATGAACTATACATGGATATGTGCTAATCACCGATATACCTTGCAAGTTTTTTTTTTGGATAGTGCAGAAAATCTATTCCTGAAAATACATGACACGTTGAAATATAAAACTTCATATAATTTTATATCAACTTAAAATATACACCGATTATTTTTCATTTTAGGGGAAACGAAATTATTGAAATTTATGGTACTTCTTTTTTTTTATTTTCAGAAACTTTTTTGATTCTTCCAATTTTTGAAATTTTTAGAGGTCGTAGAATAATCGGAATTTTGATGAATGAAGAAAGAAAGATATTATATTCTTCCATTTCTCAAATTTCGAGAAAATATATTTGAAATTATGGAAATTGGTTTTTCCTTATTGACACTATTAGGATGAATGGTATATTTCCTAAAGAAAATTAAGATGAATTTTTCGTTCCCTAATCTTAAACACATGACTTTAGTGCACTTTCTATGTTTTTATTATGTTTTTCTCTTTTTTTTTTGTGACCCACGTCTATGGCCGAGTGGCTAGAGCGCTGGCCTTTGGCACACGAGGTCCACGGATCGAGTGCCCGCTTGGAGACTCTCCGCTTGGTATAGGGTGACAGGACCAATGCTCGCACGGTAAAAAATTCGCCCATCCCTCGCACAACTCCAACTAGTATTCATTATTATTCAAGAAATGTTCTCAAAAATAACATTTTCGACTTGAATCCCAATAAAATCATTAATTTAAAATATTTTAGTAGTGATTAAATTTTTTTAAATAAATTTTCAAACTGCCAAAAAAAATAAAATTGTTGGCGGGAATGACAAATGGCTGCCGAACGGCGGACTGGCACGTCCCCTGTCGCCTATTGGGCGGACCGTCTCATTACTGGCACAATGAGCACGACCGGACTTTTTCGTCATTTACTTAATTAAGTCCTCAATTTTTCACTCGCAATCAATTGTTTTTTTTTCATTATTTATACATTTTTCTATGCTGAACTCCCGCCTTACATTAAAATACCTAACCTTTATATTGTAAATCCCTCATCGAAACCTACAAGACCCTTAATCGTGCGGGCATTGGTTCAGTCACCCTAGTAGAGTGGAATTGTCCAGCGCTCGAGTTCATAGGGATTCATAGTCGAACGGGAGTTTCGTCAAAGAACCGGCTGTACAAATTGAGGTTTTCCGTGGTTTTCCTTCAATTGTAGATTGACCCAAGCAATGTAAAGTCTGGTAGGCATTGCATTCATCGGGTCAAAATAAATGAATGCTGTACAGTTTGGGACTAATTCGGTTTCCAGCGGCACCGTGGGAGGGTCGCCACATCAATCAGTTCAACGACGTAGTTTTCTGCACACTTTGCAAAATCCGTCAAATCCAGACAAAAATGAACATCGTTAGAGATGTGCTTAATTTGCAGTTACTTAAACAAATTGTTTCTGAATTCATGCAATTGAATTATTCGATTTAACTTCCTAATACGCATATATTATTACGTCAAACTAACAAAATAAACGAGCATTGTTTACACAGCTACGTTAGGCTCAAACACAGTGGAATTTAATTTCATTGCATGTGCATGAAACATCAAGGCAAAGAAAAAGTGATGTATGGTCACCTCATTTGCCAAATTTATTCTGTTTTTTTATTTTTCTCAAGAGAGAAAATGGTGACGACTGAGCACTTAGACACCAGTTTTTCCACATGCACTGTTTATTTGGGATTTAAAAATATCGCCGCCGCCTGAGGTGGCATTTTCTTGTACCATTGGCACCTTTATTAATGTTACTACAAGTCAATATTATTAACTCTGAAAATATGAACAATACAGCAGAACGTACTGGCTAACAAATGTGAAAAGAATTTGTCTACGGTGCTTTAATTCAGCCAACAACGAATGATGCATATTTCTGGTCACGCCACACCACCGAGATCTGTCAACAATGGCAGCAACCTGAAGATGAAATTGCTCAACTGTTGCCGTCTGGCGCCACAACAAATCTACATTCAAACGTAAATAAATAAACATCAGAATTATTATTTTCAGATTCTGAAATGGAAAGTCGTGTCGTTCACTATTTGGCATTCAGTATTTCGTATTTATTACTGTGCAAGCCCAAATACGCGCTTCGCGCGCTGAATTACAATTTGAAATTTGAAGTGACAATATCTATTCCAAAGTGGAAGATACTGTTAATCATCAATTCCGGAAAAATGAGAGCTTTCAATTTTCTAATTTGGAGCAATCAACTTTTTTTTTGTACGAGTACAGCTTTGAGCGCGCGGTTCCGTTTTCCGCCGCGCGGACTGATGGCGCGTCGGTTCCGATCTTACGCTTTTCGATAATGTCGATGTATATTGATATTCACTTTGGTCTCTCCTTTTTACTATAGAAAATGATGGAGTGTATATTAAATTTGTCGACACTGGACAGAATATGTAAAAACACGCGAACATTAATAAATTAACAGAACTTCAAAAAATATTCTGTGTATATCACTTACAATAACTACATAAGTTATGGCCATTTGAACAATTGTCATACTTTTGAAACCCGAAATGGCTATGTCAAATCGCAAGACTAGTCTTTTTTAAAAAACAAAATCTATCTTTTTTTTTTGACAATCGACTTGGTGTGAGGGAGGATCGTGAGTTAGTTTGGGGGAAAAATAAATTCTAGTCGACCGGCAATCGACCTGGTACTTAGTGAATCCTGGGTCGATTATTTAAAATTAGAATCGACTTTACTCGAAAACTAATCGACATACTGCACAAATCGATTCTGTAATCGATCCGTCCGCCAGGGCAACTTTTGCAATTCTAATTGTAAGTGCTTGAACAAAGTTGCACCTATCAACGAGCAATAATAAACCAAATGGAGGTGTTTGTCAAAACAATTTTGTCAAAATTTCAAGGCACTTTTCATATATATATATATATGGGACATTCCACGCCAAATTTACCACTTTGAAACCTGACCTAGTCTAATTCAGTTCAGATATTTTTTTCTCGATGCTAGATGATGAAAAAAGCATCCCAATTTTTTTCTAGATTTTTTTGTTAATTAACATTTTCCAATCAATATTTTAAAGTCAATTTCCGGATGCCTAAATGTAAAAATCTGAAAAAAATCAGGAAAATAGAGGATTCTAAACCAAAATTTTTGAGCCGTATTGAAAAATGGTATTCCACATAGTTTATTTGTTATGCTCAAAAAACCGTTTTTTAAATATTTACTGCCAAGGACTGTCATGCACATCATCAAGTTCATACCATGACAAAATATTTTTTGCGTCTCTGATGACGAATCTCTGGCATGGTTTCACGAAAAAACGATTTGATTTTCTATATACAGTCAACAAATGTCTTCAGTTGGGCAACAAAATGAGTTTTTAACGTTACATCTATCCCAAAACAATAACGTGAAGAGACTTCCAAATCTCAAAAATAGTTTTGACGCATAAGAATATATAATGCAAAATCGATAGCTTCAATGAACCCCTGATTTTTGTCAAATTTTCTTTCATGACGCAAACATCGAGAAACATACTTGAAGTCACGGTGAAATTTTGTTGAAAAGAGGGCAGCACTGTACGGCACCATCTTTCAGTTGGTCACGTGAGCGCTACATTGTTTTTCGGTAATTTTTTATAAAAAAAAGCATATCAGTTTTGAATTGAAGATAATTTTCCGACCGGCAAATAGTATATAACATACTTTTTCCATTGACTTCTGAAGATCAGTTATCTCCCCAATTTTTAGGTCTGTCGCTGTCGCACAGATGGTACCACGTGTTCCGCTTCTTTAAAACAATAAACTGTTACTTTTTTGTTTAATTCCAATTGATAACCGCAAAAAATGGCCAAGAGAGTAGTAGAAAGTTCAAAATAGTATTAAAATCCATTCGGAACGACCACACATGCTCAGTAGCTACACCAAAGTGTCATCTACGATGCCCGCCATTTAAATTCCCCGCACAAATGATTTCTATTGGCCCGCGCGCTTCGCGCGCTGTGATTGGCCCGTCCGTTCCAGATTTTTTACCACGACTGTACTCCAGTTCTGTCACCAATCCAAAAGTAAATTGCAATTATCAAATATCCCCACCCTCCCCCCAACATACGTCACTTTTTTTTTCTTGAAAAATTACGTTCGAAAAATACAGAATAACTAAACAGATGATTTTTTCCGCGCGACCCTCTAATCAGCCCCTAATTTAGCGGATAAAGTGCAAAGTAGAGTGGCCTGGACTTAATAACATGAAGAATGACAGATTCGGTTGACGGGTCGACATGACTTTCGAAAATGGCAATATTTACATGTAAATTGCACAGTATTTTTTGTCAAGTGAACTATGACATAACTATAAATTATGCCCCGCAAAGAAAGACTGTAAGTAATTACTGAAACTTAACCTCCAAATTTACAATTGTTATTTAATCATTTATTTTTTAAATCTATTTTATTACCAACGTAATTCATTGGATGACAACTGCACATTGTCATTTTGCATAAATGCCAAATTTTCCAAATTCCCAAAATTTGTCAAATGTTCAATTTTTGTGAAAATATTTGAAGAAAATATTTATAGTTTTAAAATTTTTGGAAAATTGGGAAGAAATTGTAAAACTAAATTTTGCCTCAAAATTTCCAATTTATTTTCCAGTCTTCAAATTTTTAAATTGTTTATTTTTCACTACATATTTTTCTACTCAATTGAAATTTTTTTTTCACTAATTTTTTGTGTTCTATATATTACAGCAATGCGAAAACATGGGAACGAGACAGAAGAAGTCGCATGAATTCATATTTCAAAACCCTGTCGGATTTATTGCCACCAAATCAGGAGGGTCGAAAACGAAAGAAAGTGGATATTCTTATTTACGCAGCCAAGTACATAAAGGACCTTACAGATCGTACGGAGGAGTTATTTTATGCAAATGCTGTAGACGCACACAGTAAGTTGCTTACTTCATTTAGTGGTCCACCAAAATGTTACATTATACATAATTATGGTAAAAAAAAAATAAAAGTCAATGTGGTCAAAATTTTCTCCAACTTACAACGTTTGAAATTTTAGAGAAAAAAAATTATTTAAAAATTTATTAACGATGTGGGCAGAGCTTTCTTATAGAGCCAAGCATTTCCAGTGAAAATTTGTTGGATAACAATTTTGATTGCCCTACTGAGTAATTGAGTTATTTTATTTCCAATCAACAGAAGAAGAACTAAATCGTCTGAAGAAGCTGGTGGCACAGCTCCACTCTCGCACCCAACTTCTGTCAGCCCTTCTGACAGATGCTGGAATAACAGTTCCAGCAGAACCAGCACTGGAAAAAATTTCTCCCCTGAAATGGTCAAACAAAATAAACGTGGACGATGTGGACAAATATTTAGATAGATATAATGAATGTAAGTATTAATTGCAGATGCGTCTTACACTAAGATAAATACAAACAGAAAATTTCGATATTTTCTATTTTTTTTTGTTATTCTGAAGTTCTTGAACCTCTTCAATTTTCAATATTTGTCATATTCTATACTTTCCATTTAAAAAAAACTTCAAATTATGTAAATAATTTCCCTTTCGCCAGGCCCACTTTTAACGAAATTAAGGTTCTCAATTTTTGGCATTGCCCTAATTCATATTTCCAAAAAAATCAATTTTGAAAGTTTTCCAAAGATGCCAAAATTATTTAGAATCGACAAAAAAATTCAGAATTTGAACATTGCCTGACTTTCGAACAAATTTGATTATTCCAGAAACTTCAAACATAAAAGATTCCAAAAATTATTTTTCAAAAATATACTTTTCAAACATGAAACATGCATAAATTAACAAAGCTATTTTTCTGTGTATTTTTTCAACATTTTTTTGCCATATAAAAATATGTGGTATATTCATATCTATATTTATCTCCCCAGGTTCGAAGCCGGAGAAGCGCAAATCGAAGTCAGTGGGTGGTCGTTCTCCCCCCAAAAAGAAGCTTCCTTGCGTCTTACCGACTGTCACCCCACCTAGTAAGCCCTCAACGACCATTCCCTCCGAGGACCAAGAGAATGCCCTCGCCAGTATTACCCCATCGGCGCCATCGACCTCTCCCCCTCAAAACCCATCCCCCATGCCCCCTCCGCCCCCCAAATCAGTTCCAATAACTCGCAAGCCTGACCTTCGTAAAAAAGCAAAAAGAAAAAACTCCCCACCTGAAAATTTCACCGACCAATCAAAACAGCCAGAAATCATCCAGCCTAGTAAAAAATCTCCCCTCCAAAATGGACCAATCAGCAATTTAATTCCAGGCACCCTAATTCTTTCAGGTGGCAAAATAATGCCACTAATGACACCCCTTCCCTCAAATATTCTCGTAAACACTCAACCTCAATCGACAAATCAAATACTCCTAACCAGTCAATCCAATCCAATGATAGTGCTACCACCAATTGCCACAAGAATTCAACCAGTTGCCTCTGTCCGAAGTCAAAGTATCGTCAACACTGTACAAAAAGTCACCCTCAATACATTTCCCAGTATTCGTGCTAATGTGGGCCTCAATTCCCAGGATTGGGTGTCCAATGTAAGAACCATTGTGGAGGCAACGAAAATTGGTGGTAGAAAGGGAATTCTCCCCAAGGGCAAGGAGATAACTAAAACAACTATGACGTACAAAGTGCCAATTCCTGCAGTCCACAGGGACGCCCTGGCATCAAAGAATCAGGAAAGTAATATTGAGAAAACTGAGGTAAAAGTTAAAAATCGAGGAAAAAAGGGAAAGAAAAAGTGTGAGAAGGACATGGAAAAAAGTGCAGATTCAAAAAGTGAGGAGACGAGAAAAAGGAAAAATTCTGGTGTGCCTGAGAGTTCACCATCGAAGACAACGAAGTCATCACTCCCAGAAACTTGTGTAGCTATTGAAAACCTGCGTCAAGTTGTTGAGAAAATTGGGGAAGAGACTCCAGAGAAAGTCTTGAAAGCAAGTGCAGATCAATCAGACTCTGCCAAGGACGATGAGCAACCTTCAACCTCAGTGTCAAAGGAGAAAGTTTCTCCGGAGAAACCGGAAGATCCCTCACGAATCATCGAAACTATTGCAGAAAATTCTGAGGTGCCTCCCTTACCAATTGTCCTGGAACAAAATTCTAAGGCTTGTACCTCTACTCTAGATATGGTGGAAGAAAAATCGAGTCCTAAGACTCCAGAGTTCCTGGAAGATTCCTCAAAGGTTGGGCTCAATGGTCAGGACCAGCAGAATCCTCCTCTTCTGGAGGTGGACAAGGTAATTGCTGAGGCAGAGGTCCACATGCGAGATCCCAAGTCCCAATGTGATCTTGGTCGATTTGACACACTTCTAAATCCGGACAATTCACAAGTGGAGGACAGCCGCCTGCTGGAGAGTGGAAAAATTATTCTGAACCTGGACACCAATACCACGACCACAATGAAGCAGGTAATTTCCGTTATGCAATTTACCTAAAAAGTTTGCTACCTAGGGAAGAGACCACTTGAATCAGTTCATTCTTTTTCATTCTACTCCCCAGGATCACTTGACATCGTCATCCCAGAAGGACGAAAAGCCAAAAGAGCCAGCAAAATCTCTCTCGTTTACCTCGACAAACACATTCGTCCCAATCAGAAATGAGGCACTGCACTCCGACCTATCCAACGATTTGTTCGCATCGCTACAGGTCCCCTCAAGTTCCCACAATCCAGAATCCATCTCCCCAACAGCAGCCTTCCTCATGGCATTCCCCTTAGTGTCCTCCCTCAATGGGAAAACTGAAGTCCTTGAGGAGGACATGAAGGAGGATCTCAAATACCACAGTCAAACACCACCCATGCTTCTGCAAATTGGAACTATAGAGCCCACTATATTTAAAGCCAAAATCAATGAGGACAAATGTGTAACGGAGACGGAGAAAAAGACTGAGTGTGCACCAGAGCAGAGACCGGAAAATCAGGTAATGGTTTAAGGGTATTCCACCTATATTGGCAAAGATATAATTACTTAAAATTGTGACATAATATTTTTGAAGTGGTAACAGATGCCTGTATGAAATTTGAGATTGATTCACAACACCGTTTTGTAGTTATTAATTATCAAAGTTCTCAATTAACACGGCCTCTTATGGGAAAAATAAAAATTTCTGTAAATACAATATAATAATTTTCTATTGTTATCACTTCAACTAATTAACGCATTGAAATATTAATTGAAAATTATTGGCGATAGATATAACGAATTATAGAAAGGGTCATAAACTTTTGTTGTGACTATACGTGTTGAATATCCTTTATAAAAATCTAGGAAACAAAACAAAAACTTTTTCCCAAGGACAATTGCAAATTGCTAAAATATATGATCATCTCTAGATTGCTGCTCCAGAGAAGCCCGAGGCACCTGCAGTGAAGCCCCTTCCTAAAATCATCAATAATGAGCCAATGAAGGAGAGACACTACAAAGTGGTACCTTATTCCGAGCCAATGAACGTCTTCTCTTCACCCACAACATCCCAGATTATAACAAATGTTCATTCAGATGGAGAAGCAAAGAAAATGCAGGCACCCCTGGAGGCAAGTGCAGTTACGAAGATTGAAGACCCATCACGAGAACTGCAGAAGGAGACCATGCCAATGGTCACGAGAGCAACAGGAGTCGATCCCACCCCCAAATATGACAGATATCCCTTGCCAGAGTTGGCTAGCTACTCTAACTTTGGGGACAATCAGATGGCTCCCAATACCACTGGCTACTCACCTCAAGTGCCAGCTCAGCCTATCTATTCCTCGGAGATCGGCAAGAAGGTCTTTGATAATTACCTAAATTTTTATATTTTTTTTCAGCTTTTACAACATTCAATATTGTAACTTTTGATATATGAACTAGAATGCTTTTGTGCCAGACAAAAAAGTGAGGCAGGGGACAGGTGGTAGACGTAAAACATGGAAACACTCATTTTTATCTAAATTTATCCAAAAATTTTGACGATTTCTGGGGAATTATTGGAAGTTTTCAAATACTCAGCTTTTACCAAATTATTTAAAAAATTGTTAAATTTCCGAAACATTTTCAAAATTTTCAAAATTGTTATAAATTTTTGGTTTAATTTTTCCACAGTTTTTCAAAAATTTTAGAATTTTTTTCCAATTTTCGTCAAATCTTTCCCAATTTTTTTTCAAATTTTTAGAAAAGTGTTTCAAATTTCTTCGAACTTTTAGCAAAGGTTTTTCAATTAAAAAAAAAATTTCAAAATTCTTCTGAATTCTTACGAAAATTTTACAATTTTGGTGTACACTTCTCTGTAAATTTGCTGCAAATTTTTTAAATTTTTTTTCAAATTTTTACGAAATGAGCCAATTTTTTCCAAAATTTTTCAAGATTTCTCCAATTTTTTACGACTTGTTTCGAAAGTTTTCTATTTTGTTAAAAAAATTTCCAATTTTCAAAATTTTTTGAAATACTGCCACGTATCTTGATATGTACATACAACTTGTGCGCATCGCCTTTGCGTCGATGGCAGCGAGGGGGCGATGGGTAAGCGTGGAATATATCTATATATAATTGTCAAGGAAATTGCCTATCCCGCATGCAAATTTTTTCGATCCCACGCGCCGCATTGGATCTTCCACATCAATAGAGAAAAGATCCCTGACATTTCCATTAATATTTCAGAAGAACAACACTATTGGGGACACCTGCTACTCGTATGGTCTGGAGAAGGCCCAAGCCCGTCAACCTTTCGTCAACCGAGGGACCAAGATAATGAACAGTAATGTCCCTTGCACGACAACCGAGGACTACCAAAGAAATGAAATGTCACTGCAGTATAACTACCCCAGGCCAAAGGAGCCATATCAACAGAATATCTGCCAAAATTATGGATCAAAGGATGTACCAGGGCCATCGGTCTACCAAGATTACATGTCCACCAAGTCTTCCACCAATCCCCAACTGCCGCGAGCCTTCGTCAAGGAGACTCAGAATTACCAGAGTTATGCCCCAATTTCTCAGGGAAACCAAACTAAGCAATCTCTCGATTTCGAGTTCGACTCGACTAGAAAGACATCGTTCCCCCCACCCCCAACCGCGAAACTATCGAAGAACCAAGTTGCGAGTACTCAAGATGGACAGAGACTAGAAGGAACTATATCATTCACAAAAATCCCACAGGATCATAGACCAGCGAATCAAGTGAGTTCACTTATTACGTACATAATTGTTGAGACGACCATACCTCCTTAATTATGCAAATTATCGAAGAAAGTCATTCTACATAAAACACGTATTCTCATATGGGGAACAACTTTTCTTATATGAATTTTACGCTAACTCTAACAGTTCATGCAGTAGAACATTATAAACAATTGAAATTGTTGATATCTCCAGGTACCTAGTCAGGATCAGTTCGACAGTAATTACACGACGTTCGATGCTAAGAGCACTAAGAGGTCTGAGCCCCAGGGCTACGGTGTCTATCGAGAGCAGAAGAAGATGTTTGAGAATTCAAACTCTGAGGTGAAGAATCAAATGCCACGTTACCACCAGCATCAAAATTTAACCAATGTGACGACCTCGAACTACCTTCAAAGCACAGTGACTGATAGTTTAGCAAAATCTACAACAACTGTTGCTCACAATTCCTCGACGTACAGTATTCTATCCTGGACAACGCTATCTCCCATGGGCTTAGGTAACAACAACAATCTAGGGCAATTTGAGGGGGCCACTGATGATGATAACAACGAGGGAAAAGCCATCTGCGAGGGATTCAATTATAATCAACTTCATAAAGAGACAGTTGGATTTGGTATCATGCCCGAGTACTCAGCTGAAGCCATTCCCATTGACAAGTCCAAGAAAATTCAGGAGACTAAGCAAGGGTATGTAAAATCATAATTGAACTGGTATTGCTATAAATGAAAAATTATGAAAAAAAATTGTTTTCTTTTTTTTCGATATTTTGAGTAATTTATAAAAAAAATTACAAAAATAAAAAGTTTTTTTATTTTTGTTTTTTCGATAAGGAAAATTCTTGCATTTTTTTTTTTACAATTTAATAAAAGTTTCAACTTTTTTTTCTTCCCCTCTTTCCCCAATTTTGGAAATTTTCTAACACATTTTTGTTATATTTCGAATTATTACAGATATGACGAGGCCAAGGTCAAGAACATTCAACCAATTCAAAAGCAGACGAGGGCGCCAAATTCGAATCAGAATCAGAATCAAAATCCACCCCAAAATCAGAATCCATCAATGCCAGATGATTTTAAATTTAGTGAGAATAAAACTAAGCCTAAATACACGATGGACTCGGCCTACACTCAAACAGAATTTGGAAATTTGGACCAGAGACATCAGAAGCCACATCAACTTCCGCAGTCTAAATCTGAGAAGACTTACGCAATTCCTTATGACTCTCAAATAACCTTCGATTTAGCTGATCCTGTGCCTCAAACCCAGGGCAAATGTTCTGATATTTATACAGGAACTAATTATAAATATGATGACAAGGATCATTCTCAGGTAAACATTTGAATATTAGCAAATGGAGTAACTGTTTAAAGCAATATTTAATTATTTTTTCGTTTACATATTTACATTTTTTTTTATTATATTTTTTATTGACTTTTTTTTTATTTGCATTTTTTTTATTTACATTTTTCTTATTTTAATTTTTTTTTATTAACACTTCTGATATTTATCTCTCGTTTTAGATTTACAATGCATTTCCAATATTTACATAATCTAATACTATTTACATAATATAATACTCTTTAAAAAAATTAATACAACTGCAAATTTAAACAACGTCATTTTTTTTAAGTTCATAAAATGTCCAAAATTTGAATTTGTCTCGTGATTTTTTTTTGCTTTATACAATTTTTGACAGTTCGAAAATTTTCACAATTCTCTAAATTCTCGAAAATTCGACATTGAAAGTGAAATTGTCACCATGAAAAAACTTGAAATTTTCTAATTAGTTTTGTTGTTTTTTCTTTAATTTACGAAATACTTATTGTTTTCAAGGTTTTGTGATATTTTGCACTTGGTCAATTTTTAATTTTCGGAGAACCTAGATTTTGCAAATTTATGGATTTTCTAGAATTTTTTTATTCGTGTTAAGTTCCGGAATTTTCAAACCTCCTTCAAAAATCCCGTATCCTGAAAATGTGGGAAGTTCCAATGGACTTTGAAACATTTTAGTAATTTTCGTAATTTCAAGACTTTGCAGCATTTCAAAAAAATTGTCCTCCAAGATGATTTGACCTGAGCCTCCAGCATGCTTCCTGCAATCATAATATTTTACCATATAATATTACCTACAGATTCCTGTGAAGTACCAACCGCTGCAGAGCCAGCCCCCCCTGAATGACGTAACATACAATTCAGCAAAACCAAGCCACAGTATGAAATCCAAGATTCAGCAGGTGCAACAGCCAGTAAGACCGCCAGTCAACTGGATGATGACACCCGAGGTCAAGCACAACTCTCACATCTCGGATTTAATTCTACCCCCAATTGGAAAAGAGCTCGACTTTTGCCAGAACAACATATTCAGCCAGAGTGCATCTTACAATCAAAGCACATCGAATCAATTTTACAATAACTATGACGTGTCAGTGAGCGCAGGTCACAGCTTTCCGAATGTTTCGACGCTTCAAAGTGACAGGTTGGCACTTTATCTATCTCTCACCCAATTCTAATCATGAAAACCCACACACACACACACACACACAACATGCTATTGATCAGACGCTGTTGGTGCAGCTTTGAAATTTCCAAAACTGCCCAACAATCCATCTTGTAAAAGTTGTACTAAACAATTGCTTTCCCCTGCAGATTCTACCCTGAAGACCAGCCCTTCACCTGGTCTCCCACGAAGAACGCCCAAGCTGGTGATCACCAGACCCTGAAGACCCTGGACCAACAAGTTGTGCCTTCTACCCTGCCAACTCTAGTAGGTGACCTAGCACTAGGCACCAACATTCCTGAAAAGCAGAGCTTCCTTTTCAGCCAAATGCCAAGGCCCAACAACGATCTCCCCAAAGGGCCAGTCAAGGAGAAAGACAGTAACTTCCAAGTTATGCTAAATCCCCAAACAGTCCAAACAGTCCAACATAACCAGGGATCATTCCTATCAGTAAGTCAACTGGTTGAGCATGAAAAGGCCGAGAAAACTCACCAGCAAAATCACCCAACTCATCATCACACCCAGCAAGGCCAAACGCGTAAGCAGAGAAAGAGCAACACAAGCCCAAGGACAC
This sequence comes from Asobara japonica, assembly GCA_026005395.1. Taxonomy (NCBI): domain Eukaryota; kingdom Metazoa; phylum Arthropoda; class Insecta; order Hymenoptera; family Braconidae; genus Asobara; species Asobara japonica. The sequence continues at coordinate 1,745,432 of BQMI01000151.1, read as the reverse complement.
CTGGCAAGCGGCAAATTGAAATGAGAAAAGATCCAATGCAGCAGCATGACGAATTGAAAAATCATTTTCCCGAGCAGTACCAGCAGCAACAGAAATATCAGCAAAATGAATTATGGCGAAACAGAAATTGCAAAAGTAACTACACTGCTGAATCACTGATTGGTGTTAATACGAGTATTCACGATGCAACTGACAAGCAATTGCACACACCAGCAATTAAGTTCTCCGCTGATTATTCACAGAGCAAGTTCACGGGTGGATTGGGGACAAGTGAAATGGTGATGCCACCTATAAATTACCTTAATGCTGATGATGGCAATGGTTATGGACAAGTTATGAATCAGAATTTCAATCACACTTCTTACGCCTATTCACCCAATACGAATATCTATCCGTCTGCGAATTTTATATCAGGAATTTCGAATAGTACGAGCAGCTATATGATGCCCCTGCACGACAATCCAACTGACTACCTTGAAACGAATTCTTTTTTGCTGCCAAATGTGAGCAACGTTCCACCTCCAAAGTCCGTGAATACGACTACTGGGTCTGCTGCCACTACGAGAACGTCATCTGTGACAGCACCAGCTAACGTGAAAAATCAGCACTTCAATAATAGTGGCAAGCAGCAGCAGTGTGATAAGAGAAATTCTTATCCAAATGTGTCGAAGAAGAGCAAGAGGAAGTCTGATGCGTCAATGCAAAATCTGGAGTTTCCTATTGGTGGTGTGACACCTATGGAGGATTATCACACACATCATACCCATGCTACGACGTTTCTGCCGCCACCACCACATGCTAATCCGTTGTACCAGAATCATACCATTCCGAATTCGAATAGGAGGGGGACAAGTGGGACTGGCAATTCAATTGCTATGGCACATCATCCTTCTGGCACGAGTCTCACCAACTTCAATCTCAGCACGATCTTCCCGGAAATCAATGATAAGGTTAGTCTTCAAGTTGAGGAAATGAGAAGGTACTGTGTGCTTGATAGAGTCGGGAAGCATTAGGGATGGCCTTGCTCAAAAGATTCGTCTGTGATTTTCTGGTTTTTATGGAAAATATTTGACAGAACTATATGAATTTTTTTTTGTAACATGAATGCTTTCAAATCTGCGGAAGAATGACATATTTTAGGATGACAAAAAAAATTACTGCGTCAGCGAATTCTATTAAGCTCTCAAGTACGGAGTTTATACAACAAATAGGGTGACAGGACCAATACTCGCACGGTAAAAAATTCGCCCAGTCCTCGCACAACTCCAACTAGTATTCATTATTATTCAAGAAATTTTCTTAACAATAACATTTTCGACTTGAATTCCAATGAAATCATTAATTTAGGATATTTTAGTAATGATTAAAATTTTTTTAATGAATTTTCAAACTGCCAAAAAAAATAAAATTGTTGGCGGGAATGACAAATGGCTGCCGAAACGCGACTAGCACGTCCCCTGACGCCTATTGGATGGACCGTTTCAATATTGGCACAATGAGCACGACCGGACTTTTTCGTCATTTACTTAATTAAGTCCTCAATTTTTCACCCGCGATCGATTGTTTTTTTCATTATTTATACATTTTTCTATGCTGAACTCCCGCCTTACATTAAAATACCTAACCTTTATATTTTAAATCCCTCATCGAAACCTACGAGACCCTTAATCGTGCCGGCATTGGTTCAGTCATATAGACCCTTCCCGTGACTCATAAAAATTAATATCCCTTACTATGATAGATATCGGAATTTTAAAGATTATCCCATAAAGAACATGTTTGTCAATACAATGCAACTTGATTTTTTTTTCAAATTTTTTTTAAGATTTTTTTCTAATACATCAACATTACGGAAGTAAATTTCATGACGGATGCAGTCAAACCTCTCGTTTATCGGGAAAATTTTCATAAAAAATTCTGAAGTTTTTACCAAACATACTTCGTGAGTCCCTCTGTCAGATGACGTGAATCGAATTGGAATTTAGTGAATCACTGATTTATTATTTAAACAATTCTGACGATCGCCGATATCGGTAACCAGTTGGAGTATATAATTAAAATAGGTCTTAAAAATTCTAGAAAAATATGAGTAAAAAAATACCGTGCTTTAAACAACTTTTTGGTGCGGGGTCAAGATCATCATTAAATTTTACTTCATAATTTTCTGATGTTATGTATAGAAGTTATCGTGTATTGAAGAGTGCATTCGAGGCGACGGGAGGCCGCCGGCCGATGCGGACACATCGCGCGTTATGGGCGCCGTACTTGAGGGGTTAAAAATCAAGAATTTTATCGAAAGTTATCAGTTATCAGTTTATAACGTCACTCATCAATAATCAAAAAAAATATATCTATCTCCTAAAAAATAATATTTTTCGTGATTTGTGTTGTGTTAATCTTTTGCTACACGTAAACTTGAGGAAAGAAAATTTAGGATAAAACTTCTTCAGATATATGCAACTGATGATTTTTTTAGTTTTACACCTAAAACGTAAGCATGAAAACCTTGTCAGGATTTGAAATCATCTTATCAAATGTAATGAACCATTTGTCATCAGGTCACAGGGTACAAAGCGCCAAATGCAATTCAGCCAGGGCTGTCGCAATCTTCCAATCATTCATCAACGAGTTATCCTCAACGAGCTAACTATCCAGCCAACAATTCTCTCGGTCACATTGTACAGGTCAGTTTCTCGTCCTCTCCCCGCCCCCCCCCCCCTCCCCTCTTCGTTCGCACTTTTCTGAAAATATTCGTATGCAAATGAAATTTGTCCCTGAGCTTCCATCATCCTATCTATTCCAAAAAGGACAGTCATAATATATCGATAATCTCGCAATATCTCCAAGTTTTGTCACACCGAAATGCGCGCGCAATCGCACGTTCGTTGACAGTCGTAGTCCCTATCTAAAAAAAGGAGAGACCAAAGAACATATCGATATATAACGGAATTATCGAAAAGCGTAAGATTGAAACCGACGCGACACCAGTTAGCGCGGCAGAAAAAGGAAATGCGCGTGCGGAGCATGCGCGGCTGGGCTCGTATAGTATATGGGTCATTCCATGTCAACTCAGCGCACAAATGAATTGTCCAATCGCTCTCGCAAGAGGAGAGCTGCTCTCCTGCAAGTTAATTTTTTGAAATTGATTTGAGGGTTTAATCGTTTACATGTTTTCAGGTCTCCGAATCGGGTCAATTCCCCTCTGACCTACCGGTACCACCACCTCCAAGTGCACTACACTACAAACCCACTTGACGAATGAAAAATGGACCACCGAATTACGCAAAAAAACCGTACTAAATTTAAATAGAATTTATTTAATGAAAGTTGTACATAATTTGCACCAAAGAACTTCCCTCGGCTATCTTGGGATTTTCTTAAGCACATTTCCCTGAGGGCCCGGGGAAGACTTTGGCTAGTTTAATTTTAATAAAGATGTTGAATTAAGTTGAATGTCTCGTGTGGTGAATTGTTTATCCAGAATTTTTGTCTATTGGAGCCAAGCCATGGGACTTGTTCCTCTAGAAATTCAAGGAAGGTACTGTTAAAATTCCTGACCCGAAAATCCAACACATGTAATGGCAGCACTGTAGCAACACCGTATTGAAAATTTTCAATAGAGCAATAGAAATGAAATTAAATCGCAGTGATGAAATATTTGAAATCTGTGGTGTTATATTACAGTACAAATGTATTGAAGGCTTGTAACACTGTATTGAAAGTTTTCAATACAGTAATATAAATGAAATTAAAGCGCAGTGATGAAATATTTGAAATCTGTGGTGTTATATTTTCATACGTTATATTTTCGCATCCGCGTTGAAAAATTTGAATACGTGCAAGACTTTAATGCGGCAGTTGAAATTTTACAATACCGTAGTGCACTAATGCTACACGGTAGTATAAATTTGAACTCTGTATTCAGAAATTACATGAATTGTAATGTAGTGAAGAATGCATTACGCCATCTTTAATTTTAAATGCGTCATGGTCGTTGCGGGCTGCGCGCGCAGCTTTGTCCTTTTGAAAACCAATCACACCGGCGGATTTCTAGAAATAGTATGAAATTTAGGAAATAGTTCATTCATTGAGACAGGCATTTTTCCCCACCACATCATCGCAAACACTATCAAGGATATTTGAAATTGTCAACTAGGGGATATGAAGTGTCCAATGAGACCAAAGTGTTTACAATTCCAGCGTACGTGATGGCGCGGTGCCGCAGGCGCGATTGATGAATCAGTCAAGTGTCCAGGCTGTGAGGGATAGCGTAATAATCTGTCTATACATCATTCATATGATGAGTTGTATCAATCGCTGAACAATTACACCGGATCCAAGGTACACTTGGTGCCGCCAAGTACGCGCGTACTCACCATCGAATAAGCCATATCAGTGGTCGCGAACTTTAGTGCTCGCGTTCGCACCTAGACACAGTGATATCTCGGCTCAATTTGATAAACATCAAAGCACGTTATTCAAGATAAGATTTCAATTTGTGTCTTCCCCCCGTCTAATTTTTTTTTATCTTAACTCTCAGGAACAAAACTCGGAAATAAAATTCGAAACAGAACAATTTTGTTTTTTTCGTTGCAACTTTGTTCCTCCTTTGGCCAAAAATCAGCTCTGACTGATGTCCAGGCGGGAAAGGAGTGTCAATCTGGAAAAACAACTCCTTCAAATGTTATTAACAATTTTAATTATCTAAAACGCTCTATCGCGAGAACGGTTAGAGATAGGAGAAAAAGTGTATAATGAATGTTATTCCTTATACAAAAATACACACATAATGTATTATGACTTTTTTTCATAACTTGCATAGCTCAGGAGATACCACTGGTTAACAATTTTAATTGTTTATATCGCTCTATTACACGAACCGTAAGAGTTAGACGGAAAAGTTTCAAATAAAAGTTGTTTCCCGTGTAGAAACAAACATTTTTTGTTAAAGGAATTTTTTTGTAACACTCATAATTAAGGCGATAGCGTTTAATTTATTCCAAATTTTCAACACACACACACAGACTAACACATCAGGAAATTCATGATGCGACCTGTCAAGGGTCAGACGTACATGCCGTTTATTTACATTTCGTAATTGATAGGAAAGCTGTTGAGTGGAAGGGGAGAGGATACTATAAGTGCGGATGTTCTTCGAGCGCGTGCAAATAGTGCTCCACATGAAGTGTTAATGGTCTACGAGTGCATGTGTACTCGACTCACTGTAGAGATAACTAGGAATCTGGTAGCCGGGTTCGTCGAAGGAGAGGAAATTTGCTGAGCAAAAATGACAGGTAATGAGCTCACTCAATCTTATCTATTATAATAATCTCGTGAAAATTTCTAAAATTTTTTCCTCGAATATTTATCCATCCGATGATCGATCATGTCATATTTTCGATCACAAAAAAAATTAATAAATTTGAAATGTAGAATGGTTGAAAAAAGAACGAAGCTGAAGGAACCATTTTGGGAATTTCCCCAAGAAATAGCTTTCAAGTTTGTGGGCTGAGTTTTCCGCGTATGACGAGTTACAGATCACCCCCTCCACCGCTCGCAATGGGCGTGTCTACGGCAAGAGAGAGCTAATACGATGACTCGAGTGAGCGGCGCGCATGTTTTTTCAGCCGCAACGCCTTGGACACGCCCATACCCCTCAAGCGCAATTCCCAAGGTCACGCGGAGTGGGGAGGCATTCCCCTCTGCTCGCTGGCGCTGGGAAGTTACGGCACGCTGAACCGTGATGTTGCATGAACATTTAAGGGATTGACTTCCCAACTTCATTAACCGAAGATATTGAGTTGAGTCCCACTCTGTCGAGACTGTCAGATATTTTGAGGCGCATATCTATGCCGTTATCACGTTGAAATGTTTCTATCGATAACAGATCTATTCGCTTTAAATGATCAACAGGTGCGACTAAATCAGAGAGGAGGTCAATTAACCGCAGTAGACTTGTTGGAGTCGTTAGACCGAGCGATTGATTTTCCGTGAAATTCGATTCCTTATTTACAGTTCAGTATTATTGAAGTATTTGTTCCAAACAGATGTCATCAGTTTTGTTCCATCTGTTCATTGCGCGTATATATTTTTTCACCTAGCTGAACATTCTGCAAACAACTTTATTGGGCGATAAACACCTCTACAAAATGCGTATGTTTCTATTTAAATTTTAATTGTAAAGAAGAAAAATTGACACCTCAATTATGATTATTATGTGACCCGTGTTATGTTGTGATAAAAAACGCGCTCTTTTTGTACTTGGCACAATGAAAACCCGTTTATCTGTGGAAAACCATCACCTTCTCTCGCGTATTAAATTGCCATCCTCTGCTCCGCGGCGGATGGCAAGCACGTGATGGAGGGCGGTTACTTCCGCATGGCCCGCATGGCGCAATGTTCTTCCGGCCAAGGGCTCATCGGATTTTTGCCGGCGCGAGACGCTTCGAAAATAACGATTTCCAAGGCCGAGGCGGGAATTTTTTTTTTTTAAACCTGATGTGATGACGATCTTTTTCGTTTTCATTCATCAGAATTCAAAACAATTTTTTTTTATTAAGGTTGTTGTCCTGTAGAGCCGTTTACCGACAGATTTCATTGAAAATTTTACTGTTGATAGTTCTTAAAATTCCCTCCAAAATGAGCCCAAGACCGTCCAAATTGTCAGTTTATGAGTTGAGATATGATTTTTTGAATTTACCATGCATTCAAATGCATTTTACCGTTTTTATTAAAAAAAAAAAAAACGGCCTGACATTTTTTGATAAAAAAAAAACAGAATGTAGAAATAGTCATCATCAATCCACTGAAAAAAAATTGGAGTGATCGTCAGTTTTGTAGTGGAGAAATAAATTCTCAAAGTAGCATAATCTCTCTCGGTGGGCGGGACGCATGGGTTTGGTGCGCGCGACGCGGCAACAACGCTTTCGAGCGCACGGCGCCAATCTATTTGAGAACCCACGCTGAATAAATTAGAAATGCAGAAAAGCGTCATATATTTTATTAAATATTAATAAACACTGAAATAAAACAACAATTAAGAACAGCAGAAGAAAATAATGAAGACTCATCCCTTCTTCGAATCATAAGTTGCGAAGAAAGAAATGATTTTATCAATGATTTTTTTACATTTGGTAACGCGTGGTTTATTCATTTCATCTCGTTCTGACAATAATTGCATGAGTGCTCCTTTTCGTTTACTCGCTTCCAACAACATATCGAATGAAATTCCTGAATTTCTCAGCAAAATTCTTTCGTTTGTTTAGCATACTCGCTTTCACGAATCTCCCCTTATACTTCAATTGATTTGACATTTTTACTAATTAACTTCTCTTTGATAACAACAAATCATGCGGTCTAATCTACCAGGTTAGGAGCCACAGGTACACAAGAATACATTGGGTGCGAAAAGGAGAGACATGGAGACAGAGACACACTGCGCGCGGTTGCCACCATCGCACCATTCGGCGTTAGTTGTATCTATGCATGCTAGATTATTGTGTGCGTGCGTCGAGTGGAACTGTACAGCCACAAAAGTTTCTATCGTAACTCGCATTGTCCGTCTAGCGGAGATCGGCCCGGACAGTATGAAACTTTACGATTGACTCTCTCGGGACAACAACCTTAAAAACTTATTTCGATGGATATTTTCAGGTGGCGCAAGTGATACAATGGGAAAAGAGCATGTGGTGGATGGGACGTCTATGCGGAATTTTAAAGAACGCATGCAGGTATGAAACAATATATGCGTGTTTAGTACCTCAGTTTGATAGAATGTACAGGGCGTCCCAGAAGTACTCGCCGATCCTGAAGGGGTTGGGATTTTTTATCTTCCCGAGAGGGAAAATTATTGTAATCACCCCGAAAATGGAATGTCTGAGAATAATGAAAATTTCACGTTTCTCGACGTTTCACATGCTCCTGATACATTTTCAGCGCAGGTTATGTATGTGTGTGTGTGTGCGTCCGTATCCTTTTATTTTGGCGAACGGTTCCTCTTAATCTGTTGGACCGATTTAACTTTTTTTTTAATCGACGCGTCTCCTGAGTCTCCAGGTCTGAAAGGAGTGTTTTTGCAATTGTACCATCCGTTCAATTGTTATTAACAATTTTAATTGTTTATAACGCTGTATCTCGAGAACGGTGACAGATACGAGAAAAAGGGTCCAACAAAAGTTGTTCCTCTCGTGAAACTGCACATTTCATGTTTTATTACTTTTTTTTCTAGACATCATATTTTACGAGATATCGACAGAAAATCATAATAACCGATCAATAGTCGAATTTGCGTAACTGATATACCACTTGACTTCATCCGTGTATTGTCACACCCACACACAGACTATCGGAAAGTTATTGATACGAGCCCTCAAGGGTCATACTCACGTTCTGTTTATTTCAGCTCTTTAGTAAGCTTTCCAGATTAATTAGTTGTGCTATACAATTTTTTTTCTCTCTTTCCTTTGTTGAAAATTTTCAATAATTTGATGTTCCTTTATAGAGACTGCAGCAAGACGTTCTCGACCAATTTGCCAACCGCCTGAATGAAATGGTGACGGATGTCGTCGAGGAGCTTGAAAATATTGCGCACACTGGCGGTGCGCAGCCCACCCAAGCTGCGAGGTTATACATGGACAAAAAGTATGGTTATAATTTGTATTACCCTTTGTATCGGAACCAGTGACCGCAGAAGCCAATCAAAGAACACATTGAAATTATAAAACCACCGGCCAATTAAATCCATGAAACAAAATTTAGATTAATAATAGCATTTTCCTCATATTGGAAATCATAGGATCAGGGAGAGAGGAAAATAACTTTTAACACCAAACACAGAGATTAAGTTGGAGTTGAGCATCCGTTCACGCTTTTCCAGCTAAGAATGAGGTTCGACAATGAAAACCTCAAGGGTCATATGTTTCTTCTCTATAATCCGCGCTGATATTTACTGTAGCATAAACAACTGCACACAGACCAGACACACACCCACAACTCTTATACTAAGAATCCGACACAGTTCAGAGAGACTTAACTCTGTTAAAGTAAATTATTATTCTGCTCATTTCAATATGCACAATGAATTGATTGATTGATTGATTAATTGATTTTCAGAAAAATCGCAGGCAGTGGAAAGCTTCCAGAGAAGCATTTTCAGACCCGCAATTCCGTCCTGACGGATGTCATGAATGATGTTCGACACTTGAAGCCGATTTACAACCTTTGGTTGATCATTCTCTCCGCCTTGTTCTTGCACACGATGATGAGTGATCTCGTTGAAACGGGACGACTGAATTTAGGCTGCATAACTATGGCCTCAGGTCTAGGGAAATTCACAGAAGTCATCAGGATCTGGTGCTTGATGATGACATCGTGCTTCGGATTATACGCGTTTCACAGTTTTTGGGCCAATCGACATATCAAGTTGAAGCCGAACTCTATTAACGTGAAAATCTGGGATCGCACATGGTTACTATTATTCGTAGGATTTCAATTGAGCTTCTTATGGATTCCTGCAAGGGCAGTACTCGCAGCTGCACTACCACCTGGGTCTGCCCTGATTGTCATCATGGAGCAGGTTAGAATCAGGGTTGTCGCGTTATTTTATCTGATTTGTACAATACGGTTGAGCTGACACCATAAAGTCATCATCCTTCGAGGGGTCACACCTCTCCACCGAACGTATCTAGTCGCGTGTTAAGCGCATGCGCAGTCGGTGTATTCTTGAGTGCGATGTTGCCGAAGCGCTTCGCAGTACCAAATTCAAGGCCCGCCAAATTCAAATACACGCAAAGTTGAATGACTTGAAATTCATCATATATATAACTAATAATTGAAAGCATGATCAATTGAAAGGATTATGTTTTATTTGTTGATTTTTTCAATTCCAAACAAAAAACAACACGAGACGTGGCAACGTCGCATGGGAAAATTCTGTAACGTAACTGGTCGCACCACGAGTGCTGCGCACTTTTCTCTCGACCGCGCTCCATTCAAAAATCAATAAAAAAATATGCGGTGAAGAGGAAAAGTTGATTGAGGTCCTCCAGAATTACCATGTCCTGAAGTGCTCGTGTTCACGAGTCCAGCAGCAAGTGCTGCGCACGCGCATTTCCTTTTTCCGCCGCAGTGACTGATGGTGGCGCGTCGGTTCCGATCTTACGCTTTTCGATAATTCCGATGTATATCTAGCTAATTGTTGAATTGCACCTGAATAATAGCTGCATTGGTGAATTCGTTTGGGAAACGTCTTTCTAAAAGGAAAACAGCTGTACCAGACCTGAAGATATTTTTTGCGTCGAAATTATCTTAATTTTGTTTAAATTGAATCGACATTTATTTTTCTCCAATCATCCATTTAGTGTCAAAGGATTGGAAACGTTGCTCAAGTTAATTACCGAGCTAGAATATAATGAAATTAAAACAATTAAACGTATCCATTCAACTTGTCTGCCGAACAGGTCCGCTTGATGATGAAGACTCACGCATTCATCAGGAGCACGTGGACTAGGGTTGCCCAGTACAAGCCTCATACTGAGGGCAAGGAACTGGCGTTTCCAGGATTTTCCCAGTTCCTATACTTCATGTTCGCACCCACCCTCATCTATCGAGATGTGTATCCCAGGTAAAATACAAATTTTCTGTTTGGGGCAAAACAACATTAGTCAATTAAGTATTGACTTGGAATTTTTTAACCTTCACTTTTTCCATCCACGAAACTAAAGCTTTTCTAATTACGTCACCTGCATCACAAGAATTCATCAACGTAAGAGCAAAGAAAATAAGCGTCGTCCAAAGTCAAAACTAGAGGTCAAATTAAATTAATGCAACATTAATTTAATTTTACTTAGACAATTCTAGCTTCCTTGGTTCAGAAGTTAACATTAAAACTATAACATCAGCCATTGAAACAAAAGGCGTTCTCTGGTCATAACAGTACCAACACTAAAGTCAATATTTCCAGTCATTGATTTGCTAACTTGCCCATTGGGAAAGTGATTTTGATGACGCCCTAGGAGCACAGTTCTTTAAGTTCCAAGTTCCATATGGAACTTAGATCGGATTAGTTTTTGGTTTAAAGTGACCAGGCAGTTTTTCCCCCACCCCTCGCCAGAAAGTTCATACTATCCCGCCCAAAAGCCGGAAATTTTGTCCTATAAAGTATTCACAGGAAACCAAATTATGCATTAGACAATATAAAAAATATTATGCAATATCAAGTGCTTATTAAATATTCAAATAAAATTTCAGGACAAGAAGAATCAGCTGGAACTTCGTATTCTGGTACTCACTTGAAGTGATTTGCGTCTGCTTTTTCATAGCCTTCGTGACCGAGAAGTATATTTTTCCAACGTATAAGAATTATGGGGTCGAGCAAGAGACACTGCGTACGGCATTGCAGAAAATATTTAGTTCAATTTTGCCAGCGGGCGGCATATATCTCAGCGGATTTTACCTTCTTCTGCACTCATGGATGAATGCTTGGGCGGAGCTTCTCAAGTTCGGCGATCGTGTCTACTACAAAGTAAGTTCTGACACAAAAGTCAATGAAAACTATTTTTTGATCCAAAAAATGCTACAGTGCACTTCCGATAGCTCTCAAGTTTATGGGCTGAGTTTTCTGCGTATGAGGAGTTACAGATTACCCCCTCCGCCGGTCGCAATGGGCGTGTCTACAGAAGGAGAGAGCTAATACGATGACTCGTATGAGTGGCACGTATGTTTCTTCAGCCGCAACGCCTTCAACACGTTTATATTACATCGTCTATGAGACGACGCGCGACGGCATGCAACGACACGCCCATACCCGTCAAGCGCAATTTCCAAGGTCACGCGTAGTGGGGACGCATTCCCCTCTGCTCGCTGGCGCTCCTACAGTTACGGAAAGTGCACTGCATATTTAGTCGTGACAGTATGCGCCACAAGTGGAACAACTGATTTAGTGAAACTAATGGGATGGAAAAATTTGTACAAATTTCCCGATTTGTAATTTCTATTTCCCATTCCTAGATTTTCCGACACGTCAATTGAATGTTCAAAGACTGGTTTCAGAGAAAAAAATAGAAATCATGAAATTTCGAATTCTGGAATACAACAGGTGTCGCTACCTGCGACTATGTCACGTGACGCACTGACCAATCACACTGTGCATCGCGCATTCAGACTCTCCTGCGCAAATGCGGGCAAACACGCATGTGCCGGCGGTAGTCGGACAACTTCGGATCTAGACCAGATACGAAAGTTTGAATAGTCATTAAAATTTCGCGCCATTCAAAATCAACCAATAACTAATAATTCACTACATGAAAGTGAGTCAAATTTTGATCGAAGCTAAGGTACGCCGAGAGACTCCAATTGCGACATTGATTAGTTTTATCACAGCTTGCCTTCGTCAATAATGATTGATTAAAACTTTTGGTGATTTTCATACTTCATGTTTAAAAAAAAACCGGAAACTAGTGCATGAATTTCTTTCAAAATCTAATCAGGTCTCAGCTGCGTGAAGACGCATCGATTTAAAAAAAATATCGAATCGGGCGATATGTTCGGAAGAAATCGTCCAAAAATTGTAGGCACATACGTACGTGTAAACACACACACACATACATACAGACATGTTGTTAAAAATGCTCTAGAACGATCAGAGAGACTTTGAAACGAGGAGATATCATGAAATTTCCACTTTTCATTTTCGAGGCCATTACAATAACTTCCCCATATCCGGAAGTTAATTATTAGCCCTAGCTATAGTCAAACCTAACCTATCAGCGCCGCAAAAAATGACAACTATATTTTTTCCATTACCAGGACTGGTGGAACGCTGAATCGTATGGCTCATTCTACCGCAACTGGAACGTAGTGGTTCACGACTGGCTCTACACGTACATCTACAAGGACTCCTACGAAATTCTCTTCCCCGGTAGCAGAGTTATTGCCACCACCGCTGTCTTCTTGATATCCGGTGTCTTCCACGAGTACATCGTCAGCATTGGCTTTCATCTCTTCTATCCCATGATGTTTGTCATGTTCGTGTTAATTGGATGTCCCCTAATATGGCTAATGCCCAAAAATTCATATGCCTTTGGCAATGTGTTTGTGTTGTTCTCCTTGATGTTTGGAAATGGAATTCTCCTAAGTACATATGCCATGGAATACTTTGCCAGGGCCAATTGTCCTAGCTTTGGTGATGACATTTTGGATGTAGTCCTACCGAGAAGTTGGCTGTGCAATAGTACTGAACTAATGGCCCAATAAAGGCTGCAAATTGTCAATACTAAAATTGAGGGCCAGTTTTTGGTTAGCGAGCGCCATATTTAATCTTCGGCTCGAGGCTTCTGATTGGTCGGATATTTGAACTCAGTCAATGACAACCGTTAACTTTGACGTTAACCATCGATTAACCGCGGTTAGCTAGTCAAAAAACGGGTCAAACATTTGACTTTTGAAAGTGGGTGTTAACCGGCTCTTCTACCCCCCCCCCCCCCCCCCTGACGCCAGCTTTTTGTCGAATCTTCAAAGCACTTGAAAGCGGTTTTTTTTTGCCAATGAACGTTGGTCTTGTCGAAGACGGCATCACAGATTCTACCTGTGTTGCAGCTTTCTTTGATCCATTTTTTGGAATAGACAAAACTCGGAGACAATCCAAAATACGTGCCAAGATTACCTAAGCATTCAAAATGGCCGACTTTGTCAGACATGAGTACCAACATATCGCAATTTATAAATTCGCGCTACTTTTTGAACAGACCTCGTTTAGCGAAGTAAGAGCCGTGGGTGATGCTCGAAATATTGTACTCATAATTTTCTATAAATTGTAATATATATGTAAGGGTCTTTTATGTTCTCAAAATGAGTGAATTGTATATACATTAAGCAGGATCGAATCAAGTTGTCACTTGATTAATGAGCGATGGATTGCCGAATCACTGTAAAATTAAATGAATTTAATAGAGTTGATCAATGCTTTAGTCACTCCTTCCATTTTCCCGGGACTATTTCAGTGGGAAAGCTGTGAAATGGGGCATGTCCGTTTACAAAGAAAGGAAATTTCTTTAAGAAAAAATCCAATGTTGTGTATTAACCTTCTAGTAGTCGCACCTCTCCACCGAACGGATCTAGCCGCGTAGTTAAGCGCATGCGCAGTCGGTGTATTCTTGAGTGCGATGTTGCCGGAGCGCTTCGCAGTACCCAATTCAAGGCCCGCCAAATTCAAATACACGCAAAGTTGAATGACTTGAAAATCATCATATATATAACTAATAATTGAAAGCATGATCCATTGCCAGAATTATGTTTTTTTTGTTGAATTTTTTAATTCCAAACAAACAACAGCACGAGACGTGGCAAATCAAAATCAAAATCAAAATCAAAATCAAAATCAAAATCAAAATCAAAATCAAAATCAAAATCAAAATCAAAATCAAAATCAAAATCAAAATCAAAATCAAAATCAAAATCAAAATCAAAATCAAAATCAAAATCAAAATCCTATAGTAAAAAGGAGAGACAAAAGGAACTATCGATATATATCGAAATTATCGAAAACCGTAAGACCGAAACCGACGCGACACCAGTCAGTGCGGCCAAAAAAGGGAATGCGCGTGGGCAGCACACGCCACCGGACTTGTAGTTAGGAAAAAGAGAGGGTTTTTAGTCATAACTCACTGTCACTACTGACTCTATGATCGGAACTCACTAAAATTGCGCTAACGGCTGATTTTGTTATCAGGGATTGCACAATTACTGCAGTAGTGATCTCCAGGGAATCTATCACAAGCTGAATGGTATATAGGAGAGGGGATGCAAATGTGCCATTCTACTTGCCAGTCAATGGACCATTGAGTGAATGGATCCCACTAACACATTTGTATCATCCTCGGTGAACATAAGGGGAGGGGGGCAATTGAGTGTAAAACCGGAGTGCAGTATAGGGGAGTCTTAACTCGGATCTTCGTAATGGTCCAGATATAGCCTCTTCCGGGCACCCTTTGGCCACGCGCTAAATTAAAATACAACTATAATAATCTGTGATGAATTAAAAATGAAATAAAAAATTGTGAAACAGATAATTGTAAAGTGTAACGCCAATGATAGTACAGAAAATGTCAACCACCACAATCTAGATGATCAAGTGACCGGTTCGGAAGTAAACGTTGTCAACGAAGATAGTGCAAATAAAGTTAAGTGGTAAGAGAAGAAGGCTTTCTTGTTCACAATTGAGTATTTCTTTTTAACTTCCCGAAGGGAAAGTTACTGTAATAGCTCCGAAAATCAAAAATGGAAATTCCATCATATCTCCACGTTTCAAGCTATTGCCAATCGTTTAAAGCTATTGTAACAAAAAATGTCTGTATGTATGTAACGCTGTATGTGTATCCGTATGTATGTGCCATCAATTTTTGTCCAACGATTTCTTCAACACCAATGAAGCGATTTGATTAAGTTTTTTTTAATCGATGCGTTTTCACGTAACTAAGAGCTGATTAGATTTTGGATTAAATCGATACAGTGGTTTCAAATTTATCCAGAAAAGTATAATGCCGCACAACCATGAAAACTTTAAATGGATCAGCTTTTCTCAGCGCATGTTATGATCGAGTTAATAAAAATCATAATTGGAAGATAAATGCGGTTTTCAGGCTTGTGTGAAATTTGGGCAAAATTCTTCTACACATTTAATAGTTATTTACGTTTTGCAAGTGGCGCGAATTATGAATCTTTAATTTAATTTTTTCCCCATTTACATATGCTTTGATAAACAATTTTATTTGTCTATTTTCTACATATCGCTCGCCCAGGTCGAGCTTAATCTCCAATTGATAGCGATATCAGCGTCAATTTGAGAATTCCTTATAAATACGATGGAAATAAATTGATGGATTGATTCACTGGATTAGATATGTAGTAGTAGACTGTACGTTGTACTAACCTGTTGCTGTATTTTGACATTTAATTCCCTGTTTATAGTTTTATATTACGAATGTCATTGGCTCGAGTTTTGTTGGCTACAGTTTTGTTGGCTTGGTGATAAGTTTACACGCACAGTTTCACCAGAGTATCTAACACATTGATGCGGAAACAAGTTTAACGAGGGGAGAACGCATGTGTTAGTCATCGATTAATTATGAGTATGTATCGATTTGTTGTGTCTATAATTTGCCATTTTTTAAATGTCAAGATATATAAAAATCTCAACTGCGAAAGAGTAATGCTGCTGTCAAACGATTTTGCGAATAAAATAATTTGATGGTAGAATTTTCTCTGCTAGTATTTGTAAAGTGCGGAAAAAATGAATAGGAAACTTGATGAGTATGTCAATTAGCTTTCGACTGAATTTGCGTTGGGTTATCGAAGTATCCTTGACATCGACTGAAAAATCGAGCCAATGCCAAGTCGATCATGTATCGACGAGCTAAAAGTTTATCGAATCGAAACCAATCGATTATCGAAGGAAAACATCGATTACCGAAATAGATATAGATTATCGAAATAGATATCGATTATCGAAGAACACATCGATTATCGAATAAAAATATCGATTCTCGAAATAAATTTCGATTATCAAAATAAATTTCGATTATCGAAATAAATTTCGATTATCGAAATAAATTTCGATTATCGAAATAAATTTCAATTATCGAAATCAATATCGATTATTGAATAAAAATCTCGATTATTGAAGAGAAATCCTTCGCTCCGTTAGATCGCGCTTTAGCGGGCCCATAGTGACGAGAAGTTATTAACGAGAAATTTTATGTATCAACTGATAATTGCAGGCGGTAAAAGTGAACTTTGGCTGTTGGCCAACCAAACAGATCGTAGGATAACTCCGCTGGATGCATCAGAGCGGATCCAGGTAAGGATCACACAAAAAACTCATTCCTCAACATTAAACTTTTATCATTTTTGTAGCATCTCCTCTAATCTAATGAATTTAATTAAAGTGAAATTTTATGTTAAACAATTTTTATCTTTTTGTAGAGTGATCCCACACAACTTGCCTATTGAAGCAAGGATTTGTTTAATATGATTTATGTTGCATTTCATAGCGATTGCAAGATGTCCTGGATGATATTGGAAGTAGACTCAACAAGGTGGCATCAGCGGTAGAGAAAATGGAACAAATTGCTAACTGTGGACCTGTGGAGAAGAATGCGAGTGACGACGCATGGGATATAAGCAAAGAGTATGATTTTTTTCTATGGAGGAATCATTAATGGATTTGGTAAAATGAAATGACTAATAACAAAAATGAATCACTTATTAATTTATCATAATTTGTTATCGCTAATGTATATATTCTATACATGGCTCATTCTCCCAAATACCATCGAGGTTTTGGCCACTATGTTTTAGTATTGAACTGAAAACTTTACCATCGGTTATCTATATCTAGAGAAGGATTATCCTAAATTTTCAAGTATTTAAGTCTAAGTATAACTACGTAATCGCAATTCGGTTTTTTTCACCAATTTTTTTTTAAATTAATTCTCACAGCTATAATTTCAAGTTAGGCTAAAAATTCATAACCACTTTTTCTTCTCCAAATACCTTGAATTTCCCGAAAAAAATTATTTTGTTAGGATTGGATCACTTTTTATAGTAAGAAATCCCATTTGTTAATAACAAATGCCTTGTTTTATACCAGTAGCCCAGGTTTTTTTTTGTTTTGATTTCATAAAGTACAGTTGGACCTCCCTTACAGAATACGGTCGGGACCGCATGGCACCGCGGCCACTGTGACACTTCATCCCGCTTCTCCCATTATTTGATACTAGTTCCTTGCCGGTGGCCGCTGCGCGGTTACATGCCTTTGCTTATCTGTATTCTCGTTCGATTCCGATTGTGTGATCGATAATCGAGATTCTTTCTTCGACTTTCGAGTTTTCGAATTTGATAATCGATTTATTTTCATGGTCGAAGTTCTCAATTATTTATATAATACTAGTTCCTTGCGGGTGGCCGCTACGCGGCCACATACATTCCCCATGCGTTTTCGATTTCAATTTTTATCATGGCATTGATAATCGAGATTTTTCTTCGATAATCGAGTTTTTTCTTCGATAATCGGGTTTTTTCTTCGATAATCGAGTTTTTCTTCGATAATCGATTTATTGCGATACTCATTCGATTTTTGGTCGAAGCTCTCAATTATATATAACGATACTAGTTCCTTGCCGGAGGCCGCTACGCGGCCACATGCGTTTCCTTGTCCGTATTCTCGTTCGATTTCGCTTGTGTCATCGATAATCGAGATTCTTCCTTCGACTTTGGAGTTGTCGAATTCGATAATGAATTTATTTTCCTGGTCGAAGCTCTCAATTATATTATTTATATATACTAGTTCCTTGCCGGTGCGATTCCCCATGCGATTTCGATTTCAATTTTTATCATGGCATTGATAATCGAGATTTTTCTTCGATAATCGAGTTTTTTCTTCGATAATCGATTTATTGCGATTCTCATTCGATTTGCGGTCGAAGCTTTCAATTATATATAAGGACGTATTCCTTGCCAGTGGCCGCTACACGGCCACATGCATTTCCAGATGCGATTTCGATTTCAATTTTTATCATGGCATCGGTAATCGAGATTTTTCGTCGATAATCGATTTATTGCGATCCTCATTCGATTTGTGGTCGAAGCTCTCAATTATATATAAGGACTAGTTCCATGCCGGTGGCCGCTACGCGGCCACATACATTTCCAAATGCGATTTTGATTTCAATTTTTATCATGGCATTGATAATCGAGATTTTTCTTCGATAATCGACATTTTTCTTCGATAATCGATTTTTTCTTCGATAATCGATTTATTGCGATTCTCATTCGATTTGTGGTCGAAGCTCTCAATTATATTATAGGATCGATAATCGACACTTTTTCTTCGACTTTCGAGTTTTCGAATTCGATAATCGATTTATGTTGCTGGTCGAAGCTCTCAATTATTTATATAGGTAGATATATAAGGATTATGTGATATAGATCGTACGTACGCTGCCTGAGTGGAACTCGGCGCGCAAGTATTTGAATTCGAATTCTATAGTGGTGGGGACTCCAGAGGGGAAAGACAGTGACCACAGTGGACATTTTTTGTTTTTCGGTAAGGGCGGTAAGGGACGTGGTTCCAAAACGGGAGCGACCGTAAGGGGAGTCCGACTGTACATACTTTCTTACATATTCTGTGAAATTGTGAGTCTGGGTCCGCAACTAGAATAAAGCGAAATAAATTACATTTACTGAAATTCCATAAATTATTGCAAATTTGGTAGAGCGTCGATCCAACTGTGCCACAGCACAGATGGCCTGAACATCTTATAATTCGGATTTTCACAAGCGCAATGTGGGAAGTAACAACGGTCTCGAATATTTCCTATCGTCTGATTAATTCACCATCATTAATATTCACAGGAAAACACCATACGACAAACAACTTCCGGAGAAGCAATTTCAACCGAGAAATTCACTTCTCACTGATCTCTTCAACAACAACAAACATATGAGATCCGTCTACAATATTTGGGCAGCTGTACTATTTCTACTATTTTTACACACAATTTCCAATGATCTCGTTGAGACTGGAGCTATGAATTGTGGATTAACCACCATTGTCGCTGGCTTTGATAAATTTCAGCAAGTACTAGGAATTTTGTTATTGATGACTATATCATCGTTTACAGTTTATGCATTTCATAAATTATGGGCATATGAGCGAGTGAAGTTTCAACCAAATTCAATAATTTTGAAAATTTGGGACTACTCATGGCTCTTTATGCTAATTGTGTACCAATTAGCGCTTTTAGTACTTCCTACTAGAGCAACATTTGCTGGCAAATTTCCACCCCCATCGGCCATTGTCATCACCATGGAACAATTGCGAATGATGATGAAAACTCATGCGTTTGTACGGAGTACAAGCCCGGCGATACTTGCTTATAAACCACATACAGAGGGAAAGGAATTCAACTATCCGGCATTTTCCAAATTTATTTATTTCTTTTTTGCACCAACACTCGTCTATCGAGACAGTTATCCAAGGTGAGTTTTCTATTGAGCAGTAGCGATTAAGTGCGGGGTAGCGACTGAGTGCTTCCCCGCGGCTAAGTGCGCGGCAGTGGCTAAGTGCGCTCCCGCGGCTAAGTGCGTTCGCGTGACTAAGAACGCGGAAGCGACTAAGTGCGATCCAGCGGCTA
This sequence comes from Asobara japonica, assembly GCA_026005395.1. Lineage (NCBI taxonomy): Eukaryota > Metazoa > Arthropoda > Insecta > Hymenoptera > Braconidae > Asobara > Asobara japonica. The sequence goes on along the minus strand of BQMI01000151.1, from coordinate 1,725,243 downwards.
AGTGCGCCATAGCGACTAAGTGCGCGGAAGCGACTAAGTGCTTGATTGATTGATTGATTGAACGGTTTATTACTGTACATTATGTTGTACAAATAACATTGTTGAGGTAGATAAATCGCAATGTAGCGATATTTGTTATAAATTTCGGTTTTTATGGTAAGGCTTCTTGATGATATATTAACTTTCCTCGTAATTTTGGATCTATCTCTGAAGTGAAAATTATAGGAGTCGATCATACATGATGGAAATTTTTCTTTTCAAATTATCGAACTTAGGGACAAGTTGAAAATGGTCTAGATTTTGAGAAATCGCTTTTTTTACTCTTTTGAAGGTGCTGAAATTTTTTAAATTTCTTGAATTTTAGAATCCTGGAATTTGAAAAAAAAAATCTAAATTTCACAAAAAATTTTGAATCTAGACCTTTTTTCAAATTTGTATATCGGAAACGTTTGTGATACCCAAATTCTTGTAATTCAGCTTTGCAAATTTTGCATAGATCAGAACCTCATCAAATTTTCAAAAATCTCCAAATTAAGGGTCGTATCAATTTCTACAAGTGCAGATTTTATTTTCATTCTTCGTATTCAATTTCTATACATTCATAATTTATGACAAATTCTACGAAATAAATTTACGAAATGATAAATTATTTGTTTATAAATTCACCTGAATTTTAGGACCAAGAGAGTCAGGTTGATCTTCGTAATTTTCTACGCCTCCGAGTTCATCCTCACCCTGTTCTTCGTTGCATTTTTATACGAACGATTCATTTTGCCAACATGGCAGGATTATGGAGTGAAAAAAGTCACACTACACAGTTTCGTTCATAAATTTTTTCATTCAATGTTGCCCGGAGTGGGAATGTACATGTGCGGCTTTTACTGTCTCCTTCATGCGTGGTCCAATGCGTGGGCAGAAGTCCTCAAATTCTCCGACAGACTGTTTTATAAGGTAAATAAAAAGTACCTCTACTGTTTCTATTTTATGAAAATTAAAAACCAATCTATGAAAAGAGCTGCTCGTTCTAGAAATACTGAACTGTCATATTAAATGTTAATTTGCCACTGGAATCCAGTAAAAATAAATTTTGTGGAAACCGTCTTTTTCCCACACTGTCAAACAGAAGTTAAATCCTTCACGTTTGAGATTCATAGACGTAACATATACTGGGGGGAATCCCTTCCTGGCAGCCGGGGTCGGTATACCATACCGACCTTCCCGCCCCTCTGTTCATTAGCAATTCTCGAAAAATATTGAAGTTAGATCAAATTTGTGAAAACATTCCCCAAACAAGTTCCAGAAACAAGTTCCAGGAACAAGTTCCGGGAACAAGTTCCGGGAACAAGTTCCAAGAACAAGTTCCGGGAACAAGCTCCAGGAACAAGTTACAGGGGCAGGTCCCAGGCACAAGTTTCAGGAACAAGTGTCAGGAACAGGGCTCATGAATAGGTTCCAGGAACAAGTCCCAGGAGCAAGTCCCAAGAACAAGTTTCAGGAACAAGTGTCAGGAACAGGTCCCATGAACAGGTTCCAGGAACAAGTCCCAGGAACAGGTGCCCCAAGCAGGTTGCAGGAACAGGTCCTAGCAACAGGTCCCTTCACCGAAAAGTTGAAAGTTGACTTTTTTGAACAGTTCCGTTCAACTTCAAACTTCAATAACCTTACGGGGGCGTTAGACAGAAGAGTTCAAGAGGAACTTTCACCTTGGAATTCATTATTACCATTGATTATTATTATTATTATTATTATGTATTTTCCTAAATAAGGTCACTGAATGGCCTTCGAGGGTTCCGACTTCACCTCGGGGGCCACCCAGTAAGCGAAGCGATGCGATTATTATTATTATTATTATTATTATTATTATTATTATTATTATTATTATTATTATTATTATTATTATTATTATTATTATTATATAAATGAATTATAATTATTATACATTAATCTCATTCTGTCATCAGGACTGGTGGACAGCAAGATCTTACGATGTCTTCTATCGCAATTGGAATATAGTAATTCACGATTGGCTGTATACATACCTCTACAAAGATTTTTATGAAGTCCTGGTACCTGGAAATAAAATAGTTGCCATGTCTGCTGTATTCATCACATCTGCAATATTCCATGAGTACATCATTGGCATTGGTTTTCGTTTATTCTTTCCTATGATGTTTATAGTATTTGGTGTTAGTGGGTATCCTCTGGTGCGATTAACACAGAAGAGCTCTCACATATTTGGCAATATGTTCCTCTGGTTCTCCTTGATTCTGGGAAATGGAGTTCTGTTAAGTGCATATGCCATGGAATACTTTGCGAGGATCAATTGTCCGGATTTTGGCAATGAAATTTTGGATGTAATTCTGCCAAGAAGTTGGCTGTGCAATGTTACTGAGATGGTGGAACAATGAGGGGCCAGTATCGATGTTTTTGTGTTTTTTTAACACCATTAAATTGTATATACTTTTATCAGCACCGCATCAAGTTGTCACTTGATAAAGAGCGCTGGTCTGCTAAATCTATGTAAAATTGTTTATTAAATTTGATAATATTGTCTATTTCTTCACCCAGTCAAGCTGTCCAGACGGTTTCAATATAGAGCATAATAGTAGATCATTTTTTTTAACGATGACCTATCATTCATATATAATAAACCTCAACTGTTTAATTTATTTTAGGGGGCGAAAACACCTAAGTAGTTTTAAAGTTTTTTTCGAACTTTGAAGCTTTATTGAGCGAAAATGGTTACAAATCGATTATTCAAAGTATTGCCCGTCACTAGCCACAACTTTTTCCCATCTTTCTGTCAATGTTCGGATACCAGCTCGGAGGAACAGTTCGTCTTTTGATGCGATCCGTTTTTCGTTTCCTATGGCCAGCCAAGCCATATGCCATCGATCGAAACAACTACAGTAGAGCTCCCTTAATTATCCGCTTCCTTTATTTTCGCTGTACTCCCCTCACGACTTGTCTCCCCTCAAAAACCTTCTCCCACTCCCCGTACTTTGTCTATCCTTGTTATCGACGTCATGCGCTCCAGACTGCGCAGCGTCTCAATAGTGGGACCGAGCATTCATGAAACATAACCTATTGACTTTTGATACATAGTCCGTTTACTTCTGCTCTTATGTCCCCTTCCGCTCCCGACAACCCCCACCACGCCAACCAACCAGTGGGCAGAGTGGGGGGCTTCCTTAATTTTTTTTCTCCACGAAATTGCTTCAAGGTCACCCCCCGAGCTCGGAAAATAAAGGGAGCTCTACTGTACTCGCATGGTGAAATCGATGGACCCCCGTAAGCTTCCTCCAGCATCAAACGACCCACACAGCAGCAGTTTTCTCCAAATGGAAGCAGAACAATAAAGCTTCCGGCAAATTGCCATTATTCAGCACGAAAGTCGACATATTGACTGGACTGGAAATGTCCGTTGTTTACATCTGGGCGATGACACAAACAGATAATCCAAGCTATAATATAATACATTGTCACGAGTAATTGTTTTGGAATGCCCGCTCGCATCATACACTTATAACGGCATCTCTTCGAAAACCTTTAAAACTAATTCCAACACCTAATACTGACAATTTAATTGTTTAAAACGCTCTCACGACTAAACCATCCATGGTCGGGTGAAAAAGTTCAAATAAAAAATATAGCCCGCTTCTGTAATCGAATCTCAGCGAGTGGGTGATTTTCATATCAGTGAACGAATTACAGCAGTGAACCCAGAAGATCTATCACAAGTGCAATCGGAAACGAGAGGAGGGGGGGGGGGGGGGGGTGCAAAAATTTTCCGCTCTACTGTTGCATATTGAGCGTCTCGTTGAGTAAGTAGAAATTCAACTGACACATTGACATGAGTGCAGATAATATCTAGGGTAGAACCAATTGAGAATAAAACTCAGGAGCTTAGTACATCTCGGGGTGATCACTTTACAATGACATCGTTATGAAGCTGATAATTTTCAATTCTGATATTCTTAATTTGCAAAAGTTAAGCTGTTAATCAATATTGCTTTTGCGATATAGATCACTCAATATCTCAGATGACCGATAAAAAATTCCAAGTACTTGAAGTTGGGAGTGTGATATTCGGTACATTTGCGATAGCAACCTCACAATTTTGAAATCAATTGGAAGATTAGAGGGTGATGATGAAAAAAAATATTGGCTTCAGAGTGAATGTGGCAAGTACTGCAAGTGTTGGTCCATTGAAGCGGGAATAAAAGGGGAACATAGTGAAGCGGAGGCTTGAAGAAGGAGAGAAGACATATCGCGAGAAATGAATGGTAATGTATTAAAATTATGGGAATTGATTCGGAATGAATTGAATAATTGATACACAGATTAAAATGAAGAATTAACTTATTCGGAAGTCAGATTCAATAAAGAACTAAAGGAATTGGGCAAAGAATATTTTGAATGGTACTATAAACAAAAAGGTTACCATGGTTTAATAAATGCAATCTTCCGAGAAGAACAATTACATGGATAAGCCGCGCCAGAGCAAATCACCATAGCTTGAAAGGTTCATCAGTCAAAATAAAAGTGATTGATTCTCCTGGGTGTGAGTGTCACTATCCTGAGGAAGACTTGAATCATATTCTGTGGCAATGTCCTCTATACTCTGATAAGCGCCCTAAATTGTTGAAAAAACTACAACGAGAAAAAATGTATCCCCCTATGATGTCAGAGGCTCCCTCAGCACATTGAACATACGTGTGTTGATGGCCATAGACCTATTTCTTAAAGCGATTAATGTGAAAGTGTAATGAAAAACAAAATTTGACCATATCATGTAAAAATCCATATGTATTCTAGTTCCAGACAGCAGAGTAAACCTGTTGGTTTGAATGCTTCAATTTAAAAAAAAAACACCTATTCAGAAGGGGTAGACTCACTGACTCTACCTGCTTATCCCGAAATACTGACCTCGCACACCTCATTTTGCCCGCATACAAGAATATATATCCTGAAAATATATGCTAAGGTTCCGAAGCCCGAGCCATCGATTCAAGCATTCCTTTTTGTCGATTTGTGCATATTGATTTGTCTTCATTAATTAATTTCTAATATGAAAATTTTCATTATTAGAGAAATTGAGCGCGAATAATTGTGGACAAGCAATTCTCACTCAGTATCTCTATATAGTAGATCTCGACAAAAATCGTCCGAGCGTCATTTCTCGACCGCCCCACCTGAAGATTGTAAGCTTTGTAATTTTACAAAATAAACTCCTAAAACATCATGACTTCGGCAATGCTTTCAGAAAGTGCTAATGAACCGGAGTTAATTGACACCCCAGCCAGTGCAATGCTCCCAGAAGACGTGAAATGCCGCATGGAGGTGAGAAAATATAAGAACAAAAGTATTCCAAAACTGTGATGAGACATTCACCAATATAGCCTTATCCATCAGTTTACAAGATTCGGCTCAAACCAATCATCCATCTCGAATTTGTCGATCTTGAAAATTACAAACATTTCAAAAAATTCCAAAATTTTCAAAATTAAAAACTTTATAAATCATCCTCCATCTTATAAGTATATCACAATTTGTGCTGAGTGAAGTTTCAATAACAAGAGACAACGACGGGTTCACGAACCTTCAACCTCTTACAGATTGCAAAAAACTCGAAAATTATCATAGCATTCTCCATTGTTTGCACTTGAAATCCCTGAATCCATAAACTTCAAGGATTCCTTCTTGTTAACTAAACCGGTCTGATTAACCATTGACAGAGATTACGACATATTCTCGATCGAGTTGGAGAGCGGCTAGATGACATAGTTACCGAAGCCGTGGAAGGAATCGAAAATGTCAGGAACTCTGGAAAAAACAATGGAGACAGCGTAGCTAACATAAAGACAACGTAATTCAAAATTGTTATTATTGAATGTGTTGATTTACCTTGATATCTGTACAGTGGCCTTCCCATAACCTCATAACTTCCCAGCACCAGCGAGCAGAGGGGAATGCCTCCCCACTACGCGTGACCTTGGAAATTGCGCTTGAGGGGTACGGGCGTGCCGCTGCGCCTGGCCTCGTGGGCGATGTAATATAAACGTTTTGGAGGGGATAAGGCTCAATAATACGTGCACGGTTCTCTCTCGAGTCATCATATTATCTCTCTCCTTCTCGGACCCATTGCGAGCGTGGAGGGGGTACTCTGTAACTCCGCATACGCTGAAACCTCAGCCCGCGTCACTAATTCCCTCCCTATACATTTAAATATGGATATTCATTTTTTTTTATGTTTCAGAAAGGCGAAGCAAATTGGAAAATTTCGAGAGAAGCACTTTCAATTAAGGAATTCCCTACTCACGGATCTTTTCGACGGCAATATCCATTTACGATCTGTATATAATATCTGGGCGGCTATCTTTTTTCTGCTATTCATTCACACAATGTCCCATGATCTTGCGGAAACTGGCACAGTGAAATTCGGGATGAAGACAATATTCGCTGGTTTTGCTCAATTCCCTCAAGTCATCAGAATCTGGATCCTCATGACTTTATCATTATTTGGAGTCTACGTGTGCCATAGCTTTTGGGCGCATCAACGACAGAGATTTCAACCGAATTCTCAAAGTTTGAAAATGTGGGATTACTCGTGGCTACTGATATTCATTTCATATCAGATGATGCTTCTAATATTACCTGGTAAGGTTGCATTTTCCGCCAAATTTCCACCCCCATCGGCAATAGTCATCACGATGGAACAAACACGAATGATGATGAAAGTTCATGCGTTTGTAAGGACCACAAGTCCTGCAGTACTTGCTCATAAACCACATACAGAGGGAAGAGAATTGATCTATCCAAATTTCTCCAAATTTCTGTATTTCCTCTTTGCACCGACCCTCATTTATCGGGACAATTATCCGAGGTAAGTGTTTACGATAGCAATAAAAAATGAAGTACTCAATTTTTCTTGTCCGAATGATCTTTAATGAATTAATTAAAATTTTAGGACAAAAATAATCAGATGGAATTTCGTTCTATTCCATTTTGTCGAAGTAATCTTTGTAATATTCTTCGTATCCTTCATCCATGAGCGCTTCATTTTACCCACGTACAGTGATTATGGCTTAGAACCATTTACAATTCGCAATTTTGTGACAAAATTCTTCAACTCAGTTCTACCGGCAATGGGAATGTTCCTCTGTGGATTCTACTGTCTTCTCCACGCATGGTTCAATGCTTGGGCGGAACTGCTTAAGTTTGGCGACCGATTGTTCTATAAAGTAAGTTGGAATTGGTGAAAGTGGGCGTAGTTAACTCGTGGTTAAAGTTAAAGTCAAGGTCCCCCAACGCCAGCCCCTTCGGCTGGGGTTAAAGATGTCGGCGACTGTTAGCCTGAGTGCGGTTTATGAATGTATAGTGTAGGAGATTGGAGTAACATAACTGGCTTAAGTCATTTTATAAAGATGTACTCACGAAAATCCTTGAAAATAGGAAATTGAGCATTTTTTCCTTCTGCCCATAAATTTTTCATTTCGATACGGCATTGGTATAATACACAGAAAGGCGAGCTGCACATATACACCCATACAGACGTTTCCCAGCGGAATAACCCTGGCAAGAGTGTTGTGATGTTGTGAGATCAGTAAACCGCTACAGTGACATGCTACACTGTTGCCACGGTTGAAGCGCTCAGCTCCCCCCATCTCGTTGCGTTCCCCACTCCCCGTGGATTTAATTAGAAAATCATCGTTTTCTGACGAACTAAACGCGACAACTTTCTAATTTTTTTTTTCAAATTTTTCTTCCCTTTTTCCCCATTTTTGAGAATTTTTTCAGAATTTTCGTAAGAACCGTTTTCGACGAAGTAAAAAATCAACTGATTCCGGTGTGATTCAGCACTCGCTCAAACATAAAAATTGACTTATCATATCTCGAAAACTAATCAAAATCTTTCATCTTTTGCATGTGGGTTCAGCAATTTTTTCGGGATATTATAAATTTTTTTCAAAATTTCCGCAAAAAAATTGAATTCCCCCGTGTAATACCTTAAAGTAACATGGAAATGAATAATTTGGTATTCATGTTCCCCTAGGACTGGTGGACCTCGACATCCTTTGACACCTACTACCGAAAATGGAACTTGGTAGTTCACGATTGGTTGTACACGTATCTCTACAAAGATGTCTATGAAATTGTATTCCCGGGTAACCGATTTCTCGCCACCGGAAGTGTTTTCGCCGTGTCCGCTGTATTCCACGAATACATTCTCACTGTTAGTTTCCGTCTGTTCCATCCTGTAATGTTTTTTCTGTTCGGCTTCGTGGGATATTTCCTCGTCTACTTGACTAGGAAGACACCCCAGAACTTTGCCAATCTTTTATTTTGGCTGCTGATGTCCCTTGGCAATGGAATGCTGCTGACCTTTTATACCATGGAATATTTCGCGAGAGTCAACTGTCCCAGATACGAGGGCCTACTTCCTGATAGTGTCATACCGAGGAGTCTTCTGTGCAACGGCACCGCTCAGGCTACTAGATAATCATCTAGATGAAATTAATGTAATCAATAAATAAGGGATACAGGATATTGGATGCTAAAAGCTCCGTTTTTTAATTTAGGAATTTTCGAAAATTTTCAAAGCTCTCCCTTTAGTATGTTATATATTTCTTGTTAAAAATTGTTTGAGTTATCAAATTTTTGTTTGTAATTTACTATATTTGTGATATGTGTGAGAGAAAAAACGAAATTTTTGTAAAAACTATTTGAAACCTAAATGTCCTAAGTGAATTTTCTCTCTGCCTTCAAAATGCACTATTAAAAAGTACACAATAATTATACAATTAATTGTGAGATTTTTTTCAAAATCTGTTTCGCCCATTCAAAAAATGTACACCACAATCCAGCGCGGTCCATATTGCATGTAATTAGCGTAAGAGATTGGTTCATTTTGTGAAGTTTCCCGCACTCCAATTACAAGTTGCGCATGCGCGCCAATCACATGCACATGAGTTGCAAATCCAATTCAAGACAGCGCATACACAAAAATGAACATCGTCAGAGTGAAAAGTTGTAAGACGATTCCTTATTGGTCTGTCACAATTCATTTTTAATCGTGATCCATTTATGGGTTGATCAGATTAGTCAGATAACACTTTGAAGTTGGTGAAAAAGAAGCTGAAAATTGAAAGTTGTAACGGGTGTACATAGAAAACTCTTCGACTCCCTTCATTTTAGTTCTTTATGCTAACTTAATCAAGAAATTTATACAAAATGCGAAACTTATACTATACTTATAAACAATTAGCTCACAATAACCTGTACTTTCCATCAACAAACTCATCGCCATCTTCATCACCTAAGAAAATTGTTATTACGATATAACAAGAACTCAATTCCAGGTGATTATCTTGGACTTTAACAACTATCCTTATTCTCCTCTGATGTATTGGACAGAATATTTCGTAGACAATTTCGCGGCGCGGATGATTGCTGTTTATCAACTCCGAATACTGCCTCAATTTCTTCAATTTACTCAACAAACGTTTAATGATATCGAAATAGTTCTTAACCGAAAGTTTCTCACCATTCGGTGTCCATCTATGTTTATACCAATGATAAATTGCCGAGAATATGTTTCTAAAGCTTGGTATTATTTGCACATTTTCCACTTCAATTTCAGCACGAATGCTTTTGAAAAATTCCATAATATTTCTTGCAAGACTAGAAATATTGTTGGCCAAAGTATTGATGAATCGTTGACGACGCTCGTTATACGAGCCATTTCTTTGTGACTCCATACTCCGAGCAACATTTTCACCAATGTAAGAAGCAACCAAGTTGACCAAACTCAGAAAATTTTGAAATGTAACATCCTTCACATTGAAGGATTTGAACATTTCTACGACTACTTTAATCACCTCGATCAAGTATCCATCTGCCCTCAAATTTTTTATGAGTTTCTTCAATGTTTTAATTTGTCCGGGGGCTAGATCTCTGAAAATACGGACTCCAGGTAGGCCAATTATAACTTCGTCCAGTGAATTTACATTGAATATGCTCAAAAACAGGGCCACGTGGTTCTCTGTTTGATCAGTTTTAGAATCTTTCTTATTTTTGTCATTTTCATTGTCACGGGGCGGTTGATCAGCTCCACTTCCCGCAGCAGAGTCTTCGTTTTTAGCTTGGCTAGAGGAGGTTCCCGACGTAGCAGACTTGGATGAAGTTCGTGATGATGGCTCTCCGCTTGAAGATCTATCAAATCCTCCAGATCTGGCTTCACCTGGCTTCAGTACGAATGAAACTACCTCATTTGTAACAACACTTCGAAAAGCAGTTCCAACAGCTATTGCCTTCACTTCTGATTCAGCTGCTGCTTTGACGACTTCTCGCATTACAGTTTTGGCCACAGATTTTCCAGTCGCAGTCCCAGCTGATTTGACTACTTCTGTAATAGCTCCAGCCCCCAGCCCACTCACGACATCGGCACCCACAAGGCAACCTGCTTTCACAATCGGACCAACTGGGACATTTCCATTGCTTATATCGGTGTGGATGTCATCGATGCTTTCGATAATACCTTAAACCAATACAGATTTGTTTAAAATGGCCACTGCCCCAGGGTCTGTTTTTCAACAGTTTGTGTTGAAACACTTGTGGAGATTAAAACTAGTAGTTACTATTAGAATATTTGTACATAGCTCTTGTATTATTGTCCAAAAACCGCTCGACATATTTATGACTTGAGAAGTGTCCTGGAACGAACTAGTCTCACGAGAGAATTTGAGAACTTAAAACCAGATGTTGAAATTCGGAGAAAGACTATGCACCCCGTGTAGAATCACGCCGCTGAAACTCCGCTTGCCGCTCCACCCCAGGTTGTTATTGAGTCGCGCTGGCTCGGCTCAATCTCCGCTTGCCGGCCAGGCCATTCGAGTGGGAGAATCTTACATTGCACGCGTTGTATAGGAAAAGTTTACAATTTTTTTGCGGTTTATATTAATTGATATTATTATTATCCGGTCGAAACTGGAAATGGATGGAATTACCTAAAATTCCGACACATATAGCAAATATTACAGAATAATCGTTAAAACTATTTAAAAATAAAGATAGTATTGAAAACTATTCTACTGCTTAGCTCAATTATTTATACATTCACACCCATATCCTAATAGTTGCCGAACGAGGTCTAGTGATTCATTGATAGGTCAAGTGCAGTTTCACTTGTTGGATTTGAAAAAAAATCAACTCGGAAGCTTGTCATTGTTGATAATTTACATATAATTCTGTGGATATACCTTGGGGTCTCCCTGACGCTATTGAGCTCACAGTGTCTATGAGGGCGCCACCTGCAACGGCCCCGGCAATCGCACCTGCAGGACCTCCCGCGAGTCCTACAATTCCTCCACCGATCACCAATGACGACCTGGTGGATTCATACATTGCTCTCCTTGCTGCTTGCGGATCTCCCGTGATTAGATGAACGTAAGCTTTGACATGGCCCACTACGGGAATCCCGTTCAAGATGTTTGACGCAATAGTGAACATTTTTATACGCCGAGGGACAACTCGGACGATTTCTAAAGCAAAATAGATACCTAGGACACTACTGCCTCAAAATTTTGAGAGTCGTTTTGAGGGATGAGCAAAAATGTACAATCCAAATTCGGTGACTTGAACCGAGTAAAAGCTATACGTAAAATAGATTTCTGACAACTGTGCAAAAGTTCAAATCGAGCTGCTAGAATTGTAGATAGAATTTTGAGAAGGTCAATACGTACCAAAGTAGGTTTATCGACCTGGGAAAGTATGCAATTTGCAATTGCAGTTGACATCTACTGATTCCACCAGTAGTGCGAAGGAGGTATTTCGGAAGTGTCGCGATCAGTGGTAGCCTCGTCCGAGTCCGAAACGTCGTGCCACTGGTCAATAATCTCGTCTAGGATCTTAATGGTCTCGCCTATGTTGGATTGAGTTAGCACGTTGGACAATGTTGTGCCGCCTGATGGAAAGCTACCGTAGTCGTCTACCAAAAATTGAAGTGCTGATCGCTTCCTGAGAATGGAGGTATCAAGTCGGGTTCTATGAAGACAGCCGGCTCTTTCGATATTGATCTTGATGTGTTCGATAATTTCGGGTAAACGAGCTCCTGCTAGTCTCGATTCCTCCACGGTAAACTTTGTCTTTTCTGTTCCTATTTGGAATATCAAGCTGAGAATTTTCTCGGTCTTGGCGTTACTTAGATGTGCCAATGCCGATGTAGTGTAGGTGTTGCTTTTGACTTCTTGCAAGCACTGCAGTAATCTCTTTATGTCGGTCGACATGCCTTTTCTGTGGATGACAAATCTCGAATTAAAGGAATGGGTATACAAACCGCAGGTGATAATGGTATTACGAATTCCAATTTGACATTTGAAGTAACTATGTTTGCGAAGTTGAAGATATTAATCAACGTTCCTATGGTAAAAAGGAGAAGCGAAGAAAAATCTCGAAATACAATCGAATGACCGTAAACTTGATATCTCGAGATCGTGTAAAACGAAATGTCTCGAAAACCGTAAGATGAAATCGACGCGCCACCGGTCCGTGCGGCGGAAGCCGATCTCGTAGTAAAAAGAAGAGACAGAAGAAACTATTGATATATATCGAAATTATCGAAAAGCGGAAGACCGAAACCGACGCGCCACCAGTCTGTGCGCCGCAAAGCGGAAACGCGCGTGCGCAGCACGCGCCACCGAACTCGTTCCGAAAAAATGAGAGCTGTCAATTTTTTCAATTTGGAGCAACGATTTTTTGTTAACGTGCCGATTTTCAGAAATATTGCGATCAAAGTATGTCCAGTAGAGGGTCTGATATTTTACATAAAATTGTAGCAGTATATACATTGTTATTGACAATTGAATTATTCACAACGCTCTACTGCAAAACCGATGAGAGATACAGCAGAAAGGGTTGAACAGAATTTGCTCTGTAAGTGGAAATGCACATTTAATTTCTTATGACTCTTCCATAATTGTGATACTTAAGGAGGTGTGGCTGGTTTAACCCTCGAGCAGTCGCACGCCTATTGGCATCTCAGTCCCACTCAAGTAACGCGCATAAATCTCGTCCTTAGGCTCAGAATGCGCTTGCTCAAATGCTTATAACTATCTAATTAATAAATTGATATTCCTTCAAAATTTCAAATATTTCAAATGTTTCAAAAAAACGGGGAATCACAACTTTCCAATAAAACAAATAAAAATCGATGTAAAATCGATGTTTGTTTCACGAAGATAAATTAAGCGCCATGACTCACTATGTATACACCGATTTCCACAGTAGACGCGTCGATCACGGTTTCACGGCATAGCAACAGCTCGATTAGATATTGAAATTCGCAGTAATGAAGTAAGTATAGATGGCATCCTACAAAACTTTATAATACCCTTTTGCATTCGTCCTGCATTTTTTTTCACTGTCCCCTATTTTCCATTTCGCCATTTGTCTCGCCCTATCTTTATAACTAATAAGGATGAAACGATAGAGATGAAAAGTGAACAGATGACAGGTGAATGATCCTAATGGATCGCACCAATCACTTGCTGATAAAAATTGGATAGCACACGGGTAAGCCGTCTGCCTACAGAGAACGATTTGGATGTATCTACCTGACGGATTCGGTTGAAGGTTTTTTTCCGATTAGGTTCACATAACCGTACAGTCATCAATAGCTAGAGCTAATGGCGGTACACTCAACTGCTAGTTGATTTTGACACCATTTGGTTGTACTGAATTTTTCAGTTGACGCAGACCGCCACCCAATTGATACAACCGAGCGGTTGGCAATAGTTACCGAACCGAGCTTAATTTCACGCGCCCTCTAGTTATAATATATATATGTATATATATGAAGAAGCCATCACGTGTGTGAATGCCGGCCGGTTCGGTATAATTTTTGTGGTGAAAAATTGGTGATAAGGATCAAAGAACAAATAAAAAGTGCAGATAAAATAGAAGAAGTGTTTTACAATAACTGTGCATTATCCCATATGTATTTGGCTCATTCGATCAATAGTGGTGGACGTATTTAATTGATTCAATTGATCTCTCCTAGTTTCGGGCTTTTCCTCACGTTGTTGACAGTTTCAAAGAATAAAGAAACAAGAACATATTTACTTTCCTTGAATCATATAAGCGGTTAATTGTAAGGTACGACTAAAACAATAAGTTATTCACAAATGCAGGCATAATGAACAATAGAGAGATTACATCAACTAGCGATTCGGTACAGTAGAGCTCCCTTTATTTTCCGAGCTCGGGGGGTGACCTTGAAGCAATTTCGTGGAAAAAAAAAATTAAGGAAGCCCCCCACTCTGCCCACTGGTTGGTTGGCGTGGTGGGGGTTGTCGGGAGCGGAAGGGGACATAAGAGCAGAAGTAAACGGACTATGTATCAAAAGTAAATAGGTTATGTTTCATGAATGCTCGGTCCCACTATTGAGACGCTGCGCAGTCTGGAGCGCATGACGTCGAAAACAAGGATAGAGAAAGTACGGGGAGTGGGAGAAGGTTTTTGAGGGGAGACAAGTCGTGAGGGGAGTACAGCGAAAATAAAGGAAGCGGAAAATTAAGGGAGCTCTGCTGTAACTATTACCAAATGCTCCAGTTGCCTCAAGCTTAACCTCTCAACTGAACCATTCGGTAACTATCACCGGGCCATTCAATTGTTCTTATTTAACCGCGCTACGAGGTAACAGTTACCGAGCCTGTGTGTAACCAAATCGTTCTCTCAGTGTGCGCATGCGTCAAAAGTCTTGAGTTCGCAACAAACTGAAATTGGGCTGTAATAGAATAAGAAATAATCTACAAAGATAAAAACCCTACCTTGGGATCTTCGATCTAAATTCTGAGCCATTCGATTTGTCAGAGGGATCACTAAATACTGCCGACTGCCAGAAATGATATGAAACGTTCTTACTATACATTTACTGCACGCACATGCGCAATACACTCGATGACGCCCCGCGCTTCTTATATCAATATCTATATCTATTACAACTTCTTGTTCTTAATCTCTTAGAGATGTTCGATCAAAGGTCGTTCTTGCATAGAAAAATGCATTGGCTTGCTTCAAATTTATGTCCGAGGTGTAATCGAGGCCTAGCAGATTACCCAAGTAAAATTCCCCACCCTCCATATACAGAATTTTCATTCGTAAGAGGTTAGCGTGTATGAAATCCCAATGGGGAAATATCCAATGTTTGATGAGCGCGTTATAATACAAAGCAAGTATAACGAAATTGGAAACGGACATATTTTTCAAATAATCCAAACGGTTTACAACAGGCGGAAGTTGTTTTTTTTTTCTATTTTTGTTTCCGACATTTCGTAGTCTACAATGAGCGGTTGATACTTTGGCATCTTGAAATTCAATTGCCGCGCAGCCCGCGCACACCCCTAATGCTACTTGCAGAAGCAAAAGCACCTCATCACTATTCTGCCGATAAAATCGTCCAAGCATTAGCCACTAGTGCCATCGCTCAGCTGATCGTTAAATCCCACCACATTCCATCACCTGACATTCAAAAATTTCCCGCCAGTTTCACATCTAATTCCTCCATTGTCCCGCTCGTGACGTTCACGGTGTCATGGCCCTGGCGCATCAGCAGCGTCTTCACGGTTCGTGAAAAAAACGTCCCAGTGGGTAGCCCAACTAACCGGATATATATATATATGTATACACATTATCGTAAAAACGCTCTTCACAGTGTCCAATAATTTTGCCTAAACGTGTGACGAAGCGACAACATCAACATGACGTCGCGCTTCGAAAAGGAACGTGTCAAGCAGATACAGGACAAATGTCAGGATTTACTCACGCAAATGTTAAGGGATGAGGACAATAAGTATTGTGTGGATTGCGATGCTAAAGGTTCGTTTTAAAATTCCCTATCCAAAGTTTATCTTACCTTTTTTTTTCTTATCTCACCTATGATTGACAATACTTTTATGTTTAAGTGACATTGACAGACTATTCAAGTTTAATATTTTGCATATATTGATCTGGATGACCTAGCTATCTACTTCGGTATATAGACTTTTTAATTTCATAACGAAAGGAAAGTGACAGCTATCAGCCAATTAGGTGGGAAATGTCGATTTTTACCTGCGCTGACGTTTCAGAATTAACTTTAGCTAGTATGGAAAAATCAATTTTTTGTTCGTGCGACCTAAGAAAGTTTTGCCAGATTTTTTGTTCCTGGCCTTTTTAAGAGTCCTTGTTGATATAGTTGGTGAAGAAGCATTTTTTTGAATCATTTTAGGTTAAATCGCTTGGTCAAC
This sequence comes from Asobara japonica, assembly GCA_026005395.1. Taxonomy (NCBI): domain Eukaryota; kingdom Metazoa; phylum Arthropoda; class Insecta; order Hymenoptera; family Braconidae; genus Asobara; species Asobara japonica. The sequence continues at coordinate 1,708,957 of BQMI01000151.1, read as the reverse complement.
AGTGCCAGATATTTTTTTCGCCATTACAAGCTTTAGACAGTTTGGTCACGTGGTCGTTATTTTTTCAAATAATTCTGAGACTTGGAAAAAATCTCATAAATTTTTTTTTTTTTTTAATTGTTGGGAACGAATTTTTGCCCATATTTTTTCACTATTTTTAAGGAGAGACAATTTAAATTTCAGGCCATTAAAGCATTGTAAAAAAAGTTTGATTGCCTAACTTATTGAGACATTTTTTAAAATATATTCCAGGGCCACGATGGGCAAGCTGGAACCTCGGGATATTTCTCTGCATTCGATGTGCGGGTATTCACAGAAATTTGGGAGTGCACATCAGCAAAGTCAAGTCAGTGAATCTAGACACATGGACACCGGAGCAAGTGGTGGTATTTGCATAATCCAACTGTTTCATAATTATTATAATATTCACATGTCCCTGAGACTTGATATGGGATCGCTTAATTTATCAGGGGATCAGTAATCGCCACGAGTGATGACTAAATCCCTACTTAATGTTTTAGGTGAAGCATCAGAGTTTGAAGATCGAAGATACTTTTTCATTTTTTCATTTAACGTTTGACAAATTTTCCATTCACTTGTCATCTGCTGGAGCAACAAAAAGAAAAACTCGGTTTAGTTGTAAGCTTCCCTGAGTAAGCAAAAGATTTTTCTGGCAAAATTCCATGAAGAGCAGATTATCTCATCAAAAGATAATTTTGTAGTAAAATGAGAAAGCCAAAATCAGAAATTAAAAATTGAGGCAACCAAGTGTAATTGTGGATGTGATTATTATTGGTTGCCCTCAGAATCATTTGGTGTTATCTCATTTTATAGAAAAAGTTTGAAGGATGTGACTAACCATTCGTGTTTTTTTTAGTCAGTACAAAATAGGGAAAGCAAATCCAAACGCTTTCAAGCACAAGGAATCTAGTGTTATCACAATTAGTGGCGAACGACTGGGGCATGTGGTGAATTCATCATCGATATAGAGAAGGCGGAAATTTGAGCACACATTGATAGGGATAAAAACCCAGTGATTCGGTAGCCAAGTGGCTAAAGCAGATGACGGGCTTTGACATTGACGTCAGTTTTTCCTGAAAATCTCGGAATCTAAAAGAGATAATCCAATTTTCATAATGACCTTTTTTGTGGAACTCCATCTCCTCTTCAAAAAAGTATTTATGTGAATTCCGCTAGCTCCCTTAGTTTTCGAGATGGCACTGCCAGTCCTTTTCCATGTTATCAGTTTCATAATTGTATTGCAAAGAACTCATGTACTATTTTTTACCAAGCGTTGTATGTGTGCGTCCAGAAAAGGGCCCAAGTGGTCGGTATTGAGTTATGCATATTGCCATATTCCGGAATAGTGTCCGAACATTTTAAGCCCAACTTGAAGCGTCTGAGCCAGAAACCAAGAAAGTTGTGGAATGTCAAAGTTAACTGCCCAAAAAATGACTTTTTGAGGAAAACTCATTCAAATCTGAAGACTAGTTTTTCTTCATTTCTAGTTGGAATTTACATAGATTGCGATTTTAACCCAGTAGATACATACTAAGCATAAAATGAAAAGATCGTGGGGAGTTTTATAATGATTATTATGAATGGAATCACCCATAACACCAAACGAGACCAACTGGGCCTTTTTCTATTTAGTTTTTATATTAAGTTTTTTCATGTAGTAAATCAATTCTTAAACGGATAGGTGGATCAATTTATTTCTAATTATATTTGGACAGATCAAAAAGTGATCAGTTGAAGAATCAATATATTATCAACATTGAAGTATTTGCGAAATAGATTCAATAGTCTGCGTTAGGTATTGCAGGTCTTATTATTATCGACTCGTACAGTAAGTCCATCCTAAGTACCCTACTCATTTCTAATCACAAATAATGATGCTTTTCTCTATTGACTTGCTCTATTGATAGTGATGAAGGAAAAGTCCATGAAATCCGAGAGCCTTCCGTAATTTCTTTGATTTGTCCAAATGGGCCCTTTTCGTTTTTTTTATTTTGGTTAATACGGATACCAAAATTCTGATGTGGATGGAGTATATGTAGCTATATGTAGTTATTTTCGGAAGAAGAGTAGTCATATTTTACTGTACATCCTATCCTATAGTAAAAAGGAGAGACAAAAGAAACTATCGATATTCCTATAGTAAAAAGGAGAGACGACAGAGACTATCGATATCCCATAGTAAAAAAAGAAACTATCGATATATATCGAAATTATCGAAAACCGTAAGAACGAAACCGACGCGACACCAGCGAGCGCTGCGGAAAAAGAAACTGCGCGTGCGCAGCACGCGCCACCGGACTCGTATATCGAAATTATCGGAAGCCGTAAGATCGAAACTAACGCCACACCAGTCACTGTGGCGGAAACAGGATATGCGCGTGCGAAGCACATATTATACTGTTTAAATATCCTGAAAAATCCTAGTAAAGAGTGGATTTTGTCCGCATATCATTGAGTGAGTGTCTCCCTTTTTCCAGAGTCTCCAACAAATGGGAAATTCCCGAGCACGTGCTGTTTACGAAGCCAACTTACCAGACACTTTTCGCCGGCCGCAGACTGACTGCAGTCTTGAGAGTTTTATACGGGCAAAATACGAGCATAAGAAGTATATAGCACGAGAATGGGTGCCACCTACACTGCCCAAGGTCAATTGGGACAAGGAGCTGGATGAGGAGGCGGAGCGACAGCGTCGGCGAAAGAAGGAGGGACCAAAGTCATCAGTGCAGACCCCATTGCCACCAGTGAAGAAGCCCGAGGTTGTGCCACAATTACCAAAACCACGAAGCTCAATAAGCCCTAAACCTTCGAGAGCGAGCAATGGTGGCGCGACTCTCGATCTTCTTGGGCTTGATGCACCCAACACCCAATCAGCTTCTCAGGCCAACGGCTCTGGAGATGATATTTTCTCGTCATTCCTCTCGGCTACACCCACGCCAGCTGCTGTCAGCAAGTATGAATGGCAATGTTGTTTCTATTGCTAGTCATTCATACATCAATCATTCACGTACGGGAACGCTAGCGCTCGGTTTGTTCCAGCGGCCTTCCGAGCTCAATGTTACCACTCGGTTTATAATAACAGCAATAATTACCCAATTTGCAAACAGCTTGGGCCATTCGAAAGATGAGACTTGAGAGTACTAGATTGAATTATTTGAGAATTTTCGATGGAAAATTCTGACGAAAAACGAGACGAAAAACTGACGCATAAATGAGCATATACGCAAAAAAAATTGATTAGCCAATGAAAGAACTGACAATATTTTTTACGAACATGCTTGACCTTTCAGCTTTCCAAAATTATTCGCAAATTTGATATAGCTTGAATAGACTGAACATGCTAAAATTTTAATTTCCCATTTTACGTCATACATTACGACCTACATCAGAATAAATTTTTGATGGTTTTGAAGTTTTTGAAGTAGTGTATCTAAAAAATCTGAAGTTTTCGGATCCACCTTTTCATCAGATCAAATGTCATTTAAATCCTAGATTGGTCAGCTGAGGAATTTAGTACAAGAGTCTTTTTCATTTTCCAATAGCTGTTGGCTAAGTCCACGAAACAATCTCAAAAAAAATATTGATTTTGCTGTCGAGTCAATGATTAACAGTATCTTCAAATTGGGAATATTTTTTGGTACTTCAAATATCAAATTGTAGAATTATCAATGATGAGAAAATTAGATGGCAACGAGATTAATTGTTGATGCCCTTTAGTGCTCCACCCTCGACGAATGGAACTGAGGCCAGCAAAGCAGACGAGGAGAGCTTCTTCAACCAACCAGCACCCCCTCAGGAGAAGAGCAAGATGACTAAGGACAGTATTTTAGCACTTTATGCTACCCCCAGTCAACAATCAGTATTCGGCTCCAGTGCAGGATTTGGCCAGACTATGCCGCAGTTTACGACGATGCAGGGACTTGGGGGCTTTGGACAAATTGGACAGAATCCGGGACAAGCCCTGGGACCTGGGCAGATAAGTGGTGCGGCGGTGGGAATGGGAAATCCTCTTGGGAACATGCAGATGGGTGCTGGAATTAACGGAGTGGGCAATCAGGGAATCATGCAGAGTCAGATGGTGATGAGCTTTGATATGCATATTTATGATAAGTGAGACACAGGGGGCGGGGGGGGGGATAAATAGAGAAAGTGGAACAAACTTTGTGTACACGATATTTGCATAATTAGTGGAACTTTAACATTTCATTTTAGGCAAATAAGGCTTTTAGATTTTTTTTTGTCTTTTTGTTTTGTTTTTTTGTTTTTTTGTCCTGTTTTTTTTTGTTTTGTTTTTTTTTTGTTTTTTTTTTTTTTTTCATTTCAAAATCGTCGTTCTTTTGAAGTTTTTTAATTCTGTTAAAAAAAAATTCCTATTAACTTTTTTTAATCTGCAAAATTACAAAAACAAAAAACAATTTGTAAAATTGTTGAACACTAACAAATCAGGAAAATATTGTTTAAAAAATTAAAGACGATGGACATTTACCAGATTTAAATTTCCACCATGGTGAACAATTTTGAGTTAGAGAAACACACGAAAAGATAAATATAATAACCATTTTTTTTTATTTATTAATTTTGTTTCAATAGTAACATTCTGGAAATACAAAATTCACCAGTTCTTTTTTTTTACAAATTAACGAAAGATGTAAGCTTGGATGACTCTTAAAATTTTTTAAATGAAGAGTCAATTTTTTTCTTAGCCTCCCACAAAATTTCATAAACTTGAAAGATGTAAAAAAAAAAAATTTTAATTGCCTAACTTTAATTTCCAAATCTACACAGACACTTTTGCTATTTCCACCAAAATGGGCAAACCTCCTGAAGGGTTCATTTGACTAAGAGAAATTTTCTGATACAGATGGGACAGACCAATAACGGCTGGAGTGGGATGCTGGGTGGAAACATTCAGCCCGCGCCCGGGAGCAATCCGTTTTTTAACCTTGCAACACAACCAGCAGGAAATAACGCGTTTGTAACGCAGGTGAGACATGAATTATCCCAAAAATTAAAATCCTAACCCGGTCACCTTTGCCCAATGCATAGAGCTATTTTTACCAGAACTACATAGAACTACAAATTTTCGAAGAATGAGTTGAAAAATATGCGAATTGAAAATTGTTAAACAAGCAATATAACTTGAGACAGTGGAACTAATTGACTTCCTGTCACGGTTAAATTTCAGTTGCCTCAGCAGATGTCACAGATGTCCTTGGGGCTGGGAAAGCCCGCACCTGCTGCACTTCCAGGTCAAACTTTGTCGAGTAATTTGTGGCAGTAACGACGTGTCTCACACCGGTAGCTAGATATTGATTATATTTCATGATCCCTTTCGATGTCGCTCTCCCAAAATGGAGGCAATACTGCTCGAGGTGTTCAATCAAAACTTCTGGGACTGGAGAGAAATTTTTTAACTGCGACTAACCGAGCAAGGGACAAGTTAAAACTTCCAGGAAAATGCGAATTGTAAAAAACAAAACGAAACTAGAACCCAGCATAAATCTTGACGTAATGAGTGATTTCAAAAAAACTGTAATGAACAGGATTTTTGTTGAACATGAAATGATGAAAAACAATTTTTTTTCTACATTCAGTTTTTTTCTGTTGTTTATTTTGGTAATAAAAACACTCATTAGGGATGATTAGTAATTTTAATGTGGATTTAAATTACACAAGTGGATTTTTCACTCCTTGACACTCATGAAAATATTTTCTGACATCACAACAGCAGTTTATTGAAAAACGTTATTTGGACAAATAATTTTTTTTTTTTATACAAGGACTGTCATTTTAAACTTTTATTTTGAATTTTTTTCAAAAACTGCTCTTGTGATATCGTAAAATATTTCTATGAGTGTATAATTAATCGTCTCGGTGATGAGCTTTACAAGAAAATGTGGAAGAGTCTCAAGGTCATTCCGCTGCGAGCTTGGAGGTCTGGAAAAGTGCAGCAACTTGCCTGACATTTTTTGTAAAATGGAGTTTAATCAATTATAAATCCGCGTGCAATACATCGATGAGTTCATATATAGAATTCTACTAAGCAAAAAAATTCCCAAGTGGCTCAAATTTTTTTTCGGATCAAATATTCATTTTGACAAATGCAAATGCGTCAGAGGTAAACACACTTATGAAGAAAAATTGATTTTCCCGAAAAAAAATCGATCCACCTAAGAAAAAAACAAGTCTGATAAATTTAAAATTTTGTTGCCTGCATTTTGCAAATCTCCAAGTGTCGAACCAAAATCACCCGACCAGGCATTTTTTGTTGAAAATTTAATTGTCTACATGGTCATCGATATTTTCCTGTTGATCCAATTATTTCTCAAAACATTGGTCTGACCACGAAAAAATTGGAAAAATATATTGCAACATTTTTTTATGAGTATCGTCGAAACTTTGGAGTCCACGAAAGAGTATGGACTTTCTTATTTTGAGGAGATATTTATATGATATCCAGTGATTAGATTTGATGATGTCTCGTTTAGTATTTGAAAAGATAATGTCATGGTGTAAAAACAAATAATCCTGAATGGTGAATATTTTGAAAGAAATTAATTGAAAAAATGTGCAGATCTCCATTTTCATAGGACGAAAAAAAAATCAAAGAAATAGAAATTCTGATGGATAAAACTCGAATAAATTTGACAATTGTAAATATCATGATTGTAGAGATAATTGCAATGAATATTTTATTACTTGCAAAAGGGACTAGAGGGAAATATGAAATTAGCATGTCCCAAGATAATTTGCCTTATGGCACTTGGGGAGGATTTTAACAAAAAAAAAATTGTGGTTCCAAGAACTGAAGTGTAGACTTTGGTGGAGTATTTAGATGAGATTTTTTCAACTTATTGACCCAAGAAGGGATTTATGAATCATTATTACAGGGAAGGGATACAACACTAAATAAGAGCATTGCTTTTTTTTCCTTTGGATCTGTCTTAGTGACAGGTGGATTTAGATCAGTCTATGGGGAAGTTTCAGTTGACCCATACATTTCCAAAGTTTCAAATTTTTTTTTTTTAATTTGAAAAACATTTAGAATCTGTTTTTTTTTAGCAATTTAGTACAGAGATATGAATTTTTTTTACAGAACTAAAGTTTTTTAATTTTTCCAAACATCAGATATGTATTTTATTTTGAGTTTTGACGTTTATAGTCGGATTTTTTTTTCCTAGCCCTTTGGCACAAATATTTGTTGAATTTTCAAAATCCCTTTTAGGGAATTTTGAATTTTTTTTTTTTAAGTTTCTCAAAAAAATATTTTTGGAATTTTGGAAACACTGTTGGAGAATTTTGAAATTGTTTTTTTTTTAGTTTCCCGAGAAATATTTTTTTTTAATCGATCAAAATTAAAAAATATCTGCTTTAACTCCAAATTTCTGCGAACGAAATTTTCAAAAATTGCAAAATCTATAACTAATATTTCACTCATCTCGAGTTTTTTTTTTGTTCGTTTTCTATTCCCAATATGTATTAAAAAAAAATCGGGCAATTAGTGTTTGTGAAATACCACCTTAATTACTCAAAAAAACTTTTTTTATAGCTCACAAAAATCTCGAAAGAAACTTTCTCTTATATGATCCCCTGAATCCACCTCGAACGGACATATCGAAACAAATTTTGTCAATCATTTATTGGTCCATTAACTTTCGCAAAATCCCAAATTCTATTCAAAATTTTGTGTTATCTCCTCGTGTTTCTCAAATTGTCGAGTTGGAATCCGCGATATGGGAACCCCGCGGCAACTGTATTCATTATTGTTCTCCAGCAAAATCAATCCGAATATTTGGAAAATGTTCCCTCAATTGAGCGCAAATTGATGAGAAGTGATAAGACAAGTTACATTTATTTCACTACCTTGTGTGCTGAAAAATGATAAAATATGAATGACAAAATGCATACTCGATTAGCTCGACTTGTACTTGGATGGGTGTCCGCTCAGTCCTACCTACTCCGTTTGCCCAATTCCTGAGAAGATCTTCCGTTGAGCTTACAGAAAAAAACCTTATGTTCCGCCCTTGAAATTGGCTCCAGAAATTAGAAAAAATTCTATATATTTATCTTTCTATTGTTTTATCACTTCTTCCCTTAAACAACCTAGGTTTTTCACCCTAAACCGTCCACTGACATTTATTTTCAAAACATACGCAACTCGACAATAACATTTGTCCCTTTGGAAATATTGGCTTGGTCTATTGATACTGGGACGCCTAATTGTTAAAACAAACGCGTAATTATTAATATAATAGGCATGTTGTTAGCGGCCAACTTATAAAGGTCAATGTTGACCCAAAAAGTACATAATTATCTCAATCAAAACTAGTCTCGACCGTTGCGGCAAGTGAAACTTATGTATCGAGCCACAGACTAGATAATGGTTAAAGGTACTGTCAGTGAAAAAAATGTATTAAAGATTCCACAATAACATCAAATTTTGATTATAGAAACGATAGGCACTGATCTCTATATAACTGGATAGCTGATTCCTATACCCCCACCACACTAAAAGTGACGCGAGTGGAAGCGCCGCCATATTGTTGCATGTGCACTCAAGATGGCGTCGGTGCGCATGCGTGGCGCAATAGTGGGGAAAAAAACATTACACAAATATAAATAACCTTATATATATCTTCGGCGACACAAAATTGTGTTTTCTTTTCGTTATGTAATCAAAATCTGGTTAAAACATTGTGAAATTTATCTTTTTTCCCCTGAGGAAGTACCTGGAGGTCAGAGATATGTATTGATGTAGTGGAGGCCATTGGCTTTATAAATTCTAATGTTTGATGCATCTATGGGCTATAATTGTGTGATTATGTGATGATCGAGTGATTTAACGCGCCATTTGGTGCGATCAATATAAAAATTATGGAGACATTAGACAAATGAATTTGCAAATTGTTTCAAAATTCGAGAAAAACTGGTAAACATTTCCGCCTTTTTGTAGATAATTTTACGCTATACAAAATAGGCCTCATTCAATTTTTCCCGCCATTGGAATTGAATTATCAAAAAATCAGTTTATCACTTTTTCACTACACCGTAATAACTCGATTGACGAAAGATGTTTTGTAAACGCAAAAGTTAAGGGAAATGTGCAATAATTTTTCAAAACCAAAAAAGAAAAATTTCTTTGAGCCCACAGAAAAAAAGACTACAAAAGAACTTCCGGGAATTTTTTGCACTTCATTAATTTTCAAACTATTTTGGAAATGATATGCAAATGAAATTTCAATTAATCTCCGCACTATTAAAAACTGATTAAATAATTCACATTCCAATAACTGGAGTTTTACTGACTATATATGATATATGGAATGAAATGAAGGTTGATAGTGAGTTGGGCGAAGCTTTTGATGGTGTAACATTGAAATCTGAAATAATGAAAAGCAAATTGATCTCGCAATTATTGGAGAACATTGGGATAAATACCGATAAGGAAGAGAAAAAAATATCAGCCTTTTGCCTGTAGGAAATTGGTCGCTCTACAAATAATTTGTGTTCAGCTGTTCAAGATTGGCAAGTGTCAAAATAAGTAAACTCGAATTTAAACGACACAGATAATGCATTGTCTGCTAAAAAGTAAAATCTATCACCCAATTACTTTTTTTGGCAAACCAAAAAAAAACGTTCCCAAAAAGGTCTGATACAAGTTCTTTCAAAATTCCGTAATTTCCAAAGTATTGTTCAAATAATTTTAAAAAACAATTGTGGTTGATCTTTGAGCGGTTGGGTCTCTCCGCGTACGTGGTGGCGCTTGTAGCTAATTACCGCCATTTCCCAACTAAGTTTCCCGATTTGTAATTTCTGTTTCCCATTCCTGCATTTTGATACACGAGTCCGATGGCGCGTGCTGCGCACGCGCATTTCCTTTAACGCCGCACTGACTGGTGTCGCGTCGGTTTCGGTCTTACGCTTTTCGATAATTTCGATACATATCGATAATTCATTTCGTCTCTCCTTTTAACTATAGGATAAATTAGATGCTTGAAGACTGGTTTCAGCGGAGCCAATAGTAATCATGAAATTTGGAATACTGGAATACGACAGATATCTCTACATGCGAATACGTCACGTGACGCACTGACCAATAACACTGCGCCGCGCGCAATTTAAAAAAATTGTGTTGATAACTTGTTTTGCCAATATTTCCGGAGAACTTGACAAAATTGGAATAAAAACGTTTTCAAAATCGAATAATACGTTGTCACAACCGTTCCAAATAGAAACTCTTTGAAACGGGAAGATTCTTCTCCTTTTTTTACGTAAAACGGCACTTTTTTCGGAAATATGAAAAAACTACAAAACCGATTCCAACCAAAACCCAATCAGCTTTGACGGCCGCAAAGACGCTTCGATTGCGTCATACAGCATCTCAATCGCATAATTTGGTGGCGACAAATCGTTGGAGGAAGAATTTGTCTTCATAATTTGTCTTTCAAAAAATCCCATTCATGATTCTATAAATTTTGCCCTCACAACGTTACCCTATAAAAAGTAAAAAAAAAAAAAAGGAAAAAGGCGGGAATGCCTCCCTAGCGCCACCACTCAACGATCAACCCAAACTTCCTTAAAACAAAAGAAAAAACAATTACATTGCAATGACTGGAGTTCCCTGCTGGGCCATCGAATAATCGAAAGTGAACTTAAACTTAACAAATAATCATTAAACAATGCGTTAAAGTTTTTTTCTATATAAATAAACAATTCATCATAGAATTATTTGCAATTTCAAACATATAGGAAATTCAAATTATCACGTAATTGGAGGTCGATTAGATTTTATTAGTCTTTAGTCGTATGAGATGAAAAAGGAAACTTAAACCATTGGTAATTGTAGTGAGCGCTAACTTTAATATGTCCACGTGTTTTTTTTATAGTTAACATTATTATTATTATTATTATTATTATTATTTGATTTTTTCACGTACTCGACTGAGTTGCAATACTGTCATGCATAATACATTCGTCGCACGCCAATTGAATTAATTTGATAGTTCTTAGTTGTTTTATTGATAACAACTAAATTTTATTTTATCATTTGTACATCAGTAAGATGTTGACTTTCGTGGCACTATGAATGTCAATTTCTTAAGCCAATAAACAATGACTGTAAATGGGGTGCATGTGTAGGGAAGTATGATGGCTCCTGAGATGTGACATGGGAATAAACATTAAGAAAGAATTGTCGGGTCTTGTTGTTTTAGGTATTTTACCTGATATATTGAAATGGGACGTGAGTGACCCTGGACGGGTCGCATCAATAACTTCCGGATAGTTTGTGTGTGTGTAGGTTACGACACAAATGAAGTCAAGTTGTATATCAGTTACGCAAATTCGACTATTGATCGATTATCATGACTTTTCATCGATATCTCGTGAAATATCATGCCTAGCAAAAAAAGTAATAAAACATGAAATATGTGGTTTCACGAGAGGAACAACTTTTGTTGGGCACTTTTTCTCGTATCTGTCACCGTTCTCGAGATACAACGTTATGAACAATTGAAATTGTTACTAACAATTGAACGGATGGTACAATTGCAAAAGGACTCCTTTCCGACCTGGAGACTCAGGAGACGCGTGGATTAAAAAAAAAGGTTAAATCGGTCCAGAAGTTTAAGAGGAAGCGTTCGCCAAAAAAAGGATACGGACGCACATGCACACACACATAGATGACCTGCACTGAAAATGTATCAGGAGCAGGTGAAACACTGAGAAACGTAAAAATTTCATGATTCTGGGACATTTCATTTTCGGGGTGATTACAATAACTTACCATATTCTTCAAGGTGTGATTGTCTTATAGAGTTCCACAAGTCAGTACTCAATACTCTAGCATTAGCCAGATAGCAAAATTCAGAGATTTGCCGAAAATTATTCGTAAACTGCCCTTATTTGCCGCAATTTTTCGACTCAGTGTGTTCTGGCATAATTGTACAAAATTAGTAGATTACATACCTAGGCCAGCAAAGTAAGGAATGTCTCAGATCACATTTAGTTGTTGGCCGAGGCGAAGCCGAGATCCACAATAATGTGATCTGAGGCTTTCGTACTTGCTGGCCGAGGTGTGTATACTATTTTTCTGCTCGACGAAGTCGGAAAGCGGTAACTTCGTTTAGGGCAGCGGCCCGAAAGTGACCGCTTTCTGGCCGGAGGGCAGAAATAGATCATTTTACATAAATCCAATTCAATTATTCCACTGGAATAGAGTATCTCCTTCATTTTATTTCTGTTCAAATCAGCGGCCTCTTGTATGCCCTCAATGCATCGTGATCATAAATCGTGTGAATTTTATCATACATGTATTTAAATAGATATAACAAATTGTCATACTGCCCGCAGTATTCACTGGTATTATCATCAGTCTCTGTTAACGCATAATCCTCGATGGATCCATAGGCACACTTGTGAAATTCAACTAAAAATTGATGGATCGCTTCAATTGTCGCTAGATACCATCTAGGGCTCTTCCTTTGATGTCTCCAAAATTGAGAAATTCGCGACTTCAATACTACGCAAGGTAATTCACGCAATCTCGGATCACGATAAATTTTTCTTGTCTGATGCCAGGTACTGTCGATGAATACTGCTCGGGTTATTGGTAAGCTTGAGTTATTGGATGATATATTCTTGGATCTCTTTTCAGAGCTTGCAAAAAGCTCCTCAATACTCGTTGCGTCTTTGGCGGGAAAAATTAGGACAACCTGAAAACAACGAACAAAATTTAGGTGAAGTTGCTTGAAATGTAGCTAGGACGTTGAAATTTTTGGTAATACACTGCTTAAGGATATTCAACCGGTATAATCAAAACAAAAGTTTATGACCCTTTCTAAGTGTCGTTATATTTATCGCCAATAATTCTCAATTAATATTTCAATGCGTTAATTAGTTGAAGTGATAGCCATAGAAAATTATTATATTGTATTTGATTTTGCGAATCAATATTATATTGTTTAAACAAATTAATGAAAAAAAATTTTAGTCAATCGTCCTGAAATTTTTATCATCGTTTTATATCTGCTTCAATAGTAAATTTTCAAAATTTCAACAAATTTGTACATTTTGAACTGTATTTACAGAAATTTTTATTTTTCCCATAAGAGGCCGTGTTAATTGAGAAGTTTGATAATTAATAACTATAAAACGGTGTTGTGAATCAATCTCAAATTTCATACAGGCATCTGTTATCGCTTCAAAAACATTATGTCAAAATTTCAAGCAATTCGTACATCTTCGCCAATATAGGTGGAATATCCTTAATCAATTTGGGAACAGTGCGCAAATATAAGCTTACATAATCGGCTAATGGAAATTAATTGGAAACATACAGGTTATACATGGACTGAATGGAGTGTCGATAATGTTAGGGAAATTCCTACATTGCCAGTCAGGGATATTGAACCAAATACTAAAGTTCTGTGCAGATTTATTTATTGTATTTTATTTTTGTTGCGTTCAATCTCAACGAAATATCATGGAATTAAATCCATCTTTCTGCAGAATTGTGGCCACGAAAAAATGTTCCTTCCTTGAGAAAAAGAGGTTGGAAGACTTTTGATGCTTCATTCTCAGAAATGAAAATTTTTAGATAATTTTGTTTTTATAATTGTAATATAGGTAGAGGGCAACTTTTTTCTGCTAAAAAACGGTAAAAAGTTCGAAAGTTGAGAAGAAAATTTTTGCAACATTTTTCAGCATAATCACTAGCGATATCTGTTGTGTTTATGGGTACACATATATTAGAGACGTGTATTAGAGACACATATCAATACAAAATTTGTGATTATATTGACAAAAGTGTGGCAAAAAATCTCAATGTTATGGACTGGCAGTAATTGAATTATTTGATTTCAGAACATTCAATTCAAATTTGAGATTCGGAACCCCCCCCCCCCCCCCCAAAGATTCTGTGAATTTGAATCTTAAAATTTCTAAAGCTTTGTAAATTCAATCAAATTTTGTATATTCCATTTTTGAGTTAATTCAAAATATGATCTCAGAATTGAATTCTATATTTGCAATTTCAAAGAGAATGCCCATTTTCTTTACCAAATTGTGACAGTTCTGAAATTCCTCTTTCACGATTTGATTACGCTCCTCGCCACTCACGTGTAAAAATTTCTAGCAAATGTTTTCAATATCCCCAAAAATGGTAAAAAAACCTTGTTTTTTTTTCAAATATTCAAACTTTCCAAAATTGAAAAACCACAATTCTGTTTTAATGCAATAGTTTGTACATTTCGAAAATTGGAGTTATTGAAAAATGGGATTTATTATCATAAAGAGTGATCCAATCCTAACATTATAATTTTTTTCGTGAAATTCAAGCTATTTGGAGAAGAAAAAGTGCTTATGAATTTTCAGCCAAACTTGAAATTATAGCTGTGAGAATTAATTTAAAAAAAAATTGGTGAAAAAAACCGAATTGCGATTACGCAGTTATACTTAGACTTACAGTTGTGAGAATTAATTTTAAAAAAAATTGTGAAAAAGCCAAATTGCGATTACTGACCTATACTTAGACTTGAATACTTGAAAATTCAGGATAATACTTTTCTAAATATGGGTAGCCGATGGTAAAATTTTCAGTTCAATACAGAACATAGAGGTCAAGATCTCAACGGCATTTGGGAGAATGAGCCATATATATATATCGGTAACCGGAGAAGCCAATTAAATAAAACTTTTTTTTTTAATTTTAAAAAACAAAATTCAGTTAACGCAATCGGTAGCAGAACTACCAATTTTTCCCCTCGTGAGGACTGAATCATTATTACCCTATCATCACTCGAAAACTCTGGGAAATCGGGATACGTATAAATCGTCACGTCTTTTGGCGCCAATAGTGCAGCATGTATTGCTGTGCTTTTCCCATCGATTTCCTTAACGTGCTTTATAATATCGATCTTGATCGGCAACTGAAAATCGAATAAATCATAATAAATCATATTGGTTGTAGAGTGTAAAAATATTTTTCCCTAAATTCCATTAACGCTAAATTACAATTCATACTTCAACTTGAGGAAAGTACTTGCTGTCAATGACAGGTGTGCAGCAAGTGTAGCAGAAAAATTTGCGTGATTTAAAACATTTTCCACATATTTCTCGTCCATCAATGGTATCAAGCGCACTCGAATCGTCAATTCTGAGCTTTTCAAATGGCGCTCTATCAATGATGAACTGCTTGGCTGCTAAATTCTCAGAATCACAAGTGACTGGATCTATAGTTACATTCGCGTCTTCTGTCATTATGATTATGACAAATGTGGCATTACTTTCAGAATTATAATGACTTCACTTGCGGTGTTTTTCCAGTTCATTAGTTGAATATTTAATCATTGACATGTCTACTAAATGCGTGAATACAAAAGAGAGAGGTTAGGTTGAACTATGTTGTTGATTGCCGCCATGTTGTGCGCGCGCAACTCTTTTAGGATAGACTATTTGAGTTTGGTCCTATCACGTGTCACTAGACGACGGGCGGCAAACTTTCAAATTTGCCGAGTGTGATTCTTGAGGGGTTATGCCACTCACCGTCAAACTGAAAAACTTCAATGCAAGTTTATTTAAACTTACGTTTTGAAAAATGTAAATTGTTACATTGTGCATAATATAAATCTGAAGAAAGTAAGATTCAATTTTTTGTTTAATAATCGCTCCGCCTAACCTAATACGCCCCAGATAGCAAAATTCGAAGATTTGGCGGAAATTACCCGCAAACTGACCTTAGTTGCCGCAATTTTCCGGCTCAGTGTTTTCTGGGATGTTTTGGGAAAACAAGGGACTTTCAGCAACTAAACATTTCGTGGTACTCGAGTGATATATATGTGTACAAAACTTAACTAACGCTCGACATTATAATCAACTGCAATACTTCGACAAGAATTGAATACCCACATGTAAATATGTGAACATAAGTTGTAAATCGAATACTGCTCACAATACTGTTGCGCGCCTTTGCTTCCAAGGCGACATGTTTGCTGAGATGCCTTATCCCATATTGTCCAAAATGTCTAGCGCTCTCTCATACACCAGCAGAAAAATTTTGGTTTTGCCGTAGCAAAATCTATATTCAAATTCTATATACTCATTTGACTTTTGCCACTCGCAAATCCCACCAATCACCCTCCGCATAGCTAAACCGGAAGTCGCCATTTTGAATTCAGCGCCAACGCCATTTGATTACAGTTGTAATCTATCTCTTTCGCTTCCTCGTTGCTTTGCTGAACGGTTGCACCAGCCACGTGCAAATCCAAAATAAAATGGACAAACCAGTTGTACTTGCTCGAGTGATCAAGGTTTTGGGTCGCACTGGCTCCCAAGGACAGTGTACACAAGTCAAAGTTGAGTTTTTGGGTGAGCAAAATCGCCAGATCATAAGAAATGTCAAAGGCCCGGTGCGCGAGGGCGATCTCCTAACCTTGCTCGAGTCTGAGCGCGAGGCCAGGAGACTCCGATGAGTTACATCCATCAATACACTCGGGGAAATTTACTTCGGAAAAAGTAAGTATTGCCGGTTAAAAATATTAATACTAAAGTCCCAAAAAAATTACATTCAAGCAAATTAATTTTTACTCCCGCTCCAGTTGTGACGTCACTGCGCGCGAGTTTGTAATCCTTTCAAATTTGAATGAAAAAAATTTTTGCAGTTGTACCAAATTGTCTGAGAAAAAATGAAAGAATATATGTAATATATATCTATATATATAATGCACGTGGTGCTACGAAATTATGTGAAAAATTATTTTGAAATTTTGATAACTTAGTGAAGTGTTGATGCAACGTGGTTACTCGCTTTTATAACTATACATTAGAGAGCATAGTTTGTCCTTTTTTTGAGATTAACTAAGTTTGGTCAGTTGGGAAGTAACTTGAAAAAGTCAGTGCAGGTTAAAATGAGTTATCTTGAAGTCACTAGTTATTACTAAACACTCATTCAGTTAAGTGTTTCAAGGTCACTCCGAATTTAGTGAGATGAAAAAACAAATCGAGAAAAAAAAATTGTTAGAAAATTTTTATAGCAGTTAAAAAAAATATTTTCATTATTATTATTATTATTATTATGTGCATAAAATGCTCAACATTTAACTTTTCAACTTCAGCTTTTGGCACGAATAATTTAACAAATGAGGAACAAATATGACTTAACATCTTGTTGAGTGACAATTAATTTCATTTTATTTGGATTATAGATAAGTTACAAAAATTGATTTGGAAAATGGCGGGTTTTTTGAAAAATTTTAGATCACAGTTTTCGCTCATTGGAAATATAGTTATATCAGTTTTTGGTCATGGTTCATATAAATCATTTTCATTAATACTTTTTAATTTCCAGGAAAATTTCTCTTGGTGTACGTAAAAGGAAAATTGGTCGTCAGCTGCTGGTTTACCTTATTCACTCGAGGATAATTAATACGGAGAAATTTGCCATGGGAAATTCATGGACATGGGAATGATCTCTGTCAATGAAGCGTGAAGCCAATGTCTATGAAAACATCAAGATTTTTTAAATAAAGCACAGCTGGTAACCACAATTTGTATTTTCCATTTATTTCATTCAATTTACTTAATTTCAGTTATAAAATTCGTTATTTGAGAGTCAAGTGATTTTCTTGTTCAATGGTATTTCATGGAGTATTTTTTTCAATCTGTTAAGACCTTTGGGTCCCATTTTAATTGATACGAAAATCGAAAAATTGACGACAAAAAAATTAACAAAAATCAGTAATGGATGGAAATCCAAAAATTGGAATAATAAAATTATAATTAGGAACAAATATTTCACCTTGTAAGGGGGGCTGGGGCAAAATGGACACCTTGAATTTTTTGTTTTTTTTTTGTCATTGACATTAAAGCAATTTTCTTGACAACGTGTTTTGTAAATTCGAGAGACTTCTATAAGATGTCAAGATGTTCGAATCCTATTTCAATGGATCGGGGAAAAAAAAATAATGAATAAATTCATGATGAAAAATGGGTGACAGAAAAATAAGATGGGAATGGTGCATCCCTTAATTTATTTTGGATTTTTGAGTTATTGTACGAGAATTATTTCGTTCCCCTAGAATTGCTGCTGTTAAAAATGCAGACATCAAGTAAGTAATTCATTTGCTCATTTATTTGTTCAAGTTTAACTGAAATTAGAAAAAAATTTGGAAATATTTTTAAGGTGAGTAAACACTATGTGAGTCTGACTCTTCATGAATTACATAAATATCGTCTCAATCAAAGTGAGCCTCATGAACTTCCTGATGTGTTAGTCTGTGTGTGTTGAAAATTGGAAATAACTTAAACGCTATCGCCTTAATTATGAGTGTTACAAAAAAATTCATACAGCAAAAAATGTTCGTTTCTACATGGGGAACAACTTTTATTTAAAACTTTTCCATCTAACTCGTACAGTTCATGTACCACCGATATAAACAATTAAAATTGTTAACCAGTGATATGTCCTGAGCTATGAAAGTTATGAAAAAAAGTCATAAAACATTATGTGTGTATTTTTGTATAAGGAATAACATTCATTATACACTTTTTCGCCTATCTTTAACCGTTCTCGCGATAGAGCGTTTTAAGTAATTGAAATTGTTAATAACAATTGAAGGAATTGTTTTTCAAGATTGACACTCCTTTCCCGCCTGGACGTCAGTGAGAGGTGATTTTTGGTCAAAGGAGAAACAAATCAATCGAGCCGTTTACGAGGAACCGTTGGCTAAAAAATCACTCACATACGAACACACACACACAGAACCCTCATCTAAAATTTGTCAGGATGATGTAAAACGTTGAGAAAAGTGAAAATTTTCCATTTCTGAGACTCTTCATTATCGGGTTCATGGTGAACGTCCCACATGGATGGGTGTCCGGTAGGCCCTTCTGAAGGAATGCTCAAAGAGCAGCTAACGAGAGGAACAGAGACAAAAAAAACACAAATGATTCATCTACATATTGCTAACAGGTGTTAAAAAATTGAAAGGCAAAAATTTCGTCTCATAGAACCCATTTTTTGAAAAAAATAATTATAATGACTTTCTGTGGGAAAATGGAATAAGATCAGCTCAATATCGCAACTCTTCATATCGATTTATTAACCACATTTGATCGTTCGTTCATTAATCCAAAAGACGAAATTCGAATTAACAAATTCATCACTAACACTACTTAACAAAATCTATGATAGCTCTCGTGATGAACTACTTAAGCAATACTTGGTGTTTAAAAAAAAAATGACTCATTTATTTACATTACACCGTAGTCGAAATTTTGGGTGAAGAGAGAATGAATTATTCTAGGATGTCACCTTAAGTTACTCCTCAAATTGAAGAGACAAATGTGAATAATTTTGTAACACAGTGATTTGACTGTTCATTAATGATTCCGAAAATTTCGAAAATGTGGGCAACGTTGTCACTAGTCAGAAAATTGGCTCAATGAATTTTTTTTTAAGTGACGAATGGGCCAGTTTGAATTATTGAAATTGTGAGCTAGTTGGATTTTTGTGGAAAAAAATTGCATGTCACTTTCATCAGGGGTACCAAAAATTCTGAAGGCCAGGCCAAATTATTTTTGCACTCGAGCCAGTGCTTCATAATTTTTTTCAGATTTTTTAACTAATTTTTTTTCCAAAGATATGAACATTTGGAAAAAAAATTGTTAAATTGTGGGAAAAATTTTGCAATTTTTTTTCCAAAGATTTCACCATTGAGCAAATTTCCAAACTTCAAATGTACAATTTTTAATGTTTGAATTAAAACTGCTGGTGAGACTTGGAACATTCGACCAGTCTTCAAAATTTGAAGAATCATTCCCAAATATCCTAAACAAAACGCAAATTAAACTCCGTATTTTTACTGGTTTCGTGAAAAATAATTTTCACATATTTTTGGTGATAAAGTACCTGAACAATAATTGGTAAATTAATAGTAAGTAATTGCGGAACAGTTGAATGTCCAGATCGACGAAGTCAATCATTCTTTGAGGCTTAATTTAACATAGAGATCTCAATTAACAAAAAAAAGATAAGTGATTTTTATATTCTCCGACGTTTCGGTGGAGGTGTATCCCGAGGACTCGATGATGCTTTACTTGCATTATCGATACTCTGCCTCGTTGGCCTTTTTGGCACTCTCTTGGGTGTCTCTCTGCTGCCGTCCGAGTCTTTGCGCTCCTTTTTGGCTGGGAGGGCTGCTGATAAAAAAAGAGCCATTTAATATTGATTCAACCGAGACTTAAAGCATTTTCCCCTCATTTGCTGGCTCCCTGATTGTCGATGTCACTTCATCGTTTTGCCAACCTGGACCACCTTGGTCTGTATATCTATATATTTTCTTATGAGCCAGTTACGCATTCCACGTGTGCTACGTAATTTGTGTATGGAAAATGAAATTTACCCCATTGCATCCTATAGTAAAAAGGAGATACGAAAGAAACTATCGATATACATCGAAACTATCGAAAAACGTAAGACCGAAACCGACGCGACACCAGTCAGTGCGGCGAAAAAAGGAAATGCGCGTGCGCAGCACGCGCCACCGGACTCGTATATATAAAAGCGCCCATAGGTCAGTACCCAATGTCTTCTCAGCGTCATAAGCCCGAATGCGCGCTTCGCGCGCTGAATTACAATTTGATATTTGGAGTAACAATATATTTTCCGAAGTTGAAGATACTGTTAATCATCGACTCCGAAAAAATGAGAGCTTTCAATTTTCCAATTTGGTGCAAGCATCTTTTGTTTTTTCTGTAATTATCACGTACATATAAAATTTGTCAATACTGGACAGAATATGTAAAACACTCGAAACTTAATAAATTAACAGAACGTCAAAAAATATTCTGTGTATATGATTTTCAATAACTACATAAGCTATGACAACTTGAACAATTGTCATACTTTTGAAAACTAAAGCCGAATCGATATCCCAAATATCGATGTTTATCGATACAAGAGCGATTACCAACCAACTTTACGATGTTATATGACTACTAGTTCCTTTCCGGTCACATGCATTTCCAAGTGCGATTTCGATTTCAATTTTTAGCATGGCATCGATAACCGAGATTTTTCTTCGATAATCGATTTACTGCGATTCTCATTCGATTTGTGATCGAAACTCTCAATTATATATAAGGACTAGTTCATAGTCGTCGGCCGCTGCGCGGCCACATGCCTTTTCTTCTCTATATTTTCGTTCGATTTCGATTGTGTCATCGATAATCGAGATTCGTTCTTCGATTTTCGAGTTTTCGAATTCGATAATCGATTTATTGGCCTGGTCGAAGCTCTCAATTATTTACATAGAATAGATTTCGAGTTTTTGAATTCGATAATCGATTGATTTTCTTAGTCGAAACTCGCAATTATATATAAGGAATCTGATCGAGCACTAAATGAATGACGATTGAAAAATGACTCATGTCACGATTTTCGGGATATTTCGACTCTAACGATGTTCATTTATGTGTATGCGCTTTCTTGAATAGGATTGTATTGCCTTGGTGCAAGCATGAGAATTTCAATTCACGTTAAACGTTACCTGGTGGTGTCTCCTCCACCTCTTCTTTCCCCTTGCCCCTTCCTTTAGGAGTCTTAACGTCCTTCTTAACCTCCTTCGTCTCACGCAGCTTCTCTTTTTTCACCTCTGCTTCCTTAACGATCTTCTTGACGTCTTCCTTCTTCTTGTCGGCCTCCTTCGGTGTCTTCTGATCTCTCGTGACAATCTCCTTCTTTGGTGTCTCCTTCACCTCCTTCTCCTTCTTCGCCTCCTTCACTTTCTCTTTCACCTCTTTGGGCTTCGGTTCACTCTCCTCCTTTTGCTTGTTCTTCATGAGGTCCAGAAACTCGGAGTCTGGCAGAGCAAAGTCCACTTCACTGCTGGGGAAAGGCAGGTCTTCTGTGTCATCCTGATGAGTCAAATTTTTTCAATCAATCAGTGACCCATTATACCCCATATGTCCGTATATCAATTGCATATTTCATAAGGAGTTTTTTTTTATTTTATTTAACGTTGCTCTATTTATGCTCTCTACCTAAGTGCTAATCAGCGACGGAGGTCTACGATGTATTTGTAAACAAAGCACTTATAAATAAATTACATTGGTGCTCGTATCAATCAGCACGGCTAGGATTTCAACTGAGGACCTCTGAGTTACGAATCCGTCGCCTTAACCAATCGAGCCATCGTAGACTTGACTTGACTTGAAAATTGTTTATTAACATTTGTCATATATACATACTATATACAGTATTAATATCTTAAGTGCTACGCTCTAGATCACCAGCCATTGGCTTTATATCTAATTTGATCAAAGTTTGCCGTAATTTTTCATTATTACAGATATTTGCGATTATTTACAGGATGACTCGATAGGAGGAAAAATGACTTCTGAAAAACCTTATAATGAAGGGGTGCATGTGGGGAGGGGGAGAGCGGGATGTACGGAGAGGTGGGCTAAGCAGGTTGGTCAGCGAGAACAATTTGATTTCTTGTCAATATTGATGTTTTGGAGCTGAGGATTAGGATGGGATTGTAGTTTGAGTTTAAATGTCTCGTTTATTCTGTCGATAAATTCACCTATGGTTGCCATGCCCAACGTATTGTGCATTTCCAAAATCGTGGTTCTTCTTCTAAGATTGCCTATTATTGGCAACAATTTATTTTGGATAACTTGAAGATGATTCAAGTGGATTTCCGCTGCATTGTGCCAGGCGGGATAGCCATCAGTGATAAAAGGTTTGATTAACCCTTTGTATAAAGTGAGTTTTAGGGATTGGCTAAGCGCAGGTGGTCTTAGCCAATTATATAATGTTAGTAGAATAATTTTTGTTTTCAACTTAATTTCGTCTATGTGTTTTTTCCACAGGACTTGATTCCAATGTGTCAACCCAAGTATTTAATAGAGTTCGATTGAGTGATTTTATCACTACGAATAGTTAAGGTCCCATCGTAGGCCTCTCATGAGGAGTTACATTGGTAGAATACGCAATTTAGGGACCCACTTACCAGTGCAACCAAGTCGTACATTGTCTCCAGGTGATCCCAGATGGCCTTTAGTGACACATCCTTGTTAATTGCTGCACGAAATTTTTCCCAGATACACACCATGTGAAAGTACTTGTTGACTCCTGGTTACCATGTAAAGTAAAATGGATGGTTATGGTACTCCACGAGAATAAGCATTTGATAAACTTTGCCTGAACGCTTGAATGTGCCAGGAAAAGTTTGCACAATTTCAATTTTTTGAATTTTTTTTTTTTAATGTAAAATTTTATTTAGAATTTTATCATCATTTACTATATCTACTTGTTCTATATGTACTGTGAAATAATGGAGGAAATCAAACGAAAATTGAATGCCCATTTATACGAAAAATTTGTGATTTTTGAACTCGAAGAAAATGGCGGGAAATATTGAAGAGATTGAAATTTTGAATTTTTGAATTTCATACCATGTTATATAGGTGTAAAAAAAAATAATAATAATGAAAATGAGGTGAGTGCGGTTCTTGGGAAGGATATAAGACACTTCCATGAAAATTTTGCCAGGACATGAACTAAATTTTTTCGTTCGCTTTGACAGTGTTTAGTGATATTGTAAACTCAAACTGTGAGACTACCAGTGCTTACGTTTCGATGTAAAAATGTAAATTACTCCGGGGTTTGACAACATAACCTAGAGCCGGTGATGATACCGGTTTTTAACGATTACCAGTCAAATAATTTGCGATTCGTACCCACGGGCTTGTGACCATTCATCGCGAAGAATAATTGCACCTCGTTCTCCACATTCCAGTCAATTTCCTCGGATGAATCTCCCTGTTTCTCTTTGACAGCCATCGTATAAGCTTCTTGCATCAAAAAATATAAATACACGGTGGCAAATGTGTGACTATAGCGACGCGAAAGTGGGGCAATGGAGAAGCGCGCTAAATTCGTGGTGCACGTGGTGAGTGACAGATGGCGCTCAAATGCGATTTCAAAAGCGCGCCAAATTTGAATTGGACAAAAAACAAAAGAAATTTCGGGAAAAATAACAATCATATTGAAAACTTTTTTGATAATATTACTCATAATATAATTGAAAATTATGATCGCGACGACGAGCAAATAACAATATGTGGCCGCCCACGTGAAAAGGGCCCACTTTGTCCGTATTGACATGTATAGTTAACTATAGTTATGTAAATACGCTAGATAGTCTGAAACAGCATGGTGGTATACCACATGGAAGAATCACCTCGGAAAACTAAATTCGACAAAGTGGGCCCTTTTCATATCAATGACCATATATTGTCCGTATTTTGGCCTAATCAAATGATATCATCGGTAATCATGAATCCGATGGTGTGCAAATAAAAATATGGGGCCGTCCACGTGAAAAGGGCCCACTTTGTCGGTATTGACATGTATAGTTAACTATAGTTATGTAAATACGCCAAATAGTCTGAAACAGGATGGTGGTATACCACATGGAAGAATCACCTCGGAAAACTAAATTCGACAAAGTGGGCCCTTTTCATATCAATGACCATATATTGTCCGTATTTTGGCCTAATTAAATGATATCATTGGTAATCATGATGACGATGGTGTGCAAATAACAATATGGGGCTGTTGAAGTGAAAAGGGCCCACTTGGTCGGTACTGACACATGTATAGCTCTGTAATATAGTTACGAGCTCTCCGTTACATCCTTAATATTCATATATGACAGAAGGACTGTCACTTTAGCACTAAGAATAACACTGGAAACGGTACTGGATAATCCAAATGCTAATGACAATCACATACAGCATTACTTCATCCTGGACTAAAGACCCCGTGACTCACCCGGGAAAATAAAATTCAAAATTGAAGTATTGGCTGATTTTTCCATGAATGGGAAATAGTATTCGATAGGCTGTAATGAATCTCTCAATGAGGTTCTATATCGTAAATCTGGGCTGACTTCGGCGAGTTCCCTATTGCTCTTCATAGGAAATGTTAAACTGCGATTGGGAAGTTATTGGTGCGGCCCATCAAGAATCGTTTGCTCCCATGACCAGATCACGTGTTCTCAAGATTTTTGAGCTTTGGCGCGAATTTTGAGCAAAAGCAGTCATGCTAGAGGAACATACTGAATTGGGTTATAGGAATGGCCCGCATGCATCACACTCGCTTGGTTCACTAACAGTGCTAGCCTGCTGGTTCCGCTGGAACCACTGGAACCACTGTAACCACGACAACTACTGGAACCACGAGAAGCACTGGAACCACGAGAAGCACTGGAACTATGGGAACCACTGGAACCATGGGAACCACTGGAACCACTGGAACCATGGGAACCACTGGAACCATGGGAACCACTGGAACCATGGGAACCACTGGAACCATGGGAACCACTGGAACCATGGGAACCACTGGAACCACTGGAACCATGGGAACCACTGGAACCATGGGAACCACTGGAACCATGGGAACCACTGGAACCATGGGAACCACTGGAACCACTGGAACCATGGGAACCACTGGAACCATGGGAACCACTGGAACCATGGGAACCACTGGAACCATGGGAACCACTGGAACCATGGGAACCACTGGAACCATGGGAACCACTGGAACCATGGGAACCACCGCAATCATTGGAATTACTGGAACCACTGGAACCACTGCAACCATTGAAACCACTGGAACTACCGGAACCATTAGAGCCACTGGAACCATTGGAACCACTGGACGTAGAGGCACTGGTGGAACCACCGGACCTACTGGAACCGGTGGAGCCACCGAACCTACTGGAACAACGGGAACCACTGGAGCGACCGGAACCATTGGAATCATTGAAAACACTGGAATCATTGGAGCCATTGGAAGCGCTGGAATCACTGGACCCACTGGAGCCACTGGATCTCCTGGAACCGTTGGAACCATTAGAACCACTGGAACCATTAGAACCACTGGAACCGGTGGAGCCACCGAACCTACTGGAACTGCCGGAACCACTAGAACCATTGGAACCACTGGAACGACCGGAACCACTGGAATCATTGAAATCACTGGAACCATTGGAAGCACTGGACCTACTGGAACCACCAGAACCCATGGATCTACTGGAACCATTGGAACCACTGGAACTACTGGAACCATCGGAATATAACCAATATAAGCATAGTATGGTTGGGTCTCCATGGTCTTCCATCAAATTCGCAACACCAAAGACTCACATAACCACCTATAATACCTCATGAAGTTGAACAACCCTCGCTCATTCCCTCAATTTCTATTTCATTTAGTGGATTCTCTCATCACCGCATTAATCGCCCACTTTAATTGCCCGAAGAGTGAATTGATGGCAAAAAGATGATCTAAACCAGGAAAGGGGGAACAAAATGTTAACGAGGAGCAATGCAGACCGACGTGTACTCACGGTATATGCATCCTTTAATCCCCAGGGCACAGTAATAAAAAAAAAAAAAGTTGTACAGTACAGAGATAGAGGTGCAGGAAGAGAAAAAAAAGGGGAGATATATAAAAAACATTAATCCCCCAGCCGAATGGAGAGAACCGGCTCTTCGGGTTTTGAGGATGAGACGAAAAAATTTGTGAGTCGTTGACGACGGGGCGCCCAATCCGGAACACATTGCGATGAGGGCGCAAGTCGGGGCTCCAAGTCCCGAAAAATTTTGGATACCTGGTAGAATTAGAACGGCAATGTTCTCATTGGCGGAGACTTAACAACAATTGATTGTATTGATCAATCAGAACTCGTAGTTTGTGTTGTAATTTGTGTGAAAATGGTCAACTGCATATACCCGTCTTCCGGCCATGCTCCGGGACGGGTCAGGGGGAGGGTAAAAAGGAGAAGACACGAAAAATAGTAGATGAAGTAGATAGTCGAGGACAGCTAGGCTGAGCGGCGCCGACGGTTGGTCAAGAGAATGGGCAAATGTATACGGCATAAGCCAACTTGGCTTGTGGTAAACGTGAGGTAAGACCTCCGCTGGAGGGGAAAGGACGGAGGAAAAAAAATAGTATGAGGTGAAAGAGGGGATTGACTACATGGAGTCAACGTTCCAAACGGGTCAGCGACCACTATCTCTTTGCACGCTTACCGTTTCCCTTCTCTACACTTTTGTACCCCCCCCCCCCCCGCCCCGTTCTGCCCCCCCCCCCCCCGCCGGTCGCGCTTACCTCTTGTGCTTTTACCTGAGATTTTCATCTCGAAGTTATCCGTTCGAATCGCTAGGTTTGATGGTTGGGGCTCGGATTTCTTCCTCTCCTGGCCAGATATTATTTTTCTTCACGCGGAAAAACGTCCTACCTCTGAAATTTTTTCTAGAGGAATTTTTAGAGTTTTAGGACTTTTTGGGATTTTTTTTTTAAATATTGCAGAGTTTATGAGAGCAGAAATAAGAAACTAGAATCGAGAATCTTATTTCAGTTTTGCACAGCAAATACTATGCAAAGATTTCATAAGTCCTATGTGGGTTTTTCGCATAAGTTCATTGGAGCTGATGTGTGTATAGAGAAAAAGTCGCATTAATTGTGTGTAATGCTGGAACTAGTAGTGCGAAATAGCCGCAGTACTAGTGCGAGTTCTTTTTTTCTCTGTTTTTTTTTCGAATAACTTAAGCGGAGCTGCTTAAAGCGAAGCGCTCGCATAATATTGCGAAATATTCGCACTACTAGTGCGAGTATTTTTTTACATAACTTGAGCGGAGCTGGGCAAAGCAAAAAAGTCAATTGTAGTGTCAATAGCTGGTTGAAATACTTTGAATTTTTGTTTTCTAAATTTGGACGATGTCGAATTTCATTGAATGCTAGCCATCTTTTGAAAGTGAAATTGACAATTATTCTGACCATTTGCAATTTATTTTGTTAATTTTTTTTTTCGAAGTGTGGAAATTTTTCAATGTTTGTGATCTTTGGCAGTGAAAATAATTGCATCCACCCATCCACACCCACCCACCCATACACACCCACCTACCCATACACACCCACCCACCTATCCACACCCACCCACCCATCCACACCCACCCACCTATCCACACCCACCCACCCATCCACACCCACCCACCCATCCACACCCACCCACCCATCCACACCCACCCACCCATCCACACCCGCCCACCCATCCATCCGCACCCGCCCACCCATCCGCACCCACCCACACACACCCACCCACCCATCCACGCACACCCACCCACCCATCCGCACACACACACCCACCCATCCACACACTCACCCACCCATCACCGCCACTCCTATCCACAGCCACCCACCCATCCACACAGACCCACCCACCCATCCACACAGACCCACCCACCCATTCACACACACTCACTCACCCACCCACCCACATCCACCCACCCATCCACAGCCACCCACGCATCCACACCCACCCACCCATGCACGCACACCCATCCACGCACACCCACCCACCCATCCACACACTCACCCACCCATCCACACCCACCCACCCATGCACGCACACCCACCCACCCATGCACGCACACCCACCCACCCATCCACACACACTCATCCACCCATCCACACCCACACACCCATTCATCCACACCCACCTACCCACCCAACCGCACCCACCCACCATGGAAAATGATCTAGAACTGTTTTGAAAACATTGCAACGCGGAAATTTTCTGCCGAGTCAATCGTTCCCTCTTTGCGATATATCAGTGACTTTCCTTATTGGAAAGTTACCCATTAATGTAAATTCGTTATTGTTACATCCTCAAAAAAAATTCTGAACCTTCTATCTCACTTTTTAAACGTGTCTCTTCATCTTCCTACTAGCTCTATTTATATCTCACAATTGCTAAAAAAGTACACTAATTTTTATTGAGTATTCGTTCTAGGTTTATCGTCGTGAAACCAATGAGGTGACTTGACTGTTGACCAATAATCGTGAATTTAATTTTCCCCGGGAGACGATGAGGGGATATCAATTTATACTGCTGTAATTTTTAAAACGACATCCGCCACCATTTAATGGGGAGGGAAAAAGATAAAAATCAAGATATAATCGATATATGCGCAGGGAAAATCGGTGGAAAATTCACCTTATCGGTGAGATGTGTTATTACATTGCACTACTTTCGTCCTAGCTATTTATTCACCTATTTTTTTTTTAATTTCAACTACACCTGGGTTATTATAATGTTTACGCACGTTTTTACATGTTGCTAGGGGCCGGCAAAGGTCAGTGAATGCAGAGCAGTTGAACCAAGAATGTGAAAATAAGTTTTTGCTGCCTCTTTTTTTCTGTCTCTCTTGCGGCTTATTTTGCATCGTAAATGTTGGAATTGTTGGAGGAATGGGCACAGTGAGTGACAAGACTATTTTAAAGGAGGAAAAAAAATCAATGTTTTTCGTTGAAAGCTCCAGTTAATCATTATTGTAATTACCCCTAAATCGACTTTTGTCTTCTATTCCTAACTGGTGTTTTAAGTATACCAACCCAGGTGGGGATTGACCATGCGATGAAGCTTGATCAAAGCTTGGACGAGGCTTGACTAAGCTTCGCCAAAGCTGTGTTTTGAAGCCTCGGTCAATCTGTGCAGAACATGCGAATGTAACACCAATCCCAGTTCAGAGAATAACCTTTGTCCTAGCTTGGTTACGTAGGTTAATACAAGCTTCGAACTCTATCTTCATTCAAGCTTCGGACTGTATCTTGGTACAAGCCTCGAAATTCATTTTCGTCCAAGTTCCAAAGTTTCTCGTGGTCGAAGCATCGAAATTAATTTTGGTCCAGGCTACAAAATTTATCTTTGTTCAAACTTCGAAGATAGGAACATTGAGGTTGGACCAAGCTTAGTTGAACATTCGTTTCCAAGCTTGGGTTTAGGCGGTGCAGCAATCCCGGATTTATATATGAATCCAATATTAAGCAGAGTTTCGCTGAAGCCGGTAAATCGAAACTAGGAAAAATATGCCTCAATCCAGCTTAGTTCAACCTTAGTTCAGAAGCTTGGGTTTAGATGGTATGAGCAATCCGGGATTCATGCTTGTTAAAGCTAAGATTCAAAGCTAACGAAGCTGAGCTCGGACCAAGCTTAGCACAACATGGTTTCTGAAGCTTGGGTTTGGATGATTCTAGTAAGCTTGGATGTATGTATGTATCCAATATTGAACGTAGATTGGATTCTGCCTGTGGACCAATGCTAGGGACGCTAAGATTGAGCCAAGCTTGGCACAAGCTGGGCCAACAGAGCTTGGATATCTTTGATATAACTAAGCTTGGTTTGATCTAGACTTATACATGGGATGAGGCTATGTCGAAACTATTAAGTCCCAGCTTCGGCATCAAAGGTCGGACCAAGATTGATCTTATCGTTCAAGCTTCGATTTCCCCACCTGGGAAAATGCGGGTGTGTGTTTGTATGTGTGGAATCGGGTATTTTGGTTAACGATTTCTCACGAACGGATCGAACGATCTGGGTCATCCAGGTCGTAATCGGATCGTCTTCATGGGACTTAGATCCGATCAGTTTTTGGTTTAAACTGACCGAGCAGTTTTTTCGTTATTAACAATTGAATTGTTCACAACGCTCTATCACAAAAACGGTGAGAGATACGGCTGAAAGTGTTTAACAGAAGTTGCTCTGTAAGTGGAAATGCACATTTAATTTCTTATGACTTTTTTCCATAATTGCCTTAATTAAGGAGGTATAACGGGTTTAACACTCGAGCGGTCGCACCCCTATTGCCGTCTCACTCCCACTTCAGTATTGAACTTCACTCCTATCACCAATTTTTTTTTTTTTTTTTTCATGATGTCAGGGTTGCGTGTGATTTTCAAAGACAGTCTTCAATTAAAATTCACTTCTCGAAAATGAAATGAATTGCAGTTAGATTATTTCTTCATTGGTATATATAGCTATAGCGGGTTTATCCGAAGTCATATGTGTCGCATCAATCGTCTGGGAGCGATTGGGAATATTTTGTTATTTATAAATTGAAGGGTGTCCCAAATAAATCGATTTTTGACGAAAAAGATCTTCCACTGGTCAATGAAAAAAATAGAATCGGGCTGAAAAATAAAATTGAAAATGGGAAAAAATTATTGAGCATTTATTTCTTGCTTGGTTTACGGTCAAGATATTTTTTTTTACCGTCGATGTTTTATACTGACCTGCCCCTTCAGTATGTGCTGTCTTGAAAAGAAAGTACATTCGAATGTTGAGTGGATGGATAATGACTGACGTCAATTGACGCTGAACATTTCACTTGAGCCGACTTTACGTTTTCCCTGACAAAGCAACGGATTTTTAGATTGTGGAGATAGTCAACGTTCCTCTTGATTTCTCCCCGGTGATAATTTTGGATTGGGCTCTGTTGAGCAGATATGTGGGGAAATTGCTAGTGGAGACTATTTGACGAGGTAGATGGGAAATGGACGGCAGCAATTGCGGAATTCATGCTGAGCTTTGCTTTTCATTCATTTGCTCTCTTCTAATTAGCTAATTAGCAGATATTTCTCAGTGTGATTTTGGGAATTGGGGGCCAGCAATTGCTTCGAACTCGAGGATGTTTGAGGGATTTTTGAAGTGCCAATCGTATAGTGGATTTTAATTGGTTTGATTATTCGCAGAATGCTCGGTTTTTTCTGCATTGAGGGAAATTTGAAATATTCTTTCGGAAATTTGGAACATTTGAAATATTTGAGAAGTTACACCAAGTTTTAGAATTTGAGTAATTCGAAAAATTTCAATTTTTTTTAAATTTCAAGAAGTTCAAAAATTTCAAAAATTTCAAAAATTTCAAAAATTTCAAAAATTTCAAAAATCTCAAAAATTTCAAAAATTTTGAAAATTTCAAAAATTTCGGAAATTTCGGAAATTTCAAAAATTTCAAAAATTTCAAAAATTTCAAAAATTTCAAAAATTTCAAAAATTTCAAAAATTTCAAAAATTTCAAAAATTTCAAAAATTTCAAAAATTTCAAAAATTTCGAAAATTTCCAAAATTTCAAAAAATTCACAAACTTCAAATAGTTAAAAATTTAAAAAAATTGGAAAATTTGGAAAATTTGGAAAATTACGAAAATTTTGCAAATTTCAGAAATTTCCAATATTTCCAAAATATACAAGAATTTCAAAAGTTTGGGAATTTTTAAAAATTCACCACATTTTCAAAATTTTAAAACCTTCAAATTTTCAAAAAAATTGCAAAAGTGTTAGAAAATGTCAAAAATTTGAAAAAATTCAAAAATTGGAAAAACTGGAAAAATTAAAAAAAATGGCAAATATTTCAAGAGTTTTTAATATTTTGAAAATTCCAAAGATTTAAAAAACTCGAAAGATGTTAAAAATTTCAATAATTTCAAAAATCACAAAAATTTCAAACTTTCAAAAATTCCAAAAATTCCAAAAATCCCAAAAATGTCAAAAATTTCAAAATTCCAAAAGTATAACCAATCTGACATCCTCTTCAAGAAATCCCATACACATAAAAGAATATCGTTAGCGTCGAAGTATCTCGAAAATCGTGATATCATTTGCCATATGGATTCGGTTTTAGTTTTCAAAAGTATTCCGATTGTTCAAGTTGTCATAACTTACGTAGTCATTGAAAATCCTATACAAATCGGAAACTTCTATACATATCTCCGAACGCGGCAAAGTGCAAGGCAATACGGAAAAATGTATCTGTACGTGATAATTGCAGCCATAAACAAACGATGCTTGCTCCAAATTGGAAAATTTCGAGCTCCCATTGCTTTCTCACTCCATAATTAACAGTACCTCCAACTTCAGAAATAATATCGTTACATCAAATTTCAAATTTTAATTGCGCGCGCATTCTATCCTGTTTCAGAAATGAAGGAAACAGGGCCACTCTGCCCGCTGGTGTATCTGCCAATTGTTTATTTCCGTTAAATTAAAAATAACTTCAATCTACAAAAATTACAAGAATGAGGGAGGAAGTGTCGACGCCACTGTCGAGCACCTTACGTAACACAGCCCCAAGTTGAGGATTAAAAAAAACTGGATATACGAGTCCTGGTCAGCGAGTTGAGACAACCTCCAAGGGGGATACCCACGAGTTGCCCCTGAGGGATCCAATCGTACTCGTCAGCCCACTCGGCTGTTTGTTACGCCTCACATGGTGCGGCCAACAAAAACACTTTTGTCGAACATGGACTCGTGAAATTTACGGGAAATCCGGTTGACCTGTCAACCAGGAAAAATGTCGCATCATAATATTCCCCTGGTGTAATTATAGCCTGAACATTGGCGATTAAATCCCTAATTACTCAATTTTCCGTGTCAATTGATTCACTTGAAGCGCAAAATTTTTCCCGGTATTAAAAAAAAAATTTTACTTATAATGAATCTATTTTTTACCCAAAAATTCAAAACGATCTTGAATACTCTCATTTTTTAATAAGAGTATGCTCGAATCTAACTCTTACCGTTGGTGTAATAGAGCGATATAAGCAATTGAAATTGTTAACCAGTGATATATCCTGAGCTATGAAAGTTATGACACAAAGTCATAAGACATTATGTGTGTATTTCTGTGTAAGGAATAACATTTATTGTACACTTTTTCTCCTATCTCTAACCGTTCTCGCGATAGAGCGTTTTGAATAATTAAAATTGGTAATAACAATTGAAGGAATTGTTTTTCAAGATTGACACTCCTTTCCCGCCTGGACGTCAGTGCGAGGTGATTTTTCGTCAAAGGAGAGACAAATCGATCGAGCCGTTTACGAGGAACCGTTGGCTGAAAAATCACTCACATACGAACACACACACACAGAACCCTCATCTAAAATTTGTCACAATGATGTAAAGCGTCGAGAAAAGTGAACATTTTCCATTTCTGAGTCTCTTCATTATCGGGGTCATTACAATAACTCGGGAAGTTGAAAATTGGAAATTATGAAAAAAAAAAAAAAAAAACAAAAACAAAATTATCCCATTTGAATTGTGTTTCAACTAAAAGGGTTAACACTAAGAATTTTCAAATATATTCCAATTTTCAAAAAAAAAAAAAAACATAAATTTCAGAATTACAAGAATTCGAAAAGGTAAAAACTGAGAACTCCATGATCTTGGTAAAACCCAAACCCTCTGAGAACATAAAATTCCTTCCTAAAACCTTAGTTCCGATTTTCTAATTCGTCAGTTCACACGGGTTCGGGGCTCACTAACCATTTACGACGTTCGAATTACCCCACCATTGAAAATCATTCCCATCACCCTCCCCCCTCCCATCCCCCATGAGGTCCCATGACACAGGTGAACTGTCCGCCGGCAGGTGCATTTTACCCTCGACTGACCGAGGCCATTTCTACCCATAGGAATATATATATATATATGTGTGTGTCTATGGTTCCAACGAAAGTTAACATTGTGTCTCCCCCATTGCCAACTCAACGGCTCCTCGAGCTCATCATCCTCTCCCCCATCAGAAGACCCGCGGAAATGCGCGCAAAACCTAGTAAAAAGTGAATAAATTGTATATGCCATAACTGTTCATTTGCCCTCGATGGATTCCTCGGTAATGCGGTGCGCCAGACACCTGTTGCATACAGTGTTACGGGTGTTTTACAATAGGAAGAATAAAAAAAAAAGCCAAGGAAGACATGCCCTTTTCGATGGTAACGTACGGTACCACGCGCCTTCGGATTTCCTTGACCCTTAAGGATATTCTACCGGTATAGTCAAAACAAAAGTTTATGACCCTTTCTATAATTCGTTATATTTATCGCCAATAATTTTCAATTAATATTTCAATGCGTTAATTAGTTGAAGTGATAGCCATAGAAAATTATTATATTGTATTTGATTTTGCGAATCAATATTATATTGTTTAAACAAATTAATGAAAAAAAATTTAGTCAATCGTCATGAAATTTTTAGCATCGTTTTATATCTGCTTCAATAGTAAATTTTCAAAATTTCAACAAATTTGTACATTTTTAACTGTATTTACAGAAATTTTTTTTTTTCCCTTAAGAGGCCGTGTTAATTGAGAACTTTGATAATTAATAACTACAAAACGGTGTTGTGAATCAATCTCAAATTTCATACAGGCATCTGTTATCGCTTCAAAAACATTATGCCAAAATTTCAAGCAATTCTGATATCTTCGCCAATATAGGTGGAATATCCTTAAGAGGTCGCTATAAATTTTTCATTCTCCACCATAGTCGAGTTCAATCAAATTCGAACATCATATATTGTTGATGGTGGGACATTGGAAAATCGGGGATTGCCAATTGCAAATATGTTTTGAATGTTTTTTCCGTTGAAATGTATCAAATGCGAATTGACAAATGCTAGTCCCTAGCCTTGCCGGGCCCGTCCCGGTGTACGCAGAGGAGTTGGTGCCAGTCTTGTTTGGAACATTGGGTCAGGCTAGTCCTAAGGATGGGAATTAGACTTGTAGTTTAGCCTGAGCCTAGCTTGATATTTAGACTGAGACACGTGCGGCGACCAAGTCGAGGATTGGCAAGCGCCAAGCCTGATCGAGAATTGCGTGGTATAACCGACCCTTGAGCTCCGGACCTGGTTCTAGGCTGTGGCAAGGCTGGCAAGTAAGCCTTAACTGATCCAAGGTTGGTATCCATGTCTTGGTTGGCAGCCTTGGCGAAAGACTGGTATCACCACTGGTACAAGCAAGGGCAACCTAGGCTGCTGAGGCTCAGTGAAACAAGACTGTCCCAAGCTTGGGCCGATTGTTGAAGCTTGACACTTCCCACCTGGGTCATATATATAGCGCCTATAGGCGCTAATAATTTACACTTATAAAGAATTCTGCCAGAACTTTCTGCGGCAAGTCACAGAGGAGCTTTTGACAAGTAACAATTCCTCCAAAATTTCAAGCAAATATTGACCTTTAAAATTATGCGTCTTCTGAAGTTTCGAGGGATGCATACATTAAAAAATCAGAAGGGTTCATGAATAATCATTAGCAAATGAGAATCTGAATAAAACTAATGACTGAAGTTTCAATGAAGCCAGGATAATTCAGGTGAATAAATCTCGCAATTTTTGATTCGTTGAACATTCTTGATATCTTCGTCCCAAAAATTCAAGGCAATTCTGTTGTCTATCCCTGGTCCTTCAGTACACTGCTAAAAATTCTAGATTTTAAGGATACGCTCGCTACTTGTTGGGAGAAAATTAGACAGATTACTTGACCCGCGAGGGGTATAGAACTCGATTTCATATTGTTACATTTACCGCACATTTTTTTTATAGGAAGGATTACCATTGTGGATAGCAAATATTACTATTTACACCTTGGACCCTTTACTATGTTCGATATCGCAGCAACTACAAAACATTTGGTAACACTTACCATATTTATGGGAACAAGTCCTATATGCATAGGATGCGTCCCTACAGTGTATGGCTGTCAGGTCTATGCCTGACATGAAATTGATCTGAATAACCACACATGGTCCATATTAACACTTCAGGAAA
Organism: Asobara japonica; assembly: GCA_026005395.1. Lineage (NCBI taxonomy): Eukaryota > Metazoa > Arthropoda > Insecta > Hymenoptera > Braconidae > Asobara > Asobara japonica. Next base: position 1,672,488 of record BQMI01000151.1, on the reverse strand, counting down.
TAAAATTTTGTTACTTATCATATGTGGCTGCCTCCGGCAATGGAAAGAACTGTGTACCAAAACGATGGGTTTGAATTCTCGCTCACAATTGTTGAATTAAATTACTCATGACGTTTTTTTTCTCCAATGATTTTTTTAGAATTTAAACCACGAACTAATGCTATCATAAACTCATTCAGTGTCCATGTGTAATGTCCTGAGGATATTGTACTATTTTATATATAGATGTAAATATTGATATTAAGGTATTGATGTAAATTGTCGTTGAATTTCGTTCTTAATGTAGTCATGACTGCAGTAGGATGACTAATGGGTAAACCAATGAATAGTTATTATTATATTAATAAGTAGTATTCGAAACTAAGTTCGTTAAATAAAAAAATATATCATCAAAAAAATGTACATTATTAAACCGACCATCATCGTGCATAATAATCTAGAGATCTTCAACCTCGATCTCTGTGATGTTTTATTGCTTTTTTACATTTTACCATACAGTATAGGCCATGTTACTATGTTGGTAATTTTCCCCAGACATCTATGGTAAGGGTTAGCAAACAACTATGGTAACTCTTACTATGTAACCTAGTACACGTCACTATCGAAAATGGTAATTGTTTCCTATATTTAAAGGCTTCATTCCCATCGAGAGTCTTACTATGTCCTATGGTATCCGTTACTAGAGCCTATAGGAACTATTGCCATAGCATAGTAATGCCTCCCAAACTTTGGTAATTCTTACTAGTCGTAAATATTCACATGGAACTCTCTACCATCACTCTTTTGTACGTGAAGGCTCACGCCGAACTAATTTACAAAATTGTACATTCATCCACGTAGATCATCATACTTCTGTATCGAAAACAAGAGGCGATGGGTCTGTTATCAAATCGACCCCTTTAAGACACAACTGTTATGATTATTTTATGGATTTTCATACTAAATATTTTCATCCCCTAATTGAATTTTATAATTTACATCGAGTATTTTCTCCCCTGTTTTATCACATTTAATTCCCTTTTTCATTATCGTTAACGATCTCTCAATACCGACAAGTGCCTGAAATTCCTGTCAGTTATAAAAATCACTGCTCGGAGTATTAAATTCGATCCACAAATAAACCAACCAGTTTATGTTTCGGATTGGTTTCCCAGCATCTTTGAAAAAACAAATTTCCGCCTCCGATTTTGTCGTCTCATCATTGCCGACCTATTCACGGTGGATTTACGGAATAAATGAGGGGACTAATCCGCGTGTTGGCGCAGGCGCATAGTTAAAAATCTCGTTTTGCCGCGTCCTATACTGCACTTGTCCCGTGTCGGACGTCGCGCTCCGTCGATGGCGGCCAATGAGAAAGGCGAGAGCAACAGGTGACCATCCAATCGCTAGCCAAGAGAATTCCGCTAAAGGCACACGAAAACATACACCTTCCCCAGGCGTTTTTAGCCCCAGGTTCACCACTTTTCTCCATCTCACTCACTCACGCTCTCGCTCTTCGTCTTTCCCTAGTGAACGCGACGCAGAAACACAAGATATTCCGCACGTAACTACAACACGAGGATCCGAAGTTCAAGTTGATCCTCTTTCCATGATGCTTCGTCGTTTTTTATCTTATGTTTTTTTAGTCTAAAACACTTTCCACTCATTCACAGCGCGCGATTCACTCGCGGTCACACCGAAAAACCATATATAAAATATAACTATATTTACGGAAAAATTGGACATATTTGAACGAGTATATATATAGTAATATATTGCATTTATAAAATAGAAACGTGGTGTATGATATTTTGTAGGATGATATTTTTCATGATGATGGTTACCTAATGTCGCACGGTCAGGTGTCCACATAACTATTTTTAGATGAAGTAAAAATTTGAAAAATCTTTCACTCGTGGATGTTTGATAAGAATTAGATGGTCAAAATTTTCGTGCATCAGAAATTTATTTGTTTTTTTAATATGCTTTGATCCGATTTAGGTTATACCGAGAGCCCTCCCGGTGGTGCCAATGGAAACCGGCTTTTTCCCACAGTGTACGACATCCGTGCAATTTAAACCAACGGACCCAATGGGAGATCATATTGATTGGTTTATCCGAAAATTGAAGGAAAACTGTGGAAGACCTCAATTTGTACAGCTGTTTCTTCCTCAAAACTTCTGTTCGACGATGAATCCCTAATAATTAAGATCTGAATCTCAGACTTCTACGTATAAATATACAATTTTTCTTACCATAAAATTACAAATTAGCGGTCGTTAAAGACCCAGGCAGTTATACAGCGACCTAAAATAACCCTATATAAATAAAAAGTTACAAATTAGTAATACCTTGTTAAAATTCACTGATGATATATGATGAAATTTACAAACTTTTCTAACAGTGCACCTAAAGGAGAGTCCTCGTATGGCGACGCGATCCATGGACATTGTATAGAGCGTATTTTTACGATGTAAACTGAGCTTTAATGTCGCAGGACCGCCCCCTGACCAATCGGACCGCATACGATCAAAAAAGTATCCGTAAAATGAATTACTCATAACTTTTGTGGACAGTTGTCCCGTAACATGCTCTGATTGGCCCTGTCTCATGCTGCCATTGGTCAACTTTTGAAGTATTTCAAATAGCGCGCGAGTATCTAGGGGCAAACAGCGCCGCCAAACGAGCATGGTGATAATCATGCGGTTACCGGTCAGCTGATCGTTAATGTCGAGCCTCGTGTTGTCAATCGTGCGCAGAAATTAATTAATGAACAAAAGTGTATAACAAATGTTTCCACCCAATATTCGTCATCTCTCTCTAATAACGAGATGTCCTAGGAAAATGATTTCCCGCTTAATGCGCCATGTTTTTTTTTATTTCGCTATTTCGGTTTCTGAGTGGGGAGTTACTAGCAGGAGAGTCGCCTCGGCCACGCCTCCTGCTAGTAACTCTTGGCTCGGTAAGTGGTGCATTAAGCCCTTATGATGAACATAGCTGTTATTTCATTATCGATCATTGGAAACAATTGGTCGTCAGTCCACCTGAGAACAGCTCCAGCGTCACGAAAAAGGACCGATGCCCGCGCCGGCCAATCACAGGCGGTCTTTAACATGACTGGAGCGGAAGCATCCAATAGAGAGACTAGAGACCCCACCGCGACTCCCGTGACGTGACGGATGGCGTCTTTACAGTTTGAAATTGACAAATTGTCCATTACTGAGGGATTTCCATCAATCTCATGTGAAGTGATTGTCAACCACGTTTTAAAGACATCGAGAAAATGTCCTCCATATCAAATTTGTCATTTTCCGGGTCATAACTTCTCCAAGTTAAAATCTTTTTACTCAGCAATAAAATAATTCTCGTGGGTCAAGGTCACGGATGATTTGACTTCATCGTTTTTTTTTTAAGTATCCGTTTCGCAACTGCGAAACTATATATATGCACAGGACGAAACAAGTACCTCATATCGGTGGCGGGAATAAAAGGGGCGAAGATAAATGCGCAAAAAAAAAATTGAAAAAATAAGCATGAAAGGAGGACTGCTGAGGAACCTTTCGTGAGGATATAACGGTACGATTGCGTCTGGATTTTCGTTCGGGATTTATTCTCACGGAGGTTATTCAATCGGCGCATTCATTCGTGTCTGCCATAAGTGAAGAATAAAGTGAGTGATGACGACTAATGGCATTCGCTTATTTTATAAAAATTTCCAAAGGGGATGATGAATTGCGGCTCACATAGTTCCGCAATTTGTTTTTTTTTTATAATCATCAAAAAATCATTTTTGGTTGTGCAATCCAATTGGTGTTGTAGGATTTAATTTCTTTGCACTTTTTTTTGCTTTATTTTGGGACACTAATGAGATAAATATCCAATTCGGACGCATTGCAATAATTCACCGACACCTGGACGTAAAACCATCCGAGCGGAATCTCCTGAAATTTTGAGAAATTGTGAAAATTTAAGTCTTTACCGTTCAGTGAATATAAGCCTGAAATTTGCAAATTTTTTCTCGACCCTCTGAAACATCCCAAGCACATATATCTTCCGTAACACGCAAGTCATTAAAAGCGTTTTTCAAGCGCTTCCTTGGTAGAGTGTTTATAATGAAAGTATAAAATTTCGTAATATGCTGTATGTACAAAATATGGATTATATGGTTCCGGTACCTGTAACCAAAAACATCTGAATTTTGTTTCAATTAAAAGGAGCGACAAGGGGCAAATTCCCAGGTGGGGAATTCGAAGCTTGAACGATGAGACCAATCTTGGCCCGACCTTCGATGCCGAAGCTTGGACTTGATAGCTTCGACATAGCTTCACCCCATGTATAAGCCTACATCAAACCAAGCTTAGTTATATCAAAGATATCCAAGCTCTGTTGGCCCAGCTTGTGCCAAGCTTGGCTCAATCTTAGCGTCCCTAGCCTTGGGCCACAGGCAGAATCCAATCTACGTCCAATATTGGATACATACATACATCCAAGCTCACTAGAATCATCCAAACCCAAGCTTCAGAAACCATGTTGTGCTAAGCTTGGTCCGAGCTCAGCTTCGTTAGCTTTGAATCTTAGCTTTAACAAGCATGAATCCCGGATTGCTCATACCATCTAAACCCAAGCTTCTGAACTAAGGTTGAACTAAGCTGGATTGAAGCATATTTTTCCTAGTTTCGATTTACCGGCTTCAGCGAAACTCTGCTTAATATTGGATTCATATATAAATCCGGGATTGTTGCACCGCCTAAACCCAAGCTTGGAAACGAATGTTCAACAAAGCTTGGTCCAACCTCAATGTTCCTATCTTCGAAGTTTGAACAAAGATAAATTTTGTAGCTTGGACCCAGATTAATTTCGATGCTTCGACCACGAGAAACTTTGGAACTTGGACGAAAATGAATTTCGAGGCTTGTACCAAGATACAGTCCGAAGCTTGAACGAAGATAGAGTTCGAAGCTTGTATTAACCTACGTAACCAAGCTAGGACAAAGGTTATTCTCTGAGCTGGGATTGGTGTTACATTCGCATGTTCTGCACAGATTGACCGAGGCTTCAAAACACAGCTTTGGCGAAGCTTAGTCAAGCCTCGTCCAAGCTTTGAGCAAGCTTCATCGCATGGTCAATTCCCACCTGGGATCTGAATTTCGTTGTAATTAAAGGAAGTGACAAGGAGTAAATTGATGGAAAATTATTCTCGGTATAACTTCATCAAAACAGAAGAAAAGAACAATTAAGGACTGTGATATGGATTGCGAATCAGATTAATGCAGAAGTGCAAATTCCTGCAGAATTTTTCCACATGTGAAAATAACTCCTGAAGACCTTGACGGACTAGCGAAAGGACGAAAATTAGCCAAACGATAATGACCCCGCGATTTGAATGAAAATTCTTGCGCGTGACGTGAGTCAGGTGCTAAATGTCGCTAACCACGGCACTCCACTCATTGACGGCTACACCTGAAAATAAATACACAGTCAATGCACAAGGTGGTCTCGCAACAACAATAAATATGCGAGCGATAACCTTTGCTAAGTACACAATATTATTCGACCGATCGAATCTCGAGCGAAAAATATTCTCAGCGGTTCTAGCTCGGGCAAAAAAAAAATTGTTAACTACAATTGCGGTCGATTTGCCCTGGGTTTTATCTACCTCGGCGGCTGTATCACAAGACCCAAGGAGAGAGTCTCGTGAGCAAATAATGATCATTCTAGGCTGCCTCCAGGGCTTGAGATAGAAATACTTGATTTTCTCTGTCGATAAATCTAGTGCGGCGAAAGGTGAATAGACTTTTCGTGTCGACGAAAAAGCATTATTGGCAAACAAAATTTAGCATTGACTATGGGATTAATTTGGGTTTTAGGTTAGATTGAACCAACCGAATATGATCTGCAATTTCACAAAGTGTTTTCTCGATTTGCCAAATATTTAACAAAATTCACTCATGTGATTCACCCAATTTTAAAACATTTCAAAAAGTGAAAAAACATCCAAAAGGACTTGATAATACTAAAAAATTCGAATAATTCCAAACACTTTGCAAATTGTAAAAATGCCAAAGAATGTAAAAAATATTTTGGAAAAAATCACAATTCCAGAAATTCAAAACATTTGAAAAATCCTCTAAATGCTTCCCCCCCCCCTCGCCCCTCTTACGCCCACCTGCAAAAGGGACACCTCAGATTTCTCGGATCCCAAATCCCACACCGAACTACGAGAAGTGCTTCCCCCACTCTAGGCGAGAGAGTGGAGGGTCTGCGCACCTGGCCTGCGCCCTCGTCTCTCATACACTCTCGCCCCCCACCGCCGTGACTATCGCACACATAGACAATTCCACCTCGTGCCGCCATTCCCTCATACCTGTACCTCAACCGTCTGCATTTTCTCCATGAATAAAACCCACCACTTCTTCACAATATCCCATAAAATTTCTCTTCACCTCCTGAACTCCGAAAAACGGAAAAAAACCATCAATGACTTTCTGCTTTTAAATGCTTTTTGGCGCGAAATTATCCCGATAACTCAAATATCGCGTGAGCGCATAATTTTTTGTTTCCAACATTTGTCGTTGGAAATTTTATAACATATTAACATACCAATGTTAATTATAAACTGAGCAAATTGACGGCACGGCAATTGAATACAGTATTTCCTTCAGACAATTCCATCGTGAAAAATCATTGGCGAAAGTGTTTTATCATTCATTCATCCTCCGCTACACGCATATACCGATCTACACACACACATTTTTAAAAATGTTTAAAATTGCAAATACCGTGAAACGTAAAGATGTAATATAGAATTAATGACGGTGCAAATCGAGAGCTCCTCTCGTCAAGTTAAAGACTACCGAAATTTCTATGAAATATGCGCAATGACAATAAATTGTCATTGCGCATCACTTCCCCAAAACTTGCCATAAACCCGCTTACCCCCTCCCCTCGCCGCGCCGCGCGAAAAACAAATTCAAACGCGCAAAAAAAATTATCTTAAAATTGCGGAAAACTAAATTGTGCCTACACTTGCCCATACACTTGTCACCCTAAAAAAAAACAAAAACAACCAAACAACCGTACCACAAACAAATCCTCAAATGCTGTCTCAAATATTTCCCCGAAAAGGCCCGAAAAAATATATACAATCCAACCGGTGAATCCTCACACAGATACCCACACCTATAGACCCACACAAATGCCCGTAGTTGAAGCACATGAGCTACGTCAAACTGTGCGAGTGAGATGGCTATAGTCAGAAATGGAGAAACGTAGTTTCACGAATGGCAAACGACGCCGCAGTCGCCAGGTGAGCCAACGGCAGTGCGCGCGTTTCCTTGGGCTCCCATACCTCGAAAGATACTTCCATAAACGAACGAAAAAAAAAAAGAAAAACCAAAAAAATAAATCCCGGTAATAGGACGCGAGTTTTGCGCTCGACGTATTGACGGATATCTGAGATTGTTAACGAGTCCCTCGCAGGTGCTAAAATACGTCAGTGGGTGCTGAAAAATCGTCGGTGCCTATAATCGACTGCTAAAGAAGAATTATGTGATTTGTGGTGGCAAAAAAAAAAAAAGAAAATTGGAACGTGCGCAACAAGTGGTAATTTGAAATTTAATTTTCGCAAGTTGACAAGACTGATTGACGTTTGTTAATGCCTATTGGCGCCTACTAATACATACCAATACCTGTTGCTACCTATTTACACCTATTTATACTACTTGTTGCGGCCTTAGTGATCGGAGCACTGTTTTCGGGCTCATGATATATATAGATATACTGTTAGGACTATTTTTGAATTTGCCTTTTTTTCGCGCCAATTTGTTCCTATGGGAGTAATAGGTGCTTTTGGTTTTGCAATGAGCGAAATCTGGAGCTAAAGTGGATCCGACGGCCGTGTTTCGCCGTTTTGCCGCCGTGTGATCATTTATTGGTGGATATTTCGTGAGTTATTTTTTTTTCATGGTTTTGTGAATTGTTTAGTGTGAGGGGGGGAGTTTTATTATCTGAATTGTTCAGTGGTACGGGCAATACCAAGTGGGCGCTAAGCGCCAAGTGAAGGTTTTTAGGGGGGTTTTAAAAATGCAGGTTATGGGGGAAAAAGGACCGACCCATTTAGTCGCACTTTATGTGGCGACTGCTGGACTACAGGGAAATGCCCTGGGAACTGATGAAGAAGAAATTACACTGCTTGTCTATGTGCTCATTGATGCACTCCAAAATAAGGTGAATTTTTTTGTGTATAAAGTATTATTCTACTGCTCTGATTTTTCCGTGTTTTATATGCACAGTAGTGTGCACTTTTTCCCGCCAAAAATTCAAAAATTGCGCAGTAATATATCATGTGTTAAAACAAAAATAATAATAATAATAGTGTGATTGAGGCGATAAAAAGTTTAGAATTGCCAGATTTTTGGTTAAAATTTTGTTAAAAGCCCAATTGCCGCCTCACCACGTGGTGTTGGGAAAAAACGTTATATGACACTTTTTGCGCAGAATTGTATTTCTGATAATAACGGTAATAGACAATTTTTCGTTTACCTGCTCACTCACATCTGAAATTTTAGTAAATGCGCTATCGGTGTAATAGCGTACCGGTTGGTTCGATAACTTTGATATTACCGTGTGTCCTAAATAACGTACTTGAGGAAATAAGTCATAAGACATAAAATTTGTATTTTTACTCGGCGGACAATTTTCATTTGACACTTGCTTTCCTATCTCCAATTGTTTCTCATAATGGAGCGAGAGAAACTCGGCACGAGATAATTCAATTGTTCAAATGTAAATTTCTTTCCGCCACGTGTTGTTAAATAATTAATTTGACAAAAATTTTCAATAACAAAATGTAAGATTTTGTCATGGTGATTGTATGGCAGGTAGTGTCATAAAATTTTTGTCCGCTGAGAGGTCTCAGGTTGGATTTAATTCTTTTATTTCTCCCAGGTGGACTAACATCGCTAATGACGCATTTGTTTTGAACAGTTTGAAAATCCCGCCATTTTCTCGAGTCGAGTGCAGGCAATTTGTTTACTATATATTGTTTTCTCCGCACTATATCTATATCTGTCATATCTATAGAAGCAACTACAAAATATTAACTCGGTATGAAGCCAATTGGCGTTAATTGTATAATCCCATCGAATAAACTGGATTATTATCATTATTATTATATATCAAAATTGATGGATTATTATATAATTGAATTTTCAATTGTTTATAGCGATGTAAGGAAATAATATTGTGAGAGAATTTATAAAATCGCCGAGCACGGCAAATTAGTGGCTTTAGTCGCAATAATAAACGAAATATCTTACATTTTATGATGTTATATGCAGTTCACGTTACTTATCGGTTAATCTCGTTCACCAGCCGAAGCCAATTACAGCAGTAGTACCAATTAATCACAGGGATGATACAGGCAAAAGTAATTAATTCAAGAGCTTTACAATTGGTTTATGTGAAGGTAATAATATTCAATTGAATTAAATTGAATTTCCGTTGACGTTTCAAAAGTTTCAGAAAAAAGCCACATTAATTTGACATCTGAAAAATCTCCCGATTGAACAAAATTTTTTCATCAATTTCCTACACGTGTATGAATATTTGAATGAAATTTTTTTTTGAGCGGGAAATTATATACATTTTTTGGAATGATATTTAGACCCAAAATTTGTGTTTTTTTTTCCCGGTTTGGCGAGAGTAATAATGTTGAATTTTTGCAACGATTTTTTGAATATTTCCAGCCGAAAAGAATCAAATTTATTTGAAAAATTCGCGCGCTTTTTCGACCTAACATATTATGAGAAATTCAAAGTACAATTAGTCAATGGCAATTAAAAGCTCGTTACTTGTCGCCTATAAACTGTCTCCTCAGTTAAATCATTTGATTATTAAAGCGTTGCAACCTTAAGCAGGTAATACTTATGAAATTCAACCTCCAAATCACTAAGTTATGCATAATGAGTTAAGTTTACATGTCTCAGTACATTATTAAAACTCATCTGATGTAAGGATAAAGTCAGGTGATTTCTTTTCTACACGAAGGTTCACGCACCACGTGTCACCGAGTTGAGTGCGATGTTGCCAGAGCGCTTCGCAGTACCCAATTCAAGGCCCGCGAAATTCAAATACACGCACAGTTGAATGGCTTGAAACTCATCATATATATAACTAATAATTGATAGCATGATCAATTGAAAGAATTGTGTTTTATGTTTTGAATTTGTTAATTCCAAACAATAAACAACGCGAGACGTGGCAACGTCGCATGGCAAAATTCTCAAACGTAACTGGTCGCACCGCGCGCGCAGCTCACTTGTCTCTCGACCGCACTCCATTCAAAAATTATTTAAAAAATATGCGGTGCATGTAACAATATGAAATTGAGTTCTATGCAAAGAGGAAAATTGTTTTGATCCCATGGAGATGCAAAAGGGGATGGCCACTTAGGGATTTTTTTCTCCCTCACTAAACGTCGGAAAATTCTCAAAATTTTAGGGCCGTTTGCCCTTACATTCCTCTACCAGCCACAAAAATTTCATCCGATTCTATTCAAAACTCGTTACATGAAAAAAAAATCTAAGCTTCCAAGCATTGGTCTAGGATCTCTGCGGAGGAGATGGTGCGCTTTCCCGAGACCAATGGACTTTCCAGGAAATCCGCGGAATCGTCGCAGAGTCGCTACGCTCTGATTGGTCGCGCCAATCGCGTGTGTATGACCACCTACTATTGTAATCCCGAGTATTGCCAGTGTTGACCTTGTTCGATGTAACATGCCGAGAAATAATAACACTGCTTTCGGGACAGTAATTCACACTGTCACGAAACGATGATACAATCGTCATTGACTCGATTTCTTAATAATTACGCAAAGTTTTGATGGAAAATAACATCTGAGAAATATAACTTGGCAGTTCTTATGATTCTGATTTATGTCACGTTAATTTGCAGAGGATATTTTTAACTTCTCGATAGGGGAAATTATTGAAATGACTCCGATTTACAAAAATTGGTTTTTCAATATATCTCCACGATGGTGTGGAGGGGGGGGGGGCGAGTGGGTGGAAGGATGTGCAGTAGGGGATCGAAGGATGTAAAGTGGACGCGCGGGAGGGTGTGGAGTGGGCGGGTGGGAGGGTTTGAGGGGGTGGGTGGGAGGGTATTGAGGAGGTGGGTGGGAGGGTGTGGAGTGGGTGGGAGGGTGTGGAGTGGGTGGGAGGGTGTGGAGTGGGTGGGAGGGTGTGGAGTAGGTGGGTGGGAGGGTGTTGAGGGTGTGGGCTGGGAGGGTGTTGAGGGGGTGGGTGGGAGGGTGTGGAGTGGGTGGGTGGGAGGCTGTGGAGTGGGAGGGTGTGGAGTGGGCGGGTGTTGAGGGGATGGGTGGGAGGCTGTGGAGTGGGTGGGTGGGAGGGTGTGGAGTGGGAGGGTGGAGGGTGGAGTGGGAGGGTGTCGAGTGGGTGGGTAGGGGGGGTGCGGCGTGGGTGGGTGGAAGGGTGTCGAGTGGGTGGGTGTAGAGTGGGTGGGTGTGGAGTGGGCGGGTGCGAGGATGTAGAGTGGGTGGGTGTGGAGTGGGCGGGTGCGAGGATGTGTTGGTATGGCGTGGGCGGTTGGGAGGTTGTGGAGGGGGCGGGTGGGAGCTAGAAAAACACCCTTTAGCTCTCATGACTTTTCTCGCTACGCCCTCTCATTAAGGAGATATCACAGGTTGAAACTATTATCTTTACAAACTTTATCTCACGAATGAATCGATCTGTAGATCAAATGTTCTAAGACACTCTTCACTTTTCGCGGCATATCTCGTGAGCAACCGGGTCTACATGAAAATTACATAAAATACTTTTCATTGCAAATTGAATTCTCTATAAAAAATATCTTATAACTTTTTTGTGTCAAGTCACTCGTTAACGAGATAATCATCTCTTAAGGTCATCTCAAGAATCAACTTTATCGATTTCCATCGGGAAGATATTGTGGAGATTTTTGTTGATTTTTTTTTCTTTTTTGTTTACCTATCGTAATATTTACTACAGCAATAAACTGAACTGAAGTGAAATGAAAAACCCCGTAGCAGGTTGCACTGTCCTCGACGGCCTGCGGGAAAAATCCCGGTGGCTCTCCCTAGAGTAACGGTGTTCGTTGACCTTTTGACCGCAGCAGCGCCGCCGCAAATTCGTCTCTTGGGTAAAATAAAAAAAAAAAAAAAAAAAAAAAAAATCAAATGAAAAATGGAAGGAAATTTGCATTTGTCGGACCCTGTACCGGGCGCACCAGCAGTTCACCAGAAAGGTGGAAAGATAAAGAGACAACAATCGACGTATAGCTAGGCATTTTTAGAAAGTACTGGGCCCCCCTGAGAAACGAGACGCGCAATTCACCGAGAAAACGAGTTCTTTTATTATTGAATTCTTTGACGTGAGATCCAGTGAAGGGGGATGGAGAAAATTGAAAAAATAGCGCTTTAAAATCATAGAAAAAAAAAATTTTTAAATGAGATGACGTCACGGAGATTTTTTTGTGTAATTGGATAGGGAAAAAATTGCCGATGAGTAGGACCGCTTTTCAATGTTGCATGAATTGGGTTTTTTAAAGAGAATACTTGATTTGCGGATTTCCCGAGAATCTGAGAAAGCGCAGAGTGCGGGAATTAGCAGCAGAAATATGCGCAAAAAATTTTGATGGAATGAACAGCTTTGATGGAAGGTATAATAATAGTTCAATGTTCACATGGCTCTAATTGGAGAAAGTCCTATTTCATTCGCAGAACAATAGCAAAGTGATGAAGTTTGAAACCGCCGAAGTCCCCGATTATGTGCGATATCTATAGATTCAGTTGATACATCCAATATCCGGGAATTTTTTTCTTTAGGTGATTAATCAACGACCGTTGTTTTGTGAGAAGTCTAGGAAATGTAGGAATTCAATTTTTGGAGGTATTTTTCAATTTTTTTTCCTAACAGCATGAATGAATGTTTTGTGGCATGCCATATTGTACCTAAATTGCACAATTGATTGGCGAGGAATTTGGAAAACTACCGATCTCACACCCCACTCCACCCACCCATTTCACACTCCACACTCACCCATCCACCCACTCTACACCCACCCACCCACCCACTCCACACCCACCCACCCACTCATTCCACAACCATCCAGCCATCCCACACCTCATACCCATCCACCCATCTCACACCCCATCCCACCCACCCGCTTCACACCCCACTCCACCCACCCACCCATCTCACACTCCATCCCACCCACCCGCCTCACACCCCACTCCGCCCACCCACCCATCTCACACCCCACTCCGCCTACCCACCCATCGCACACCCACCCACCGATCTCACACCCCACACCCACCCACCCATCTCACACCCCACACCCACCCACCCATCCTATACCCCTCACTCACCCACCCACCTTACACCCCACACCCCACTCACCTCCATACTGCGGAATGTCAACCCACACTGATGTTTTGTGGAAAAAACATCTTTAGACAAACATTAACGTTCCCATGCTGGGTAAGATTTTTGTGTCAAGCGTCTAGTTAACCATATAATCAACTTATGAAAGAAGTCATAGGCATTGCATTTCTTAATTTCCATCGGGAAGTTATTGAAGCAACCCATTAAGGGGCACAGAGTGCTGTCCCGTTTGTTATGGTTGTCGTGCATTTTTTTTTTTTTTTTTTTTTTTTTTGGGAGGAGAAGGGGAACTGTTGACTATTAGTTGGTTCATCGATAATCTTGGGATGGTGTATGGGAAGTGTCGTGACGATCCCCATGACGTGGATTCCTGTCTGGAATGCAGAAAACCGTTATCAGTAGTTGGTAAGGTTATCGGACCTTAAAAGTATCTTGGCATTCCGGAGAATTAATGGGATTTAAATTGGAAGATTTTGGGGTTTTGGGTGGTAGTGTATGAGATGAAGATTTTGGGAGTCACTGTGTTTACAAGAGAACTTCGGACATTTAACGATTAAATTACTCGTCCATAAACCGCATATACTATATATATATAGTATATATATAGTATATATATAGTATATATATAGTATATATAGTATATATATAGTATATATATATATATATATATATATATATATATATATATATATATATATATATAGGTAATGTATATAGAGGAGGGAAAAGTTGAGGTACACAAGAAATATAAGTGAATTTTTTCATAGAGAATTTGATTGTTTAGTAAACAATATTGTTCAACTTGAATGAAGAAAATTACTTAATAAAAACAATTTTGAAATGAGAAGATCATAAAAAAAATTGTGGAGTATCTCAATGTAAGAAGTGTCATTGGCCACAAAACTTTTCTGGCTCGAGTGAGTACGCATGCGTCAAACGACCTACTATATATATATATACAAAATATATACAAGAGTCATGTCATCACATACAGGGCTCCTATGAAATAAAATTTTGTGAAATTATGCATTATTGATTGTTTATGGATATTGCTTTTGTCCATGAAAAAGTTAATTTGATGCTGACGAACCGTGTGGCTGAAAAAGTCGAGTGAATTGAAACTGTCACCTGCCGGCACATCAAGAGAGCTAGCCTAAAAAATGAGCGCTTCTTTATCCGAGAATTCTGCAGATGAAGAGATGTTTAGAAATTTCGACAAAGAGGCCAAAGTTATTGTGCAAAGTGAAACATTACCAAAGAAATTTTTTTTTTTTTAATTTTGTAGATTTGTCCGCTCCGACCAGCAAAAACTCGGCTTCGCCTCGGTTTTGCAAAAGTCGGGCGGGCATGTATTTCGCAAGGTGGCCGATAAGCGGCGTGCGCGCGCAGGCCACAAAAGTATTCATCGTTGAATTTACTGCCATTTATTTAATATTGGTATATTTATTGTTGAACGTACTTTCGGGTGGGGAAGAAGACAAATTGTATACAACACACGACCAGAAAGTTTGATCCCTTGGCGTACCTGATATAATTCCGAGCCGCAACTCAAACTTTCTGGCCTTGGGTCGTAATATACTATTAATACCTTGCACGTGGTCCGCCCAAGGCGTGCGGAAAGTGTCGCTTAACGCACAAGCTTTCAAAGTAGCTTCTAAGTATTCAAAGTAGGCTGCTAAGTATTCGAACTACCAACTCATCCGTGAAGACATGTGTGAAATAGCAGGCGGCTAGGATGGAGTGTCCCACAGCGACAATTCATTTCTTCAAATGTCAAATATAATAATTATCCCAGGGAATATATTCTCATCACGAGAACTATCTATATCTATCTTTCTACCAGTACAAGCGCTTATTTTCCCTTGATATTTAAAAAAAATAACATTCATTATATCCTACTGTTGTATTTTTCTTCTTCCGCTGAACAATAAAAGAAAATCAGTATTTTCCTATCAGTTCTCCGTTATTTCACATAAAAATCAAGTTTGATCGATAGTCGTGGACTAACGGTTGAGACCCTGGTTTTTCATTGTGTTGGCTGGACAGCTGCCATTGTGTCTCAAATTATCCGGCTTGCAGAGGCGGAGCGTTGCGCCCTCAGAACGTCGTTCGTGTGCTCCGCCATTGATATATATATATATACATTGACTTTGTCGCGGAAATTTTAAAACCAACCAATTGGCGGCCTCCAAATTATTCCTTAACTTACGAATTGTAAATTACCGTCGAATACCATCGCGTTAAATTGAATATAACATTTTCTGTACACCGAGGGGGTGGGGGGGGGGGGGGGGGGAGGGGATTGATTGACTCATTGGATTTGCAAAAATTCCGAAAAATTGCTACGTGAATTATTGAATTTATATATAAATTTTCAAATAGACCAATTGCGCCTGTTGGCGTCTTACTCCCACTCTCCGCTACGCGCATGCGCCCCTCATCGTCGCGCTCATATTGCGGCCACCCAAGGGCTAATGATGAGTGACCAGGTACGCGCATGCGCAAATGTGTGTATGTGTGTAAATTAGAAATGGGGAAATTGTCCAGGGATTTACAAGAACTCAGATCACTAGTATTTTTTATAAGAATAGAATTTCAATATAGTAATTTTCGTGACTGAGTGCGTCACAATTTTTTTGTCGATGGGGAGGTCCAATAGGTGAAACAGAGGAATGCTATTGAAGTTGAATGAATAATCCTTCAATTTTCGACTCGGCTGAAAAATTAGAATGGATGAAATGACGAGCGTCGTCTTTCGGTATATGGATGGGTGCCCAGTAGGCCCTACCAAAGGAACGATCGAGAACAGCTATTGTGGGGACTACGAGAGAGGGGTGTAGGGAAACACACACACACACACACACACACATACATATATATTGTTGAAGTCCACAAATGCTTTGAGTAGTTAAAAATGGTCTAGTAGGTTTTGAGTAGCTCTTTTCCCCCAGAAGAAAAACTTCCCTCTCAGGAGGTCAATAACTTTTCTGGAGTCGGCTGGTGTTATTATCCCTTCATGGCATTCTCAGGTGAAAAACTTGAGGAAAGCCTTTCCCTTGCACCTGCAGAGATTTCAACATAACAAGTTTTTTTTCACTCTTGATCTCACCAACGATTACATTCTAACTCCATTATCTCGCAACGAAGATTGATAACACAGTGATTGGACATGATGGATCGAGCTCAACATTCACTTTTAGTCGTCATTCCAAAAATTGGTTACTCGAATTAATATAATTGTTGTTGACTGGAGGAAAATAGGAGGGTTGAGAGGACAAGTGATAAGATAGTAGCACGTGAAATTTTGTGCAATTTGAAATTTCAGATAAACGCTGAATCCCGATGTGTCAAATTTCGGATTCATGTAATCGGGCAGTTTACATTTTTTACATACAGTTTTTTTTCGTACAATTTTGAAAGTTGATGTTTAAAAAAAAAAAAATTTTTTTTTCCATTTTAGGTTTTAACGAAATTTGAAAATTTTAGAGAAATTTTTAACTTTTCGACTTTTTAGAATATTTGCAACTTTAAAAATTTTGAGATGATTTGAAATGTTTTATTCGCCGATAATATTGACCGTGGATCTAGTCATCCATCAAAGTGGAATTTCCGAAGGCTAGTGGATTATATTATTGGAACCGAAACATGTATTTTCAACAAATATGAATTCAAGCGCCATTGGCCCTGTTTATAATGACATTCATCAAAAACTCGTTTACGATTAGTAAAGTTCGATTTTTTCCACACTATTGGGGACACAAAAGTCATCAGCTGATCGAAGCAACATTCAAAAACAAAATTCAATGCTTCCAAAATTTTCAGAATTTTGAATGCTCAGACCATTTTTTGTTATTTCTACAGTATTGAAAATGCAAAAAAAAAATTGGCGTTATCAAAAGTTCAATCACCCATCTACCCACCCACCCACTCACCCCCCCCCCACTCACCCACCCACTCACCCACTCACCCCCCCCCACTCACCCACCCACTCACCCACCCACCCACTCACCCACCCACCCACCCACTCACCCAACAACCTACCCACCCGCCCACCTCACTCATCGACTGGCCCATCTACCCATCGACCCGCCCACCTCACCATCGACCCGCCCACCCCACCCATCGACCCGCCCACCCCACCCATCGACCCGCCCATCCCACCCATCGACCTGCCCACCTCACCATCGACCCGCCCACCCCACCCATCGACCCGCCCACCTACCCACCGACCCGCCTACCCACGCTCCCGCCCACCAACCCACCCACCCGCCAGTATCTCACCTACTTATCGCCCACCCACCCGCCAGTATCTCACCTACCTATCGCCCACCCACTCACCCACATCACACACACAATATTTTATCTAAGTTTCATTAAAAACAAATTTCATTTTCTGTGGTAATTATGGTAACGCTCCCTATGGACAACTCAACAAATTGGAAGTACAATCATACCCTTATCAACAATTATTTAAAATTAATTAATTATCATACAATATCATTACAACTAATAAATATGAAACAATAATTGGCCGTGAATGAAAAAGAAGAATTGCAATGAACACTTGTTAAAGGCGTTACACTAGACACAAGTGTTACTATAAATTTATAAAACCGTATCCACTGTTAGGAGTCGTCGACCATTACCCGTACATTGCCCACAGACCGCTTCAGACACACAATCTCTTGTTTTTTCCTACCTCCCTATCTTTTTTTATCGATCCCTAACGTGCAATTAGCGCCAGTTACATTTCCGGTTAGCCCTAACACTCTATAGAAGTATACGAAATTACGGTAACGTCTTGAGCACAGAGGGGAGATAATAAATTTAAATATACATTATTTTTATTTTAATTAAAAATGATTTTACGCGATACGAATTTTTCGGGAAATTACTGAAATCACAGTCTTGGATGTGTAATTAAAATCTGAGGTGACACTTATCGCGTAGAGATATGAACGATTATCTTTATGCGATAACGATGTTTTGTTTTCTTTTCCACTTTTTTCCCCCAGGAGGGGAAGCTATTGTAATGATAGCGAAAATGATGAGTGGGATATTGATGAAATTATCAGCTTTTCAACTTTTGACACCTTTGAACATCTGTGTTTTTTTCTCCGTCTCTTTCCCTCCCATTTGTACCCCCCACAGTAGTTGCGGATTGGGCACTCCTTCGGAGGGCCTACGGGGCACCCATCCATGCGGCTGGGGCCGACTTTCGCCATTTAGGCCATCGTATTTCTAAACACAGGGTAAACCTCCAGAAGCCCCGATCGCGGCAGCCTATGATGGGCACCCCCCCCCCCCCCCCCCGCCGCGTCGGGTTAGGTTCCCGCCCGGCCGAGCGGTCTCATGTTAGGGGCACCTAGGACCCTTGCAGTAGTAGGTGTATATGTGTGTGTGTGTGTGTGTGTAGCTTTTGAATCACATCGTGGTCTAATTCCAATCGAGAGTTATTGATTCCATTTCTAAAAGCTTACACTCACTTGGCATTTGTTTAATCTCATAACTATTCCCGTGATTTTCGGACAATTTTAAAGTCAACATTATCCCCTCAAGTCACGTATTCCCCCCCCCCCCCTCCCCCACGGGGGAAATTTTATCCCAGATTACTGGAGATAATCGCTTGCTCTCGCTGTAATCTCGAGAACAAATGCCCCCTGGTAATCTCACGTTGTATCAGAATATTTATTTTACCTCGGCGATTATCTTCAATGCTGTAATATTTCATTCTTCCTTGACAAGTTTGTTGCAATTTCCAAGGGACTATTTCCAAGAAAATCAAGGTTCTCTGCTTGGTCTTATGATAATAACCGGCCAATCAGACTCATGTGTCAATGTATTTATGCAGTGTTAATCTGCTTGTCTAGGTGCAATGCATTTTAACATTTGTTGGCGCCGTGTGTAGTTAGTGAAAATCGATTAATCATTCAAGATTGAAAGAAATCTCTTTTTTTCTTTTTTTAAAATTTTCCACATAGTGTTTTCATAAATTTCAAAGTGCATTCTAAAGTCTTCTTTATTTTTATTTTTTCGTGTTTATTTATTCACTTTCAGAGATATTCCTTACGGTCTTTCATTGCTTTAATTATCGGCTATATTAGTATTTTTTAAATCACGGTGGGACTCGCAGATCATTGGGAGAAGGTGATTTCAGTTTGCGCATGCGCCACACTTGAGGCACACGCAAAATATTTCCTAGAACTTATGTTTTCCGGCAGAAAAATATGTGGAAAATTTGAAAAATATTGACTTGGCGCGGCTTTGTATATATATGGTGTTCCAAGACGGCGGACTGAGGTGCTTCCAGTTCCGAGAACGGTTCCTTGTGAACGAACAGTTCCAAGAATTATTCTTCGTGAAGGGTCTGTTCTGGGAACGCTTGCTGGTGGAACTTCACTGGTTTCGGTAATGGTTCCAGGAACGGTTCTAGATGAAAGTTCAATTCCGGGAACGGTTCCAAGAATCCAGTAGCGCCAGATTTGTTCCAGATGAACATCAAGTTCTAGGAACTGTTATAGTGGGCTACCAGTGCTGTAACGGTTCCCATTTCCAACTTCAATATAGCGAACCCTCGTTAGTTGCAACACATTTATGACGCTAGGGGAGATGAAACTTAAAGCGTCGCACCTAAAATGTTACCCCCACTCCTTCGAGACGCTCGGAGTCAGTTCTAAGAATTTAAAAGAGACAAATAATATTTTACGTTCAATGTTCACATAATTCCGAATTCCACAATGACCGGATGTAAACCAAAGACGACTATCGGTACCCCGCATGTGTTTTGACGAATTGGGCGCGGAGGAGTGGGGGCAGCCCCTGGGCGCCGGAAAAAATAAGAGGCGAATGTTGCAACTAACGAAGGTTGCAACTAACGAAGGTTGCAACTAACGAAGGTTGCAACTAACGAATATATGGGGGGGCGGGTCAGAGAGTGAAGGTGAAAAGGAACTTTCGACCTGCGATTTTTAGAGCAGTTTAGATCCCTTGAAACAAGTATATCGCCAACAGGTATCTATCCAACTTAGGGGGTCCCTCTGGGGCGGCCGGACGCTGCCCCCCCCCCCCCCCCCCCACAAAAATTCGAAATGGGAGCCAAACCAAATTTTTTCCTCCCAATTTTTTTACAGTATTCTGGGATAGTTAAACTATCTTTTTAGCAAACAAAATCCTTTTTTTCGAAAATTCTTCAGTAGTGTTACCCTGTAATTGATTTCTCTCCGAATTTGCTATTCCCTCAATTCGTTATAACCAATGAACACAGGTAGCTATAAAAACAGAAATAGTTTACATGTATTGCAACGATCGTTTTTCATAACCACACTTGCACAAGTCCTCAAATCCCTCAATCGCGAATGCAAATAATTGATGAAAAAAAAAAAGCAGTGGTTATGTCGAGTGACCCAATAATAATTTAATCGACTGAATACACGAAATCGATTGGGAAAGGCGAACAATTCGGTATTGGTAAATGCGAGGTTGACAAGAGAAAGATGTGAGTATAAAGGAGTTAATAGATAGAAAAATTTATTAGAGATCGTGGAGATTGATCTTAGACTCAGAATATCTATGCTTATTTCTGGACAATACACTGCACCACATTCGCATGATAAGACATTGGAAATCCCAGATAACGTATGTCGGCACGGGCGGCTATAGCGGTCCGTTTTGCCACAGGATCCTTTTCCTTGGGTCCATCTTGCCCTAAGGCCCCACATTTATCCGTCACGAACTGAGTGAGGCGGGGGGGAGGGGGAGGGGGGTGGCGCAGAGAATAGAAGTATAGGTTGAGCAGGGTCAAACCAGGTAGACATCGTATCCCCTGCTTACGTCCTCAACCCTCGGATTCGGTTGAATGTATCATTTTATGACTGATTGTGAAAATATCCCGAGGTTTAAAATTCTAAACAAGTGCGGGGTTACCATCGTTTTCTCAATTTCTGCAGCTATATAAAATCTTCAAAAGATATCTTCGGGGGAAAAACAGATATCGCTTCCTTAGCATTGAAACCTCATCAAAGCCACTCTATCCTCCACAAATCATGTAATGTTTCCGTAATTGAGTCGTAACCCCTCATCAACCATCTCAACATGGTCTTTATATTTTCTCCATCGTCACACAACAGAATGGAAGGACGCCGATGAAAAAGCCCATCAACCATTGGACTCTGACAATGAGGGCCAATGTCCACGGACCACAGCACATGCAGCGCACGCTTGAAAAGTACCGTCGAGGTGCGTCGCCCCAGTTTCATTTTAACTGCCACTGAGAGAAAAATATACTAATATGGATGGTATTCTACTTATTTCCAACGCATCAAGTTCTTCCATAATGCCAATGGAAACGGCTAGTTGAGATAAATGAATGTGTCACCATTTCAATCTCAAGGTTGTGCCGTATTAATTAAAGTCTTGCAGATCCACAACTCAATAGTACGAAAGTTCAAATTCAACGAGTACTGGTTGTCTTAAGTGAATGATACATTGATTTTTAACCGTCATTTGAACAAATACTGCCCCGTAGAAATGACAGTTTGCGCAACATTAATGATATTGTAATGAACAGACCATTCTTGAAGATATCTGTATTGATTTTCTTCGGCGTCCCGATTTCGGGAAGTCATTGCCATGAACTTAGTATGACTGGTCTTCGAGGGGTACTAAAATGGCGCTCAACTAATCTGAGGATGGTATGTGTGTGTATGTGTGACTGAGTGGGTGTGTTGGATGGAGAGGTGAGTGGGCGTATTGGATGGGTTAGTGAGTAGGCGTGTTGGATGGAGGGGTGAGTGGGCGTGTTGGAGGGGCGGGTGGGTGTGCGTGTTGGGTGGGGGTGGGTGTTGGATGGGGTGGTGGATAGCCGTGTTGGAAGGAGGAGTGAGTGGGCGTGTTAGATGGGTTGGTGGGTAGGTCTGTTGGAAGGAGGGGTCAGTGGGCGTGTGTTGGATGAGTGGGTAGGTGGACGTGTTAGATGGGTGGGTGGGCGTGTCGAATGGATGGGTGAGTGGGCGTGTTGGATGGGTTGCTGGGTAGGCGTGTTGGATGGAGGGGTCAGTGGGCGTGTTGGATGAGTGGGTAGGTGGACGTGTTAGATGGGTGGGTGGGCGTGTCGAATGGATGGGTGAGTGGGCGTGTTGGATGGAGAGGTGAGTGGGCGTGTTGGATGGGTTGCTGGGTAGGCGTGTTGGATGGAGGGGTCAGTGGGCGTGTTGGATGAGTGGGTAGGTGGACGTGTTAGATGGGTGGGTGGGCGTGTCGAATGGATGGGTGAGTGGGCGTGTTGGATGGAGAGGTGAGTGGGCGTGTTGGATGGGTTGGTGGGTAGGCGTGTTGGATGGAGGGGTCAGTGGGCGTGTTGGATGAGTGGGGAGGTGGACGTGTTAGATGGGTGGGTGGGCGTGTCGAATGGATGGGTGAGTGGGCGTGTTGGATGGAGAGGTGAGTGGGCGTGTTGGATGGGTTGGTGGGTAGGCGTGTTGGATGGAGGGGTCAGCGGGCGTGTTAGATGAGTGGGTGGGTGGACGTGTTAGATGGGTGGGTGGGCGTGTCGAATGGATGGGTGGGTGTGTTTTAGAAATCACCAAATTTTTGTTGTGTCTCCAACCCCATGCGGCCCCTGGTTTGGGTGGAGAATTGGGTTTGAAGGCGAGAATTTGAGCGTCAAGTCAATGGATATTCAGTTGGCACCCAGAATTTTGTCTTGTCGAACCACTATTTTTTTCTCTATGAAATTTTTATCTCAATGTAGAAAACGATGTGAACGCTGCTGAATCGGGAGGACATTTCTAGTGAGATATACGAGAGAGCCCGCGCGGCCGAACCACCTTGATCTGTTAACCTCACACACAACTATTACGTTTCCTATGCTACCGTGACTAAAGAGATATGTCGCGTGTAGCTCGTGCCTTATCCTTATCATTACCAACTGTCAGTTGCCGCCACAATTCCATTTTTTTTTATTCTAGGAATTCTGGGTCGGACGTCATATGCGGGGTTCATTTGAATAATTTAAGTCAATGCCCAGCGCTTTCAGTGGAATTCTTTTACATTTTCTGGACTCTAGCGTGCTCTGATACATTTAGAAGTTTTGAATTTTTTTTCAAAGGGAAATTACGTAATCGAGTTTGAAAACATCGCGCAATGTTCGTGAACAGACAAACGGGCACATGGGAAAAATCGAAGACAAATGAACAAAAAAAATCAATTTTTTAAATTTTCAGGAATGGTTCTACAATTTTCGACTCTAACAAACTTCATTTTTGTATATACACTTTGTAATAATCTTATCCCGTCAATAAAATTCTATGCGCTACTTGGATATCTTCAGGTGCCCGCATTCCATTGACTAAAATTATCCAATTGGCTTTGCATCTACCGCAGAATGTGGAAATTCAATTCAGGACACCCTCATTTACCCGCTCATAATAATGGACTTTTCAAATGAAGCCAACATCCATGAATATGCGACTCTCAAATGATACTGATGACACTCCAAGAAATAGATACTTGGGATGCATAATTTCATGGCTTTCCGGTGACAGTATGTCCCACTATAGTCAATCAATCATTATGGCTTATTCCCGTTCTGCCTCGTTAAAACTCGATTCCAGAAAAAAAATATGCTTACATATTTGTGTAAATGTACCAAACTTAGATTACATTTTGAGCATTATTATTGGGGTGGGGGGGGGGGGGGCCCAAAATGTAAAAATCCGAAAGGGTATACATGTACTAACTAAAATCTAAAATACGCTCATTTGCAACAAGGCATCTATCAATAATTATTGTTTTTTTTTCCCAGGTTATGGGTCAGCAGCAGTACGTTGTTCAGCCGTGGTCACTGGCACCGAATGCCAAACAAACGGACGATGAGAATAATTCAACGACAGTGGAGGGTAGCGGTGTAGTTAGTGAAACAGCATTGGCACATGCACCGAGTTTAAATGAACAGTTCCTCAAAGAGCAGGGGATACCCCTGCAAAAAGCCATTCAACAGGTAATTTATGGACTTGAATATGTGTATATATATATAGCAATAGAAATTGAGCCCGCTGGAAAAATTAGGAGTTATTCAGCGGCTCAAGCGATGCTGTACGACCGTTGACATGAAAAGGGCCCACTTTGTCGATGTGCAGTTATCCATGCGCTTACAATATCGATGGCATTGCCCATATTGCCAGAGCAATGCCATAGCAACTGTCGAGAATAGTCAGGTTCATTTGTATTCAAACCTCGCACATAGGGCGGCGCGATGCTCATTATGCGGCCGCCGACGTTGCACGAATTAGTGGGACCACTAGAGCATTAAGATATACTTTCACGCTGTTTCTTTGATGATAAATCTACTTTTCTATTCCAATGTAATTTCAAAAAAATCGTATTGCAAATCATAACGGAGAAAATGCCCAGAGCCATTGCGCAATTATTTGGGAATGCCAGTTGAATCCCAGTGTCTAAACCACTTATTTTGTCTTTTTTTCTTCATCTTCCGAGTACTATTTGCCATAACCAAGTCCGTAATACCGGGTTTTTTTTTCTCCTCCAACCTTCCATCATTGCATCACAATCCTGGGAGGCTTGATGAAGATGTCAAAGAAAGAGAAAAAAGAAATATTGAGGGTCTAGAAATCCACTCCGGTGTAGTCGTGCATCATCATAATCTGCATTGTGACATTCTATATTGGGAAATTGAGACTGGATGAATTTTATTTTCATTTCGTATTCGCGTAGGCAACCGTTTCTATGTAAATATTCCTAGTACTTGTTCCTGTCGGCCATTTCGCGGTCAATCTTTGCTAATGGAGAGCAATAATTAGAAAGGAGACCGTCATTACTGTCTCAAAAGGCTCCCGAACTTTTGGAATCAAATGAAAATTGCAATAGATTTTTGGGTACTTGTTTTCCATTATTCAAAGTAATCTTCCTCCGATTGAATATACTTATTAGCTCGGTTCAATAACATTTCAAATGAGTGTTTTAGCTCGTTGGCCGTAATGACCTTTAGGACGCCGGTGCGCCTTTTGGATGGCCTCCACATCAGCATAGCGCTGTCCTTTTATGGACAATTCCAGCTTGGCCAACAGAAAAAATTTTGACCATCAACCATTCGCCGTATTGATAATAATGTGTATTTATTTAGCCCCAAGCTACTTCTGCATATACAATTACATGATATATTCAATATTCAATTCAACAAATGTGTATATATATTCGATAACACACTTAGATAGCTCCACTTTTCATTTCTTCTCTTAAGTGTCTGTTCGACATTGCTGCTACGTTCAGCTCGTGCCGAAAAGTAACTTTTCGGCACTCGCAGAACGTAACATCACTGTCAAAAACTATCGTTCGACACACGTGCGATGAGGTGTTTCAGCTCGTATACTATTTCAACACTGTTAAGTATCTCGCATTTCTACTTCTCTCGTTCCTTAGTTTCACTCTTTAATTCATTAAACAAATCAAAGCCATAGTGATCTATTGTTCTTTCCGCATTTCTAGTTCTCTCTCTTGATTTCGGCAATTCATTTTTATTTCTAGTATTATAACTGTGCTCATGTCTTTTAACCATTTTTGTCAGGTATTGTCGTTCTAAGTTGTTAATTATGTTGTATATAAATATGCATACATTCAATTTTACTCTTTCTTCGATTGACATAAGGCATAAGGATCTTTTTTACTATGGGTGTGTATCTTCCTACTCTCAGTATAATCCTCACAGCCCGGTCTTGTGTCTTCTATAAGATTCCTAAACATTCTTTATTAGGGTTAATGCCCATTGTAGAACAATATTCATAATGCAGTGCAATTATTGATTTATAAATCAACACTTTGGCATTCACATCATTTGGCATCATGTGACTTTTTTCGGATCGCCAAGCTGGAATTATCGATGAACGGACGGCCCTATGCTGGTGTTGTGACCATGGAAAAGGCGTGCACCGGCGTCCTAACGGCTATTGGGGCCAGCCGGCTGAAACATTTGGAATATTATTAGATTTTGACAATTCCATTTTTAGATTTCCGCTTTTCGGGAAAAGAGTTGATAAAAAAAATCTGATTTGTGGGGGAAAAACCAGGCGATAAGAATTTTTCAATTTTTTCCTTTTTATCCAAAAATGAAGAGGATTTTTTACGGACCCTTAAGAAGGTCAATTTGTATTCTGTTGAGCGCCAAACGGGGAAGACAACTTTTTCGGCCAGTTTTTCAACATTCTAAACATGAAACGCAGTTTTATGGTAATTTTATGAATGCATACGGGTAGCAATACCTGCACTTTTGAGGCAAATATGGGTACTTGGTTGGAAGGGGAATTGCTTCTATCAACAAACACGAAATTTATTTTCCCCCTATTTTTCACAGACTGTTAATTTTTTTTTTATGCTATTTCCAACTTACCGATTTCTCCAAAATGTGCATCGAAACGAGTTTTCTCATGCTCCATTCTCCATGTTCTTTTCATATAAGAGAGAATCCTTCTTGAATGTGCTGAAATAAACAAATACAAAATTAGTCAATTTCAAATCGAAAATTTGTTGCAAAAAAAAAAAAATTTTAAAGCATGCAAATGCCCCCTTATGAATTTAATAACAGAAAAATCCAAAATGGCGGTCAAGATTGATGGAACTAAAGTTCCTCTCCCCCTGAATTACTATATTCACATAATAATGTTAAATTAGCTCATCATGGTGTGTATAAAAATCTCGAGTTACCATGCGCTAATACTTTCCCAATTTGCAGTTCGAGACTTGGTGGTCATCCCTGACATGCGTATCCGCCGGAAGTCCGCCTCGTTTCGTTGTCGACGGTCAGGCGCCCCTTCGCCAGTGCCTTCACCCAGAGTACTACAAGAAGAATCTCGATTTGCCAGAGCACTACAATGTCTTCCATGACTTAAGAAAAGAATTTACCTCATGCTACTCATCCCAGGGTGAATTGGCGACTCTCAGCATTCAGGAGATGATACAATGTATCCTTTACCCCATGATTTATGATTTACCAAAGTACAAGAAGAATGACTCGGAGAAATATCGGCAATTTCATTTCACCTCCGGCTTAAACAGTTATCATTGTAAATTTTACCTTTGACACTAACTCAACCGAAACCACGTGAGCGGATCATCCGTTGCCGCACGTGGCGCTCACGAGAACATTGCGCTCGACATTTTGCGAAATTACGAGAAGACTTTTATGAAATTTTTTTGCATCAATTTGAAAATTATAGAAAAAATTTTCCTACGTGTTTTCAGGGTGTAATGTAAAAGTACTCCCAAGAATATTTTCCTGCAAAAAAAAAGCTATTTCGAGAATTATATAACGTCCCTGGGTCAACGGTGTCAGTGTTTCACGACGAGTGCAATTAAATTGTTGCAACAATTTGCTAAGTCGCGGAACTCATGTCGTGATTTACGCGAAATGTAATCTACGAACGATTACCCGCAAATTTTTCGCGTGGTTTGGCGTGTAAGGGGATAGAGGTGAATTGAAGCAAAGTGCTATATTATTTTAATGTTAAATGTGGCGGAATTTGTTGCTGAAATATTGAGGCTTAATTGAGGGAAGAGTGGCTTCAGTAATCAACAACTACACAATTTTTTTCTAGAAAACTTTGTCATTCTCTCAGCATCCGCTCCATGGCGCAAGTGTCGAAAAATCTCGCAATTTTTTTTTTTTTTTTTTTCGTTGAAATATATTTAGGTGCACTTTTTCAAATCGTGCGCTCTGTATATTCATATGATATTGAATTTTGCGCAAGAAGCTGGAGAAAGGCTAGCGGCGATGTGAAAGAGGGAAGACTTTGATATAATCAATAAATAGAAAAAATATATATAGATATATAGGTATATAGATATATAGATATATATAGATATATGTAGATATATAGATATATAGATATATAGATATATAGATAGATATATAGATATATATATAGATCTATAGATATATAGATATATAGATATATAGATATATAGATATATAGATATATATATAGATATATAGATATATATATAGATCTATAGATATATAGATATATAGATATATAGATATATAGATATATAGATATATAGATCTATAGATATAGGTATCGATAGATTTGAAAACCGACAGCGATATTTCCGAAGCCCAGTTCTAAGGAGCGAATCCACGGACGGGGAGTCCCCGGTCGGTATAGTAGTGGAGAATTGTTCGGGTCTACGGCTGTACAAATTGAGGCTTATAATTTCATTTTTTTCCACATTCACAATGAAGTTCATTTGACAGTAAAACTATGTGTGTACTATTCCTCTATAATATTCTTCCCTGAAAGTCTCTTCTCTCACTCACTCTTCAATCCCTAAAAAAAACAAAATACGTTACAAAGTTCTGAAAGGTCACGCATAATGCGCACGTTTTTTTTTTGTGGAATCTCCTCCATAAAACATTAGGAAAAAATCTCCATGAAATTTGAATTGAGGTTCGCGCTTGTAGCGCCACATAGGTTTTCATCCGTAAACTAAAGTCATGCGCGAGGAAAAAAATTTGAATAAATATTACATTCATGTCTGATAAAACGGTTTTGGCCAAATAAATTGTATTTTTCTATAATTATTGAAATACCTTTCGATTGATTGCGACGGGTAATTACCATTGAACTAATGAGTTTAATTAGTCTAAAGTATTATGCAATCGTCTACAATATGTGATTGTGTAATTAACACCCTAAGCATCTAGAGTATATATAGCTTAGAAAATGATAAGGTTGAAGAAATACAGTTTTTCGGAAGCTTATCTTAAGCAAAGAAACATTTATTAAGCAAAGAAACATTTATTTTTTTTTCCACAAAATGTAAATTATGAAATTACACTGCGCACGCGCGTAACGTTCTTTTGCGGCGAACCATGAGAGCGGAAATTTTTGAATTCACCTCGTAAAAACTTTTGTTTTCTCTATCGGAAAACTACTTTCCTACAAAAGATGCATCATAACCTTTTTGTTAAACAACTTCTTAACCAATCCAGAGGAAAATTATGTACCCACAGAAACACACATCGGCAAATTATTGTTTCGACCCGTCGAGGGTGTCACATAGATGTCGTTTATCAAACTCTTCTCTCCACTCAGTCATCGACTATTTGCACCTTCAATCTTTATGGTCAATCTCAAACGACTATTGCGTACTAGAAAAAATTGGAAAAAAAGTGTTTGAATGATGGAAAATAAAAACTGAAATTACGCAAGAAACGAGGCCGATAAGTAACCTGTGACCCTGTACCCTGACGCGCTTCATGAATAATAAAGGAACGGTGTAGCCAGTACTCGGCTCGTATGTTCAGTCATTCAATTTAGAATAACCTTAAAAACATGGCAATTGGATGAAAAAAACTATATTGGCAAACCGTTCGCAATGGGTTTATGTTAATGTGAATGAATGTATGCACATGGAGTAAAAAGTTTGATGACAATTACACTTCCGTTGGGTAAGCTTGTCTGGGTTTTTCGTTGGATACAGCAGAGATTATCCACCAAAAATCAAAATTTATTCTCAAATTTAATTATCCAATCTTTTTCATTAGTTTAACACCTTAAACGAAACTTACGTTGAGGTTCATTTTATAACCGCAAATAGTTTGGAATTTTCCAACTTCAATTCTTGGGATGGTTTCAAGAATTTATTTCACTTTTTTTTTAAGTCTCAAAAAAGTTCAGACGTGTATAACAAATAGTTTCCATTTGATAACTCACAAAATTTGACCATAGAATAAAAAAAAGACTGCCCCGAAATTCCCGAAAGCGGAAAGCTTATATATAGAAATTAAATTAAGTGCGCCGATCGCACAACCCGACGTTATGCGCATGCGTAGAATTTTAAATTTCAAATTGTTGAAACACCAAAGTTGGGTATTTAAGTCTCATTTCTCTTACACGAATACCTTAGAATGCCAAAAGAAAATCCTGAGATATAGAAAAAGAAGCCAAATAAACCAAATTTCGGAAAATATGACAGTCCTCCTTGCTTCAAAGAGTCAAATGATTTCCGCGGCAATTGCCGACATTTAAACTGTTGCGCATGCGTACCACATCAAAGCCGGCACATTACTGATACTGTAGTTTCAAAATCCATATTGACGATTATCGTATTGTATCCTAAAGAATCGGTATTTGCGTTACAGTGTAAACAGAATTCTAAGCTAGCCATGATTAATTTTTCCCTATTGGTATTGTAGATATTCTCGATCGGTAAGTAGCATGAGCCACTCTACGCGATAATACTCGATACATTTAATTTTCTCTACTTTCGAGATTTAATTGTTTAACCCTCATGTTATGTAATGTTACTAAGCTGGGAAACCATAATATTTTTCATTTTTTGATTGCCTTCCGGCTAGGAGGTGAATTAATGTTCCAAATAGCCAAAATGGCGCTTCCTACATCGGATTGTGATCTCGTTGCTCCATGTAGTTAAAAACTTATCTTCTAAACTGAATTTTGGTTTTGTTCCTTGACGATGACCCATGTGAAATCCCATTTGAACCACTCGTTGTCTCTTACACCGGATCACTATACTTTTTTCATAAAAAATCACTATTCATTGAGTTAATTGTGTCGTTTTAAAATGAATTTTGTGACTCTACAGCTGTCAGCATCCCAGTTTATACATTTGTAATCCATCCTCTTTGCTATGCACCATGAAAAAACTGGATGTCCCAATGCGAATCTCAGGTTAGTTATTCCCGCGCTAACCTCTCCCCTTCCGGGATCTGCGCATGCGCACACTACTTCCCACTCGTCCCGCTCCCATACGAATATCTAACACAACGATAAGTGAAAAGAATAGCCGATTATAATTTCGTAATTACCGAATCGACGGTATTTTCCCTAACTCTCCCAATTTTCTCCACTTAAAAAATCGGTAAAGTAATAATCCAACTATTGTCACTTCCTGAAAAAATTGCCATAACTATCAAATGGTTTTTCATATATTTTATTCGTCGATTCTCTAAACGTTATAACTATTCGATCTCAACGAATCGATTATCTATAAAAAAATATATATATGTGAAAAAGTGTTGTAAATATGTGTTGCATATATTATATATTTCCAATACCTAAGATCCATGTGGCGTAATTATATATATGCGGCATATATTTCATCGGACAAATATATATATGCATATAGCACTTATTCCATTTATCGTCGACTTATATATCACATGCTTCATATATATGCGACACATTGCGCGAGGACATTTTTCCCGCGCAATTACTTTGGCAAAAAAAACTTTAATCAAACTATACCCAATTTTTTTAAAAAATCTAAAATATAAATTAACTTCTTCATTTCTTATTTCTCTCTCTTTTTGTAACATAACGCAACAATTTTTCGCCGCTAACAATGCAGAAAGGGCACTGGTGTTCTTAGCTCTCGTATTACACACGTCGACAAAGCACACAACCACAAAACACATTGCACAGTCGGCAGTTTGAACTCGGCCTGACACCCAACTTCCATCCACCAATCCCTCACGAAAGCCCGTGCCGTTTGCATCAGTCTGGACGTTTCAGATAAGACGCTTTTTTTTTTACTTTCGTTTTCCAAGATTGAATTGCCTCAAGACGGAGAACAGAGTGGCGATTGTGACGAAAAAGCACGTTATAATAGTGTGAAAGTTGGGAATTTTTTGGCGGTTTTTTTTACGAGTTTTTTGGATGCCAAAAAAGGTATGTTGCGCAGAATTTTTGAAAAAACAGAATATCGAAGTTTTTTTAATTTGTCAATACCACGGAAATATATATATGTGCTTCACATCTTTTCATATATCTATATATGTATCTGGAATTTTTGCTCTCACTGCGAAGAATATGTAAACAATATGCGACACATTTTATGTGGTTGTTTTTTTGGGTTACATCTTAATTTTTTTTTTTCTTGGATCGTTACATGTGCTTTTTTTTTGCCGTTAGATTTTCTAATTTTGTAAGCCTCTTTTTGACAGTCTTTGTCACGTGTATTTTTCCAATGTTTCGAACGTTGAAATTTTCCCGGAAATTGGGGGATCGAAGATTTTTGTCAGTACGTCCGGCGTGACCTTGAATGTGAGAATTAAAAGTGTTTTCTTTTCGCACATTTCTAGGAAGTGCCATATACATATGCTTCAAGATTTCTCGGGAAAATTCTTTTGTTTCTTCTTTTCAAATTAATATATTGCCCCCTTTTTTAATCTTGTGTGTCTCAATAACTTTTACGAGTTCTTAGACGCTTCCTTAATTTAAAAGCCTTGGTTTTTTATTATAGTTGTGCTCAACAAGAAATCAACCAAAATTTATCTGTTCAAAGTCTCTCCGTGAACATATATATATATATGTATATATATACTCAAAAATAATTCCTAAAATGTCAATCAATTTTTCCACGCTCACTGCTCACATATACATCACCAACTATTGTCAATAGTAGACTAACCTAAAACCCTAAAATGAGGATCGCAAAAATTTTTAGAAAATATTTCGAGCCATGCCCAGAATACCTAACTCAAATTTTTTGCCGATGAAGCATTGCCCTCGAAGCACCTTAACTATTCTAAAATTCTGGACACATCCTCACCAAAGAAGTGTCTAAATAATTTTTCATTCGTACATTTTATTCGCCACTCATGGTGGACCAATTTAGTTTGATCGGCATATAGAACTTGTGTGACTGGGGGATTAACACCCAAGAGCGGTGCCCGGGAGTTGAGAAAACAAAAACCACCTGTTACAGGTGGGGATTGGTCGATTGTTGATAATCGAACGAGAGTTCTTGGGAATTAACGCTTTACACCAAGTTTTTGATAACGTAATTTTCGACGTATTTCAAAGTAAATAATCTATTGGAAAACATTATTATTTTTCAATTTAGTTTTCAATTTTAGAATACATTTTACAAGAAAACTACATATTTAAATATGTTATTGAAAATCGTTGCTGTGTTTAGAGAAATGATGAAGGATTATTGTATATAGGGAACAGTATTACTCGATTACACTATATAAAGATATTTATATGTATCTATCCTTGGGTCTGTAATACCTCCACCCCCACTTAGGAATTCTGATGGAGATTGTTTTTACACTTTGTTGAAAGACGCCATAAATCCTATAGTAAAAAAGGAGAGACGAAAGAAACTATCGATACATATCGAAATTATCGAAAGCCGTAAGACCGAAACCGACGCGCCACCAGTTAGTGCGGCGAAAGAAGGAAATGCGCGTACGCAGCACGCGCCACCGGACTCGTTCCAGTAAATTTGGTGAAATTGAGAGCGTATTACGATGTAAACTGGGCTTTTATGTCGTAGGACCGCCCCCTGACCAATCAGACTGCATACCGTCAAAAAAGTATCCATAAAATGAATTACTCATAACTTTTGCCGACAGTTGTCGCGTAACCTGCTCTGATTGGCCCTGCCTCGTGCTGCCATTGGTCAACTTTTGAAGTATTTCAAATAGCGCGGGAATATCTAGGGGCAAATAGCGCCGCCAAACGAGCATGGTAGTAATCATGCGGTTACCGGTCAGCTGATCGTTAATGTCGAGCCTCGTGTTGTCAATCGTGCGGAGAAATTAATTAACGAACAAAAGTGTATAAAAAATGTTTCCATCCAATATTCGTCATCTCTCTCCAATAACGAGATGTCCTAGCAAAATGATTTCCCGCTTAATGCGCCATGTTTTTTTTTCTTTTGCTATTTCGGTTTCTGGGTGGGGAGTTACTAGCAGTCGCCTCGGCCACGCCTCCTGCTAGTAACTCTTGACTAGGTCGTAATGTGCTCCATTAGGGCCTTGTGGCGAAAATAGCTATTTTGTAGAGCTTGACGTATTCTCCACGTGTTCGGAAAAAAGGGCTTCAAACTCTCATTACCTAATTCAAAAACCAACAATCAATTTTCTGGTTTAATCAGTACCGTGGTACTCACCACATAATTATTAAAATTACAGTTTATATAACCCAACTTCCATCATCGCTGATAATAAGCTACATTTGACCTCATGCAACAAAAAGCAGCTTGATTAAATACAAAAGCGATCCAAGTTCAGACCGAGTCTAATCTCAACCGGTTCTTTTGTTTCTATAACAAAGCCCGTCGGTTTTACATACACTAGAGAATCGTCACCGCGTATTCTAAAGCTTGCCG
This sequence comes from Asobara japonica, assembly GCA_026005395.1. Taxonomy (NCBI): domain Eukaryota; kingdom Metazoa; phylum Arthropoda; class Insecta; order Hymenoptera; family Braconidae; genus Asobara; species Asobara japonica. The sequence continues at coordinate 1,637,932 of BQMI01000151.1, read as the reverse complement.
ATTTATGCCAGGTGTTGAAACATTCATAACAATTTCTTTAGTGTTCCAAGAAAATCCAAGGAAGTCTGCTTCTTTTTACGACACCCAAAGTTGTACCTTGAATCAATATGATCACGAATCGACTTCAAAGATCGGAATGTCTTTAACTTGCCGATCTAGGGAAAGTTATTGTAATCACCCTGAAAATCAAAAGTGAAATTTTTTTATGAAAGCATCAAGGGAGCATCCTGATCGGAATCGTCCGATGATGTGTGCATGCCTCTTCTTGCGCCAAATCCAAGGTATTCCTTGGGTGGAGCAGAAATGATGCCTTTGGTAACCATGTGATAGGTTATGCATACAGGTGAGGAGTTCCAAAATTCCGTTTTTGACCTAAGAACTCGGTCAGAAAGCTAAATTTTCCCCATCACATGTCGCCGAGCGCCACGATTATACAAAGTTGGGGGCATTATCAATTGGTTTTTAAATAAACTACATGTCAGATTACGTTCAATGTATTTTTGTATTCGGCAGACATTCCTTCTCCGCGCCCAGTTTTTATACAAAAAATTTGTAACACTAAATTTTTATCTCTTTCCGCCAGGAATTTTCAAGCATCTCTTCAGCTACCCTCCACCTGGTACACAAATTGTTGCGAAAACTATAAGAAGGCATTTTGCACAAGGAATTCTGTTTACATTGATGTCTACTTGCCGATTTTTATTATGGTCATTGTGGAATTTATTTGTCGATGATATGGGCCAATTGTGATCGTCGGTCTATATACCCGTGAAAAAGACGCGGTGGTGCAACTGTTATCTCTAGCCGGATTAAAGGTCGTATGGCATTGACGATATTGCATAGGAAAAAAATTCCAAGATATGGACTTCCAGGGGAAATTCCGGATGATCATGGTACGGATCTTGGTCATTCGGGTGAAGGGGCAAAATTTCTAACGCGTTCGAATTTCGATTTCTGATATTTTCAAAGCAACTATAATTGAACAGACTCCGCTGTATCCTTAGATTCAAAAAACTATATGATTTGTACCGTTTTACAACATTATTGAACGAGAAAAGTGACCATCCGAATCTAAAAGTATATAAGCACCCATTGCGCAGCCGATTTGCGCATACCCATGGCGTTAGCCGCTACTGTACCAGCAGCTAAAACTAATTGAAGTGGTCTTGTAGAATAAGTTTTTAATAACTTATTCTACAAAATAGCAGAGGCTAATTAACTCAATATATCAACGGTCAATGCAACGAAAAATAACACCACAATTTTTTTTAAATTGCGCGCCGCGCATCGTGATTCGTCAATGCGTCACGTGGCATATTCGCATGTAGCGACACCTGTCGTATTCCAGCATTCCCAATTTCATGATTGCTATTTTTTTCTCTGAAACATTTAATTGACGTGTCGGATTTTGTTTTTAAAAAGACCGTAGCAATTTCACATGATAAAGACCTATGGAAAAAGTGGGGAAACTGAGTTTGGAGACTTTTTTTTCTCAATTACCTATTTTTTTTCACCAATACTTTCAAATACTTGTGACTGGAAAGACTGTTTATAAATTTCAGCAACATAATTATGCAAATTATGCATTTTTCTATTAACTCGTGACAAGGATGATTACGAGAGAAATGAGGGGAAAGTTTGCGATGGGGAACTTCCGGCGAAATCCCTTCCGGATCCCCCCCCAGTAATTCACCGTCTCTCCCGCAAATTGCATCGGCAATTTGCGCTCTAATTTACCGGCAAATTCTTTAGTGGAAACCTGGTGTTTCTCGAGTCATTACGAGTCATTTGTTATATCATCGACATTGTCAATTAGTCACTACCCTGCAATGACGATATGACATTTTTTAATGATTTATCCTTGACTAGCATTGTCATTAGATTTTGGAATTGCAGCTGATATCGAGAATAATTTTTACGTCAAGGAAGTGCAGGATATGATTAATGTTATTCAGAGGATGATCAAAGATGGTAAGATATTGAATTTTGTTAGTATTGAAAATTCTCCATGTCTCTATGATATTTTTAAAACTTATTTCCATAAAAATGCAGAATTTTCCTTGTCCATGCCAATTAGTTGAGAATCCTTTAATATTAGGAAATCATTTTTTTTTAACACAAATATTGAACTGAGTAAAATTCAATGACGCCACTTGAAAGAAGATTTCCTTCATTTTTTTATCAACACTTATCTTGTGAAGTTCAATGAGATCTGCAAGCAGTATCGCGTTTGAATTTTAATAGCTCCCTCAGACTTCTCCATATCTCATCAAAGTCGCTGAGAGCTAGGAGAAGTCGACTCCAGATGAATTAATCAATGAATACACAAAATTATTGACTCCACTGGAAAGTTTCCTTTTTACCACTATGTTATGAGAAATATCTCCTCGTTCTCTCCTTCTTGTCGTTTCCCTGTGTCCTGGAAGAATCAGCTGGTGCCTGATTGAGGGCCGGTTAGGTTGTGCCATCATATTTTTACATTATTTCATTTTATTTCTTTTCTATTTTCCACTCATTTTTATTGTTGATTTCTCTTATACGGTTCCTTATTTCTGTTCTCTTTACTTAAAGGTCTTGCTGGTGTAACTGACAATTGAGGTTTTTTTTTTCTTTTTTTTCTATTGCTGTTTGGTATTCTATGGACCTTGGTCCTCTTCTTCTGTACAACATAGGGTACAGCAATAAACTATCAATCAATCACGCAATCTATCTGTTGTCCGTCTCAAGTTAGCTGCTCTTGAGCATTCCTTCCAGCGGGAGTAGTACAGTAGAGCTCCCTTAATTTTCCGCTTCCTTTATTTTCGCTGTACTCCCCTCACGACTTGTCTCCCCTCAAAAACCTTCTCCCACTCCCCATACTTTGTCTATCCTTGTTTTCGACGTCATGCGCTCCAGACTGCGCAGAGTCTCAATAGTGGGACCGAGCATTCATGAAACATAACCTATTTACTTTTGATACATAGTCCGTTTACTTCTGCTCTTATTTCCCCTTCCGCTCCCGACAACCCCCACCACGCCAACCAACCAGTGGGCAGAGTGGGGGGCTTCCTTAATTTTTTTCTCCACGAAATGGCTGCAAGGTCACCCCCCGAGCTCGGAAAATAAAGGGAGCTCTACTGTACTGGACCACCCATACATGCGGTTGGGGCTGACGTTTTCCATTTCAGTCGTCGTGTTTCTGAACAGGGGTAAACCCCTAGAAACTCCTGTGCTGTACCGCCGGGAGGGGGGGAGGTGAGGGGCGCTGGGACCCCCCTCCCCCTCGCAACGGGTTTTGGTCCCGTTTGGTGAGTGTGAGTGGGTGGGTGGGTGGGTGGGTGGCTGACAACTTTTTTTGCTTCTAAATTCCTCATCACACCACTCAGTTTCGCATTCACTCCACATTATGGATTAAAGCGTTATCAATCGTTCTTGGCAATTAAATGGTGTCGGAAAAATTCCGAAGAATTCATCCATAATCAGCATAACCCAAAGTCCATTCTGCAATTCACTCTGAATATTTCAGGTTTTCCAAATCTTTCCGTTTCCTAAATGAGTAACGTATATTCACTAGAAAAAAAAGTCATGAACTATTTCATTCGTTTTAATCAGCCAGCAGGTTTCTGCTTCCACCTTTTTTCATTTTAAAAAGTATCGAGTCTTTGCCGTTTCTTTATTTTTGTTTCATTTGTAATTCCAATTGAACGTATGTTCAAAATACACGAGTACAAACGGATGGGTGGCTGATTTGTTTTTCGAGGATTTACTATAAAAGATTTTCGTAAAAGTTGTGGAAAAGAAAAATTCTGCTGTTTTTTCTTTCCATTTATTTTGTTAATTACTGTCCTGACGGTCTCGGAAACATATCAAACACTCACACACAGGCAGCACCCGCAATATGGTGAAGTAAACGGCCAATGTTTGAGCCGTGATGGTCAGTGATAATATTATTCTCCAGTATTGTCTTTAAAATGTCGTATCAACAAAATGTTTTTCTTCCCTGGCTACAGCAATTGCTGGTTGGGCACGTTTGTTGTGACACTGTTTGTTGTGACGAATGTGTTATTGAGGAAGGAGAAAGAGAAGCGACAAAAAAAACACGGAATACAAATAATACCATACAATTGCAGATTGGCGATTTTTGATGAGTCGACCGTTCACGGGTCAGCGACATAATCATTTTCGTCCAATGAAAAGTAATCAGTCCGACATATGATTTTTCATGCGCGGAAATAATATTCGGTTCAGATGTATTCAGCTGAGCGTTCCAAGACATCTACAACATTTTTGCGGTATGTTGAACGGAAAATGTAGGCATCTATATCACCGGCCTAGATCTGAAAAGATTCTGTAGGTGCTGTTTGATCATTCCTTCAGGGGGCACACCGGACACCCATCCATGCGGCTGGAGTTAACTTTCGCCGTTTAGGCCATCGTATTTCTAAACACAGGGTGAACCTCCAGAAACCTTCAACGTAGTAGGCAGATACTCTACCTACTACGCCAGAGCCCCAACTCTGTGTGTGTGTGTGTGTGTGTGTGGATGGTCGTATGTGAGTCATTTTTCGACTCACTGTCTCTTTTTTCTTCCAAAACACATTTCTTTTGCTTCTCGCTGTTGTCCAGATTGATTGTTCAAAACTCTTTTTCGTGAGAACGCTCAGAGAAAAAAATTAATCAAAATTTCTGAGAAAAAAAATTCCACGAAAAATCGTTTTGGGTAGAACTTTCACGATTTTTTTTTTCAGTACCTTACGTCCATTGGCCACCACATGTTCCTCAATTATCGTCAACATACAAATCTTCTCTCATTACTCATGATATCTCACCAAATTTTCTCTACAACAAATTTTACATCGCGCTAGTTACCATTACACATACTACTCAAATCGATTGTTCCCCATGTATTTTAACGATCAGAGCTTGCCCTCAGCCACCCGTATGTGTCGTAAAAAGCTTATGTCGGCTATGCTTCTTATCACAGTAGCTCTCAACCCATATTCTCTGTATTTCATCGGAGAATTAGTGTGAACAATTGTCGGGTATGGATACAATGACCAGAATTCAGGGAAGCGGTAAACTCTTACACCTGGCTTTTCAACATGTCCTTCAAAAACCTGAATCCTAGAGCCTGACGGAAGGAATAAGACAATTCGAAATGGTCGAGTGAAATCGGTCTCTCAGTGTATATGGGAATCTGATCCGTTGCCCAGACGAGCTATCCAGTGATTATTAGAAATGCCGAGAAGACTAGCGATCCGATTGCCACGAGTTCAGCAATCATCTGGAAGATCTGTTGAAGATCAACAGAGATTGGTTTCTGGCTGGTATTGCTCTCTTCACTATCTCCAATGGTTCATTGAATCCTATTGGGATATGGGTGTGAATAATTGAGCCGAGCAATAGAACAGTTTTCAATACTATCTTTATTTGCACGAGGAAGGAACAACTTAACTGGACAACAACTGTCCTAGAACGAAAACTATACTCAAGTGAAAAATCCTCACAGGCTACTGAAGATTGAAAAAGATTTTATTGCAGTAGAGAACATAGTCTTTTTCCGAATTTCAGAATCTGGTTTATTTTGAGGAGTTCACAAATTCTCTATAACAACACTAGCCCTTTTCCTGGACACTTCTTAAGTCATAAATATGTCGAGTGGTTTTTGGACAATAATACAAGAGCTATGTACAAATATTCTGACAAATTCAATGAGGTATTCCTGTATGTCTCCATAAACAAACGGAAATGTGTGCTGAAAGTCAGTCACTCTGGCCCTGTCCGTCTAAGAGTCCAGCAACATGATGATCCAGTCTATACTGAAACACTTGATATTGATGCAGTTGAAGCACGTTTCTTGCATATGTCAAAGCGCTTCATGGCAAATGCTATGGAATTGCTGTATTGTCATATTATATCATATCAATGCATATCCTAAAGTTATGGACCAATTCTTGGGAAGGTTACTGATGTCCTTAAGACTGCGGACGCCGGAAGCTGAGAGTCCCTCCTATACGTGAAGCCACCAAACGATCTTCTCTCTATGCAAACTTCTCGTACTATCATAGTCAATTCCTCCGAATGATGTATATCATGCCGACGCAATCCGAACATTTTGAGATACCAGAATGGGTATCCTCATAATTCAGTGGCTACGGTATCGGAATGGTTATTCCTTATCATAGCTCTACGGTCAGCCTTTAGTGGCACCAGACCCAACGAAGTGGTCGAAAAATAATGAAGCAGATAAGGTGGAGTTTCTTCATCTGAGCTTCTATATAATGCATTGACACGGGATTTTGATCACCCAGAAATTATTTCCCTACGGAGATACAAAATTTGTCCGATAAACGAGACGAATCAAGATATACGCAGAACGTTTTGAGTATAAACGTATATTTCATATTCGTAATGGGAAAACAATTGTTACATATATATTAAATGGGCCCCTGAAGATGGCCACAAAACTGTGACCTAAATGTTGGGTAAAATAAAAAATGTAGCATTAACACTTCTCTGCAATGAAACTTCCTTATCACAGTGAGAATGACCGAAATGGTCAACCAGAATCAACGATATACGCGGAAAAAATTGTGCCTCTAAAGTTTATTAGACAATAAAAAAAGTGAAAACATCTTTAAAAAAATATTTAAAAAATGGATAGACAAGCTCGACCTTTTAGTTTCCAAATCTCTTCGCAAATTCAATCTAGCCTCAAGAGGTTGCGGGAAAATTGCTAATGAACAGAGTACCGTCAGCGTCGGTATGGTATACCGACCGGGCCGCTGGGACTGGGAATCCCCGCGGTATGTGTATATAGATCCGTACGTGAAGGGTTAGAAAGTTAATGAAAAAAAACATGAAATTACTGCCTACCTACTTTAGTACTTTATTATGTTATCATTGAAATTTCAAATAATTAGGAACATAATTCTATGTGTAAATTAGTGGGAAAGATTGAGATTTTCCGTTCCGTTGCACAATTTTGGTAACGGTTTGCCCACTTATATTCGTCGGATTACCCTTTTGACTCGAATTAAGTCAATGTTGCAATGAAAAATATTGTTCCAAACTGACTTGTGGATCATACAATGACGTACAATTCAATTGACTATCGTTAAATTTTGTATCCACTTCTTATTGAAATCGACTCCATTTTTCAATTTTTTCGGAGCTAAATTGAAGGCACTCAATGTAATGCATTTACATTTTAGAATGCATGCCCTAATAGCAAAAACAAATTGATTAAAATCCTCGTTAAGTATATATGTTATTCCATCCCGGCCAATTCGGAGACTCTACTGTACAAAATATCATGACACCATGAACAATGCTACCACAAAATGTGAGGAGCTGAAATCGAGAGTAAATGTGATTCAGCGAAAAGTGTGGAAAGTATTTTTGCTTAGGTTTTCATAATTCAAAGCTGGAGAAATAACGAAGGAATGTTGAAGACATGAGAAACAGGATGGATGGGTGGGTGGGGGGGGGGGGGGTGTACAGTTACGCGAAAATATTGGCAAACCAGTCACGTACACTCCTGCCCGAAGTATCACTCCCAAATTTACATTTTTATTTGATTCTTAATTAGCTATCGTTAAAGAGACATTTTTATTCCAGGCCACGTATTCCAGAATCCCGAAGTTGTGAACCTGGTTTTAGAGCCTGGTATATGGTAAGTTTAATATATTTTCTTCTTTTTCGTTTTTTCACCATCAAGTATAACCAGCATTCGAATGAATTTAAGATTGAATCATTATCATTATTGTGACAAGTATCTTTAGAAAATTAGAAAGTATAGTTATACAAAAATTAATCTATCCATTTAAGATTTTTCTTTTTATTTATATAGTCAGTTTGTTGAGTTTAAATAATTATCAATGTTATGACAAATGTATTTTGCAATTAATTGGATGCGCTATAAAAAAATTGAAAGACCGATGTTTGTGTGATAGAACGGTATAGACTATTGAAGTCCTTAATGAACAGATAACCAATTGTTTGATTTTCAGGCTCACACACCCACACACATACACCTTCCGACTCACCTACTTACTCCCCCCCCCCCCCCCCACCCACTCACTTACCCATCCACCCACCCACCCACTCATCCATCCACCCACCCACTCACTCACCCATCCACCTACCCACTCACTCAACCATCCACCCACCCACTCACACCCACCCATCCACCTACCCACTCACTCACCCATCCACCCACCCACTCACTCACCCATCCACCCATCCACTCACTTACACCCATCCACCCACTCACACCCACCCACCCACACCCATACACGCGCGCGCAAAAATATATATTTTGCCATAATTGTCTCCGTTATGGCATTAATAATGAATATTAAATATACAACCTAACAATTTTATTTCATATTGTTTCAGCTCTAAGGATGAAGAAGTAGACAATAATTGTGTTGTAAGAGCACGTGGCCTACCTTGGCAATCCTCAGATCAGGACATTGCCAAGTTTTTCAGAGGACTCAATGTTACCAAGTGAGTTACAATTCCTATTCTTTCCCAGTCATCCACACTTATTGTCAATTATCATCTACCTACTACCTTCATTATTCTCATTCAATACTCGTCTGCATACTAATCATAAAAAAAACTCGTTGATTGACGCAAGCTCTCTTGGATTGACAAAGGTAATCGAGCTTATTCAACAAAGCCTGAGTTCATAAATCATTACCTTTGATTATAAAACTCTATGGAACGATCGAGGCAATGTTTATAAACATGAAAAGATTACTCGATGGAAAAAGAAATATATACATATATATATATAACTATGGTGGCATGGAAATTACTTTGATCATCAGTACAACTCTAGATAAGAGTTATCGTGGGTCACTGGGTTAACTAGAATATAAAAAGTCATTTATCCTTGAAGATCGAGAACTCATTCACATAAATTCCGTTTGCTGGGGAAACATTAATAGGATGTTATTAGACTTTGCTCGAATGAATTTTCTCGGCGATTTTGTAATGGGGGGAGGGGGGGAGGGGGAATTAGATTAGCGTCTTTTAATCAGTCTCTCACAAATCGCTTGAGAATTAATCAAAGTATTAGAATGTGTGAAAAAAAATTGGCTTTTACTTTTCGTTTTCGAAAAACGCAATTTTTATTGGAGTTTCTTCCGGGACAAAAATCGGAGCTACATAAATTCATGAAAAGTCCTTTGAGATTGTGACGAAATGAAGTAGACTGCGCGTAGCAAGCTTCTGCGAGCGCCAGCGAGCAGAGGGGAACGCATCCCCACCGCACCCAACTAGCAACTGCGCGTGAGGGGCATGACCGTGTTATTGAATACACTCGCGCACATGCGAGCGTGGAGGGGGTAATCTTTAACTCCTCATACGCGGAAACCTCATCCCTCAAACTAGCGAGTTATGGGAATTGTACTGTACTGTAAACGGCCCGTAGACCTGTCTAAGGTCAAATTAAACTATGCGGTGGGTTTATAAAAAACGATAAAGTCTTTCATTGCATCTGCTACAAAAAATAGTCCACAACATTTTTTGCGTTGAACCATATCTATAAATTAACAATGTATAAGACTACAATGTACTACAAACTACTTATTTATTCTCTTTCTTCAATTGTCAGATTAGAATTTTAGAATCATCACCATTGGCACGCTATAGATATAAAAAGAATGAATTTTTTTTTGAATACTCAAATATTTAATTTTCTTTTCGTTTGAATCAATAGGGGTGGCGTTGCGTTGTGTTTAAGCCCGATGGGTCGACGTAACGGTGAGGCCCTAGTTCGTTTTGTAAGCAAAGAACATCGAGATATGGCGCTGAAGAGGCATAAGCATCACATTGGATTGAGATACATCGAGGTCTATAAGTCCTCGGGTGAGGAGTTTGTGAGGGTTGCTGGAGGTGCCAGTGGAGAGGCCCATGCTTTTCTCTCGAGGGGAGCCCAAGTCATCGTGAGAATGCGGGGATTGCCGTATGATTGCGTCGCTAAGCAAGTTGTAAGTTGTTTCCGCTTTTGGTCCTATTATCGTTGTGTATCAGAAAACTTGTCTAGAAGTTCTGGACCGTCCAACTTCTATAATGTCACGCGCGGTCTCAATTCCGTGCACCGACACCTTGCGGAGACTCCCCCCCAAGGTCTCCGTGCTGCCGCGCATGCGCGAGGGACAGACAGAGCGTGCGTTCCAGACCATCAGCAGAATTATCTGCGCTTTTAATTAGCTTATCAAAAAGTTAACTTATCTTGCAAAAAATTTTCACATTTGAACTGTATTTGCATGACCTCAAATGATGAATTGCAGAGTTAAGTTTTCATCACTTTTTCATGGCCTTCATGACAACAAAATAGTTTACATGATATCACCAATAGATTATTTTGTGCAAGTCCATTTGAAAAAAAAATTACCATTCCAAAAATTGTTTTTCATTTTGAAGAAAGGAAGAAAAATTCCTCTCAAGCACTGACGTTTTATTTTTCATTATTTTTCTACAATGGTTGAGGTTTAAATTCAATGTTTTGGGAAACCATGGAAAATTTATGGAAATGTTAGTAATTTTCTGGATTATTTTTAAAATTTTTTAATTTTTTTTTCTCTTTTTATATCTGAGATCATTATGCACCAGTAACTTTACTGTTGTTCTGCCGTTTTTATTCATTTTTCATGGGCACTGAGAGGTTTATTGGTGAAGTCTTTTTTACGGATTTTATTACTTTCACCCAGAAACACAATCTGGTAAATAATCTTTATTTCGATGTTACAACTGTAGTTTGTGGAACGGTGATGGGATAAAATTGGAATTACTTTATCTATTTTCATCGGTGGGAAGTTATGGGATTTTTTGGAAAAATTATTAGAAGAGAGTTTAATAGTTTTAAAATTTTGTGGATTTCAATTTTTTTCGTGAATTTCATTACTTGAAAAAAAATAATTACCTTTCCCAAATATTGGAAATATTTCACAACCTCCAAAATTTCCAAAATCGTGTGAAATTTCCGTAAAATTTTTCAAAACTAAAAACTTAAATATTTTATGCACATTTGCATTCTGCAATTTGTCATTTTTTTTCAACAATTTGAAGGAAGAAAAAAATATTGAAATGTTCAAAATAATTCCCATTTCAAAATTTCAAAAACAGTTAAACAATAAATTCGATTTTATTTAATTTAAGAATTAAAGACAATCGAAATAAAACAGAATAAAATATTCACTAAATGCCCGAATTCAAGTTTTAACATTTTCTTTATATTGAAATTCCGACACCTCTTAAGGAGTGCAAAAATCGTGCTCCAAGAACGTTCCAATTCCAAAAAACGTCAAAAAAGTCTGCAAAAAAATTTGAGAATTCACTAAAACGAAAGAAGCGTTAACCAATTCCAAAATACCAAAAACTTCCAAAAGATTAAAACACTCATAAAAATGGGAAAACTGTCACTAATCGCAAACTACTATTTTAAAAATACTGACAAATCATATTTTTCCCCAGATTGAATTTTTCGCCGCGGGTCAGAATCCCTGTCAGGTGCTTGATGGTGAGGAAGGTGTTTTATTCGTGAAAAAGCCAGATGGCCGTGCAACGGGCGATGCATTTGTTTTATTTGCTAAAGAGGAGGACGCTAAGAAGGCACTCAGCAAGCATCGCGATTGCATTGGTGTCAGATACATTGAACTTTTTCGCAGTACAACTGCAGAAGTCCAACAGGTGGGCATTTAAAATCATCCTTCCCAGTTGTTCAATTGGACCAATTAACTCACTATTGCAAATGATACAGGTACTGAATAGGGCAATTGATGCTAAACCACAGCCGGAGATTCCACCGATTATGCCACTGCCACCGCAACTTTTGCCACAGTATGTCATCACTTCGGGAACGAGAAAAGACTGCGTTAGATTACGGGGACTACCCTATGAGGCACTTGTTGAGCATATTCTCGAGTTCATGGGAGAGCATGCTAAAAATATTGATTATAGAGGAGTACACATGGTTTACAATGCACAGGTATGATGTTATAGTATCATATATAAAAGGGGCGCAAGTGTTGGAAGCACAAACAAGACTTGCCGATTTGTAATTTCTGTCTGCCATTCTTAGATTTTCCAGAATTTTTTCCCCGAAGAAAATTTTTCCAGCGAGAAAAAATAGAAATCATGAAATTTTGAATACTGCATACAACAGGTGTCACTACCTGCGACTATGTCACGTGACGTACTGACCAATCACACTGCGCATCGCGCATTCAGACTCTCCTGTGCAAATGCGGGCAAACGCGCATGCGCCGCCGGTAGTCGGACAACTTCGGATCTAGACCGAATATGAAAGTTTGAATGGTCATTAAAATTTCGCGCCACTCAAAATCAACCAATAACTAATGAATCACTACATGAAAGTAAGTCAAATTTTGATCGACGCTAAGGTGCGCCGAGACACTCCAATTGCGACATTGATTAGCTTGATCACAACTTTCCTTCGTAAACAATGATTGATTAAAACTTTTCGCGATCGGCCTGCTTCATGTTAAAAAAAAAAGGCGAAAGGTCTGACATTAATTGTCTTGATGACTTCAGATCCTTATGAACCCCTGCCAAAAAATTGGTAAAAACCAAAATAATTCTAAATCTGAATTTGTTGAAAGGAAAGACAGTTGTAAACCAAAAATTTACTTCTTCAAAAGTAAATGTTAAGAATGAAAAAATCAATGTTCCAGGGTCAACCCTCTGGCGAGGCATTCATCCAAATGATAAGTGAGAATTCAGCATTTACATGTGCCTCCCAGCGCCACCATCGCTACATGATATTTGGCAAGAAGCAGCGTTACATCGAGGTATTCCAGTGCAGCGGTGATGATATGCACTTGGTGTTGACAGCTGCTGCACCATTGCCCGCTAAATCGCTCCTCTCCTCGGGTACGTTGAGCACACACACACCCCCGTCCTTAGCAGCAGCCCCAGCGGCGCCACCCCCCCAATTACCAGTATCCCAAGCCCCGGCACCCCTGTGGGATATTCATGCATTGGTACAGGCACAGGCACAGGCACAGGCACAAGCACAAGCACAAGCCCAGGCACAAGCCCAGGCGCAAGTACAAGCTATGAGAAATCAGGATTTATGGCTAATGGCTATTGCTAGTAATCAATCGACAAATTCAACAAATTCAACATCACAAAGTGCTGTTGCCACGAGTAAAGCTATTGCATTACCACAACCTGGCCAGCATCAATTATCAACATATACAATGCCACCACATGCTGCATTACAACCACCACACGCGCCATTATTGTTTTTCAATGTGCCTCAGAGAATTCCAATAATGCGCACACCCCAACCACATCCAACTATTTTACCACCTATTATTCAAACACCACCGATTAATCATCCAGCTCTTATGGGCCTTAAGAGACCCTGGGATAATGCTTTTCCAGCTGAGGGCGTCAGCACTGTGCCGAAGCGAACGGCCTGGCAGACACCCCCCAGCTTCACTGGGCCCACTGTACCCGGACTCTATCCAGCTCAATTTTATCCACAAATTTAGGGTTAGGGAGTTCGGTGTGAGGACTGTAGGAGGTGTTTCGACTTTGTCGACTACTCGACTTTGGGAAGAGAAAGAAAAAATCATTTTTTTTATAGAGAAAAATATTTTCCTGAAAAATTGTCTTTTTTTTCATGCTCAGAAAATTTTGATTTTGTGTAGATATTAAATTTGAATCTATGAAAAAAAAAAAAAAAAAAAAATCGTGCAAGAATATTTTGAGACATTCCTAATTTCCTCACACTGAAACCTTCTTTTTGCTAATTCTTTATTTTTTTGTTTTTTATAAAATGGCACCTTCTCAAATTTTTCGAGGAACGTAAATTTACGTTCTACTCGATGGAGTAATCAATATAATCTTCCGAGCATTCACTTCCGAGCCCTTTGGACTTCTCAGCGTCGGTCAATTTTTTTCTATCTCTCTTGAAAATTTTATGGCATAATCGTGGTACTACTATTTTTGAAAAAATCCCTTATTGTCGAGACTTAATTAGTCCCTAATTACCTATCATCTAAATAATTTTGCAATATAGAATTTTGAAAAGTTTATTGGCTAGTTTAAGTTGCGCCTTCAGTGCCTTGAAATTGCACATATGAGTTATGTAAATAATCTATTTTTCACTGAGACGAGGACCAACAAATTTAAAAAAAAAAAACAAAAACAAATGACTTAAAAAAATATTTTGATAAAGAACTCTTTTTCCAACGAACTATATAATATTTATTAGGATTAGTTTATACTAAAAATCTAAAGATTACGTATATAAATAAGTATAACTTACGAATGAATTTCAGTTGAATTTCGTTTTTCGTGAATTTCTCGAGAACCGAGGGATCTAGAAAAAAGTCGATGAAAACCTTTTTTGAGGATCTCATTTTATCCTACAAAAAAAGTCTATATCAATTTTTTCCTATCTGTCATGGATTTCGAGATATCACTGGAAATGGAAATTTTTCGTTTTTTTTTTGTTCCCTATTGAACAACGGAATTGTTCTGCATCCATTTACTACCACTTTCTATCATTCTCTCCTTCTTTTGAATCCGGCATTATGGAAAAATGTCGACTGTAAAACCGTCCTGCGATGCACTAATACTTAGATATTGCCTGTAGGGGAAATATAAGTTTTATTATTCACTTAAAACGTATTCCTCATAATTCACTTATGCATTCCCATCGATTCATTCCCGGTAGAAAGCTGAGCAATTGCCGTAATTACACTGACATTCCACGGCTAATATGACAGTAGTGTATTAGGAAATTTTGTGGCCAAGTAGTAAAAAAAAAGTAATTGCAAAATTGTGATTATAGATTTTTTTAAGCTCTTAAAATTTCCAATAATTTTTAATTCCATTCGAGCTGATTTTTCATAATTTTTTTTTTTCAAATACACTTGTTCCAAGCCTTGCCCAAATGCCTGACAACCGACTGCCCTTAATTAAGCTCACAATTCCTAATTATTACGACAATATATTAATTAAGATTTCAATATTTGAATTTTTCTACTAAGAGGCATTGAAAATAATTGAATTTATTTTTGGGGAAAATTGGAATTTTTCTCAATTTATAGATCAGCATAATTTTCTTAGCTTCTATGTGGAAAATTTCAAAAAAATTATAATTAAATAGTTATCAGATTTTTGCATGGAGTTGGTGTTTTGGAGGATAATGCATTATTATTGTTAATTATTATTACGAACCTAATGGAACAACGACACTCGTTGTGATACTGGGCTTATCATACGTAACAAATTAAATTTACACTATTTTCCAACAAAGCAAAACAAAAATCTATTTTGTATGAAATTTGTGGAATGAAATTTTTTTCTCTAAGGGGGAGGGGGGGGGGGGAGGTAATTAGGCGCAAAAACAAAATTCAATATTCTTTTGAGCCATACAGCTAAAAATATTGTTGAAAAATTGTCTTTTTGCACCGAGTAGCCCATCCCCCACCCCCCTAACTGACCTAACAAATTGAAGAAATTGATCAATTTCCACGTGGAAAAAAAATAATATTTTCTCAATCAATTGATCGAGATAGACGATTGCAAGTCTTCCAACTGTGATGGGAAAGAATTTATTATTGATTTACTTAATTAAATGAGACACAGCATAGGTCCCACATATAAAAATCGAAATTGTTGATGAATAAGTATTTGTCAATTTTTTTGATGCTGCTTATGGCATAGGCGTAGAACGTACGTTGCAAGAGACACTCCAAAATTCACTAAATGTGGTTAGAAAACAAATTGAGAAAAAAAAATTCATAATTGAGAAATTCAATTAGTGCAGACTAGGGAATTTGCATGAAATTCAAAATATGGGAATTATTCTACATAATTATTTTTACTCGTCAGATATTTTTTTTATTTGACAGATTCATGAACCTATTGATTTAAAAGTTCAGTTATTTTTTTTAGCGGCATGAGATGCCTGGATTAATTAACTTCATTTCCTCTTTTCACCAACTTCAACATTTGCAATTTTGAGAAAGTAGCGCCACCCCGCAAGCGGCCGCGTCGTTAACTCTCTGCTTTGTGTCAGGATTAAAACTCTCATTTTCTCCATAAATATTGCAAAATCAATGCTGAAATTTTTAAGACCCATTTCACTTATAAATTTATGGAAATCGAAGGAAGGTTCAATACTTTGGCATTGAAAAAACCGCAAATACCTTAGCTAATCGGCGGCACATTTCTGGCTGAAATATTGGTACATGCAATGTGCGCATGCGCTAAATGTGTACGCATTGTACCGAACTGTCGCTCATGTAAATTTGCCATGAGTTTTTCGGGCGATCCCATCGGCTGAAAATTGATTACTCGCATGCAAATGACTTTCTCATGCCCACCTTATATATATACTTATATATATATATATATAAGTATTTATGAATATTGGATAAACTTGGCATACATGTTGCTCAAAAAAATAGATAATAAATATTGACCTCGAAATTCATGCAAATGCCCTAGGACATTACAACAGTCTTCTTGAAACGTTGGGATTCTCATTGTGCGCACCGCATAAATTTATGTAATTAATATCAACAAATCGCATTATACTGTTGGCTTTCGCTGGATTATCGCCTCAATCTCGTGAAATTTACTGAGAAACAGAAAAGTGTTTAGCGAATTAATCATTTTTTTCTTTTCACATTTATTAATTGCCATTAATTAATGGGCTTTTGCAAGTTATGTAACCAGCGTGAAATCCATAAATTTGTGGTTCTTTGGTTTTTTCACGAGATGTGAGGCTAGTGGAAGGATATAGTTACATCGATTTATTCATAAAACGGGTGATTGATTGCTAACATGGTGATTGTCAATGTTCTATCTACAAGATATTCAACAATTAGAAATAATTAGTGATGGTTGCTTAATGAAATGGTGAAAGTAAATTCAGAAAAGTCTCTCTCTCATTTTTTTGTTGTATCCAATTTTTTTTAAATTTTTTTTTATTCGAATGTAAATTTTTTTTCTTTTTTTAGAACACTTTTTATAAAAAGTTTCTTCTCAAGTTTTGAGTAAACGCATTAATTTTGAGAGATCCACTCACAATTGGGAAAAATGTCGAGTAAAAAAAACTTCGGCAATATAAGTTTACATAACAGCTAAAAAATCAATAAAATAAACTCATTAAAAAAACAGGAGAACTGAAATTATTTTTTTTTTCATTAAAAAATGAAAAACAAAAAGGTGAGCAATTTGAAAGAAGCGGGAAATTTGAAAATTTTGCAAAACCTAAACAATACATATATTTTGTTTTTGTATTTTCAAAATTGGCAAACTTTTTGAAAAGTGAAAAACTAAAAAAAAAATGGAAATCGAAGTTTTTTTACAGAAATTTTTCTGCTAATTTTGTTTTGTTTACTATTTTCTTTCATCACAGCATTATCAATTTCCTCAAACATGTGATTAATGAGCTTTCCACATGCTTTCATTGGCTCCTTAATGATCTAATGAATCTAGGGTGTGACTTCAAAATTACCTCAAAATTTATTAACCAAAAAACAATTGAGCAATTGGCTTTTCCACTGTGTCTAGCGAAAGCTAATCAGTTGCGACATTTTCTTTAAAAAAAATTCTTCCTTGTTATGTATGATTGATTTGTGGGAGGACGGTTTCATCGAGCCGTGATGCTACAGTGAAATGAAAACATGAACAGAAGACTCTCACACTTATAAAAAAAATAGGAAGGAACATCTAGGACACTTTTTTTTTATTTGCTGTATACTCTGTACGATGATTATATTAATATTCAATAATCATGTTTAATAAATGTAATCGTGTCTCGTGGATATCTATGCGCTTGCCGGGTTTTGGTGGTCTATTATCCTTGTTATACCTCGTGGGACGTATTTTTACGCAATTTTATTTTTTATTATTTTATTCTTCTTCCACTACTCTTTGCTCAGGGGCTCTTGGTGGGCTTTCCGGAAGTCGTTTAATGTTTTTTTTTCATTTCTATTTTTTTTAACTCATCATTACTCGTCTAGCTGCATGTTTTTTTTATAGTTATATAGTTATGTTCAGGCATTTTGGGAAAGTAGTGGACACTGAGAATTTTTCTGAATGTACTCTTTTGGAAAAATCTTGGAAGTGAGCGAGTTTAGAGGAAAATGTCAGGTAACGTTTTTTTTAGAGAATTTCATTCTCTACAAAAATGGTCTGTTGAGATTTTTTGAGAATTTTGATGGTGTGGAGGTATTCGCTGGTTAGAATTGATGGGGTTATAGGAAGCATTTGTGGGTTCCCCCTTTTTTTCTTGTTTTTTTTTCTAGTGGATTATTTTGGGATGTTGTGAATCCGTTGGAGAATCTTATGAAACTTTTTTTGTAGACATTATTATTTTCCTAAAATTAATGAATATCGATACGTTATTGATTATATCTGTTTTGGAAATTTTATCTTCAAAATTTGGGGCTCAAAAAATACCACCATTCTACTCTTTCTGATATTATATCTAAGGCTCATAGAAGGCGTGGCATGAATACACGGTGGCGCCACTCTCGCGACCACAACAATTCGCGTCTTCGGGGAATCCCCCTTCTGTATACTCTTCGATTTACCAAAGAAAAGGAATTGAAAAGGTTCCTGGTTTTTGGTAGTTCATGGTGAAATTTGATCACTTAATAGGCATTAGGGATTTAAACGAACGATAGTGGTTCAATGTTTCTCAAAGTTATTTCTAGGGCTAGTGCGTTATTTCAACATTTAGAGGTTACACACGAAGATTTTCCGCCGCTCGTGTGTATAAAAATTTCTAGTAATCCATGGGTTGAGGAACATCAGCTTTGATACATTTTTCACTTGCGGAGTTTACCGTAGAAAAGTCAAAACAGAAAACGCGGTTCTTTTTGTAGGTAACGTTAGATGGCGCATCCACAAGTTCAGCATCTTTTCCTTCGACGGTTATAATACGGGAAATTCATAAAACAAATGTAGAAAGCAGATCGATCAATTTCAAAATACTATTGACACCGACTTTTTGGCGCCAAAAAGTGATGCACTGGTATTTTTCAAAATAAGGGTTTGTCTGAATTTCATTTAATTCCTCGAATTTCTTCGACAGTCATTGCAAGTGTCCCAAATTTGCTCTGGGACTAGACTGGCGTGCGCTAAAAGTGCTGCCCTAAAGTGGCAAATTGTCGGTAAAATTTTTGTGATCATCTTTTTTCTTTTATAGAATACTTGTATTTTTTAAAAATTTATTTCGAAATAGATTAAATATGATTTCGAAAATGTTTCATAAAAATCATAGAAGTTTTGTCGTATTTGAAAAAAAAAATTCCTGGTGGTGCTTTTTAAAGAGCCTCAATTTCGGTATTTTTCGCTAAAAATTTTCTTCCTATTTTTCTTTTGCAAATTTGATTTTCATCTAAATTTAATTATTAGGGATTGATGAATTACAAAAAAAATTGAAATTAAAATTAGAGAAAAAAAGGTTTCACTTTTCGCCGAATATCTCCACTAATCACAGCTAGTTAATTAACTCAATTGTTGATTGTGCTCGCTTGCTGGTAAGTCACGACCGGAAAGTCCTACCAAACTCGAAGAAGTTGGTAAAAGTACGTCTGACGCTCCTATCACATTATCTAAACCAATAAATAATATTAAGAAATGAAAACTATTGGGTTTGCAGGTTTTTTTTTCATGGAGTTGATTTAGGAGATTGTGTCATAACACTGGTTTTTACCCCTATCACTGACCATTTTATTCATACCTACAATGATTCTATTTTTTTTTTTTCATCGTCCATTGTGTTATCTAAAATAATTAGGCTTGTTCCGTCATTGTGAAATAGACGGCAGGTATACACAGGCTTATCACAGAGGTTACATCATTCCTAACTACATTTTATCACGTTTCCTGCGGCAATAACATCAATTGTAGTTATCAATAATTTTAGGGAGTAATTAGCGCAATTTCTTCAATCATAAATTAAAAATTAAAAACAAAATTTGTGACTGAAAATTTAAGAAAATTTAACGAAATATTCGCATTTTTTTATTTTGAAAAATGCCAGAGATTTGATTTTGATTTTTTTTTTTCGAATTTTTGGAGATATTAATTTTATGATTTTTGTTAATGTTGAATTTTTTTTTCGAGAATTTTGAAAATCGTAGAAAAAAATTGAGAATTGAGAAAAAAATTATTTGAAAAAAAAACTTTAAAAATTCTCAAACATATATTTCAAGAAAAATTTTTTAGAGTAATGTAAAAACAAAAATGAAGAAAATGAATTTTTGAAGGTATTGCCACTTTCCCCAGAAAACGTGACATCATCAGCTCTGAGTACCATAGCCACTTACTATCACCTCTCCTCTTTATTTATTCTTACTGGCGTCTTTTTTTTTTTAATTTTTGCCTTGCAAATTAATTCTCATACGTTTCAGTATGACATGTATGAGACACAAATGGCACGATGGGATTTTTTTTTACTGGATTACATTGTTTTCTACACTAGGCAAAAATGGATTCTTCAAATTAGGGGCATCCAAGTGCTTCCCTCCAATTTCCAACTTCCAAAATATTTTTCCAATTCATTATCAAAATTTCGAAAAAATTGAATTGTCCAAATTTTTCGAAAAAAAATTCTAGAAGTCAAAATGAAAACGATTTTTTCGTGTTGGCAAATTTACAAAAATTTCGAAAAATAAAAAAAAAATCGAAATTTTTGAAATTTCTTTTCAAATTTAACTTTTCAAAATTTCACCAACAAATTGCTTTCTTAATTCTGGAAGCACTTGAATGGCTTTACCATAAAAAATTGTTCAATCTAAAACCCTAAAACCAAGGATCTCATTTGGTAATCGATTGCGTCTCGTCTGTCTGTTTTTATTATTTTTCATTTGCAAAAACAACAAGGCTTACTGTGGTTGTAGAAGGTACGATGGAGTGTTTTACCAAAAAAAAAAAAACAAAAAAGGACATGAGGATTCAGCTGGGCCAAGCGATATGGGAAAACTCACACCTGCGGAAATTTTGAGTTTGGGTGAATGGGGGCAATTGTCTGGTGGAGTGAATGTGGGAGTTTTTTTTTCCTCCTTTTTGGTGATTTGGCAGAGGGGCAAGAAATCGCTGGTGCGGTCCTGCCTACATTCTACGGTATTTTATTGTCAAAAAACAAACAAACAAACAAAACATGGTGAAGTGTGGATCGGTATGGTAGCGGGGGATCTACGTACAAATACTAACTTCTGTGCTTCCAGGTAGGCCAAGTCCATTCATTATTCCATTAGCGATCAAGGTGTACTGTCATTCATCAATTAACTTAATGGACCAGTGGTGAAAATCAAAATCAGAATGTCTTTTCAACAATGTCAAGAGATTCCTTTTTTATTTATGTGAAACATCTAATGCGACGCATGGGAGCGGAAAAATTTGGTCTCGGGATAGGCAATTTCCTTGCACATATATATAGATATACTGCACTGCTTACCGATCGCCCCCTCTCTGCCATCGACGCAAAGGCGATGCGCGCAAGTTGTATGTACATATCAAGATACGCTGCAGCGTTTCAGAAAATTTTGAAAAAAATTGAAAATTTTTTTAACAAATTAAAAAATTTTTGAAACAATTTCTCAAAAAATCGACAAAATTTGGAAAATTTTTGAAAAAAATTCAAATAAATTTTGAAAAATGTTTGGAAAAATTTGCACAATTAAAAAAAAAAACAACCCCTAAATTTGATTTTTTTTCCACCACCACTGCCTAAAATTCTCTACTTTATGTCTCCTTAATAACAATCAGTGCGCAAAGCAAATAATACACCTTGATCGTAATCGCGACATCGTGCAGGCCAATACCAAATGAAAATTATTCCATTTCTGGTAAAACTTGCACGAGGTCCAGCCATGGTGGCTTAGCAAGTAGTAATTTTTTTTCCCCCATTATTTTTTTAATCTATATTTTCGTACTGTAAATAGATGATCATTGGGTCCATCGGTTAATTGGTTACTGGTGTTTTGTTTTTTTCATGTATGCGTTTTAACTATACATTTTTTTTATTTACTTTCAATTGTCTTGGTCACTAGCGCGTTATCAATTATTATCACAGACTAATCAGGGTGATTAAATCATTGAAAAATTATGTAGCATTGTGGGAAAATTGGGAAGATATACTTGAGTTGGTGAAAATTATTTTCTCTTTTTTTTCGCACCATGCAACAAGTGGATAATCGATATTCATTATTTTTCGATTGTTGGGATGAGACTACTAGTGAAAAATTATTAATAATTTTTTCTATTTATATCACAGATGAAATAATGATGCAGCAATCAGCTTATCCACCAGGTCCAATATTTCCACCACAGACTGCAATGTTGCCGCAGGGTCTACCGCTTATGGCGCCACCACCATTTCCAACGGTTGTGTGCTTTCCCTATGCATCGTTATCACCACCCATGGATCCCTGGCATCATAGAGTACATGCGCCCAACAGTTGTATAGGTATAACAAAAAATTAGTCATTAAAGGGGGTGGTGGGGCAAAATGGGGCAGGCGTATGATCTGACCTATTATACCCCCCGCCTTCCCTCCCCCTTCCATCTGAGTTCAGTATTATCTATATCCAGACGAATTCCTTTAACTCACTGAAATTGCTCTTCCCATCCAAAAATGATTACCCAATAGAAAAAAAAACACAGCGCAGATCCCAATATATCAACTACAAGCATAGAGGGATGGCTCTACACTACTGGTATAGTTCTACCGTAGAGGTATAGCTCTACAGTAGAGGCATATCTCTACAGCAGAGACACAGTTCTACTGTAGAGACATAGCTCTACAGTAGAGGTATAGCTCTACAATAGAGAGATAGCTCTACAATGGAGAGATAGCTCTACAACAGAGAGATAGCTCTACAGTAGAGGGATAACTCTACAGTAGAGGTATAGCTCTAGAGTAGAGGCACAGCTCTGCAGTAGAGGCATAGCTCTACTATAGAGGCATAGCTTTACTATAGAGCTATAGATCCACAGTAGAGGTATAGATCTACAGTAGAGGTATAGATCTACAGTAGAGGTATGGATCTACAGTAGAGGTATAGATCTACAGTAGAGGTATAGATCTACAGTAGAGGTATAGATCTACAGTAGAGGAATAACTCTACAATAGAGAAGTAGCTCTACAGTAGAGGGATAGCTGCACAACAGAGGGCTATCCTCTAAAGTAGAGGGATAACTCTACAATTACACATTCCCCATATTTCAACCAAATTTTTTTTTTTTTTCTTCCAGCTGATATAGGAGTCCACGCAACAGGGGCATTTGGTCTGCTGGACAGACCCATGGAGTCGCTTCTGATAAATCGTGAGGATATTGATCACCGTCAACAGATGCTGACCCTGCAAGCAGCTAACATTTAGAAGTCCTCCCCCCCCCCCCCCCCCCCCTTACCTAACATTGAATGCTCCAAAGAAATCAGTTCGCTTAGTTCCCTGTCTTCTGCTCCATCCCTCCACTCAACTAATGAATATAAATGAATTATTGAGGTAACTCCTCGAGCACACTTCATGAAGGAATATTTGAAAAAGATTGGAATGATTCAAAGCCATCAAATTTGGATTATATGATTATAACAACATATCTTCTTCCAGACTCGTTTTTTCGCCATCTAGATTTCATGATCTATATGTGAAAGATAGGCATGAAAAGTGCCCTCAAATTTTGAGAATTGCTTCCAGTCATGCCCAAGAATATATATTTAAGATCCCGTGGCTTTGAGCCATTGCAATTTTTTTTACACATTTATTCCTACATCTAACACTGAGGAAGTTACATTAAGGAATAATTAGAGGAAGCGATGAGTGAAAGTGACAGAGAAATCGACGGATCATATCCTACCCGTAGTCCCGCACGTGTTCAAGCGACACGCTCTTTCTAGTCTAGAGATGAAGCCAAACTGTCGCACTTTCCCTTCATTCGTTGCCTGAGCGCTATACAATCAACAGCTTGTTGGAAGAATATTTTCTAGAGATGTGAGTAATGGAAATTTGTTGGGTGGTGAAAATTGATTAGTCATTGAGAGGGTTCAAGTGTCCAGTTGGACATTGATAAATTTTGAAATGTCTAATAGTAAAAAAATCCAATTGCAGATGTGGCCCCATCCACATATATGCTTATCCACCCACCTACCCACTCCACCAACTCACCCATCTACCCAAGTCTCCCACCCACCTACCCAAGTTCCCCACCCACCCACTCCACTCACTCACCCACCCACCCACCCCACTCACTCACCCACCCACCCCATCCACTCACTCACCCCACTCACCCACCCCACTCACCCACCCACCCACTCACCCACCCCACTCACCCACCCACCCCACTCACCCACCCACCCAAACGTAGTTGTAGGTCTGGGGGGTTGAGTGGGAGTTTGAAGGGGGAGGGGTGGCTGGGTGTGTGGGTATGTATATGTGCATCAAAATGTTTTTTCTCCTCGAAAATTCATGAATGCAACGGGAAATATCTGAACGTACAAGTGAAAATAAATCAATTGTTAATTGACGATCACTTATTAAAATTTCGATAGCAATTTACCAGAAGGGATTGGTAGCTAGGAACAGGCTTCTCAGTGACAGCTATCATTTGGCTACTATAAAAAAACTCAAAATAAAAAATATGCAGATGAGATCTTGACTACTCAGATGCAGTGTTATAGTTATAAACTCATTTAACCATGTTTTCTTTTCTTGGTAAAATCTACTCGCATCTCTAGTCCATTTCCGAGTTTTGGGTCAGTAGTGAGCTGCGAAATTGAGGTTAATTTTTTTTATTATAATCAAGGATGTTCCTTCTCATGAATGAGTTACATGGTCTAGGGCTAAATTCCTAAACTTTCTCCACCAGAAATTTTCTTTACAGATGTTTTCCTTCCGAAATTCATCGTAAGAAAAATTCGTCCCCACCCAAAATTGAACTAAAAAAATTTATAATTTTTCCAGGACTTTTGAATTATCTCTTAAAAATTCACAAATGTCAATAATTTTCACATTGCCATTATTTACGAGTGTAGCAAAAATTGCAATATTTTTAGTCGAACAATTTCAACTATGCTAAAAAACTGTTTAGAAATAGAAAGTGGAATTTAATTTTAAGACAAATTTTTCGTTTACAGATATTTTCGAAGACAAATCTTAGGCAGAAATTTCCAAGGAGAAATTTTATAGAAGACACTTAGCCTTGCTACCTTAATCCTTATCAGTTTATCATTTCAACTCAAGCAAAAAAAATTAAATTAATTTCGAATAAATTATCTCAAATAAGTCCCTCAAAAATCTCTGGATCTTCCTCATTTTTTGGACCAAAAACTTAATAATAGTGAAACAATCGATATCACTACTCCCCCAAATCTCGACTCACATTTGTAGCACACTTCCCCCTAGATTATTAACTATAAATAGCAATTTTTTTTCATCCACAATTTAATATATTTCAACGATATTGCAATGACACGTCTGAATAATTTATCGTACTTTTCATTTACGTATTTTACGTAATAAAACAACAAAGATTACAAAAGTCTTCCCCCCCTGACCTTATCAAGTGATATCTGTCATCCCAAAATTTTGGGAACACAGAATTACGATTATTTTTATCTCTAATTTCTTTTTAAACAAATTACATGTAAATAGGTGCACAAAAGCTATTGCCATTTGTTTTAATACTACTATATTTATGATTACTTACCGAAGTGCAATCAATGATGGTAAATATCGTGACCTATTAACTAGTAATGTTACTTAATCAATATTAAATAACTATATATATATAGTGAAATAAGGTACGAACAAAAAAGAAATGTTCCGTTTAAGATTTCGTGATTTTTAGTTTTTAAATAAAAAATCGAACAAATATATCCATATAAAACAACGAATGCTTTACATATCTCAATATCAATGTGCAACACAATTGGTGCAATCAAGTCTCAATGTACCTTGTGCAATATACAAATAGATCAGGTCGGTTAACATTACAAAATCATTTTTTCACTATTGCCTTTTTTTCGCAAGTGTAACTTATTAGGTTTATTGATGGGTTTTGTGTCGTCCATGAAGTTGTTTGCAATAACTAGATGCAATAATTAATTGTAATCATGGATAATTTTGGGTTACAATTTAGTTGAACAAAAATCTTGTTCAAAATGTCTGCAATTTTTTTGCATAATTTTAAACGTCAGTGTTTTAATTTACTTCGTCATTTTATCTTCTCAACCAATGTGACGTTTAAACTTCCCGCGCTTTGACTCACGACCGGCCATTTTGAAAGTGATAGCGCCGCCAGCGGTAGCGTCATCAAGTAGTCGCAAAATTTGATAACACAAAAAATGCAATCTCCTGAATGGAATTAACGATATTTGGCGAAGCGTGTGGACCAGCAACCTATCAATGTACCTTAACTTCAGATGTGGAATGATTAAAAATGCTCAATACAAGAACAATGTTCATTTTCATAAGAATACGAAGCGATTTTCAGCGGTATTTTTCGAAATCGCATGAACCGACTTGAATGTACAGGGTGAGCCCGAATTACCGTTTAAGCCAATACGTGTGATGAAATTTGTTATAGTTTCAAGATAGGTAATTGGGGTTATGTGCTGCTCAATGCACACTTTGACAATATCACCGAAGTTTTCACGAACTGCAGTTACACGATTATTTCTCTGGGATTTGGCACTAATGGAATTAATGAAATTAAATATTCAAAATCGATTGATGGAGATACGCGGCAGCGTATAGGCCAAGTCAATTTGCAAAAAAATCTCCGAAATCTGAGAAAGTTGGCCGAGAGCTGCGACGTAGATATACACGACACAACTACCCCCTCCACTACTCCCCAACAAGAATAATTCAGTAAAATGGAACTGCCCAAGATTACGGGGAATTTGATCTTACTTTTATATATACTCTTCGTGATGCATTTTCATCATAGCTTCGACAAGTGCTGGAGAAATTCAAGGTGGTTTTCCGTACTCGAAAAAATGCCTCATGATTTTTCAGGTTTTTTCTCAGTAATTTTAAGTATCAAATTTTGTTTTTCTTCTTTTTAATTTGAGCTCGAAACTTGTACAAGTTTATGTTGCTTATAATTAGATTAAGTATCAAATATGTATTTTATATTACTGCTAATATTCAATTTTTTGTTCTGAGAAAACAGAAAATTTTGCATATAAACATCAATGTATCATCACATATTTGATTTTTCAAAAGAATTTTAATGGCCTTAATTTATAAGAAATGTTCATATGTCGGTACAAAATGAGGAATTTTTTTAAGTTGAGAACCCAAAATTGGTTTGAATCCCTGATGGAAATGGATGACTGAGATAACGGGAACATCGCATTTTTGGACCCTTAAAGGTTGTTTCAAATGTTAAGCAAACAAACCCAATTTTTTATCTGTTAGTATTCTCGAAATGTAATTATAGATATTTTTAATGAAAGATCTTGGTAAAATGGGAGGAGGCTCCAGCATTGACAGTCTCTTCTTGCGTTTCAATTCAAAAAATGGGAGAGAAAAATCCAATAGCACAGGTGGAAATTGAAAGATAGTGAATAAGCCAATTGACGAGAGCACCAAAGATTCATTTGATTGGAATCTGGCTTTCAGAATTCCTATTCGTTTTTTTCAATGCTAATTGTCAGTTTAACCTGTAAATACGCTGCGAGAGCCTTCGTAGTCTACTCAGTTCGGGCATTTTTCCCGCGCAAAATCGCAACTAGCGCCACCGCGGACGCGTCTTCAAGCTTTTATGGATGATTAATATTTTCTTTCAGAATATTTATAAAAATATTTATTTCACTGTTTTCCAAAAAAAAAAAAAAATTCGGAAAAAAATTCGCCACACTTGGAAATATTTTTTTAGAATTTAACGAATACAATAAAATTATAAAAAAATTGAATAATTTAATTTTCAAAATTTTATGCAGAGAAGACTTAATTTATCATTTTAGTTTCTTGACTTTGAAATTGGAATTGAAAAATTGAGAATAACATGGTATACAAAATTTTAGACGATTTCCTAAGAACTTTTCGGTAATTTTGGAACACCCTGTATAATCCACCTTATTTATAGGAAGCAAATAGAATTATATACGAAGTTATATATCATATTAATATATTGTATAAAGAGTTTAGCTAGCCAAATAAAAATGACAATATTGTTAATAATGAATGATAAAATTAAATGTATGAGTATGTTACGATGAAACTCATACTTTGATACACGAATAGTCGTTTCAGTAGTGTTTAATATTATTACGAATAATTACTAAGAAAAATATATTGATATAGAAAAGAGTTATTAATTGGCAAAGTGGCGAATTTTGAGAGAGTAAAACGAAGTGATTGCAGTATAAAACCATAAATGTAACCGATTAAAATATTCTTAAAAAAGAAATCTATGTAAAATTTTCTCAGAAAAAAATGTTTGGAACATTTTCTTAGAAAAACATTTTTCGAAAAATTTGTTCAGAAGAAAAAAAAAATTTCCCAAAATTTTTACGTAAAAAAAACAATGATTTTTTCTTAACGTAAAATCTACCAATCTATCATTAAAATTTGACGAATTTATTACTGATTGGACTTGATCCATGAAATAAAAAAAATGAATTATTGTGATTATTTAT
The DNA here is from genome assembly GCA_026005395.1 of Asobara japonica. Taxonomy (NCBI): domain Eukaryota; kingdom Metazoa; phylum Arthropoda; class Insecta; order Hymenoptera; family Braconidae; genus Asobara; species Asobara japonica. Next base: position 1,609,290 of record BQMI01000151.1, on the reverse strand, counting down.
ATTCCCCGAAAAATCACGAAATTAAAATCGAAAGAATAAATATATATAATGAAATTATTTAAAATTATAACAAAGTGCATAATATTTGATTCGTTACTACAGCAATTGTTAATTTATTTCTGTTGGAAATTCTACTTAAAATAATTGTTAACCACAAAGATTCTATTGAAATTGGATACTGCAAATGTTAGCTGACTTTGCAATATTAGAGTTAAGTTGATAAGAGAAATGAAGCATTCATGTGATGTGCAGTTTAAGCTAGTAAAAAGTTATATTACAGGTCGATCATACCGTTAAAAAGATGTGCAATATTCAGTTATATTGGTATTTATTAATTTTAGTGATGATTGAACGAAGCTGACGTATATACTAGCTTCGGTATGAGCCTCTCTAGTTCTAGAAACCTGAAAAAAAAAAATCATTGATATAAATTTTGTGTACTTCGGATACCATTTGACACTTTGAAACACTGAATCTGAATATTGAATGCATTACTGTTACTTTGATGTTATCAATTGAATTTGTAATGATATAAAATATGCATATACGATAATATATTGACTACTGTGTTGAAGACCAAATATGATTGATTAAACTTGCCGCCATCCATTTTTATAGGTGAACATTTTCCCGGGGTACATTCTGCACCTAGGACAAAAAGTCGAACATTTCCGGCTAGTACACTTTTAGGAAAAAATCCCGGACACGAAGAATTCATTCGTATTTTACGATAAGAGTCCGGTAGCTGGTGCTGCGCATGCGCAGTTCCTTTTTCCGCCGAGTGGTGTCGCGTCGGTTTCGATCCTACGCTTTTCGATAATTTCGATATATATCGATAGTTTCTTTCGCCTACCCGTCCAAAATAACAATTTAAAATATTTTCACTATCAAACATTTTCTTGTTAATTAATTAAACATTAAAATAGGGAAAATGCCTCAATTTCATGCCATCACTTTCTCAATTGTTAATGTGTTCAACCATCACTTACCAACTTTTCAACTCAATGAAAGTTGAGACGCCATGACGACATTAGCTCGTACTTTTAAAAACCCAAACGTATAGAGATCATGGAATTTTCTCATGGAATCAATCCAGCTCGATATGCCCCTTGGAAAATTCCCATTCTAATCACCAACCGAACGAGGACCGCGGTTTCTGAACTTCGGGAATTTACCTATAGTATTATCCAGTGGAAATAAAGTTTCTGGAATGAAACGATCTCTTTAGTGAGAGTATATCGGATTGATGCAAAACACGTAATCCGCACGTGTTTTAGCGAATTGGGGGGAGTGGCGGCAGCACATCGGCGCTGGAAAGAAGCGGCAAATGTTGCAACTAACGAAGGGACACTGTAATATAAAATACAAAATGGAAGGGTTCGTTGGTTCACTTTTTTTTATTATTTTGTATGAAAAAAATTATGGACAACAGACATATACACATTTATATATATATATATATATATGATAAAATACTGTTTTTTTGCACAGTAACAACATATCAAAGTACTTATAAATATGGTAATTACAATATTAAGAGATCCGAAAAAATCGAATTTCATCGACTTTCACATAAAAAATAATAACACAGTTATTCACAGTTTACATCTGGGTTCCTAAGCTGCTTTTTTCTTCCTCTTCTAACTAATGAGTGTTTTGTGGATTTGTCACGGTCTACTTCAGACCGACTCTGTCGACTCTTCGAATTCCGATTTTTTGCAGGGAATGAAGAACACGAGGATTGAGCAAACTGGAACAGAAGATTGTGAAACGAATCAGTGAAAATGCATTACCACATATTTGGTCATTATCAGGACCCAACTTGGTGGCATTGAAAGAAAAAAAAAACTTGATGCCAAAAATTATTACATAGAAATATTCCTCTCCAGTATGTCCTCAAATAAATAATTTTACCAAGTCAGATAATAATTTTAGGGGGTCTGAGTGCCCCAGGACTTCAATAAATCGCTTTTATTATTATTATTGTTATTATTAATGATAAATACCTAGACACGCAATTCCAATCATCATGAACGGTCCTAAACAGCTCATTTTGAATAGTAACGGAAATAGTAGATTACCAACTACTGCACCTATTCTTCCCATCATCATCATCATAGCAATTGCCATCGCTCTGTGAATCAATAAAAATAACATCATGATTAGTGGAAAGGAGATTTCAAGCATCAAAATTTCTAAGTAAAATTCTTTATGAAGTTTCGATTTGGTGAGCAGTTAGTGGAGCATGACGATATTTTTTTTTCAGAAAATAACATTTCGGTATCTGCAGGATTTTTGCACTTATTTTTTAGGTGTGTGTATGTTTTCACTCCACGGTAGCTGCTGTTTGAGCATTCCTTCAGGGGGACTGCTGGACACCCATCCACGCGGCTGGGGCCGACTTTCGCCATTTAGGGTGAGTAGGTGACTGGGTGGATAGGTGGGTATGTGAGTAAGTGGGTGGGTGGGTAGGTGGGTGGGTGGGTAGGTGGGTGGTGGGTGGGTAGGTGGGCGGGTGGGTGGGTGGGCGGGCGGGTAGGTGGGTGCGTGGGTAGGTGGGTGGGTGGGTGGGTAGCTAGGTGGATGGGTGGGTGGGTAGCTAGGTGGGTGAGTGGGTGGTTGGGTAGGAGGGTGGGTGAGTGGGTGGTTGGGTAGGAGGGTGGGTGAGTGGGTGGTTGGGTAGGAGGGTGGGTGAGTGGGTGGTTGGGTAGGAGGATGGGTGGGTGGGTGAGCGGGTAGGAGTGTAGTGATATCATGTGAAGTGTATGTGTGCCTCATTTTTACAGTCATTATCAGATTTTAACCTTCTTCACTCACCTCAAAAGCGTGGGAAAATTATCAACAATAACATTAGTAACAGCGGCACCTCCAATACTAGATAACGCTACGAATACTGATGAAATTCCAAGGATTCCACTGGAATTCTCCGCCCAATACAGAATACCACATAATGCCCCAGCGGAGAGAAAGCAAAACACTGAAACAATTCAATAGTGCAACAGAAATATAAAAAAGTGTTTAATAATTTATGCAATTATTTAATAAATCTATGTTCAATATTAAAATATATAAAAGGCCCCTTGTCATGATGACTACTTCATAAACGTTTGAAGAAAATATTTCAATAATGCAAAGTCTATGAATTTAAATTCTTCGTTTTGTAATTTTTTTTTTCGTGGTTGGCAATACAGATATACATAACCGTCTCTCTGTATCCGCTCATCTAAAAAAATTGAGGGAACTTGGCATGGAATTCTCAAAATATATACGACGATAGAGACACCTCAGCCGCAATGAATTGATTTTCATTAAAAATGCTTTTGCTAGGTCCAGTAATTAATTACAAATTTTTGAACAAGCCCAAATTCAAAGCGCTCTGAAATCCCTGGTGATGTCATTAAACGAGGAGTGCTGCTTTTGTTGGTTAGCGTCCCTATATACTCCTACGTCGAGAGCGTTAGTATCAGGTTCCGCCGGGCAGCGCCACGTGGTAAGTATAGAATTCGTTTAATGGCGCCACGAGAGCGTGCAGAGTGTTTTACATGTGAACATTGTCAAAAACAATTATTGGGCCATTGAACATTGTTTTTTTCATGAAAAATACATTACAGGAGCCATGTAAGCATGAAAGAAAAAGGACAAAAACATTGCGCGGGAACAGGTGGCTGAGTTGAATGCCGAGTCTTTTATATATGTTAACAATTGTAGAAATGCTAATGATCATTACTTACACATCAACGTTTTCTTTCCCGCATAATTGATTAGAGAGCCTGCCAGGGCGTATCCCACAATGCCAGTCAAAGCGATGACTATTGAATTCAGGTACACCGTGTAGTTAAGCACAGCCTGAAAAATTGTTAGAGATTATAGAGTATCCTATTCAAGAAAGTGCATACACAAAAATGAACTTCGTCAGAGTCGAAAGTCGTAAGACGATTCCCCATTGGTCCGTCATAATTTATTTTTGAATTGTCATTCATTTATTGGCTGATCAGATTAGTCACGTGACATCGTGAAGTTGGTTGGTAATCGCATTTGCGTCGATAAACATCGATATTTGGCATATCGATTCGGCTTTAGTTTTCAAAAGTATGACAATTGTTCAAGTTTCCATAACTTATGTAGTTATGGAAAATTATATACACAGAATATTTTCTGGGGTTATGTTAATTTGTGAAGTTGTTCCGGAGCCAATGGATAACAGTATCGTCAACTTCGGAAAATATATTGTTACTTCAAATATCAAATTGTAATTCAGCGCGCGAAACGCGCATTCGGACGGAAGAAGCGAGCAGAGGGGAATGCGTCCCCACTCCACGTGACCTTGGAAATTGCGCTTGAGGGGTATGACCGTTTCGCACGGGGCTCACTCGACTCCTCATATCATCTCTCTCTCTCTCTCTGTGGGCACGCCTACTGCGAGCGTGGAGAGAGTAATCTATAACTTCTCGTACGCGGTAACATCAGCCCCCAAATTGGAGAGCTATGGGGCTCGCCCTGTACTAACTTCTTGTCTTGTTTCTGAACTATATAGCACATTGGCATCGACGGAAAATGTCAGCGACCATTTTTCCAACCGATTTCTTTTCACGAACTTTAAATCTGATCAAGCAATAATTCATAGACAAGTTATAGATTTTTATCTGCGCTTAAATGAATTGCGAGAGTCAATTGGTAGTGTAGAAAAGTTTCACAGAATATTCCATAGCTTACCGTAACACAAACTTTTCCCGCTTCAACGGTGTGGTCAGTTAAATTATATTTATCGGTACTTCCAATTGTTGTGTTGGAACGTTCAAGCATCACGCAGATGGAGGGGAATTCCTCATCACTACCTATCGGATGATTCATTTCATACGTGTCGATCATAGCGAACAACTGAGGCATCCAGAGTCTCAACGTATTTGATCTGAAATTGAAAAAAAGCGGGTCAGTTACGTTTAATTATTTGCATGGTCCCCAACGACGTTGCCCGCGGATGTGTCACGCAATTGAACTCACCCAATAGTGGCGCCAAACTGTATCATCCCAATGAGCAACAACCTATAGCAATAGGGTGACGTGAATAGCGGCTTCATTTGCAGCCAACCACCCTGGAACTTGCGGATGAGGCTGGTTCCTTGGCTCTTCACATAACCATCGTCGATTACACTTTTCACCTAGACCCATCAAATGGCAATTAGAATCAATTCAAGAGCACTCAATAGGGTTACATGTCTTATCAACTGGCGGCATTTCAACTATATAATTTTATAAATAAAGTCCGAAATAATTGATTTCAGTTAGAGTGATGTTGTGAGAGTGAACTCTAACTGCGCTCTCGTCTTAAGGTATTACACGGGTGAAAGCAATCTTCTTACGGAAATTTTGAAAAAAATCTATGATATCCTAAAAAAATAGGTGAACCCACATGCAAAAGATAAAACATTCCTCGCGATTAGTTTTCGAGATATGATAATTCAATTTTTACGTTTGAGCGACTGCTAAATCACCCCGAAATCAGTTTTTTTTAACTTTGTTGAAAACGGTTCTTACGAAAATTCTGAAAAAATTCTCAAAAATAGGAAAAAAGAGAACAAAAATTTGGAAAAAAAAATTAGAAAGTTGTCACGTTTAGTTCTCCAGAAAACAATGGTTGTCTAATTAAATTCGCGCGGAGTGGGCATCGCAACGAGATGGGAGGAGCTGAGCGCTTCAACCGTGGCAACAGTGTAGCACGTGACTGTAGCGGTTTACTGATCTCACAATGTACGCTAGCTCTGAGCCCCCAGTGGCATCACAGTACAGTAGAGCTCCCTTTATTTTCCGAGCTCGGGGGGTGACCTTGAAGCAATTTCGTGGAGAAAAAAATTAAGGAAGCCCCCACTCTGCCCACTGGTTGGTTGGCGTGGTGGGGGTTGTCGGGAGCGGAAGGGGAAATAAGAGCAGAAGTAAACGGACTATGTATCAAAAGTAAATAGGTTATGTTTCATGAATGCTCGGTCCCACTATTGAGACGCTGCGCAGTCTGGAGCGCATGACGTCGAAAACAAGGATAGACAAAGTACGGGGAGTGGGAGAAGGTTTTTGAGGGGAGACAAGTCGTGAGGGGAGTACAGCGAAAATAAAGGAAGCGGAAAATTAAGGGAGCTCTACTGTAATTGGAAAAAATGAATTACCTGCAAATGGCATTGAATTAAGTAGTCCTTTGTTTTTATTTGGGCCGTTTTACTATTCCCTGGATGGTTTAGTCATGGGAGCGATTTAAACAATAAAATTACCAATGAAAATTCAGTTTATTTATTAAATAATTATTGTTGGGTGGAAGACGTTGGAGGAAAAGGTCTATCTATATCTATCCTGTATTGAGGTAAAAAAAAAAGATGGTCTTTAGTTGAGAAGCTCGCAGTTGATAAACCATGGAACCCTCAGCGGAGCGGCAAAAAAAAATATGTGCATAAACTTTGATAGATTGTAATAAATGGCAACATTATTCCCGCTTTACTACCTTCGTGAGAGACATCACTTTGCCAAGCCATGGCAGGGGCACACACGTAGTGATCATTGGGGGTATTGATGAGGTATTCTCTCACCAGTGAATGACATCACTGAGTACTCGTCTCAAATTGAGCTGAGGTGAGAAAAGAAATAGGAACGTCAGGTGATGCCGTCCGTGACGGGTACCGTTGTTCAAGTTCAAGACACCCCAACAAGTGGGCATAGAATGATACTTACCATGTATGTGTCAGGATGTTTTCCTGTATTGAGTGAATAGATGTAACGAAACACCTCGAGTGCCTCGTCGTTGCGACCTTTTGACAGGAGGAAGCGCGGGGATTCGGGAAACCAGGAGAGCACCACAAACGCTATGAATTCTGGTAGGGCACATATAGCCAGGAACAGACGCCAAGAGGTGAAGTCCAAACCGTCGATGATGGGAATACGAAAGTCGTGGGGTAGAATGATCCATGCGAAACCTGATAACATTTTGGGTAATTGCCAAGTCTGTATATACATGTTATTAACTTTCCGATAGCGGAAGTTATTGAAATGATGCCGATGAAAAGAAAAACTTGGAGCCGTCGTAGGACCGCCGAAAGAAGCGAAGGTTTTACGTATTGGCCCGTGTCACGTGGCGGCCTATTTTGAAGAAATTTTAATTTCCCATAGTGCACTGTCATTCGATTAATCTCTTTGTTCCTCTCTCGCTCTCTACATATATATACATACACATATTAATTTGGCAGGCGAGCATCATACCATTAGACATGCCTACCAGCGGTTGCGTGGGTGAATACGAATAGAGAAAGAGTAGAAAAAAAAAAAAAAAAACATATTAATTTGGAAAGTCAGGTGTAATCTTCTGTTTTTATATTTTTCACCACGATATATACGTTAGCAAACGTTTCTTGGCGTGCAATGCATATAGCGCTTCTACGCTGAGCGACAGAGAGAGAGAGCAAGATCAAAGAATGAGAGAGATGTCTGTTGCGCACGCATCTACGACGCTGTATGCAGCGTCACTTGGGTCTAATGGAGGGCGGAGTTAACGGTACGGTGACGGTCACAATTTCACATTTTTTCGGTTCACTCCCCATCTTTTTGAATAAGTTTTATACGTGACTCACCGACCGTCCGTAAAAAGGCTGCGCTTCAAAAATTGATTTTTCAATATATCGTTTCATGACATTTCTGACTATTTTAGACAATTTGTAACACAATGCATGTGTGTGCTGTGTGTATGTAATACCCGTAAAAAAATTTGCGGTTCGTGTCAACACATTTCAGTTCGATTCCCATTGGTTACACTACAGTGGACTTCCCACAACTCTGTCAGCGCTAGCGAGCAGAGGGGAACGCGTCCCCACTCCGCGTGACCTTGGACATTGCGCTTGAGGGGTAGGGCCGTTGCGTTACATACGGCCGCCCGTGGGCTCAGGGGCGATGGACTATAAACGTTTTGAAGAGGCTTGGGCTCCAAAAAACATGGATGGATCTGACTCGAGTTATCATATCATTTCTCTCTTCATGTTCCACCCCTATTTGCGAGAGTGGAGGGGGTAATCTGTAACTCCTCGTACGCGGGAACGTCAGTCTCCAAATTGGAGTTATGGGAAATGCACAGTAGTAATTTTCTAGCAAGTATATAATCTTGATTATTTGACTGAAGGCTCTCCACGATGATCCGATTTGTGCAAAAAAAATCCAACATTTAATTTTTTAATTATACCTACTCCCGCGTAAAATGTGAAAAGATGAAAATGAAAATCCTTCATCGGAATTTTAGCGGGATTGTCATTACATTATTTCGATTTTATCGCACTCTACTAGAGACCGTTGTAAATATGGGTGTCACATTGTGATGTTTATATCGATAACGTTTGATTGTATCGGAATTAATTCAATTATAACTGTGTATTCGGTTGGAGAAAGATAAGTCATGTAGCTAAGTGTTCATTCTGTCCCCTTGCGTTTCCGCAATACTCCATAGAGAAATCCTTCCTTACTATCACTCTTCCGTCATACTCAATGGTATGACCTTGATATTCAATGGAAATCGTGGGAAGTCAAGTGTGGATAATGTGATGGTAAGTGATTGTGTCCCCTATGAAGTCCAGTGTGGTTAATGTTATACATAAAATGTCAGAAATTTTGCGTTGAATTATGTTTATTTTATACACACTTATACACCCATCCACCCACCCGCTCACAAATACTCACCCACACCCGTCCACCCACATCCACTCACAAATACTTACACCCATTTACAAATACTCACCCACTCATACCTACTTACAGATAATCACCCACTCACACCTACTTACAAATATCCACCCACTCACCCACTCTCACCCACCCACTTACCCACACCCACTTACCCACACCCACTTACAAATACCCACCCACTCACAAACACCCGCTTACCCACACCCACTCACAAACACCCACTTACAAATACCCACCCACTCACAAACATCCAGGGACACACACACACACACACACCAATCTGTATAGAGTTTACAATTGTCGAGAAAAGTCTTAAAAGAAGAAAAAATAGAGAAAACCTGATGATTTTTTTTTCTTTTTCGGGGTAAATTGATATGACCTGAAACTTATGGTAACACTTGCGTGACCAGTGATTAATCATTTATAGGTACTCACATGGTATGGAAATGTGTCCAAGTGAATAGAATATACCCAGCCACATGTAGATCTTGGATCTCTCCTGCTGGCCATGTACCTCAGCAAGATATGACATCAGTGCTGCATAAGGTCCGGATATCCTAGTGATAAATCGATCAATAAACTCGTCAATTAACCAACCTCGAATAAGTGAATCACCCTGCCCTCGAGCAAAGTGTGAAAACATCTATTACACTTACAATATGCCGTTGATGAATTTGAATAAAATGAGTAGCCAGGAGGCATGTGACATGCAGCTAGCTAAGCTGAATATTGAAGTCATAAGGTAGCCATATGTTAATACCTTCTTACGTCCGTATGTGTCAGTCAAAAAGCCCCAGAGGAAGGCAGTCACGATCATGCCTGGAAATTTCATCAATATTAATACGCCCTGTAAATGGTTCCTGGCTCAAAGTAGTGCGATTAAAAAAATAATTATCGTAAATAAAAATTTATTGTAAAAAAAAAACTATTTTAATTTCTGCAACCAAAATGGTTTTTCCGTTTGATGAATGAAAAACAATGTTTTCGCTTGTACTGGGTGTCCGTATAACGAGGGGATTCCCCGTGCCAGCGGCCGGAGTCGTTATGTCATACCAACCCCGGCGGTAGTCTGCTCATTAGCGATTTTCTAGAAAACTATCGAAGCTAGATCAAATTTGCGAAGAGATTTGGAAAGCTGAAAGGTCAAGCTTGTTTGTGCATCTTTTAAATATTTCTTAAAATATGTTGTCAGTGTTTTTATTGTTCGATTTTGTGGTACAATTTTTTGCGCATACGTTCAATCGTTTCGTTTATCGAAGAAATTTTGGCGGAAAATTTTCAAATAATTCAATCTAGCACGCTCAAGCCACATCCTTCGAATGGCACGAACCGTTTGCAAATCGGATAATTATTGCAATTGTTATAAACAAAACCGGAAGACCACCTCGGTAACTGCTGGCTAAAAAAATTATGCGAAATGGAAATGTATAATAAAGTGAGAGCAACGAGAAATTTTTTTTTACGATGTAAACTGAACCAATCAGATTGCATACGGTCAAAAAGTATCCATAAAATGAATTACTCATAACTTTTGCGGACAGTTGTCGCGTAACCTGCTCTGATTGGCCCTGTCTCGTGCTGCCATTGGTCAACTTTTGAAGTATTTCAAATAACGCGGGAATATCTAGGGGCAAATAGCGCCGCCAAACGAGCATGGTGGTAATCAAGCGGTTACCGGTCAGCTGATCGTTAATGTCGAGCCTCGTCTTGTCAATCGTGCGTAGAAATTAATTAATGAACAAAAATGTATAAAAAATGTTGCCATGCAATATTCGTCATCTCTCTCCAATAACGATATGTCCTAGCAAAATGATTTCCCGCTAACTGCGCCATGTTTTTTTTTTCATTTTGCTATTTCGGTTTCTGAGTGAGGCGGCGCCCCGAGCTCTAGTAGTCCCGTACGTGACGGACTACAGTAGAGCTCCCTTTATTTTCCGAGCTCGGGGGGTGACCTTGAAGCAATTTCGTGGAGAAAAAAATTAAGGAAGCCCCCCACTCTGCCCACTGGTTGGTTGGCGTGGTGGGGGTTGTCGGGAGCGGAAGGGGAAATAAGAGCAGAAGTAAACGGACTATGTATCAAAAGTAAATAGGTTATGTTTCATGATTGCTCGGTCCCACTATTGAGACGCTGCGCAGTCTGGAGCGCATGACGTCGAAAATAAGGATAGACAAAGTACGGGGAGTGGGAGAAGGTTTTTGAGGGGAGACAAGTCGTGGGGGGAGTACAGCGAAAATAAAGAAAGCGGAAAATTAAGGGAGCTCTACTGTAATTGGAAAAAATGAATTACCTGCAAATGGCATTGAATTAAGTAGTCCTTTGTCAAACATAGTCAAACTTAGGTCACACTCTGCTGATGGTAGTACATAGGACATCGATGTGGATCCATAGATACTAGCCCATCCAGCTGGAAGTATGGCCAGCAACAGAAGATAATTGAATTTTCCATATCCAGTTAAGCTAATAGCACGTTCAAAATCAACGGGACCTTCTGCTTCAGGTCTAGTGACTTCATCTGTAATTCAATCATGGATTAATTATCATTCATGATTAATTTTTTTTTTTCGTGGTAAAATATCATGGCAAATGAATGAATAAGGTCTAGCCGATAGATAATGCATCATCGGGGAAAACTATCGATTATTGTCCTTGAATGGCGTGAAACTTACGAGGTGTGCCATGACACCGCCAATGAATAAATCAATTTATTAGATACTCCATTTGCACTGACTCGATGAATTAGAAAGACCGGTTTAACACTATTATTGTTGCATCACAATGATTAAGAAAAAATTGGTACAGCATTGTTTACTGCTCAATAATGCGAGCATGGTGGATGAACTAGTTTTTGGAAATATTAAACAAAATTATTGTGTGTATGTTTGTATGTGTGGAATCGGAATTTTTGGCTAACGATTTCTCATGAATGGATCCAACGATCTGGGTCATCGAGGTCGTAATCGGAGCGTCTTCACGGACCTTATATCGGATTAGTTTTTGGTTTAAATTGGCCGAGCAGTTTTTCTGTTATCAAGAATTGAATTGTTCACAACGCTCTATTGCAAAAACGGTGAGAGATACGGCAAAAAGTGTTGAGCAGAACTTGCTCTGTAAGTGGAAATGCACATTTAATTTCTTATGACTTTTTTCCATAAGTGTCATAATTAAGGAGGTGTGACTGGTTTAACCCTCGAGCGGTCGCAGCACTATCGGCGTCTCACTCCCACTGCAGTAACGCGCATAAGTCTCGTCCTTACGCTCACTATGCGCCTCCTCAAATGTTCATAATTATATGCTTGATAAATGGGATAGTTTAAAATTCTCAAATCTGCAAGTTTTCGTTGTGAACTTCACGGGTCACACTGATTTACCCACACTAGTATTTTCTCTGAAACCAGTCTTTAAATATTTAATTGACGTGTCGGAAAATCTAGGAATGGGAAAAAGAAATTACAAATCATTAGTGCTGTTGAGAAATGCTCGAAAAACGGAACACTATGAAATTGCGTCCGATTTTCTTATCATAATTCAAAATCTAGATAATCGACTTCATGATATTTTTGTCAAGAAAAAAAATGCCCGCCATCCTTTACACTGGTGACTTATATTGAAAAGCATTTTCAATATAATATAGTCCGCAATAAGAAATGCAACTGCGACAATTTAACTAACGTTGTTATCTATTCTCAAACAAAAAAACGAAAAAAAAATTGCCTCGATTTCCACTTCGTAATTCATTATCATGGAGACCAACACGATTTGAAATTGTGATCAGGAATATTTACATGTCAAAGGAAATACACAAAGTATCTTGCAGAATAATCGCAAACACTACTCATTTTTGATAGCTATTTAGAAGATTTAGATTATTTTTCCATCACGTTATGATTTTGGACCGGGAAATAGAAAAGAAACGTTACGTTAACTCTTGGCGTTATGTGAAGTTACCACTGCTTTGAGACAATTTTCAATAAGATGTCTGTGTGCGCGTGTGTGTAACGAAAAATTTCGCACACCGCAGGTAGAATCTGCTAATGGTGGTCGAGCGTCTCAATATGGCGCCATGCGCACGCCGCCAGAAACTTGCGTTGTTAGCCCTCAAGCGGTCGCGTCATTGCACCAGCGCAGTCAACTTTCTTATTTTCGTGATAAACACTAAAATATCATGAATTAAGACATGGCAATTCAGGAATACCTCACATAACTTTTCCTCTTAGCATAGAACTCGCTTTCATATTTTTACATTCACCGCATAATTTTTTTCATTAATTTTTGAATGGAGCGCGGTCGAGAGAAAAGTGCGCTGCGCACGTGGTGCGACCAGTTACGTTAGAGAATTTTGCCATGCGACGTTGCCACGTCTCGCGTTGTTTTTTGTTTGGAATTAAAAAATCCCAAAATAAACCATAATTCTTTCAATTGATCATTCTTTCAATTATTAGTTATATATATATGATGAGTTTCAAGTCATTCAACTTTGCGTGTATTTGAATTTGGCGGGCCTTGAATTGGGTACTGCGAACCGCTCTGGCAACATCGCACTCAAGAATATGCGGAGTGCGCATGCGCTCAACGCGCGACTAGATACGTTCGGTGGAGAAGTGCGACCACTCGAGGGTAGAAGAGTCTATCTTCCCCTTTTGCATTTATCTCTCACAGCATTCGGTGTACAGAAAAGTGGTAATGAACTTTTTTCTTACCAATTGTATTCCCTACATTAAACATTTTATGACATTTCTTTGTATCTTCAATTGTTCACCAGTTATCACGGAGAGGAATTGAAATTGGTCCATTTCAATTTTTTTGGAGATTCGTAATTTTGAATTTGCTAATGTCTATTGAGAAGTTACGTGCAGCCCGGATAGAGGACTTTGCCCACTTCTTGCTTCGATGTGGCCGCGATGGGTGCCCCTCCTTCGCTCCTAGTCGTAAATATAGTGCTAAACATTTCCCAGAGAGTTTGCATATGACAATTGACATCTATTAAGATGACGTTATAAGTCAGGAAATAATCCAGAGGCTTTCAATCACTCAATCGGAAAATTGAGACAGTCAACGTGTAGTGCGACACATTCAAACATGACATTCAATCTGGATAGATATATAGGGCGTTTCAAAATTGATAGTTCCTATCTCATATATCGATGAAGCAGACAATTCGAGGCGAAACTTCCTCATCCTTTGAAACGACTATTATTCCATATGTTAGGTCATTAATAAATTCATAAAAATTTATCAAAATAAATTGAAGAATCAAAAGTAAAATATTCAAAACAGAAATAAAATCTCCATCAGATTTTGGGGTGGTGGTGCCCCTCGCCCCACCCCCCGCCCCCCATGTTCTCTCATAGTAATTCTTGGTGATAATATTGAATTCAGAATGATTATCTGTTTGATTGTGAATGATGTATGATACTCTGTACATATAATTGTGCATTATCTTGAGTTACTCCTTAGGGGCTCTTTGCCCTAGGACTTAATAAAACCTTTGCATAGAAGAAAAAGTGTACAATGAATGTAATTCCTTATACAAAAATACACACATAATGTTTTAGGTCTTTTCTGCATAACTTTCATAGTTCAGGACATATCACTGGTTAACAATTTTAATTGTTTATATCGCTCTATCACACGAACGGTAAGAGTTAGATGGAAAAGTTTTGAATAAAAGTTGTTCCTCATATAAAAACAAACGTTTTTTGTTGAATGATTTTTTTTGTAACACTCATAACTAAGGCGATAGCCTTCAATTTATTTCAAATCTTCAACACACGCACACACACACACACACACACACACTCACAGTGTCCCTAAACTGTGGACTTTTCTTCAGGGGGTGGATAGGGGATGAAATTTGGAGTCGAAAGTTCATTTGCGATTTTGCCGTCCGACGCGCTCTCGCGGAGTTATTCAACTTTATTTGTCGGCCAATCACAGCGCAGTCTCAGGGGCGCGTGTGTGTTCTGCGTTCGTGTTTTCTAAAGTACGCGTCCGGTGGCGCGGGCTGCGCATGCGCATTTCTTTTCCGCCGCACTGACTGGTGGCGCGTCGGTTTCGGTCTTACGGTCTTCGATAATTTCGATATATATCGATAATTTCTTCCGTCTCTCCTTTTTACTATAGGATCTGCTCGACAATATCATCACGGATGGCGAGGCAGGCGTTAATCCGCCTAACGACATTTGCGCGGGGATGCAGCGGACAGCAAAATCGTAAATGAACTTTCGACTTCAAATGTCATCCCCTATCCGCCCCCCCCCCCCCCCCCCCGGGAGGAAAGTCCGCCATTTCGGAACACCCTGTATACCACGCATACCGCATATGATTGTTTATCAGTCATTTCTCGGTTCAATTACACTCCGAAACGCATCATGTAACTTTTACATGACTGATCAAAATTGGCGTCGAATATTGATGATTACTATCCACAAACACCAAAAAATTTAAATTACACCTCTTGCATACATTTTTCCACCAATCCCGTGAGCAATATTGAAATTAATTTCAGTCTCCATTAATCAGCAAATTCAAAGACAAATTGAATTATTCAATAATGCTCTAATCAAGCTAGATACTGCTATCTGGGCATGTACAATTCATGGTTGATTAGCTATCTGAATAATTTTATACTAATAAGTCTTATACTACCAGAAAAAAAAAACACAGAAATTGATGCAATCTCTGCTCATAGTTTCAATCATCCCTGATTGAAAGTTGATACTATTAACCTGAAAAGTTATTAAAATTTGTGTGTTAGTGATGATAGTGTTTTATATGGTATCGAGAGGAGTAAAAATATTGCATATATGAAAAGGGCCCACTTTGTCGTATTCAGTTTTTGAGTTACTCACGGGTCTCTATTTATAACGTCAATGGATTCTTTAAGTTCTGACATTGTGTGTGTGTGTGTGTGTGTGTGTGTGTGCTAGCAAGATAACTTAGTTGTCCTACATCAGTCTTGATGATACCTATATATAAGAGGCCATTGCCACTATTATTCTACCCACTATAGTGCGTTTATTTTGGACTCAGAGTATGGAGAGAATTTCGTAAGAATATCCGTACTATTTTTGTCGTTCATTTTTAATAAAACTGTGCTATTCTCAAATTTTGCGATACGTTAATTAAATGTTTAGACTGATTTCAGAGAAAACACTAGTGTGGGTAAATCAGTGTGACCCGTGGCGTTCACAACGAAAACTTGCAGATTTGAGAATTTTAAACTATCCCATTTATCAAGCATATAATTATGAACATTTGAGGAGGCGCATAGGGAGCGTGAGGACGAGACTTATGCGCGTTACTGCAGTGGGAGTGAGACGCCAATAGTGCTGCGACCGCTCGAGGGTTAAACCCGTCACACCTCCTTAATTATGACAATTATGGAAAAAAGTCATAAGAAATTAAATGTGTATTTCCACTTACAGAGCAAGTTCTGCTCAACACTTTTTGCCGTATCTCTCACCGTTTTTGCAATAGAGCGTTGTGAACAATTCAATTGTTAATAACAAGAAAACTGCTCGGCCAATTTGAACCAAAAACTAATCCGATATAAGGTCCATGAAGACGCTCCGATTACCACCTCAATGACCCAGATCGTTGGATCCGTTCGTGAGAAATCGTTAGCCAAAAATTCCGATTCCACACATACGAACATACATACACACACACATAGACATTTACTCAAAATTTGACGGGAAGCATTTTGGTATACTTAAAACACCAGTTACGAATCGAAAAAGAATCGATTTACGGGTCATTACAATCAGTTCCCGAAAAACCGGAACATTCGACACAACTTTTTTCGATTTGCAATTTGAACCTAAAAGCAATGGTTTCTTCTTGAAAATTCAATTAGCTTGGAGCAATTCTAAGGAACAATCTGATGAAACATGTGATAAAACAATCTGGTAAACCATATTTGTCAATTTTATTTTCACTCTTCAGGTTACTCCGGAATTCCAATAGAGAAAAATTGTATGATCGGTATGGACCCAGTGACCTTGAAATCACGTTATCTCCGAAATTGCGAATGTTACCAAAGAAAGTTGTAGTCTATAAAATATGTATTTTCAAACGAGGGACAATATTTATTAAACCCTTTTCTACCTTTTAGGCTAGATCGATTTATTTCTCCTTTGACCAAAAATCACCTCTCACTGACGTCCCCTTGATTTCGTTGTTGAGCAGTGCAATTAGGCGAAAAATTGTAAAATAAAATTGTACTTATACACTCAAAAAAATTGCTAAAATCGGCATAAATTTTTGACAATCTAAATATTGGCAGAGAAGCTTCCTACATGCAATAATATGATAACATCCCCCTAGAACAAGCTGTTAATCTTTACTAGCCCTCCGGTAACACGCTGTTTAATGGTTTTGTAATTGCCTAAGAAGGGGCCAATGTGATTGTTAATGACCTTCCAGATTGAAGTGAAAAAACCCATCAATTTATCTTGTCCCATGGTTCCTTGGAGATATGTCTAGGTGCGTACGTGACTAGCGGTGCGTACCCCAAAAATTTGGCCCAACGATTTATTTCCGCAAGCGCTCCTCTCACATCTTTTGCCGGTCCAGATTAATCTCCATGCAGATTACCCCTCGAACCTTGAATACTCACGGGACCAAGCGAGATTTGACATTTTCCAATACGTTTACAACACGTTTTGAAAAAAAAATTCGCAACTTCTTATAAAATTTCTCCTAAAATTTCTTATAAAATTTGGGTACGTCTACCCGAAACTCACTACAATCGTTCCAAAAACAGCGAAAGTGAGTCACCGGCGGATTTATATTCCCACGAAATGAAGAGTACAACAAAACTTTGACAACACCACAACAGAAAAAAAGAGGAGTGAAACGCTTGGGACTGCCGCACACTTAAGACCTTTTCGTTCTAAGCCTACCTCAAAATTTATTCCCAATATTCCTAAACTTGCAATAATAACATAAATGTGGTTTACAAATTATACACTCACCCTTAATCGACGGTTTTTCTGGAATTAATTTGGGGCACAATCTGAAGATATTCCGCATTCTTTAATGACCAATCTCCGTGAAGTGACGTCAAGAAGAAATTTGAAATTTTTGAAATTTTTGAAATTTTTGAAATTTTTGAAATTTTTGAAATTTTTGAAATTTTCGAAATTTTTGAAATTTTTGAAATTATGAAAAGATGTTTAAAGACTCTTCAAACTACTTCTGCAAATGTTAATTCTATAAAATTAGTATGGAAGTCAATGTCAGAGAGCACAGGTATTTGCAATGGAGTCTAGTCGATGTTACTTGCTTGGTTGCAATCTGACAACTAATTCAAAATCACAAATATCTATCCTCATAGGTACCTGCGGTGGTGGTATGACCAATGGAAAGGGAAGAAAGAAAGTGGTGAGTATGTCACCAGGTTTGGGCGTTGCGGTCATATGGTCATTTCGACTGGGATTACCTGAAGGGTTTGACCTTCAAGCAAGGTGGCGGCATTTAGAGGACTTGCAAATGGTTTCAAGTGATGCCTAGGGGGCTCTCCATGAGTGTGCCCTGTTTACGGTACACTAGTTTCGAGAGTCTAGCTCTAAATATCGACTTGGATCAGTCGTGGCTCATTGGGGGCCACATCGATAACATCCTGATTCAATATTTTCTGCAATATCGTTTTTACCAAAAGACCTCGAACCCCTCAAGTATGCAGTGATCTTACTACAAAAATGGTGCTGAACATTGTGTATAGGCAACCTTGCCCCCCAGCAAATAGTGATCTAATAATTTACCGCAAACAACGTCGATTTGCTGATAAGTTGCCGCAAATCATCGAATTTTACTGTGTGGCAAGTAGTTTTCGAGATAAATCCGAAATTTTTAGATTTAGGACATTATTCACTATATATACATACACACACACACACGTTTGGATTGATTGACATATTCTGCCGACAATTTTACGTAATTTTGGCGGATGATTCTTTTTCGTCCCTGGGTTACAAAACAGTATATTATGTCATAAGGCTCACAAAATAGGATATTATGTCTCGGCTTCGGCTCGGTCTACACATTCCAATTCGCCGAAATAGTACATTATGTTACAAGTGTGAAAAAGGGGGAATATTAATACGAGTGGGTTAATGTTTTTAGCGACAGTCGTAGGCTCATCGAGGCAAGGGGTGGGGGAACCAGCACCGGAGGGCCCCAAAGGGTTCCCCCACCCCTTGCCTCGATGAGTCTATCACTCGGCTGCGCATGGGTTACGACTGTCGCTAAAAACATTAACCCACTCGTGTTAATATTCCCCCTTTTTCGCACTTGTAACGTAATATAGTATTTTGAGTCGAATGACGTACAACATTTTATATCGTTAGGCCTGCAGAGGGCGATTTAATCGAGCGAAGCGAGGTTCAGGAGTCCAGGGAGACGACGCCCCTCCCCCCCCCCCCCCCCCCCCGGATTCAGAAACCGAAATTATTCCTATCCTATCCTATAGTAAAAACGAGAGACGAGAAAAACTATCGAAAATCTCAATATCGCGATATGTATCGATACCGCGTAGACCGCAAGACCGAAATCAACGCTACAACAGTCAGTGCGGCGGAAAACGGAAGTGCGCATGCGCAGCCCGCGCCACCGGTCTCATCCTATTCTAAAAAGGACAATGTGCGATATATATCGATTATCTCGAAGTCTGTCACGCTGAAATGCGCGCGCAACCGCTCTGTTGATCATTGTAGTCTCTATCTCTCTCTGTCTTTATATATATATATATATATGAGAGTTTCAATCAAGAAAATAAATCGATTATCGGAATCGAGCTCGAAATCAGATAAAGAAGGATAGGTGGCCGCCACGCGGCCACCATCTGAACTAGTCCTATAGTAAAAGGGAGAGACAAGAAAAACTATGGAAAATTTCGATGATATCTCGATATGTATCGATACCGCAAGACCGAAACCAACGCTACAACAGTGAGTGCGGCGGAAAAAGGATATGCGCGTGCGCAGCACGCGCCACTGTTCTCATAAAGTAAAAAAAAACTTGGGGCAGTAAGCGGGAAATCATTTTGCTAGGACATCTCGTTATTGGAGATAGATGACGAATATTGGATGGAAACATTTTTTATACATTTTTGTTCATTAATTAATTTCTACCCACGATTGACAACACGTGGCTCGAAGTTCACGATCAGCTGACAGCGAACCGCATGATTACCACCATGCTCGTTTGGCGGCGCTACGCAGGTAGGAATGTCCAAGGCTGACGATGATGACAGGCTTGTGCAAGCTCTGCCTCATCGAGCCTCAGAAAGCTAAGGTTGTGGCAGGCTTACTGCGATTGTGAAGCCCAGGCTTGAATCGACGCTGACTAAGAAGGCCCGCATTAACGCTCAGTTCTCCCCCGGCTCAGCCTACAATTTTCAAGGCTCAACAAGTCGAGGCTGGACCGAGACTCATTCGAGATATCGATAAAAAATCCAATTGGTCTCGTTGACCCGAATATTATCCTGCTTCCCCCTCCCCACATTTACTCATTGATTATAAGATTTTTTTGAAGTCATTTTTCTTCATATCGAATCAAACTGTAAATACTCAAAAACATATGTGATTCAAAGTTAACTTAAACTTTGTTCTAATTGAATATAAAGCCAATGGCTGGTGATCTAGCATCAATGATATATGACATCAAGACTGCATATAGTTGTGTATATATGACAAATGTTAATAACCAATTTTCAAGTCAAGTCAAATCAAGAATGGCCGAGTGGACTAAGCGCGCAGTCTTAAATCTACATAGTTTATATTATGTTGCTTGCATTCAATTCAGTTGAGCAAATGGAAGAGGAAAATTGCACGCATGCTCCCTATTCTGCGTCGTTGGAACTATTCCATTGAGCCTATGGAATTTTTCACTCGGTGTTGTGATTTCTAGAATGAATGGTCCCTGACCTGAAACAATATGTTACTTATGATACGCACCTTTTTTTCTCAATTCTACAGAATCGAAAAATTAGATAATATTATCATCGGTCAGTTCAATCTTGCGACAACAATGGTTACGTTGACCACAAAAGGGAATTTCTACAAAATTGAACTTATGAAACTTTGTAAAAAAAACTCCGCGGAAAGAAGGATCATTTGTCAGTTATGTTGACGATGGTAGGCTAGGCCAAAAAGTGTGTGTGTGTGTGTGTTGGTGGATGTGTGTCTTACCATATATGTGTGTTCTCAAAAATTGTGTCGAACAATTTCCCGTGAACGAATAATGCGCTCGAGGTCTGCGATAACGCAATCGAAAGGCACTCACTTAACTTAGATCTGATTAGATTTTCCCTCAAATCGGTGGAGTATATACATTGTTATTGACAGTTCCAATTGTTTATAACGTTCTACTGCATAAACTATCAGAGTTACCGAAAAATTTATATAAGAAAAGTTATTCGCCATATAAAAAAACACATTTCATGTGAGACCACTTGTTTTCATAATTTGCATAATTAAGGAGGTATCGCCGTCTGAAGAATTATGTATGGAATAAGTGAAGGAAAGAAATTAGCGCTGTCATGAAGGTTGCAATGGAATCATTTCCATGCAGCATTTCTCACGTGGAAAGATGCATATTTTAGGCCATATGACTTTTCACGCTATCTCACATAATTAGTGAGAGATTACAAATTTAAAAATTTAGAAATTTTTGTTTAAAAAATCAACAAAATAATGGCGCTGGCAATATTTGTTGAATTTCGAACCGCATCACCCCCCCCCCCCCCCGCCCCTTCCCCCGACGCAATGACCGCGCATGTGTGACGAAGAGAACTAGTGAATTGAATGCCCCCCCCCTCCCGCCCTTACTGACCCCGCCATTTTTGACCGGAAGACTATTTAATCAAATACATACTCCCCCGCCCTTCCGCCACCCCATGCCCCCCCCCCCCTCACACCCACCTCCCTCACTGACCCCCTCATTTGTAAGCGACAAGACAATTGAATGAAATGCACCCTCTCCCCCTGAATCCCATTTTTTAAATTACTCATGATCAATTTTAAAGTTTGTTCAATGACGATATGTCACCGGATATATGATATATAGGTATATTATATACGCTATATCGGCATATAGTCATTAAGCGAGAGTATTGAGATTAATACTCATTAATATTTATTTGGTGTTATTTGGTAAAATGTAAACATTAACATTTTCTTGATTAAATATATATAGCTGCAGAGACTTGTCGTGCAATTGCATGTTGAAATTTGTAGAAATTATAGCAACCATTATAGATACTGGTGAATAAAAGAAGGAATAAATACGTGTGGCACTCTATTTTCTCATTGATAAGATACGCAATGTTAGTGATCATACGGAAATTTCCAATTTTCTAGACTCTGAATATTCAAAGCTAAACAATTTTGGAAAATCTCCTAAGAAATCACTTCAGAAGTTCCTCTTTGAAAATTTTTTCAAACCAAAATTTCTCTAAATTAAAATTGCTCAAATTTTAGGGATAATTTTTATGGATCCCGGAAGAGGTCCGTTCGCGCATGCGCACTTTCGCCCACTACCCATAATTGCATTCAATTTTGTTTCATTTAGCTCTCAAATGGACAACATGAAACTAATCATCCAATTCGTTGTTCAAACACCTTTGGTAAATAATGTGCAATTATAAAAGTCAAGGAATATTGGAGTCTTATCCAGAACCGCTGTAATTGTTTGCACTCATGCGAAACTTTTTTTCTTCGAAATCACTTACGCCACCACTTGCTCTAAATGATATTTAAAAAGTAGTTTACAAAGAATTCATAATTGCCGGTGAAGTGCCGTCAGAGGCTCGCTCACAATCGTACTCGATTGTGCTGTTTGAGTTTTCCCTGTTCTAAACACGCATAAAATCCGTTTTCATAAAACTAGTAAATAGTTCATAATTATGAGTAAACCGACATCGGATTCTTGTCCCGAATTGTTTATACCTGATTGTACCACTTGAATTCTTTTCATTCGAAGTCATTTATGGCGTCAGCACACGCGCTCTTTCCAATACCTCAACGCGCGCCTTGTGCGCCACTCTGGCGTCCAATTGACGTCGGAAAGTCTCTCTTCCGGCGACAGCCAATCACAGGCCGTCTTTAGCATAACTCCAGCGAGTGCATCCAATAGGAACCTTAGAAGCGTCGGGGCAACACTTATAAGTATTAATAAAAATACATATAGCGAATTATTTTCAAAACAAAGCAAAACAATTAAGACGATGTCATTGAAGAACATTTACAAGTTTGCTGAAGCTTCATTGGAGTCTCGCCCTGACGATTTGGGATCCACGATATTGCGTGTATGTCTATTTTCTGTTAAAAATAGGTAAAAAATAACCTTTTAGTGCTTACTAAACATTTGAAAATGAACTATTTGAGTAATTCATAGCCATTAGTCACTCATTTATCATCCATCACAAGGATTCGTTTATCCCACAGTGCATGGTAGCGTGGATGTCGCGTGGAAGTTCAATGGCCAGGGCGTAACATGCTCTGGAGGACCAAGCAGTTCTAAATTCTGGAAATTAAAACTGTTTATTCATGCCGATTTTTGTTTTGTTTTAATTTTTCTTTATCCTAGCAACTGGTAAAAACATCCGAAATTCACAGAAATAAATAATACTAGGTGAGATCGGTGTAATCCGAGTCTCGATGGTTCCGTGCGGAGCCATTTTGCCTTTACTTCGCGCTAGAGCCGTAAGGGTCGCATTCTTATTGAGCGTCACCAATACCCCCACCACGGCAAAAGTGAGGCCGCCATATTGTTGCAGAAGCATTGTGACATCATTGCGCATGCGCGGCGCAGTAGTGGGGGCCAGGCCCACCTAAATTATCGTGAAAGATGCTCGGTCCCACAACCTCCAGGTCCGCTGCACGTGTCGGTTCTTTCTTGGATCACTTCCAAATAACTTATTCAGTGGTGTTGGTAAAGTGTGAAGGGTCATCATCGTGGAACATCGAAGGAGAAGAACAAAGATTGATCTCTCCATCTGTAAGTATATACTATATAGTGTAATAGAAGTTTTGTAACAATCGAACAACCACTCCCCACGTGCTCGGGTGGCACTCTTGCACGTGGGGAAGGCTTCTCTGCTTTTGGTCCCTAGGTGAGAAATATACTAATTAATTTATAGAATGCAATATGAATAGAAAAAATTATCATGCGCGAAATAAAGAGTGGGAGAGTTTATTTCAAATATGGAGGAAAAATTTGAAAAAAGCCTCCCGCGTCAGGTTACAGAACTTTATTGCAATACATAGAAATGTATAAAAGAACATTAGATTTGAACATTGCACATGACTATATACTTACGATTTCTTAAACAACACATTATAGTAAAACCTCTCTAAGTGACCAACATAGCGCGACGCGAGGGGAATCGTAACCCCACTCTTCGTTTCCATGCGCAAAGACGATGCGCGATGGGATTTCCTCTACTGGAGCGCATGTGTAGTTCTCGTCAAGAAAACCGTAATAATTTCTTGTTTAACGAGTAATTCCACCAGTTATTGACCTACTTTTTAGTTCCTTAATATTTGTCTGATAGGGAGAACGGTCTTCTCAGTGTTCAAACCATTATTTTTATATTTTTACTTCTATTCATTTTTTTGGCAAACGCAATCTAACCTCAAGTGCGAATTTTCTGGAAAAGATAAGAAAAAATAAATAATGCCGTATTACGAAGAATCCCATTCAATTTTTGAACGTTTGTCCGCAGTATAAAAAATTTAATTTCCATTTTTTTTTCTACAAAACACCTGAACTGATAACAATTTTTTCGGGTTATACAAGGAAGTATTTTTGCCGTTTACTTTTTTGTTTCCAGAAAATGAATTGCAATTTGTTCTAGCTTATTCTTTTTTTCAATTCTACACGTATCTAATTCTTCGATATTTAAAGATAATTTTTTTCCGCTGGATAACTAAGAACTATTCAAAACTTTGAAACCCGATTATTCGTCCTAAGGTCACGTGCTGCATTAATTTCAATCTCATCTTTTTTACATTGTTCAGCTGCATGAACTTTGTTAGCAAAAATTGTCGAATGAAATTGTTTCGCATAAGATGTGTATGCAAGTGACAAAAAAAAAATAGAGAAAAGCTTCAACTGGTTGCGACAGAAGAGCCTTTCATCATAAAGATTAATGCTTTGTAAAATTGGGACAAACTTTTCATCTCCATCTCCGATAAGTTCGAAACAAAAAATAGGTTGATACTTGGTTCTGAGAGCCTCCACAAACTCAGAAGTTTTACAGTAACTTACATAATTTACAATGTCAGCATGAATTCTAACAACGTAAACTCTCTTTCAGCTTGTCAAAAATAAGAGAGTGCATTACAATATAACTGTTTCCATAATTAAAATTACACAATATTTTCACATTTTTCACATATTATTAAGGAGTATTAGAATTAAAAATGATATTGAAATTGTCACGATCGATTGCCTAGACTGGCAATGTCCTCAATAATAACTATTTTCAGCGTTCAAAAGTTACAATAATTCAAATCTTAAATTACGATTATTCCATTAAGGTCCATAATCAATTAAAAAAAAAATTGGGCTAAAACGCGCCAACGTCAACGCCCTTAACTCCTAATTTTACCATTTTTTCCACCAAGGAAAAATATTTCTCGTCCCTGGTAAAATTCTTACAAGAAATTTTTTCTTGTAATCAATACTAAGTCAATTGTTTTCACCATTAAAAAACTTTTTAAATCGAAAAAATTTCTAGAGCCCCATAAAATTCTTGCAAGAAATTTTTCCTTATGCCTATATATACATACAATTTGATCCCCACGTAAGACATTTTTTTTCTCATTTCTTTGCGATAATTAAAACCAAGTATTGTGCCCCATAATTTCTATACAATTTTCTTCACAGCAATTAATTATTCAATGTATAAGGAAAACTTCAATTCGTCTTCCGGAATGAAGTATCTTCCTTTCTCCACATTCTCCCTTGATGATTCAACGGTTCCTTATCTGGGAATCTGCCTTTCGGTCTGTAATGTGCCATTCTATTTGTCATTCCCTGTCTTCCTCCAAATTTTTGATTCCGTAGTGATTGATTATTACCACCATTTGCCACCAAATGCTGACTACCTGATGTTAGTGACTTCTGATTCGACGTTGCTGCTCCGGTCATTGGTTCCGCATTTGCAGGACAAGTAGAAGCTTGTTGCGGTGGACTTTGAGTGCTAACTCCCAGAGGTGCTCTACCAACAGCTTGTGGTGCATTACGGTACGCCAGATGTGCTCCGCTTCTTCGGGGAGAGCCTCCTCCACAAGCTGGATGTCCGCCTTGATATTGAGTGGCATTCGCAATTGGACGCTCCGGCGAAACAATTTGGATGGGCGCCCTACAAGAAGCATGCCCATATTCGGCATTCGGCCCATTCGTTGATTGTTGGAAGTGGTTGTTCACCATGCTACAGGCTACTTCAATGAAGTCCCACATGTGCCTTGCAGGTGGCAAGTGCTTCAGCATGTTTATGTGTGTATCTAAAAGAAGCGCATTGTCAGCAAAGCTACCATAACAATTGATCCTTTGCTCCAGCTCCTTCTGCGCACCTCCAATGTTATGACGGATCATTTCAAGCTTCTCCAATGGCATCGCCCATGCATGCCAATCGACATTCAAGGAACCCTTGGTTGCTGTATAGACAATTTCGTGGAATTTCCTGCCAATCGTCAGTTGATCCTGGATCAGGTCAATTTTTTGAGAGATCTTTTCCTGATTGTATCGACATTCTCTGGTTAGGATATCTTGATTCAACCTCCGATTTTCATCTTTAAACCTCTCTCGTTCTATTGCCAAGGTTTGCAGAGCTAGGCGTAAATCCTCTTGGATCATGCTCAATTCCGCCCGAGTCCTTTGACGTTCGTTCTCAATCATCATCAATCTGTCTGCCTGCATTTGCGACTGGTTGCGATGATGCTGAAGCTCTTTGCAGAGAGTTTCTATGGTTCCTTCCAAATGTCTGATCTTATCACATCTGCAATTCATGGTACATTCATGGCACATGTTTTGGGGAAGTGATGGCGGAAGCTGTATATTCCAGGAATAGTCATCTTGGATCGAGGCAATGTTTCCTGGCTTATGATTCAGCAGATGGTTTAGCATGGACAGACCGTTTAGCATAGAATTACCGTTGAGCGATGCAGGTGGTTGTATGGGAGGTGTCTCCAACATGTAGATATTTTCAGCAGTTCCCAGTTGATTAGGCTGGATGGTGCCATATGGATTAATAGTGTTTCGTGCTTCCGCTGGATCAGCTCCACCATTACCCTGGTACCACCCAGCATCGAAGTGATCTCCATGGACTGTCTCTGGTGTTTCATTTGTCCATGGCTTATTGGTCAATCCAACTACTGTCATCGTTGAAATATCGAGATTTGCCAATTGATCCTGGATTCTATTGATTATGGCTGGATTATTAGCATCTTCTTCAACAAAATTGCGATCTGCCTCGGAGAATAGATCATCAGGCTCTTCCGGTTCGTCGACGAAAGTATTGTTGTGTTGGATCTCTGCGATAGGTGCTGTAACCTCATCTGAATTTATTTCCACTGATGCATCTATATTTTCCGCCTGCTTCAGCTGGATTTCCGCTTCATCATCATCCCTCATATAGTTCTTCCTCATCAACAGCTTCCTAACTCTATCTTCAGTTTCTTTCTTTACTAATGCATAAGCTTTTGGAAGCAGCATTGGTATAGCAAGATAATCTCCAACGGCAACAAATTTAAGCGATTGGAGCAACAATTGTCGGATTCTGATGACACCTTCCACTTCTACAGCAACAGCTGATAGTTCTGTATTGCTTGTCAGATGAGTCCACTCTTTCACCAGCACATCATCTGTTATTGGACCCTGTCTCTCAATGAATGCCAGAAAATGATCGAATATTATCGATTTGCTTCGACGCATTGCTGCACTATCGTTGGAGAAGTCTTCATAGCTGCTATGAATTGTACTGATCATGTGCTCATTTCCATAGTAAGCTTTCGATGGTCTCCAATCGTCCTCCACACTTATGTTAAAATTTTCATTGCGCAGTGCTATCAGTCTATCATTTCTTGTTGAAAGATTTTCAGGCCCTGTTGGTGGTATTGCGAAGCCATTGGCACCTAACACTTTCGGAGCAGCATTTATATGGTAATCTCGACGAGAATTGTTAGTGGAGTGAGCTGGTTCGTTGCCCTTGGTGCTTTCATTTCTCTTATCGCCAGCTGGTTTCGCCTTGATAATTTTACTGATCTTCGGTTTATTGCCCAATTTTTGTTTGCGAATAACACCCTTTGATGGATCAGCAATTGGATGAGGTCTTTCGTATTTGTCCACTGGTGGTTCTACATCAAGGATTGTACCATCCTCTCTGTGTATTCGTATTTTTTTTATCAAACTCGACTTGCCCGCAGTACCACAGTCAGGTGTCAAACACTTCCAATTGAGCAGCACTTCTCTATCCGATGCTTTAGCTATTGGCGATATTTGATCTTTCTTGTATCTCCAACATGCCAAGTGAAAAGCAATCTCACAGGGATGGTGAGCATTATTGCATATCATGGTAACCAAGCCATTGTAAGCTGATGATTTAAAAAATATGTCTCTTCCACAATAATGATTGCTGGATACTGTCTTGCATATTGTCATGAAGCATTTAGCATCTGGTGGATGCCAACCTGAGCACTGGTCCTTGATATCTAGCAATAATTTCTTCAGTCCATCCACTGTGGATTCCAGAATTGGGTCATCTGACTCGGGTATGTAGCAGGTAGAAAGGTCTGCAGAAGTTAGCGCCTTCAACCCACTATTGGCCATTGAATCTGCATCCTTAAAACTAAATACCTTGATGTAAAATTGCGCAAGTCCGTAGTAAATCATTGGATAACGTGAACCGGCTGTTGCCTCCAGGTCTGCAAGCATCGAGTGGGCCTCATTGAATTGCTTAAATTCAGCCAATTGGAGGAGACACTTGGAGGTGAGATACTTTACGATGATTTCAAGGTGCAATTGCTTTTTGTTGTTGGCTTTTTTACCCATGGAGGCAGTGTAACGCTTGTAGTGCAGCACTGCAGCATTGTATTGACGATGTGTGTAGGCATCAGTAGCTTGGGCAAGCAGTTGGCGATCGTCGGGCGTGATGTCTTCGATGAATCCTCTAACCCTCTTCGTTTCTGGTATCTGCACATTTGGGTCAGGTGTCTGAGGAGAGAAAATGAGAATAGTGATTGAGACAACGGCAGAAAAATGTTTTGTGTTCTTGGCTTTACTTTAGTCGGTGTGATATGAATACCAAAAGCTCAGAAATTGCAGACATTTGCCAATTGTCGAAAATAGCAAATTCACTGATTATTTAAAACAACAAACCTGGATCTGCTGCTGCATCTGTCGTTGAGCAGCCTCCTCAGCTTCCTTAAATTTATTAATTTTCTGGAGGACCTGCTGTTTAATTTGCTCCATGTTTTTCCTCTTCTTCTTTTTCCTCGGCGTTGTTGGAGGAGATCCATGGCAGCATGTCATTTCACGGTCATTGGAGGGTTTCTCCCTTGCCTGCCAACATATTATCCATTAAGATTCATTAACTTGTCGATTTAGGGAAGTTTTCATAACCCCGATAATGGAGAGTCTCAAATGAAAGATTTTCACTTTTCTCGACGTTTTACATCATTCTGACAAATTTTAGATGAGGGTTCTGTGTGTGTGTGTGTTCTTCGTCAAGGGTTCTATCGAAC
Organism: Asobara japonica; assembly: GCA_026005395.1. Taxonomy (NCBI): domain Eukaryota; kingdom Metazoa; phylum Arthropoda; class Insecta; order Hymenoptera; family Braconidae; genus Asobara; species Asobara japonica. Next base: position 1,579,833 of record BQMI01000151.1, on the reverse strand, counting down.
AGTGTCTGAAGACACTGTGTGTGCCATTGCTGGGATGCTACCTATCGGAGTTCTAACAGAGAAGCGTTGGTGTCTCTGCACCCATCGAAGATCAACTGATCTGAGCCCGGTGGAACGGAGGAGAGAAGAACGAAACCACAGCATTAAGGATATTCAACACGTATAGTCAAAACAAAAGTTTATGACCCTTTCTATAATTCGTTATATTTATCGCCAATAATTTTCAATTAATATTTCAATGCGTTAATTAGTTGAAGTGATAGCCATAGAAAATTATTATATTGTATTTGATTTTGCGAATCAATATTATATTGTTTAAACAAATTAATGAAAAAACAATTTTAGTCAATCGCCATGAAATTTTTACCATCATTTTATATCTACTTCAATAGTAAATTTTCAAAATTTCAACAAATTTTTATATTTTGAACTGTATTTACAGAAACTTTTATTTTTCCCATAAGAGGCCGTGTTAATTGAGAACTTTGATAATTAATAACTACAAAAGGGTGTTGTGAATCAATCTCAAATTTCATACAGGCATCTGTTACCGCGTCGAAAACATTATGTCAAAATTTCAAGCAATTCTTATATCTTCGCCAATATAGGTGGAATATCCTTAAGCGATGGCAGCTACAGTGGGACGCCTCCAACAAAGTATCGCCAAGATAGTATTAGAATATCTTAGAAAACTTAATTAGAAAACTAGATTAGGCCAAGGGGTATTGTCCCTTGTTTTTGTTTGTTTCATTTTGTCATTTGTCAATGCTTGTTCTCAATAAAGATATTCAAAAAAACGGGGAGGAAAGAGAAAGAAGGAAGCGCGAGGAAGGAGGTTGGCTTCCTTCTTTCTCTTTCTTTCTTAAACACACACACACATACGAAGACTAACTTGTTCTCAAAAAAGATATTAAAAAAGAGAGGGAGGAGAGAGAAAGAAGGAAGCGTGAGGAAGGAGGTTGGCTTCCTTCTTTCTTTTTCTTTCTTAAACACACACACACATACGAAGACTAACTTGTTCTCAAAAAAGATATTAAAAAGAGAGGGAGGAGAGAGAAAGAAGGAAGCGTGAGGAAGGAGGTTGGCTTCCATCTTTCTCTTTCTTTCTTAAACACACACACACACACATACAAAGACTAACTTGTTTTTGAAAAAAATATTAAAAAAGAGAGGGAGGAAAGGGAAAGAAGGAAGCGTGAGGAAGGAGGTTGGCTTCCATCTTTCTCTTTCTTTCTTAAACACACACACACACACACATACAAAAACTAACTTGGTTTTGAAAAAAATATTAAAAAAGAGAGGGAGGAAAGGGAAAGAAGGAAGCGTGAGGACGGAGGTTGGCTTCCTACTTTCTCTTTCTTTCTTAAACACACACACACACACATACAGAGACTAACTTGTTTTTGAAAAAAATATTAAAAAAGAGAGGGAGGACAGAGAAAGAAGGAAGCGTGAGGAAGGAGGTTGGCTTCCATCTTTCTCTTTCTTTCTTAAACACACACACACACACACACACACACACACACATACAAAGCGTAACTTGGTTTTGAAAAAAATATTAAAAAAAGAGGGAGGAGAGAGAAAGAAGGAAGCGTGAGGAAGGAGGTTGGCTTCCTTCTTTCTCTTTCTTTCTTAAACACACACACACACACACACACATACAAAGACTAACTTGGTTTTGAAAAAAATATTAAAAAAGAGAGGGAGGAAAGAGAAAGAAGGAAGCGTGAGGAAGGAGGTTGGCTTCCTTCTTTCTCTTTCTTTCTTAAACACACACACACACACACACACACATACAAAAACTAACTTGGTTTTGAAAAAAATATTAAAAAAGAGAGGGAGGAAAGGGAAAGAAGGAAGCGTGAGGAAGGAGGTTGGCTTCCTTCTTTCTCTTTCTTTCTTAAACACACACACACACACATACAAAGACTAACTTGTTTTTGAAAAAAATATTAAAAAAGAGAGGGAGGACAGAGAAAGAAGGAAGCGTGAGGAAGGAGGTTGGCTTTCTTCTTTCTCTTTCTTTCTTAAACACACACACACCAAGGCATCGGGAAGTTCATGATGCGACCGTCAAGGATCACACGTACATGCCGTTTATTTTTTCTGTAATTATCGTGTACATATAAAATTTTCAACAACTTCAACTTCCAACTTCAACCAATTAAAACTTAATAAATAAACAGAACCTCAAAAAATATTCTGTGTATATCATTTTCAATAAGTACATGAGTACATAAGTTACATAAATGCGCGCGCAACCGTTCTGTTGACAATTGTAGTCTCTATCTCTTTCCTTATATATAATTGAGAGCTTCGACCACAAATCGAGTGAGTATCGCAATAAATCGATTATGGAAGAAAAATCTCGATTATCGATGCCATGATAAAAATTGAAATCGAAATCGCATTTGGAAATGCCTGTGGGCGCGTAGCGGTCACCGGCAAGGAACTAGTCTTATGTATATATGAGAGTTTCAATCAAGAAAATAAATCGATTATCGTAATCGAGCTCGAAATCAGATAAAGAAGGATAGATGGCCGCGTAGCGGCCACCACCTGAACTAGTTCCATAAAACGCAGATTCGATTACTGTCATTCGTTATTCGTTGGCTACCGCAGGCGCGTCCCATATTTAACCTATAACGACACAAAAATACAAAAACTGAGTTTTTGTAGAAAACAAGAACTTCGAAAAGTCTCTATAGATTCATTTGAATTCCATATCTAAGCGTTGGTCAGATGGGACAAAAGTATTGAAATGAAGAATAAGAGTACAAGTGGTTTTCTCTACTGTACGTCTTATACCAAAAACAGAACCAGGACTTCCGTACTTGACGCGGTTGTTTTGAGGTTACAGGAAACCGCCCTGTAACACCCACAGTTGTATTTTTGTGTCATTGCATCCTTTCGTGAAAGTCTTAGTTAGTTTAATTGAGAACCCGGGAATTATTTAGTTTTCAACGCTGAAGACATTCCTTCGGTGAAAGGCTTAGTATACTGAAAGAACTTCAAATTCAAATGATTACGTTTTCAACTGTTATATTTTCTACCTCTGTGGAGTAGAAACATAAATGCGTTCGTACAATTTCGAGGCCACTTTTGTTTGTTTACTTATATATGTCTCACGCGCAACAGTGGACATTCCACATATACAAAACTGCCCACGAGTCCCATACATGTATATACGTGAGATACTAACACAAGAGAGTGTCCACAGAAAGTTTGCGCCGAAGAAGAAAAAAGTTCACTATTGTTTTTAACAATAATGGAGTGTCATCACTGAACTCGTTTGCGGAGACTCGAGAAACCATGTTAAACTGAGCATATAAAAAAGTTCAGCGCTCTAAAAGCGATAGTTTGTAAATACTTTGAAATTGAATTTTCAAACAGTGTTTCTAGCTGTATAGTCATGCGGTGGGCCGTTATCGTCAGAAAGTTGGTGCCGGTTGGAATTTGAAGGGATACACACTTATCGAAGAGACACTACCGCATCTCCTCGTTTCGCAATCCCTCTCATTACACCTCCACCCTCTCAACCCTTTATTTTTCACACAAATGCCAGGAATATGGCAAACCTACCTTCTTCTGTGCTTCAGCTCGATTGATAATATCACGTTCAGCGTTTTCTCGCAGCCGTTGATCAAAACCAGTTTGGTCACGAGGTAAATATCCAATCCAGGCAAAATCCGCCTCAATATACAGGAGTATAAGAGCTTCGACTTCACAATTACCAGGCTGGCGATTCGTTGATAATTGTATGTAGCCAGCAAATCCACTCAATATGAACTCCCTCATTGCATCGAGCTCCTCACACTTAGTAAAATGAAAGATGACTGACCTTGAATTTTTTGGATTAGGCAAATCGAGCTGGTGGACTAAAAATTCTGGAATGAATTGGATTGCTATTCGCGTTGGCCAAGATTTACCTCGCTTCTCTAGATCATCTACCATAACATGTGTTGATATACAGCCGAAAATTTGCCTCTGCCCTGGTCGGCATACTTCGGAATTTCCACAATTCACAGACCACTCCACTTGCCCACACCAAATTATCAGCGATGAAGCTCGCACATCATTCTGTATCGTGTGTGCTTGTGTCTGTGATGTTTGCGAATGTCCAGAGACTGTTCTTGGGTAATCATTGCCTGTTAATTCTCTGAGTCCCTGAAAGTACAAAAGTTTCCAGTGTTTTTTCCCATTTTACGTGATTGGAGGTAGAACATTTCTTAAATTTTGAATTGAAAAAAAAAACTTGAGACTTTTTTTTTGGGGGGGAAATGTCTATATATATATATGGGGCATTCCAGGCCAAATTTACCACTTTGAAACCTGACCTCGTCTAATTCAGTCCATACATTTTTTCTCAATCAATGCTTCCCACGCGGCAGACTCGAGTTCGATTCCTGAGATTACACTACAATGGACTTCCCATAACTTTCCAATGCGGGGCTGAGATTTCCGCGTGCGGATAGTTACACATTACCCCCTCTACGCTCGCAATAGGCGTGCCCACAGAAAGAGAGAGAGAATACATCGCCTATGAGGCCACGCGCGACGGCCATACCCCTCACGCGCAGTTCTCAAGGTCACGTATAGTGGGGACGCATTCCCCTCTCCTCGCTTGCGCTGGCAGATTGGAGAATTATGAAAAGTCTACTGCTGCGATTTTCTAACTAGAATAAAATTCTTGATTATTTGGCTGGAATGGACTTACTTCATTCAGTTCCAGAACAAATCGTTTCTGTTGGCCAGGATCCATGTGTCCTCCGAGCCGTCGACAAAATCTCTCCTGATCATTCGGTATAATTCCCAGGTAAGTATCAGACTCAACTATGTAAAACATTAGAACAAGTCGAATTCCACATTGGGAAAGCGCTGGATATGATTCAAATTCTACACAGCCAACGTAACCACCATCAGACTTCATCATGTCTGTTAATAAGTCAGTAGACTTGCATGGAATCATGTGAAATACCACTGTTTTTGATGTTTTCAAACTCGCGTCACTAAAATCTTGACTCAATGCTTTTGGAAATACTCTCAATTGTAATGAAGGTGGCCACAAATCGGATTTAAATTGTGATCCAACATTTTCACTATTTTCAGATATTTCACATGCAATTTGTGTTACCTCCCCTGATGTTTTCCGTTGTAATATACCGTGCCAAATTTTTCGACCGGATAAATTAATTGGAATACCATCGGTAATGTTTTCCGATTTTTTGATAGAATTATTACTCATTTTCTTCATTTAATCCGAACAAATAAATAGCATTGTCAAATGAAAAATTGTCGATGAAATGCAAACTGTAACACTTTTTCAATGGGCCTCAGTGGAAGTTCGAGCGACGTTAGGTGTCTCGTGGCAAATTTAAGACTAGTATTATTTGAGACAATAGTGTTGGCTTTAGGATAAATAAGCCTAGGTGGTGAAATAAGGCTGAGAGTGTCGAATACTTGTTCATCAATGATTAGCATCTATCGTAAATTTTTGGCCCCTGTATATCAAGTGTTTATAATCGATGGATTCAAAGTTGTGACAATAGACTAAGCCCTAACACCACTAATATTGACAACACTCTCGCAAAGCATTTTCTTTTTCCAATCAAATTTCGAAAAAAAAAAAATCATGAATTGAATTTTGAATTACTTTCCGGTGATCCCCCAAGGACATTCCATTTATGAGGGACTTATTTTTTTAGGAATTGTTATGTGGAGTTTGGTTGTAACTTAGTTCATTCCAATTTATATTGCGATTATCTCAGTTTTATCTAGATAACTAAGTATTGTTGCAGATTTTAACTCAGTTATTTAGATGGCTTTGCACATTAAATGTTTTAAAATGATAGTATCTTCATGTTTCCCCCTGAATCGTTTTGGGATGTTTTCAAATGGCGCGCGCTCCATTATTCTCTCTTCCCTTCCCTTTGGTCCATATCTTTATTGTAAACAAAAATGACAAATCAAATTCCAGTGTTCCCAAATCACCGCGGAACTTCTCCTATTGCACAACCGCCATCTTTCTCCTCCAAGCTTCCAACAAACCACGTGGTCTTACTGTAATCCCGCACTTGCATGTTTAAACAAAAAAATTGCATGTATATAGTTCGCTATTCTCTAATGAAGAACGATATTAATTTTAAAAAAATTCGTTGTTATTATTATTAATTATCGAATATTTGAAACGATCGTTTTTTTTCAAACCACCAGAGAACAGCTGTAGAGTGACGAAAGTACCTATCAGCAACAACCAATCACACGTTGTCTTCAATGTGACTGAATTAACGAATTTTCTATTATTGGTTAAAAAATATTGAAGAATTACCATGGGTTTCATGGGAAATAGTATTTGATAGGTTATAATGAATTGAATGATGAGGAAAGTTCGTGAATTTCGGCTACATGTAAGTTTGACCAACATACCGATTCATTTGGCGGGAAAAGTTGATACATTTTTTGTAGCGGAGGTCCCCTCGAGGAGGACCCCAGCCCCCTGGCCGGCCGGGTCACAAACTAAGATGCGATCAGTGCACTGTATCTCGTGAATGAAGTGAGATGAATTTTTTTTAGTATTTTCCCCGTATTCATAATCATAATCAAATCTTGGCGCCAAAGGAATCGGTATTTTATATAATTGACTGATGTTGAATATATTTCAAATTATTCTCCGTGTGTTTTCGGATATGTTCGTATAGTGTGCGCAGAACAGCTGCGCGCGTGACTGCTTTGTCGCTAACTGTCAGAAATCCGTTGGACTCGAGCAGCCAGCTTTGCCAACCATACCATTATGATGGTGTTTATATCATGAAAGTAGGCCCCATACCATATACCACGATGACGGTCATGGTATAATGGTATACTTTTTTTTGCAGAAAATGAGGGAGCAATATGTTTGAAGAAATATTTTTTACATAACTTTATTCAGAAAAATTCCATAGTCATATTCCCGTCGATTTTGGGTCGAAAAAGTGAAATTATTTTTTTTTCGATTCTAGCCAAATTTAACATTGGGACCTTATGGGGAGGCAAACTTAAATTTTTTAAAATTTAATTTTTGGCCCCGTGTGCGTTGATACTATCCAATGGGAACCCCTAGAAGATGTTTCCGTCGAATTTGGGTCGAAAAAGTCAAATTAATTTTTTTCGATTTTGGCCAAATTTAACATTGGGACCTTATGGGGAGGCAAACTTAAATTTTCTAAAATTTAATTTTTGGCCCCGTGTGCGTTGATACTATCCAATAGGAACCCGTAGAAGATATTTCCGTCGAATTTGGGTCGAAAAAGTCAAATTAATTTTTTTCGATTTTGGCCAAATTTAACATTGGGACCTTATGGGGAGGCAAACTTAAATTTTTTAAAATTTAATTTTTGGCCCCGTGTGCGTTGATACTATCCAATGGGAACCCGTAGAAGATATTTCCGTCGAATTTGGGTCGAAAACGTCAAATTAATTTTTTTCGATTTTGGCCAAATTTAACATTGGGACCTTATGGGGAGGCAAACTTAAATTTTTTAAAATTTAATTTTCGGTCCCGTGTGCGTTGATACTATCCAATGGGAACCCCTAGAAGATATTTCCGTCGAATTTGGGTCGAAAAAGTCAAATTAATTTTTTTCGATTTTGGCCAAATTTAACATTGGGACCTTATGGGGAGGCAAACTTAAATTTTTTAAAATTTAATTTTTGGCCCCGTGTGCGTTGATACTATCCAATGGGAACCCCTAGAAGATGTTTCCGTCGAATTTGGGTCGAAAAAGTCAAATTAATTTTTTTCGATTTTGGCCAAATTTAACATTGGGACCTTATGGGGAGGCAAACTTAAATTTTCTAAAATTTAATTTTTGGCCCCGTGTGCGTTGATACTATCCAATAGGAACCCGTAGAAGATATTTCCGTCGAATTTGGGTCGAAAAAGTCAAATTAATTTTTTTCGATTTTGGCCAAATTTAACATTGGGACCTTATGGGGAGGCAAACTTAAATTTTTTAAAATTTAATTTTTGGCCCCGTGTGCGTTGATACTATCCAATGGGAACCCGTAGAAGATATTTCCGTCGAATTTGGGTCGAAAACGTCAAATTAATTTTTTTCGATTTTGGCCAAATTTAACATTGGGACCTTATGGGGAGGCAAACTTAAATTTTTTAAAATTTAATTTTCGGTCCCGTGTGCGTTGATACTATCCAATGGGAACCCCTAGAAGATATTTCCGTCGAATTTGGGTCGAAAAAGTCAAATTAATTTTTTTCGATTTTGGCCAAATTTAACATTGGGACCTTATGGGGAGGCAAACTTAAATTTTCTAAAATTTAATTTTTGGCCCCGTGTGCGTTGATACTATCCAATAGGAACCCGTAGAAGATATTTCCGTCGAATTTGGGTCGAAAAAGTCAAATTAATTTTTTTCGATTTTGGCCAAATTTAACATTGGGACCTTATGGGGAGGCAAACTTAAATTTTTTAAAATTTAATTTTTGGCCCCGTGTGCGTTGATACTATCCAATGGGAACCCCTAGAAGATATTTCCGTCGAATTTGGGTCGAAAAAGTCAAATTAATTTTTTTCGATTTTGGCCAAATTTAACATTGGGACCTTATGGGGAGGCAAACTTAAATTTTTTAAAATTTAATTTTTGGCCCCGTGTGCGTTGATACTATCCAATGGGAACCCCTAGAAGATGTTTCCGTCGAATTTGGGTCGAAAAAGTCAAATTAATTTTTTTCGATTTTGGCCAAATTTAACATTGGGACCTTATGGGGAGGCAAACTTAAATTTTCTAAAATTTAATTTTTGGCCCCGTGTGCGTTGATACTATCCAATAGGAACCCGTAGAAGATATTTCCGTCGAATTTGGGTCGAAAAAGTCAAATTAATTTTTTTCGATTTTGGCCAAATTTAACATTGGGACCTTATGGGGAGGCAAACTTAAATTTTTTAAAATTTAATTTTTGGCCCCGTGTGCGTTGATACTATCCAATGGGAACCCGTAGAAGATATTTCCGTCGAATTTGGGTCGAAAACGTCAAATTAATTTTTTTCGATTTTGGCCAAATTTAACATTGGGACCTTATGGGGAGGCAAACTTAAATTTTTTAAAATTTAATTTTCGGTCCCGTGTGCGTTGATACTATCCAATGGGAACCCCTAGAAGATATTTCCGTCGAATTTGGGTCGAAAAAGTCAAATTAATTTTTTTCGATTTTGGCCAAATTTAACATTGGGACCTTATGGGGAGGCAAACTTAAATTTTTTAAAATTTAATTTTTGGCCCCGTGTGCGTTGATACTATCCAATGGGAACCCCTAGAAGATATTTCCGTCGAATTTGGGTCGAAAAAGTCAAATTAATTTTTTTCGATTTTGGCCAAATTTAACATTGGGACCTTATGGGGAGGCAAACTTAAATTTTTTAAAATTTAATTTTTGGCCCCGTGTGCGTTGATACTATCCAATAGGAACCCGTAGAAGATATTTCCGTCGAATTTGGGTCGAAAAAGTCAAATTAATTTTTTTCGATTTTGGCCAAATTTAACATTGGGACCTTATGGGGAGGCAAACTTAAATTTTTTAAAATTTAATTTTTGGCCCCGTGTGCGTTGATACTATCCAATGGGAACCCGTAGAAGATATTTCCGTCGAATTTGGGTCGAAAAAGTCAAATTAATTTTTTTCGATTTTGGCCAAATTTAACATTGGGACCTTATGGGGAGGCAAACTTAAATTTTTTAAAATTTAATTTTCGGTCCCGTGTGCGTTGATACTATCCAATGGGAACCCCTAGAAGATATTTCCGTCGAATTTGGGTCGAAAAAGTCAAATTAATTTTTTTCGATTTTGGCCAAATTTAACATTGGGACCTTATGGGGAGGCAAACTTAAATTTTTTAAAATTTAATTTTTGGCCCCGTGTGCGTTGATACTATCCAATGGGAACCCCTAGAAGATATTTCCGTCGAATTTGGGTCGAAAAAGTCAAATTAATTTTTTTCGATTTTGGCCAAATTTAACATTGGGACCTTATGGGGAGGCAAACTTAAATTTTTTAAAATTTAATTTTTGGCCCCGTGTGCGTTGATACTATCCAATGGGAACCCCTAGAAGATATTTCCGTCGAATTTGGGTCGAAAAAGTCAAATTAATTTTTTTCGATTTTGGCCAAATTTAACATTGGGACCTTATGGGGAGGCAAACTTAAATTTTTTAAAATTTAATTTTTGGCCCCGTGTGCGTTGATACTATCCAATGGGAACCCCTAGAAGATATTTCCGTCGAATTTGGGTCGAAAAAGTCAAATTAATTTTTTTCGATTTTGGCCAAATTTAACATTGGGACCTTATGGGGAGGCAAACTTAAATTTTTTAAAATTTAATTTTTGGCCCCGTGTGCGTTGATACTATCCAATGGGAACCCCTAGAAGATATTTCCGTCGAATTTGGGTCGAAAAAGTCAAATTAATTTTTTTCGATTTTGGCCAAATTTAACATTGGGACCTTATGGGGAGGCAAACTTAAATTTTTTAAAATTTAATTTTCGGTCCCGTGTGCGTTGATACTATCCAATGGGAACCCCTAGAAGATATTTCCGTCGAATTTGGGTCGAAAAAGTCAAATTAATTTTTTTCGATTTTGGCCAAATTTAACATTGGGACCTTATGGGGAGGCAAACTTAAATTTTTTAAAATTTAATTTTTGGCCCCGTGTGCGTTGATACTATCCAATGGGAACCCCTAGAAGATATTTCCGTCGAATTTGGGTCGAAAAAGTCAAATTAATTTTTTTCGATTTTGGCCAAATTTAACATTGGGACCTTATGGGGAGGCAAACTTAAATTTTTTAAAATTTAATTTTTGGCCCCGTGTGCGTTGATACTATCCAATGGGAACCCGTAGAAGATATTTCCGTCGAATTTGGGTCGAAAAAGTCAAATTAATTTTTTTCGATTTTGGCCAAATTTAACATTGGGACCTTATGGGGAGGCAAACTTAAATTTTTTAAAATTTAATTTTTGGCCCCGTGTGCGTTGATACTATCCAATGGGAACCCGTAGAAGATATTTCCGTCGAATTTGGGTCGAAAAAGTCAAATTAATTTTTTTCGATTTTGGCCAAATTTAACATTGGGACCTTATGGGGAGGCAAACTTAAATTTTTTAAAATTTAATTTTCGGTCCCGTGTGCGTTGATACTATCCAATGGGAACCCCTAGAAGATATTTCCGTCGAATTTGGGTCGAAAAAGTCAAATTAATTTTTTTCGATTTTGGCCAAATTTAACATTGGGACCTTATGGGGAGGCAAACTTAAATTTTTTAAAATTTAATTTTTGGCCCCGTGTGCGTTGATACTATCCAATGGGAACCCCTAGAAGATATTTCCGTCGAATTTGGGTCGAAAAAGTCAAATTAATTTTTTTCGATTTTGGCCAAATTTAACATTGGGACCTTATGGGGAGGCAAACTTAAATTTTTTAAAATTTAATTTTCGGTCCCGTGTGCGTTGATACTATCCAATGGGAACCCCTAGAAGATATTTCCGTCGAATTTGGGTCGAAAAAGTCAAATTAATTTTTTTCGATTTTGGCCAAATTTAACATTGGGACCTTATGGGGAGGCAAACTTAAATTTTTTAAAATTTAATTTTTGGTCCCCGTGTGCGTTGATACTATCCAATGGGAACCCCTAGAAGATATTTCCGTCGAATTTGGGTCGAAAAAGTCAAATTAATTTTTTTCGATTTTGGCCAAATTTAACATTGGGACCTTATGGGGAGGCAAACTTAAATTTTTTAAAATTTAATTTTCGGTCCCGTGTGCGTTGATACTATCCAATGGGAACCCCTAGAAGATATTTCCGTCGAATTTGGGTCGAAAAAGTCAAATTAATTTTTTTCGATTTTGGCCAAATTTAACATTGGGACCTTATGGGGAGGCAAACTTAAATTTTTTAAAATTTAATTTTTGGCCCCGTGTGCGTTGATACTATCCAATGGGAACCCCTAGAAGATATTTCCGTCGAATTTGGGTCGAAAAAGTCAAATTAATTTTTTTCGATTTTGGCCAAATTTAACATTGGGACCTTATGGGGAGGCAAACTTAAATTTTTTAAAATTTAATTTTGGTCCCGTGTGCGTTGATACTATCCAATGGGAACCCCTAGAAGATATTTCCGTCGAATTTGGGTCGAAAAAGTCAAATTAATTTTTTTCGATTTTGGCCAAATTTAACATTGGGACCTTATGGGGAGGCAAACTTAAATTTTTTAAAATTTAATTTTTGGCCCCGTGTGCGTTGATACTATCCAATGGGAACCCCGTAGAAGATATTTCCGTCGAATTTGGGTCGAAAAAGTCAAATTAATTTTTTTCGATTTTGGCCAAATTTAACATTGGGACCTTATGGGGAGGCAAACTTAAATTTTTTAAAATTTAATTTTTGGCCCCGTGTGCGTTGATACTATCCAATGGGAACCCCTAGAAGATATTTCCGTCGAATTTGGGTCGAAAAAGTCAAATTAATTTTTTTCGATTTTGGCCAAATTTAACATTGGGACCTTATGGGGAGGCAAACTTAAATTTTTTAAAATTTAATTTTTGGCCCCGTGTGCGTTGATACTATCCAATGGGAACCCCTAGAAGATATTTCCGTCGAATTTGGGTCGAAAAAGTCAAATTAATTTTTTTCGATTTTGGCCAAATTTAACATTGGGACCTTATGGGGAGGCAAACTTAAATTTTTTAAAATTTAATTTTTGGCCCCGTGTGCGTTGATACTATCCAATGGGAACCCCTAGAAGATATTTCCGTCGAATTTGGGTCGAAAAAGTCAAATTAATTTTTTTCGATTTTGGCCAAATTTAACATTGGGACCTTATGGGGAGGCAAACTTAAATTTTTTAAAATTTAATTTTTGGTCCCGTGTGCGTTGATACTATCCAATGGGAACCCCTAGAAGATATTTCCGTCGAATTTGGGTCGAAAAAGTCAAATTAATTTTTTTCGATTTTGGCCAAATTTAACATTGGGACCTTATGGGGAGGCAAACTTAAATTTTTTAAAATTTAATTTTTGGCCCCGTGTGCGTTGATACTATCCAATGGGAACCCCTAGAAGATATTTCCGTCGAATTTGGGTCGAAAAAGTCAAATTAATTTTTTTCGATTTTGGCCAAATTTAACATTGGGACCTTATGGGGAGGCAAACTTAAATTTTTTAAAATTTAATTTTTGGCCCCGTGTGCGTTGATACTATCCAATGGGAACCCCTAGAAGATATTTCCGTCGAATTTGGGTCGAAAAAGTCAAATTAATTTTTTTCGATTTTGGCCAAATTTAACATTGGGACCTTATGGGGAGGCAAACTTAAATTTTTTAAAATTTAATTTTTGGCCCCGTGTGCGTTGATACTATCCAATGGGAACCCCTAGAAGATATTTCCGTCGAATTTGGGTCGAAAAAGTCAAATTAATTTTTTTCGATTTTGGCCAAATTTAACATTGGGACCTTATGGGGAGGCAAACTTAAATTTTTTAAAATTTAATTTTTGGTCCCCGTGTGCGTTGATACTATCCAATGGGAACCCCTAGAAGATATTTCCGTCGAATTTGGGTCGAAAAAGTCAAATTAATTTTTTTCGATTTTGGCCAAATTTAACATTGGGACCTTATGGGGAGGCAAACTTAAATTTTTTAAAATTTAATTTTTGGCCCCGTGTGCGTTGATACTATCCAATGGGAACCCCTAGAAGATATTTCCGTCGAATTTGGGTCGAAAAAGTCAAATTAATTTTTTTCGATTTTGGCCAAATTTAACATTGGGACCTTATGGGGAGGCAAACTTAAATTTTTTAAAATTTAATTTTTGGCCCCGTGTGCGTTGATACTATCCAATGGGAACCCCTAGAAGATATTTCCGTCGAATTTGGGTCGAAAAAGTCAAATTAATTTTTTTCGATTTTGGCCAAATTTAACATTGGGACCTTATGGGGAGGCAAACTTAAATTTTTTAAAATTTAATTTTTGGCCCCGTGTGCGTTGATACTATCCAATGGGAACCCCTAGAAGATATTTCCGTCGAATTTGGGTCGAAAAAGTCAAATTAATTTTTTTCGATTTTGGCCAAATTTAACATTGGGACCTTATGGGGAGGCAAACTTAAATTTTTTAAAATTTAATTTTTGGCCCCGTGTGCGTTGATACTATCCAATGGGAACCCCTAGAAGATATTTCCGTCGAATTTGGGTCGAAAAAGTCAAATTAATTTTTTTCGATTTTGGCCAAATTTAACATTGGGACCTTATGGGGAGGCAAACTTAAATTTTTTAAAATTTAATTTTTGGCCCCGTGTGCGTTGATACTATCCAATGGGAACCCCTAGAAGATATTTCCGTCGAATTTGGGTCGAAAAAGTCAAATTAATTTTTTTCGATTTTGGCCAAATTTAACATTGGGACCTTATGGGGAGGCAAACTTAAATTTTTTAAAATTTAATTTTTGGTCCCGTGTGCGTTGATACTATCCAATGGGAACCCCTAGAAGATATTTCCGTCGAATTTGGGTCGAAAAAGTCAAATTAATTTTTTTCGATTTTGGCCAAATTTAACATTGGGACCTTATGGGGAGGCAAACTTAAATTTTTTAAAATTTAATTTTTGGCCCCGTGTGCGTTGATACTATCCAATGGGAACCCCTAGAAGATATTTCCGTCGAATTTGGGTCGAAAAAGTCAAATTAATTTTTTTCGATTTTGGCCAAATTTAACATTGGGACCTTATGGGGAGGCAAACTTAAATTTTTTAAAATTTAATTTTTGGCCCCGTGTGCGTTGATACTATCCAATGGGAACCCCTAGAAGATATTTCCGTCGAATTTGGGTCGAAAAAGTCAAATTAATTTTTTTCGATTTTGGCCAAATTTAACATTGGGACCTTATGGGGAGGCAAACTTAAATTTTTTAAAATTTAATTTTTGGTCCCGTGTGCGTTGATACTATCCAATGGGAACCCCTAGAAGATATTTCCGTCGAATTTGGGTCGAAAAAGTCAAATTAATTTTTTTCGATTTTGGCCAAATTTAACATTGGGACCTTATGGGGAGGCAAACTTAAATTTTTTAAAATTTAATTTTTGGCCCCGTGTGCGTTGATACTATCCAATGGGAACCCCTAGAAGATATTTCCGTCGAATTTGGGTCGAAAAAGTCAAATTAATTTTTTTCGATTTTGGCCAAATTTAACATTGGGACCTTATGGGGAGGCAAACTTAAATTTTTTAAAATTTAATTTTTGGCCCCGTGTGCGTTGATACTATCCAATGGGAACCCCTAGAAGATATTTCCGTCGAATTTGGGTCGAAAAAGTCAAATTAATTTTTTTCGATTTTGGCCAAATTTAACATTGGGACCTTATGGGGAGGCAAACTTAAATTTTTTAAAATTTAATTTTTGGCCCCGTGTGCGTTGATACTATCCAATGG
This sequence comes from Asobara japonica, assembly GCA_026005395.1. Taxonomy (NCBI): domain Eukaryota; kingdom Metazoa; phylum Arthropoda; class Insecta; order Hymenoptera; family Braconidae; genus Asobara; species Asobara japonica. Next base: position 1,564,368 of record BQMI01000151.1, on the reverse strand, counting down.
GAACCCCTAGAAGATATTTCCGTCGAATTTGGGTCGAAAAAGTCAAATTAATTTTTTTCGATTTTGGCCAAATTTAACATTGGGACCTTATGGGGAGGCAAACTTAAATTTTTTAAAATTTAATTTTTGGCCCCGTGTGCGTTGATACTATCCAATGGGAACCCCTAGAAGATATTTCCGTCGAATTTGGGTCGAAAAAGTCAAATTAATTTTTTTCGATTTTGGCCAAATTTAACATTGGGACCTTATGGGGAGGCAAACTTAAATTTTTTAAAATTTAATTTTTGGCCCCGTGTGCGTTGATACTATCCAATGGGAACCCCTAGAAGATATTTCCGTCGAATTTGGGTCGAAAAAGTCAAATTAATTTTTTTCGATTTTGGCCAAATTTAACATTGGGACCTTATGGGGAGGCAAACTTAAATTTTTTAAAATTTAATTTTTGGCCCGTGTGCGTTGATACTATCCAATGGGAACCCCTAGAAGATATTTCCGTCGAATTTGGGTCGAAAAAGTCAAATTAATTTTTTTCGATTTTGGCCAAATTTAACATTGGGACCTTATGGGGAGGCAAACTTAAATTTTTTAAAATTTAATTTTTGGTCCCGTGTGCGTTGATACTATCCAATGGGAACCCCTAGAAGATATTTCCGTCGAATTTGGGTCGAAAAAGTCAAATTAATTTTTTTCGATTTTGGCCAAATTTAACATTGGGACCTTATGGGGAGGCAAACTTAAATTTTTTAAAATTTAATTTTTGGCCCCGTGTGCGTTGATACTATCCAATGGGAACCCCTAGAAGATATTTCCGTCGAATTTGGGTCGAAAAAGTCAAATTAATTTTTTTCGATTTTGGCCAAATTTAACATTGGGACCTTATGGGGAGGCAAACTTAAATTTTTTAAAATTTAATTTTTGGCCCCGTGTGCGTTGATACTATCCAATGGGAACCCCTAGAAGATATTTCCGTCGAATTTGGGTCGAAAAAGTCAAATTAATTTTTTTCGATTTTGGCCAAATTTAACATTGGGACCTTATGGGGAGGCAAACTTAAATTTTTTAAAATTTAATTTTTGGTCCCGTGTGCGTTGATACTATCCAATGGGAACCCCTAGAAGATATTTCCGTCGAATTTGGGTCGAAAAAGTCAAATTAATTTTTTTCGATTTTGGCCAAATTTAACATTGGGACCTTATGGGGAGGCAAACTTAAATTTTTTAAAATTTAATTTTTGGTCCCGTGTGCGTTGATACTATCCAATGGGAACCCCTAGAAGATATTTCCGTCGAATTTGGGTCGAAAAAGTCAAATTAATTTTTTTCGATTTTGGCCAAATTTAACATTGGGACCTTATGGGGAGGCAAACTTAAATTTTTTAAAATTTAATTTTTGGCCCCGTGTGCGTTGATACTATCCAATGGGAACCCCTAGAAGATATTTCCGTCGAATTTGGGTCGAAAAAGTCAAATTAATTTTTTTCGATTTTGGCCAAATTTAACATTGGGACCTTATGGGGAGGCAAACTTAAATTTTTTAAAATTTAATTTTTGGCCCCGTGTGCGTTGATACTATCCAATGGGAACCCCTAGAAGATATTTCCGTCGAATTTGGGTCGAAAAAGTCAAATTAATTTTTTTCGATTTTGGCCAAATTTAACATTGGGACCTTATGGGGAGGCAAACTTAAATTTTTTAAAATTTAATTTTTGGCCCCGTGTGCGTTGATACTATCCAATGGGAACCCCTAGAAGATATTTCCGTCGAATTTGGGTCGAAAAAGTCAAATTAATTTTTTTCGATTTTGGCCAAATTTAACATTGGGACCTTATGGGGAGGCAAACTTAAATTTTTTAAAATTTAATTTTTGGCCCCGTGTGCGTTGATACTATCCAATGGGAACCCCTAGAAGATATTTCCGTCGAATTTGGGTCGAAAAAGTCAAATTAATTTTTTTCGATTTTGGCCAAATTTAACATTGGGACCTTATGGGGAGGCAAACTTAAATTTTTTAAAATTTAATTTTTGGCCCCGTGTGCGTTGATACTATCCAATGGGAACCCCTAGAAGATATTTCCGTCGAATTTGGGTCGAAAAAGTCAAATTAATTTTTTTCGATTTTGGCCAAATTTAACATTGGGACCTTATGGGGAGGCAAACTTAAATTTTTTAAAATTTAATTTTTGGCCCCGTGTGCGTTGATACTATCCAATGGGAACCCCTAGAAGATATTTCCGTCGAATTTGGGTCGAAAAAGTCAAATTAATTTTTTTCGATTTTGGCCAAATTTAACATTGGGACCTTATGGGGAGGCAAACTTAAATTTTTTAAAATTTAATTTTTGGTCCCCGTGTGCGTTGATACTATCCAATGGGAACCCCTAGAAGATATTTCCGTCGAATTTGGGTCGAAAAAGTCAAATTAATTTTTTTCGATTTTGGCCAAATTTAACATTGGGACCTTATGGGGAGGCAAACTTAAATTTTTTAAAATTTAATTTTTGGCCCCGTGTGCGTTGATACTATCCAATGGGAACCCCTAGAAGATATTTCCGTCGAATTTGGGTCGAAAAAGTCAAATTAATTTTTTTCGATTTTGGCCAAATTTAACATTGGGACCTTATGGGGAGGCAAACTTAAATTTTTTAAAATTTAATTTTTGGTCCCCGTGTGCGTTGATACTATCCAATGGGAACCCCTAGAAGATATTTCCGTCGAATTTGGGTCGAAAAAGTCAAATTAATTTTTTTCGATTTTGGCCAAATTTAACATTGGGACCTTATGGGGAGGCAAACTTAAATTTTTTAAAATTTAATTTTTGGCCCCGTGTGCGTTGATACTATCCAATGGGAACCCCTAGAAGATATTTCCGTCGAATTTGGGTCGAAAAAGTCAAATTAATTTTTTTCGATTTTGGCCAAATTTAACATTGGGACCTTATGGGGAGGCAAACTTAAATTTTTTAAAATTTAATTTTTGGCCCCGTGTGCGTTGATACTATCCAATGGGAACCCCTAGAAGATATTTCCGTCGAATTTGGGTCGAAAAAGTCAAATTAATTTTTTTCGATTTTGGCCAAATTTAACATTGGGACCTTATGGGGAGGCAAACTTAAATTTTTTAAAATTTAATTTTTGGCCCCGTGTGCGTTGATACTATCCAATGGGAACCCCTAGAAGATATTTCCGTCGAATTTGGGTCGAAAAAGTCAAATTAATTTTTTTCGATTTTGGCCAAATTTAACATTGGGACCTTATGGGGAGGCAAACTTAAATTTTTTAAAATTTAATTTTTGGTCCCGTGTGCGTTGATACTATCCAATGGGAACCCCTAGAAGATATTTCCGTCGAATTTGGGTCGAAAAAGTCAAATTAATTTTTTTCGATTTTGGCCAAATTTAACATTGGGACCTTATGGGGAGGCAAACTTAAATTTTTTAAAATTTAATTTTTGGCCCCGTGTGCGTTGATACTATCCAATGGGAACCCCTAGAAGATATTTCCGTCGAATTTGGGTCGAAAAAGTCAAATTAATTTTTTTCGATTTTGGCCAAATTTAACATTGGGACCTTATGGGGAGGCAAACTTAAATTTTTTAAAATTTAATTTTTGGCCCCGTGTGCGTTGATACTATCCAATGGGAACCCCTAGAAGATATTTCCGTCGAATTTGGGTCGAAAAAGTCAAATTAATTTTTTTCGATTTTGGCCAAATTTAACATTGGGACCTTATGGGGAGGCAAACTTAAATTTTTTAAAATTTAATTTTTGGCCCCGTGTGCGTTGATACTATCCAATGGGAACCCCTAGAAGATATTTCCGTCGAATTTGGGTCGAAAAAGTCAAATTAATTTTTTTCGATTTTGGCCAAATTTAACATTGGGACCTTATGGGGAGGCAAACTTAAATTTTTTAAAATTTAATTTTTGGCCCCGTGTGCGTTGATACTATCCAATGGGAACCCCTAGAAGATATTTCCGTCGAATTTGGGTCGAAAAAGTCAAATTAATTTTTTTCGATTTTGGCCAAATTTAACATTGGGACCTTATGGGGAGGCAAACTTAAATTTTTTAAAATTTAATTTTTGGCCCCGTGTGCGTTGATACTATCCAATGGGAACCCCTAGAAGATATTTCCGTCGAATTTGGGTCGAAAAAGTCAAATTAATTTTTTTCGATTTTGGCCAAATTTAACATTGGGACCTTATGGGGAGGCAAACTTAAATTTTTTAAAATTTAATTTTTGGTCCCCGTGTGCGTTGATACTATCCAATGGGAACCCCTAGAAGATATTTCCGTCGAATTTGGGTCGAAAAAGTCAAATTAATTTTTTTCGATTTTGGCCAAATTTAACATTGGGACCTTATGGGGAGGCAAACTTAAATTTTTTAAAATTTAATTTTTGGTCCCGTGTGCGTTGATACTATCCAATGGGAACCCCTAGAAGATATTTCCGTCGAATTTGGGTCGAAAAAGTCAAATTAATTTTTTTCGATTTTGGCCAAATTTAACATTGGGACCTTATGGGGAGGCAAACTTAAATTTTTTAAAATTTAATTTTTGGCCCCGTGTGCGTTGATACTATCCAATGGGAACCCCTAGAAGATATTTCCGTCGAATTTGGGTCGAAAAAGTCAAATTAATTTTTTTCGATTTTGGCCAAATTTAACATTGGGACCTTATGGGGAGGCAAACTTAAATTTTTTAAAATTTAATTTTTGGTCCCGTGTGCGTTGATACTATCCAATGGGAACCCCTAGAAGATATTTCCGTCGAATTTGGGTCGAAAAAGTCAAATTAATTTTTTTCGATTTTGGCCAAATTTAACATTGGGACCTTATGGGGAGGCAAACTTAAATTTTTTAAAATTTAATTTTTGGTCCCGTGTGCGTTGATACTATCCAATGGGAACCCCTAGAAGATATTTCCGTCGAATTTGGGTCGAAAAAGTCAAATTAATTTTTTTCGATTTTGGCCAAATTTAACATTGGGACCTTATGGGGAGGCAAACTTAAATTTTTTAAAATTTAATTTTTGGTCCCGTGTGCGTTGATACTATCCAATGGGAACCCCTAGAAGATATTTCCGTCGAATTTGGGTCGAAAAAGTCAAATTAATTTTTTTCGATTTTGGCCAAATTTAACATTGGGACCTTATGGGGAGGCAAACTTAAATTTTTTAAAATTTAATTTTCGGTCCCGTGTGCGTTGATACTATCCAATGGGAACCCCTAGAAGATATTTCCGTCGAATTTGGGTCGAAAAAGTCAAATTAATTTTTTTCGATTTTGGCCAAATTTAACATTGGGACCTTATGGGGAGGCAAACTTAAATTTTTTAAAATTTAATTTTTCGGTCCCGTGTGCGTTGATACTATCCAATGGGAACCCCTAGAAGATATTTCCGTCGAATTTGGGTCGAAAAAGTCAAATTAATTTTTTTCGATTTTGGCCAAATTTAACATTGGGACCTTATGGGGAGGCAAACTTAAATTTTTTAAAATTTAATTTTTGGTCCCCGTGTGCGTTGATACTATCCAATGGGAACCCCTAGAAGATATTTCCGTCGAATTTGGGTCGAAAAAGTCAAATTAATTTTTTTCGATTTTGGCCAAATTTAACATTGGGACCTTATGGGGAGGCAAACTTAAATTTTTTAAAATTTAATTTTTGGTCCCCGTGTGCGTTGATACTATCCAATGGGAACCCCTAGAAGATATTTCCGTCGAATTTGGGTCGAAAAAGTCAAATTAATTTTTTTCGATTTTGGCCAAATTTAACATTGGGACCTTATGGGGAGGCAAACTTAAATTTTTTAAAATTTAATTTTTGGTCCCCGTGTGCGTTGATACTATCCAATGGGAACCCCTAGAAGATATTTCCGTCGAATTTGGGTCGAAAAAGTCAAATTAATTTTTTTCGATTTTGGCCAAATTTAACATTGGGACCTTATGGGGAGGCAAACTTAAATTTTTTAAAATTTAATTTTCGGTCCCGTGTGCGTTGATACTATCCAATGGGAACCCCTAGAAGATATTTCCGTCGAATTTGGGTCGAAAAAGTCAAATTAATTTTTTTCGATTTTGGCCAAATTTAACATTGGGACCTTATGGGGAGGCAAACTTAAATTTTTTAAAATTTAATTTTTGGCCCCGTGTGCGTTGATACTATCCAATGGGAACCCCTAGAAGATATTTCCGTCGAATTTGGGTCGAAAAAGTCAAATTAATTTTTTTCGATTTTGGCCAAATTTAACATTGGGACCTTATGGGGAGGCAAACTTAAATTTTTTAAAATTTAATTTTTGGCCCCGTGTGCGTTGATACTATCCAATGGGAACCCCTAGAAGATATTTCCGTCGAATTTGGGTCGAAAAAGTCAAATTAATTTTTTTCGATTTTGGCCAAATTTAACATTGGGACCTTATGGGGAGGCAAACTTAAATTTTTTAAAATTTAATTTTTGGCCCCGTGTGCGTTGATACTATCCAATGGGAACCCCTAGAAGATATTTCCGTCGAATTTGGGTCGAAAAAGTCAAATTAATTTTTTTCGATTTTGGCCAAATTTAACATTGGGACCTTATGGGGAGGCAAACTTAAATTTTTTAAAATTTAATTTTTGGTCCCGTGTGCGTTGATACTATCCAATAGGAACCCCTAGAAGATATTTCCGTCGAATTTGGCTCGAAAAAGTCAAATTAATTTTTTTCGATTTTGGCCAAATTTAACATTGGGACCTTATGGGGAGGCAAACTTAAATTTTTTAAAATTTAATTTTTAGTCCCGTGTGCGTTGATACTATCCAATGGGAACCCCTAGAAGATATTTCCGTCGAATTTGGGTCGAAAAAGTCAAATTAATTTTTTTCGATTTTGGCCAAATTTAACATTGGGACCTTATGGGGAGGCAAACTTAAATTTTTTAAAATTTAATTTTTCGGTCCCCGTGTGCGTTGATACTATCCAATGGGAACCCCTAGAAGATATTTCCGTCGAATTTGGGTCGAAAAAGTCAAATTAATTTTTTTCGATTTTGGCCAAATTTAACATTGGGACCTTATGGGGAGGCAAACTTAAATTTTTTAAAATTTAATTTTCGGTCCCGTGTGCGTTGATACTATCCAATGGGAACCCCTAGAAGATATTTCCGTCGAATTTGGGTCGAAAAAGTCAAATTAATTTTTTTCGATTTTGGCCAAATTTAACATTGGGACCTTATGGGGAGGCAAACTTAAATTTTTTAAAATTTAATTTTCGGTCCCCGTGTGCGTTGATACTATCCAATGGGAACCCCTAGAAGATATTTCCGTCGAATTTGGGTCGAAAAAGTCAAATTAATTTTTTTCGATTTTGGCCAAATTTAACATTGGGACCTTATGGGGAGGCAAACTTAAATTTTTTAAAATTTAATTTTTGGCCCCGTGTGCGTTGATACTATCCAATGGGAACCCCTAGAAGATATTTCCGTCGAATTTGGGTCGAAAAAGTCAAATTAATTTTTTTCGATTTTGGCCAAATTTAACATTGGGACCTTATGGGGAGGCAAACTTAAATTTTTTAAAATTTAATTTTTGGCCCCGTGTGCGTTGATACTATCCAATGGGAACCCCTAGAAGATATTTCCGTCGAATTTGGGTCGAAAAAGTCAAATTAATTTTTTTCGATTTTGGCCAAATTTAACATTGGGACCTTATGGGGAGGCAAACTTAAATTTTTTAAAATTTAATTTTTGGCCCCGTGTGCGTTGATACTATCCAATGGGAACCCCTAGAAGATATTTCCGTCGAATTTGGGTCGAAAAAGTCAAATTAATTTTTTTCGATTTTGGCCAAATTTAACATTGGGACCTTATGGGGAGGCAAACTTAAATTTTTTAAAATTTAATTTTTGGCCCCGTGTGCGTTGATACTATCCAATGGGAACCCGTAGAAGATATTTCCGTCGAATTTGGGTCGAAAAAGTCAAATTAATTTTTTTCGATTTTGGCCAAATTTAACATTGGGACCTTATGGGGAGGCAAACTTAAATTTTTTAAAATTTAATTTTTGGCCCCGTGTGCGTTGATACTATCCAATGGGAACCCCTAGAAGATATTTCCGTCGAATTTGGGTCGAAAAAGTCAAATTAATTTTTTTCGATTTTGGCCAAATTTAACATTGGGACCTTATGGGGAGGCAAACTTAAATTTTTTAAAATTTAATTTTTGGCCCCGTGTGCGTTGATACTATCCAATGGGAACCCCTAGAAGATATTTCCGTCGAATTTGGGTCGAAAAAGTCAAATTAATTTTTTTCGATTTTGGCCAAATTTAACATTGGGACCTTATGGGGAGGCAAACTTAAATTTTTTAAAATTTAATTTTTGGCCCCGTGTGCGTTGATACTATCCAATGGGAACCCCTAGAAGATATTTCCGTCGAATTTGGGTCGAAAAAGTCAAATTAATTTTTTTCGATTTTGGCCAAATTTAACATTGGGACCTTATGGGGAGGCAAACTTAAATTTTTTAAAATTTAATTTTTGGCCCCGTGTGCGTTGATACTATCCAATGGGAACCCCTAGAAGATATTTCCGTCGAATTTGGGTCGAAAAAGTCAAATTAATTTTTTTCGATTTTGGCCAAATTTAACATTGGGACCTTATGGGGAGGCAAACTTAAATTTTTTAAAATTTAATTTTTGGCCCCGTGTGCGTTGATACTATCCAATGGGAACCCCTAGAAGATATTTCCGTCGAATTTGGGTCGAAAAAGTCAAATTAATTTTTTTCGATTTTGGCCAAATTTAACATTGGGACCTTATGGGGAGGCAAACTTAAATTTTTTAAAATTTAATTTTTGGCCCCGTGTGCGTTGATACTATCCAATGGGAACCCCTAGAAGATATTTCCGTCGAATTTGGGTCGAAAAAGTCAAATTAATTTTTTTCGATTTTGGCCAAATTTAACATTGGGACCTTATGGGGAGGCAAACTTAAATTTTTTAAAATTTAATTTTCGGTCCCCGTGTGCGTTGATACTATCCAATGGGAACCCCTAGAAGATATTTCCGTCGAATTTGGGTCGAAAAAGTCAAATTAATTTTTTTCGATTTTGGCCAAATTTAACATTGGGACCTTATGGGGAGGCAAACTTAAATTTTTTAAAATTTAATTTTTGGCCCCGTGTGCGTTGATACTATCCAATGGGAACCCCGTAGAAGATATTTCCGTCGAATTTGGGTCGAAAAAGTCAAATTAATTTTTTTCGATTTTGGCCAAATTTAACATTGGGACCTTATGGGGAGGCAAACTTAAATTTTTTAAAATTTAATTTTTGGCCCCGTGTGCGTTGATACTATCCAATGGGAACCCCTAGAAGATATTTCCGTCGAATTTGGGTCGAAAAAGTCAAATTAATTTTTTTCGATTTTGGCCAAATTTAACATTGGGACCTTATGGGGAGGCAAACTTAAATTTTTTAAAATTTAATTTTCGGTCCCGTGTGCGTTGATACTATCCAATGGGAACCCCTAGAAGATATTTCCGTCGAATTTGGGTCGAAAAAGTCAAATTAATTTTTTTCGATTTTGGCCAAATTTAACATTGGGACCTTATGGGGAGGCAAACTTAAATTTTTTAAAATTTAATTTTCGGTCCCGTGTGCGTTGATACTATCCAATGGGAACCCCTAGAAGATATTTCCGTCGAATTTGGGTCGAAAAAGTCAAATTAATTTTTTTCGATTTTGGCCAAATTTAACATTGGGACCTTATGGGGAGGCAAACTTAAATTTTTTAAAATTTAATTTTCGGTCCCGTGTGCGTTGATACTATCCAATGGGAACCCCTAGAAGATATTTCCGTCGAATTTGGGTCGAAAAAGTCAAATTAATTTTTTTCGATTTTGGCCAAATTTAACATTGGGACCTTATGGGGAGGCAAACTTAAATTTTTTAAAATTTAATTTTGGCCCCGTGTGCGTTGATACTATCCAATGGGAACCCCTAGAAGATATTTCCGTCGAATTTGGGTCGAAAAAGTCAAATTAATTTTTTTCGATTTTGGCCAAATTTAACATTGGGACCTTATGGGGAGGCAAACTTAAATTTTTTAAAATTTAATTTTCGGTCCCGTGTGCGTTGATACTATCCAATGGGAACCCCTAGAAGATATTTCCGTCGAATTTGGGTCGAAAAAGTCAAATTAATTTTTTTCGATTTTGGCCAAATTTAACATTGGGACCTTATGGGGAGGCAAACTTAAATTTTTTAAAATTTAATTTTTGGTCCCCGTGTGCGTTGATACTATCCAATGGGAACCCCTAGAAGATATTTCCGTCGAATTTGGGTCGAAAAAGTCAAATTAATTTTTTTCGATTTTGGCCAAATTTAACATTGGGACCTTATGGGGAGGCAAACTTAAATTTTTTAAAATTTAATTTTTGGTCCCGTGTGCGTTGATACTATCCAATGGGAACCCCTAGAAGATATTTCCGTCGAATTTGGGTCGAAAAAGTCAAATTAATTTTTTTCGATTTTGGCCAAATTTAACATTGGGACCTTATGGGGAGGCAAACTTAAATTTTTTAAAATTTAATTTTTGGCCCCGTGTGCGTTGATACTATCCAATGGGAACCCCTAGAAGATATTTCCGTCGAATTTGGGTCGAAAAAGTCAAATTAATTTTTTTCGATTTTGGCCAAATTTAACATTGGGACCTTATGGGGAGGCAAACTTAAATTTTTTAAAATTTAATTTTTGGTCCCGTGTGCGTTGATACTATCCAATGGGAACCCCGTAGAAGATATTTCCGTCGAATTTGGGTCGAAAAAGTCAAATTAATTTTTTTCGATTTTGGCCAAATTTAACATTGGGACCTTATGGGGAGGCAAACTTAAATTTTTTAAAATTTAATTTTTGGTCCCCGTGTGCGTTGATACTATCCAATGGGAACCCCTAGAAGATATTTCCGTCGAATTTGGGTCGAAAAAGTCAAATTAATTTTTTTCGATTTTGGCCAAATTTAACATTGGGACCTTATGGGGAGGCAAACTTAAATTTTTTAAAATTTAATTTTTGGTCCCCGTGTGCGTTGATACTATCCAATGGGAACCCCTAGAAGATATTTCCGTCGAATTTGGGTCGAAAAAGTCAAATTAATTTTTTTCGATTTTGGCCAAATTTAACATTGGGACCTTATGGGGAGGCAAACTTAAATTTTTTAAAATTTAATTTTTGGCCCCGTGTGCGTTGATACTATCCAATGGGAACCCCTAGAAGATATTTCCGTCGAATTTGGGTCGAAAAAGTCAAATTAATTTTTTTCGATTTTGGCCAAATTTAACATTGGGACCTTATGGGGAGGCAAACTTAAATTTTTTAAAATTTAATTTTTGGCCCCGTGTGCGTTGATACTATCCAATGGGAACCCCTAGAAGATATTTCCGTCGAATTTGGGTCGAAAAAGTCAAATTAATTTTTTTCGATTTTGGCCAAATTTAACATTGGGACCTTATGGGGAGGCAAACTTAAATTTTTTAAAATTTAATTTTTGGCCCCGTGTGCGTTGATACTATCCAATGGGAACCCCTAGAAGATATTTCCGTCGAATTTGGGTCGAAAAAGTCAAATTAATTTTTTTCGATTTTGGCCAAATTTAACATTGGGACCTTATGGGGAGGCAAACTTAAATTTTTTAAAATTTAATTTTTGGTCCCCGTGTGCGTTGATACTATCCAATGGGAACCCCTAGAAGATATTTCCGTCGAATTTGGGTCGAAAAAGTCAAATTAATTTTTTTCGATTTTGGCCAAATTTAACATTGGGACCTTATGGGGAGGCAAACTTAAATTTTTTAAAATTTAATTTTTGGCCCCGTGTGCGTTGATACTATCCAATGGGAACCCCTAGAAGATATTTCCGTCGAATTTGGGTCGAAAAAGTCAAATTAATTTTTTTCGATTTTGGCCAAATTTAACATTGGGACCTTATGGGGAGGCAAACTTAAATTTTTTAAAATTTAATTTTTGGCCCCGTGTGCGTTGATACTATCCAATGGGAACCCCTAGAAGATATTTCCGTCGAATTTGGGTCGAAAAAGTCAAATTAATTTTTTTCGATTTTGGCCAAATTTAACATTGGGACCTTATGGGGAGGCAAACTTAAATTTTTTAAAATTTAATTTTCGGTCCCCGTGTGCGTTGATACTATCCAATGGGAACCCCTAGAAGATATTTCCGTCGAATTTGGGTCGAAAAAGTCAAATTAATTTTTTTCGATTTTGGCCAAATTTAACATTGGGACCTTATGGGGAGGCAAACTTAAATTTTTTAAAATTTAATTTTTGGTCCCCGTGTGCGTTGATACTATCCAATGGGAACCCCTAGAAGATATTTCCGTCGAATTTGGGTCGAAAAAGTCAAATTAATTTTTTTCGATTTTGGCCAAATTTAACATTGGGACCTTATGGGGAGGCAAACTTAAATTTTTTAAAATTTAATTTTTGGCCCCGTGTGCGTTGATACTATCCAATGGGAACCCCTAGAAGATATTTCCGTCGAATTTGGGTCGAAAAAGTCAAATTAATTTTTTTCGATTTTGGCCAAATTTAACATTGGGACCTTATGGGGAGGCAAACTTAAATTTTTTAAAATTTAATTTTTGGCCCCGTGTGCGTTGATACTATCCAATGGGAACCCCTAGAAGATATTTCCGTCGAATTTGGGTCGAAAAAGTCAAATTAATTTTTTTCGATTTTGGCCAAATTTAACATTGGGACCTTATGGGGAGGCAAACTTAAATTTTTTAAAATTTAATTTTTGGTCCCGTGTGCGTTGATACTATCCAATGGGAACCCCTAGAAGATATTTCCGTCGAATTTGGGTCGAAAAAGTCAAATTAATTTTTTTCGATTTTGGCCAAATTTAACATTGGGACCTTATGGGGAGGCAAACTTAAATTTTTTAAAATTTAATTTTTGGCCCCGTGTGCGTTGATACTATCCAATGGGAACCCCTAGAAGATATTTCCGTCGAATTTGGGTCGAAAAAGTCAAATTAATTTTTTTCGATTTTGGCCAAATTTAACATTGGGACCTTATGGGGAGGCAAACTTAAATTTTTTAAAATTTAATTTTTCGGTCCCCGTGTGCGTTGATACTATCCAATGGGAACCCCTAGAAGATATTTCCGTCGAATTTGGGTCGAAAAAGTCAAATTAATTTTTTTCGATTTTGGCCAAATTTAACATTGGGACCTTATGGGGAGGCAAACTTAAATTTTTTAAAATTTAATTTTCGGTCCCGTGTGCGTTGATACTATCCAATGGGAACCCCTAGAAGATATTTCCGTCGAATTTGGGTCGAAAAAGTCAAATTAATTTTTTTCGATTTTGGCCAAATTTAACATTGGGACCTTATGGGGAGGCAAACTTAAATTTTTTAAAATTTAATTTTTGGTCCCGTGTGCGTTGATACTATCCAATGGGAACCCCTAGAAGATATTTCCGTCGAATTTGGGTCGAAAAAGTCAAATTAATTTTTTTCGATTTTGGCCAAATTTAACATTGGGACCTTATGGGGAGGCAAACTTAAATTTTTTAAAATTTAATTTTTGGCCCCGTGTGCGTTGATACTATCCAATGGGAACCCCTAGAAGATATTTCCGTCGAATTTGGGTCGAAAAAGTCAAATTAATTTTTTTCGATTTTGGCCAAATTTAACATTGGGACCTTATGGGGAGGCAAACTTAAATTTTTTAAAATTTAATTTTTCGGCCCCGTGTGCGTTGATACTATCCAATGGGAACCCCTAGAAGATATTTCCGTCGAATTTGGGTCGAAAAAGTCAAATTAATTTTTTTCGATTTTGGCCAAATTTAACATTGGGACCTTATGGGGAGGCAAACTTAAATTTTTTAAAATTTAATTTTCGGTCCCGTGTGCGTTGATACTATCCAATGGGAACCCCTAGAAGATATTTCCGTCGAATTTGGGTCGAAAAAGTCAAATTAATTTTTTTCGATTTTGGCCAAATTTAACATTGGGACCTTATGGGGAGGCAAACTTAAATTTTTTAAAATTTAATTTTCGGTCCCGTGTGCGTTGATACTATCCAATGGGAACCCCTAGAAGATATTTCCGTCGAATTTGGGTCGAAAAAGTCAAATTAATTTTTTTCGATTTTGGCCAAATTTAACATTGGGACCTTATGGGGAGGCAAACTTAAATTTTTTAAAATTTAATTTTTGGCCCCGTGTGCGTTGATACTATCCAATGGGAACCCCTAGAAGATATTTCCGTCGAATTTGGGTCGAAAAAGTCAAATTAATTTTTTTCGATTTTGGCCAAATTTAACATTGGGACCTTATGGGGAGGCAAACTTAAATTTTTTAAAATTTAATTTTCGGTCCCGTGTGCGTTGATACTATCCAATGGGAACCCCTAGAAGATATTTCCGTCGAATTTGGGTCGAAAAAGTCAAATTAATTTTTTTCGATTTTGGCCAAATTTAACATTGGGACCTTATGGGGAGGCAAACTTAAATTTTTTAAAATTTAATTTTTGGCCCCGTGTGCGTTGATACTATCCAATGGGAACCCCTAGAAGATATTTCCGTCGAATTTGGGTCGAAAAAGTCAAATTAATTTTTTTCGATTTTGGCCAAATTTAACATTGGGACCTTATGGGGAGGCAAACTTAAATTTTTTAAAATTTAATTTTCGGTCCCCGTGTGCGTTGATACTATCCAATGGGAACCCCTAGAAGATATTTCCGTCGAATTTGGGTCGAAAAAGTCAAATTAATTTTTTTCGATTTTGGCCAAATTTAACATTGGGACCTTATGGGGAGGCAAACTTAAATTTTTTAAAATTTAATTTTTCGGTCCCGTGTGCGTTGATACTATCCAATGGGAACCCCTAGAAGATATTTCCGTCGAATTTGGGTCGAAAAAGTCAAATTAATTTTTTTCGATTTTGGCCAAATTTAACATTGGGACCTTATGGGGAGGCAAACTTAAATTTTTTAAAATTTAATTTTTGGCCCCGTGTGCGTTGATACTATCCAATGGGAACCCCTAGAAGATATTTCCGTCGAATTTGGGTCGAAAAAGTCAAATTAATTTTTTTCGATTTTGGCCAAATTTAACATTGGGACCTTATGGGGAGGCAAACTTAAATTTTTTAAAATTTAATTTTCGGTCCCGTGTGCGTTGATACTATCCAATGGGAACCCCTAGAAGATATTTCCGTCGAATTTGGGTCGAAAAAGTCAAATTAATTTTTTTCGATTTTGGCCAAATTTAACATTGGGACCTTATGGGGAGGCAAACTTAAATTTTTTAAAATTTAATTTTTGGCCCCGTGTGCGTTGATACTATCCAATGGGAACCCCTAGAAGATATTTCCGTCGAATTTGGGTCGAAAAAGTCAAATTAATTTTTTTCGATTTTGGCCAAATTTAACATTGGGACCTTATGGGGAGGCAAACTTAAATTTTTTAAAATTTAATTTTTGGTCCCCGTGTGCGTTGATACTATCCAATGGGAACCCCTAGAAGATATTTCCGTCGAATTTGGGTCGAAAAAGTCAAATTAATTTTTTTCGATTTTGGCCAAATTTAACATTGGGACCTTATGGGGAGGCAAACTTAAATTTTTTAAAATTTAATTTTTGGCCCCGTGTGCGTTGATACTATCCAATGGGAACCCCTAGAAGATATTTCCGTCGAATTTGGGTCGAAAAAGTCAAATTAATTTTTTTCGATTTTGGCCAAATTTAACATTGGGACCTTATGGGGAGGCAAACTTAAATTTTTTAAAATTTAATTTTCGGTCCCGTGTGCGTTGATACTATCCAATGGGAACCCCTAGAAGATATTTCCGTCGAATTTGGGTCGAAAAAGTCAAATTAATTTTTTTCGATTTTGGCCAAATTTAACATTGGGACCTTATGGGGAGGCAAACTTAAATTTTTTAAAATTTAATTTTTGGCCCCGTGTGCGTTGATACTATCCAATGGGAACCCCTAGAAGATATTTCCGTCGAATTTGGGTCGAAAAAGTCAAATTAATTTTTTTCGATTTTGGCCAAATTTAACATTGGGACCTTATGGGGAGGCAAACTTAAATTTTTTAAAATTTAATTTTTGGCCCCGTGTGCGTTGATACTATCCAATGGGAACCCCTAGAAGATATTTCCGTCGAATTTGGGTCGAAAAAGTCAAATTAATTTTTTTCGATTTTGGCCAAATTTAACATTGGGACCTTATGGGGAGGCAAACTTAAATTTTTTAAAATTTAATTTTCGGTCCCGTGTGCGTTGATACTATCCAATGGGAACCCCTAGAAGATATTTCCGTCGAATTTGGGTCGAAAAAGTCAAATTAATTTTTTTCGATTTTGGCCAAATTTAACATTGGGACCTTATGGGGAGGCAAACTTAAATTTTTTAAAATTTAATTTTCGGCCCCGTGTGCGTTGATACTATCCAATGGGAACCCCTAGAAGATATTTCCGTCGAATTTGGGTCGAAAAAGTCAAATTAATTTTTTTCGATTTTGGCCAAATTTAACATTGGGACCTTATGGGGAGGCAAACTTAAATTTTTTAAAATTTAATTTTCGGTCCCCGTGTGCGTTGATACTATCCAATGGGAACCCCTAGAAGATATTTCCGTCGAATTTGGGTCGAAAAAGTCAAATTAATTTTTTTCGATTTTGGCCAAATTTAACATTGGGACCTTATGGGGAGGCAAACTTAAATTTTTTAAAATTTAATTTTTGGCCCCGTGTGCGTTGATACTATCCAATGGGAACCCCTAGAAGATATTTCCGTCGAATTTGGGTCGAAAAAGTCAAATTAATTTTTTTCGATTTTGGCCAAATTTAACATTGGGACCTTATGGGGAGGCAAACTTAAATTTTTTAAAATTTAATTTTTGGCCCCGTGTGCGTTGATACTATCCAATGGGAACCCCTAGAAGATATTTCCGTCGAATTTGGGTCGAAAAAGTCAAATTAATTTTTTTCGATTTTGGCCAAATTTAACATTGGGACCTTATGGGGAGGCAAACTTAAATTTTTTAAAATTTAATTTTCGGTCCCGTGTGCGTTGATACTATCCAATGGGAACCCCTAGAAGATATTTCCGTCGAATTTGGGTCGAAAAAGTCAAATTAATTTTTTTCGATTTTGGCCAAATTTAACATTGGGACCTTATGGGGAGGCAAACTTAAATTTTTTAAAATTTAATTTTTGGTCCCGTGTGCGTTGATACTATCCAATGGGAACCCCTAGAAGATATTTCCGTCGAATTTGGGTCGAAAAAGTCAAATTAATTTTTTTCGATTTTGGCCAAATTTAACATTGGGACCTTATGGGGAGGCAAACTTAAATTTTTTAAAATTTAATTTTTCGGTCCCGTGTGCGTTGATACTATCCAATGGGAACCCCTAGAAGATATTTCCGTCGAATTTGGGTCGAAAAAGTCAAATTAATTTTTTTCGATTTTGGCCAAATTTAACATTGGGACCTTATGGGGAGGCAAACTTAAATTTTTTAAAATTTAATTTTCGGTCCCCGTGTGCGTTGATACTATCCAATGGGAACCCCTAGAAGATATTTCCGTCGAATTTGGGTCGAAAAAGTCAAATTAATTTTTTTCGATTTTGGCCAAATTTAACATTGGGACCTTATGGGGAGGCAAACTTAAATTTTTTAAAATTTAATTTTTCGGTCCCCGTGTGCGTTGATACTATCCAATGGGAACCCCTAGAAGATATTTCCGTCGAATTTGGGTCGAAAAAGTCAAATTAATTTTTTTCGATTTTGGCCAAATTTAACATTGGGACCTTATGGGGAGGCAAACTTAAATTTTTTAAAATTTAATTTTTCGGTCCCGTGTGCGTTGATACTATCCAATGGGAACCCCTAGAAGATATTTCCGTCGAATTTGGGTCGAAAAAGTCAAATTAATTTTTTTCGATTTTGGCCAAATTTAACATTGGGACCTTATGGGGAGGCAAACTTAAATTTTTTAAAATTTAATTTTTGGCCCCGTGTGCGTTGATACTATCCAATGGGAACCCTAGAAGATATTTCCGTCGAATTTGGGTCGAAAAAGTCAAATTAATTTTTTTCGATTTTGGCCAAATTTAACATTGGGACCTTATGGGGAGGCAAACTTAAATTTTTTAAAATTTAATTTTTGGCCCCGTGTGCGTTGATACTATCCAATGGGAACCCCTAGAAGATATTTCCGTCGAATTTGGGTCGAAAAAGTCAAATTAATTTTTTTCGATTTTGGCCAAATTTAACATTGGGACCTTATGGGGAGGCAAACTTAAATTTTTTAAAATTTAATTTTCGGTCCCGTGTGCGTTGATACTATCCAATGGGAACCCCTAGAAGATATTTCCGTCGAATTTGGGTCGAAAAAGTCAAATTAATTTTTTTCGATTTTGGCCAAATTTAACATTGGGACCTTATGGGGAGGCAAACTTAAATTTTTTAAAATTTAATTTTTCGGTCCCCGTGTGCGTTGATACTATCCAATGGGAACCCCTAGAAGATATTTCCGTCGAATTTGGGTCGAAAAAGTCAAATTAATTTTTTTCGATTTTGGCCAAATTTAACATTGGGACCTTATGGGGAGGCAAACTTAAATTTTTTAAAATTTAATTTTCGGTCCCGTGTGCGTTGATACTATCCAATGGGAACCCCTAGAAGATATTTCCGTCGAATTTGGGTCGAAAAAGTCAAATTAATTTTTTTCGATTTTGGCCAAATTTAACATTGGGACCTTATGGGGAGGCAAACTTAAATTTTTTAAAATTTAATTTTTGGCCCCGTGTGCGTTGATACTATCCAATGGGAACCCCTAGAAGATATTTCCGTCGAATTTGGGTCGAAAAAGTCAAATTAATTTTTTTCGATTTTGGCCAAATTTAACATTGGGACCTTATGGGGAGGCAAACTTAAATTTTTTAAAATTTAATTTTTGGCCCCGTGTGCGTTGATACTATCCAATGGGAACCCCTAGAAGATATTTCCGTCGAATTTGGGTCGAAAAAGTCAAATTAATTTTTTTCGATTTTGGCCAAATTTAACATTGGGACCTTATGGGGAGGCAAACTTAAATTTTTTAAAATTTAATTTTTGGTCCCCGTGTGCGTTGATACTATCCAATGGGAACCCCTAGAAGATATTTCCGTCGAATTTGGGTCGAAAAAGTCAAATTAATTTTTTTCGATTTTGGCCAAATTTAACATTGGGACCTTATGGGGAGGCAAACTTAAATTTTTTAAAATTTAATTTTCGGTCCCGTGTGCGTTGATACTATCCAATGGGAACCCCTAGAAGATATTTCCGTCGAATTTGGGTCGAAAAAGTCAAATTAATTTTTTTCGATTTTGGCCAAATTTAACATTGGGACCTTATGGGGAGGCAAACTTAAATTTTTTAAAATTTAATTTTTGGCCCCGTGTGCGTTGATACTATCCAATGGGAACCCCTAGAAGATATTTCCGTCGAATTTGGGTCGAAAAAGTCAAATTAATTTTTTTCGATTTTGGCCAAATTTAACATTGGGACCTTATGGGGAGGCAAACTTAAATTTTTTAAAATTTAATTTTCGGTCCCGTGTGCGTTGATACTATCCAATGGGAACCCCTAGAAGATATTTCCGTCGAATTTGGGTCGAAAAAGTCAAATTAATTTTTTTCGATTTTGGCCAAATTTAACATTGGGACCTTATGGGGAGGCAAACTTAAATTTTTTAAAATTTAATTTTTGGCCCCGTGTGCGTTGATACTATCCAATGGGAACCCCTAGAAGATATTTCCGTCGAATTTGGGTCGAAAAAGTCAAATTAATTTTTTTCGATTTTGGCCAAATTTAACATTGGGACCTTATGGGGAGGCAAACTTAAATTTTTTAAAATTTAATTTTTGGCCCCGTGTGCGTTGATACTATCCAATGGGAACCCCTAGAAGATATTTCCGTCGAATTTGGGTCGAAAAAGTCAAATTAATTTTTTTCGATTTTGGCCAAATTTAACATTGGGACCTTATGGGGAGGCAAACTTAAATTTTTTAAAATTTAATTTTTGGCCCCGTGTGCGTTGATACTATCCAATGGGAACCCCTAGAAGATATTTCCGTCGAATTTGGGTCGAAAAAGTCAAATTAATTTTTTTCGATTTTGGCCAAATTTAACATTGGGACCTTATGGGGAGGCAAACTTAAATTTTTTAAAATTTAATTTTTGGCCCCGTGTGCGTTGATACTATCCAATGGGAACCCCGTAGAAGATATTTCCGTCGAATTTGGGTCGAAAAAGTCAAATTAATTTTTTTCGATTTTGGCCAAATTTAACATTGGGACCTTATGGGGAGGCAAACTTAAATTTTTTAAAATTTAATTTTTGGTCCCGTGTGCGTTGATACTATCCAATGGGAACCCCTAGAAGATATTTCCGTCGAATTTGGGTCGAAAAAGTCAAATTAATTTTTTTCGATTTTGGCCAAATTTAACATTGGGACCTTATGGGGAGGCAAACTTAAATTTTTTAAAATTTAATTTTTGGCCCCGTGTGCGTTGATACTATCCAATGGGAACCCCTAGAAGATATTTCCGTCGAATTTGGGTCGAAAAAGTCAAATTAATTTTTTTCGATTTTGGCCAAATTTAACATTGGGACCTTATGGGGAGGCAAACTTAAATTTTTTAAAATTTAATTTTTGGTCCCGTGTGCGTTGATACTATCCAATGGGAACCCCTAGAAGATATTTCCGTCGAATTTGGGTCGAAAAAGTCAAATTAATTTTTTTCGATTTTGGCCAAATTTAACATTGGGACCTTATGGGGAGGCAAACTTAAATTTTTTAAAATTTAATTTTTCGGTCCCCGTGTGCGTTGATACTATCCAATGGGAACCCCTAGAAGATATTTCCGTCGAATTTGGGTCGAAAAAGTCAAATTAATTTTTTTCGATTTTGGCCAAATTTAACATTGGGACCTTATGGGGAGGCAAACTTAAATTTTTTAAAATTTAATTTTCGGTCCCGTGTGCGTTGATACTATCCAATGGGAACCCCTAGAAGATATTTCCGTCGAATTTGGGTCGAAAAAGTCAAATTAATTTTTTTCGATTTTGGCCAAATTTAACATTGGGACCTTATGGGGAGGCAAACTTAAATTTTTTAAAATTTAATTTTCGGTCCCGTGTGCGTTGATACTATCCAATGGGAACCCCTAGAAGATATTTCCGTCGAATTTGGGTCGAAAAAGTCAAATTAATTTTTTTCGATTTTGGCCAAATTTAACATTGGGACCTTATGGGGAGGCAAACTTAAATTTTTTAAAATTTAATTTTTCGGTCCCGTGTGCGTTGATACTATCCAATGGGAACCCCTAGAAGATATTTCCGTCGAATTTGGGTCGAAAAAGTCAAATTAATTTTTTTCGATTTTGGCCAAATTTAACATTGGGACCTTATGGGGAGGCAAACTTAAATTTTTTAAAATTTAATTTTTGGCCCCGTGTGCGTTGATACTATCCAATGGGAACCCCTAGAAGATATTTCCGTCGAATTTGGGTCGAAAAAGTCAAATTAATTTTTTTCGATTTTGGCCAAATTTAACATTGGGACCTTATGGGGAGGCAAACTTAAATTTTTTAAAATTTAATTTTTGGCCCCGTGTGCGTTGATACTATCCAATGGGAACCCCTAGAAGATATTTCCGTCGAATTTGGGTCGAAAAAGTCAAATTAATTTTTTTCGATTTTGGCCAAATTTAACATTGGGACCTTATGGGGAGGCAAACTTAAATTTTTTAAAATTTAATTTTTGGCCCCGTGTGCGTTGATACTATCCAATGGGAACCCCTAGAAGATATTTCCGTCGAATTTGGGTCGAAAAAGTCAAATTAATTTTTTTCGATTTTGGCCAAATTTAACATTGGGACCTTATGGGGAGGCAAACTTAAATTTTTTAAAATTTAATTTTCGGTCCCGTGTGCGTTGATACTATCCAATGGGAACCCCGTAGAAGATATTTCCGTCGAATTTGGGTCGAAAAAGTCAAATTAATTTTTTTCGATTTTGGCCAAATTTAACATTGGGACCTTATGGGGAGGCAAACTTAAATTTTTTAAAATTTAATTTTTCGGTCCCGTGTGCGTTGATACTATCCAATGGGAACCCCTAGAAGATATTTCCGTCGAATTTGGGTCGAAAAAGTCAAATTAATTTTTTTCGATTTTGGCCAAATTTAACATTGGGACCTTATGGGGAGGCAAACTTAAATTTTTTAAAATTTAATTTTCGGTCCCCGTGTGCGTTGATACTATCCAATGGGAACCCCTAGAAGATATTTCCGTCGAATTTGGGTCGAAAAAGTCAAATTAATTTTTTTCGATTTTGGCCAAATTTAACATTGGGACCTTATGGGGAGGCAAACTTAAATTTTTTAAAATTTAATTTTCGGTCCCGTGTGCGTTGATACTATCCAATGGGAACCCCTAGAAGATATTTCCGTCGAATTTGGGTCGAAAAAGTCAAATTAATTTTTTTCGATTTTGGCCAAATTTAACATTGGGACCTTATGGGGAGGCAAACTTAAATTTTTTAAAATTTAATTTTCGGTCCCGTGTGCGTTGATACTATCCAATGGGAACCCCTAGAAGATATTTCCGTCGAATTTGGGTCGAAAAAGTCAAATTAATTTTTTTCGATTTTGGCCAAATTTAACATTGGGACCTTATGGGGAGGCAAACTTAAATTTTTTAAAATTTAATTTTCGGCCCCGTGTGCGTTGATACTATCCAATGGGAACCCCTAGAAGATATTTCCGTCGAATTTGGGTCGAAAAAGTCAAATTAATTTTTTTCGATTTTGGCCAAATTTAACATTGGGACCTTATGGGGAGGCAAACTTAAATTTTTTAAAATTTAATTTTCGGCCCCGTGTGCGTTGATACTATCCAATGGGAACCCCTAGAAGATATTTCCGTCGAATTTGGGTCGAAAAAGTCAAATTAATTTTTTTCGATTTTGGCCAAATTTAACATTGGGACCTTATGGGGAGGCAAACTTAAATTTTTTAAAATTTAATTTTCGGTCCCGTGTGCGTTGATACTATCCAATGGGAACCCCTAGAAGATATTTCCGTCGAATTTGGGTCGAAAAAGTCAAATTAATTTTTTTCGATTTTGGCCAAATTTAACATTGGGACCTTATGGGGAGGCAAACTTAAATTTTTTAAAATTTAATTTTCGGTCCCGTGTGCGTTGATACTATCCAATGGGAACCCCTAGAAGATATTTCCGTCGAATTTGGGTCGAAAAAGTCAAATTAATTTTTTTCGATTTTGGCCAAATTTAACATTGGGACCTTATGGGGAGGCAAACTTAAATTTTTTAAAATTTAATTTTTCGGTCCCGTGTGCGTTGATACTATCCAATGGGAACCCCTAGAAGATATTTCCGTCGAATTTGGGTCGAAAAAGTCAAATTAATTTTTTTCGATTTTGGCCAAATTTAACATTGGGACCTTATGGGGAGGCAAACTTAAATTTTTTAAAATTTAATTTTTGGCCCCGTGTGCGTTGATACTATCCAATGGGAACCCCTAGAAGATATTTCCGTCGAATTTGGGTCGAAAAAGTCAAATTAATTTTTTTCGATTTTGGCCAAATTTAACATTGGGACCTTATGGGGAGGCAAACTTAAATTTTTTAAAATTTAATTTTTGGCCCCGTGTGCGTTGATACTATCCAATGGGAACCCCTAGAAGATATTTCCGTCGAATTTGGGTCGAAAAAGTCAAATTAATTTTTTTCGATTTTGGCCAAATTTAACATTGGGACCTTATGGGGAGGCAAACTTAAATTTTTTAAAATTTAATTTTTGGCCCCGTGTGCGTTGATACTATCCAATGGGAACCCCTAGAAGATATTTCCGTCGAATTTGGGTCGAAAAAGTCAAATTAATTTTTTTCGATTTTGGCCAAATTTAACATTGGGACCTTATGGGGAGGCAAACTTAAATTTTTTAAAATTTAATTTTTCGGTCCCCGTGTGCGTTGATACTATCCAATGGGAACCCCGTAGAAGATATTTCCGTCGAATTTGGGTCGAAAAAGTCAAATTAATTTTTTTCGATTTTGGCCAAATTTAACATTGGGACCTTATGGGGAGGCAAACTTAAATTTTTTAAAATTTAATTTTCGGTCCCCGTGTGCGTTGATACTATCCAATGGGAACCCCTAGAAGATATTTCCGTCGAATTTGGGTCGAAAAAGTCAAATTAATTTTTTTCGATTTTGGCCAAATTTAACATTGGGACCTTATGGGGAGGCAAACTTAAATTTTTTAAAATTTAATTTTCGGTCCCGTGTGCGTTGATACTATCCAATGGGAACCCCTAGAAGATATTTCCGTCGAATTTGGGTCGAAAAAGTCAAATTAATTTTTTTCGATTTTGGCCAAATTTAACATTGGGACCTTATGGGGAGGCAAACTTAAATTTTTTAAAATTTAATTTTCGGTCCCCGTGTGCGTTGATACTATCCAATGGGAACCCCTAGAAGATATTTCCGTCGAATTTGGGTCGAAAAAGTCAAATTAATTTTTTTCGATTTTGGCCAAATTTAACATTGGGACCTTATGGGGAGGCAAACTTAAATTTTTTAAAATTTAATTTTCGGTCCCGTGTGCGTTGATACTATCCAATGGGAACCCCTAGAAGATATTTCCGTCGAATTTGGGTCGAAAAAGTCAAATTAATTTTTTTCGATTTTGGCCAAATTTAACATTGGGACCTTATGGGGAGGCAAACTTAAATTTTTTAAAATTTAATTTTTGGCCCCGTGTGCGTTGATACTATCCAATGGGAACCCCTAGAAGATATTTCCGTCGAATTTGGGTCGAAAAAGTCAAATTAATTTTTTTCGATTTTGGCCAAATTTAACATTGGGACCTTATGGGGAGGCAAACTTAAATTTTTTAAAATTTAATTTTTGGCCCCGTGTGCGTTGATACTATCCAATGGGAACCCCTAGAAGATATTTCCGTCGAATTTGGGTCGAAAAAGTCAAATTAATTTTTTTCGATTTTGGCCAAATTTAACATTGGGACCTTATGGGGAGGCAAACTTAAATTTTTTAAAATTTAATTTTCGGTCCCGTGTGCGTTGATACTATCCAATGGGAACCCCTAGAAGATATTTCCGTCGAATTTGGGTCGAAAAAGTCAAATTAATTTTTTTCGATTTTGGCCAAATTTAACATTGGGACCTTATGGGGAGGCAAACTTAAATTTTTTAAAATTTAATTTTCGGTCCCGTGTGCGTTGATACTATCCAATGGGAACCCCTAGAAGATATTTCCGTCGAATTTGGGTCGAAAAAGTCAAATTAATTTTTTTCGATTTTGGCCAAATTTAACATTGGGACCTTATGGGGAGGCAAACTTAAATTTTTTAAAATTTAATTTTCTGGCCCCGTGTGCGTTGATACTATCCAATGGGAACCCCTAGAAGATATTTCCGTCGAATTTGGGTCGAAAAAGTCAAATTAATTTTTTTCGATTTTGGCCAAATTTAACATTGGGACCTTATGGGGAGGCAAACTTAAATTTTTTAAAATTTAATTTTTGGCCCCGTGTGCGTTGATACTATCCAATGGGAACCCCTAGAAGATATTTCCGTCGAATTTGGGTCGAAAAAGTCAAATTAATTTTTTTCGATTTTGGCCAAATTTAACATTGGGACCTTATGGGGAGGCAAACTTAAATTTTTTAAAATTTAATTTTCGGTCCCCGTGTGCGTTGATACTATCCAATGGGAACCCCTAGAAGATATTTCCGTCGAATTTGGGTCGAAAAAGTCAAATTAATTTTTTTCGATTTTGGCCAAATTTAACATTGGGACCTTATGGGGAGGCAAACTTAAATTTTTTAAAATTTAATTTTTGGCCCCGTGTGCGTTGATACTATCCAATGGGAACCCCTAGAAGATATTTCCGTCGAATTTGGGTCGAAAAAGTCAAATTAATTTTTTTCGATTTTGGCCAAATTTAACATTGGGACCTTATGGGGAGGCAAACTTAAATTTTTTAAAATTTAATTTTTGGCCCCGTGTGCGTTGATACTATCCAATGGGAACCCCTAGAAGATATTTCCGTCGAATTTGGGTCGAAAAGTCAAATTAATTTTTTTCGATTTTGGCCAAATTTAACATTGGGACCTTATGGGGAGGCAAACTTAAATTTTTTAAAATTTAATTTTTGGCCCCGTGTGCGTTGATACTATCCAATGGGAACCCCGTAGAAGATATTTCCGTCGAATTTGGGTCGAAAAAGTCAAATTAATTTTTTTCGATTTTGGCCAAATTTAACATTGGGACCTTATGGGGAGGCAAACTTAAATTTTTTAAAATTTAATTTTTGGCCCCGTGTGCGTTGATACTATCCAATGGGAACCCCGTAGAAGATATTTCCGTCGAATTTGGGTCGAAAAAGTCAAATTAATTTTTTTCGATTTTGGCCAAATTTAACATTGGGACCTTATGGGGAGGCAAACTTAAATTTTTTAAAATTTAATTTTCGGTCCCGTGTGCGTTGATACTATCCAATGGGAACCCCTAGAAGATATTTCCGTCGAATTTGGGTCGAAAAAGTCAAATTAATTTTTTTCGATTTTGGCCAAATTTAACATTGGGACCTTATGGGGAGGCAAACTTAAATTTTTTAAAATTTAATTTTTGGCCCCGTGTGCGTTGATACTATCCAATGGGAACCCGTAGAAGATATTTCCGTCGAATTTGGGTCGAAAAAGTCAAATTAATTTTTTTCGATTTTGGCCAAATTTAACATTGGGACCTTATGGGGAGGCAAACTTAAATTTTTTAAAATTTAATTTTCGGTCCCGTGTGCGTTGATACTATCCAATGGGAACCCCTAGAAGATATTTCCGTCGAATTTGGGTCGAAAAAGTCAAATTAATTTTTTTCGATTTTGGCCAAATTTAACATTGGGACCTTATGGGGAGGCAAACTTAAATTTTTTAAAATTTAATTTTCGGCCCCGTGTGCGTTGATACTATCCAATGGGAACCCCTAGAAGATATTTCCGTCGAATTTGGGTCGAAAAAGTCAAATTAATTTTTTTCGATTTTGGCCAAATTTAACATTGGGACCTTATGGGGAGGCAAACTTAAATTTTTTAAAATTTAATTTTTGGCCCCGTGTGCGTTGATACTATCCAATAGGAACCCCTAGAAGATATTTCCGTCGAATTTGGGTCGAAAAAGTCAAATTAATTTTTTTCGATTTTGGCCAAATTTAACATTGGGACCTTATGGGGAGGCAAACTTAAATTTTTTAAAATTTAATTTTTGGCCCCGTGTGCGTTGATACTATCCAATGGGAACCCCTAGAAGATATTTCCGTCGAATTTGGGTCGAAAAAGTCAAATTAATTTTTTTCGATTTTGGCCAAATTTAACATTGGGACCTTATGGGGAGGCAAACTTAAATTTTTTAAAATTTAATTTTTGGCCCCGTGTGCGTTGATACTATCCAATGGGAACCCCTAGAAGATATTTCCGTCGAATTTGGGTCGAAAAAGTCAAATTAATTTTTTTCGATTTTGGCCAAATTTAACATTGGGACCTTATGGGGAGGCAAACTTAAATTTTTTAAAATTTAATTTTTGGCCCCGTGTGCGTTGATACTATCCAATGGGAACCCCTAGAAGATATTTCCGTCGAATTTGGGTCGAAAAGTCAAATTAATTTTTTTCGATTTTGGCCAAATTTAACATTGGGACCTTATGGGGAGGCAAACTTAAATTTTTTAAAATTTAATTTTCGGTCCCGTGTGCGTTGATACTATCCAATGGGAACCCTAGAAGATATTTCCGTCGAATTTGGGTCGAAAAAGTCAAATTAATTTTTTTCGATTTTGGCCAAATTTAACATTGGGACCTTATGGGGAGGCAAACTTAAATTTTTTAAAATTTAATTTTCGGCCCCGTGTGCGTTGATACTATCCAATGGGAACCCCTAGAAGATATTTCCGTCGAATTTGGGTCGAAAAAGTCAAATTAATTTTTTTCGATTTTGGCCAAATTTAACATTGGGACCTTATGGGGAGGCAAACTTAAATTTTCTAAAATTTAATTTTTGGCCCCGTGTGCGTTGATACTATCCAATAGGAACCCGTAGAAGATATTTCCGTCGAATTTGGGTCGAAAAAGTCAAATTAATTTTTTTCGATTTTGGCCAAATTTAACATTGGGACCTTATGGGGAGGCAAACTTAAATTTTTTAAAATTTAATTTTTGGTCCCGTGTGCGTTGATACTATCCAATAGGAACCCCTAGAAGATATTTCCGTCGAATTTGGCTCGAAAAAGTCAAATTAATTTTTTTCGATTTTGGCCAAATTTAACATTGGGACCTTATGGGGAGGCAAACTTAAATTTTTTAAAATTTAATTTTCGGTCCCGTGTGCGTTGATACTATCCAATGGGAACCCCTAGAAGATATTTCCGTCGAATTTGGGTCGAAAAAGTCAAATTAATTTTTTTCGATTTTGGCCAAATTTAACATTGGGACCTTATGGGGAGGCAAACTTAAATTTTTTAAAATTTAATTTTTGGTCCCGTGTGCGTTGATACTATCCAATGGGAACCCCTAGAAGATATTTCCGTCGAATTTGGGTCGAAAAAGTCAAATTAATTTTTTTCGATTTTGGCCAAATTTAACATTGGGACCTTATGGGGAGGCAAACTTAAATTTTTTAAAATTTAATTTTCGGTCCCGTGTGCGTTGATACTATCCAATGGGAACCCCTAGAAGATATTTCCGTCGAATTTGGGTCGAAAAAGTCAAATTAATTTTTTTCGATTTTGGCCAAATTTAACATTGGGACCTTATGGGGAGGCAAACTTAAATTTTTTAAAATTTAATTTTCGGTCCCGTGTGCGTTGATACTATCCAATGGGAACCCCTAGAAGATATTTCCGTCGAATTTGGGTCGAAAAAGTCAAATTAATTTTTTTCGATTTTGGCCAAATTTAACATTGGGACCTTATGGGGAGGCAAACTTAAATTTTTTAAAATTTAATTTTTGGCCCCGTGTGCGTTGATACTATCCAATGGGAACCCGTAGAAGATATTTCCGTCGAATTTGGGTCGAAAACGTCAAATTAATTTTTTTCGATTTTGGCCAAATTTAACATTGGGACCTTATGGGGAGGCAAACTTAAATTTTTTAAAATTTAATTTTCGGTCCCGTGTGCGTTGATACTATCCAATGGGAACCCCTAGAAGATATTTCCGTCGAATTTGGGTCGAAAAAGTCAAATTAATTTTTTTCGATTTTGGCCAAATTTAACATTGGGACCTTATGGGGAGGCAAACTTAAATTTTTTAAAATTTAATTTTTGGCCCCGTGTGCGTTGATACTATCCAATGGGAACCCCTAGAAGATATTTCCGTCGAATTTGGGTCGAAAAAGTCAAATTAATTTTTTTCGATTTTGGCCAAATTTAACATTGGGACCTTATGGGGAGGCAAACTTAAATTTTTTAAAATTTAATTTTCGGTCCCGTGTGCGTTGATACTATCCAATGGGAACCCCTAGAAGATATTTCCGTCGAATTTGGGTCGAAAAAGTCAAATTAATTTTTTTCGATTTTGGCCAAATTTAACATTGGGACCTTATGGGGAGGCAAACTTAAATTTTTTAAAATTTAATTTTTGGCCCCGTGTGCGTTGATACTATCCAATAGGAACCCCTAGAAGATATTTCCGTCGAATTTGGGTCGAAAAAGTCAAATTAATTTTTTTCGATTTTGGCCAAATTTAACATTGGGACCTTATGGGGAGGCAAACTTAAATTTTCTAAAATTTAATTTTTGGCCCCGTGTGCGTTGATACTATCCAATAGGAACCCGTAGAAGATATTTCCGTCGAATTTGGGTCGAAAAAGTCAAATTAATTTTTTTCGATTTTGGCCAAATTTAACATTGGGACCTTATGGGGAGGCAAACTTAAATTTTTTAAAATTTAATTTTCGGTCCCGTGTGCGTTGATACTATCCAATGGGAACCCCTAGAAGATATTTCCGTCGAATTTGCGTCGAAAAAGTCAAATTAATTTTTTTCGATTTTGGCCAAATTTAACATTGGGACCTTATGGGGAGGCAAACTTAAATTTTTTAAAATTTAATTTTCGGTCCCGTGTGCGTTGATACTATCCAATGGGAACCCCTAGAAGATATTTCCGTCGAATTTGGGTCGAAAAAGTCAAATTAATTTTTTTCGATTTTGGCCAAATTTAACATTGGGACCTTATGGGGAGGCAAACTTAAATTTTCTAAAATTTAATTTTTGGCCCCGTGTGCGTTGATACTATCCAATAGGAACCCGTAGAAGATATTTCCGTCGAATTTGGGTCGAAAAAGTCAAATTAATTTTTTTCGATTTTGGCCAAATTTAACATTGGGACCTTATGGGGAGGCAAACTTAAATTTTTTAAAATTTAATTTTTGGTCCCGTGTGCGTTGATACTATCCAATAGGAACCCCTAGAAGATATTTCCGTCGAATTTGGGTCGAAAAAGTCAAATTAATTTTTTTCGATTTTGGCCAAATTTAACATTGGGACCTTATGGGGAGGCAAACTTAAATTTTTTAAAATTTAATTTTCGGTCCCGTGTGCGTTGATACTATCCAATGGGAACCCCTAGAAGATATTTCCGTCGAATTTGGGTCGAAAAAGTCAAATTAATTTTTTTCGATTTTGGCCAAATTTAACATTGGGACCTTATGGGGAGGCAAACTTAAATTTTTTAAAATTTAATTTTTGGCCCCGTGTGCGTTGATACTATCCAATGGGAACCCGTAGAAGATATTTCCGTCGAATTTGGGTCGAAAACGTCAAATTAATTTTTTTCGATTTTGGCCAAATTTAACATTGGGACCTTATGGGGAGGCAAACTTAAATTTTTTAAAATTTAATTTTCGGTCCCGTGTGCGTTGATACTATCCAATGGGAACCCCTAGAAGATATTTCCGTCGAATTTGGGTCGATTAAATTATTTTTTCGATTTTGGCCAAATTTAACATTGGGACCTTATGGGGAGGCAAACTTAAATTTTTTAAAATTTAATTTTTGGCCCCGTGTGCGTTGATACTATCCAATGGGAACCCGTAGAAGATATTTCCGTCGAATTTGGGTCGAAAACGTCAAATTAATTTTTTTCGATTTTGGCCAAATTTAACATTGGGACCTTATGGGGAGGCAAACTTAAATTTTTTAAAATTTAATTTTCGCTCCCGTGTGCGTTGATACTATCCAATGGGAACCCCTAGAAGATATTTCCGTCGAATTTGGGTCGAAAAAGTCAAATTAATTTTTTTCGATTTTGGCCAAATTTAACATTGGGACCTTATGGGGAGGCAAACTTAAATTTTTTAAAATTTAATTTTTGGCCCCGTGTGCGTTCATACTATCCAATAGGAACCCCTAGAAGATATTTCCGTCGAATTTGGGTCGAAAAAGTCAAATTAATTTTTTTCGATTTTGGCCAAATTTAACATTGGGACCTTATGGGGAGGCAAACGTAAATTTTCTAAAATTTAATTTTTGGCCCCGTGTGCGTTGATACTATCCAATAGGAACCCGTAGAAGATATTTCCGTCGAATTTGGGTCGAAAAAGTCAAATTAATTTTTTTCGATTTTGGCCAAATTTAACATTGGGACCTTATGGGGAGGCAAACTTAAATTTTTTAAAATTTAATTTTCGGTCCCGTGTGCGTTGATACTATCCAATGGGAACCCCTAGAAGATATTTCCGTCGAATTTGGCTCGAAAAAGTCAAATTAATTTTTTTCGATTTTGGCCAAATTTAACATTGGGACCTTATGGGGAGGCAAACTTAAATTTTTTAAAATTTAATTTTCGGTCCCGTGTGCGTTGATACTATCCAATGGGAACCCCTAGAAGATATTTCCGTCGAATTTGGGTCGAAAAAGTCAAATTAATTTTTTTCGATTTTGGCCAAATTTAACATTGGGACCTTATGGGGAGGCAAACTTAAATTTTCTAAAATTTAATTTTTGGCCCCGTGTGCGTTGATACTATCCAATAGGAACCCGTAGAAGATATTTCCGTCGAATTTGGGTCGAAAAAGTCAAATTAATTTTTTTCGATTTTGGCCAAATTTAACATTGGGACCTTATGGGGAGGCAAACTTAAATTTTTTAAAATTTAATTTTTCGTCCCGTGTGCGTTGATACTATCCAATAGGAACCCCTAGAAGATATTTCCGTCGAATTTGGCTCGAAAAAGTCAAATTAATTTTTTTAGATTTTGGCCAAATTTAACATTGGGACCTTATGGGGAGGCAAACTTAAATTTTTTAAAATTTAATTTTCGGTCCCGTGTGCGTTGATACTATCCAATGGGAACCCCTAGAAGATATTTCCGTCGAATTTGGGTCGAAAAAGTCAAATTAATTTTTTTCGATTTTGGCCAAATTTAACATTGGGACCTTATGGGGAGGCAAACTTAAATTTTTTAAAATTTAATTTTTGGTCCCGTGTGCGTTGATACTATCCAATAGGAACCCCTAGAAGATATTTCCGTCGAATTTGGCTCGAAAAAGTCAAATTAATTTTTTTCGATTTTGGCCAAATTTAACATTGGGACCTTATGGGGCGGCAAACTTAAATTTAATAAAATTGAATTTTTCGATTTTTGAGGATATATAAATCGCCCTATATTGTTATTGATGTTATTTGAAAAATTTAATGTAATATAATAGAGATTATTTGAATTTTTTGAAGAGCCCTATTTTATCGGTAGACACCATTATTCCCCCGAAATACCCATTATTTCTCCCTCCCCATACCATGACCCGTGCTCCACGGGTTGGCAACGCTGCAAGCAGCACCGCAAGTCAGCAAGTGTTCGCTCGCACATTGCGCTTCCCGCGCGCCCGGTGTATTCTATAACCTCAGCATCTACCCTGCATTCCCAACACTCAATTGCGCACATTGCAACCCTTGCATTTGAATGAAAAAACTTTCCCAATTGGCGGCCGCTAAAACTTCTCATAATGAGATTTGCGTATTACGCCGTTGTTAGAGGAGTCGATCCGGGGATTTATACCTCTTGGTAAGTTCGCAAATTTTTTTTCGTTTTACGTTAACCATTCAAAATTTCCAATCCTAAAATTTTTGGAGGAATGAAAAAAACTGAGACTTCCAAAAAAAAAAAAATTAGCAACTGGTCATTGCAACAATTTCAATTGCCCCGAAAATAAAATACATTTTTTTTCTATCAAACTCTAAATGCTATTCCTATAAAACTATTGCACAGAATTTTCGTATTTGTATCAAAAACCATTGCCGGCTCAGATTTTTCTCAATTTAAAACAAGTCATATTGCGAGTACTAAACAATAATATTCGATGGAAGAGTGAAGTGAAGTTGGTAATGGCACAAAATGGTAATTAATGCAATTTAACATTGAGCGAAATATAGTTGAAAAATGAGGTGCGCGATGGCGAAAGAGAAAAGGGGTCGGAAGACATTAAAAAATTACTACTTGTTGTTTTCTCGGTAATTTAGAATTATGCCTCGGTCAAGGACTACCTCGTGTTTCATTACAATCACGTGACATCGATTTTTTTTCCACACGCATTCAGAGGACTCATTTTTCGTCGCGCAGGCTCTGGTTTCTTGTTTCCTTGCGTGGGATTTAGCATTCAACAGTTCGTTTTTTTCCCAGAAATGCGCGTCCGACTTCGATCACTTTTCGCATTTCTTAAAAAGCAATTTTATTTTCATAATTTCCTTCCCAGAAATTGATGAAAACTTTGACATGTAGATTATAAACAAAGTCGATACTTCTTGAATTCTTCTCTCGAATTTTTCCTATTTACACATTTACAGTTTGAAATTTGAAGTAACAATATCTTTTCCGAAGTTGAAGACACTGTTAATCATTGATTCCGAAAAAATGAGAGCACTCAATTTTCCAATTTGGAGCAACCATCTTTTGTTTTATTCCGTAATTATCGCGTACATATAAAATTTTCAACACTCGACAGAATATGTAAAACCCTCGAAACTTAATAAATTAACAGGAGCTCAAAAAATATTCTGTGTATATAATTTTCAATAACTACATAAGTTATGGCAACTTGAACAATTGTCATACTTTTGAAAGCTAAAGCCAAATCGATATGCCAAATATCGATGTTCATCGACGCAAGCGCGATTACCAACCAACTTCACGATGTCACGTGACTAATCTGATCAGCCAATAAATGAATCACGATTCAAAAATAAATTATGACGGACCAATAAGGAATCGTCTAACGATTTTCGACTCTGACGATGTTCATTTTTGTGTATGCACTTTCTTGAATAGGAATGCGAAGTGTGTCTCAAAAGTTCCCAAACCTTTGACGTAAAATGAAGAGTGCAATAGATTTTTGAGTACGTGTTCTCTTTATCATGCAAAGTTATCTTCCATCCGATCGAATGCACTTACTAGCTCGATCCAGTAAATCTGAAAACAATTCTGCATGCCTAAGCATAAACTAACACACACACACACACAGTGAACAAAAGCACGGAAAAATTAGATAACAGTAACATTGACTTTAAACGGACAAAAGCATGACGTACTTGCAATTATTCTTCCTCGCAAAATTTAACAAATTTATGTTCCCCAGGGACGAGTGCAGAAGAAAAGTCACTGGCTTCAGTAATGCAAAGTTTGGAAAATTCTTCTGTCACGAAGATGCTGTCCACTACCTATCGCTCAATGGGATTCATGATCATTAGTAAGTATCATTAGTAAGTTTATAATTTCAGAAAATTCAATGATTGCAGATGGGCCATCTATTAATTTTTCGGGTGTATATTGGTCCTGTAAGTTAAGGTGAAATAGGGACCATCAAGTTTGCTCCTTTTCCAAGAATAAGTCATAGAGAAGCTCATTGACATTTTGTAGCATAATTTTTTGGGGAGTGCATACTAAGAAATTTATTGTGGAATTGTGTCCACGCTTTTTATAGAAATGTAATCATAAATTTCCCACAATTTGCGGCGTTTGAAGACACCTTAACTTAAAAAAAAACTTCAAAAAACTTTCCAAAATTAAAAAAACAATTGATTGAAAAAAAAGAGGAAACAAGGAGAGTTGGGCTTAAGATCTGAGGATTTGGTTTGAAAAATTATTGAGTCTGTTTCATATGCTTTTGTTGTATATTACTGCATGTTCTGAGCATCACTATATATTCCAATAATGTCAATAATTCAATCTGTCTAATAGTTACGACTTAGGAAACACGTGGCCAGAATCAAACTACGGCCATCCATATTACGCCGTCTCCAAGGGATTCACTCGAGGAATTTTCACCTCCATGTATGTATAGACAATGGAGAAGCTTAATATACTCATAAGATACCTCACTCTGTAATTTCTTACTCAAAGAATTCTTTATAAAAACATCAATGTCCTGCGAGCAGTATGACTAGATTTTTTTCCCAATTTTTGAATTTATAGTTTTCTTCTTAAAACAATTCTTTTCGACTTTTTGAATTTATAGTTTTTTTTTTCTCAAAATTGTTTTTTTTTTCAATTTTTAAATGTACAGTTTTCTTCTGAAAATCATGTTGTCGAATTTTTATTTTTGTTCTCAAAATTGTTGTTTTTTCCAAATTTGAGCATTTCAAAAAAGTTCATAAGTTTTGGTAAATCCTAGAATTTTTTTTCAATCTCACAATTTTTTATATATATATATATATATATATATATATATATATATATAAATATATATATATATATATTTGTTTTTTTTTCGTTTTTATATTTCTGTTTTTTTTTTCTCTTTCCATATCTGTACTTAATGGTACTCCATTGGTTACATAGCTAATACACCTTGTAATTTAGTTTCTAATGCTCAACCAGAAAGAAAAAAAGGAAGAACATAATTGTGTATTTATCATTGTTATTGTCATTACTAAATTTTAAAGTGAATCATTTGTTATTTTTTCTATTTTTTCCTGATTCATGCAAACCTCAAAATTCTTCTTTTCATTCTCAGCCCCAGCCTGTACAAACAAATTAAACACTACAAAAGATGTGAATTTCGACGATTCCACTGTCGTGAAGATGCTAAGCGCTACTTAAATGGTTGTGGGATTAATCATTTGTAAGTTCCTTCATATTCCATTATGTTATTCAAGAAAGCCCATTGTCAAAGAAAACAAAAGATTGATGTTTTTTTTTTTTTTTTTAAATAAGTCCAGTCGATCGTGGATCGATTATTTCAAAATCTGGATCGATTTGGACTCGAAACGTAATCGACATACTGCACAAGTCGATTCCACAAACGACCGAGGCTCGAATGGTAATCCACCGGTCCGGAAGGGTCAGAATGCTCGCCTTGCGTGCAGGTGGACAGAAAACTAGTACCCCAATTATCCTCTTCATTAATGCTCATTCCATAATTTTTTCAGTTACGATGAATCGGCAAATGAGACGCGCCCATCCAGGGTATTGGCATTCAAAAAGTCATTCATCTATGATGCGGAAGGATTCATTCAAGTTTATGTAGATGGAGCTTGCTCCAATAATGGAAAGCGTGGCGCTGTTGCTGGCATCGGCGTTTGGTTTGGTGAAAATCATCGATCGTTAGTATTCACGTAGAACTTATTATTAGCTCGAACTTCCATATTTGTTCATAATTTCAAAAAAAAAGTTGATTGATAATATCGATGAGAAGTTCAAACTCGACTATCCTGTTCCTATAGTAAAAAGGAGAGACGAAAGAAACTATCGATATATATTGAAATTATCGAAAAGCGTAAGACCGAAACTAACGCCACACCAGTCAGTGCGGTGAAAAAAGGAAATGCGGAAATCGTATATGAAAACGAAAAGTTGACGGAAAATATTTTTTTTGAAATTACTCTCGCATCTAACCAGTTGGAAGTGAGAGGCGTCCCAACTTTTAAGGCAAGAGAAAGCAAACGAGGAATTGTATTCAAGAAAGTGCATACACAAAAATGAACATCGTCAGAGTCGAAAGTCGTAAGACGATTCCTCATTGGTCTGTCATAATTTATTTTTGAAGCGTGATTCACTTATTGGCTGATCAGATTAGTCACGTGACATCGTGAAGTTGGTTGGTAATCGCGCTTGCGTCGATGAACATCGATATTTGGCATATCGATTTGGCTTTAGCTTTCAAAAGTATGACAATTGTTCAAGTTGTCATAACTTATGTAGTTATTGAAAATTATATACACAGAATATTTTTTGAGCTCCTGTTAATTTATTAAGTTTCGAGGGTTTTACATATTCTGTCGAGTGTTGAAAATTTTATATGTACGCGATAATTACGGAAAAAAACAACAGATGGTTGCTCCAAATTGGAAAATTGAGAGCTCTCATTTTTTCGGAATCAATGATTAACAGTATCTTTAACTTCGGAAAAGATATTGTTACTTAAAATTTTCGATAGTTCAAATATATATGGATACTTTCTTCAGACTCCTGTGAATGATTGACAATTTTTTAACTTTTGTGTAGGAATGTATCGAGACCAGTTCAGAGTGGCAAAGCTACGAATATTGTGGCCGAGACTGAAGCAGTAATTGAAGCCTTGGAAATTGCCGAACGTGAGCATATGCATGGAGTAAAAATTTTTACAGACTCTCATTATGTTATTGATTGTGTTGAGCAGTACATGCACAAATGGAAACGCAATAATTTTGTCAATGCTAAGGGAGCCCAAGTGGCGAATGCAGCATTGGTGAGGAAGTTGGATGCCATTGGAAGTAGAGTATTCCACAGATTGGTAAGTCAATTAAATTTTTCTGAATGATTGTGCAGAGAAAAAGAAAGATCTCGACTCACATCAATTTTTATGTAAAAAAAAATTATTCATATATTTATGTATTTAATTTCTATCTCAAAATTTTGCATTTTTTAAATAATTTTTTGTGGTTTATATATTATCGAATTCTTGCCACTGGTTCTCCGAAAATTCAGGCCAATTAATGTACACTTACGAAAACTAAGTTTGAGTCTTAACGATCTGTATTGCAAGAAAAAAAAATAAGGAATTCTCTTACAAAATTTTTATTCTCATTTCAGATTTTTGTAGCGGGACATTCAGGTAATTTCGGTAATGAAATGGCTGATCGATTAGCCAAAGCAGGAGCTCAAAGATATTGTCGATAACACGCCTATCGAACAACACAATTGTGATCATCAATTTTTTTCAATCATGTTACTATTATGACGAACTGATTTTTACGTTCGTCAATTTTTTCTGAATCATGTTACCATTACGACAGACTGTTGCTTAAGGAAAAGTTGAAAACACAGTATTATTTCATGATTAATTCCGATATGAAAATGTAAAGAGGACATGAAACAAAATAAAAATATCTTCAAATTTTACAGGACAGAAAACCCTGTCGCCTTACAGTCACTCCCGTTTTGGAACCACGTCCCTTACGGAAAAACAAAAATGTCCACTATGGTCACTGTCTTTCCCCTCTTGAGTTCCCACCACTATAGAATTCGAATTCAAATACTTGCACTCTTGATCCACTCGGAAAAATATATAAAACAAAATATATAAATAGGCCAAATTCCTATATCCTGCAAAAAATATATAAGAGAACTATAAAAATGCTATTTTATATATTTGTTGTATAAAAAATATGCCAATTCAGTATATAGTATATATAAACCTACTTTTATCTTCACAAAATATACATTTTTCCATGTGGGGATGGACGCCAGCGCCGTCTGGTGCTCAATTAAGTCCGCGAATACGATACGGCCGCTAGAAATGGGCGCATGCGCAGTCACGTGGTCTGCGGCCACTATATCAAGCGAGATTCTGACGGGGAAAGTGAACCACCCATCGTGCCACAATGCGCAACAATAATCAGTTTAACCATCTTGAATTACTGAACTAGTACATATTAGTGCATGATTATGATCATGAGTATTGGCATGGTTATGATCATGGGCATGCGCATTGGCATGTTTATGATCATGGGCATGCGCATTGGCATGGTTATGATCATGGGCATGCGCATTGGCATGATTAAGATCATAGGCATGGGCATTGGCATAATTATGAACATGGGCATGGGCATGATTATGATTATGGCCATTAATGTTCTATCACCGATATCTGATTAGAAGTCACACCAAATTTTTGAAAAATTTGTACCTGTAATTTGAAAACCCCTTATCTCAAATACCTTTTTAACATAACTTCTTATCGCCGTTGACGTGCATGTGACGATGTTCTTGCAAATGATTCATGGCCCCCTCTTTCTTCAAAAAAGTTTCACACATTATGGGGACTACACGAAGTTATTAAAAGACCCCCCAGGCAGGAAGTCAACTCAGTTCAAGTGTGAAGCCATGGGGATTTAAAGCCCCCCCCCCCCCCCCTTAACGATAAATGTTTTCTAATTACATAACCTTGACAAAATAATTGAGGTGTAAAAAAATTTTCACTGATAACAGAGTTCCCCTGGTTGTCCGTCGGCCTAAATTCCGATAAAGAGCAGACATTTAATTTTCCAAATTCATTGGTGAAGCTTTTGCATAGCTACAAAATGATTTCAAAATTTTTATATTCAACAATTTTCGTTTTTACGATCATTCAGGCTGCTCCGTCGGAGATTAACGTGAGTAAATTGAAATAATGCTAAACATTGATATTATTCAACTGCCTGAGGTAGGAATGCCGGTATCGGCACGAAGCACCGCTCCGAGAATCAGCGCAGTTCACGATTAGGAGAGAAAGAATCCATTGTGCAACACGTAGATCGTGCAAGTGTCGCAGTTTCACAGTGAATAGATATTTACGGAATTCCGCTAGGAGCACCGCAAGACATAACCTCTCGCTCATTCGATCGATTATATCGCCCTTTTCGACCCGAATAACATAAAATATCGTTTGATACTCTGTAAAAAAACAAAATTGTCCGGCGAATGCGATAATGCAGACGATCTTCTTCCCTTACCTTGCTGCAGAATAGATATTTATGTTACGATAACTTGAGTTTAGCGCACGCCGCGCTGCGCGCGGCCTTCCATAATCTCGGCTTCTGCGCATGTCGGCATAAAATAGTATAGAGCACTTTGTGCAGATCTCTCCTACGGCTCAACCTGTAAATTTCACATGCTTTAAAAACGAAACTTATCACTGCCGTGTAGAAATCACGCCGCTCAAACTCCGCTTGCCGCTCCACCCCAGGTTGTTATTGAGCCGCGCTGGCTCGGCTCAATCTCCGCTTGCTGGCCGGGCCATTGGAGTAGGGGACTCTTGCATTACACGCGTTGTATAGGAAAAGTTTACAATTTTTTTGCGTTTCGTATTAATTGATATTATTAATACGCGGTCAAAACTGGAAATGGATGGAATAATCGTTAAAACTATACAGAAAGAAATGTTTGAAAAGAGAAATTTGGCAGGTGTTTACTCTTAGTATTTCAACTTGTCCGGAATTGCCCGTACCGAGAATATTAGCAATTTTAATTAAGAATATATACCTTTAAGGCCTTTCATTGAACTAGAAAATCAATAGGTTATGTTATGCGCATATAATGCATCCCTGGTATTCAGCGGCAGACCGCCAGTCAAACTCTGGTTAATTTCCAAGCGGAGGTTGAGCGGCGAAACGCGGCCAGAGCTTGGGGATCGTTGTCGTTCAGCAGGTTTTGAACCGCGAGACGCCGCCAGATCTCGGGTAAGTCTCAAGCGGTGGTTGAGCGGCGAGCGGTAGTTGAGTAGCGGAGGTGCGGGCGGTGCGGCGATACCTCCGCTCAAATTTCTACACGGGGAGTACTCATATCTACGATTTCTTCATTCTGTCGGCAGGCGGCGATTTACTTACATGAAGTGACCTAACCCCATACTCCATGTAAATAGTACTTTTCGTAACAAGGGCATAGAAAACTTTTTCGGCGATTGTGATGTTGCAGTCCGAGGCGAAGCCGAGGATTGCATTCATGATCGCCGAAAAAGTTTTGTTGCCCGAGTAACGACCATTGTTTTTCGACAGGAAGGACGTGGGTGGGTTTTTGCGCACGCGAAGCATGCATGAAAACCGGCGTCACGCACTGAGCTTCAAAAAGGGGATAGTAGATGACCGACATTAGCTAATGTCATTACAACGAAATTCCTCGAAATCTATTCCAAAATTCCATTACCTCATGGAATGCATGACGCACACTTAACGATAACCGAATGATTTCTCGATTTTTAATTTTTTTAAAGTTCCCTTGGAGAGTTACTTAGACGAGCCATGACGAAAAAATTGATATTTCAGAATGCAGAAAAAATTACTTATCTATACAAGAAGCCCTAAGTTCAAATCCAAGCCGCGTTGGTTGACTCTGGTACCAATGTAATTGATTTATAAGTGGTTTGTTTACAAACACATCGCAGATCTCCCAATGATGCTCAACACCTAAAAGTAGCAGAAACATAGCAACGTTAAATGACAAGAAACAAAAAGATTATACAGTAGTTATATCCTATTACAGTAGAGCTCCCTTTATTTTCCGAGCTCGGGGGGTGGCCTTGAAGCAATTTCGTGGAGAAAAAAAATTAAGGAAGCCCCCCACTCTGCCCACTGGATGGTTGGCGTGGTGGGGGTTGTCGGGAGCGGAAGGGGAAATAAGAGCAGAAGTAAACGGACTATGTATCAGATTCGGCTCTCAGCCACCGTTACGAGCGGACGTGCTCACACCGTGCGCGATTTTCCACCCACCACAAAACTAATAATTCAAACAAAGAAACAGATTGTAGCAAAGCAAAGTAGCCCCGACCGACTTCGTGACTTCTCAAGTGGACGCGGAACCGGACACAGGTCAACTTTTCCGATAAAAACTTCGGAAAAAAAAAAAACAGCTAAGTATTAGGTCGAGCGAGCTGCAAAGGATCGCCGCCAGTGGCCGCGGCGGGCATACCTAAGCAGTGCCACACACTGCTCTCGACTACCACCTAAATATGGAGACTCAGGCAAAAAAAAACGCTCCAGGCGCGATTTCTCCCAATCCTCAAACCTCAATTATTACGGGCAACGATGTCTTCTTCTCCACTCAAAATCCTACCTCACCAATCCTCTCTGACTTTTTAGACACAAATAACGATAACTACAATGACGTAGACATGACCTTGGTCTCAAAACGTGACGAATACTTCCAATTTTGCTATGACAACAATATTATCCCAGAAACGGAACCGTCAGTCAACACGCTTCTCAACTACAACAACCCATCACCTCAATCTTCAATTAATTCCCCATTCACGGGCAATTCTTCATTTTACCCACCAGAATTCTCCACCACAAACACAACAAAAACCCCATCAGGAAAACGCAGCTTGGAAGAGAGTGCGGGGCAATACAGCGATAGTGACCTTGATCTAGGCAACCCTAAGGGCGCCAAAATTCCCCACAACAGTCCAACTAACCACGCAAAATCACCGACTCAGCCCACACTTACAACAACACCTCAAAACTCAAACTCAAAGACCCCATCAATAAACAACAAGGAAGCAACACCCACAAACCAATCAGGCCAAAAACCAACCCATCGTACTACTATCACAGAGCAAATGCGCGCCAATCGCTACTCTACCAATACCCCAAGGTCAACCTACGAAGTATTTTTTCAAACCGACACAAACAAAACCGATACCCATAACCTCCACCCCATGAACCTTGCAAAAATTGTCTACAAAATCCTCGTTCAGAAGAATATGCCCTACACCTACGGGGATTCCCGGAAAATCGGACAATCGATCCTCATTCCCTTTGCCACAGCTGTACAAGCTAACTCTGTAATGGAACACCCCTCCCTCGCACATCACAATATCATTGCATACATCCCCGAATTTAACCTATTCAGACAAGGCGTGATCAAAAACATCCCAACTAACATCACAGATGAGGAACTCAGACATGACCTCGTCAGTTCAATCCCAATCATTAGCATCACACGATGCAATCGATTTGTTCCCCAATCAGATGGTAGCAGACAAATGTTACCATCTCAAACAATTCTCCTTAAATTTGAAGGCCAATTACTCCCTTCCCACGTCAGCATTTACAATGTCAGACCTGAAGTCACACCATACACATCACAAGTAAAAAGATGCTCGAATTGTCTTCGATTTGGCCACTCAAAAAAGCATTGCCGCAGCAAACAAACCTGCAACCATTGCGGGAAGAATGACCATGAAATCCAAAAGGGCCTGATGTGCCCAAGATCCAATGTAAAACCCCTTTGCATTAACTGCAGAGGGGAACATTCCTCAACTTCAGACATCTGCCCAAAACTTAAAGAACAACGAGAGACACACAAATACGCTGCTAATGAGGGAATATCGTACGTCGAAGCTCGTGAAATTCTTTATAACAATGTCCACCAAAATATTCCCTTAATCCCATCATCTACAAATAGTAGACACATAGCTCCTTCCACTCCCCTCCTATCCCCACCTTCCACTCCTCCAGCCCATTATCCTATCCCCTCAACGAGCACCAGCAACCATACGACAGAACTCACCTCAGACACACAAAATCACCCTCATCAGCCAACAGGCTTGCATCCTCGACAACCCTACCATCCACAATACCTGTCTCATGATAGACGGGGCTTTGGTGTAGTGGGTAGAGTGTCTGCCTACTATTCCAAAGGTTCCGCGTTCGATTCCCGCTCACTGCAAATATTTTTTCTG
This sequence comes from Asobara japonica, assembly GCA_026005395.1. Lineage (NCBI taxonomy): Eukaryota > Metazoa > Arthropoda > Insecta > Hymenoptera > Braconidae > Asobara > Asobara japonica. The sequence continues at coordinate 1,520,601 of BQMI01000151.1, read as the reverse complement.
AAAAATATTTTCTCACGGACTCCGACCGATGGCAGGAACATTCCGTGTGTGCTATCGGCGGTATCCATGAAGTGAGACCGTGAGCCGGGACCGAACGCGACCCGTCGCGCGGGGGGGGGGGGGGGGGGGAGGGTTCCATCGTAGACGCCCGCCATCGTATCACAGGGGTTTCTGGAGGTTTACCCTGTGATCAGAAATACGATGAGCTGAAACGGCGAAGTCGGCCCCAGCCGCAATGGGTGGGTACTCTGATCCGTAGTATTGCCCATGTAGTAATGCTTACCAGCGGGGACGTGGGTGAATACAAATAGAGAAAGAGTGGAAAAAAAAAAAAAAAAAAAAAAAAACCTGTCTCATGATGACCTGAGCTTCCCCCCCCTGAATCCACAGAATGAAGGGCCAAGAAGTAGAAGGCGGTCAAAACCCAGATGGAATGCTAATATAAACCCCACCACAAACAACACTCAAACACCATGCAATCTCAGCCCCCCAACTATCGACAACCAAACCGACCAACCACTTAGATCTCAACTCTCTTTAACAGCAGATTTGAACACATTAGTGAATCTGATCAGAAACTTCCTAGACACTTTCCTCTCTAAAATGAAACCCCTTGTTGAAGGCTTAGGACTAACTAGCCAATTGGACCATATTTCCAACGTCTTCACATCTGTTCAAGCTACACACGCCAACCAAAACCCAATCCCAAACAACTCCACCTCCCACTCCTCCAACAGCTCATCTAACACACCCAAGACCCCAACTAACTTTGCGATCCCCCCATTTAATTCAGACACCCCGATAAATATACAAATATCAAATAACAGTTCAATATCTAAAGAACCCAGTGACGAACCAATCACTTAATGGCTTGTAGAACCCCCTTAAACATCACCAAAGATCCCCTACGAGTCGTACAATGGAACGCACAAAGCCTAAAACCCAAAACCGCTGACCTACTTAACAGTGCCAATCGACATGATATCATTCTCCTTTCAGAAACCTGGCTAAAACCCACAGACCCAAACTTCCAACTTCCAGGCTTCAACCTTATTCGCAATGACACCCTTGATCAACAGGGAGGAGGTATTGCCATTGCCATCCACAAAACACTCATTTACACCCAGCTTACGAACCTTGATAACATCTCAAATGACATCCACACTATTGGCATTTCAATCCCTACCTCGCAAGGTGAACTAGCAATCTTGTCCATCTACAAGAAACCTCAAGTGTTTATCAGCTCAGCTGATTGGACTAAATTATTCTCCTCTACACATTCCTCATTCGCCACCATTATAGGAGGAGACTTTAATTGTCACTCTGAAGCATGGGGCAGCACTCAGACATGTCGTACTGGACTGGAACTCCTAAACGCCTTATCTAATTCAAACCTAATCCTTCTAAACGACGGAACGCCTACCAGAATATCTCGCCCCGGAGACGCCCCATCCTGCGTAGATCTAACATTAATATCTACCAATATAGCAACTTACACCGATTGGAGGGTCCTATCGGACCACATGGGAAGCGACCACTTCCCCATCGCGACACTTCTTAACATAGTTCCTGAGAAATTCAAGCATTTTTCGTATAAAATTAACAAAAAAAAAATAGATTGGGGCGAATTTGACTCTTACCTAAACCAAAACACCGATCTACTCAATAACCTCTCAGACAATCTTTCCAGCCAAATAGAATACGAAGCATTTATAGATTTGATAATGAAAGCAATTGACTACGCGACTCCAAAAAATAAAAAATTAAACGACGAATTACCCAAAAACGAAAATACGCACAAAGAAAAATCATCACCGCCTGCCCCCTGGTGGAATGAGGAGTGCAGCCGAGCTGTAGCCCTCAGAAGGTTGGCAACCTCGCGCTTCAGACGTAGAATCAACCCTATAAACTACAATGAAATGAAGAGACAAAACGCTCTAACTAAAATCACACTCAGAAAGGAAAAACTTAAAAGCTGGGAAATGTACTGCCAATCACTCAGCAGATCCACACCCATTAACGTCCTGTGGCAAAAAATAAAATGGTTTAAAAACCGGAACAATTATAACCCCACACATATTCCAAAACAAAATAGTGAATCGATCCAAAAAATGAGAGAATTCATAACGGACCTTTGCCCTGCTCTCTCACAAGACTACATCCCTCCCCTTCCCCCAACAATCCCCTTCCAATCAAACCCCTTTCTAGAATCCAGTTATTCGATACATGAATTCAACCAAGCTCTTGCCTCCACCAAAAAATCTTCCTCCCCTGGACTAGACAAAATAGATTATTGCATAATTGATAGACTCCCCCCAAACTATAAAGAAGCACTTCTCGAGATATTCAACAAAATAATTAACTCCGGTCAATTCCCAGAATCATGGCGGAAATTTCTCATATTTCTTCTTCCCAAACCCTCCCCCAACAAATTCCGACCAATCGCCCTGGCTTCCTGTTTCCTTAAACTTTTTGAAAAAATAATCTCAAACCGACTGACGTGGTGGATAGAAACTGAATATATTCTCCCCAATAACCAATTCGGATTTCGAAAAAAACGCTCATGTGCAGACAACCTCGCGATCCTTTCCACAGACGTTCTCACCGGCTTCGCAACCAATCACTATACTTCATGTACCCTTATCGACATAAAGGGCGCCTTTGATCACGTAGATCCCTACACCCTATACCACGAAATTTCCCGCTTAGGAATACCCAAAAAAATAGCAGATTTTGTATATTTCCTCCTTGCCTACCGCCAATCATATTTCGCTATCAATGGACAACTCGAAGGTCCCTTTCCCATGAACGAAGGCACGGGTCAAGGCTGTGTACTTAGCCCGATCCTCTTCAACCTTTATCTCTCCAATACGCCTCTCCTTGAAGATCTAAACACGGAATCCCTTTATTTTGCTGACGACCTAGCTATATACTCAACAAGTCCAGACCTAGACGCAAGCTTATCAGCAATAGAAACTGCAGTAAATCGAATCGCCAACTTTCTTTCGGAAAAAAAACTTCAAATCTCCCCAGAAAAGTCCCACCTCATCATTTTCTCAAAGAAACATTTCTCTGAGTACTCCGACCACCATATAACCATAAATGAAACAACTATCCACGCCGAAGAATCAGTTCGCTTCCTAGCCGTAACACTAGACTATCGCTTCTCTTTTAGCCCTCACATCAATAATCTCTCACAAAAAGGAAATAAAATAATCTCTCTTATTAAAGCTCTTAGAAAAACATGGTATGGCGCGGACCCAAGAAATCTCTTGATCTTTTACAGGGGACTCTTGCGCAGCGCCATAGAATACGGCAGCCACATTCTAAAATACGCTAACGAAACTAACTTCAGCAAACTAATCAATTTACAATCAAAAGCCCTGAGGCTGGCATTAGGCTATAGACTCTCCACACCCAAGAACGTCATGCTTGCGGAAGCAGCGGAAGCTCCCTTAAAATGTCGTATCTCCCAACTATCAGACAGATATTTCCTGAAAACCCTCTCACTCACCAATCACCCTCTCCACGATAAACTACATACCTTAAAGTCCTTTTTAAACAGAAAAATTAACCGTAATATTCACAACATCAGAATAGGGTTCCCTCTATTTAATTCATTTGAAAGACTTATCCACCTAAAAACCAAAATCCACCGCCATGCTCTACCAACGCCCTACCAGTTTCCTTTCAGCCTAATCAACTCACGCCCCAACATCAATGTAACCATAGGTAGCATCCTCAAATCATCTGCCGACCCAAACCTCGACCTCGAGGCCGAACTCAGTAAAGAACATTTATCCTCTCACACCCAAATTTACACCGACGGCTCAAAAAAAGAAGACGGTAATTACGTTGGCTACGCGGTCTCAATTCCATCCTCTAAGACTAGCATCACACATAAAACCTCCTCCTACGCTTCCATATTTACCGCCGAAGCCCTAGCCATTCTATGTGCTCTCCAACACATCCAACAACTTAACATTTACGAATCCGTTATTCTTACAGACTCATTAAGTGTCCTAAAAGCAGTACTACACTTTTCAACTCTCAAAACATCATCACACATTATCTATCAAATTCTCGAACTTTGGTCCAACCTCACTATACACGGCAAAGATATCAATTTCGTATGGATCCCTGCCCATGTAGGAATCCAAGGAAATGAACAAGCGGACTCCCTAGCTAAGGAGGCCACTACAAACGGTGACCTCCAAGACTCAGGTATTCCTTACACAGACTTCAAGGCCTCCATCACGGAGAGAATGAAACACAGAACTTCTCAATCACTAAAAGATATAGGGAAAAATAAAGGCAAACACTATTTTCAAAACTACTACCATGGTTGGAAAAATCCCTGGTTCCATGATTTACGCATAAATAGACCCCAAATAGCAACCATCAATAGAATGAGATCAAATCATTTTAACCTAGGCGAAAGTTTAAAACGCAAAAATATCACAGCTTCCAACCTATGCGAATGCAAACAAATTGAAACCCTAGATCACGTCTTCTGGTATTGCCCCAAATATTCCAGAGAACGGAAAACTCTTCTAAGCTGCTTGAAAAAACTGGATATCACACCTTGCAAACTCACAAAACTATTATCATCCCCTGGTCCTAAAACTGCCTACATCCTACATAACTTTTTAAAAAGCATAAACAAACCAATCTAAAACTATTTCAATTATTATTGCAAAAACAAAAAAAAACAAAATTAGATAATTAAACTAAACGACCACTTTTCAAATTCGACGGATCAACTAAATCCCTACAATACCTCAATCCTACATATCCACTTCCCATTCCACATTCATAACTATGAAAAGCCCCGACAGAGGGATAACGGCCGCAAGACATCATAGTCAGTGCCAGAACAATAGAAGAAGAAGAAGAAGAAGGACTATGTATCAAAAGTAAATAGGTTATGTTTCATGAATGCTCGGTCCCACTATTGAGACGCTGCGCAGTCTGGAGCGCATGACGTCGAAAACAAGGATAGACAAAGTACGGGGAGTGGGAGAAGGTTTTTGAGGGGAGACAAGTCGTGAGGGGAGTACAGCGAAAATAAAGGAAGCGGAAAATTAAGGGAGCTCTACTGTACTGATATTGATAGAACAAGTGTCATATAAAATTCGGAGCTTGGATTAAAAAATATGTTTTTCCGTCTTTTTCAGAGCCGCCATTATGACGCTGCAATTAATACCATTGCCGAGTATGCGCCCAAGATACCGACAAAGTTGCGTGACTCCTATAATTTTGAAAAGAATACTCTACTCGCCATTGAATTTCCCTTTGAAAATGAAGAGGACCCCTTGAAGCCGCACAGTAATGAATAATTTAAATTACCTCTCGACTGCATATATCTTCCGTCTGAAAATATTTCAGATAATATTTAGGGCCAGTTTTTAGTCAAGTTGCCCGTAGCTAACTCGTGCTTAACCCTTGAGAGGTCGCGCCTCCAAGTCCAAGGCTCCGTGTAATACGATTTGGTAATCAAAATGTACATTCATTTGCAATAAAAGCCGGCAACGCCGCGAGAAAATTTTCTACGACGGGAGTGGTCGCATGGTGAGCGTTTCGCCGCAATTCCCTGATTTTTCTCCATTTGAAAATTCGTTATTATTAATTTGGCAAATGGAACAGGGCGAAATGGTGATCAATGACATGATTACATATCAAGTGAGGAATACCTAAATTGGCGTTCCGTCAAATACAACAGTTTAGCATTTATTCGAAGAATAAGAAAAACTGCTGTGAAATGCCGACCACGCGACCTCTTAAGGGTTAAAGTTAAAGTGAACTTCCCCCACCACCAGCCCCTGCGGCTGGGGTTAAAAATGGCGGCGACTTTTAGCCTATAATCACATACTAATTATACACTCAGTATTGATATTGTTTTACTGATAATAACCCACTAATAAATTTTTTGTTGTTTTACAATTGCAATTGAACTTTCCAATGTTTTACGTTTCGCTATGTTCGAAATACATCTGATGGTTTATATTCTCCATTTTCCCCATGCAGTACACTCAGTGCGTGTACATTATTGTCCATTATTATAATTATTATTAATGTTTGTTAATACCAGCAGTCATCAAAAAACCAGGAGTATTTTTTGAAGAATATGACGAATCCATGAACAAGGCTTCAAATAATATGACTGAAGTACATTCACCTAATCAGGAAACGTTCAATGATCTATACAGCAGCGTCGACTCTAACGGTAATCATCTACTTTACAAATCTGTTTGATGCTTATTACTATTCAGATCTTCTGCTTAAACGTGTCTTTATTATTAACTGATTGCGCCTATTTCACATGAAAAAAATTAACTTTTGCGAGTTATGCTTTCACGACCTTCCGACTTCAGCGCCATTGTGGCATCACGTGAGCGCAGAAGGGGGGGGGGGGGGGGGGTCAGGCGCCCGGAAAAATATATATCCCGAAGATAGATCTCGGATAGAGCATTTTTGGCCAGATAAATATTTCATATACCTATATCTTACTTATAATGAAGATATATAGTTTATATGACCGCATAGATATATACGCGTAGATATATCTCATATAGAGTATTTTTGGCCGAACCTCTATTCAGATATATCCGTATATTAGACATATATATCTCAGTTAATATATTTTTTCCGTGCGGGGGGGGGGGGGGGGGGTGCAAAAGGCCCGAAATTTCCTCAGTACAGTAGAGCTCCCTTAATTTTCGCGGTACTCCCCTCACGACTTGTCGCCCCTCAAAAACCTTCTCCCACTCCCCGTACTTTGTCTATCCTTGTTTTCGACGTCATGCGCTCCAGACTGCGCAGCGTCTCAATAGTGGGACCGAGCATTCATGAAACATAACCTATTTACTTTTGATACATAGTCCGTTTACTTCTGCTCTTATTTCCCCTTCCGCTCCCGACAACCCCCACCACGCCAACCATCCAGTGGGCAGAGTGGGGGGCTTCCTTAATTTTTTTCTCCACGAAATTGCTTCAAGGTCACCCCCCGAACTTGGAAAATGAAGGGAGCTCTACTGTGGAGTGGATTTTCCGTACCTCCCGCAGCGCTAGCGAGCAGAGGGGAATGCGTCCCCCACTCCGAGTGATCTTGAAAACTGCGCGTGAGGGGTATGGCCGTATCGTTACATGCCACAGATCTCTATAATAACTGGATGGCCGGTCCTTATGCCTTGAGTACATTGAAAGCTAGCTGACCATATAGCCTAACTCGCGCTTCTAACACCGATGAGCGAACTAGATTTGAAGCTCTAGTTCTAGTCTCAATTGACAGAACCATTTCTTAAGGTTCTGTGTACATTCGACTCTGACAATGTTCATTTTTGTGTATGCGCTCATATTTTCTTATTTTGTGACAAAGCATATCAAATTGGACTCGGTCAACTGCTATCGAAAGACGTCATACCTTAGGGTAGATTTTTTTCATGCATGCGAACGGCCGCAAATACCGATTATTACTAAAATAAACAAATAATTAACAAACAATTAATAGCCCAACACAGAGAAAGTTCCGGAGCGGACCGTCACAAAGTGGAGTACAGTGTTCTACATAATTTCATTGGACCTCAGTTCCAGTACCGGAAATGTACGGCGAAGCACGTCAGCGGTGCCCTTGGTAAACAAATACCCGATGAAATTTGTTGGATGACTCTTACAATTCAAATGATGTACATCCAAAATAACTCATTGATATTTTCTGCCCTCACAGATTCTGAACTCACGGAAGAAATTTTGCGACGTCTTAATGACAACATGCAAGCCATGAAAACTCAAATCAATATTACAAATTTATGACTAAGCAACAATACTGGATAGACTACTTGTCAAATACTCGTGCTGACAAAAGATATGAATATTAAAATGGAGAAAAATGAAAAACACTTGGCGTTCCATCTCGACAATTGTGATACTAAAAATCTGTGTAGCATCAACTTGACCAGTGTAGTGTTTGATATTTGTACAAATGCAGATACAACCGTGACAACATATTTATGTTGTTATAAACAATTTCAATTGTTCATAATGTTTCCATCCCGAAAGCCGTCGGAGATAGGAGAATGAGTTTAATAACAAAAGTTGTTCCCCACATCAAAATACACATTTCATGTCTAATGACTTTTTTCCATAATTTGCATAATTAAGGAGCTATGCTCATTCGAACAATCATTATTGTGATACGTGAACGACTGAAGTCACGGTCGTCATTAAGGTTGCAATCGCAGTATTTCCATGGAGAATGGAGGGTCAAAGATTTTATATAAAATTGGAGCAGTATATACATTGTTATTAACAAATTCAATTGTTAATAACGCTCTGTGGCAAGGACGGTGGGAGATACGACAGAAAGTGTTTAATGGAACTGGTTCAGTAAGTGGAAATGCACATTTAATGTTTGGTGACTTTTTTCCATGATTATCATAATTAAGGAGGTATGACGGGTTTAACCCTCGCCGCAACCCTATTGGCGTCTCACTCCCACTCAAGTAACGCGCATAAGTCTCGTGCTTATGCTCACCATGTCTACTCAAATATTCATAAATATCGCCTTCATAAATGAGTTAAATTAGAATTCTCAATTCCCAAATCCGGAAGTTTTGTTTGTGCCCCAAACGGGAATTGAACCTTTTTGCAATTCTCTCTCAGATCCTCATATATATAGATATATATAGATACACTCTTTAGAAAATAATCTCTAGATATATAGTTCAGACTGCAGAAGCCGATTACATAATAATACATTGAAAATATTACCAAACATCGAAATTATTTATTCAAATAAAATGAATAAAAAACATTGACTATGACGTCACTCTTGTGTTATACACTATTTCGTCGAGTCTTAATTTATACATTACACGAAGAATGAATAAAAATGAAGACACTGTGTTCGATAACTTACTCAATTGCCGTAAACATAACAATTTTTTTTTAATCGGTCGAAATGTCTTCGAGATAACAATTTTTTTCCCGCCAAATTCATAAATAAATACTAAACCTTTAGCAATAATTGTCACTCACAGGTTTGAACAATTTACTATCACTACTTTATTCAATGGAATATTCGAGTATCGTTATAACCACAATCTCATTAACTTTTTTTTTCATCTCAGTTAGTCACTTAAAATTGTTATGAAACAAAGTTCAAAAAATGTGGTCCATGATATATTTGTGAAACGACTTAAACGAACTGTTAAAAAACGTAGAAAAATGACTGAGAAAATTAAAACTTCTAAAAATTATGAATATTGTTCTTTACATGAGAGGAAATTGCGATTGGCCAATTATCTGATTTACCAGATAAAATTATTACTCGACAATTTTGGTTGATTACTGAACGACAGTAACATTCCCAACACAAAAATTTCTCAAAAACTGAAAATGGCAAATTCCATTGTATTTTTCTGCATTTAACATGGAAATTATTTTTTTGCAAATACCACCAAATGCATTAAAAACATTCAAATTCCCATGAAAATAATATTTCAACTGAATTCCAAGTTTTCAGTTACAACAGCCAAAAAATAATTAGCATAATTAAAATCTACTTAAAATTTTTCCCGTTATAATTTTCATCACTTCTCGGTCTAGCACCATTATGCATTAGCAACATATGTTTATACGTAACATTCATACATAATATTTCCTACATAATTTCAAGATCTACAAAAAAAAAATCCCTGAGTGTAGCCAATAAAATCTAAATATTTCCAAAGACCCCAATTAATGAGGTTCATGTAGAATGATTATGGAAAAGTCTTGATTCATTTTAGCACCTTTAAAAGGTCATATGAAAGCTCAGAAAAGATGGCCGAAGATCTCGATTTGAAAAATGGGGACAGGCAGTCATGAGTTTTTATCAGAATCCTCACTCAATCAATTTAAAACAACTCTTGCAAAATATCGTTAATCATAGCTCAATAATCATAACGGAAAATAATGCAACAGCAATGCTTTTACAATTAATTTCCACATGATATACTCTGCTGCAATTCTGCACCTCCCACATTGTCCAAATTGATCAAATAATTTTTTTCAAGATTTATGAAATGACTGCATTCTTCAGATGTTCTATCCCAACTTCTAAAATGTAACTGTCAATGTCTCAGCTAAATTACAAGAAGTACAAATGTTTGAGCCCAGTGTATGGTGTTGTATGTAGAGAATTGGCCATCATTGCTCCAAGTTTATGTGCATATTGAAGGGGTGCAGGTACCCTGATACTATGGCTATTGGTGAAGTACATATGAGTCAGTTTAAAAGTGACAATTTCAATTCTATCAAGGGTCAAGCCACCTGAATTATGAACGACGTTGTAGTACGTTGGTGTTATGCTGTCACCTTTCACATGTTGTGACACTAAAAAGAAGTCAGATCTCATTGGTTGTGTTATAACGCTGTCCACAATTGTTCCTACTGGTGGATTTCCCATACCGTGGAAAAGTCTTGTGTGCGGATTCGTTGAAACTGTGATGAAGGACAATTTGACTCTTCTCTCATCACCGTAGACCCTGCATAAGGCACTGTGAACTCGACTGACCTAGTTTAATTTAATACTATTATTTTTGTTGAATAAAACACACATGATATCCAAAGAAAACTTCGAATTATCATATCGAATTATTGAAAAAAGTTATATATGATAAGCACTGAAAATAATAAATTAAGCACTGAAAATAATAATAACATTTTCGGTAATAAAGAGGGTAATTATTAGTTCTGAGCTTCAAAAATTTTGGCAGTTTGAAAATGTTCAAATGTGTTTAAAATTTTGTCAAACTTTTGCAGTTTTTTTTTTATTTTTGTTTGATATATTTTTGATGTTCATCAATCGCTGAATAATTATTGTAATTTTCAGGGAAATTTCAACATTTTTCAAATGTAATTTTTCAGAAATTTTGAGAATTTTTCCAAAAATTTCAATTTTGACCGATTTTGAAATACGTCAAAATTTCAAAATGTCAAAACGCATGTTTTTTTACTTTAGTAGTCGATATGTTCAGTACCGATATGTTTTGGATTACCTCATGCTCGGTTATCAATCGAACGTCTCGCTCGAGAACACTTCCTCGATAGATTATTATCCTAGCAGGTAGACGATTGTCATTGGCCTCACGATACTTGTCGAGGATCTTGAACAGGTTGGATGTCAAGCAGGAGGTCTTTTGGGGATCGGTCTCATAGACACTTGCCAGTGTCACATAACGAGCCAAATTTCCATCGATCGTAGCAACGAGAGAAACTGAAAGGTGCAAATGATAAGATAAGGAACATCTTGAAGCATAAGAAAGAAAAATCGGCTCTCTATATTTTCCCAATGTTTCTTTATATGTAATATACCTTGTCTAAGAATTGCAATTCCAAAATTTTTGGTACTCCTTTACTACTTTGGAACTTCTTAATTTATTTTTTGGGAATTTTGTTCTTTGATTTTGGGAATTGTTCCAGCATTGAAGGATATTCAACACGTATATATAGGTGGCCAATATAGGTGGAATATCCTTAACAAAATAGAGATTTGAATGACCAGGCCAAAAATTACTCACTGTAATTATTTTTACGATTGACTTTGTCCTGACAAACATCAACTCCCACAAACATAACTCCATTAAGAGGCATGTGAATGGTCCATGGAATGCCCCCCAATTTGCAATTGAGTTGAATTGCAATTTTAATAGCAAAGTCCTCCTGCTCGTCTGAGGTGAAGCATCTATCGGTGATAACTTGGCAGGGAATGGAATTATCGAGATAACATTTCTTCAGTATTACGGGATAAATTTCGGGATGACGACCTGGTGTTATCACTGCAATCACCTTAGGCTCTATTTCTGTGATCACGGTGTCAAGAGTTAAACCGTACGCTTCTGGACTGACTTCAGGGAGAACCACGTAAAGGGGCTCTGGTAAACTGAAATTCCGAGCGTTATTCCTCACCTTCGTCATAAACTCCTGAAAAAAAAATCAAAAAATTTCATCCGAAATTTGAGAGGACTTTTATATTTTGAAAATAAAACCCCTACTTTCTATTCATTGTTTCACGAAGCTGTTTTAAAAATTGTTTGTATCTATTTTTATTTTCTTTCATTTTTTTTTCTTTCCTCCCACTTTTATTTTAACAAATTTGCTCCTTTTTTTTCCAAGAGTAACCCTCAAAACTAAAGGAGTAAAAATATTTTCAAAAATTTCGTTCTTAGAAAATTCCAATTTTGAGTGTGGTTTGTCAGATGAAAAATGTGTCTTAAAAAATTTAATTTATATGAAAAAAAATCGATTTAATATAGTGCTAATTTTTTCTGTGAAGCACTTTCCATCTTTAAGCATACATCTTGTGTTAGTTCTTCAAAACATTGATATTTTGATGAAACATGCATTGAGTACCCACGAGTGAAAAAAAATCCTCACTTTGGTTTCAACTTGATAGGGTTTCGGTGTGATGACAACCCAATTTTGCAATGGTTTGGCGTCGAAAAAATTCCTCTCATTGTATGCTGGCTCCCAAGTGCCATCAGCATCGACCTCGATGCGACAATCGTCTCCGAAGATCAGCTTTTCAGGTGGCAAAATTCTCGCCGCAACTTCAAACAATTTCGAATCCAAGAGCATGTTCCAAACTTCAAATTGCTTCTGCAAAGTGGGATGACTGAGTAGGCGTTGATTAAAATCCGCGAGTCGTGCAGTGCGTCTCTCTGGAGTGACAATTCTTTGATCGGCAATCCAAGATTTTACTCCATCGTCGCTCTTCAGGGATGAGACTAATCCTATAATTGACATCAATTTTTGGTTGATCGGTCAAGGTTTCTACCCTTCTACCCTTTCGGTTATCTCGAGCCATACTTGGAAAATACTTGAAGATGTTTGTCCTCGAGATGGAAAGGAAGTTATCAAATTTTTGCAAAAGCCACACTAAGTGAATTCGAAATTTCGATTAAAAAAAGAAGACGAGATGAAAATCCTAAAAAAATTTCCCAGTAAAAGTGTTCATATATTGATATTTTTTATCTATTTTGACACATAAAAAAATCATGAAAATTTTGAACTTCATATGCGTTTAGTTCAAATTATCGCCTATTAAAAATGTTTGATGATGTACACCTGAAAAATGAGGATGGGAAGGTATCCCAAATTTTTGACAATTGTGTTGAGTCATGAGCAAAAAAGTGAACAAAAAAATTAAATGATCATTGCTAATGAAATATTTTGCTTTCAGATGCAAGTTTCGCATTCGTTTCATAAAAAGAAAAAAAAATCATAAGGAAATATTATTTCCCAATTTCCAATACTTCGCTGATAAAATATATGACGAAGAGGGAGATCCATTTAGAAGGGGAAACAGATCCACCGGGGAACTCCACTGTACCTGCAATTGCACAAACTTCAGGAATGATAAAACACTTCTGCGTTGCTCCCTGACCTGACCGTGGAGTGTCATCAGCAATTAGCATAGGTTGTCCAGTATTTTGGATATCCACGCCCCACTTCATTTTGTAAAAGTCTTTGTAAGTGATGTCACCTTGTTGAAACGACGCCGGAAGTCTTGACAATGGAGTGTGAGAGAAATCGACGTCCTCGACTCGATAAAGCTTGTTATCGTACTGGGTCCAAACTGCCAAACCAACTACTTCAGCTTTGAATGTTTCCTAAAATTGATTTCAAAGGATACTCCCAATTTGACCTTTTTGTATAAAGTTTTATGAAATGGTCTTATCAACTGGTTTTATCAACTCATTTTATCAAATGATTTTATCAACTTATTTTAACAACTGATTTCATCCAATGATTTTACGAACTAATTTTAACAACTGATTTCATCACCTGGTTTTATCAACTGATTTTATGAACTGGTTTAACAAATGATTTTATGAACTGGCTTTATCAACCGATTTTATGAACTGGTTTTATTAACTGATTTTATGAACTGGTTTTATCACCTGATTTTATGAACTGGTTTCATCAACTGATTTTATGAACTGGTTTTATCAACTGATTTTATCAAATGATTTTATGAACTGGCTTTATCAACTGATTTTATGAACTGGTTTTATTAACTGGTTTTATCAACTGATTTTATCAAATGATTTTACCAACTGGTCGATTAAATAATTAATTAATTAAAACAATTAACTGCCATCAATGAATTTTATTATTCTAGAAAAATTACCTTGTAATCACATCCGTAATCCTCGATAATACGCTCCAGCAAATCCAGAAGAGACGTTCGAGAAATAATTTTGTGAGTAACATCAACTCCTAAGAGAACATGATCTTTGAATTGTGTGACGTCAAACATGTACCCAGGGCATACTTCCAAGCCGTAATGTTCTACTCTGCGCTAAATGTTATAAGCAAAAAAAAAATCATGTGAGTTAACAATTGGAATATGTATTAAATGAGAAAACATTGGATAAGGGGCTATGATAAATATACAACCTCTTAAGGTAGACGATTCACTAAATATATGAATATTACCTAAACAAGCTCTTTAGGTCCATCGACAGAACAACTATATTCAATTCAAGTCGATAGTTTCATAATGAAAAATAATTATTGAATTCAGATTGAATCGATAGATAATTATTTCACGTTTATATTAACACACTTGTCATTTTGTATTTATAAAAAGAGTTAGCCGGTGGTATGGTGGAGGTGCCTACGGATTTAGGGGAAGTGGGTTCAATGCCCAGGCACCGGTTTATTCTTTCTGAATTATTTGATTTACTCAAATAATGGACACCACAAAAGTAAAAACAGTTCACCCCTAAGAGTGCCAATACGAGTACCAAGAACAGTTTACAACCGAATGGTCCTACGCTTACTGTGAACTAATGACATTTCAATTCAATTCAATTCAACAATTTCAACTTTGAGTTACACAGGAAAAAGTCGTGAGCGTCTAACGACTATAATAAGTCCAGAAGCGTCGCTTAGGACCTTGGTTGTTATACAGCGACGTTAAATAAAACTATAAAACAAAGAGTTAATCAGCCACTCACTGGTGAATTTATATCGTAATAGCATTTCCCAATCATTCGGAAATTCAATTTCTGGAGGGATGTCTTCACCAAGGTCTCATACATCCTTAAGTGTCGAGCTTCATGGGGCTTGACTTCATCCACAAATTCCAGATTTATGTAAGTCTCTGCATCAGTAAGAGGAAGCTCAAGGGGCTGTAATCAAGGAATATTCAAATGAGTACAAAAAATTATAACACTAGTTATTGACATTATTTTTTGTAACTTCAATAGAAAATAAATATTCAGAAATTTTCCATGAATTGAGGAATTCGTCAAAAAAAATTCCCAGATGAGTAAATGAACAAGGCCGTCTTGGGGCTCATATGAACACATACAAAATAGTCAATATATTGGTCTATAATCAATATCTGAGGAATTCTACAAAAAAATTTTTCTTCTATTTTTCCAATTTTTTTTTGCAATTTTTTCAAATTTTTACTGTGCGAAAAAAAATCTCGGAAGAATTAAAAAAAAAACACATTTTAATTTTTTGTTATTTGTTTAGTAATAAGTTGGTACTCTTTATTATTCTGAATTCTGTTTTCAGCTTGACTGCTTTCCCGAAAAATTTGATATTTTATTCAACGAATTTAGATCCAAGATTACAAATTTGAAGTGCATTGTCAACTACACTAATTCAAGTCATAAATCGAATTTTGCGGTAATAGGTTGAGCTCGTAGAAACCTAAACAATAATATAATTTATCTTTGCTAACTTACAGGTTTCTTGGCACAGTAGAGTGTGTATCGATCTTCAATATATGGTCCAATAATCGATGAATGGTTCCTCAGGATCTCACTCACATTATTAAGACGATTTCCCTCAAATTTAACTTTGTATTTGAAGAGTAATTTTTCTGGCTCGCAATCGACTTTAAAGTAATTTGTTGTGAGTGTAATTGGCTCCCCTACGTACAGAATATAAGCACGAAAATAATTTTAAGAAATTGGAACAAAAAACAATAGCAATGGTTTTGAAAAATCTAATCTACTCACCTTTTTTATCCACCACAAAATTGTCCTGTGGTTCTTCCCTCATACATAGAAATTCCGATTCTGTATAAACAAAAATAAAAACGTAAAAATTATTATTGTGTCTGCAAAGACACAACAGAGTGATCTCCTTTTTTTTATGGAATTTCTTAGAAAAAAAATTAGTTCGAGTTTGCAATATGTTCGAAAACTGAGTTGCTATAAATTTTATTTTCAGACAGTCATTGAGAGAAATTCGGATTAAGGGGAATTCCCATTTTGTGGAGAGGTACCTGGACACTTTAGCATCAGCAATAAATCTGGCCCTTTTCCCCCTTTCTATTTTTGCTTCCACCATATTTTCCTCCTTTCATTACACCCCTCTCATTCAGTCTCGGGTGAAATACGTCGTAAATATTTCTACAATTTTTTTCTTCGCTCGGCAATAAATGTTCTTTCTCGTACCTCGAGTTCAGAAACCATCTTAAAGCATTTAGTAAAAAAAAAATTGAAAAACCTAAATAGTTTCTGAACTTATATCGCAAATTTTTATTAGATAAGTTGGATTATGGAGGAGTAGGTTTTAATTTTTTAAATTTGAAGTCCAAGTCAACAATCAAATCGAACCGAAATCAAATTCGATTCTGGACTCGATTTTTGAGAACATTTTATGACTAACCAAAACTTATCAAATTTCGTCTTTCCTACAAAATTATAGAGAAAAAAATGAACATAAAATGAGAAAAAAATTGAATAAATACAACGAATGATACATTGAAATTGTACAAACAGAATGGAAATCATAAGATATAAAAAATATATCTAAATAATTAAGACCTCAATCTAAATAAAAAGCAAATGAAATTTTCACTCGAATTCATTTTTCGCAGACAAACTGAAAATATTGAACAGTAGAAAATTTTGATAATGATAATTTAGAAAAGTTTACTCACGCCTATCCTCCTCTGGATCATCATCACTGTCCAAGTTGTCCACACTCATGAATAAATAATCCTCCCCTGAATAAATATATTCATTATTCATGTGATAATAATTCAATTGCCATAATTTTGCCAAATATCCAAGTGCCTCGCAATTAAGTTATTTCAGGAGGAGACAAAAAATTGTTTAAAACGTTATCAGATTAGATTTTGCATTGATCTCGAGGAAGGTGAAAGTAATGGAATTCGTGACAAGTTTTTATTTTTTTTGTGTTTTCTTTTTTTGATTTTTCTTTTTTAAAGTTTTTATTTATTCCAAAAATGTTAGCTCATCTTGATTGCAAATGAAAATATATGATTTCATGGCCAAGTTAATCTTCAATGAACTGAAGAATATCATAAATAATGAAACAAAATTACTTACATTGTGTCTCAGAATTATGATTCCCCAGTGAATTCTGTCTCAGAAACCAACTCCTTATCCCTGCTTCCAAAAAAAAAAAACAAAAAAAAACAAAATGCATTACTGAAATTTGCGATATCAAAGAAAATTTATAGGGAGACTGTTCCAATATTTTCGAATTGTTCCTGCCGTTTTTGCAATTCCGTTATTCCGTCTAATGTGATCGATTGATAATTTGGATGGAAATTATATAAGCGAATAATTACTCACGTCCATGCAATTTCTGACGTTAACAAATGAAAAAAAGGCCAATATATCTGACTGCTTTTAAACCACAAACATATATTTTTTTCTTTCAAAACTTTAGAGAATTTTCTAAATCGCAAAATTAATGGAAAAAAAATTGGAAAACTTCTGCCCATAACACTCTTTTTTTTTTACCTGAAGGGTACTGTGTACAAACAAACTAATAATAATAATAATGCTCATGTGGCAATTCCTGTACTGTGAGATA
Organism: Asobara japonica; assembly: GCA_026005395.1. Taxonomy (NCBI): domain Eukaryota; kingdom Metazoa; phylum Arthropoda; class Insecta; order Hymenoptera; family Braconidae; genus Asobara; species Asobara japonica. Next base: position 1,502,745 of record BQMI01000151.1, on the reverse strand, counting down.
TTGGATCGAGTTTGACCACGTGACAGACATTATTATTTAATTTGAAAATACGAGGACTACAACGAACCGTCTGGTCCGGAATAAAAATCCTTCATGTAAAAAAAAAAAACATGAACGGAGTATTATAATATGCGATATCTCCAATGCGTGGAATAGTTTCTTATCAAGTCATAAATTTTACTTACCCCGCCCACTTTCAGAATAATTCTCCATTACTTCCTCTTGGCGAAGCTGGAACTATAAGAAAAAAAAAGCGTAGAACGAAGATCAGAGCAAAATTAAGCTGTGGTTGTTGACATGGGAAATTTTACTACAGATGAAGCCTATGTTGAATTTACCGTAGATATACCGTAAATTCCGTTATAGAGCGGAAGCATGGATAAATTAACTTTCATCTTATAAGTTTTTTGTACGAATACATTGAAAACAATATTAACCTGATTAATCCTCACGACCAAACAAACAAATGACTTTGTAAAGAGAGTATTATATACAACTTATTAAAGCACCGCTTGTATCACCTGAGTTTCTAAATAAATTATTTACACGGAAAAATTGAACGCGCGGTGTTCATGAATGCACACAAATTCCAGCCTTTGTGATGAAACAAAGCCACCCTAAAACAATCGCCCCACCCCTTCCTCAAATATGTACAAGCTCGAAGGCGCGCTTCGCGCGCTGAATTACAATTTGATAGCTCAAAAAATATTATGTGTAGATCATTTTCAATAACTACATAAGTTATGACAACTTGAACAATTGTCACACTTTTGACAACTAAACCCGAATCGATATCCCAAATGTCGATGTTTATCGATGCAAATGCGATTACCAACCAACTTGACGATGTTATCTGACTAATCTGATCAAGCAATAAATGAATGAGGATTGAAACATCAATCATGCCATGATTTTCGAGACATTTTGACTCGAGCGATGTTCATTTATGTGTATGCGCTTTCTTGAATAGGATCCACCATTTTCAAGCATCGAACGCGGCAAAATACGAAATTAAACAGCTTGACTTTATGAATGATGAACTTAAAAAGTTGAAAAAAACCTGCGCGAGCTCCTAGACAGATTCAAATGAATTCACTTATTTATATATGATTGAAACAATGCCACGCGCGTTCAAAGAATACATTGTTGTTAGTCCCCCTCCCCCTTATTTTTGTATCTTCCGATGGAATACAACATCTGTCACATTGTGTATGCCAAAAATTATTCGATACTTGGCTAAATTTATGCGCAATCATATTGCACTCTCAATATGTTTTAATTTCGCTCACTCAAATTGATTACCTCTTAAAATTATGAGAACAAAAGTGATGAGTTAATTGGAGATCTGTAAAAAAATTTGAGTTAGTCAATTATTTGGATACACTGTTGCCAAGTCGGTTCCTCCTCGGCTTTTATTTTCTTTTTCACGCACCGGTAAAGATGCCATTGCGCATTCGGCCATGCGCATTATAATTTTAGTGATCTATAACTAGAAAGCATTGTAATTATCTCCTTTTTCCATACCAAAATGAAATGAAACAAAAAAAATTGTTTAAATATTGTTCTTGCAAGTGCCGTAACACTTTTATTTATCTACTAAATATCTTCTTCGTAATCCCGCGCAAAGATGCCATTGCGCATCTTCCGTCGCGCACTTTTCTGTGAACACATATGAATAAATAAAAGTACACGTTTTTAAATTCAGTTTTTGCATGATAAATGTTATATTTAAGAAGTTTATAGTTTATGTTTATCATTTTTAACATAGTACCCCGATGTAACAGTTTCGGGGCTTTTATTTATCAACTAAATCTCCTCTTTGTTATGCCGCGCAGCGGAGAATCCCGAAATTACTCGAAGCGATATCCGAAAGAATTCGTTCGTTGTTACCCCCAACTGGCCCCACCATGCGCCCATTCGAATCCACTAACACAGGGGTAGGGGCTTCGACTTATACTCCCCCAATATATAAAGCAAAAACGCGCAATTGGATCTCAACCATCACTGCGTAAGCATATTTCGTATTTCTTCTCATTCCCGCGCATTAAATAAATAGTTTACTAGAAATATTTTCCCATTTGTGAAAGGATTTTTCTTGGTGTTTTTGAGGGACAAGGGCCAAGTTGGTGACAATGGGACGCTTGTATCGACGGTCCATTAAATCGACTATCCGACACCTCCCATTAACACCGCGGAGAATATCCAATGGATCGGCGACACAGTGTTCAGTATTTAGTTAGCACAAATAGCTGATATGGAACTGAGATTTTTTGCAAAAACGCATTTTCATAATGCCCCTTACGTACATATGCTATATATACCAAACTTCCATTTGAAATTAATGTTTGCATTTTGGGAGATGGCTATTATGCCACTGTCCGCATCAGCCAATCACAGGCCGTCTTTCACATGACTTGAGCGTTGGTATCCAATAAAATGTATAGGAACACCAAGCGCAACTTTTCTGACGTCACGAACGACAAACTTGCTGTTTGAAGTTCACGAATTTTTCGATTACTGAATGAAAAATACTGAGCCTTGCCATGAATTTCAAGTGAAGTAGTACTTCATAGGTACAGTAGAGCTCCCTTTATTTTCCGAGCTCGGGGGGTGACCTTGAAGCAATTTCGTGGAGGAAAAAATTAAGGAAGCCCCCCACTCTGCCCACTGGTTGGTTGGCGTGGTGGGGGTTGTCGGGAGCGGAAGGGGAAATAAGAGCAGAAGTAAACGGACTATGTATCAAAAGTAAATAGGTTATGTTTCATGAATGCTCGGTCCCACTATTGAGATGCTGCGCAGTCTGGAGCGCATGACGTCGAAAACAAGGATAGACAAAGTACGGGGAGTGGGAGAAGGTTTTTGAGGGGAGACAAGTCGTGAGGGGAGTACAGCGAAAATAAAGGAAGCGGAAAATTAAGGGAGCTCTACTGTACTGGATATTTGGATCGGGTATCGGTATCGATAAGTTTCCCATGACAAATTCATTTCCGAGTTAGGATTTTGTAAATTTGGTTGACTCCCGTTTTTTCTTCTGGCTGGCTAAAGAAACAATCGGCCGATGAGGGGGGGGGGGGGGGGGGGTTACACAGTGTAATTCGTGGGACTGACTTTTTTGTTGTTTCGCAGGAATGACACCAAGGCGCAAGTCGACGGGTACTCTCGTAACAATCACAAAGCATTTGAAACAAGAGGGGCTGCTGCTGATTATGTAGCTCAGAATGGTGGCGGTTACAACTCAGGTTATTTCGATGTTGCCACCAATTTTATATCTGCTGGTAGAATTTTTTTCTAACAATTTCTATTTTTCCAGTGATTTAACCTTTATTTTTATTTCAATCTTTTTGTTTTTTTTTTTTTTTTTTGAGATTGTGACAATATTTAGTTATTTTTTTTTCGCAGTGATGAACTTTGTTTTTATTTTTTTAAAGCAGAATATCGCTTCAACGACCATTGTGAAGAAAAAAAAAATATTGTAGTCGCGATTAGATGAAAAAAAATTGTGAAAGTAATCTTGAATATTCTTTTCTGTTTTTTTGTTGCTCATTATGTCATCATGCCGATGTGTTTCAGGGGCTACACTCGAGCTGATATTTACCACTCGAACCAGCCGTACAATAACGTAAGTATAAACACGATCCCTTCATGTTTATTTCCGTTGGGTAGAATAGTGGACATTTTATTTCCTTCTGTTCACTCTTATTATTTTTTATCTGTTTTCTTCGTTTTCTTTTTCGTCCTTTTTGCACATACTTTGAATGGAATTTGGTAAAAAATCGAATGATCTAAAGAAACAAGAACGAATTTTCCGTCAAGATTTCCTTCTAAAAGTTACGCTAAATTGAGAACGTTCGCTTTTAACGCAAAGTTTAAATTGTCAGTTAATTATTATAGTTGGAAATTTGGTTGGACCAGGATTTTAGGTTCAACTCATCTACATTTTCATCTCATTTGTCTTTTTACAATTCGGTTTATAATTTTCATACTGATCCGTATTAGTCGTTGAAAAATTAGTTATGATGGGACAGATTTTCTAGAAAGTCAAAATTTTTCCTCTAATTTCCAAGGATGCAATATTACCCTGAATATTTCTAATTTTTTCTCAGTGGAATTCACCTTTCTCTTCAATTTTTCTCGTCTAAAATTCGGCTAATTTGATGTTGAAAAATAGGCAAGATGATTCTGAGGTCTTTCGATACCAGAAAATTTTGAGGCCAATAAATACAAAAAATACTTTGATCCATCTTTTCAATCTTGCAATGCTTATTGAATAATGTAATAGTCATGTGAAAATCAGAAGAATTGAGTCCTGAAACATAACACAAAATTTCAAAAATAATATCAGTCGTTTTTTTATACTGATGTAAAATGGCTCGATTTTACATATGAATCGGAGAATTTTTATTCACTTTTGAAAATTACGATTTTACAATTTTTATTTTTTCTCAATTCTTAATTGGATGACGACCAATATAAGGTTTTGTATTTTATTCATTCCAGGGCTCTCAGGGTAGGCGCAACTGAAGTTTCGATATGGCTCCGCAACTGTAAATGGAGGGGTTCAAGCTGGTACTCATGGGAGTGGTTTTGATTGTGCCAAAAGACAGAAAAAAATTCTTCCGAAAAATTAAGTTCAGTGATTCATACTATCTTTGGCCTTTTTACCTTTTGTTACCAAGTAACCCACTGTCAAAACGCACTGCATGCAAGCTTCAATGCCACGTGAATTTTACTTTGTCAAAGTAAATTTTGGTTTATATAAAACTATTCAAAATAAGAAGTGATAGTGTAACAGGGAAGCAATATTTCAACTTCACAAAAAAAACCAATCTTGTCCCTATTTACAGTCTTATCTTAGTTGTCCTTTTCATAGTTTTTCATCTTCCAAGTATCTACACGTTTCTCTAAGAGATACTATGTATAGTAACTAAAAAATGCACATCAAGTACAATTGAATAAATAAAAAAAGTAAAAATGTAAATTTCTCTATTACATTCAATCAATTTTTTTAATTAGCACATGAACTTTGCAAATGGATAAATTTTCGTCAATCGGTGTTTAATTTTTATTTTAACTGAATAATGAGGGAAGCATATTATAAGATTGCAATTGTGTAGCCATCGGTCGTCATAAATTTTTGGAATAGAGGATAACTGCTGGGGAGAAGTCTGCTAATGTGTCAATTCGCCGTAGCATTTGATTGTGACAATAGGTGCTTTTCCCTCTTCATATAGAGTCAGAACACCAGACAGTGGGCCTTCTTGAGTACCTGGTGGGATTTTATCATTGGGGAATTTCCAGTCCTTGATTTCCAAATTTCCACCCTGCAAGTATTGGATAACATGAAGTTCCACAATGTTTGATCGCGAGAGATGAAATTTTTCTGTACTTGTTTATGACAAATTTCTACAATACTCTGATAAAATCTCACCGCTTTCACTGGACACTCTTTCGGGAAAGTTCCATCTGGTAGTCCATGTTCAACTAGATCTTTACCTATCGTGTCATCGTCGAATGCCTCACATACTGACATCTCTACTTCGGGGAGGTCATCGCCATCCAGGGTCACTTCTAGTTTAAGCTGTAAAAACATATCGATTGAAAGAGCTTACTCATAATTACAGCTGCTGTTTGACCATTCCTTGAGGGACTACTGGACACCCATCCATGCGGCTGGGGTCCATTTTTCCCATTTAGGCCATCGTATTTCTAAATTTTGTTTGGTCAATGAACGACTTCAAATTCCGTACAAATAAATGACGAGTTAGCGTGGTATATTCAAAAGCAGGTGTACCACGTGACGTGAAATGTTCCACTCTCATTAGCTGGAATGGGCCGCCAGAAATGATCATTGAAATTTTAATATACTTGTCGGTGAAGGGAAATTCAGTGAGCAGGACAAAATGTATCTAGCAAAAAGATTGATACTGGCCCTCCAGCTTCATCAAATAAAAGCGTAGTTCTGATCAAATTGTTATCGGCCTTAGGTAATCCTATAGTGAAAAGGAGAGACGAAAGGAACTATCGATATATATCGAAATTATCGAAAAGCGTAAGACCCAAACAGACGCGCCACCTGTCAGTGCGGCCGAAAAAGGAAATGCGCATGCGCAGCACGCGCCACCGCACTCGCCAATAAAAATTTAGTGCTTGCACGGACTTGTAATTGAATTAATAGAATTAATAACAAATTATTAATTAATTTGTATTTGATAAGACGGTAACATACTCTCATGTTGCTCGGAAGGTCCTGCTTAATCGGCGTTTTAATTGAAACTTGTTCTCCAGATGAGTGCAGCTGTACCTCCCATTTACCGAAGTACTGGTTCTCCTCGACCTTGATACTGGCACTATCCATGAAAATTTTTGGTGGAGGCTGTGGAGAAAGAACATTGAATTCAAGGAGTGGAATCTTCAACGTCAATATCAAAATTATGAAAAAATTGTCAGTGCATAAGAACGAAATTTTCGTAAAAATTTCTAAAAAAACTTTTCGTTAAAATTTCTAAATATCGTAGAAGAATATTACTTCTCCATAAACTGCGCCGAAAGTCGCAACGACCACCAACACACCACAGTAAATTGGTGTCATGTTGCAATTAATTGCTGCACCGAAAATAAAGCTCAGCCTTCCTCAACGTGTGACACTAGACTAGTTGGTCTCTTCCCAGGTCTCTCTTTTTATACATTTGCAAAAAGTTTTATTATGGGATTTACCATTCATCTTATTTATGTAATGAATCTAAAGCAATTAGATTTTGATTGCGTGTGATAAACTCATAATTATCATCATTGTGCTTTGGACATTAAACATGACACCGGAAGAATGTAATTGAATGAATAGCACATTTAATACAACATTGTGGCCTAGCTATGGGAACATTTTACGTGAAAAATACATTGGTATGAGACCAAAAAAATTGATTGCAAACACAATTTAGTCTTCAGCAATTCTGCCATATTTTTCGATGTTCAATGCTACAAAATTTGCAATGGACATGGATTTTTTTAGTCACTCATTCTTGTTAAATATTTGAATTTATAAGAATAGTTTCCTGTCATGGCGGGCGCAAAGTGTAATTTTCATGGCTAGGCCGGATAAACCGCGATTCTAATCTCGCGCTCTATCGGTCCAAGTAATGCGACAAATTTTTCCGCCATTCGATAAACAAATTTTGAAAAAAATTAAGGCGCCGTGAACACGATGGTTGATATCATGAGGATAGACGGAAGTTCTCCATTTCGCGCTACCACAACTTTGGCGGTCACGAGCCAGTAATGGCAAGTCAATTTATATAACACATTTCTACTATTGTTTTATTGTCATTTTTATCAAATCAAGACAATCCGGCAAAATTTCGCGCCTTATATAACAGTATGGCGCGACGCTACCACGTGACTAACGACTTCCGGCAATATGGCGCGAGGAACGAAGAGGGTTAATACTAGTGACCAAAACCGTTTCATAAAATGTCGGCTTTAAGGATATTCAACACGTATAGTCAAAACAAAAGTTTATGACCCTTTCTATAATTCGTTATATTTATCGCCAATAATTTTCAATTAATATTTCAATGCGTTAATTAGTTGAAGTGATAGCCATAGAAAATTATCATATTGTATTTGATTTTGCGAATCAATATTATATTGTTTAAACAAATTAATGAAAAAAATTTTTAGCCAATCGTCATGAACTTTTTGCCATCGTTTTATATCTGCTTCAATAGTAAATTTTCAAAATTTCAACAAATTTTTATATTTTGACCTGTATTTACAGAATTTTTTATTGTTCCCATAAGAGGCCGTGTTAATTGAGAACTTTGACAATTAATAACTACAAAACGGTGTTGTGAATCAATCTCAAATTTCATACAGGCATCTGTATTAGGGCTTTCAGAGGGAGATATCTCATAAAACCAGTACTCACAAATCTTCTGTACTTTTCATTTTATTTCACAAGTTCAAAAACTTTTGAGACACTCTCTTGTACTCCAAATTGGTCTACAGTACATTACGAATATTCTGAAATATTTGTACATTTAAAAAAATGACGAAGATACCTTCATCCAAACTACTAGCTATGACACTATTTACAGACTAGTCATTGAATTATTTACAAATCACAACATCTTCGTCGCCAATTTCAATAACAGTAGAATTTCCACAATTTTCAGCGAGCCCAGCAATGCGTTCGCTGACACATGGAGCCGATAATCTAGCCTCGGCATCATGATCCCAGCACTCTTCTATGGTGTTACATAGTACTGCAATAGCCTGATGCTTGCGCCATCTGTCCGGAATTAAAGGTCTCTGGCGCAGTCGCACAACAGTGTCGTGCATATCGCCAAGTGTTGGATTAGCGCCCACTTGTTGTTCAAATGGCATTCTGTACATGCCGAATGGTCCAATTGGTGCAGTGCATCTGGATACCAGCTCCCAAAGGACTAGGGCGCATGCATACATATCAATTCGCAGAAATGAATCTCGAGAAAAATTTATAGCACCCTGCAACACTTCCGGCGCCATGTATCTGTGTGTGCCGACCTGAAACAAAATGGAACGTGTGTTGTAAGTTTTGCGAAGATAAGATTGTCATATACAATTGTTCAAAAGTCGCTGTCAGCCAGGAGAAAGTTGTCTGTATGCAAGTAATCAATTTTTAGCGGTTAGAATCGATAGAAAGTTTCATGGCAAATTTACATGAGCGACAGTTTGCTGCAATGTGTACATATTTCGCGCATGCGCACATTGCATTTACAAATGTTCCACCGATTATCTAAGGAATTTTTTCTGTTTAATGCGAAAGTATTGAACCTTCCTTCGATGTCTATCTATAGTAAAACGGAGAGACGAAAGAAACTATCGATATATATCGAAAGTATCGAAAAGCGTAAGATCGAAACAGACGCGACACCAGTCAGTGCGGTGGGCAAAGGAAATGCGCGTGCGCACGACGCACACCGAACGCCTATCTATAAAATTTGTATTGAAATAATGCTCACCTGTCCATGTCTATTCTTGCACGGCCTATCAGAATGAAAAACAATAGCCAATCCAAAATCTGCAATGCACGCGCTCATATCAGCCTTAAGAAGTACATTCTTAGATTTAAAATCCCTGTGTGCAATTACTGGCTTAACCCCATTGATAGCATCAGCCGGTTTCTCCTCATGAAGATGGCTGAGCCCCCGAACCATAGATCCCGCAATTTTGCACAAATCCTCAAACGTAATAAGATTGTTGTTTAAATAATCATACAGCGATCCCTTCTCATGATAAGCCGTAATCATCCAAAACTCAGCTCTCAAATCTTGTCCCCTCTGTTCACAGCCAATAAAATGCAAAATATCATCATTAACCATATGCGGCAATTCAAAGATCTCCATCTCGGTCTCCCAGGATGCCTTGTCATTATTTCCAAAGACTTTAACTGCAACTGTCTCCTGCTTGAACTCGGCCTTCCACACTAAGCCAAATTGTCCTCTACCCTTCTCCACAATCAATCTGATGGGAAGATAAGTGACTTCCGGTGTTGATGGACTGGGACCAAGCCGCTCTCGAGGTAGACGCTTATTGTGGCACATCCCCTTCAGCTGGTTGTAGCAAAAAGTGACAAGGATGATCAAAATCAAAGCAACAAGGGTGATCGATAATGCTCTGATCTTAGCCCTCTGCGGATCCGAACTTTCAGGATTCTCGGTGCTTTGCTCACAATTGTCACCGGAGCAACTGGTACCAGGTGGTACTGTGGGCTTAGGAATCCGAGAGAATTTCTGATTGCACATGTCACCATCGCAGCAGCAGAAGTATATGGGCCTTTTACGAGTGATGCTGTCCTCCACACAGTGCTTCTTGTCGTAGCAGTCTTTGCTGTCGAATTGTGTGCAGCCTTTGCTTTTGATTGTCGATGTGTTCATCAAGTGATTGTGATGCCAAACGACGTAGCAGTGGTTCCTTTTGCCTGGTGCTGGTGGAGAGCACTGCTCGAGCTTGGAGCAGTCTTCTTCGGTGCCGGTGCAGCTGGTAGCGTTGTAGGCTTCGCAGTAGGTGGAACCTTTTGCTGGCTCGGCGGAATCATCGCTGGTGACTACTGGGATCAGCAGGATGAGGATGAAGGCTGATAGGCGGGCGAAGGTGTCCATGACCTCGGTGATGCGAGCGGCGAGTTTTCTGCAATGGTAAAAGCGGTCAGTCTCCGTGTTGGAAGGATTTGAACATGACATTCTTGTTCTTGCTGGCAAGCAGAGGTCAGGAGAGATCAACATCCAAGAGCGCTCTTTATTATTCATGATGTGATATACAATTATGAAACACAGAAAAATATATATGTTGACCAAAAAATTTCCATTTTCAAAATATATAACTTTTTGCCGACATATATAATTTTGGGTGAAGGGAGGGGGAGGGGGGGGGGGGGGGGGGGGGGTGAAAAATAGAACTTGTGTCTCCCCTGATTAAAAAGATAATAAAAATTGATTTTACAAAACAACCTCCGAAATTTCAGGTGTCGAAAAATTCGGGAAATTTTGGAAATTTTCCAAAATTGGAATAAAAATTCAATATGAAAACACGCGGTGTAAAAAAATTGCCGAACTCTTGAAAAATTTTCCATAAATTTACTCAATTTTTTGTGTTCGCAATTTTTTTGGAAAATTAATTTTTGGTTTTTAATTTATCGCGTTATTTAAATTACACTTCTCGGCTTTTTAAATTGTATTATTTGTTATTTAGAAGTTGGATTAGGAACAGCGATTATCGAAAGATGATACTGATGTTGACACTGAATTATAGGTAATATTTGAGTTGATATTGATTCTATTGAATGTTTTCATGGAACTTCGATCGGATTCGTTTTTGGTTGAAATTGACAGAGCAGTTTTTTGTTATTAACAATTGAATTGTTCACAACGCTCTATTGCAAAAACGGTGAGAGATACGACAGAAAGTGTTAAGCAGAACTTGCTCTGTAAGTGGAAATGCACATTTAATGTCTAATGACTTTTTCCCATAATTGTCATAATTAAGGAGATATGACGGGTTTAACCCTCGAGCGGTCGCAGCCCTATTGGCGTCTCACTCCCACTGCAGTAACGCGCATAAGTCCAGTCTTCACGCTCACTAAGCGCCTACTCAAATGTTCATAATTATATGCTTGATAAATGGGATAGTTTGAAATTCTCAAATCTGCAAGTTTTCGGTGTGGACCTCACGGGTCACACTGATTTAGCCACATTAGTGTTTTCTCGGAAACCAGTCTTTAAACACTTAATTGACATGTCAGAAAGTCTATGAAAATGACGACCAGAAATTGCAAATTGGGAAGTTCTATTCGTGTTCCCAACTAGAGCACGCACACTTGTATCCCACCAATATATTTAGAAATTAATTACCATTAAGTTTTACATCTCTGCGTTACACCCATTACATATATATATGTATATACTGTGTAATTTATTATTCGGGCTCCACCGGAAAAAAAATGTATTTCAACGTCAAAAAGATTTTGGTAAAATGAAACCATAAATCGAACACCAAATGTCGATAGCGACATGAAAAGGGCCCACCTTGTCGACTTTAGTTTTAGAGTTATTCAAAATACTGTCAAATGATGTTTTTCAATCTTCAATGTTCCTCCGCTCGCAAGGGCATTAATTACCCGATATCGACAAAGTGGGCCCTTTTCATGCGACCGTCCAAAAATCATCAAACTATCACGTTTTGTGAATAAAAACACGTGCGCGACGATGAGATGCAAAAGTAGTGAAAAAATTAGAGTGTGAATTTTGTATATTACCTGCGATTTTCTGGTGTGTTTAATTGTTAAATTCCGTGAATATTGATTTGCACTACGTTGTCATTTGACACTTGCTGTTGGGAGGACTTTTTCCGATGACCTTGACACTTGAACTGTCTAAGTTAATTTGGCGAGAGTGGTGAGGTCATTAGACTTGTTGGGCTCTTTGAAATTTAAGGGCGGAGCGTCGGGTGGTGGAGTGGTGGGGGGAGCGATGAAGAGTGGGGATGGCAAATGGCGCATGGGGAAAATCGATTTCAACATGGCGCCGGATTATAAGCCGGCTAGTTTCACGGAAAACAAATATTTGATTCGAGTACAGTACTTGACGCATCTCCTCTTTTTTCTATAATCCTCGCGTGCATACAAAATTTTCAACACTGGACAGAATATGTAAAACACTCAAAACTTAATAAATTAACAGAGGCTCAAAAAATATTCTGTGTATATGATTTTCAATAACTACATAAGTTATGACAACTTCAACAATTGTCATCCTTCTGAAAACTAAACCTGAATCGATATGCCAAATATCGATGTTTAGCGACCCAAACGCGATTACCAACCAACTTCACGATGTCACGTGACTAATCTGATTAACCAATGAATGAATCACGATTCAAAAATGAATTATGACAGACCAATGAGGAATCGTCTTACGACTTTCGACTCTGACGATGTTCATTTTTGTGTATGCGCTTTCTTCAATAAGGTTATGATCAAAACGTGACTGGGCCCGACACACTAATGTGTATCTTGATTTTTTTCCGCGTTCGTCTAGGAAAATAATATTAATACGTATACTTCTGTCATTGTGTCGCCGCGGCAGCGTTTAATGGCGACGTCTGGGAGAGAAATGGAGATTTATTAGGAAGTGTTGGAGGGGAAAACTCGTATGGCGAGAAATACGCAGCGGGGGAAGAATTTAAAATGTATGGGAAAGGGGCGGGGTAATTTGTCCGGGCAAAAGTGACAAGCTTGAGGGAAATTTTAGTCGATAGATTATTGTTATTGATACAGCATATAGGAACATACACAATTGAATGTGACTAAGATTCAAGGACAAATGTGAGCATGAAACAATTGTAGTTCTGCACATGGGGGACTCAGTACCAAGAAAATCCAGAAAAAGAATTCAGAGCACAATACATTTTTCAAAATATTTTCTCATGGATTCCGACCGATGCAGGAACTTCTGTGCTATCGGCGGTCCCCATAAAATGAGACCGCCCGGCCGAGCGGGAACCTAACCCGACGCAGGGAGGGGGGTTCCATCATAGGCGCCGGCCATCGTAGCACAGGGGTTACTGGAGGTTTACCCTGTGTTTAGAAATACACTGGTCTAAATGGCGAAAGCCAGCTTCAGCATGGGGGAATGCCCAGAATTCTCTTCGCAACGAATGGTCATGGGCACCGAGGGAGTACAAACGATTTTTCTAGCTTAAAACATCGGATGCTCCAGATCGTCGCAAAATCCTTGCGGCTGGAAGCCGCAGTGAGGATCCCAACTTTTCCAAGTATCTTGGTCCATGCGGTTAAAAAAAAGGAGATGCCAATTCTATATTCTTGAAATAGAACATAGTTTAGTGTACACTATACCTCGCAAAATGCATACTAGTGTAGTTGATTTAATGACTCTCATTTTTGGCTGTCTCGATTTTTGTTTCTTATACTCTGTTCTTGTGCTTTTTACAAAGGCCAATAGAGTTGATTTTAAATCGATATCCCGGTCTAAGATACCGGTTGGACCTACGGTTTATAGTGCCATCCGAAACACTTTGGTTCATGCGGTTAATTAGACAGCAGACCATTGGGTTCTATTTTATAGTACATGGTGATTTGGGGTAGGATAGCAGCGACAACTTCTCCGTAGCTGGCACCATAACCCATTTTGGCCCCAATGACACGACGCGTGTCGGTGTGTGCACGATGGGTCACAAATTGCCCATTACCTAGTCGGCGCCATCGCAGGTATCGATGAGGAAGACTATTTCCGTTTCTACGTTTGACTAACACGTGACTCGCCTGACAGTCTGGTAGGCTTATGCGACCCACCTTAGCTAAATGAGGCAATTACGGTAGAGAATAGACCGCCAGGTGAATGGCATGGCTATTGTTGGGGGCGGGACTTCGGGCGCAACAAGCCCAGCGTCGCATCTAATTCCGTTGAGCGTCTCTATGGCGCGACGCACAGAAGCTCTTGTCGGCACACAATCGCATCATAGAGATTTTGATGGAATTTTGATGTGTAATTTTTGTACAACAAATCGTATTCATTTTTTATTTATGCACAAAAAACTGTGAGACATATATAGTGGAATATATTGCATTAGCGGGAATCCAATATAAATCTTCAAATCTATCCTCTCCATAACTGCCCAATTATCACTTTGCTTAATTCCTATTATGCCATAGATATTGCGACTATATATCCCCGCAACCTTATCCACAATTTCCCCCAGGCCCTTTCATCCGTGTCTGAACGCACCTAATTCCACCGAATTTTTACAACTTTAATCCTCCACACGCCAGGACCCAAACAGACCGTTTTATTACACTCCCTTCGATACCAGCCATTTCCAATTTATTCAATAACTTCCTCTGGTATTTCCCAAGCGCCTGGGGAATTTTTCAAGAAAATCCCAATACCCGAATGCTTTTTTTTATTTATGCCTCGATCCAATTCGGGATATACCGGGCGGTGTCAATGTAAGCCGAATTTTTTGCGAGGTGTACACCATTGTACCCAGCCACCTACCCATCCGCATACCCACGCACTCACCCATCAACCCACCCACTCACCTTCCCAACCTACCACCCTCCCGCCCACTCACTCACCCACCCGAACATCCACACACACTCCCAACCTCCGGCCCACCCACTCACCTTCCCAACCTCCCGCCCACCTCCCTAACCCACTACCTACCCACCCCACCAATCTCCCACCCAAGTACACACCCTCCCGCCCACCCACTCCCCTTCTCAACTTCCCGCCCACCCACTCACCTTCCCAACCTCCCTAACCTACTACCTACCCACACTCCCAATCGCCCGCCCACTGACCCACCCACCCACCTACACACCCTTACGCCCACCCACTCCCCTTCTCAACTTCCCGCCCTCCCACCCACTTTCCTCACCTCCCGCCCTCCCACCCACTTTCCTCACCCCTCGCCCACCCACCTACCTTTCCAACTTCCCACCCACCTTCCCAACTTACCACCCACCCACCTACAAACCCACTCGACCATCCACCAACTCCCCCCCTCCCCCTCCCACCCACCTTCCCAACCTCCCACCCACTTTCCTCACCTCCCGCCCTCCCACCCACTTTCCTCACCCCTCGCCCACCCACCTACCTTTCCAACTTCCCACCCTCCCACCCTCCCACCCACCTTCCCAACTTACCACCCACCCACCTACAAACCCACTCGACCATCCACCAACTCCCCCCCCCCCCTCCCACCCACCTTCCCAACCTCCCACCCACTTAACGTCCCGCCTACCTACACACCCACCCACACAATCTCAAAAACGTCCCACAACCATTCAGGATGTCATCAAACATGAAGATGCCGCAAAATTTCTCTATGGGCAAGTTCATGAACCGAGACAAAATGAAAAGACAATATCTCCGAAAGGACAGGTTGGATTAAATAATGAACGCTCCACAGTGTAGTACAAACGAAAATTTTATTCACCATAAAAATGTTTGTCGTAGTAGATAATCGATAAATTGTTCTAGCAATAAGTACGAAATTAATGGTTATTTATAGATCCACAGTTGTCTCCATTTCTCAAACGAAAAAATAACTATAATCTTGTTACGTGGTTCATCACGTTTGTGGGGAGGGAAGAAGAAAAACAACGTTCTCCTAGAGGGCTCCACTTGTTGACAGTGAACAACAAGGGCATTAGCTATGTATAACTAATAATCAATTAATTAATTACTTATACATGAACTTAATAATTAGCAGAACGGGCCTCTTGCAATAACTAGAAACGCAAACACTGGAGATCGAAAGACAAACTAGCACTACAGCATTATATATATATATATAACCATTCTTCCTGGGAGAGCAATTACGAACAATAAACTAAAAAAAAAATGAGAAGAATTACGCACTATCTTACAACAATTTTTGGACGGATCATATCTGACTTTACCCTAACAATGCCAGTATAACAATAATTATAGTAATTGGAAGGGTCCACTTCATGGAGGAACATTTCATGCAAACATTAATTACAAACTACTTTACATAATTTCATTAAATTCACCTAAAATTATACGTAAATTTATCAACGCCCATTCACAAGTTCCCTATTATCACAAATCACGTAACTTGCACTAATCGTAATATCTCATTTTTTGTGTAAAAGGCAGTGCAGTTTTCATATTTCGTAGAAAAAAAAACCTTAAATGTAAAAAAAGGAGAAAAAAAAAATCGTAAAAAATAATGTACAAATAATCTCTCAACTTTACATGCATTAATCGAACTAGCAACTTTTTTATCGTAATTCTTGTTCATTATTCGTCATTAATTAAATATAGGATATGTGAAGGTTAGAAACCTGTTGATAACTCTATTATGCTTACACCCTGACAATAGTTGTTAACGTGGCCGCGGTGGCGCTGTCGATGCCTAAACCACGAGATCGGTATATCGATTAGATATCGAGTTTATTCCGATTAGATATCGAGTGTATTTCGATTCGGATTATCGACAGAATCGATTTGATAATCGATCGGCTGGGCGTCGATTTCATTGACATCGAAAGTAATCGAGACGCAATCGATTTGAGGATGGATCGACTTGACGTTGGAACGATTTGAGGTTGGATCGATTTAACGTTGGATCGATTTGACGTTGGATCGATTTGACATTGGATGGATTTGACGTTGGATCGATTTGACGTTGGATCGATTTGACGTTGGATCGATTTAACTCAAATCTCTAGCACGTCAAGACACGATCGACTTGGCAGTCGATTCTAAAAACATTTCGATAGCCCAATCGAAATTCACTCGACATCTAATCGACATACCGATCAAATCGTTTATGCAGTCAAAGGCCGATCGCGAGATGATCGACGCGTCCGTCAGGGGGCAGTGATTATTTGAATGAGAAAGAAATGTTGAGTGTCTTGATGAGCTCTTCAATATGTACAATTAATCCATTGCAATCCGTTGAAAAAATTACGTATAAATTTGTTAAGTTTTTTTATTGGATGAAAATCGATTGCTATGTAGAAGGGGGGGGGGAATCGATGTATATTCTGAGTTGAGCAATCTGACGATACACGCCAGCAATGAGTAATTTCTCAAGAATACAATGAACTATTTGCATGTATTGAGCCACCCGCCAAAAAAATTTGAATCACTGCGCGAGTGGATACTCCGTGACTTTAGACTCGCCAAGGTTATACACACCGGTAGGCGGATTTAGTTGTTCTTCAGAAGGCTCGTTGATTGTCAACGATTAGCAAAGTGATTAGTTAATAGCTAACGAATGCATACTCTAAAGTAGTCGTTTTAAAACTAAAAACTAAATCGGTCTATCAATGCACAATATCCAACTTGATACTTCAAACTCATTGCAAACATCTCCAAAATATATCTACCAATCTCGTAAATCATAAACTATCCAATATCAATGTCTCATTTGTACTTTTCATTATAAACAACATCTCGATTTTTTTCCCACTTTCTGTACCTGTAAATATGAATAATCTTTCGAACTGAGTCTTAGGTGTTGCGTTCACGGAGGAAGCGATTGCTGGAATTCTTCAGATACATTCACTATGCATGACATGTGGAATTAGATTTTCACTGATATCAACATCGAACCTTGGGATTGAATAGGGCACCTCTTGACTCCCCAAATAACAGTTTCCTCGAGGGACAATAGAAGAAATTTGTTCGAAGAACCAGGTACCAGAAACAAAGTGACTTTAGAACGTGTGATGTGTAAAGGCGCGGTCGCAACGAGAACTTCTAAAAGAAGTTCCCAATTATTCGAAGCCACGAAATTCTACTTATTGTTTCAGTACATTAAAATGCAATCGTAAAATTCTCAGAAGCTATACTCTCCCAAGTGGGAAAATTGCCTTCAAGGTTAATTGGGTTTCCATGTGCTCGTGTGCTTTGCGCCATGAAGGCAATTCTCATATTTTCATCCATCGTTAAAAATTAAAATACTAGAGCAATTCAATTTTCGATTTTACATATTGCAAAAAAATCTATACAGTGATTCTGGAAAATTTGAGCATTTTTTTAAACATAAGCGAAAATAAATATGTATGTATTGATCAATCGCTGAGTGAAATAAAAAAAATTTCTCAAATTCCTCAGCACCCTAGCATCCATACAATTTTGAAGAATATTTAAGATTGAAAATTTGAATGGACCTGAATTCCACATTTCACGATGAAAATTTTTCATCTCTTGGAAAATTGTATAGCTCACTTCCAAGAATTTTAATCATGCTTTTTCCATGCACTGATTACAAAATTTTCGCAGGTATTTTTGATTACTTCCGAGTTACTTAAAGCGCCAAAGAAGAGCAGATAAAAATCGATCACCTGGCCCTTAAAATTTTCTCCCACATGCGTGATTCCTTCAATCACATAGGAGACCATTGGTACCAGGTGCCCACATAGCACTTGCAGGTTGTCTCGTGAAACCGCCAGGAAAGCCGCGCTTCCAGAAAACCGAGAAAAACCGAAACCGACTGATGAGGTTTCCGCTGCACACCTCGCTTACCCTAACTACCCAAAGACCCCTAGATCTCCCCTATTACATAGCAGTTTCTAGAGGTTGACTTTTGCTCCTAGCATTCGCTGAAAGTTGCGTTAATTCCGTAGGTTCATTCGGCAGAAACACATCGAAGTTGGTTTCCAGGAGGGCTTCACTTTTCGATCTGAGTGGCTTTTCCTCACTAGTATCCAGATTAGTTTCTAAAAGTGTTCCGCTTCTGGGTCGATCTTCATAGTAATAAGGTTGTGGTGGCAATGGCGGACTAAAGTACTCCGGCACGGGCTCGGAGCCCGGCGTTGGTGGTAGTCCTTCGTAAGCGTAATCCGGTGTATACGGTGCTACTTCGATATCGCGTTTCAATTCAGTTATCGAATCCGTCATCGCTAGTGAAGCATTTAAGGGTAGTGTGGATGCATTGTACGAAGCATTGTACGTTGGCTCGTCAATGGGATCCGTTGGGGAGTCGTCCGGTGCAACTTCACTATTGGCTACTGATGGCCATGCACTGTTGTTTCTAGATGTAAATGTCGAATGATTGCGAAAGCCTTCATTACGGTAAGCCAAATCGAAGACTGGTGTCTCGTGGGGTACAGCGTACTTCTGGGCACCCTTAAAGTCACTTGTCGATGGTGAATAGCGCGGATTGTGCGCCTCATAAACATCGTACGATTGATTGTCCTCCATTGATGAATTCAGCTGGGATTTGTCCATTGAATCTATACTACCTCCACTCATCATCTTCTTGTAGTCGAGAGAGCGCGAGGCTAACGTGTCCGTTGATTTTGACTGCAATCAAATGGAATTTTATGGATCAATGCGTGAGATTTGGTTTCCCTGGGTTTTTTGGTTACTATAGTAACCATAGTAATGGTTGCTATGTATAGGAAAAATTGGAAACTATTTCAAGTATTCGGGATATCGATATTGTGCCAGCGGAAGAGGGAAACCGAGGCGTCATTAGGGCGTCCGGCGTACGGAGAGAAGACAGCACTTTGGGCGAAGACATTTTTTTTCCTGATTGAGAACCTCGAATTTAGGGAGCGTTTTCAATACAGTGAAATCGCGTTCCACGAGCCATCTCTTGGATCCCGCCATCATTGGATGAAAAACGGACCGCTTCGCTGTGATTGGTTCGCGAACGGAATGTAGGCCGTAAACAAAGATCAAGTCTAGGGATTTTCAACGACGTCGCACTGACTCAACGCGAGGGTCGCTAGTATTGGCACCGATCAGCCGATCCCGTATTGTGAATGTGAATCCTAGTAACCAAAAATGCTATGGTAAAAAAGAGAAGCGAAAAAAAATCTCGAAACCCAATCGAATGACCGTAAACTTGATATCTCGATATCGCGTAAGACGAAATGTATCGAAAACCGTAAAGTGAAATCGACGTGACACTAGTCAGTGCGGCGGAAAAAGGAAGTGAGCGTGAATAAAAAGGCACAATTTGGAAGAAATGCAATATGCTAATATTCTGCAAACCAAAACTTCATCTTCTATAACTTGAATATTATTCATTATTTGTAGGACATGATAGAGAAGTGACTGTTATTTAACATTAATGATAATATTTTTGTCGTACATGTAGACGTTCGCAAGGTGTAGATACGTCCTACACAATTGCAATTTTGGATAGAGTATAGAGATCTGCAGACTCTAATGCGCATTCTCCATCCATTTACTCTAAAAACAAGTTGTCCAATTATTAGAAATGTTTCTTTAGCAATTTCGAATCCTTGAGGGGGGATCCCCTCCCGCGCCTTTCGAGGAAAATTTCGGAGACGAAGATCGGTCGCGCGATTTCACTGTACTGAAAACGCGCCTTAAGATCGAGGTTCTCAATAAGGTGAAAACAAAATCCAAGTGCATTGATTGTATCAAAAATTACGTGAAAGCTACATCGGAGGTAAATAAAATAATGAACGCGTTGAAATTCCTTGGACTTGAAATGAAATCTTGACATTGTGCATAAATAATATCAATAAGATTGTACAGTAAATGATAAGTACTAAGCCACATCTAGTACAGTTAATCGTAATTTGTCTAACCTCAGTAGGTGTTACCAGTACCACTCGTTTCTCCGGTTTTAGCTGCACGTTGGAAACATATACGTGATTAAGTATTTAGTGACAGAAAAAATTATTTTCGCCAAATATCCATAAGTTCAAGACAAGTGTCTAATTTTTTTTCAAATTGAATTTCACCGGATCATCTCGCGTGAGAGCTATGGAGAGAAATTTGACGAATACCTTTCGTTGTCAGAAAAAACTATTTCACAACCTCGTCTTATGGTTCTCGGTAAAATCACTTGTTGAGATCATTGAACTTCTAAGAAAATCTTTTAAAAAAATGCACTAACAAAAATCCTATTATTAATATTTTAAAAAAACGAAACTTACCGGCACAGGTTTGCGCCTATACGCCAGCTCGGTAAAGCCCGAAGTTGATCCCACAGATCTCAACGAATGCAATGACTGCCTTATAGAATTTCTCCGCTCCAATCTCTCCACTTTTCTCCTCTTTGACTTTGAAATCCAAAATCCAATTGCAGCAGCCAATAGAGCGAGAGCCACTCCAATTGCGCCTAAAACACCCACAGTAACAACGTCACGTCGCCAGGACAATGGATCGATGTAAACGCGCGGATCAATTTCGCAAATGAAGGGGCTCGGCTGACTGCAATGATCAATTTCAATGGTCTGGTACGTAAATGTTGTACACTGGTCGACGCGCTCCAATTGCTGTACCCAGACGCGCTCTGAATACTCGAAGCGCTCTTGCTGGCGTCTTAAAAATCTGTAATTATTGAGATATAATGGATGAGCAATTTGTACTAGATATAATAGGGATCACTATACAGTGTCCCAAAAGTATGGATTTTCTGGGAGTGAGACGAGGGCAGAGTCCAAACCGAAAAAAAATTTCCTCAACTTTCCTGCCCCCCCCCCCCCCGACAAGAGGTGGAACTTTGAAGTTAAACAGTTAAATCACTGTCTAGCCCACTGGGTCAGTGCTTTCAGCTCCGAGAACGGTTCCCGGCGAACCAACAGTTCCAAGAATTGCCTTCAAAATTATACCTCGAAAGCTTATCAGACAATCAAAATACTAAAAACATTTTTCAAGAAATGTGTAAAAAATCGCAGAAAAAAGGTTGGTCATTCAGCTTTTCCAATCTCTTCGCAAATTTAATCTGCCTTCAATGGTTTTTTGAGCAAATTTATAATGAACAGAGTGCCGGTAGGGTCGGTATGACATCCTGACCGAGCCGCTGGAACTGGGAATCCCCTCGCTATACGTACTAGCGCTACCCCGGCCGCAAGCAACTTTTCAAATGAACTTTTTTTCTTATTTAAATGATTTGGAATTTGAAATGAAATTTGAAATATCTCGATTTTTAATTTTTGTAATTGAATTTGAGCTGGATTTTGTTGTTTTTTTTTAATTGAATTTGAAGAATAGATATGAATTTTTTCATTGCAATTTGAATTTAAATTCAATTTTAATTAAAAAAAATATTTTCAACCTGAAATTGAATTTTAGAATTGAAAAAATGAAATTATAAATTTTTTGAGTTTAAAATATGAGCCCGTGCGAAGAGGAACATGGCGCCGTACGTGAAGGGTTAAGGGTGCCCATTGGCTCTACATCCCCTTCAAAAGTTCTCATCATTCATTACCTCCAGAGCTGCAGGTAGTCGCCCATGATGAAGGGCATTGAAGCATTAGCCTGTCTGCAAAATTCACGAGCACTGAAGAAATCCATGGGGGCGCCAATATAAATGTAACAGGTGTCGCCAACTAAATCCCACGCCGGTGGACATTTACCACTGAGTACGGATTCGTTTGTCATGTGATAGGGGGCGTAATCCACTTGAAGGAGCTCAGGTGAATCACTTCGATCGCGTATTCTTCCAGCTACAGCTATTGTTTCATTGTAGCCCCACCAATTGTGACGGGCGTCAATGTGCGATCTCCAGACTTCTAATTGGCTGTTGTGGGAGAATTAGGCAGCTGTTAGTTTTCCATTTTTCATTTTTGTTTTGGGAGCGTGCAATTTGAAAAGATGGAGAAAATGGACCCATGGCTTTAAACAATATATGTATGTAAATTTCACGATATTTTCCCGTTTGCATAGTTCTTCACTCGAGAGAAAGATTCTTGAATGATCGAATTCCTGCAGGAGTCATCTACTACAAGCTAGTTAAGAAATTGAGTTAGGTAATTTAGATAAGTAATGTAATTAAGTGATTGAGTTAAGTAATTTAGTTAGGTAATTAACATGCAATGTAGTTAGATAATTTAGTTAGGTAATGTAGTTAGATAATGTAGTTAAACAATGTAGTTAGATAATTTAGTTAGACAATGTAGTTAGATAATTTAGTTAAGTAGTTTAGTCAAGTAATTTAGTTAAGTATTTTAGTTAGGTAATTGAGTTAGGTAATTGCGTTAAGTAATTTAGTTAAGTCATTCAGTTAGGTACTTTAGTTAAATACTTCAGTTAACTAGTTCAGTTAAGTAATTTAGTTAAGTATTTTAAGTAGGTAATTTAGTTAGGTAATTGAGTTGGGTGATTGAGTTAAGTAATTAAGTTAAGTAATATAGTTAAATAGTTTAGTTCAGTAAATATTGCGACGAGCAATAATTTGTCGATAATTGGAAATTGAGAAAATTTTATTCCTAAGATTTGACTCTACTAACTTATTATCTCGTTAACAACTGACTTAACATGAATATGTTATGAAGGAGTTGTATATAGAATTCGATTTCCAATAACACATCTTGTATTTTATTTTTTGGTAATCGATGTCATTGGCTTTCAGAGAAGTGTCGGCTTCTCTTCCATGATTTTTGTAAATATTCCCTTTGCTATTGCAAGAAATTAGTTTTTCTAATTTCTGGGTCTAATCAGAGCTATCAATATTTATTTTCTCCTTACTCTTTAACTAAAATTCTTAAAACAGGGGGAACTGTGTTCGAAGATGCATATGTGTATCAAACAAATAAACATTTGAGAAAAATAAATATTTTTTCCTCAGCTCATAAACACTTTTTTTTTGACACAAATTAATTGCAAATCTTTGGAAAAATTTGGTAATTCCAATTATATTTTTGATATTACCGATTCCAAATTTCAGAAATTTGAACGTATTTGCAAAAATTATCGAAAATTTTTTTTTGAAAAATCTTTGCAAAAAAATTGACCAAATCTAAATATTGTGAAAATATCTGAAGCCTAAAAAAAATAGGAAAATTTAGAATAAGCAATTCGCAAAAGAAATTCCAAATAATTGAAAGAAATAAATTTCCAAAGTTGACAATGAATGTTCTCCAATTGAATTAAACTAAATTGATGAGTCCATTTTGTTCATCTTTGGCATAACAAAAGCATATGAAATCTAGATTCGACTAAAAAAAGAGAAGCAGGTAAGGCAGAGTAAGAACTAAGCGAACTACGATAGGCAGAGTAGCGAAAAATATAAAGATCTTCCAAAGGCTACTTACTTATCGTACCAATCCTTGCCGACAACTCTGGCATATAAATTCATGCACATGCGTTTTTTTCAAGTATGAAATAAGAAAAATCAAATGAATAGAGTACTCTAAATACAGGATTATCGGTAGATACAATTTGTGGATACGTACAGTGATCGATTGATTGTTAACACTTCGTAGTCATTATCAGGATTGAAGAATACATTATCTACATATTGTTGGCCAGGAGTACCAGCCACGACGGTACTCCTTCCCTCTCGATCAATTGCATAATTTCTGAAATTATGGAAAATAGATATTATTAAATTAACACCAAAACATTCAAAGACTTTAAAAATCTCAAAAGCTTTGAATGTTTTTTTTCAAAAAAACTTAAAAACTTGGTGAATTAAAAAATACAAAATTTTAATTTTTTTTTCAATTGTCAAATCATTATTTTTTTTCATTTTACAAAATTTCAAAAATTTCAAAAATTTCAAAAATTTCAAAAATTTCAAAAATTTCAAAAATTTCAAAAATTTCAAAAATTTCAAAAATTTCAAAAATTTCAAAAATTTCAAAAATTTCAAAAATTTCAAAAATTTCAAAAATTTCAAAAATTTCAAAAATTTCAAAAATTTCAAAAATTTCAAAAATTTCAAAAATTTCAAAAATTTCGAAATTTTAAAAAAATTGGAAATTCTAAAAACAAATTGAAGAAACATTTCTGATAAAAACTCACTTGTAAAATCCATTATGCGATGTGCTCTGATAAATTGGTAATCGAACTCTTTCGAATCCACAAATTTCCAGAAGATGAAGTCCCAAGTTAGCATGCAGATAATTAAGAGTCATATTGCTGACAACTTGTCTGAGAATGATGTTACTATCAAAGGGTGCCTCATTCTTCACAAAATAATTCCTGAAGATTGTGACCTCCTGATAGGGACTGCTCTGTCGACCCTCAACAAAAAGGGCGGGTTTATTATAATTTTCCGCAAATAGATTATTATGAATCCAGCCTTTTAAAGACGTAGCAGAACCTCTGGAGTCGGCACGAATGGCCAATCCACCTTGATTGCCTCTAACCAAATTATTCCTGAAAGGAGAATTGATATTCTTAGAAATTATAAGTTTTCTGGCATATTGTCACTCTGTCACTCACCCACCCACCCCTCCCCCCACCCACCCACTCAGTCACCACCAACCCCCCCCACCCCTCTCCTCACCCACTCAGTCCCCCCCCCCCCACCCACTCACTCTCTCTCTATCACACACACACACACACACACACACACACACACACACACACACACGCATCCACTCACCCTCCCATACACATATGGGCTTGCGCACCCACACTCATCCACCCACTCACCGACCCATCCACACACACACACACACACACACACACACAAAAAGAAGACTCCATGAACCTCATACTATACCGAGAAATTAATATTTTTTTTTTACATACCTAAAAAAAAGCGATTGAGTATTCTGAACATCTAGAACAACAGCTGACTTGCAAGTGGAGAAATTTCCATAAAGCTTGTGGCAATTTTTCACGAATTGATTTTTCTCAAGTGTCATAATAGCATTGACTTCTCCAGCACTTGCATACTTGACAGCCCCCTCCTGACAGTTAGATAGGATTGAGTAGGAAACATTGTGATGTACATCTCTGTTGAAGCCAATTGCTGATATAGGAAGAGTCACTACTTCAGCTATGAAACCATGAACTCCGCTGGCTCCATTGGCAAATAATCTGACACTCAGACTGGGCCCCTCCGTCCTGAATAATTTTTTCTCATCCTTACTGTTGAATTCAAGTTCTCCAATTACCTGTAATTGTACATGAAAGACAACTATTAGAGAATTTCATGAGAAATCTATCGTTCCATTCAAATGATTTTTTTCCCTTTTTTGATAATGTAATGATTTTTCAAAACGCAAAAAAATCTAGTATGTACTCCATGTATCAATATAACTCGAAATTTGTTTCTAGAATCGATGCGTTTTTTACGTAACTAAAAGCTGATAAGATTTTGGATTAAATCAATACAGTGATTTCAAATTTATCCAAAAAGTATGACGCACTAAAAGCATGAAAATTTTTAATGGATCAGCTTTTCTTAGCGCATGTTTTGATCGAGTTAATAAAACCCATAATTGGAAGATAAATGCGGCTTTCCGGCTTTACACATTTAATAGTTATTCACATTTTGCAAGTGGCGCGAAATTTTTCTTCTCATTCAAATTTGCAAAGTCCCATATACGTCATCTGGAGAGAAATGACTCTCAACTTCTACCCAAGAACTTCTCTTTGGCTTGTGCCCAGTGTTTTCCGATACACCAAAGAGTATCGATACTCTGCAGTGAATCGAATCGAAGAGTTCAGTATCGATCCGCCAAAGTATCGATGCTGTATTGGTAAACAGTACTTGGGCCGGTATAACTGTGCGCGCTTTGTACAATTTCATTTTGAAAAATTTTGCGATAAAACATCCTACTTGAAAATGTCAGTGTCAACACATCCATTTACATCATCAGAAGAGATTATAAATTTCGAAGCTGGGGATACAGACGTGCACTCGTCCGATAATTTGCATAGGTCCTTGCGTCTCTCCTTTCTACTCTAGGATCTGTACGACAAAACATACATACCCTAGCACTGACGTTGTAAATATCCCCATCATACAGAGTGATTCCATCATGCCTTCCTGGATTCTTCGTCGAGTTGAACAGATTAAACTGCAACAGTCTGAAGCCAAATGGCTTGGCTCTGTAAGCACTTCTGAATATTTTGACGCAGTTCACCGGATTGTTATCATATTTGTAGTAAATCAGGACTCGCTCCTCGATGGTGACTTCTTTAGTTGTATCGCATATGTCAACAAGGCTGAATAAGTTGTACGGAATGTTGAGGTCTTTGAGCGGGCTAAATGAACTTTCCTCAGCCTCTCGACCTTCTCCAGTCAATGACAGAATATTCACACCATTGCCCAAGGCATCGTCAATTATATTGAAGAGCAATTCCACTGTATGCGTGGGGGATATCATGTTTATTCCGTGAGAAGCTGATTGTAGAATTTCCACGCGAGAAATTGCAGGACTCTTCATTATCGACTGAATTGCCGGTGATTTTTCATTGTGAAGGATACCAGCGCCACTGATGTTGACGTATTTGAGTACTGATTCAACTCGACGGACCGTTTCATGGGTGAGTACGTCGTGGATACGATGCTCATAGAGATGATGCTCAAATTCACTATTTGCTAAGCGAATACCACCCCAGTAGAGCTTGGAGTGTGGCAGATTGTGCTTTCCACAGTGGACGAAGACGTAATCCCCGTCCCAAGGACAGTTGTACTTGTGTCCATAGAGTTGTCCATTTAAACGGATTTGACAATCCTCTAGACGGTCCTCCGAACCTGAGCACTGTATGGGCTCAGGCCAAGACCAGATTCGTGCCAGTGAACCTGCATCAGAAATAGGCGGATTAATTTATGTCCAGTCATATTGATCTCCAACAAAACCAAATCTCGCAATTCACTTTTTTTTTTTGCCGATCGTCTTGGTCCGCATTTTTTGGGTCCGCAGTTTTTCAATAAAATCCCAGTCCGAAGTGAATTCCAACATATATATCTCACAATTTATCATGATTAAAACAAGTGAGGCGTCATGGGACACCTTGTAGATGTGAAATATGGAAACACTAATTTTGATGGAATTTGATCAAAATTTTTTGACGATTTCTCGAGAATTATTGGAAATTTTCAAATACTCAGTTCTTTTTAATGTTTGAATAGTTTTTTCCAAATTAAAAAGTTACAAAATTTTTCCAATTTTTTTCGACATTATTCCAGTTTTTTTCAAACTTATTCCAAATTTTTTTCCACATTTTGTCAAATTTTTGAGTAACTGTTTCAAAAATTTTCTCATTTGTTAAAAAACTTTTCAATTTTTTTTTCAAAATTTTTTGAACCGCTGCAACTTATCTTGATAAGTACATACAACTTGTGCGCATCGCGTTTGCGTCGATGGCAGAGAGGGGACGATGGGCAAGTACTGGAGTATATGTATATATATTTACCAAGAAAATTTCCTATCCGGAGCGAAAATTATTGCGATCCCATGCGCCGCATTCGATGTTTCACATCAAAATTGGACATTGCTGATCGTATTCTAATTTTTGTAATCGAAGTATGGAGAATAATTTTTTTTTCGTTTCTCACCTGGATGTAGCTCGTAACGACGCCCGTGGGATACGTAAACGTTGAGAGGATCGTAGCCCAACTGACGACAGGCGACTTGAGCGTTACGTTCGGTAAATCGACGATCGCAAAGCGGGATCCATTGGAGGGTCGTACGATTGAAGAACTCGAGGAAACCTTCACTGTTGGAGCTGGTGCATTTATCCTCAGTAGCGTTTTTAGCTGTAATACAGAAGGGAAATACATTAGTGTTCATAGGAAAGTTTGTACCTTTAATGTTTTTTCAATTTCCAAAATTTCGGAACAAATTTTTAAATTTCCCAATTTTTTGTTTTCCATTTCAATTTTTTTAAATGACCCCATTTTCTTTTTAATTTATACAATACTCGATACTGTCAGTCTTAAAATATAAATATACTGAAAACTTGAATCATATCGAATGCTTAGCCTAGGAAAACTTTGATACCTTAATGTTGATAAAAATTTCCTGTATGTGAATGTTGTTAATAACCGGAAGGTTTGAAAACTTACAATAAAAAAAAAAGACCGCAAAAAAAGAACCTGAAGTCTCACCTTCTTTGCAAAGCCGTATGGTCCTACCATGCTCCCCTTCCGTGTCCCTCTTGGCAACCGTCGCGGGTAGGCTCTCATTCCTCACCATGGGTCTCATGACAATCTCATGCCCAGGCGCGCCAACTGCCTTCAGCGTTCCCAGCACCAAAATCCCGACATTCGGTGCAAACTCCATAACAACATCCGGATAAATATTAACAGTAACATCCGGCATAATCGTCAGATCCGAGTACACCTTATACGGCGCCTGCCTATAGTATAACGACAAATTTTCCGTGATCCTTCCTCCAATATTATCAAGATCCACCTCGGGTCGCAGCTCCCAAAACGCGGAAATAGATGAATCAAACAAATCGCCGACCAAAAACGGCCGGAAATTGGCAATTGCATGATTATTCCAATCATCAAAATCAAAGATCCGTCGTTTAATCATCTCCTCATCAGCACTACCCCACCAATTCTCCGTAACATCCACTGTATTATTAATTTTAGCTGTTCTAATTCCAGCTACCAGCTCATAATCCATAGAATTATCGCCAAATAAATTGCGATTAACGCCAACCTTCTGAATACCCTGAAATCCCACAACAAAGCTCGGCTTATCAAACATCTGATGCATTCCTCTCGACACCAACCGATTAGAATTCTCCCGAATTTCATTGAGATAAAATTTCGCTGGTATCTCACCCAAAATTTCCGACTGGCTGTCCGCACGAAATTCCACCATGAATCCCCCCGAATTCCTCTTAATAACATTATTATCAATCTTGAGACGCTTCTCCATACCGCGAATCGATATCAAGCCTTCCTTGCATCTGTTACCAACGAATCGGTTAAAAGACACATTAAAACTTGCATAATGCCCATCGATTATCACCCCAAAATTTGTATTATCCCGCCAAGTATTGTTGGCAAAGTAAATTGAGTGTGTAAAATTTTCATTATACTGCCATACATAGGGCAAAGAGACATCAAAGCCACCGCCTCGATTGCGCTCAATAGAGCTATCCTGGAGTACCCAATGAAACAGATTATTGGATTGTCGCATATCACGACTATATTGCACAATGCCCCTGCCATTATCCGTGATTAAAGTATTGTTAACATGGAAAGTGATTTCCGAGATGTTTGACGCATAGATATTCCAATGAGGTGATAGAACGTGTATGGCTTCTTCCTCATTATGGGAGATTTCGCAATTCAGAAGATGAATGGATTCATTTGATTTGCGAAGAAAGTGATTGCCAAGCTCGTCGAGAGGTCGATTGTAGTACGATGCCGATATCCCACGTGTATTACCCTTGATTTTGGTCTTGGCGAGGCTGAGTGTAGGTGTGGGACCTGTAACAATTCGATTACGGATGGTCTGCATGGGCGCAGCTAGAGTGGTGACGGCTAAGACCGCTCCGCCAATTGCATTTGTACCACTATGATACTCCAGGATAACGCTGAATGAACTAGACGAGACAGGAAAGACAGACAAATCACGCTTGACTTGCCAGATATTGCTCCTAGTATTGATTCTCACAGCATCGTAGATCAATATCCGCTCTGTGCTACGATTTTCTATGGGATTCAACAGCTGCAGACCCAGCACTTGGCCCGGCGTGCATCGAATTTGAATGATGCGCTTTAAGGACTCCTCCCTCTGTACCTTCGACGTTACAATGTACTTGATATCTCCAGTGATAAGATCAATATTCTGGGTGCTTTCAGGAATAAATATTGGCTCGTAGGGCTTGTCAATGGTCTGCGTCATTGGCTGCATAAACCATCCTGCAAATTCTCTCTGCTGTACCGCAGAGAGTGCAGGATTGTGTCTTATACCAGCAAATCCATTATTCTCAATTCGAGTATTGGAGATACGCAGGCCAAGCTGTTTGAAGCTTATGCCACTACCACGATTACTAGAGAAATCACTGTTTTTAACAGTGTTAATAGCATTAGCTGAGTAGATATCCGAGTAGATAATGCCAAGACCATCCTGCAAGTTGTTTATCACTTTGATACCTTCCAGAGAATGACGAGCGAAGTCTATTTGCAGAGCTGGTTTAAATGCATTTGTTTTATAATCCAGCAATCCAGCCTTCTCAATTGTGATGAATTGCAGATCACTCCTCTCGGCCAATGGTCCAAGTCTGAGGCCTGCCCAAGCTGCTTCCGAGCACTTTACACCTACATCATTATCATGACTACAAGAATTCTCAAACTCACCCACTCCCTCAGCTCTACAGCCACTTATATCAATGTCTTCCTCAGTGCATTGCACATTGCTCAGCATAATATCTTCATTGGTACCAGCACTGGGGATCTCGGATCTCTCAAGGTTCCAGTCATCTGGATCCAGCGTAAGCCCAAGCTGATGACACACTAGAGCTGCATCAAGAATATTCCAGCCATAATTGCATACAGTGCCCCATTTTTCCCCAATCCTCACTTGCAATCTTCCCTCGCGATTTGTCGTCCCTCCGAGCAGTCTCACTGGCACTCCCTCTCCCTCCATAATACTTGCAACAGTTACTCCCTCATCAGGACCACTAATCTCCATCGTACCGTTATCATCCTCCATCACAATTTCCTCCTTGAGTGTCATCAGAATGCTATTTGGCCCTCTACCCTTAGCATCCAATTTTCCAGCAACCATCATGCCAACAGCAGGTGGAAATTTCAGGGTGACACCAGGCTGGAGAATCAGCTTACCACCAGGCCTCACATTGATATCCCGCTCTACTATATACTCACCAGCTGGCAACACCTCCAAACCCTCCACTTCACCACCAACTTTCTTAGAATCCTCGTCCAAAAATCTTGGAATATACTGTGGACGTTCGACGATTGTATTTGCAGCTGGATTACTACTGTGCAACAGGTAAGGTAGATACTCAATCTTCGCTAAGTTGTAACGATCCTTTCTATGGAACAGTCGTTCCAAAATTTTCTCCTCCTCATTGTGACTCAGCCAATTGAAGGTACAGTTGATGGTTTTACTTTGATCCTCGAGGTGCGAGCCAATTTCATACTGCGAATGGAGATTATGAAGGATATTCCTGAAGACATGAACATTACTCGATGATACTACGAGAACAGCTGAGACGCGCGAACGCGGTACTAATCTTGAACCCTGCATATCCGAATTATCAAATGGCGCTTTTACGTAATTATCCCGAAGGAAGTTACGAGTGAAGAGCAATTTCTGAACATCGCTGTACGGTGATAAGCCAATGCTGACAACGAAAATTCCTCGATTATTGTAGAATTCATTGTATTGGACAATCAGATCAGCTGGCAGTATGTTGAACTCTTCATAAAGTGGATTTCTTATCAAAATGCAGCCTAGGGAGTGCTCTCGAAAGTGATTGTACTCAATTTTCCCCTCAACATTCAAAGCGGGAGTCATTTTGATTCCAAGTTTGAGGTTATCAATGAATAGATTGTGACCAATCTGAAGCTTCAGGCGATTGATATTGTCCTTATGCCAATTGGATTCCACCTGGACCGCTGTTTCCGTACTACTGTTGAAGCAGTTACCCGTTATGTTGACGTAGGAGATGCCAGTGGAGTTGCCGATGAGAACGCCAATGTCCTTATTGCGAAAGATCTCAGAGTATTCAACAACTGTGCTTTGATTAAAGTGAATGTACTCAGTGGATATACTGTCATTCATCCAAACTGCAAGACCGTAGCCCTGATTCGAGGATATCGTGGATCTCGATACGTTTCGATAGCCTCCAGTCATGGTGATATTGATACCAGCGCCATTATTATACGATATTCTGCTCGATGTGATGTTGACATCAGCAGCGCCACCTAGCACATGAATGCCCGCAACATGATTGCTATTCGTTACCGACGTATCGTGCACATGTAGCGACGATCTAATGTTCTCCACAGCTATTCCTCTTCCATTATTATCAGCAATAGCGCTGGATGTAACATTGAGATCATATAGCTTGCGATATCCAGATGATAGTCGTATAAAAGCAACCATTTGGACTCTAGGCTGTGAGAAGAATTTTATGTACAGATTGTGGCGAGTAGATGTTACACTTTGTGGCAGTGTATTGTTGCGCACAAGTACGCGGGCCAAAAGTTGCGAGCCTGCGGTAGAAATACCATCGTAAACCTCGATGGTAGCACTGTCATTGCGATCAGTTCGCATTTGGAGAAATTGAAGAGTTAGGACATGTCCGGGACGTGTGAAGATGTGCTGGGGACAGTGCTTTGGATTTTGAGAGTATTCCGTTTGTTCCATGGAGATTGTTATGGGAAATGTTTGGCTAATTGTGGAGGGGAATGTGCAGAGATCGAAGACATCTGCTCTGTCCAATTTGTCCGTGGGGCGTTCGTCGTGATGGACATATTTGATGCCGTCTGCAGAATTGCCAAGCACTACGCAATTGTCAATGTGCGCTAAGCCGCGCGATGCGTTTACGTAGATACCGTAGCCGTGATTACTGCGAATTGTGCAGTTTGTTATGACGATAGGTGCGTCTGGAGTGGTTATGTTGATGCCGGAGTAGGAGGAGTGCAGGATTGAGAGCCACTCGAGCCGCGGTGGAACACCTTCCACGTGCAGAGCTGAGGTGGCGTTGAGGTCGCGACCTGTGCCTGCGTACCTGAGGATAATTATGAGTGTTACAAAAAAATTCATACGACAAAACACGTTTGGTTCTACATGGGGAACAACTTTTATTTAAAACGTTTCCATCTAACTCTTACCGTTCGTGTAATAGAGCGATATCAACAATTAAAATTGAACATCAGTGAGAGGTGATTTCTGGTCAAAGGAGAAACAAATCGATTGCATACGGACACACACAGAGGCCATTGCAATGACTGATTATAATTCAAATTTCAATCTTGAATTGAGAGAATTTTTCTTCTGTAGATAATCTCAGTATTCAATCTGGGGTCATTGAATTTCACGATGTCATTTGCCATGCCAATTGGTTTTATCGTGTGAGGAGAGACAACATTTAATCACCCCTGATTGTTCGTCATGTTTAGAAATGTTCAATCAAAAAATCGCAAATGATGACATCTCACGATTCATGATAATACGTTTGTTATACTGATTGCGTTATATATCATTAGCAAATCTTGCAAGTTGTAGGACAAGACTGATATACGATTCGATTATGAGGGAATCCTCAGATTGGAAACGATTTTTTTAACTTCCCGATAGGACAAGTTATTGTAATCACCCTCGAAAATCATGGAAATAGAAGATAGTATCCGATTGGTTGAAAAGTTTTGTAAAGCCAGGAATTCAAAATAAAAACATACTCCCTCGAGCGATCAATCGATTGACCAAGTACGTTATGAAAATACTAGAAACTACAATCAATCCAATTTTTCATACAGCAATACTCACTTTATAGTAACATGTCGAAGAATAGATCGCGAACGTTTTACGTAAAAGGTGTTCTCCTGGATCAGGGGTTGCTCGTATTCCGCCTCCTCGAATCTCACACCCCTCCAATGATTTTTCGCTTGTCCTCCACCGTCGTGACGTGGTGCACAAGCGATACTCAAGTCGGGATGGTAATCGCACACTCCAGCGCCCAGTTGTCGCGAGCTCCATTGCTGGCACTCCTGCAGAGACGATTCTGTTCCCTGAGATATAAAGACTAATTAATTATTTTCTGCACTGAATCCCTATCGATCAGGTAGGATTAACCCTAGTGCCGACATCTGCATAAAGGCCTCCATAGTTGCCACCGTCGTGCCTTCCGCTTAACAATCGTCCAAACAGAGTGGGTAGGGCTAAGCGGGCATCCATCCATGTTGGACTCCACTACTCGGTGCATGGAGGAGCCCAGAGCCGTACACATCCCATGTGGGCATAGCTAGACTTGGACTTGGGTTTGGACTTGGGCTTGGACTTGTACTTGGACTTGTACTTGAACTTGGACTTGGATTTGGACTTGGATTTGTACTTGGACTTGGATTTGGATTTGGACTTGGATTTGGATTTGGATTTGGATTTGGATTTGGACTTGGATTTGGATTTGGACTTGGATTTGGACTTGGATTTGGACTTGGACTTGGATTTGGACTTGGATTTGGACTTGGATTTGGACTTGGATTTGGACTTGGATTTGGACTTGGATTTGGACTTGGATTTGGACTTGGATTTGGACTTGGATTTGGACTTGGATTTGGACTTGGATGTGGACTTGGACTTAGATTTGGATTTGGACTTGGATTTGGGCTTGTACTTGGATTTGGACTTGGAATTGGATTTGGACTTGGACTTGGACTTGGACTTGGACTTGGATTTGGATTTGGACTTGGACTTGGATTTGGATTTGGACTTGTACTTGGATTTGGACGTGGATTTGGACTTGGACTTGGACTTGGTATGGTGAGCTATTCCAGGCCGAAGGACAAACCCTCTTTTTCTCTTCGCTCGGTTAAATTGCGCTCTATCAGACCAAGTCACTAAAGTATGTGGATTTTTCTGCTACAGTACATACCTGACACTTTGGCTCCTCGTACAGCAAACGCGGTGTCGCTGGCCACAGACGATCCAGCCAGCCCGACCATTTGCCACCCTGGAAGCCGAGCTCTCTGCACGCAGTCTCATAATCCGCTCGAGTCCAGTTACGAGAATTGGTGCAGACAGATCGCCATGAGCCTTGGTGGAGCAGCTGAATTCTACCCTCCAGGGGACTAGGTCCGTCCACCAAACGTATGGACCTCGGCTCGGGCTGACTGGATGGGGCCTCCGATGTCGTTAAAACAATCGGCTCACTCGCTTCTCCCTGCAAATCAAGCAAAATATTAAATATTATGCTTTTCCTGGTTCATACTCCATCCTCATAAGAAAATGTTACGTTCCCGTTATGTTGTTGGGCCGGGCTTTCCATCAATGGGTTTCGGGGGGTTTACCCGGTGGTTAGAAATACGATGGCCTAAATGGTGAAAGTCGGTCCCATGGACGGATGGGTGTCCACTAGCCCCTTCTGCAGTTATCGGCGGCAGTTGGAGGGGGGGGGGGGGAGGGGAGAGGGGAATACAAAAGAAGAGGAAGAGAGACCAAAAAAATCACACAGACACACACACACACAAACATACACTTTGGAATTTCTCTCATAAACTGAGACCAATTAAAAAATTTTCGTATATGTTGATCAATTTTGAATGACCTAAAAATAACTCATTAATTTCGAACTGCGAAACTGATCGTTAGCCATTCAGGAAGTTAATCATACGATTGGAAATAGCTCAATAGAATTTTCTAACAGTGAACCGACGTGTCAATAGTAGCTCTCAATGACCTGAGTACGGCAAGTGTTTACGGTCATTCAAGCGTGACGTAAAATGCCGAGAATCGAGGGAATTCCAGAGTTGTAAGCGTTGAGTGGAATCATTCATGGGATGAATGGAAGTATTTTGGCTTATTCAGCCGAAATACGCAATTTCGGAAATTTCGAAAAATTCGAGTCAAGCGATTTCTTCTACAATATTTTTTTTACATTGTAGTTTAGAGTGGTGGGAATTGTTTTATGGGAGGCGGGTTTTGAAAATTGCAAGACGAAAATTTGAAAATGATATTGATATACAAAACTATGTAGGTAAGTGTGGAAAATATTTATGCAGACGTACTTCCTGGATAATTTATTTGATTTTTTTGAGAGAATAGAACTAAATACTAGAGTGTATGAAAAATGTCAAAAATTTTAAATAATGCAAATTTGGGGTTTAAAAGTGTTGATAAACATAGTAAACATCAAAAATCGCAAAAAGTTCAAAAAATTTAAAAAGAAGAAAATGGAAAAATGTATGAAACTTGAAAGAAATGAAAAATGTGATATATAGATTTCCTACATTTTCAAAACTTCTAGAATTACAAAAAAATATATAAATCTTGGGGAGGTTGGGAATTTCGAATATTTTAAAGATTCAAAAATGGAAAATGTGATAATTAAAAAAAAATAATTTTAAAAATGAAAATGTGATAAAATTAAATAAAAATTAAAAAAATAATTTTAAAAAAAGTGTCAAAAAATTTCAGCATTAAAACTTGGTTCAATACTTTCTAAAGTTTTGAAATTGAAAAATCGAGAAATAAAAAATTTTAAAACAAACTTTATATATTGAAAAATAGTGGTAGTCAGAATTCCGCAGTTTTTTAACTGAAAAACTCCTTAAGAAAATTAATGGTCACCAAAAATTCTTTGAGACTCAAAGAAGTTTTTTATATTGGACGCCTAACTTAGATAGCCCCGATTCCCTTAGAGCCTTTCCTGTTTCAAAGAACCAAGAAATTAGACCAAAAAAAGAACTGAAAGAAAAACTAACAAAATACGGAAATCAATAAAATTGTCGATCGCCCCCTTTTCAACCTAATTACGCAATAGTCCTCCCCAATATTAATCAACTCTAACTAATGGAATAATTGGATTGTGTAAATAGTGTCTTACCTCGGACCTTCCCGAACCTCAACTGCGATTGAGCTACGATACTTGCCCACTTATATACCTCAAATTATAAAGAAATGGTGATCGATTGCGTGTGCGCGCAACTCTACGTTTACACGACAATTCGACGGGTCCTTCGAGGAAAAGAATCCCAGAATTCTGAAGCAAAAGGGTCTCACTCGATATTTTGCATCTAACAGAGTCTAACTCAGTTCCCGCCGCAAGAAGGCTTGATCTGTCCGCTGTTAAAAATCTGACCGAACAGTTTTTTGTTATTAACAATTGAATTGTTCACAACGCTCTATTGCAAAAATGGTAGGAGATACGGCAGAAAGTGTTAAGCAGAACTTGCTCTGTAAGTGGAAATGCACATTTAATTTCTTATGACATTTTCCCATAATTGTCATAATTAAGGAGGTATGCCGGGTTTAACCCTCGAGCGGTCGCACCCCTATCGGCGTCTCACTCCCACTTCAGTAACGCGCATAAGTCGCGTCCTCACGCTCACTATGCGCCTACTCAAATGTTCATAATTATCTGCTTGATAAATGGGAGGTTTAAAATTCTCAAATCTGCAAGTTTTCGTTGTGAACTTCACGGGTCACACTGATTTACCCACACTACTGGGTAGTCAAAATCAGAATTTTCTTTTCGGTCGCAAGAGGTGGAAAAAACCACAAAAATGGACAAGGCAGCATAAGTGGGGATAATTAATTTCGCTCAATAATATAAGTGCTATGAAGCCGAGGGCACGGGTTAACGTCGGTCAAGAATTATAAATTGACCCCTAACCCGTGGTACCATGGAGGCGGATGGAGGTGAATCACTCATTCATGCCGACTCTCACTCGTGCCTTTCCCTCTTATAATTAGCGAATTAGAGACAAGTCGAATCTTCCGTCGTGGGGCGAGAGCTTGCCGTAATGTAATGAATTAATTGTTCGGGCATTCCGGAGTGTGATTGACGGGTGTTTTTTTTGTTGTTTTTTTTTGTCAACAGGCCACTTAACGATGTTACGAATTAAGTTTTTGGGGTCGGATAATTAGTGGTTAAAGAAATTTGAAGTAAAGGAGTAAATGTGTGACAGCACTTCTTACGGTAATTCAATTGGTCCAGCGCTTTCAGATCCAGCAACGGTTCCGAGCGAATAAACAGTTCTAAGAATTGGTTCCCGTAAAGGGAACTGTTCCAGGTTGGAACGTCGGTACCGAGAACTTTTTCAGGGTGGAACCTCAGTTCCAGCAACTGTTCCAGGGTGGAACCTCAGTTCCGGCAACTGTTCCAGGGTAGAATCTCAGTTCCGGGAACTGTTCCATGAACGGTGCCAGATGAAAGTTGAATTTCGAGAAATGTTCCGGGGTGGAACCTCGGTTCCGAGAACTGTTCTAGGGTGGAACCTCGGTTCCGGGAACTGTTCCAGGGTAGAGCCTCAGTTCCGGGAACTGTTCCAGGGTAGAACCTCAGTTCCGGCAACTGTTCCAGGGTAGAATCTCAGTTCCGGGAACTGTTCCATGAACGGTGCCAGATGAAAGTTGAATTTCGAGAAATGTTCCGGGGTGGAACCTCGGTTCCGAGAACTGTTCTAGGGTGGAACCTCGGTTCCGGGAACTGTTCCAGGGTAGAACCTCAGTTCCGGGAACTGTTCCAGGGTAGAACCTCAGTTCCGGGAACTGTTTCAGGGTGGAACCTCAGTCCCGGGAACTGTTCCAGGTTGGAACACCAGTTCAAAAAACCGTTCCATGAGCAATGCCAGATGAAAGTTCAATTCCGGGAACTGTTCCAGGGTGGGGCCTTAGTTCCGGGAACTGTTCCAGGGTGGAACCTTAGCTCCGGGAACTCTTTTATGAACGGTGGCAGATGAAAGTTCCACAACATGTTAATCTATCCATTTTTCATATACAGATTAAGTTGTTTCCAAGATTTCCATAAATACACGCAAACACTTCTATATCACAGTTTAAATTTGCAACTGCAAAATTTCGTTCTAAATTTATCGGAAAAATGGAAGTGACATTTCTTCTTGAAGCAATTGCCATGGTGTTCCCCGTGAAATTACTAATCCACCGCAATGAGACATAATTAACGTCAATTCCTCCATTTACCTCGGCCCGTTTCGCTTTCAACGTTTTTGAGCCCTCGGATTTTCTAATTAGTAATCTCGCAAATGAGATTTTCTAAGAGGAAAAAAAACCACAATACGGATGTTGGATTTTTTTCACACTTTTCCATCATTGTTATCATAAGGCAAGAGAAGTAAGGTTGAAGAAAAGGTGGAGAGCGTTTTTTTTGTCCCGACAATTTGACGAGTTGATTTGGCTGCAGAGAACTTTGCGGAAAATACATATTCAAAAAGCGCATACACAAAAATGAACATCGTCAGAGTCGCAAGTCGTAAGACGATTCGTCATTGGTCTGTCATAATTTATTTTTGAATCGTGATTCATTTATTGGTTGATGAGATTAGTCACGTGACATCGTGAAGTTGGTTGGTAATCGCATTTGCGACGATGAACATCGATAAAAACATGCCCGATACACTAAAAATAGTATCAAAATAATCTCTACGTGTAGATAATGGAAGGAAACTGAGTTGAAAACACAGTTTTGCGATGTGTTGCGTTACCGCTATAGAGGCCCGGGCAATTTCGACTGGCGATGTCTATGGCCATTGACCCGCGTCTGGTAACCATAAATCTTTTTCAACCTAAGGAGGAAGGTAATATGGTATTTGCTCTGTTTCAGGGACGGGGATAATACGTTGATTGTCGACAATAGATGCCCGACGGCTTTTCCCCAGTTCCGGCGTGGCTAGCGTTAAGATCAGTGGCCCGAAACTCCCGTGGTTACAACGGAAGCCAAGTGAAAGAGGGAAAATGGCCTCTTATAAAATATTTTTTTCTTAATTGACGAAGAACTTTGCAATAAATATGTAGAGCAAACATAGTCTTTTTGTAAATAAATGTTGGAAGACTGGGTTCATAAACAAAAATAGGAATCATGAAATTTAGAATACTGGAATACGACAGGTGTCGCTACATGCGAATATGTCACGTGACGCACTGACCAATCACACTAGTGTTTCGGATAGCACTATAAACCGTAGGTCCAATCGGTATCTTCGACCGGGATAGCAATTTAAAATAAACTCTATTAGCCTTTATAAAAAGCAAAAGAACAGAGTATAAGACACAAAAACGAGACAGCCGAAAATTCGAGTCATTAAATCAACTACACTAGTATGCATTCTGCGAGGAATAGTGTAGATTAAACTATGTTCTATTTGAAGAACATAGAAGTCCCATCTCCTTTTTTTTTTGGACCAATTACACTGCGCAGCGCGCAATTTAAAAAAATTGTGGTGATAACTTGTTCTGCCAATATTTCCGGAAAACTTGACAACATTGGAATCGTTGGAGAAAGAATTTGTCTTCATACATACATACACACACACATATATATGCATCTTGCTAAAAATGGCCTGAAATGGCCAGAAATGTTATGAAACGTGGAGATATATGGAAAAAGTCAATTGTCTACTGAGGAAGTACTTTAAGATGACGTTAGATGAGAGACTTTGTTGTGAATCACGTGATTGTCTCGCCTGCATGGAGCTACAAGAATCCAAGACTCGTGGAAGACACAAACTCAACACTGCATGTAATTCCCCGTGGAAAATTGAACAACGGTACAGGTGTGTTTCCGGGTTTTGGAGTGTTAAAACTAATGGATTTGTGGTGGCTAAATTATGAAGTTTTGATTTCTCTTTACGGTCGAAAAAGTGGAGTAGGATGAGGGCCAAACGAATGGTGCCTGAAAATCAAAATCTCAAATGAAAAAAAAAACACTTTTGCAACAAATACGTTTCCATGGAGATGCCCGAATACGCGCTGAATCACAATTTGAAGTCTGCAGTAATAATATCTTTTCCGAAGTTTGAGATACTGTTCATCATTGATGATGAAACAAATGAGTGAGAGCTTTGGATTCAATTTTTGCACACATATTTCAAATGAAAATCTTCAAAACTCTCACTTTCTGCAATTGAAAATCCTGAACAGTTCATTAAATACCACTTTGGAGACTATGACTCATGTTTGAAGAACGCACATCACGTAGTATTGTAGTTATGTTCGACGGTAATGACAAGTTCATTGAGCGGAACATGCATTTTTCTGTTATCATAGGAAGAGGGAAAAATATATGTGGCTTTCCTGTTAATTTTACCAATGAAATACCAAAAATTTTCCCGACAAAAATTGAAAATTTGTCATTTTTTTATTGTACGAGTCCGGCCGGGCGTGTTGCGCATGCGCATTTGCTTTTCCCGCCGCGCTCACTAGTTTCGCGTCGGTTTCTGTCTCACGCTTATCGATAATTCCGATATATTTTCGGCATTTCCCTTTTTTCGCTAATTTGCCATAGCGCGAGTAACGAAAAATTGAAATTCCCCTGCAAGGATCTACGTACTCTCTTTTATGTAATAGATGTGTAGTAAAATTTTGAAAGCGAAACGAAAGAAAAAAAAAAAAAAAATGACGCACTTGGGACACTTAATGTTCAATATTGTCTTCCTCGGTGGATGCTTTGCCCCTTCACCATCATCAGACAGGAAATTGTCCTGAGGCAGGAAGCAGGAAGCCACACATGGGCTTTTCGTCTATCCAAAGTCAGTATCAAATTTCTCCATTAAAAAAAAAAAAAAAAAAAAAAAAATCAATTGAGCTTCGAGTATTATTAGATCAGCAGCCAGCACAGCGTATCAAATTAAGGTAGCTCAATCAAATGGGAACTTTCACGATCACCAACAAGTAACTGGGACTGGTTTTCAAGCTCAACGAAAAAAAAAAATATTTTCCAAACTTCCAAAATTTTCAAAACATTCAATACTTCCAAAAGTGTTGGAGTTGAAGAGCCCATAGTTGAACTCGTTCAAAAGATGCCATTATCCACCATAAAACGGTAAACTACACCAATTTAATAAACACACCACCTCGAACCCTAGAATGCGAGAACGTCCCGTCAATATTATGCAATCCCCGTATGTTATACCATGCGATTGGCCAGATAATGATGTCATGTCGAGTCGATTAGAGTTTACCACGCTCTGATTGTACTTCAACTATTAGAGGATTCTAACGATAACGGAATTTCACACCAACGTGATAATTGCGTAATGAAATCTGTTAGCTATGGTCCCG
This sequence comes from Asobara japonica, assembly GCA_026005395.1. Taxonomy (NCBI): domain Eukaryota; kingdom Metazoa; phylum Arthropoda; class Insecta; order Hymenoptera; family Braconidae; genus Asobara; species Asobara japonica. The sequence continues at coordinate 1,460,309 of BQMI01000151.1, read as the reverse complement.
GTTGCTAAATAAGTTGAACAATATCCGCGGGTCAGCCGACGACTTTCGAATGGATGACCTAAGGTTCGACTTTTATTATGGTCTCACGTTAATGAGTTTTATGGGGTCCTAGAAGCCGAGTCGCCGCGCGTGGGCGCTAGTTAGGCGCTCATTATACGAACGGATACGACTAAGCCAATCAATTTTATTTTTAGGTACGGAAAAATATTTTTTTTTGCTACCGAGATTCATTAAGGTAGTGAAAGGATGTATTTTAAGGCATCTCGGAAGTAGAGGAACGAGCCGTCATCCAGGAAAAACATTGCTCCGTGCATTCTATGTCAATGAAAAAATATGAAAAGTTTGCACCGTAATAATTGTTTTCTAATGAGGCATAAATTTTCAGACTTCAATAATCAGGAACGTTTATATATATCACGGTAAGCATGATTAAAGTCGATAAATCTCGAAATGTAAGGCCGCTGCTGCTCATTGGTGGATGCGATAGACGTGAAGTTGGTTAGTGGTCGCGCGCGAAATTCAAAATTGGTTGCGCGCGCAACTCCGTCTCGTAGCGTTGGCCCAAGATATTGCTCTCCTCCGTTCCCGCTCATTGATTCAGAATAAAATTCACCTATGGGGCACTTATTGACGTGAACAACACACCTGTCTGCGTGAACGCCCTTTACTACATCAATGCAACAATAACAATATGTTCGTTATGCATGGCGAATGGAATAAGTACAGCTCCATTCACCATTTTCTGGTATTTCCGGTGACAGTAGACAGGCAGTCACTTGTATATAATTTCATACAGTGGTATGTAATAGGGGATTATTTGCCCCCATAACATGGTCAACATATCATTCACGCGAATTTTCTGCATTTCTTTGGTATAAGAAACCCTTTCCAGTTTCTCCTACAACATTTTTTGTCTAGTTAAATGGCCTTGTCAGATGAAGTCGGTTCTATTCAGATTGATTTTTATTTCCTCTCTCTCCCACACGTCAATTACATGTTCCAAGACTGATTTCAGAGAAAAAAAAATAGCATCCTGAAATTTACATTACTGGAATCCGACAGGTGTCGCTACATGCCAATATGTCACGTGACGCACTGACCAATCACACAGCGCACCGCGCAATTTAATAAAATTGTGGTGATAACTTGGTGATAATTTTTTTTTTATCAGAGAAATTTCAATAACTTTTTCTGTCGGAAAATTAGGAATTTTCGGCATTTCGAAAATTTTCATAAAAAATTGCAAATTTTCAAAATTCTATAAATTTCGAAAATTTCCCAACCGAATTTTTTTTGGCATTTTTCAACAGCAAATAATCGTCAAAAAATTCAAAAATCGCAGTTTCATAAAATTGGAAAATATTGTTTTAGGTCTGAGCAATCATCAGAAATTATTCTAACAGGATAATCCCCAGAACCGCAAACTATATATATACAATTACTAGAGTAGACGTTAACCGAGATGGGAATACCTCGATTTTTTATGCACTTTAGAGTGGCTCAGTAACATTCACGAACCAACTCGTTGCACACCGAGGGTATGGTAAGATCACGGTACAGTTGCGGTATCAAAAGTGGCAAGGAACGATAGAGTTACCCTGGAATCTAGCTCAAACGCGCATCGGAGGATTTTATAATTTTATCATCCGGAAGAAACTGGTATGCTTCCACGCTGGCTTTGGAAGCCCAACGAAAACGCGGAAAACGCTGCCGTGAGCAATATTGCCATCCACGGCGACGCCGCGGATGGCAAGCACGTGGGACGCTGTGATTGCACTGGAAAAATCGGGAATTTTATGGACACGTAAATTTCCCGAGATACAAATGGATTTTCCGACTTTTTGAGACCGATACTGCCGGAAAACTCCATAAAAAATGAACCAGTTGCGACATTTGGGACTCCACTCGCAGACAAAAAAATTTTAAATCACGTGACTGCCTTGGTCGAGGACTATGAAAAAAAATTTCATATTCGGTTATGGAGACAATACCCTGAAACTTATCCTTTCTTCTTTTGTATCTCTGTCACTCGCCCTTTCACTCGATTATTTAACAAATTTTACGGCCGACTTTCGTTCTGAGAAGTTGTAAGCGGCTGTTTGAGCAATTCGTACTTCACAGTATAGTGCAGTTCTAATTTTGAAAGATTGCCAATTTTTTCAAAATGGTAAATTTTCATGCTTCATGAACTTCTCGATGTGTTAGTCTGTGTGTGTTGAAAATTTGGAATAAATTGAACGCTAGCGCCTTAATTACGAGTGTTACAAAAAAATTCATGAAACAAAAAATGTGTGTTTCTACAAGGGCAACAAGTTTTATTTAGAACTTTTCCATCTAACTCTTGACGTTCGTGTACTAGAGCGATGTAACCAATGGAAATTGTTAACCAGTGATATGTCCAGAGCTTTGAAAGTTATGAAAAAAAGTCATAAAACATTATATGTGTATTTTTGTATGAGGAATAACTTTCATTATGTACTTTTTCTTCTATCTCTAACCGCTCTCGCGAGAGAGTGCTTTAAATAATCAAAATTGTTGATAACAATTGAAGGAATTGCTCCTTTCCCGCCTGGACATCAGTGAGAGGTGATTTTTGGTCAAAGGAGAAACAAATTGATCCGTTTACGAGGAGCCGTTTACGAGGAACCGTTGACTAAAAATCACTCACATACCAACACATACACACATAGAACCCTCATCTAAAATGTGTCAGAATGATGCAAAACGTGGAGAAAACTGGAAATTTTCCATTTCTGAGACTCTTCATTATCGGGTTATTACAATAACTTCCCTAAATCGGAAAATTAAAATTGTCTAAAGGATGTCCTCTTCGCCTCTCCATTTCGGATAAAATACGTAAAAGAGCCGTTGTCTATCTGTAGCGTGAGTTGATAGCGCATACGTAATACTGCTTGCACATATGTCCCTCGCCTTTTGCAGAGACTAGTGAAGCCAAGACCTCCATGCGAACGGGACCATTATATATAGTGAGCATGAGTAACAGCTAACACCATCGAGTAATTAACGCAATAAAGGTCATTTGCTCGAGGATTTTCACAGTGCTTTTTACTTACTCTAAATGCTCCATATCTTTTCATATTTTTATGTTACACACATCCCAAGGTGATCTGCTTTGAAACAAATAATACAAACACCCATTTCAAATGCATTTTTCTGCACAATTTAAGTTTTCAATAGATATTCTTTGGGATGCTGGGAGGGATAAGGTCCATGAAATAATGATACCTACAGAGTGCGGTATCCAAATGTGCCATCGTTATTTTTAACTCGCCGATTTTTAGGGACAGTATCGGAATGACTCCTAAATCGATTTTAACTACCGCAAAGGCCCCGAAAAATCAAAAATGGAAATTTCATCATATCTCCACGCTTCAAGCTATTGCCAATCGTTTAGAGCTACGGCAATGAAAATTTTTGTATGTATGTAACGCTGTATGTGTATCCGTAAGTTTTTGCCCAACGATTTCTTCAACACCAATGAAGCGATTTGATTATTTTTTTTTAATCGATGCCTTTTCACGTAATTAAGAGCTGATTAGATTTTTGATTCAATCGATACAGTGATATCAAATTTATCCAGAAAAGTATGATGCCCCAATACCATGAAAGTTTTGAATGGATCCGCTTTCCTTAGCGCATATTATGATCGAGTTAATAAAAGTTGTAATTGGAAGATAAATGCGGTTTTCAGGCTTGTGTGAAGTCTGCGCAAAATACATCTACACATTTAATAGTTATTCACTTTATGCAAGTGGCGCGAAATTTTTCTTCACATGCAAACTTGCAAAGTCCCATATGTCCCATCTGGAGAGAAAATCACTCTCAACTTCTACCCAAGAACTTCTCTTTGGATTGGGCCTAGTGTTTTCCGATACACCAAAGAGTATCGATACTCTGCAGTGAATCGAATCGAAGAGTTCAGTATCGATCCGCCAACGTATCGATGCTGTATTGGTAAACAGTACTTGGGCCGGTATAACTGTGTCTGCTTTGTACAATTTCATTTTGAAGAATTTAGCCCGATAACGTCCTACGTTGCAATGTGAAAAAACAATTTCAACTTTCATTTAATTTACTTATTTACTATTAAGTCTCCGGTAATTACCGAAATGGTCTCTCGTATTTGTTTTGTTGATAATAATGGAAATAATTTGCAAACGGTTGGTGCCATTTTTTCCTCGCTTCGGGGTCGAACTTGTCTGGGATTTTTCAGAGGGTTTTTCTCGCTTCGGGGTCAAACGCAAGGCTTAAACATAGGTGTCGAGAATAAGGATAGAGTTCAAACGTCGTGTCTAACAATCAACCTTAGGTCAAGCGTGAGAGTCGTAGTTGAGGTATACTATTAAGGTCTGTAATACCGACAATCTAACAGTCCGAGAAGCTTTTGAAATGAAGAACGCACATTGTATATTCAAACGATGGTTTCCCCCTGCATAGTAGAAATGAAATGAAATGAAATTCCGGTGTTTCTTAGACTTGTGATGAGATGAGATTCTTACACGTTTCCGATGGAGTGCGTGTGTGCTCCTCCACTTTCCCGAATAAGCATTTCCCTCAATAGCTAATAACAGTTTTCATTGTTTATAACACTCTATTGTGAGCACGGCCAGAGATAGGAAAACCAGTATGCTATGAAAGTTGTTCCTCACATAAAAATACACATTTTATGTTATATGATTTTTTTACATAACTCTCGAAACTGGGGAGATATTACGGGTTGAAATATTTTGGTTCAACCCTTCATGGCAAGCTAATACCTCCTCCTTCACTATTTTCATCAAAGAAAAAATCGAAAATGAACTGCACATGACCCCATTTCTTTGACCCTTTTTCCTTTCCGACACGAACCAGTTACCCTTTTTCTTTTATGAACTCGGAAATGAATGAAACGCGTCGTATGACCTCTTGAAAGTCTCAAACCATCTGTTTTCAGTCTATAGAAACTCGAGATGAATTGCTTCATCAACTATGCAAATCATCTGCCCAATATTTTCTTGCGCTTGAGGCTTGTTTGTGAATTTTTTTTCAACATTTGATTGATACAAAAACTTTAGTAAGAGTGTTTGCTTACTTAAAAAAAATACTAGTGAGATAAAAGTGTGTGCCCCCATTGGGAACTCAAACAAAACTTCCCGATTTGTAATTTCTGTTTGCCATTCCTACATTTTCCGACACGTTAATTTAAGAATTACATTTTTTTTTTGGGCATTTTTGGGAAAAAAATTTTTGTCGAATGCAGAACATGTCAAGAATATTGTATCAAAATATTACATTTCGATTTTTTGATTTCACATGATTCTGTGAATCAAGTTCCGCTGTACACCGCAAATCAATCACCGTGCCTCCGGAGATTTCCTGTAACTCGCTCAATTTCCAATTTCTCTCAATGAAAATTGACAAGAATATTGTTCGAATGTTGTACTATCAAATGGAAATTCAATTAATAAAGTTACACTATCTGTATCGCCAAAAACGTTACATCTCTCCAGTGAGCGGTAACACACAGTACCTTATCGCCAGGCTCGCCTATCGACGAATATCTCAGAGGAAAGGGGAAATGGAGAAAAGTACATATAGAACTTTTTATAGAGACAATCAAGTTCTACAAAAAAGTTTATATAAAGTTTAGCCCAAAGCCCATAGATTCTGAGATATTCACCAGGAACCGAAGCCGCCGATGAAGGCTTTCACCTCGTTTTACCAGTTCACTGCAGTTCCTTTTCCGGACTAGACCTAGAATTTTTCCCAGAAATGTTTCTCCGTGTAAGTTAAAATGGGTTTATTGTTTTCTTTTTTTTTGGGTATATCACCCACTGCAACCGACTGCAATGAACACAAATGAACACAGACGAATGTAAAAACTGGGTTACGCTATCAAGCCAGCCGATCATAACTCCGTGCAGCCATAGCCATGGGTACACCGTTGATTTCCGTTTTCATCGTTACAAAGAAGAGAGACACCCAGAGATAAAAGAAAAGATGCGAGAGAATCCCAGGACAAAGAAACCCATGGGAAGCCGTTACAAACGACATTTACCAGGAAAAATTGCCAATTGTTACTACAGTAGAATCGTCCCAAGAAAATTGTAATGGCTCTTGCGGCCAAGTTACTCGAGTGAATCACGAATCTCTGACCGTCATACTCCCAATGATTCATGCTTTTTTTTCTACGTCACTTTTTCAACATTCATTCGTCAGCTTATTACGAAATATCGGTCGATTCTTCCTCATTAGCTTTGGAAGTTGGTTCATGAAGGGGGTAAAAGTGATGAGTAATACGAAAGAACAAATTTACAGTTAAATTAACGCCACTGGAACAATATAGTATTCAGAAAATCTCGCACGTGTAATCCGATAATTTATGGCAATTGGAAATTTTGACTATTTTGACGGGGTTGTGAGTATTAAAAACTTTGATAAAATGGCAAATTTACGGAATTTTGACTATATAAAAATTTTCTCGAGTTTTGTTAAAGATTCTGGAAGTACCCGAATTTTTAATTCCCGGAAGCCTGATATAGTATATTTCGATACAAGTGCGATGGGGTGTTCACGAGTGCGAAGTTGGCGGCGCGGGGCGAAGCCGAGCGCTGCCAATCACACGAGCTGAAACACCCCATCGCACGTGTGTCGAACGATAGTTTTTGACAGTGATGTTACGTTCTACGAGTGCCGAAATAGTTACTTTTCGGCACGAGCTGAACGTAGCAGCAATATCGAAAATGATCTAAAACGCAGTTCTATTTTTCTTGGCTTTTATTCATTCAATGACACACGAGAAAGATCTGTCTTTACTCTCTGAGATATTCCACAAGACTAACGACTGGTCACAGAGACCAAAAGCATATTCGTCACATTAAAAAAGGAACCTCAAATGTCCTTCTTCCCAGGAAGTCACTGTCTATGTTTATATTAACTCTCCAACGTTATCGATGTCGATTGGTTTTTGCAACCGTCATTTCTTTATAGCCTAATTCTTAGCATTATATTGAAGTAATCCAATAGATTATTTGTTATGGGCCAAAAACCAATGGGGTTTTTAAATTTAAAAAAAAAGTGCCGATTTCTGACCCTGCTCCGCTAACTTTATGGGACTCAAGAATTGTGACTAAATAAATCAATTATTTATATCAAACTGCACTATCGATTTCCGGAAATATCATATGTTACAACTGACTCATTATCAGTCCTAAACACCAGTCTGAATCATCGTGTACAGCAGTTCCCCTAAACCATCTCCAATTATTGTTATCAAGCTTTAACCAGGTCTATTTACAACTCTGACCAGTGTGATAAGATAGCTCATGAGTGATAACACGAAGTGTCAGGTGAAATGTACATGACACCTCGCATACGGGCCGCTCTTTCATTCATAAAAAGAATAAGAAAAAACATAGGTGGAAGAATACGGGAAATAGTGGGTCAGACGAAGAATTTTTCCGTTTATTCTATTCTGTTTGTTCCCAGCTTCATGGGATCCAAGTACACACAATGGGGGTCTGAAGAAGTCAGGTATCGACCCCGAAAAAACCTGACACTAATCCTCAAACCAAAACACGAACGGGAAATTTATAGATTTTTTTCCCCGTAACTGGGTCATTATTGAGATATCTTAATAATGGGTGAATGTAGGAAAAATGAATTGTGATCAGCTTTTCTTAGCGCATGTTATGATCGAGTTAATAAAAAGTCGTAATTGGAAGATGAATGTGGTTTTCAGGCTTGTGTGAAATTTGGGCAAAATTCATCTACACATTTAATATTTGATCACTTTTTGCAAGTGGCGCGAAATTTTTCTTTACATTCAAACTTGCAAGGTCCCATATGCGCCATGTGGAGAGAAAATGACTCTCAACTTCTACCCAAGAACTTCTCTTTGGCTTGTGCCCAGTGTTTTCCGATACACCAAAGAGTATCGATACTCTGCAGTAAATCGAATCGAAGAGTTCAGTATCGATCCGCCAAAGAATCGCTGATGTATTGGTAAACAGTACTTGGGCCGGTATAACTGTACGTCCTTTGTACAATTTCATTTTGAAAAATTTTGCGATAAAACATCGTACTTGAAAATGTCAGTGTCCATACATCCATTTACATCATCAGAAGAGATTATAAATTTCAAAGCTGGGGGATACAGACGTGTAAGTAATGTAGTTATCGGGAAGTTTGATGGGTGTCCCCAATGGGGGCACGCACGCCGCACGCCACTAATTTGATTTCGATTCGTCCGGGTATGAGAAGGACGGTTACCGTAGAGACAAGGATCAACGAGTGCCTGACACCCCCGACCGATGGGCCTGAGAAAACACCTCCAAAGGACGGAGGACTGAATGGGCCAAGCAACATAACAGTCTACACTGACATTTATCAATACATTTACCGATAATCTTGCATTGTTCTATATCAAGTAGGATTCACGTGTATGCTCCTGAGGACTAAAATACGGTTTAGTTAGAACCCATAAAAAGTGTTTCCAACTTCCCACAACTGTTATATACAGTAGAGCTTCCTTTATTTTCGCTGTACTCCCCTGACGACTTGTCTCCCCTCAAAAACCTTCTCCCACTCCCCGTACTTTGTCTATCCTTGTTTTCGACGTCATGCGCCCCAGACTGCGCAGCGTCTCAATAGTGGGACCGAGCATTCATGAAACATAACCTATTTACTTGATACATAGTCCGTTTACTTCTGCTCTTATTTCCCCTTCCGCTCCCGACAACCCCCACCACGCCAACCAACCAGTGGGCAGAGTGGGGGGCTTCCTTAATTTTGTTTTCCACGAAATTGCTTCAAGGTCACCCCCCGAGCTCGGAAAATAAAGGGAGCTCTACTGTAATGTAATAAAAATGAATTTATTTCACTCAACTGATTCGGACAATTCTCCAAAAACAGAAAAGAAAAATGAAGTTTTCCGTTATTTCTTTTCGTTTGACTTTCGCCGTGTTTCTCTTTCGATGAGTCGAACCCCCCCCCCCTTCCCCACCCGCCACGACGACCTTTCCATTTCTTCGAACAAAGAACATTCTTCTGCATTCGCCTGCCCGAACGCAATGACAACAAATGTCCGGTTCGTTCTAATATATTCTAGCATAGTTCAATACCTGTTCCGTAAATTATTTATAAGATAAATTATTTTACGTTTTAGTTTGCTACCAACAAACACCGTCGATGTTTCTAACAATAATGGGACGAATGTATTTCATGTGCAAAAACAAATTTCGATTTTTAATTCTCGTGTGACGTCGTTTTTCATGTTTAAAAAAAACCTGAAGTGCCCGCGGGCAATTTTGCTGAGTGCGCATGCGCAAGATTCAACCACGCAACCGCCGTCCGCAGATCCTACCCGCGGTTACGCCTTAATTATGCAAGCTAGCTAAAAACATCATTAAACATAAAATGTGTATTCTTATGTGAGGAGTATTTTTTATTTCATACAGTTTTTTCTATCTGCAACCACTTTTGAGATACGGCGTTATAAACATTTCAAATAGTTTATTAGCCCGGTGAGTTTGGCCAGTGTCTCATAATCTCGAAGCTACATGGAGACCCTTCGTGTCCGATCTGAATGACCTCAATAGCATTATTAGTTAGTGTGTAATCGTGTACCAAAAGTTATATACCGTTACACACACATGAAAACATGAATAATTAATTTTTTTTAGGCCGCTGCTTTGCCTGTTTCACAAATACGAAATTTCTTCAAACAATTGGAAACGAAACTGATAAAGATTTCTGAGCTTCCTCAGTTTCGTAGCTTTACAAAGTTCAAATCTTCACATGTAATCCAGATCCCCTTTTATCGCATATGATAGATGTCACGTGATTATTAAATCGAACATTAAATAGTTTTCTATATTGAATTGACCTGGTGAAATTTTCGGCGGCAAAGTTTTTGTAATTCAAAAAAAAAACGAAATTTCGGGATTTTGCATCCTTCTTCTTTTCGAAATGGTCTATTTCAATTGTTCATAACGATGTATCTCACAAAATATTATAAACACGCAACAATGTGTCCAATAAATGTTGCTTCTCATAAAAAAATACATATTTTGTGTCTTTTAACTTTTTTCGGATCTGCAACCGTTTCGGCGTTAGAGCGTTATAACCAATTGAAATCATTTAGAACGCTCTATGGTGAGAAAAATGAGAGATTCGAAAGAAAGTATCTAATAAATGTTTTTCCTTACATAAAAAAAATGCCTAATGTGACTTTTTTATTATCACCATATTAGAGGACCACTAAGCCATATATATATTTATGCATATCTTAAGTCATGGATATCATATCACGAGACGCACAATTACACACACACACAACCCACATTCCATTTATTGTAAAAATATTTGTAAGCTAAGATATATTTCTAATACGGGATTAATGAGTGAAAAATCATTTGATTACCTTAGCAGTAATGATCCCCCGAACTGTGATACCGATCATCGGAGCAAACCGGATCTCAACGCCGGGCTCGATAACAAGTTCCCCCTTGGCATCAACATAAAGATCCTCGCGCAGGACATACGGACTTTTTAATAGTTCAAAAGTCCTTTGCCCTGTAATACGTCCCCCCGGCAGCTCCGTCAATGTTTTAGCCTCAGAAATCGATGGCTCCGTATAATAAATCGAGGGAGTATCTGTCGATACATCCTCCTGGGCTCGCGCAATTGTAATCACTAATAAAAACCATAGTGAATGCATTTTCCCACACACTCACAAAACACTGTGTAGTCTTATCCAGTTGAAAATTATTTATAAACGCTCATCACAGAACTCACGTCAAAACAACAATCGTTCCTCCGTCGTTAAAACACTCTGCGGACATCGGACAATTTTTCTTCCCCCTCCCCAATTTTTATCCAAATATTTAATCTCTTTTCCTCACTGACTTCACTGATTTATGAATAATAAAAAAAAACTTCACCGTTTAATCGATGACTCAATCGAATTCACTTTCAAACGGTTAATCACTCGGTTTCACTATAATTGATTACACATGCGGCCGCTGTTCTGCAATTTTGCGGCATTTTTTATGTGGTATGAAAACTTTGATGAATTCAAATTGGGGAAAAATTTTGGTAAGTTAAAAAACACTTGGTCCACGCACCGCGATTCGACCGTACGTTACGTTGGGTGCGGTTTGACTTGGGTGCAATTCTACAAGCCAAAGGAATCGGTTGTTTGTTCCACCTCCACTGGTACGCTCTATAGTGTTGTATAGTAGAGACCAGGTATAACTTGTACCTTTTGAAAAGGGGTATAATGTATAGGCGGGTCACGTGACCAGTTTGCTACGTCACGCAAGTTGTGAAACAGGTGAGTTACACGGGTTTTTAATACTCCCACTCTTTGGAATAGTGCGTTACCATCGCAACAAACGGCGTCCACCTGAATTGCGGCTCGTACCCAGGGGCTCGCGTTCGCCACTTGGTCGAGTAAGTTTGAATTGCTTTGAATGTGGAAGGGACGCGCGCTTGAGTAGGAGTGGGGGGGGGCTGTCGCCTTGACAACGAGGCCAGTGCAATGGCTGACTGGTATATTATCGCAGGAGAATTTACTTTATGTACCTACAATCGCATGATTACCAATAGTGGGATACATAGTGCGCATAGTGGAATGGAAGTGCTGATATTTATTGGGACCGCGTTTGTTGATGGTGCCGCTCGACTGCTAGCGCACGTTGTCGATAAAAGCGCGAATATTCAAATTGGAGTGCGACAGGCTGGGCCGCTGAATAGTGCAAACACACTGAAGAATATTTAAAATTTTAGGAAGACTTTTTTGCTAGCCGACGTTATTTTCGATGTCTACTATATGTAAACTTGTGTGGTGCGGGATTTTTAATGTTTACATATAGCTGCTTCAGCGGACTGTCAACCACTACGACAACCGAGTACTTTGAGTACATAGAAAAAATAATTGTCCATGTGCCGTTTCTTTCTATTAATTTACTCGCGTCAAAAACAAATACTAGAAAAAAAAAATGAACAAATAAGTTAGAAAATTGTGAAAGTTTATTACGCACGTCGGCTATTTGTTTAAATTTTAAAAATTTGGAAAATTGCTGATTTTATTAAGTTGTGACATAAAGAAAACAATTCCGAAAAAACGTTGACAATTGTGATATTTGGAAAATGAAAAACAAATAATAGTCGTAAAAATCCCAAACATAATTAAAATATCGATCAAAAAAATTCCCGTTTTCGGCAGCAAAAGTGTCAAATTTTAAACATTTTAAATTTGAAAAATCCTGCATTTTAAAAAACTCGTATTTCAAGTGTCCAATTTGAAATTATTGGAATATAAAATTTTGAAAATTTGAATTTTTTTTTAATTTGAATTTTTTGAAATTTGACTGTTTTAAAATTTGAAATTCTGGACATGTGACATTTTTGCAATTTGTGACTTTTGAATTTTGAAATTCATGTTTGACGTTTTTGAAAAGTGAAGTCTCTGAGAGTTTACATTTTTCAAATTCAAAATTTGCCTTTTTTCTTCATTTTCAATTTCTCAAATTGCAAGGAGAGATACAATGAAGAGTTTGAATGAAAAGTAGATGACGAGTTGGGCTTTTACATTACCGCGTCTGGGTCACGTGACTGCGTAAGACTGAATTTTCGGAACGAGATCGATGGAATTATTAAGAAGTGAAAAGCGCTTTTGAATGATTGCAAAAATTCATATAAAAAACGTAATATTTTTTTCCAACTCGTCCAGAAAGTTACAGATTTTTATCATCGTTTTTTAATTCTGAAATATTTTTTATCACTCTACCCATAAGAACTCATGTTCATTTCAAATTCATTTATATCTCATAGAAACTTTTGAAAGAGTTTCAAAATTTTACTGAATATTTGTCTGAGGGACAATATTCTGCAATATTTTTTTCCAGCTATCCATTGCTGTTTTTGCTCTATGGTAGACAAATATGCAGATAAGTATAACAAAATCCTGCAATAATCAATTGATTCAATTAAAATAAAGTCTCCCCAATTTTTTGTGAATAGAGTAAACATGAAATAAAACATTAGTACGGATAATCTCGCGAAATTAATTTAATGAATATTTATGATGTATTTATTCAATCAAGTAAAAGTTTCAATCGGTTGTTGCGGCCCCACTGTTGAACTCCCGGTCACGTGACCAAACGTCGAAGTGACTAATGAAAATTCAGAAAATTCAGAAATATTTGGAAAAATAAAAATTTGAAAAGTTCAAAAAAGTGTGAAAAAAATGAGATTTAAGAAAGTTTTAAAATGTTGATAGTTTTAGGGAATAATCGATAAAGATAAAAATAAGCAATCGTGTCTCTGAGTCACGTGACATCACCGATCGGTGCATTCTGCTACTTTAGTTCCCGCCGTATACTTGGCACACTGGAAATTAATTGTATATTTTGCAATATTTTTTCGTTGTTTATAATGCAATGTTTTATACGTTTTTATAATACTGTATATATGGATTAAAAGTTATCATTTTTGAGGTATCTAGCTAAGGTAGTTCTAAAGGAAGTGGCAAGTTATTAGACCCTATTTTGCAATATTTTTTCTTATAATGCAATGATTTATACGTTGTTTTATAATGCAATGCAATAGTTTTTCTTTGCAACACACATGGGGGTGAATTAAAATTTTCGAAAATAGAAAAATGTAAGCCATTAAATTGAATCTCAAATCTAATAAAATACTCCATTATAAAAATTTCCAAAAGTTTTTTTCATTTCAAGAAGAATTTCAAAAAAAAAAATTTGAAGCATCACGTCATTGAACATTGCATAATATTGCAATGGTAGACAACAAAATTTTCAAACTGTGGTACATGCAAAATTTACGAATTCTCGTACCAAAAAATCACAGTGTACAAACGTAATAATTAAAAAACAATAAAACCGTATAGTTGGCAGAAATTCAGCACAATTATAATATATATATATATATTATATTTATTCGATAATGTATACCCTCTCGGGTCTTTACAGCTTGCTCCCTTCCCCTTTCCCCAAAGATACAAAGTTTTCTTAGCTTACTATACTAGTACATTCAAGGTACACGAGGTTTTCATAGCTTATTCTAATAATACTTTCAAATTATACTTTCCACAATTATAATATTTTTTTCAATGTTCATTCAGGTAAAGTAATTTTTTAAGTAACTAATTGAAAATTTGTAAAATTTAGAAGGATTTGAAAAGAAATGAAAGTCTAAAAGTTCTAAATTTTTAAAAATATAAATCAAAATGAAAGATTTCCAAAGTCTGAATCATTTTGAAAATTAAGGACAAATTGACAGTTTAATAAATTTTAAAAGGTTTAGGTGTTTTAGTGAAAAATTAATTAAAATATAAAAGAGCGATGATGTTTAATAGTCACGTGACATAGAGATTTCGGCTCCTCCATTCGTAACAACAACGTAGTATAATCATGAAAGGTCGACGTTTTATGTGGTTTTATTGCAAATTTCGACATTTTACTCTTTAGAAATTTGAAATTCTGGAATCGAAAAAAATAAAATTCCGAAATTTTTAATTGTTGATATATGAAGTACGAAATTTTTCAAACTTAAAATGTTTAAAATTTGAAATTTTTGGTGCCGAAAATTTTTGATTTTTTTGAGTCGATATTTGGATTTAAAAATTTTCAGTTTTTACTTCAAATTGTTGAAATCAAAGAACTTTTGTCTACGATGAATTTCTGACATTATATTTCGTTATGCATAAACTTTGCAATAAAAGTTTGGTATTTTTACGACTATTATTTTTTTTTTATCTCATTTTCCATATATTTTCATTTTCCACAATTATTAAAGTTTCGAAAATATAAACGAATAGACGGGTTGAGCTTTTACATTACCGCGCATGGGTCACGTGACTGCGTTAGACTGAATTTTTGGAACAAGATCGATGGAATTATTTAGAAGTGGAAAGAGCTTTCGAATCATTGCCAAAAATTTATACAAAAACACGTAATATTTCTTTCCAACATTTCCAGAAAGTTACAGATTTTTATCACCGTTTTTCAATTCTGAAATATTTTTTTATCACTCCACCCATAAGCACTCATGTTAATTTCAAATTCACTTATTATATCTCCTAGAAACGTCTGAAAGAAGTCCAAAATTTTACTGAATTTTTTTTTTTTTTTTTTGAAATTCTCTGCAATATTTTTTTCCTCCTCCCCATTGCTTTTTTTCCTCTGTAGTAGACAAACATCCTTATAAAAGTACATAACAAGTCCCTGCAATAATCAATTGACTCGATTAAAATAAAGTCTCCCCAATTTTTTGTGAATACGGTAAAAGGGCAATAAAACATTGGTACGGATAATCTCATAAATTAATTTTATGAATAACTACAGTAATTCATTTATTCCATCAAATAGAATTGTTGCGTCCCCAGTATTGAACTCGTCACGTGACCAAATTCTAAAGCGACTAATTGAAAATTCAGAAAATTTAGAAATATTTGGAAAAATAAAAATTTGAAAAGTCCAAAAAATTGTGAAAAAAAAATTGAGGTTTAATGAATTTTTAGAATGTTGATAGTTTTAGTGAATAATCAATAACGAAAAAAATAAGCAATTGTGTCTTTGAGTCACGTGACCAAATGCTAAAGCGACTAATTGGAAATTCGGAAAATTCAGAAATATCTAGAAAAATAAAAATTTGAAATGTTTAAAAAAATGTGAAAAAATTGGGGTTTAATGAATTTTTAGAATGTTGATAGTTTTAGTGAATGATCAATAAAGAGAAAAATAAGCAATTGTCTCCCTGAGTCACGTGACATCACCGAGGGGCGCATTCTGCTACTTTAGTTCTCACCGTATACTTGGCACACTGGAAATTAATTGTATATTTTGCAATATTTTTTCGTTGTTTATAATGCAATGTTTTATACGTTTTTATAATACAAGGCGATAGTTTTTCCTTGCAACACACATGGGAATGAATTAAAATTTTCGAAAATCGAAAAATGTAGGCCATTCAATTGAATCTCAAATGTAACAAAATACTCCATTATGAAAATTTCCGGAAATTTTTTTCATTTCAGGAATAATTTCAAAAAAAAAATTTGAAGCATCAAGTCATTAAACATTGCATAATATTGCAATGGTAGACAACAAAATTTTCAAACGGGTACATCCGAAATTTGAGAATTCTCGTACCAAAAAATCAGTGTACAAACGTAATAATTAAAAAACAATAAAACCGTATCCACAATTATGATATTTTTCCCAATGTTCATTCAGGTAAAGTAATTTTTTGAATGCTATCCAGACATTTTTCTTATTTAGGAATGCTTAATTGAGTGAATAATTAATGAAAAAAAAACACTGTTCTGAGATCCCAATTTATATTTTGTGCGTATTTTTACATGAGAGTCACGTGACATCTCTCGTCAGCACCCACCGCTACCTTAGTTTCCGCTGTATACTTGGAAGATTGGAAATGAAGGGACAACACCACTATAATCATTCCTCGAAAATTTAAAGACTTCACAAGGACGAACATTTAAAAATTATGATAATATAAAATCGCAGTGTATACATGAGAGGTCGGGGTGTGTAAAAAAATTCAATCAACTGTTTCCTGTCAAGTAAATAAATGTCAAAGTGACCAATTGAAACTGACAAAAATTTTGAAGAATTTGAAAAAATTGAAAGTTTAAAAATTCAAATAATTTCAAAAATTGAAAATTTTCAGAGAAGTCTGAATCATTTTGAAAAGTAAAAACCAATTGAAAATGTAATAAATTTTGAAAACTTCAGGAGTTTAGTGATCAATTGATGAAAATAGGAAAAAGGCGAAATCTATTAGTCACGTGACATAAGGATTTCGGCTCTCCGGTCACGTGACATAAGTTTGGGCTCCTAAATTCAAAAGATGGCTGCCTACCGTCGACTGCATGGGACCTCACCGCACTAAAGTCCGTGACCAAAGTTTCGAAGTTCCAAAAAAATGGAAGGTGAAAAACTAGTAGAAAAGCACGCCCATAAATACAAAGTTAGATTCACTACAAAAAACAAAAAAATTGCGCAGAAAATGAAGACAAAAAAGGGCCGCTCCTGAATTAGCCGCTAAAGGTGCTGAAGTTTCTGCCATGTGACGAGTCTGTAATTGAAGAGAGCAATGACACACGCAAGATCGGTATGTATTTTTTTATTAAACAACTGCGAATACTGAGAATTGGTTAGCGCAACTATTTCATCTAAAAAAAAAACGTAAATGCATCGATCGGAAATTGGTCCAATGTTCCTGTCAACAGGTTATGTATGACTTTGTGAAACCATTTTTTCGGTAATGCTCTACGCAAAACATTCAAGTCATTTATTTTCGATGCTATCGCAAGTAAAAAGCAATTCGAGTTGTGCCTTATAAATGTGCTTTTACAACATTTTGATTTAATTGACCCGTTTAGTGGTGTATATAGCACTATATAGGTGACACCCCAGGCCACGTTTGTTATAATAGTTATGGAATATATAGACCTACTAATGCCGATTCAATTTTTACGTCAAATTGATCGTCACTGTTATTTCATAAAATAATGGCGAATAATTTTCAACAAATAATTTCATAAATTTCAATTGTGCGTGGATGGCATCAAGCAATTATGTTTTATAGGTAAAGACACCTTTTATAGGTAAAAATTTAATAAATATGTGACTAAAATTACAGAATACAATGGGAACAACCAGCTTGCAGGCAATCGTCTCATCAATATCACAGTTCTCACCGAAAACTTGATGTGCTGTAAATGCAAAAAAGCTTTTATCACTCCAAAATGTGAACGACAGAAATTTTGGACTTCATTCAGCAATGTGGATCCGCTCTTATCAATGAGAGATCATAACTGGCGTGAATAGTGGTAGTGCGCATCTCCAGTAAAGTTGAAAACCTTTGGCGGCAGACAAATTCGTTGAGGTATGTATTGAAAATCTTAATTATAAATGTTTTGTGGATTTTTATGATGATTCAAAGTTTTTTCTCTTATTGAGTTTTTACAGTCCGTAACGAATCACAGAGAAATATGTCAAATCGTTTATACGAGCCATAGCGAATGATAAAAATTTGGATTGAAAAACTCGATATACCCAACTAAAAAAAGTATATCACGCCTAATGCTCTAGGAGATATCGAAAGCTAGCTGTACGGTGATGGATAAGAGTAAAAAGAACGATTAAAATTGTAAAATTTGGTGGAAATATTTCCAATGTTAATTGTAGAAAATCATAAAATATTTTCAAAATTGTAAATATGGAAAAAAGGTAAAAAAACTGCTAGAAAAGTGACCTAAACCAATGCTCACATTGACAAGAATAACAATATTTTCGTGTTTTCGAAATAACAAATAATAATGCATTGAAAGTATAGATTTGTGTCATGAATCGAATAAAACAAAAATTATCCAATCATTTCAAACTTATTGTGCTAACTAATTGAGGTGGATTTTTGAAACAAAATATATCAAATCAATTTGACTATGTATTTTAATTTTATAATTTTCTTCGAATTCTTAAGCTGAATCACTAAAGGAAACCATCACCAAATTTTGGCGCCAAAGAAATCGGAATTGTGCTAAATACAAAACAAAAATATGTGCTAAGGTTTTGATAAAAAATAGAGTCATTAGAGTGGTTAATGACCAACTGCATGGAACTAAATTATTTCACCAAGTCTTATCATTCGTTTGGGATTACTGTAAAGAAATCAGTTGCCGATTTTGTAACTGATTTGATTTAGATAAATAAAAAGTAATAAAAAAATTGAAAAAAATGTTAGATGAGTTTTCATGAGAAAACAGTTCAGTTGATGATTGATATGTATCCACGAAAATGTTACTTAATATTCAATAAATTTCATAATATGCATTTATTAATTATTTATTTATATTCACCAGGGTCCATAGCTACGGGAATCTCGAGTAATTCCACTGTCTCTCGTGGATTATTGAACATCGAGAACTTCAATGGCAATTGCAATAGAAGATACAACAGAAGTTGCAGCAGGGGACGCAACAGGAGATGCCCAAAACGATGGCTTTCTGTGAAAAATTTGTTTAATGAGAAAATTAATGTGATGAGACAGGGGACAACCCTCAAGAACCGTCCTCGTGATATTAATTCATAGGACAAAAAATGTTCATAAGTAGACTTACGTTTTGAAAAAAAACTTCTCATTGAAATGAATAAACCAAACTGTTTCCCCTGAGTATCTATCTATACATTTATACGACAATCATTTTTTATATAATTTCGTTAATTGAGTATGGGAAGACGTATGTAAAACCGTAGTTTAGGAATCATATAAGCATATTCCCATTTTGTGATTTGGTCATGGCGGAGTCAACGACTGAAGCTGTTCATCGGCTTGGCGATTTAAGGAATGAGGATTTGAGGAGTATGAGTGCTCCGGACATTTATTTTGGTTACTTGTGTATTTTATTATGTATGTAAAATTCTCCCTTCATACTTTTTAAACAGATTTATTCAGGGTAGAGTCAAAACTACCTTTCCCTGCTTCCTGAAAATCGTACACCTGAAATCATCAGAAGAAATGACCAAAATATATTATATCCTATACATTATGTGTTGTGAATTATACACTCTATATTGTATTTTTATATCATATTCTGTATTATCTATATATTCATGCAACTTTGCATTCCTACCTACCTGCATATCCCTAAAGGTGAGTACGAGAATGTTTGAATTGTGTCATGCTTCAAAACGATCGACCAGAAAAAAAAACAACAACAAATGGTTTAACGAAAAAATGTCCTAATGTATTGTTGGTACAAAATTGAATTTGCGAAATAAAAAGTTCTTTAGATTTTGCTGTAAACTGCCTGATTTTCGAGATAACACCGATGTATCACCAAAAAGCTCCATCAAATTTCTGAAACATTTTACTGTTATATTTTATATTGACGCTTACCTCTTAAATTTTACAAAAACTGTGCACTTCAATCTTCAAAATAAGAATACTTTTCCGGCAGATAAATTTGTATGTCTAATTTTTTTTCTTAAAAGTATACTGTCTTGAGAGTACATACACAAAATATTTATGCTTCATTTCAAAAAGGGAATTAAGTGAATGTTTAAAAAAGTCCAAATTTGGTTGTATATTTTCATTATAGAGTAAATAAGAAAATACTTAAGAAGCAAAATAAAAACGATCGAATCTAAAAGAGGAGACTTCGAACTATGTTTCACAAAAGTTTCAAGACGATGGAGCGAATCATGATCGGTTCAATTCGATCTCAAGTGCAATTGAAACTTGAATTTGAAATAATATTTTATTAACCTGACGGAACCATACGATTTAACCTATGACATATTGGATTTATTTAATTAATGATTACTTCGGCATATTGGAAAGTTGATGCGTTAGAATTAATTTACAGGACATTGTCATTGCTGGTGCTAACCTCAACGGTGGACATGAGTTTTCGCTCCGAAGATCCAATTTTCCCATTTGTCATTTACAAAAATCCGAAAAAATGTAAGAAATAGAAAATAAAAAATAAAGTTATGTTGAGATGATAATGATTCGAAAAGGGTTATTAATGTCATTGATTACAGCTTATGATTAAAGTTGCATTCATTAATCAATTATCCAGAAAATTTCCGCGAAAAATTTCAAAAAATTCAAAAATTAGAAAAACTACAATTTCGTGCAGGATGAACAAAATATTTGTCCATCAATGTCAATTGTTCAACACTAAAAAAATGAGTATAAGAACTATGATGATTTTCACAGAGACAACAATTATTCTTGATTCATTACGCAACAAAGTTGACCGAAAATTTTCAAAAAAGTCAAAAATCCCAAGAAATCGAATTTTGTGCAAATCTGCGAAAATATTTTTCTCCTTTTAATTATTTAATATGAATAGATTAATTGAAGAATTCGTGATCTAATTATGCTACATTTAGTAATTGATTAGACGAAAATTTCGCCCAAAAATTTTGAAAATCTTAAAAATGACAAAAAATGCAATTTTGACGCAAAAATGAAACAAAAATTGGTGTTAATTTTTATCGCTTTAAAAGGCGTATCGCTATGCCTATGTTTCGAATGGGAGAGCGGCCATGCGGCCTCCCACGTGACCGGCGCGGAGCAAACCACCCAGACCATCGGGTCGCTAGGTGTCGTAAACTTTCCATATATGAAATTTATTTTTTTAATTGATAAAGCGTTTTATATTTTAATTAAACAACATCGCTTCTCGGCCTTTTGGCTAAGATCAAAGTGTAGTATCTGTTCTTATCAGCTTAATATCTGATACGCGTCCCATCGGGGCGCCAGTATATTAAACTGATTTTTGGAAATTGACGAACTCTGGGGCTTGCTCCGGGTTTGTCGCCGAGTCGTCCCAGCATTGCAGTGCAGTTGGGTTCGGCTCAATAAACGGAATAAACACAATCCAGTAGTAGTTACAAATGATTTGCAGTAAAACAATCTTTTTTTGCAAAAAAAAAATTTCGAAAAAAAAAATTCGAAAATTTTTAAAAATTTGTAAAATATGATAAAATTTGACAATATAGTCGGATTTGAATAAAGATTGCGCCATCGGGCTTCAGCGCCGAACTCGCCCGAACCAGCCGTTTTGCGCCTTCGCAAATGGAAACCCGAAGGCAATTCTTATAAAAATCCGACTATATTATGGTCCGCGAGAGCAGCACTATTTAGCCCCCGCGCATACGCAAATTCAATAAAAATGCAATTCTTCCGACGATCTCCCAAAGGAATGTCAAAATCCCATTTATGCATCTAGGGGAGCAAAGTACACGATTCTAACCTCACTTCGCTCCATTCAATCGCATTTTGCTTCCTCGAGGCATAAAATATCGTGTACTACTTGAGAGTAAAGGTACTTGCTCGTCAAATGTCATTACTCGCCTCGGCTTCGCCTCGGGTGTAATGACATTTGGCGAGCAAGTACCTTTACTCTCAAGTAGTACACGATATTTTAGGCCTCGAGGAAGCAAAATGCGATTGAATGGAGCGAAGTGAGGTTAGAATCGCGTACTTTGCTCCCTAGATGCATAAAAAAAATTATCAAAACTAAAAAGAAGAAATGGTCCTCCGGAGGGACCGCAAGACCTCCCGCCAGAGGGGTACCATCGCCAACGCAGTGGGAACAGAGCCAGCGCAGCAGGAACGGGTGCGTGGCCAACCAGGGAGAGATGAGGACCCCAGCAATCGGTGGCAGGGCCACCGTAATCACCACCACCGTAACCATTTGGAATTATTATCCTCCGCGAGATCACTTCTGAAGTTTTGTCAATAGAAAGTCATGTTTTTTTTTTTGATCGACGCGTCTCGATGGTGTCCGCAGGTCTGAAAGGAATGGTAAACTGAAATAACAATTCCTTCAATTGTTCGAAATAATTTCAATTGTTTGAAACGTTTTATTACAAAAGCTGTGGGAGATAGGGGAAAAAGTTTCCAACGAATGTTGTTCCCCACATGAAGATACATATTTTTTGTGTAATGACTTTTTTGCTTCCGAATGGAAGCTTTGTCGAGGGTCTATTTTCACATTTTCCAACTCCATGTGGAGGTAATCTAGAATGGTCTAAACCGTAAAAATACAAAATTTGAGGCCGCCGTCTGTCTGTGAACATGTCATTTTTGGCGACCCGATTTACTAATTTAAACATTTACACGGGTAAAATTGATTTATAAAATCTCAAATTTTCTCCAATAATTGGCATTGAGTCCCTCTTACACCATACCAAATTGCAGCTCGATCGAAGCATAAGTTTTTGAGAAAACTTGATTCATTTTTTTCAACTTTCCGATTTAGGGGAAATTATTGTAATCACCCTGAAAATCAATATTCGAATTTTCATGAAATTTTCATTTCTCTCGATGTTTCACACCATCCTGACACGTTTTTTGCCATATGTACGTATGTGTGTGTGTGTGTATGTGGACAAATTTTGTGTTCACGATTTCTCAGGAACCAATGGGGCAATTTCAAGTTTTTTCTTTTGATCGACGCGTCTCGATGGTGTCCGCAGGTCTGAAAGGAATGGTAAACTGAAATAACAATTCCTTCAATTGTTCGAAACAATTTCAATTGTTTGAAACGTTTTATTACAAAAGCTGTGGGAGATAGAGGAAAAAGTTTCCAACGAATGTTGTTCCCCACATGAAGATACATATTTTTTGTGTAATGACTTTTTTGCTTCCGAATGGAAGCTTTGTCGAGGGTCTATTTTCACATTTTCCAATTCCATGTGGAGGTAATCTAGAATGGTCTAAACCGTAAAAATACAAAATTTGAGGCCGCCGTCTGTCTGTGAACATGTCATTTTTGGCGACCCGATTTACTAATTTAAACATTTACACGGGTAAAATTGATTTATAAAATCTCAAATTTTCTCCAATAATTGGCATTGAGTCCCTCTTACACCATACCAAATTGCAGCTCGATCGAAGCATAAGTTTTTGAGAAAACTTGATTCATTTTTTTCAACTTTCCGATTTAGGGGAAATTATTGTAATCACCCTGAAAATCAATATTCGAATTTTCATGAAATTTTCATTTCTCTCGATGTTTCACACCATCCTGACACGTTTTTTGCCATATGTACGTATGTGTGTGTGTGTGTATGTGGACAAATTTTGTGTTCACGATTTCTCAGGAACCAATGGGGCAATTTCAAGTTTTTTCTTTTGATCGACGCGTCTCGATGGTGTCCGCAGGTCTGAAAGGAATGGTAAACTGAAATAACAATTCCTTCAATTGTTCGAAATAATTTCAATTGTTTGAAACGTTTTATTACAAAAGCTGTGGGAGATAGGGGAAAAAGTTTCCAACGAATGTTGTTCCCCACATGAAGATACATATTTTTTGTGTAATGACTTTTTTGCTTCCGAATGGAAGCTTTGTCGAGGGTCTATTTTCACATTTTCCAACTCCATGTGGAGGTAATCTAGAATGGTCTAAACCGTAAAAATACAAAATTTGAGGCCGCCGTCTGTCTGTGAACATGTCATTTTTGGCGACCCGATTTACTAATTTAAACATTTACACGGGTAAAATTGATTTATAAAATCTCAAATTTTCTCCAATAATTGGCATTGAGTCCCTCTTACACCATACCAAATTGCAGCTCGATCGAAGCATAAGTTTTTGAGAAAACTTGATTCATTTTTTTCAACTTTCCGATTTAGGGGAAATTATTGTAATCACCCTGAAAATCAATATTCGAATTTTCATGAAATTTTCATTTCTCTCGATGTTTCACACCATCCTGACACGTTTTTTGCCATATGTACGTATGTGTGTGTGTGTGTATGTGGACAAATTTTGTGTTCACGATTTCTCAGGAACCAATGGGGCAATTTCAAGTTTTTTCTTTTGATCGACGCGTCTCGATGGTGTCCGCAGGTCTGAAAGGAATGGTAAACTGAAATAACAATTCCTTCAATTGTTCGAAATAATTTCAATTGTTTGAAACGTTTTATTACAAAAGCTGTGGGAGATAGGGGAAAAAGTTTCCAACGAATGTTGTTCCCCACATGAAGATACATATTTTTTGTGTAATGACTTTTTTGCTTCCGAATGGAAGCTTTGTCGAGGGTCTATTTTCACATTTTCCAACTCCATGTGGAGGTAATCTAGAATGGTCTAAACCGTAAAAATACAAAATTTGAGGCCGCCGTCTGTCTGTGAACATGTCATTTTTGGCGACCCGATTTACTAATTTAAACATTTACACGGGTAAAATTGATTTATAAAATCTCAAATTTTCTCCAATAATTGGCATTGAGTCCCTCTTACACCATACCAAATTGCAGCTCGATCGAAGCATAAGTTTTTGAGAAAACTTGATTCATTTTTTTCAACTTTCCGATTTAGGGGAAATTATTGTAATCACCCTGAAAATCAATATTCGAATTTTCATGAAATTTTCATTTTTCTCGATGTTTCACACCATCCTGACACGTTTTTTGCCATATGTACGTATGTGTGTGTGTGTGTATGTGGACAAATTTTGTGTTCACGATTTCTCAGGAACCAATGGGGCAATTTCAAGTTTTTTCTTTTGATCGACGCGTCTCGATGGTGTCCGCAGGTCTGAAAGGAATGGTAAACTGAAATAACAATTCCTTCAATTGTTCGAAACAATTTCAATTGTTTGAAACGTTTTATTACAAAAGCTGTGGGAGATGAAGGAAAAAGTTTCCAACGAATGTTGTTCCCCACATGAAGATAGTGATGGACAAGTGCCTGTTGTCTAGTTGAAACCGTTACCTTACTACTTTTAAGAAGTGTTAAAGATACGCGTGATTAACGAACAACCCACGAAGTGTATTAATTAATTAAATTATTAGTTGTTAAGATGCTTCGCGAGCTCCGATAACAGGCGCAAAAGAGTAAGTGTTTAAACTTTTGTAGGTCCACTTATATTTTATCTGTCTAAATTATCTAGGTATTACCATTTATTTCTTAATTTACTTATTTATTTATTTAACTTATTGAAAAGACGAGAAAGCGATCGAGGCGCGCGCTTGACCGGAGAAAACGCCTGCTGATAATTAATCGCTTAAGTAGTCTGCTTAGTTAATTACCACTTGTTTCCGTAAGGTATTTGCTCTCATTGTCGCGGTTATGTTTTATTTATTAATGTCAGAATAGTCTATAGAAACCATAGAGCATACGGGGCTCGCATATAACTGTTTCTCTTCCCACTCCTCAGACCTCCCAGTATTTGTTAGTAATGGTTGGTCAAATCCCGGACACCCTTCGTGACAAAGTTCAGTGGACTTGTTAACAATCATGCACCGTTCTTGCTAGCAGCAACGATTGTTAACAACCCCATGTAGTAATGCATGGGCTTGAACTTAGGGGCAGAATTTTATTTCTGATTGAAATTATATTTCAACCAGAGCTAAAATTTTCCTTCTCACTAGTGCGAATGAGAAGGACCTATTGCCCTTAAGCGAGAGGTGAATCGGGATGGAGACAATAATACTCCAAACGCTTTCCTTTGCCAATTCTCCATTAAATTCCTCACCATCTTCCCTTTCACTCGCCCCCATGGGACTTCCCTATACTCCCATCCGTCTCCTTTGCACACACAGCCTGGTCTACTGTGATAGTGCGAAGAGGCCGTGAGGGGCCTCTCACGCCGGGACGACCATACACTGGCCCCGCTTCGCCCAGCTTAAGTATATATTTGCTGACTGAGCTACTTCTAGCAAGCAAAATAATAATATGAATTACTTTTTCTCCTATTTTTTTTTTCCTCTTTATTATAAAACAAGACTGGTGTCTGCGACCCACCTATTGGGGGGTTCTCCGCAGACACTTCTCGACGTTTTTTTTTGTTATTTATACTTCCAGACTATTTATCTTTGTTATTTTTCATGGCGAAGAAAATAGCTAAGTTTAAAATATTTCTGGGGGCTATTTGGGGCCCCATTGCATCCCCCCGGTATTAAAGGGGGGATTTTGCTCATTTATTATATCGCCCCCCCCCCACCCCTTGCGCGGTACCAGCCTACTGCAGCAGAAAGGGATGGGGGGGGGGCAATACCTAAACTTGGACCCCTTAAAGCTTGTAGCGTGGTAGAAGGGGGGGTCGGGTGGTCGGCCTCGGACTTCCGTGAGGGGAGAACTGGTGTGTGTGTGTGCGTGTGTTAGCGGGAGCCGCCCCCTGAGGGGGGGATTGCATTTGGGGGTGCCATTCAGCACACACAGATGCACACACGTACTCGGGGTGCGCAAAAGGCCTGCGGGGCACGCATGCATGCGCACCAGCCCCAGATCGGGTTCCTGGCGGTTTTGGGAGCCCCTATATGCTCTATACAGTTCGTAGTTCGATTTTAACTTCTCGTTGTTTTAAACCCTTTGACTAAATGAACTGCGGGGTGAAGGTTTTTTAGTGTTGTCTTTGTGTTTTTTTTTTCATTTTTCTGATTGTCCTTTTTTTTTTCTTTCCTTTTTTTTTTTTTTTGTTGTTGTTTCGTTTGTTGTCTAACAATGAGTGACGACTCGTTTGTGGAACCAACTGAGTTCTATATTGACTTCCCATTCGGGGAAGTCTTTGAATGCCCCATTTGCAATGGGCACGCGAGGACCCGTACAAGGGGGAGGTGCATAACCTACAACGCCCTGACGAAGCACTTCAAGCTTGTCCATACGGGCAGGTTTAAGGTTGTCTTCAGGTGCAGAGTCTGCGGATACGTTGGTAAAACAGCGTATCCGTCTAAAGACGTACAAGCGCACCACAGGAGGTTGCACGTTCGGGAAGCCCCCCCGGGACCCAGCAGGCGCGATTCTGAAGGTCAGAACGCAGCAACTGGCAGCAGAGATAGCCAGACGGCGGGTAGGTGGCGGCCCACCAGTTTACCCCAAGGTCGCGCCACTCCCGGCAGACCCACACAAGCCGGCAGTCCAGCAGCCGGCCAAGGAAAAGCTTTGGGGAGGGCGTCAATTACACCAAGGCGCCCGGCGCTACTACCACCACAGCGCCAAAGGTCACTTGCCAGTACTGGCAATAACGAAGCGAACCCGTCCAGACCACCTAGGAGAAAGGAGGCCACCAGGGCCTCGGCACCACCACCTTCGCCGGGGCCCCAACGCCCTGCGAGACATGGACCCCCCGCCAGAGGGGCACCATCGCCAACGCAGCGGGATGAGAGCCAGCCTAGCAGGAACGGTGGCGTGGCCAACCAGGCGGAGATGAGGACCCCGGAAATCGGTGGCATGGCCACCGTAATAACCACCACCGCCTCGGGACCGATAGTCAGTCTGGCACCCCTATTCAGGCTATCGCCCGAGGCAAGGAGAGCCCTCATTGCCAAAAGGAAGGCCACAGAAGCCGCGAGCCCCGCGAGCGGTCCAAGAGGCCTAGACGGAGAGGACCGCCTCCAACACGGCCACCACCATCACGAGGAAGTGCTGAGGGGCTGGACGACCCAGAGAGGGTCCCAACACCTCTCAGAGGACGCTCGCAGATGCCCGCCACCGCGACGATGGCCACCCTGACGACCACCACCATCAGCGTCGTCACATGTGGGGGGTCAATAATGAGCTGCAGTGAGCTTAGACCGGGCCCCGTTATCACAACAACAGCAGTGATGGACCCGGTCATGACACGACCTGTTCTCCAGGCCATACAGGAGAACAGAGTCACGGTGGAGGTCCACATACCACCACCGAATGTGGACCTACTCCCCACCCCAGTGATGACGGACGGAAGTAGCCAAGTTGGCGCTGAGAACGCAAGTGACTTGCAATTGAGAGAAGCTCCCCAGGAAGTGGCGCACCAAACCATCAGAGGGTCACCAAGGTCTGTCGGAGCCCAGAGTGGCGATCCCCGCGTAATTAGGGCCGCCGTGACGCAGACCCACACGGCCCCGACCAGTTCCCCTAATTTATCCCAGGGATGGGGGTCGGGCCGTAGACGAGAGAGACGGGGGGGGGGGGCGTGGAAGGGCGCGAAGGGAGGGGAGGCAGCGTGCTGGCGCGCCTAATGGGCCATGCGCCGCTGGTGCCCCTCGACGAGTGGGGGGCCAACCTACGGGCCATAGGGCCCCGAACGAAAGCGAGTTGGCACGCGCGGGATCCCGCACAGCCCTGGCGCCGGATCGTCAGAGGCTCATAACAGCTGCGGAGAGGTCTTCCACCGTGGAAAACCTTGAGTGTCTGGCGGACAGCCGAGCAGGGTTCCTTAGAGCTTTGTCGGGCAAAACATCCGCCCTGAGACCCCCCAGGAACGGGGCTGGGGGACGAGGAAGAGTGGACAGGGACCGGAGTGAGAACCCCGGTGGACGTGGCGTGGAGCTTCCGGAGCGACCTCGAGTCAGAAACGGACGTTCCGCAGGGACCACCCGCCGGAAAGTTATGTAGTCCAATGTGGCACATTTGGAATTAGTATCCTCCGCGAGAGAACCATTAGACCTCGCGAAAGGGCAAATTCAATAAAAATCCACTTCTTCCGAGGTTTCGCCAATGGAAAGTCAAAATACCTTTTGTTTTTTCCTATTTTGGAAAATTCTGACCCTCTGAAGGGACCACCCGCCGGAAAGGTATGCACTGCAATGTGACCCATTTGGAATTATCATCCTCCGCGAGATCACTTCCGAAGTTTTGTCAATAGAAAGTCAGGTTTTTTTTTCTGATCGACGCGTAATTACCCTGTATTGTAATTATAAATTATTGTAATTACCCTGAAAATCAATATTCGAATTTTCATGAAATTTGCATTTTTCTCGATGTTTCACACCATCCTGACACTTTTCCGCAATATGTTCGTATGTGTGTGTTTTTTTTTTTTTTTTTTTTTTCACTCTTTCTCTATTCGTATTCACCCACGTCCCCGCTGGTAAGCATTACTACATGGGCAATACTACGGATCAGAGTACCCACCCATTGCGGCTGGGGCCGACTTCGCCATTTCAGCTCATCGTATTTCTAATCACAGGGTAAACCTCCAGAAACCCCTGTGATACGATGGCGGGCGTCTACGATGGAACCCTCCCTCCCCCCCCGCGCGACGGGTCGCGTTCGGTCCCGGCTCACGGTCTCACTTCATGGATACCGCCGATAGCACACACGGAATGTTCCTGCCATCGGTCGGAGTCCGTGAGAAAATATTTTTCAGAAAAAATATTTTTGCAGTGAGCGGGAATCGAACGCGGGACCTTTAGAATAGTAGGCAGACACTCTACCGACTACGCCAAAGCCCCGTCACATGTATGTGTGTGTGTGTGTGCGTATGCGTCTGTATGTGGACAAATTTTGTGTTCACGGTTGCTCAGAAGCCAACGGGGCACTTTCATGTTTTCTTTTCGATCGACGTGTATCGAAGGTGTCCAGGTCTGAAAGGAATGGTAAACGGAAATAACAATTCCTTCAATTGTTTTAAACAACTACATCTGTTTGAAACGTTGTCTCACAAAAACCGTGGGAGATAGAGGAAAAAGTTTCCAACGAATGTTTTCTCGACATGAAGATACATATTTTTTCGGTTTAATGACTTTTTGCTTCCGAATGGAAGCTTTGTCGAGGGTCTATTTTCACATTTTCTAATTCCATGTGGAGGTAATCTAGACTGGTCTAAAACGTAAAAATACAAAATTTGAGGCCGCCGTCTGTCTGTGAACATGTCATGTTTGGCAACTCGATTTACTAATTTGAACATTTACACGGGTAAAATTGATTTATAAAATCTCAAATTTTCTCCAATAATTGGCATTGAGTCCCTCTTACACCATACTAAATTTCAGCGCGATCGAAGCATAAGTTTTTGAGAAAACTTGATTAATTTTTTTCAACTTTCCGATTTAGGGGAAATTATTGCAATCACCCTGAAAATCAATATTCGAATTTTCATGAAATTTTCATTTTTCTTGATGTTTCACACCATCCTGACACGTTTTTTGCCATATGTACGTATGTGTGTGTGTTTTTCTTTTGTTTTCCTCCGTCCCTCTCATTTGTACGCCCCCGGTAGTGGCCGTGTAAGCATTCCTTCAGGGGGCGTACCGGACACCCACCCATGCGGCTGGGGCCGACTTTCGCCATTTTTTAGGCCATCGTATTTCTAAACACAGAGTAAACCTCCGGAAACCCCTGTGCTACGATGGCCGGCGCCTATGATGGAACCAACCCCCCCCCCCCTGCGTCGGGTTAGGTTCCCGCTCGGCCGGGCGGTCTCATTTTATGGGTACCGCCGATAGCACACACGGAAGTTCCTGCATCGGTCGGAATCCATGAGAAAATATTTTGAAAAAACATTCTCCGGCGGCCGGGCGCGAACCTAGGACTTTCGGAATAGTAGGCAGATACTCTACCACTACCCCAAAGCCCCGACGCAATGTGTGTGTGTGTATATGTGGACAAATTTTGTGTTCACGATTTCTCAGGAACCAATGGGGCAATTTCAGGTTTTTTTTTTGATCGACGCGTCTCGATGGTGTGTCTGAAAAGAGTGGCAAATTGAAATAACAGTTCCTTCAATTACTTTAAAAAATTTCAATTCTTCAAAACGTTTCATTATAAAAACCGTGGGAGATATGGCTTAATTAATGAACTTTCCGAGTCAGACAAGTTATTTAATATGTCTCCACGTTACCTGACATTTCTGACCATCTTAGACAAGTTTTAACAAGATCGATGTGTATATGTGTGTGTGTGTGTGTCTGTGGACATGAAAACTTTGTCAAACGTTTTCTGAAGAACCACTGAAGCAATTTGGGTTTTTTTTTTGGTCGATGCGTCTCCGTGATACTCAGGCCGGAAAAGACTGTCAAAGTGAAATAACAATTATTTCTATTGTTATTAACAATTTCAATGGTTCATAATGCTGTATGTCACGAAATATGACAATTACCCAAAAATGTATCCAGTAATTGTTGTTCCTTATAAAAAGATACATATTTTATGCCGTTCGACTTTTTTTGCATCTTTAACCCTTTCGGAGTTAAAGCATAATAAACAGTTGAAATAATTCAAAACGAGAAAAGTGAGAGATTCGAAAAAAAATATATATTCAATATTGTTCTTTACATGAAAAAACGCTTTTTTTTTCGTATATCTCAAGCGAGGCAGGAGATGAAGTGTTGAATATAACAAAAGCAGGTATGGTCATTTGAATAATAATTATTGTATTAAGTAAACGAATGAAAGGTTGCAATCACCGTATTCCTATGGAGAATGGAGGGTCAAAGAGTCGAAATGAAATTGGAGGCAGTATCCACATTGTTATTAACAAATTCAATTGTTCATAATGGGCTGCTGCATGAACGAATACAGTTCAGGGAAAAATTATATGAGGAAACTTATTTGCCATGGAGAAATGCACATTTTATATTGAATGACGTTTTTTGCATAATTTACATAATTAAGGAGGTATGGTCGTCTGAGCGGTCATTCCGGTGATGAGTGAACGAATGAAGTCGCTCGACGTATTGCGATCGATTATTTTTATGCAAAATAGGGGGTTGAAGCCTTTGGAAAAAATGGGAGCAGTATATACATTGTTATTAACAATTGAATTGTTCACAACGCCCTATTGTTAACAACAGGGCGTTCGGTGAGTGGAAATGCACTGATAACATTAGGACCTTATGGAGAGGCAAACTTAAGTTTTTAACTTCCCGAGTTCGGGAAGTTATTGTAATCGGCCCGATAATGAAGTGTCTCAGAAATCGGAGATCACTTTTCTCGATGTTTCACATCATTCTGACAAATTTTAGATGAGGGTTTTGTGTGTGTGTGTGGGTGGGTGGCTGGGCGGACGGACCTGTGGGTGATTTTTTGAGAAACGGTTCCCGGTAAACGGCTTGATCAATTTGGTTATCCTTTGACACAAAATTACTTCTCACTCTTGTCCAGGGCGGAAAGTATGTATGCGGTGTTGAGTGAAAGTGTCAATGTTGAAAAATAATTTCTTCAATTGTTTATAACGCTGTCTCCCGAGAACGGCGACATATACGGGAAAAAGTGACAAACAAAAGTTGTTCCCCTCGTGATACTACATATATCATGTTATATTACGTTTTTAGCTAGGCATCATATTTCACGAGCTATAGATAGAAAATTGTAATAATCGATCAATAGTCTAATTGGCGTAATCGATTTACAACTTGACTTCATACGTGTATCGTCACACACATACACACACTGTCGGGAAGTTTTTGATGCGACCCGTCGAGGGTCACACTCACGTCCCATTTATTTCCACCCGCCGGAAAGGTATGCACTCCAATGGGTGACCCAGTTGGAATGATTATCCTCCGCGAGGGCACTATTAGCCCCCGCAAAAGGGCAAATTCAATAAAAATCCACTTCTTCCGAAGTTTGGACAATGGAAAGTCAAAATCCCTTTTTTTCACATTTGAGAAAATTCTGACCCTCCGGGGGGACTACCCGCCGGAAAGGTATGCACTCCAATGTGACCCATTTGGAATTACTACCCTCCGCGAAAGTACTATTAGCCCCCGCGAAAGGGCAAATCCAATAAAAATCCACTTATTCCGAAGTTTCGCCAATGGAAAGTCAAAATCCCTTTTTTTTTCACATTTTGGAAAATTCTGACCCTCCGGAAGGACCACCCGCCGGAAAGGTATGCACTCCAATGTGACCCATTTGGAACTATTGTCGTCCGCGAGAGCAGTATTGGCCCCGCAAAAGGGCAAATTCAATGAAAATCCACTTCTTCCGAAGTTTCGCCAATGGAAAGTCAAAATCCCTTTTTTTTCACATTTTGGAAGATTTTGATCCTCCGGAAGGTCCACCCGCCGGAAAGGGTATGCTCGCCAGTGTGACCCATTTGGCATTATCATCCTCCGCGAGAGCAGTATTAG
Source organism: Asobara japonica (assembly GCA_026005395.1). Taxonomy (NCBI): domain Eukaryota; kingdom Metazoa; phylum Arthropoda; class Insecta; order Hymenoptera; family Braconidae; genus Asobara; species Asobara japonica. Next base: position 1,426,958 of record BQMI01000151.1, on the reverse strand, counting down.
CCCCCGCGAAAGGGCAAATTTAATAAAAATCCATCTCTTCCGAAGTTTCGCCGAAGGAAAGTCAAAATCCCTGTTTTTTCACATTTTGGAAAATTCTGACCCTCCGGAGGGACCAGCCGCCGGAATGGGTATCCTCTCCAAATTAAGAATGCATTTCCATCGAGAATGCCCTGGAGGGGTTACTGCTCCGGAATGCACGAAGAAAGTTGCGAAGTCCCATCAGTGTACAACTCGGGCGAGGACGTCAGAGGGTTTCATGGATCCAATCCAAATTGACGCAAGCATCAAGCAAGTGTATCGGTTGAGCCCAATCATATTTAACCTGACGCTGGACTCGCTCATTAGAGCTACTACCAGTGCTGGCGCTGGATATACGATTGGGATAACTTTGTGTTTAAAGAGTTCTATGAATCATACAAATTCAATTAATTCACTACAAATTGTAATAGGAAATTCATAGGGAAGTGTAATACTTTGATGAAAATTTTGCTGAATCAAATTTATGTGTAATACCTCCGGTCGGAAAGGACAAAAAAAACGATATAATATATACGGTGAGATGAGAAAGCGGCAACGGGTTTATCAAAAATATATCATTTGCGGAATCATTTTCATTTATGTTTTGCGAAATGCTCAACAGAGGAAGTTGATGACGAACTCACGTTACCAAAGTTGTTCTGCGTCTTAGTATATAGGAAATTGTGATGACTATTCAAATGTACCTGTGTTCTGCGAATTATGATTTGAGTAACGCTTTAAAAAACATCGGAAAAGAATTGAAATTCTAAAACTTCAGGCAAGGAGAAGAGTAGAAGTTATACGATGAGTGTGTAATGCGCTTATATTTTAGATTACCATGTAGACAAGAAAAGATTTTCGCAAAACAAAAGTACAGTAGAGCTCCCTTAATTTTCCGCTTCTTTTATTTTCGCTGTACTCCCCTCACGACTTGTCTCCCCTCAAAAACCTTCTCCCACTCCCCGTACTTTGTCTATCCTTGTTTTCGACGTCATGCGCTCCAGACTGCGCAGCGTCTCAAAAGTGGGACCGAGCATTCATGAAACATAACCTATTTACTTTTGATACATAGTCCGTTTACTTCTGCTCTTATTTCCCCATCCGCTCCCGACAACCCCCACCACGCCAACCAACCAGTGGGCAGAGTGGGGGGCTTCCTTAATTTTTTTCTCCACGAAATTGCTTCAAGGTCACCCCCCGAGCTCGGAAAATAAAGGGAGCTCTACTGTACGACAGTCGTTCAAATTGTCATAAATTATGTAGTTATTGAAAGTGATCTCCACAGAATATTTTCCAACCCTCTGTTATTCAATTAGGTTTCGAGTTTTTTACATTTTCTGTCCAATGTTGAATAGTTCCTCATATGCACGCCATAATTACAGAAAAAAACAGATGTTTGCTGCAAATTGGAAGAATGAAAGCGCGCATTTCTTTGAAATCAATTATTAACGGCATCTCTAACTCCAGAAAAGAATTGCGACTTCAAATTCCAAAATGTAAATCAGCGCGCGACGCGCGCATTCTGACAAAAAAAGTCAACTAGGAAAGTATAGTCGAACTAATGAAAGAATTTCCTTCGGTGCATGTGGAACCGAAGATTTCCGAATATACATTCGTCAGTCCGACTATAACCTTGATGCGAGCATGCTCGCATAAGCTCACCATTGCGAAGTTATGTTTACCTCCATTACATACAAACACACATAAACAAAATAACACAATTACGAACAAGAGTAGCATAAAATAGACTGTATAATATATTTCTATCAGTTTGACAGAAGTAATTAATGGCATAATGGCTGACACAAACATTGTAGCCCTGCCGCAAAAGAAATATTATCGGCAACGAGCACATTCTAACCCAATTGCTGATCACTGCATCGAATAGTAAGTACACGTTGTTTCGCTCAATCTGACTAGTCTTTTATAAATTACATATCAAACATAAATCTGAGCTGTATAAATCATAAGATTTGGTGCTTTAATAAAAAAAAAAATCTCACCAAGTATTATGACATTTGAAGAATAATTTAATTTTGTACTGACACGTGTTAGAAAACAGCTGACACTACAGTGATTTTTCGTACCATGCAATCACAAAATTGATTTCATAATTTCTTTTCTATAGTTGGTAATTGATTTAGCCCCTTAATTTCAGTTCATATAGATAGTATAATAATCATGGAATGATTCATATATATGTAACAAAGAATGAAAATATTAGGAAAAAACAAATCACTTGGGTTTTGATTGTTAATTAAAAATCTGTTGTTACAGCCCAGTTAAGCCGGACTTGGTAGATTGGTCTACGCTATATCCTAGCACTGGCGACGAATCAGAAGATGAAAGTAGAAACTCATCGTCAAGGGAAGTGGAGTTTGCTGATATTGGCTGTGGCTATGGCGGATTACTCGGTATCATTCAAAAATCTTTCAAATTCTCTTTTCATTTCAGTTTAAAATGAATTTTTTTAAAAAGTCTTTCAATTTTCAACTCAATTTATTAAATTTACGCCAGGCGGCTTGATACATTAGAGATTTAGTAAGTAAGAAAAAAAAGGACTAAAACCAGAGAAAATAAATTGTGTGATTCCTTTTTTTCAATTCACTTAACAACTTCGCATTTTTACAGTTACCTTATCAACCATGTACCCGAGGACCTTAATTCTGGGAATGGAAATTAGGATCAAAGTTTCTGATTATGTAATCGATCGAATTGCTGCATTGAGGTCGCAGCATCCTGGAGAGTACACGAACATAGCGTGTTTGAGAACTAATGCCATGAAATATTTACCTAATTACTTTAGGAAGGGACAGGTACAGTAATATTTTCCGCATCGAAATCCACATAGTTCTCAATGCATATTAATTTATCTCATTTTTTTTTGGCATAGTTGAAGAAGATATTCTTCCTCTACCCGGATCCCCACTTCAAGAAAGCAAAACATAAGTGGCGAATAATTAACAAAACTCTCTTGGCTGAGTATGCTTATTTATTAGCTGAACAGGCAAGTTTTCCTCATATTGTCGTTAGGTCAAGGAAATAAAAGTTCAAGAGAAAAAATGAAAGAACTGTATTCCACATAATTTCTCAGAAATCAAATTCAGACAGGTTAAACTTTTTTTTCGATCAGTCAACCTCTGAAATTTATTATTTTTAATCGAGAAGTGTTCAATGAATAATTTTTTTTTTAATTTCACATTTTCAAAACAAACATGAGTTTCAAACTTCTTCGTTCACAATTTTGCATCATGGAAAATTAAAGTTTGGGGATCATATTCAGGGATGTGTGGAAAATTCGTTAGTATGGAAATTTTCCATACGTTTATTTTTCGTTCCTAAGAATTAAAAAAACTACATTTACAGTGTTGGAAAATGAATTGACCTGTAGAATGTGATTCCTGATAAAAAGCAATTATAAAAATTTGATCGTTTTTTTTTTAGGAAAAATGAGAAACGTGTTTTTCTGGAGTAGCCTCCCATTGATTATAAATACAATTTTTGAAAGGTATGCTAAAAGACATTTGTTTTTAGGCACTAGTTTATACGGTCACCGATGTGAAAGACCTACATGATTGGATGGTCCATCATTTTGTGGAACATCCCTTATTTGAAAGGATTACTGATGAGGAAGCAGTAAGTAATGAGAAGAATTCCCATTAAAGGAACTCAATATCCCAATTGATATACCCATTAAACTAAAATTCATAGTCAACTTGACACTCAAGTTAATTCCATAGAAACTTGTCCGTTCACCTCTTGACATCAGTTTTTTTCCCCATTTGGAAACGTTTGTATGACAATTTACATACCTCTTCTATATTTTATCGTATTTTTCAACAGCACAGCTTTGAGTCAAATTGATTTTACTGTTTGAATATTAACCGAGTATTTTACCAACTCTCAATAAAACAACATAAGAATTGACCACTTACTCTGATGGAAATTTTTAAAAGAAAAACTGAGAATAAACCTTTTTATTTCTTTTATCGACCATAGAGATATTAAAAATTTTAAAAATGGACTTCCCCGATTTTATAAATTTTTGTTTAGCTTTAAGAAGTAGAAAAAATTATCCATTAATTAAATTTTGGATATTGCAATATTAAAATGTATCATACCACCCCAGACACAGGTGATATATAATTAACTTGTAGCAGATAATGAATTATTAATAATACGAAATTATAGAGTGCGGATCCCATTGTACCTAAACTCTACGAAAGTACTGAAGAAGGACAGAAAGTAACTAGAAATAATGGCGATAAGTTCCTCGCTGTATTTCGACGAATTTGCGACCCATATGAGAGTCAAAACAGGTGAAAACTATACAAAATTGATGAAAATTTTTCAACAATATATATGTATTTTCGATTTTACAGAAATCATTTATTAACATGATTATTTTTTACAGGTGTCCAGAATAGCCGTTGAATCATTTTCTAGGAAAACTATTTTTTATCATCTTCCTGGCTGTTGAATATTTGGTAATGGTGAAAGAGGACAATGATACTAGGTGCTGCTTGATTCTGCATCAATTGACTTTGGATGCTGACGTAATTTCGTTCTCAGCGAAATATTCAAATTAAAATAAAAAATAGAAATTTATACTATTACATGAGTTGTTGATTAATTCCCAATTTCTCCGAATGAATTTACCAAAGTGACATATGGTGTCATAGTCAACTTTTAAGGTACTTGCTGAGAAAAGAATATGTGAAAAATTGAACGAGTAACGAGAAAAAATACCCAGTTATTGTTAAATTATACTGGAAATCCATCCAGTGCTGCTTATGTACCAACAAGAGAGCGCTTCTGTCACCACTTGTCAGAAATATTTAGATGAAAATCTTCAATTCCTTAAATATCATCTTTAGGAAAATACATTTAATTTATTTTGCTGTTCTGCTTGTTGAATCGAAATTGATTTGACCTTGAAAAGCAAAGCAAATCAAGAATTGATACTTTAACGTTGAGGACTAACTTTTAAAAAAATTTATAACGGTACCGAGTGTTGAGCAACATATTGCATGAAATTCTTCACTATAACTCTAACAATATTATATTAAATTCGTCGTTTGTCTGTGGGATTTAATCGAAACATTTTTTCCATAAGAACTTTTGCAATTTTTCATACTTTTAATTAAGGAGTACGAGCGGTGAACTATGCTTAAAACAAATTAGCATTCTTTGGGTTTTTCAATCCAATTGTCAGCGCAAAATTTGAAATAAAAAATTCTTGTAAAGTCGGTACCATCCCAATTATTCGCGCCACATTTTTTGTATATTATTTCACAAATGATTAAAAAAAAAGATTAATAATTCAAAATTTTATACAAAAAAGCATTTGATATTATATTAATTTTGAAATTAAATTTACTTAAATCACCTTCATACTATATTTAAACTATCGTTAGATGGGTTTCTATCAAACACAGCTGACGCGACTCTAAAGCCTTATTCCCATGTAACTATATATATATATATTACAATTTTCACTTCAACCTTGTTCCAACTATCAGCTGATTACTGATGGACACGTGAATCATGCAGTGGGTCCCACTTGAACAAAGGACTTTTAGTGTATTTTATAATTGTTTATAATAAATGCAAAGTATGTGATATGCAAGTGTATTTAAAAAACTTGGATTTACCATAATTGTCCAATAGCAAAGACATGTGATTTTCATTTCGTAAGTTATAATCAGAGTGATGAAAAAAAAAATTGACAAAGTGCATTGAAACACTTGGCATAATTTGATGATATTAATGAGATTACAGAATTAGGGAAAGTATTAGGAGTGAAATGTCAAGATTTTTGGCGGATATATATTTGCATATGTGTTATATATAGATTATCATTTATATAACTAGAAGAAAATTCTCTCATTTTTTTTCGATTGATATTAGCATTGTTCCCTTCATATAAATCACAAAATTTTACACAGCTCTTTAAGTTTTCAATTTGTAAATTATATTTTAGAGTTGTTGAGTTTTTTTTATTGACAGCAGAAATCTATTTGATTTTTTCAACAATAAGTCTTACAGCAACTAAGTTTGACGAGTGAATTGTTATTATTTCTGTTATACTATATGTATCGTTGGAGAATCCCTTGTACGATTATTATTGTTAAGGTAATGTAAACGGGTGAAATAACTGTTCTTTTAATTCCAGATGATTTACCAGGGAAACAGCTTGAATATCATCGCCCGCGTTCACCACCCAATTCACTGATTGTAATCATCCTAAGTGAGTACTCGAAAGAATTTATCTTTCACGCTGGAATTCTTCAGCTAGTCGTGTAACTGTACAATGAACGATTTATTCTTAAATCTTGTGCTTGAATATTTTTCCTCAGACATTATCAAACTAAAAATTTGTACATTAAGGATTATTTATTATTTTATCGAGGAGTATTTTACAGCTTATATGAGAAATTGAGATTTAAGACAAAATGAAATTTTATTGAATGATGCGACTGAAAGACATCTTCCATTGGAGCTCTATGTACTTTATTATATATTTTTTTCATCATTGTTTTTATTAGTCTATTTCACATGACGTCAATTTGCCAATTCATGCCCTTATATATCGTTTATAATTGATTAATTATCGTGAAAATTACCAATGAAAGATGTAGAATTTTGGGAGTGAAGGTACAATTTTTGATCTCTAGTTTTCAGTTTTTATTCAGTAGAAATTCCACGAGTACTTCGATTATTTACCGTTTCTTGGGACACCGTAGGAGTAAAGGAATACGACTGGTATTTGAGGGATTATATCTGGTGGCTGGATTTTAGCTGATGAGAGCGTAGCGTTTCCGGTTGGCTTGATGGTTCTTCACACATCTTTCCCATTCTTCGTCAATAATTGCAGAGGATTTCTGGTCAAGTTGACTCATTCTTTTAACGACGTATGACTCTTAACCGAACTATTTGACAGCTTGTTTGGTTAATGGACGACTTCAAATTCTGTACAAATAAATGACGAGCTAGGGTGGTATATCCAAAAACAGATGCACCACGCAACCGGAAATGTAGCACTCTCATTGGCGGAAATCTGGCCACCAGGAATAATCACCAATATTGGTGTTGAGACTGTCAACTTCCAAATCATCATTCCATTCTCCATTGGTCCTGCCAATGATGTTAGATATATAGTCTTAGATATAATTCTATTCAAAAAAGCGCATACACATAAATGAACATCGTTAGAGTCGAAATATCTCGAAAATCGTGACATGATTCATTTGTCAATCGTCATTCATTTATTACTTGATCAGATTAGTCAGATAACATCGTCAAGTTGATTGGTCATCGCTTTTGCATCGATAAACATCGATATTTGGGATATCGATTCGGCTTTAGTTTTCAAAAGTATGACCATTGTTCAAGTTGTCATAGCTTATGTAGTTATTGAAAATCATATACACAGAATATTTTTTGACGTTCTGGTAATTTATTAAGTTTCGAGTGGTTTACATATTCTGTCCAGTGTTGACCAATTTTATATGTACACGATAATTACAGAAAAAACAAAAGATACTTGCACCGAATTGGAAAATTGAAAGCTCTCATTTTTTTGGCGTCAATGATTAACAGTATCTTCAATTTCGGAAAATATATTGTTACTTCAAATATCAAATTGTAATTCACCGAAGTGCGCATTTGGGCTTGTGTGATTTTATTATGAATTACGTTGATAGAGGAAAAACACTCATATTTATATCTTCTATTCGAATGGTCCCTTTTTTGGAATAAGAACCTTTATTCATTTGAATGCATTGAGAGACCTTATTTGGTAATAATATTTCATCTATCGGTATATATCATCATTTCCAACGCACATCTAATTTTTTTCAGCTTATTGAAGTCATTTGCATATGACCCAAATATCAATGTTTGGCCGGGACATTTTTGTTCTCAAGTCGTTTGTTCTCAATATTTTTGTTATAGATAATTGGATATTTTCATACACTATCTTCAACTGACTAAATAATTTCTGTATTATGACTCAGACACAAATTGTAAATTTACACTCATTCTCATACATTTTGTCTATTCATTTTTTAAAATTTATTCTATTCAAGGTCGCTGTGTAACTGCCAGGGTTTTTAGCGACATGTTGATGTTACACAAAATTTTATACCAAAACGCCAAACAAATATTTCATAGTTATTCATATCTGGGAGCAAAAATTTAAAAGAAATATGTAATGTGTATGTGTATACATTTTAATAAAAAACGAAAAGCATAAATAGAAACTTCTGTTTCAATGAAAGCGAAAAGTGTAAATAGTCGTTTATAATTTGATAATAGCGAAAAGTTCTAACAGAAAATTTTTACATAACTACTATTTATGAATAAATTCAATTATTAAAAATATTGAAAAGAAAAATACTTAAAAAATTCAAGAATGTAGAATGCTTTTGATATTTGCAGTCTCAATAGAAACATTTTAAAAACAATGTCTTTTAATGGTAGTATTTTGTTTTCTGACTATATATTCGGAATGAACTTTAGCTGTTAAAACCAAAAATCACTTGATCAACAAATTTTTTTCGTCTCAACATGAATAAGGAAAGATGTATAGGAGAACTCGATCGTATCTGCTGAACAAACAATGCGAATTTCATGGCCTTGACCACATTACAACACATGAAACAAGTGGTGGTAAATTAGTGTGACCCATTGGGGCCACAAACGTCGCGACTCGCAATTTCTACGCAACGCCATTATTTTTGCGATTATAAAGAAAAAAAATAATTAGCAGCCCACCGAGTGGCATTAAGAAAAAAATATCATATTCTATTTTTTGCGAGTGAATTGTACCTCGAGTTAAATAGGACACTGCAATAAACGGGCTATGGATGTGATGGCATCCAGACCGTACCCATAACTTTAAGATCACCGTATGTGCTAAATTATGGAAGATAAGAAGGAAAGGTATCAGACATAAAATATGTATGTCTAAGAGAGGAACAACATTCATTATAGAGTTTTGTTTCTATCTCTAATAGTTTTCATGATACCGCGGTTTGAACGCTTGTAATTTTTATTAAGTAAACAATCGTTGGACCGATTTTCACCAAAATCCAATTGGACTTGTGAATAAAAAATCACACACACGCGAGTATTAATGCCCACCATTCTATAGTCGCAGTAATCGTAATATTTCGTCCAGATTCACAAGTTAATTAATTACCTGCTAATTCAGCGAGTTGTGAAGTTGTAGTGGAATCACTTTCAGGATATAATTAGGTCTCTGAAAATTACCAGAAACTGAAAAAACAAATTCTTAGCACTTTTGAAACTTGATAAATGGCAAAATTAAAGATCGCCCTTTTCGTAGAAATATATATATATTTTTTACAATTGTCCATAAAAGTTGAAACTACCTTCAAGCGCGAAGATTGAATGAACATCCAACTTTCTTTATTTTCGGGCTTAATATCAAACCTTTCTTTTGATAAGGGCACTCAACAGTGATTATACTTACAAAATAATGGAAGTTCTTTACCAATTCCAACTTCTTGACGATTGATTTCAATTGATACTTCGTCACACTCCTCTCCCCACCTTCTAAACGTTTTTGTACGAAAGAATCGATTGAGTAAGCCGGGAGTTTCGAATTTACAAACAGAGGAAGGAGACACATGGCTCGGTTTTGTATGGGCCATTTGTATAGTCAGTTGTACATTGGCACTGGTGATCATTTTACGTGACACACATTTGCGCATATATTTTCATGAATTGGTGAATTTTAACATTGAAGAGATGAACTCGTGGATGCCCGATCCGCGAACTTGGCTGTTCAATGATGACGATGTCCTTCTGGTAATTATGGAAAAGTTCACCGGGAATTGAATTATCATTTTTCGTTTCTTCGTTTGTTACAGTAACAAAAAATTGAATAAAAATTCCTAGGATTCAATAGTAATAAATTACCGGAATCAAATAAAAATTCGGTAAAAAGTACAGTGAAAAATGGAATCTTTACGTCTGTTGGAGTATATTTATTTACGGACCATACCGTCAAACTGTCCCGCGCCGAAAAACGGTGGATCCGTCTATTTTCGCGTTGCAGTCTGTAATTTTTCCGCACAGGTTTATGAATTTTTCCGAAAACCAAATAGAATTAAAACTTGAGTACTTCACTCACAGAAGAAAAGTATGAAATTGATTGAAAAGACGAATTTGACTCATTACGAGTAGACGAGATAAAAATAAAATTTCTCGAATTGTTGAGCTTTCATAATATATAGTCGCGACACTGTGAGACTTGTCTTCGGATTACGAGCCGAACGCCCCCCACCATCGACCCATATGCGCGTCGCCTTAGAAACTCTCCCCCACCACCTCAGCGAGCGATGCAACGCGCATGCGTCGGTGGTAGTGGGGAGCGTGACGGTTCAAAACGCGAAGTCCACTCTCGTAGTGTCACGGGATAAATACGTTAGGTTTTAACGGTCTTAATTTCAAGAAAAACCGACGACTGAGTGTGTATACAAACATACACACATACATTTGTTCAAAATTCGACGAGAATCATTTTGGTATACTTAAAACACCAGTTACGAATCGAAAAGAAAAAATCGCTTTAGGGGTCAATACAATCGCTTCCCGGAAAATCGGGAAGTTAATTATAAGCCAATGTTTCTATCCGTAACCGCATATATTTGTGGTAAATATGCCCTTGCTCCTTGCTTACCACAAACGAAACACTTTGCACTGTAAATATAGACATGCGAGTGCTTATACTGGAATTACTTCTTGCAACAGACAATAGTAATTTGTTTGTAACAGCTAGAGATTCTAATCAACAATGTTCAGGGTGATTCGCAGTATTATCTCTACCACTTATAGTACATTCAGTACACGAAAACATCACTGGTAATCCATGCCTGTAATTACTGGCATAATCAATTATAGATTTTTTTTATTAGTGACAATGTATTGCAGCATTTTTCTTACATACAGAAAACTATGCGTCTCGGTTTGAAAATCTAATAAATTTCTTTCAATGGATTTCGTTCTAATAACTCATTTTCTTAGAAATCAATTAAATTTTGAATTTAATGTTCCCCTGGTGGAGCCGTTGAACACCTTTCGACTGCATGAACGACTTGGTCAAATTTTGAGCCAATCTGTCTGTGTGTTTATATGTGTGGAATCGGAATTTTTGGTCGGCGATTTCTCACAAACCTATCGAACGATCTAGCTCATCGATGTCGTGATCCGAGTGTCTTCATGGAACTTAGATCTGATTAGTATTTAATTTGAATTGACCGAGCAGTTTTTTTGCCATTAACAATTGAATTGTTCACAACGCTCTATTGCAAAAACGGTGAGAGATACGGCAGAAAGTGTTAAGCAGAAGTTGCTCTGTAAGTGGAGATGCACATATAATTTCTTATGACTTTTTTCCATAATTGTCATAATTGAGGAGGTGTGACGGATTTAACCCTCGATCGGTCGCACCCCTATTGGCGTCTCACTCCCACTGCAGTAACGCGCATACGTCTCGTTCTCATGCTCACTCTGCGCCTACTCAAATATTCATAACTATCTGCTTGATAAATGGCATAGTTTTCTCTGGAACCAGTCTTTAAACATGTAATTGACGTGTCGGAAAATCTAGGAATGGCAAACAGAAATTACAAATGAGAAAGCTTTCGTTGTGCTCTCAATGGAAGCACACACAGTTTAGCCCACTGCTGTGTGAAAGTAATCGAAACACGATCGATTTTGCCCTTCAATCAATTGATTCATTGTTATGAAAAGAATCACAACCCTTTCATGAATAGGTCAAGTCCTCTGATGTTTAGCATTTTTTTAAAATCACAACAATGAACGTATATTCAAACAAAAACCCTAAAATATCCGATTTGAGAAACTTCAATAGTAACTTGTGAAAAACAAACATGTGCAAAATTTGGCAACGTTCCAGAGACACGAACTTCAAATAATATGCAGTTGAATGCATAATAAAATGTGACATATCTGGGACATAGTTTCATATATGAAACCTTGGAAACTCAAATTATGAACTTCCCGATCCTGAGGGAAATTATTGTAATGGCTCCAAAAATCGAAAATTGGAAATTTCACCTGATCTTAACCTGTCATGACCCTTAGAAACGTTTCCGACCATTTCGAGAGAGATGTTTGTCTCTGTGTGCGTGTGTGTGTGGGGGGGGGGCGGGTGGGTGTGTGCAGTAAAACTACTTTTGCAACGATTTCGTGCGAACAAACCGAAGGATCGTTATACCAAAGTGATTGGTCTGACCCGTACGCCCTCACCTTCATATTCTATTTATTAAAATTATGGGCCTCTCATGACAGTGACTCGGTACAGAAAAATTGGGCAAATACATTTTGTGTGGGAAATTAAATTCTCTACAAAAAATGTATTCTAACATTTTTCCATAAACTCACTCAATAGAGAGCACATGGATCTGTTTTAAATAATCTCCGAAGAGAATATAATTAGGTGGGAATTTACAAGAGAGAATCTCCCCCCCCCCCCCTCCTCCTCCTCCCATGATAATTTTTCAGTCGGCTTTTTATCGCAAAAATGAAACGATAAAGATATTTAACATGTGTCAAATTATTTCTCAATACCATGTAAAACGCATCTTCAAGGAGTGGGATGCGATGTATGTATGCCATCGGGGACAAGTATAAAACTTCCCGATAGCTACATTACCCCCAGCTTTAAAATTTATAATCTCCTCTGATGACGTAAATGGATGTACTGACACTGACATTTTCAAGTCGGATGTTTTATCGCAAAACTTTGTCAAAATGAAATTGTACAAAGCACGCACAGTTATACCGGCCCAAGTACTGTTTACCAATACAGCACCGATACCTTGGCGGCTCGATACTGAACTCTTCGATTCGATTTACTGCAGAGTATCGATACTTTTTGGTGCATCGGAAAACACTAGGCCCAAGGCAAAGAGAAGTTCTTGGGTAAAAGTTGAGAATCATTTTCTCTCCAGATATGTCACATTTAACCCAGATTATCAATTCTCCAAGTTGACCAACGGAAATCCCCCCCCCCCCCCCTCAATTGCGAAAGTTATTTCAAAACAGGGAATTACGAAAATTTTGGTTCGTCATTGGGAAAAATATTATCATGAGTGGCTCTATCTTGAAGAAAGGTATTTCTTTTCTTGGACAATTTTTTTCCCCCCCGAAGATAATAACCAATATCTCTTCAGTGTGGTCGTCATTGTGGTTATCGAAACCTACCTACTGACTGATTCCATTGAATTTATATCGGCGATTATACAAAGTGCACCGTTGTTGATAATGAGTCGCATCGTAAGATTATGTTACTAACGGCACGTGATTTTTAAAAATGTCCATAAATCTTGGCAAATGTGGATTTTATCAAAAATTATGCGAATTAAATTTACATACTTTGATACGGAGGTGGATAGCGAAAGATCGAGTCTTCTAGATCGTTCTACATTATTGCCATTAGTGAAAAAAAATAAGTGGTCATCATATGGATCAATTAAGGCATGTCAACAATTGTGGCAATCGTTTTGGAATAGGCGGGATCAGGTAGATATTCACTAATAATATGCCATTTAATTTTACTTCTGCCTTTGTATGTACTTACGCAGAGTAACACGAAGCAATGGAGAAGTGGGAGATAAGAAATTATCATTTGGCAATTTGAGGAAATAAGAAGAGGGCGATTTAGCGCACAGCTGGAGTTGAGTGGAGAATGTGTGATGTTAGAGAATAACAACAGCTTTTTTAGGTGAATTATCATTTCCTATATTGAGGCTTTTCATCAAAGTGAATGCAATGAAATAGTGCAGTATGCTGGAGCAGACATCTTCTTCTTGTTCTTTTTTGTCACACTTTGCTGAAATACACCATTTTAGAGCGTATTTTCACGATGTAAACTCGGCTTTTATGTCTTAGGACCGCCCCCCTGACCAATCAGACCGCATACGGTCAAAAAAGTATCCATAAAATGAATTACTCATAACTTTTGGGGACAGTTGTCGCGTAATCTGCTCTGATTGGCCCTGTCTCGTGCTGCCATTGGTTAACTTTTGAAGTATTTCAAATAGCGCGGGAGTATCTAGGGGCAAGTAGCGCCGCCAAACGAGCATGGTGGTAAATAAGCGGTTAATAGTCAGCTGATCGTGAATGTCGAGCCTTGTGTTGTCGATCGTGCGTAGAAATTAATTAATGAACAGAAATGGTTTAAAAATGTTCCCATCCAATATTCGTCATATCTCTCCAATAACGAGATGTCCTAGCAAAATGATTTCCCGCTCCCTGCACCATCTTTCTTTTTTATTTTACTATTTCGGTTTCTGCTTGGGGGGGGGGGGGGGGAATATAAAATTTCATGGCACTTAAGAAACTTTTGAAAAATTTAGAAAAATTCTGGACGAATCTTGGAAGTCCAGAAAATAAAAAAAACGAGTAAAAGTACAAATAGCATTACATTTTGCGCTGATTTATCGTCATCAGAATGTTTCTGTTTTATCTGGAACATCATAGTTCAATCTTTTAAAATAAGAATCAGGTAAAGGTGCCGGAATTCTATGGACTTCCGGTAGAACCGGAAGTGATCTAACAGGAAGTTGGCTTAAGGCAAGAACACTTTTTAGCGCAATGAGAATTTTCTCTCTCTGTGGAGTGGGAAAAGGACAAAAACTAGTACGATACAAGTGTATGCCCCCCGTTGGGACCACAAACAAAACTTCCCGATTCCTGGATTTTCCGACACGTCAATTAAATGTTTAAAGACCGGTTTCAGAAAAACCACCAGTGTGGTTAAATCAGTGTCACCTCTGAGGTTCACAACGAAAACTTGCAGATTTGAGAATTTTAAACTATCCCATTTATCAAGCAGATAATTATGAACATTTGAGTAGGAGCACAGTGAGCGTGTGCGGTCGACACTTATGCGCGTTACTGCAGTGGGAGTGAGACGCGAATAGGGATGCGATCGCTCGAGGGTTAAACCCGTCATACCTCCTTAATTATGACAATTATGGAATAAAGTTATTAGAAATTAAATGTGCATTTCCACTTACAGAGCAAGTTCTGCTTAACACTTTCTGCCGTATCTCTCATCGTTTTTGCAATAGAGCGTTGTGCACAATTCAATTGGTAATAACAAAAAACTGCTCTGTCAATTTCAACCAAAAACTAATTCGATCGAAGTTCCATGAAGACACTCCGATTACGACCTCGATACCTCAGATCGTTCGATCCGTTCGTGAGAAATCGTTGACCAAAAATTCTGATTCTACACACATACACACACACACACACACACACATTTGCTCAGAATTTGACGAGAAGCATTTTGGTATAATGAAAACAGCAGTTACGAATGAAAAAAAAACGATTTATGGGTTATTACCATAACTTCCCGAATAATCGGGAAGTTAAAAATGTCTAAGTAACTTGTTAAAATAGACAGAAATGCACATTTTTTCTGATCCACATATTAGCATAGCACATGTACTATATATTTTTTTTGTGTTGTTCCTGTCGCTGAAGGTAACTCCCGACTAATTTCCAGGGTCATTAGACGAATCTATTGATCGAATAATATTTAAAATACGTAGATACGGTAAGATAGGAGAAGTGATAAGAATATTAGATTTATGTTTTTTTTTTTCGGAAGCTATCGCATTGAACTTGGTTTGTTCCAAGTAGTGTGTCGTCATTTTTCGTACATATTCTCTTCTACTCAGGTAATGTAAGAAAAAAAAAATTAGATTTAGTTAAAAGTTTCCTGTTTCTATCAAATAAATGTCTATAAAGTAGTAAGTGAAATTCGCAATGATTGTTTTACGTTTTCACTTCTTTTAGTTAAAAATTACTTCCTCGAGTTTTGTATTACTTCCAAAAGATCTGATAACGTTTTCACTCAGAACCATCCATTAACAGACATTTTACTTCGCAAATTAATCTTCGGGGACCACTATAATTTGGAAGGCAAATTGCAAATTGAGAAGTTTTTAATTGATAACATACTCAGCGTAACTAATAAATTGAACAGCCTAACAAAACCTCCTCAATTGATGCATATTACACATCAATTAAAGTCCACAGTTGAGGTCCACGATAGCATCAGCATGCGTGTGACAATCCCCATTATCAGACCCACCCACATAACAACATAATAATCATGTTTGAGAAAGGAGAACAATTTGAATGTTGATCCACAATATGAAAGACCCGCAATACTATTGTAAATATTAGCTGTTGAGGCCGCTATACATTACTCAAATGGGATTGGTATATATTGCGGGCTTTTACGCGCTTCAATTCTTCTCGTGTTTAGTTGTTCATCAGTGGTAGTGGTGTAGCAAATGACGACACACGTGATTCCCTAGTTCTATTTTATCAGTCTTGATGATTGAACTCGACTATTTTTTGCTTTTTATTTTCTCTTAAACCCGCGATTGGGAATCGAGAGATTGACTCTTTGGTGGTTGATGACAATCAGGAATTCACAAGACAATGTTGAAACTCACACACATATCTCGGGTTAGTTACTTTCTATGGATATTATGATGGAATTCTGTGACCAAGTGAGGAACCTGGATGAACCGTATCTGCGGAAGAAATTTTAATTATAGTAGTAAATAATACTGAAGGTGATTTTTTTTATATGAAAAGGATTGGGGAAGTTTCTTGGGGAAAGCCAGGGGGCATTATACTGGTGCACGTAAACTGAGTTTAATTGAGACCTACGAAAAATTTTTCGTACAAGTCAATTGACTTAGGTGTTTGGAGTGATGATTTTTCGCGATGATGATGACAGTTTCACTAGTGGCGTGCGATGTGTGTGGCCCCATCGGGGATACGCATAAAACTTCTCGATAGCTACATTACTTACACGGGTGTATCCAAAGCTTCAAAATTTATAATCTCTTTTGATGATGTAAATGGATGTATTGACACTGACATTTTCAAGTAGGATGTTTCATCGCAAAACGTTTTCAAAATGAAATTGTACAAAGCACGCACAGTTATACCGGCCTAAGTACTGTTTACCAATACAGCATCGATACTTTGGCGGCTCGATACTGAACTCTTCGATTCGATTCACTGCCGAGTATCGATACTCTTTGGTGTATCGGAAAACACTAGGCACAAGCCAAAGAGAAGTTCTTGGGTAGAAGTTGAGAGTCATTTCTCTCCAGATGACGCATATGGGACTTTGCAAGTTTGAATGTGAAGAAAAATTTCGCGCCACTTGCATAAAGTTAATAACTATTAAATGTGTAGATGTATTTTGCCCAAATTTCACACAAGCCTGAAAACCGCATTTATCTTCCAATTACACCTTTTATTAACTCGATCATAATATGCGCTAAGGAAAGCCGATCAATTCAAAATGTTCATGGTCTTGGGGCATCATACTTTTCTGGATAAATTTAAAACCATTGTATCGATTTAATCCACAATCTAATCAGCTCTTAGTTACGTGAAAACGCGTCGATTAAAAAGCAAATTAATCAAATTGCTCAATTGTAGAGAGGAAATTTTTTTGTGGTTGCGTGGATAATTTTCATCCTATTCAGAAATCGAATTATTAAGAGTAGAATTTTGTACAGAATCATTACCAAAATTTGTGAGCATTTTTTGAAGGGCTAGTCACCTGTTGTTTTGACATGGAGTACTTCATACAGATATTTGCAGAGCCATTAGCACGGAGTGCTCAAACTGAAAACATATAATCCGAAATATTTTCCATTCGTAAAAAATTCAAAAGTGACATTGATCAGTAATAACGTCTCCAATTCAACCAGGAAATAGTGACATAATAGTATGTTATCGTAAGATAAAAACCAGAGCTCCTAATTAGCAGTTAAAACATTTAGCGTTGATAAGAGAACAATGATAACACAATGCTGAGGGTGGTTCTCTGTTTTAGGCTGATAATAAGATTGATGCTCTTTCATTATTTGTATTCTTGTAAAATATCTATCGGCCGTAACTTTGTGCTGCTGCACGATTCTTAGACTTGAAGCTTGTAGAGGCTCTTATCTTCTGCAAAAAACAAATTATCAGTACATTCATAAAACAGCATTCTTCTTTCTGTATGGCTTCATCTTTCATTCCCTTTCCACGGGGCCAGTCCGATCATCTCTAAAGAAGTTTAGCCATGACAAACAACCCACCTGCAGTCACCCATATCTGTCCGAGGGAAGAGAAGGAAGGTCTAGGAGAGAAGCATAGTCTCTCAAATATCCCTCCTGATGAATGTAAAAGCAAGCAGATACATAGCAAATTGCAGGCAAATCTTACCATCAAAGAGAAGAGAAGCCACTTCAAAAAGTCTCCGTCCATGGAGCATTTCAGAGAAAATTCATTGGCGTCATCACTGAAGCAGACCACCCTGATGAAAAGTAGGAAGCATGTAGAGATCAGAGAGAACGTTGAGGAATTGAATCCATTTAAATTCGTTTCGGAGAAAACCAGTGACTGTCCAAGCACTTCTACGACACCAATGACGCCATTGAGTCCAATGACACCATTGACTCCAATGACCCTACATGATCCTTCCAGGACTGCCTACAAGCACCACAAACGCCGAAGAAGCGTTGCTAATACAGTTATTGACTCCAGCTTAGCTCCAAGTCTCCTTGGTATCTCATCAGACTTAGCGAAGAGCTTGATGGACATTGATTCTTCTAGATGCAGTATTAGCACACGGGAAGAACTCTGCCTTCTAGCTTGCCGACGCAAGTCCCTGTTACCCTTCTTACGTCTGCACATGCCGCAACCACATTGGGTAAAGTTGTGTGATGGAGTATGAGCCAATTAACCTTGATCAATGGCGTTATAATTCCTCTTGCGCCGTTTTTCTGAGTGATGATGATATCCTGGGTGATGGTTCAGGTTTGGCATCCAATGGCATTCGCAACTGATTGGGTTTTTTATGCATCTTACCATTGGCTAGTCGTCATGATGATTTGAAGAGTTTGCTGGAATGAAAGCCTAATCAGAATGAAAATTCAAACTAATGCTTTTGATTCACTTGGAGTGGCTAATTTGACTAATGAGCGTTTATGGTGGATAACAGGTGAACTATTAATGAAGCTTTCCCATGAGTTTATTCATGTTTCGGGGCACGTGTACTCGCTGCAACGAATATCGTCCTAGAAGGGAGGTCTGGTAAGGTTCCGAGATCCTTGTCCTTTTGAGGTACGCTACTCTGATGGGTTACCTCGACGGACAGCAGAGTCATTCAGGATTGAATTACGTTTGAGTCTAACTTAGTATAGTGTATCACTCTATCATGTAAGGTTACTATGATTTATTGACCATCCTCAACCAGGTTCTTTACTTTTACGATATCTTTATCTTTACTGAATTAGAATACAGTCGACATTCTCCCAAGTGTAGCGCTCGGCATCAAGCCATTGTTCAGCACTCCGTTTAGGTTGAGCCCCCTACTTCCCCCACTCCCACCTGTGTCGTGACGCTTTGCACAAGCAGTTACGTGTTTCATATTGTGCGCAATGAGGTGACGGTCAAAATGAGGCGCGAGAATTTTCGATCTGGTGGGAACAGAGAGTTTGAGGGGGGGCTTCACCTAGAAGGAGCGCGAGTCAATGGACTTATAGTCCAGTCAATCTAAACTTTCTGCGTAAAATCCCACCTTCTTCGTAGTGAAGTACACCAAAAAATAGATAAAAATGCACTGAATGACATATCAAAATGGAGGGTGACCAATTTAGGGGTTTTCAAAGTTATTAACAAAAAACTGACGCGAACCACGCTTGGCGCTAACCACGTGACCCCCACCATTTTCCGGAGAGGTGTGCCGTGCTGTGATACCGACGCTTCATTGTGGACAAAAACAACCACTTTAAAAAAATCGTAGTTAATTAACGGTGCGTTTTTCGATAGTGGTTGCCGGCTCATTTTGAAAGCTAATTGTTTGCTCTACAAAAAAAGTTCTCTTGACTATATGGATAAAGTGAATGAGAATAGAGTTATTCGCGACTGAACAAATAAAGTGCAATTTTTGCGTCAGTTTTTTGTTTGCCTATTATGGACTTATGGGAGAGTCGACTATATTTTTTTCTTCCGTGAAGTAACGAATATGTTCTGTACTGTCATATTTCTTTTATTTATAAATGCTTGCGCTGTGCTGAATGTCTCCAGAGTTGTTGTGAAGATCAACCGTCTTCACTTAACAAATTATTTCCCGTCACCAAATGCATTGTTTCGCATTGTGTGATTGTTCATGCCTGCTGGTTGGATAGATCCATTATTTGTATGGTTCCATTCCATCGATTGACAATGCAAAAGATTTTATACCAGCGGTGTAAAACACCAACAATTGATGTATCGTTTAACATGTTTTGATTCTGTTGTTCAAGTTTAAAACCAAGTTGGATTACCTTGGACGTCGTCACAAATATGAAAGGAACCTGAGTGCTATAAATTAATACCTGGCATAGCATATGCATAAGTCATTCTGTGCGACGCTATCCTTATGTATTGAAATATTGTGTTATGTATTTTTTAGACACTCCATCGTACAGACTCCATGGTGTCACTCTGCTATCGCTCTCTCACCACCTACATCACTGAAGATAATCTTCCAGGTCTTCAAGGATTTCTTGAAGTCAAACGCATTGCAGTTGATGATCGTGATGAGGTCAGTTTATCAGCATATCATAATTAAGTGGGCACGGGTGGTAAAATGGATTTTTTTCTCAACTTAGATAGCTCAATTTCCAGATTGAAATCCATTTTAGCCCGTGCTCAGTTGCAATCATCATCATCAAGAGACAACCTCAATCTTAACAATTGTTATTTACTCAGAATGGCAGTACAGCTCTCATATATGCCTCCTCGAAAGGCAAAATCCAGTTTGTACGTGAGCTCATCAATCATGGAGCAGATGTCAATGCAGAAGATGCAGATAGCTGGTCAGCGTTGCTGTGTGCAGCGAAGGAAGGACATACAGACATTTGTTTGGAATTGCTGGATCATGGAGCAGAATTAGAGCATAGAGATATGGGAGGATGGACTGGCCTTATGTGGGCAACGTACAAAGGCCGCTTAGCCACCACCAAGTTTCTCTTATCACGTGGTGCTGATGTGCATGCACATGGTAATCATCACATTTCCTCCCTACTTTGGGCATCAGGAAGGGGCTACTTGGATATTGTTAGAGAGCTTCTTGCTTATGGAGCTAAAGTTAATGTTGGTGATAAATATGGTACATCTGCACTTGTTTGGGCTGCTCGCAAAGGCAACGTTGAAATCGTTGATCTACTGATTAAAGCTGGTGCTAATGTCGACACTGCTGGCATGTACTCATGGACAGCTCTTGTTGTTGCAACAATGGGCAACTATGTTGATACAGTTATGCTACTGCTTGAGCACAAGCCAAATATCAATGCTTTTGATAAAGATGGAAACACCGCTTTGGCAATTGCATCACGTGACGGTTACGCTGAGATTGTGAGTGCGCTGTTGAATGCCGGAGCTTACATCAATATACCAGATCGCGCGGGTGATACGAATCTAATTCACGCAACCAAGAGCGGCCATCGAAGTGTTGTGGAAGCTTTATTGAAGAAGTATGTCGATGTTGATATTGCGGGCAAAGACAAGAAGACAGCGATATATATTGCTGTTGAGAAGGGGAATATACCGATATTGAAGATGCTACTTAATGCTAATCCAGACCTCGAGATTGCTACGAAAGATGGAGATACACCATTGCTACGAGCTGTTAGATCGAGGAATGCGGAAATTGTTCAAACGTTGCTGGATAAAAAAGCTAAAGTCACGGCTACTGACAAAAAGGGAGATACTGCATTACATATTGCTATGCGTGCGCGCTCTAAAGCTATCGTTGAGATACTCTTGAGAAATCCAAAGAATAGCCAACTTCTGTATAGACCAAATCGTCAGGGTGAAACACCTTATAATATTGATATAAAGCACCCTAAGACAATATTAGGACAAATTTTTGGAGCTAGACGATTGAATACCAATGAAGATAACGAGAATATGCTTGGATATGATCTCTACAGTAGTGCTCTTGCTGATATTCTGAGTGAGCCGTCTCTTTCAACACCCATGACAGTCGGTCTTTATGCCAAATGGGGATCTGGTAAATCCTTCTTATTGAACAAATTACGGGAAGAGATGAAGAACTTTGCAAGACAGTGGATTGATCCGACATTTCAGTTTTCATCCCTGTTATTTTATTCAACAACTCACATATCGTTATTCTTTGGTGTCTTTCTGGGACTTGCACTACAGTCCTGGGTTATTGGTCTGATTCTTGGCGGTGGTATTTTTTGCACTATCTACATTTGCCTCATCCTCGTGTGGTATGCCAATAAGAAGTATGACTGGTACTGGCCGTACAACTTCACCGTAGCATTAACCAAGAAACTTAATTCTCTTAAACTCTTGTTACAAATTATTTTCTGTCATCCACCTGGTAAAGCCACTAATGATCCATCTGAACTAAATGCTACCATACAACCCATCAAATTCTACTTTACCGATCAGACAAGGGTTGGTACAACAGCAGCTGGAGAGAACGCTGTTGTTCAAATGGTGGGCTCTTTATATGATTCCATTGAAAATGATTTTGGATCTCTTGCCACACGGCTATACCGTGCATTTCAACCAAAGTCCGTGAAGTCTACGACTTCATGGACATGGAGACATCTGTGCTGTTTACCCTATATTGTAATATTTGAGTTCTGCTTTCTCAGCATGCTGATTGGAATATCCACCCTAACAATTTATCTGTTAGATCCATTGGCCAGATCTCGAGCTATGTTCAATCAGACATCTGCATCAGTATCGTCACAGAACGAAACAGTACCTTTATCAACCCTAACACCGCTCAACGACCCTACTATAGATCCAGTAACGGCTTACATTATCATGGGTACAGTAGGCCTTATTTTAGCCTTCAGCATCATTGCCAATCTCTACACGTGGAGTCGCATTTTTCGATCTTTACTCTTTTCCCAAAGACGCCACCTGCATAGAACCATCGCCAAATTGGACTCATTGAAGAGCGAAGGCTTCATTCAGATGCTCCGAGCTGAAGTACATCTGATGACAGAGATGGTCAAGTGCCTGGATAGTTTCACCTCTCAACAAAGCAGACTGGTGCTGATTGTCGATGGATTGGACAGCTGTGAGCAGGACAAGGTACTCCTTGTTCTTGATGCTATGCAAGCACTCTTCAGCGATAACCACCGTCCATTTGTAGTTATCCTAGCCATTGATCCACACATAATAGCTAAAGCTGTAGAGTTAAACAGTCGTCGCATCTTCGCCGAGTCGAATATCGGCGGGCATGATTACCTTCGTAATATGGTGCATTTACCCTTTTATCTTCAAAATAGTGGCTTGAGAAAGGTCAAAGTTGCCCAGCAGACTGCTCAATTTGTCAGTAAGAAGACCAGTTCGTGGAATTATGAAGCTGCATGTGCTGAGGATAATTATGCAACTACAAGTGCAACTATACAACACTCAATTTCCAATCGTAGATTGAGTACAGAATCCAGTGTGATTATGAATAGCAATGAGAAGCTTAAGCCACCCAGTAGAAAGGGCAGCCGCAAAATGCGCTTGAGTGAATCCATAGCCAGTAGTATTGGTAGCAATTTAAATCGTTTGGGAGGTGCACAAGATCTCAATAAAATGCTTCTCACAGATGATTACTTCAGCGATGTTAATCCAAGAAGTATGCGACGACTAATGAATGTTTTGTACGTTACTGGAAGATTATTGAAGGCATTCCAAATTGATTTTAACTGGTATCATCTTGCCAGTTGGATCAATATAACTGAGCAATGGCCATTTAGAACGTCATGGCTCATATTATATTACGATATGTATGAGGAGAACTTTGAGGACTCAACTTCGCTCAAGACACTCTACGATAAAGTTAGACCACAAATTCCAGTACTTAAGGATGTCCAGCCTTTGCTGGAGATGGATAGAGATGAACGAAAGCTAGATGTCTTCCTAACATTTCATAGGTCTAGTCTTCTCATCAGCGATATGAAAATCTTTTTGCCTTTTACTATTAACCTTGATCCATATATCAAGAAGAAGATCAAGGAGGAGCAGCAGAGCATTGAGGAAGATCCACTGCACCAGAATGTTCTCATTAATAATGCAGGATTGTTGATGAATAATCCCTGGCAGGCAAATGTTCCGGGCTTGACTAACCGCCAAGCAAAACTTGGTAGGACACCTAGTCTCCAGCACTCCGGTATCATCCAGCCGACCATTCCTCCTCTATCTACTCATCCTTTGCATCCTTGGCCAATTATGCCGAACATGTATAGCTGGGTACCAGGATATCAGAAGTTTCCGCCAGCACCTAGTACATTACCATCCGAATTGTTTGATGCGAAGCTATCTAAAGCTACCGTTAATGATGTTTGCCAATTGCTGGGGAAGATTGAGGAGTTAAACCTGCAAAATCTAGAGGAATATAGGAAAATTATTAGAGATAATAACATCAGTGGAAAGGTGCTACTCCATTGCGAGCTGTCGGAGTTGAAGGAGGTAAGTTCTGACCTATCACGTCTCAACTTATTTCTGTAGGTCTGTATTGTACCATAACATTTTGCGTAGGTGCTCAAAATGACATTCGGTGATTGGGAGCTATTTCGAATGGTGGTGTCAACGTTGCGGGATAATGAAATGAAGGTTAATGCAGCTCAGGATGAAGGTTCACGAAGTGTGCGATTTACTGTGGGCAATGATCATGGCAGTCATAAAGATCAGAGAGGTGAACAAAGCCATGCTAGCATTCAGCGGGTAATGCATAATGATAAAGAGAAATCGTCGAGTAGAACTGATGGGCCGAGACGCGATCCAGTTAAGCATTCCGTCATGGAGAAGCAGGTACAAGCTCAAGTATATTTCTAGGTGTCATCGTTTTTACATCAATTACTATAAACACTTTTGTCCATTTGCATTCATTGCCATTGGCACGCCACAGTTTCAGGTATGTGAGAGGTAGTTTGGCTTCTAGAAGCTTTATCAATCCGTTGACCTAGGTGTTTCAAGGAAAATGTGAAGACGGATGAGTTGATGGTGTCCAGAAATTTTGTTGGTACTGTGCTTCCATTGGACGTGCTTTCCATCTTCAGCTTCTTTCTTCAATGTACATTGAATTTGGACGACCAAGGTCAACTCTTCTTCTCTCACAATTTCCTCCTCGAATCTAATCATTTCCGATAAAACTGTTTCATCCTCCACTATGGTGGAATGATCCACAAATATTAATAAAAGAAGGAAGCATTTAGCTTGTGATGCTTCAAGATCATACCAAAATTTTTAAGCAATTCGATGTGTTCATAAAGTGGATTGTACTCGCTAACGAACCGCTCGAGTGTCTCCCCAAGGGTCTTCAGATACTAATGTATTAAAAATTTGACATATTTTCCTTAGAAAATTTTCTTCACCATTCGTTTAGGTGATCGAACTCATTGTTAGACACCGCAACGTTCAGCAAACACCTGCCAATGTATAGCTTCCAGTTATTTGTATCTTCGTATACAAGTTCAATAGTCGAAACCACCAGCAAAGCTAAGAAGTTGATTCACATAAGGCCTAAAAGAAACCTATAAATGGTTCAGAAAGAAAACGAGGGAAAGGTAGCTGGAAGGCGCAGATATGAATCTCCAGGCTATAACAATTTATGGGCTGTTTGTATAAGGCTCATAATTGATTCTGTGAAGATGTCAGTGTTCATAGATCAATCAACAAGTAGTTTGACCTAGGACATAGCTCTAAACAGGATGTCCCATACCTGGTCAATTTCCTTTGGACGTTGGAAGCAGAGTGCCATTCTAAGTGCATTACGATGAAGTTGTTCATCCTTGGATTTGTCTCATCCGTACATAGACTCCGTTCACAGAGGTGTGCGGAAGGTTGTTCTGCTCATTTGGTCAGGTACTGTGCCTACTCTGTTCACATGGAGATCCAGATCCAATGATTATGCCAACTGGCGGTGCAGGTTCAGCCAATGGAACAGATTAGGGACTGCTGGCCAGGGTCCAGGTGGCAGACCAGGTTCCAGGTGGGGGACCAAGTTAGGGATGGCTTCCTAGGTGACGGACCAGGTTCCAGGTGATGGGCCATGTTCCAGGTGGCGGAACAGTTCCAAGTGCTGGGCTAGGTTCCAGGTGGTGGATCAGGTTTCAGTTGGCACACCAGGTTCCAGGTGACGGATCAGGATCCAGGAGGCGGACCAGGTTCCAGGTGCTGGACCAGACTCCAGGTGCTGGTCATGTTCCATGTGCTGTACCATGTGGCGGAACAGTTCCAAGTGCTGGGCCAGGTTCCAGGTGACGGATCAGGTTCCAGGTGCTGGCCAGGTTCCAGGTGGCAGACCAGGTTCCAGGTGAGGGATCAGGTTCCAGGAGGCGGACCAGGTTCCAGGTGACGGATCAGGTTCCAAGTGGCAGACCAGGTTCCAGGTGAGGGATCAGGTTCCAGGTAGCGGACCAAGTTCCAAGTAGCGAACCAGGTTCAGGACCACTTGCTGATAATGGAAATAGACTTGCATCTCCACTTGAAGCTACTAGGCACAGTATCGAACCACCAACCAGATCAGCAGAGCAAAGCTCTTCGAACACGTCTGTAGGCAGAGTTAATGCTAGGATAAATCAGCATCGATGTGCAATAACATCGCACAAATGCGTGGTCCAAAAGAAAACTGGAAGCGGAACTGTTCGCAACCCCTTTCCGGCCTTCAAAGAAAAGTGCGCAGTGTTCTTTTGGATAGAGGTCAAGATAGGTCCAAAATATTCACCGCGAAGGCTGAGTAAGATAACGAAGGTCTTGAACAATTAGAAGATGAATCATCTTTGCGGATTATCAATGAGAATAATGCAGTTTTGTGTAACACATCGAGTTGTAAAATGTTTTACTGGTATTAAAGTATTCTGTTGAATTTATTTTACTAGGTAACGTTGGAAGAGCAAATGATCTGTGGTGCACTGCAAACGCTGAATGAGGAAGCTTGCGAGGATGTTTTAGATGTACCCTCGCCAACTGTTGGGCAACCAGACTCACTGGCAGGTGAGCCAACTCCCGTAACGATTACCCTGCCATTGGTTATTGTTGAGGAACCACCGAAGTCTGACCAAAGCCCTGACATCGCCATCGAGTGCGGATTGCACTGCTAGTCAAATATTTTGCATATCAATGAATATCATGGAATTATTATGACCTGTACAATCTAACACAGTAGTGAATATTGGGAATCGGGAAGGGAAAATAGCTAAATTGCCAGTATAGAAAATTTTCACCAAGTCCTATCAAAATTTGTCACATTTGTCAATTTTTTAAATTTCTTGGCTTCCGTAACAAATTCCTACATGTCCAATTTAATGGAGGAAAATCAAGTTTTGATATGTTAGACCATGTGTTTTGGCTCCCAACTTTCATGGACCCCATTCTCAGTATTCACTTCCTGTTCCCTCCATTGTTTTTACTCTCCCAGGCCCTTAACAAGGCTGAGAAATTAATTTGTCTCGAATTTATTAAGTCAATAGTGAAACAGGATTGATAATCTCAAGTTTAGGGTTTACGTTTTAATGAATGTCTTGAAATTTTGGCGCATTTTTTCATACAAATTTTATCACAAAATTTCAATGTACCAAAATATTTTCCACCAATTTATTTTTTCAGGCAATTTTGAGAGCGATTGCGAAATTCTGATGGTAATTTTTATTTTTTTTTTTTACATAAAACTTGAAAAGCGAAAGTATAAACTTCGGGGGGGAAATTTTTTCCCCAAAAAGTGGTAGAATTGAAAAGGAAAAATGCAATTCCAATCATAAATTTTATCGATCAATACTCGGGAAAATTATTAGCATTCCCAGCGCTATACTTTATGTGCCATGTGTTATATAGTTTTCATCAATTTTTATTGACTTTTACACCATAGAACAAAAAAAAAGAAAAATTTGAACAAATTTTCCATATGTGTATCAAACTGTGGTATTGTAACGATTGAAAAGCATTTACTTTCTTGTAAATTTTTCCACGTTAATGTATATTCCACTGTTAGAAAATTGTCCTTGGCCATTAATGTACTTGAATGCAGTAGTGAAGTGGTAAAACAATTTGTTTTTTTTTACCTCTTCCTAAAAGTCCAATTATCTCGATAACGATTGGCCCTAGGGCAAAGTGTCTTAAGGCTTTTTTGTAGATAATTTCAAGAGGAAGGAAAAAGGTCATGTGATGCACTTACCTAATGCTCGTCGTTTTTGACATAATTGGAAAAAAACAATAGGGAAAAATTAAAATTTTCCACAAAATTGGGGACCACCACTTCACTACTGAATGATCTCAGATTAAGTAGGAAAAATGCATCGATGCTCAATGATGATGCGACCTTAATATTTGTTAAATATTTAGATAATGGTGATACAATGTGCTTGTAAATATATATATATTGCAAATGATAAAACTGTTATTTTCCACGAATAAAAAAAAACCCTAAACTTAAGTAATGGGAAAACAAGACTTGATGCATAAGCAAAATATTTATTTAAGAAGTGGAAATTGTTACACCTGAAATTATTCATAATAAATAGTGACATTGAGAGAAAACTAAAATAAATATTGTACAATTTTTTTTTCTGTAGAGTCGCGATTCAGTAGTGGAGTGGTAAATTAAATGAAATATTTTTAGAGTTCCTTTGGATTATCTCAGCAACGAGTGAGTTTAGAGAAAAATTGTAAGACACACTTTTTTTTGGGAATATCAAAAAGAACAAAAAATGCTAGTGGATATTTTGTCCAAGATTAGTCGTTCGGGAGATATTCCTGAATTTAGGGAACGAAATAATGGGTTGCTGATTTTTGCAATTGGCTTTTGGGAATTGAGTCGAACATTGGTGATTGTAAAAAAATAATTTGGTGCTGTTCCAAGTCGGGAATTGAATTCTGTAGGCAAAAGTTCTATTCTCATTTTAGTCTGTAACCCAAAGTTTTTGAGAAAATTGGGGATTGGTCATTTGGGAAAAGTTTTCATTTATTTTTTTGGTTTACCACTTCCAGTACTAATTGTAGATTACATTCAGTAATTTGAGAAATGTTCTTTCAGATGTCAGGGCAGGTCATTCGACTGGTAAGACTCGACAGAATTTATTCAACCGCATAATTAGTAATTAAGAGCAGTAATTATCCGAAATTTAGGGGAAAAAAATTTGATGAAGTTGAGATGTTCCAAAATGAGATTTTTTTGAGAGTAAATTTTTTTTCAATTGACAGTATTTTGGGACAAAATTGGTCTGATTCGAATATGCAAAAGAAAATTTTTAATTAAAAAAAAAAAATAACACATTTTCTTAGTCTTGCCACCATATATGTCATATAAGAAATAAATTTTCGCAGAAGCTTCTTTCTGACAGACAGAAGCTTTTTTTATCTCTTCTACGTTTGGAGACGAATATTATGTTTCCTTATTATTCACCAGGGGAAATTACAAAATCATAGTCTAGAAGACTTGTCCAAAATTTGCATGAAATACAACAAAGTCAAAAAATCGATTTAGGGGTCATTACAATAACTTCCCGAAAAATTGGGAAGTTAAAAATAAATATAAGAGATGTCCTATATCTCGCAATTTCATAATAGCAATTTGCAAATAAAATTGATACACTTTTTTGTTTTATACATTGACACACTTTATTGTTTATAAATTCATTTGATATAACTGAAAGGCAAAAGAGTAAAAAAATTGAGTTATTATTATTATTTTACGCTGGCTCGAAATTTTTGTAAAATTTTTGCTTTACGTTTGTCTAAGTTACAAAATTTTGTGCACAAAATCACTTCATCAAATTATCACCTAATTTCCAGATCTTCTCCAAAATGAACGAAATTTCCCATTTTGCCCCATCCCTACCGATGAACCATGAAAATGTAGAAAATTTGCATAAACAAAATTAAGAGTTCAAAATGTTAACAGGAGATTCGTTTTCAGGAGATCTCTAAAGAAAGATATATAGAACTGTTGCGCACGTAAAATTAAAAATGAACAGAAAAATACGTTAAATTTTTTTTTTTAAATCTTCATTTTTCCGACAGAAGTTCGTTTCTTTTTCAAAATTCCATTTCTTCAATTCCAGGAGAAAAAAAAAACCCTAACTACTCATTTCGATGTCGTATATCGAAACTTGGAAAATATGACCTGAAATTTTCGAGACCCGCTCAAATCAAGAATTGCAAACCCCCAAATCTAAATTGTCAGCTTCTCATAAAATTTTCAATCAACCTTCAAAGTTTCTCGGGCAGAACTGCGCGACGTCCGAAATCCACCTACTTCATACATATTTTGTTTCAAATCTTGTCTACATAATTACAAGATTGCGTAGCGAAACGAAAGAAACTATCGATATATATCGAAATTATCGAAAACCGTAAGACCGAAACCGACGCGACACCAGCGAGCGCCGCGGAAAAAGGAACTGCGCGTGCGCAGCACGCGCCACCGGCCTTGTAAATCTAAAAAGCATAAAGGTTGCTGAAATAAATTTTACTTCAACTATGTTTTCATACTGCTCCTGACTTTTTCTCGTCTGAGAATTGCTACAGCTCACTTCCCAAACTCGAAAAAGTGAAAATCACTTCGGAAAAAGTGGTCCGGGCAGTGAATCCGGGGTTTTTTCGGCTCGCGCAGTTATCACATTGACAAAAGACGTACATAGAATTTCCACATTCGTGCCTTCCGCTCAACAATCGTCCAAACAGAGTGGGTAGGGCTCAGCGGGCATCCATCCATGTTCAGACTCCACTGCTCGGTGCTAAACATGGAGCACCGCCGGAGCCGTACACATCTCATTTGGCAATAACTGTCGGTACCGTTAGCAAGTATTTCCTGATACCCCAAGGCCTTTTGAGTGTGCTATCGCAAGTCTTGGAAGTTTTTCCTACGACATTCAGGCGTTATTTCGGGGATTGGCGCCTGAAGTTTGAAAAATTTCCCTCGCTTCTTTTGCAAAAAAAAAATGATAGTCGAGATAAATCAGCGTTTCAGGGGGATGTTAGCGAAATCGAAGATGATGAAAAAAAATGCAGTCAGGATATCTGAAATTTTTACATCTCCTATTTAATCCGTCTAGAACTACTCCGCAAAATTTTACTATACATAATTACTCAAATAACAACAAAATTCGATCTAAAAATGGCCTCTTATACATGGAGCTAGGGAAGGTGTCGATAGATCTAGCAAAATTCCTACATTGCCGACCGACGATGTTGGACAAAATGCTAACCTCGATTTCTCATCTCACCGCATGTATATCTAGCAACAGAGAAATCAATTTTCGACGTTTAGTTGATTACATATTGTTATTATGTTTAGAAAATTATTTTTAAGCTGAATAGATAAAATAGGGTACCAGGATATTGCGGAGTTACAGCCTCCAGTTTTTGTATCAGCCTTGAAACGAGTTTTAGTAATGAATAATAAGTTTGTATTACGTCTCCATAATTTTGAACTCCAAACTAAATTGTTCCTCTTCGGTATACCATTGATGTCAACATTGGCAATTAATATTTGCGCATATTTCCAGGTGCAGAGCGTCCTCGTGCTCTCAGCATTAGCCGAGCCCCGGATACCGATTACGTCCTGCTGCAGCCATCACCAATATTCCATTGGGCCCCAGTGCCCGACAATCCTGAAGACTCGGACAGCTCCGAGGGCTCCCTCGAGCATCTCCACAGGAGTAACTCCCAACGCAGTGTTACGTCCCAAAGAAGCATTGACTCTATCAGGAATTATGGGTACCATTTCCTGAAATTTTTCTCTTTGCAATTTCGGTCTTTCCGCTCTCTTTCATTTTTCCAAATTTTTCTATGCTAAGGCCTTCTATCTTTATAAACAATGTCAGTTTTCGTTAATTATTAATAGAAAGCAAAAGTTGGTTTTCTGACGTCTCCTACACAGTAAAATATCCGAGATTGTTTCCCAACTCTGAGTCAGTTAACCCCCCCCCCCTCCCACAGCTACCCGCGCATGCGCACGAGAAAGAATTTTAGTTCGCCTACTAATGTACGGCGGCGCTGCTTATTCTTCTTCTAAACTCACTGGCTACCATATAGATTGGCTGTTCAGTTATACAGTCAACTCCCTCACCAGTGCACGTCCCATAAGTTGATGGATCCCTATAGTCAGTATCGCCATGACCCCACCACTGACTATCTCCTCAAGCGCCGCCTCCCCACCACTGTGCAAATGGTCCCGCGCAATTTTGAACGCTACCTCACTGCACTTACTAGCATCCGGGAGTGGGGGAAGTAGGGGAGGGTCACTTGCGGGACAGGGCGGTGGAGCGTCCGGTCCCGCGCAGTACACTAGTGGGAGCGTCGACTGTATAGAGATCTAGTGCCTAGTTCTGCAGCATAAGCCGAATGGGCCGTAAATTTTAAACCTGACCAACCACTTTATTATGTTTCCAGAGCTGTCGCAGGCACTGCTCAACGCCCTAGAACCAAATGCAAGACTCCAGGAAATTCCTCTGGGGTCACAGCATCACCAACAACATCTCCGAGGCCCTCTCGCCGCTCTAGACTCAACGAGGAGCCCGCAAAGAACAGCCGAAGAAGCAGCATAAGTTCTTTGAGCCGTCGTCGGCCCTCTCGGGAAGACAAGGTCGCGATCAACATAACCGAGGCATCTCCCGAGAGCCCAAAAGACTCGGAACTATCTTCAATTGTGATAAATGAGCCCAATATTGAGATAGATGATGAGAGTGATGACGAGTCGACTCCACTCGTTTCTCAACTCTCATCACCCATTAATGTTAAGTCGATAGTAATGCCCAAAGACACTTCGGAGAACAGTCACGTGACTTGTTCTGGGCATAAAAGCCAAACCAGTGAAAATGGTGACTTTGTAATAAATTGTGATGAGACTAATCGCGGAAGGCGAGATAGCATTGATATAGGAATATCTAGGCAAAATGCAGAGGACTGGGACGGTCCGGAAACTCCAGTATAGAGATAGGTAAATTCAGGCTGATACACTCACACACATACAACATGTCTCAAAAACCGTGGCGGTGCAAAATTTCTCTTCATTCCCAAGATCATTACAATCATTTTCTCTAAACCAGTGAAAGGTCGCGCCTCTCCACCGAACCAAGACGAGTCTAGGTACCGAACGTATCTAGACTTGTCTTAAGCGCATGCGCAGTCAGTATATTCGTGAGTGCGATGTTGCCAGAGCGCTTCGCAGTACCCAATTCCAAGCCCGCCAAATTCAAATACACGCAAAGTTGAATGACTTGAAACTCAGCATATATATAACTAATAATTGGAAGCGTGATCAATTGAGGGAATTATGTTTTATTTTTGAGTTTTTTAATTCCAAACAAAAAATAAACAAGAGGCGTGGCAATGTCACATGGCAAAATTCTCTAACGTAACTGACCGCACCACGAGCGCAGCGCAGTTTTCTCTCGACGGCACTCCAGTCAAAAATTAGTAAAAAAATATGCGATGAATGTAAAAATGGGAGAAGAACAGTTATTTGAGGTACTCCTGAATCGCCAGGTTGTAATTCATGATATTTGAGGGTTTATCAGGAAAATAAGAAAATTGATTGCGCGCGTGCCATGACGCGACCACTCGAGGGTTAAGCGTTGGAGAAGTGCATAGTGAGGCCAAGTACCGGAGGTGTGGATTGAAATTAACTCGGTAAAAGAAAGATCCGGTTGGCATGATTATCTTGGGAATGATTTGTGCTGTAATGAATTTATTGGAAACCTCAATGTACAGTGAATCACCCAGTGTTCGATTCAGTAACGAACCAATTGATAAATCTATACTCAAATCAATTCAATCATTATATCTTAAGTCGGGGAAAATATTACGGGACAAAATATTATTTTTTCTACCAGTAATGGAGGAACCTCAGTCCTCCATTTTTTCGTTGGAGTTTTTTTAGCAATTATGGGGCAAAGAGATGTCAGTAGCTGAATGAGCATGTCTCCTACATTAAAAGTCATAAGTACAGTTTCTGTTTGCTCTGATATATCTATCCAATTTTATTATTAAACTCAATTCGAGAAAGGAAGAAGCAAAATTGAATATCATACTTAAACCGGTGATTTGTCGAATGCATTTCGAAAAATCGAAGATAATTTTTCATATTTCAAATTTTGTCGTTATCCCGGCTCTGTCCCATGATTTAGTGCATCGCACAGGAATTGAGGAAAGACTTTTCTCTCCTTGTATATAGTGGGTCCGCGAGCGGCGCGCCGCCACGTGCATTTAGCTTTTTTTTTTTTTTGGACGACAGAAATTTTAAAAAATTTATAAGACCAATCTTTTTTACGTTTTTTTCTTGCTTGTTATTGGAAAAATATTATTTTGGTTCCACCTGTCCATTATATTCTTGATTGCCAACGAAGTACTGGGTTAACTGCACAAATTAAGCAAGATTCAGCGCCCTCTCGAGTACTGCACGATTCACAGAATCTTTCATTTTTGGCGGGAAATTCAAATTTAGTTGCCCAAATCACGTGATTACAGGGCTAGTTTTAGGTGTGTTAAATTAATGATAATTCAATCCTGGGCAACTATTTTCAATTAAAGAATTAGGAAAAAATTATAGTGTTATGAAGAGAGGTGGGGCAAAATGGGTAATTGTCCAGTTTTTAAATGATATTCTAAATGAACAAAATACAATTAAGTTTTTGGAGTTCGAAAAATTCAAGTTGAACATTAGAAATTCTTTTTGGCCTTTTAAAAAGGTTTGCATATAAAAGGGGCAAAACGGGATATTTCTATTTCAGTGGAGGAATAAAATAAGAATTAAAAAGAAAATTAGTAACAAATAAAATGACCCACTTCATAATTTGTTGCATTTCGTTTGAGGCAGAATAGATTCTTTAACCGGGGCAGAACGGGTCATTACAATGATTCGATAATTTCGTTGTAATTAATGGAGGAGTCCCACCAGAGTTATAAATTGAAAAAAATAGATCTCTCTATTTTTTGATCGCATTAACGAATCCAAAAAAACGTGAACAGATTTTTTTTTTTTTTTCATTTCAGCGTAAGATTGTGGCAGTGGCCATTCCCACGTTCCACGGTAAATTTTACAACAAATAATTCCCACTGTGAAGAATATATTGAGAAAATATATACATAATATAGGCCCAAAACGTAAATCATTCAAAAATATATAAGAAATATATAAAAAGGCTATTTTGTATGTCTTTCTCATAAAAATGGGCCAATTCAGCATACAGAGTGTATATTTCTTCGGAATATATATTTTTCCGTGTGAACTGCTATCGTGGATTTACCATGGATATACGGTAAATTTACGTATATGGCAGAAACATGGAGAAAGTTACCGTAGCACGTGTAAACAGACACTTCCCGGCATTAATACACGTTATTTGTATATTGATAGGTTGAGGTCGGAAGTGTCCCATCGTTAACATTCATGTTCATGTTCTGCTTTTAGAAAGTAGAAAATACGAGCTAAAAAAAACTTCATGAAAAAATAAGGTTACAATGGGTCCAGGATTTATGTTTAATCAAAGCACATTTATTACATGTAATATGTAAGGAATATTCATACTGAAAGTCATTCGCTTAGCTCATGGAATTACTAGTGCCGCCGACAACCGAATAGTGGATATACTGGCTGGTGTCGCGTCGGTTCCGGTCTTACGGTTTTCGATAATTTCGATATATATCGATAGTTTCTTCCGTTTCTCCTTTTTAATATAGGATAATATAGAACCATAGGGTGGATCGCTTGGTGTGTGCTGCGCACGCGCACTTCCTTTTCCCGCCGCGCTGACTGGTGTCGCGTCGGTTTCCATCTTACGTTTTTCGATAATTTCGATATATATCTTTGGTCTCTTCCTCACTTAAAAAAAATCATATTGACTTGATTGAACCATGAAATTTGAGGGCAAAGTCGATAATATAGAGAAAAAATACTCCCTTGAATGAGCCTAACATAGCAGGTGGATCCTCAACCTGTCAATATACCTCAAGCACGATAATTCTTTACTCCAACGATCTCATGGCATTAACGAACAACTGAATCCTCATTTCGCCCTGATATTCCTCATATTTTCATTGTTGATAAAATGAATATGAATAATAATGTACAAAAAAAACATGCACAGGAATTCCAAAGCTCAAAACTGGAATTTTACTTAACATTGTAAATCCACTAATGAAACGGCAACACACGAAGACAATTGAAGATTAATTTTTATGTAATATCTTCGAATGTAAGTGAAATGCCAGATTTTTATGAGAGCTCTGGGGGGCGATTGTCGCGCGCGTTTCGGTCGACTGAATGACAACGCAGCGTATGCGACGGTGGCACTCATGCGCCTGACAAGTCTCGAATGTGTACAGAAGTTGCATTCGACCGATTTCAAACCCCTCGCACCGGATCGCATGACGTACCACCGGCGCACACGACGCGCCGTCATTTCCGTCGAATGAGGCGCGCTCGAAAATAACCTCCTTGTTCGTAAAGAATTTTATGGGCTACACAGCTGGTACATGAATCCAGTATATTAAAAATGACTATAAGACAATTGCCTGCAAAATACAGTCATTATTCTTGAGCATCTTGAAATCTAGTAAAGATATTGCATTTTTTTACGATTTCTTTCGTTGCAAAATTCCTTTACCAAACCATTCGGGATTTGTAAAAATATTTGGAATTTTAAGGGGAGATTATACGTTCGGCAAAATTGTGAGATATTTTGTTTATTATAGCTTTGTATATGATTCCCGATTTTTCGCCGCTATATATGACATAACTTGAACAATTTCGGTATATACCTCAAATTGTTACATGTGTTTAGTACTGGAAATTTGTTTTGATCGCGGAGAGACATTGAAAGAAGAGACATATTTTTTTATCGTATTATCGAAAATAATAAGAATAAATGTTTTATAGAAGCTTTTTTTGCCGTTCTTGAAATTCTTTACTAAGAGATATTCATCGAAATTTCGGTATTTTACACCAATTCCAATACATTCCCAAAAAGCATATATACATGATAATTTGTTACACATTATAATCAACAAATACTGACATCAATCTACTTAAATTAATTCCGTCAAGCATCGAGACGGCCTAAGTAAATTTAGTACTTATTTGTCCATAAATAAAACAATAATAGCAATTGATAATTATTTTTAATAAAAATTGAAATTGATAATTACTCTGTGATTCCGCGTTTTAGTATTATAGTATTATAGTTTGTAATTCTAGAGTGCCTTAATAAAACCGGAACATGCTTTAATCATTGAACAGTGTTGTACGATATTTGAACCTTTCATTTGTCTTCATAACTATAATTATTTTTTTGGGCTCAAAAAGTATTGTTCGTAACTCGCGCGCAAACAGTTTTTTTTTATTAACTTTAAATTAAATTTAAGAGAAAACTTTCTTGATGATTCAGCATATGTAACGATTTCGTTCAATTCAAAAATAGAAACGATGTTTCAAATGTTTCTAACCATTTTCGTACGCCAAAACAATGTAGTTTCATCGTTCCTTTTTTTTTGCACTGTACTTTCATCGTTTCCCGCCCGATCCGCCATTTTTCATCCTGCAGCGCTGTCATTGGCTACTCAATATACAAAAATCCAAGATGGCCGCCCACGCGGGAAGCTTATGATTCTTTGTTCCTTTGGCATCGCAAATCAGTGGAGAAGCTATTATCATCACCTGTGGTTATTAGCTCTGTTGAAACGATCATTTTAGCTCGTAATTAATTACTTTGTAATCATTAATCACCTGATTGAAACAGCGAAAACAAATGATGAGTGTTTGCCATCAGAAAATTAACTCTCTTCAGCTCAATATTCTCAATTCTTTGGCTGTGGGTGTCATCATCACAAGTACCAATGTCAAAACATTTGAAACACAAAGTGAGTATTGGACTTGATAAATAATAATTTGGTTTTGTTTTTCAAATATTTTTTGGAGATTTTAGGATTAAACTTGGGGATTATGTATTCAATGAACACTCCAAATTCAAATGTCAGATGACATCTCATGGAAAATTTATGTGGATTTTAGTTGACTTTTGATACTTTATTCACGGAATGACGCAATAATGAGCACATAAAAAATTGATTCATCGCATTTCGCTATTGTAGATTTTTTTGCATTTCATTTCGTTTAACGTTCTGGGAGAAATTGCACGAAAAAAAAATTTCAGGCGTTGGTATGTTTTGCATTCTATGCTTTACAAAATTCAATTACGCGCCTATAACCTGAATGGTTGAAAGCAATTTTTTTTTTTAATATCGAACATTTATTTCGGGATAATCCGTCGAAAAAATGTAGTCATAAAATGAGATTATTTGCATACATTTAACATCTTGAAAATCGTAAATCTTAAAACAAATTATTAAATTTTAAAAATCGTCAAAGTTTTTCCGGAAATTTTTCATCGGTTGGGCTTTTATTTGGTTGTTTAAAAAAAAAAAAAAATTCTGATTTTGTTTTTTTTCTGATTTCTATTTTTTTTTCTTTTTTGTTTTTGTTTTTTTTTCTTTTTTATTTTTGTTTTTTTTTTAATTCTCGTTTCTAGAATCGTTATAATTCTTGAAGTCTTAGACAAAAAAAATCTCATGAACCACTAAGGACAGGTCACTGAGTGTCAAAATAAACCATTGCAAATTGCCATTGCAGATCGTCCAGGGACGCGAGCAGTTTGGACATTCACACTTCGTGATTCTGAAGAGGACACCATCAACATTACAGTATGGGGAAGTGAGACCTATGTCAGTGCTTTACAGGAGAGATTGCCCATTGGCTCAGTCATTGAGATCATCAATCCCAAGGTCCAAAGTTCTCCAACAGATGGCAAGAATGAGATGTTCATGCCAACGACAAGTAGCCCACTTCATCTGACTGTCAATGAGGGGGCAGCCCTCATCCAACTCCATGATAGCCCTGATAAATTGATTTACGAAGCACTCATACGTGTACCCATGAAAAATGTGACACACGTCAAGAGTCTCAGTGACATTTTGAAGAATATGGAGAAACTCCAGGGTCAATATGTTGATATTCTTGTTGGTGTGACATTTGTAAGAGAATTAGCCTATCTAAGAACGAATTATTTAGACATGCGATTTATTTGAGCCTCCTTGAATTTTATTCAAATAAAATCAGTCCCCGGACCACTCTACTTAAAAAAAAATTACAAAAAAAAATTTTTTAAAAAAATTACAAAAAAAATTGCAAAAAAAAATTACAAAAAAAATTACAAAAAAAAATTACAAAAAAAACTACAAAAAAAAATTACAAAAAAAATAAAATGACAAAACAAAATTAGCAAAAAAAAAACTAATGAACACTTGAAATTGGAGCAAGAATCAAATCAATAATCGACTAATTTTTGCTGCCCAGGTTAGTGATTCACGAAACTTGATGACGAGAGACGGTCGAGCCCTAGTTTGTCGTGACTTTCAAGTGACCGATGGCACAATAAGCGAAGCAGTAACATTCAAACTTTGGGAAAACGAGTGGATTCGCAGATCTGGAAAATGGGAGCCCAAGGATACTGTCCTCTACATGTCAGATGTGCTGATAACGATGGACAAATTTAAGAAAAAGACAACGATGATGATTGTTAGGAAGACTGTTATCACCGAAGACCCGAATATACCCCAAGCAGATGAAGTCCGCAAGTCCATCAGCAATACCGAACTAGAGTCCATTCCACGTGATCCTTTCATGCTGCCAAAACGTAATTACATGTATTTTTCTGTTTGAAAAATGAGTTTTAATATTTTTCATCCTGCATGGAGCAGTCCGTTTTTTTGTTATATTTCTAAAATATTTTTCGCTCTGTAGAAATATTTTTTGTCGAATATTCAATTGACGATCATTCCGATAAAAATTCTCAGCTTCGTAACTATAGAATTTTATACACAATTTTTTTATAAGATCTTCTTTCAGGATCTTTTGTCAATTGGCAATTGACAAGACGATACCTCAAGCGATTGAAATAGCTTAATTGGGACTTTCAGAATATCCAAAATTCCAACCTCTAGAGGTAAAGTTAGAGTCTGAAAAAAACCGAACTAAATTGATCCGAACAATTTTAATTGACATTTGCAATCTGGAATGGACAGGACTAATTGAACCAAAAATATTGCGTCTGTTGTCTTTGAAAAAAAACTCTCAATATAGACATACGTATGTTGCTACATATATTACAGATGTACAATTCTTTTCATTCATAGGAAGTTCACACGTATAAGCTTTTTTTTACAAATTCCATAGCTATGAATATTTTTTTATGTATATTATGATCATATGTTCCAGCTGAGACTATCAAGACAGTGATGAGCATAAAGGAGATCACAGAGAGATTGAACAGAAAACCTCCAGCAGGTGAACGAGTTCAATTCGTTACAATTCTTTATGCCACTGTCACCGATATTACCACGGAAAATCCACATCCTGACTTCCTGATAACACGATGGTACATCAATTTTCTTCTTCATCATCTTCTCCATGATTTGTTGAAAAAAAGTGTCCAGTGAGGGACTCATCAGAGCCAGGCTAATATTTTATTTTAATTTCATATTTCCCCCAGTATTATTTTTTTTTCAAGAAATCTCCCGAAAAAGGAGTCCATTACCATTTTTCAGTAACTACTCCATCTACAAACACACCCATCCACCGACACACACACACACACACACACACGCACACACAGTCGTGGGTTTGGCGTAGTGGGTACAGTATCTGCCCCACTTCGTTAAAGCTCCTAAGTACGCGCAAATGAATAACTTCCCTAGAGGAGACCTAAACAAACGAACCCATTTCTCTCAAAGCTTCGTCTACTTTGATCATGTTCTTAATTAAATATTATATGACAATATTGGAAATCACGGAAAATTTCAATTTTTTTTCCTTTAAGTCAAAGTGTAACAACTTTTTCGCTCTTCCAGTGCCCTGTGCAAGCGCACAGTACCAGACAGTCAGGATTCTTGTATGAACTTGGAATGCCCCTGTGGTACTGGAAAACGTGCACCGACTAATGTTCACAGTTTCTATATGAAAGTCAATCTCAAGGACGACACTGGATACCTAATTGGTTGTCGACTTGCTGGACCTCCAGCGGAAACTGCGCTCTCCTGTACTGTCGAACAATTCAAGGTAGTTTATTTGCGATTAGTAATTGTAAATGGTGATTACGAAGATGGGCCAAGTGTTGTTAAATGTTGATCCGTTGAACAAATTTTAAGATTTTTAGCTTCTATCTAAGAACATCAACAGTTTTTTTTTTCAAATTGAGTTGAAATTAATTACTACTGGATAATTTTCAGGACAAATGTTATAAAACATTTGTTCTAAGGGATTTTATGTCCGATCAACGAGGAAGCGTTTAGAGTGCACGTGTAGTCGGGAAGTTTTACGGTCAACTTTCTCATAGGCTTTCATTATACATTATTGGATTATTTTTCCTACTTATTTTCCGCACATACAGACACATGCGCCCATCAACCGACATATGTTGCGACAATCGATTGATATTTATTTTTTTATCAATGGCTACAATTCTATAAATAAGAAAAATCGGAAGAAAAATGAAGGAATGTAAGAAATTGTACAGGTGTTAAGAGTTTTTACATAAATTTCATAAATTTCATAAATTTCATAAATTTCATAAATTTCTTCAATTTCATAAATTTCTTCAATTTCATAAATTTCATAAATTTCATAAATTTCATAAATTTCATAAATTTCATAAATTTCATAAATTTCATAAATTTCATAAATTTCATAAATTTCATAAATTTCATAAATTTCATAAATTTTATAAATTTCATCAATTTCATAAATTTCATAAATTCCATAAATTTCATAAATGTCATAAAATTTCATCAATTTCATCAATTTCATAAATTACAGGCAATGACACAAGCACAACGAGACGATTTAAAGTGGCGCTTGATTCTCGAAAACTGTGACGTCAGAGTTCAAGTTCTTGGTCCAACGCCGACATTCTCACGTGCGCTGTACAACATTCTGTCATTGGAGCGCCTGAGAGAGGTTAAGGAGCAGGAGTGATATTTGTTTACCCAATGCCCTAAATCTTCCTTCTAAAAACATTTTAATTTCAATTTTAATGACACAGACACAGTTGAGCAATCACAAGGAACACACTGTGATAAATTTGTAAAAAAAAACAAACGACATAATTAACTAAAAATCATTGAAAAGGTTTGGCAAATCTGCAAAAATGTATCAACTTAACCTTGTCAATCATACGAAAAACTACTGAAATTTGACGAATTGTTAATATTGATAATCGATCAGTTAACTTAATAAGATTGTCAACTTAACTTATAACAATAATAATAACTTTTAGCACAACGTAAAGTGCAATTAATTATATGAAATTTGTTGAAGAAATTATCATTGGTTTTATACTTCTAATAAACGATAATAGAAGTTATGTTTATTAGCACGTTATATCAAATAGAAAAAAACAATTAACAAGTTATATATATAAGTTATTCGTTTTCTCATGAATGGTTATATGAACAAAAATGGAGGTGATTAACAGTGATGATGGGAGTGCAGTGGACATCATTCGAGATCGAGCGCGAATGTTGACTGATGATGATAGAAAACGAAATCGTAATCGAGAGTTCAATAAACTTCGTCGCACGGCGTTGGGAGGGCAGGTAAACTAAGATGAATGGATACTTTTTGTGAAGACATTAAGCACTGTAGTGTGTGTAGTAGAGCATCTTGATGGTTATGAAAACATCCCGCGTTTATTTATTTTGCCTTTTTCCCAACTTTCAAAAGCACATATCCACTGTTTTTTGCCTGTTTGGAATTGGCTACAGTGAAATTTACCGTGGAACGCATTAATAAAATGAATATGGAATCAAATTTCAGTCATTTTCAACTCAACAAGAATTTTCAAAAATTACAGATAAGATTGAAAGAAGAAGTCAACAGTCAACATCTTTTGAAAGTCTGAAAACGTCAAAAAGCCGGGCAGTTTTGAAAAGCTTGAAATGTTTGCTTTGACTGCTCCTATATATATATATATATATAGGTGCAGTCAGATATAATATATATATATATATATATATATATATTATTTTCATATGCATAGTAAATTTGTAGAGCATAGACCCAAATACAAATGTGTCACCATGAAATTTGTCATCGTTAATTGCTTCGAGGTCTTTGAATCAATTATTGCACTGCGCTATAAGCAACTAAAACTGACAACACAAAATTCAAAATCCAAAGTGCCGGATTATGGTCAAATTTAATTTGCTTCATGATTTAAATTTGTATTTTTTAACGAATTCATAAACTTGAAAACTCCAACACCACAAATTTTTCATTTTTTTTTTTCATAATTTAATAATGGTTGGTAAAGTAACAAAATCACCTAAGTTTAACGAAAGACGAGGCCTATTTTTTTCAGGCAAACGAGGAAAGTGCTCATAGGGATGAGTGGAAGGGAGATACTCTCGTGCAGAAAGGGAAGCAGTTGAAGAAAAAATCATTGTCGATTGAGGATTATAGACACCTGGAGCTATCTTTACTTCAGGTAAAGTACACAATCCCGGATTTGCAATCAATCGACTATTATTTTCCATGACAGGCATGGCAATCCTTCCCCAATATTTTCAAATCAATCTGATCAATCATAGAATAAAAAAATCATCAATTTCAAACCGCAAATTTGTCGTCAGTGACTTCACAAAAGTCGCACTGGTGTTTCGATACTTTCTATTGGATGCCCCCGTGCGAGTCACGTTAAAGACTGCCTGTGATTGGCTGGCGCCACTAGAGGCCCTATTATGACGCCATTTTGTCACGTGGTTTGAAAAACCGTCGTTTGGGATATTTGATGATAAGGGAGAATAAAAGAACGAAAAGTATTGTTTACGCTCCAAGTTTTCGCTTGCGAAGCGGTTTATAATTTCAATTATTATAACCTTTTATCTTGGGACCGATTACATGTAGTTAGAAAAGGGGCTAATAATTATTTTCCCTTGTGCAAAAGTTACACAGTTTATGTCAAGCGCTGTTGGCCCTAGCCACTCTTAACAATTAAAACCATTACAAAATTGTAATTATTATCATTATTATTTTCAGAGTGAAGAGAATATCAAGAATTTCATGTCCATCGATCAGATATTGTCAGCCCTAGTTCGAGATCTATCTTCTTCACATCCTGAAATTCAATTACTAGCATTACACTGCTGTTGTAATATCGCTCTGAGTAATGAAAAACATTGTACCATATTATGGAAATTCATCGGGCCGTATTTAATGACACAGCTGGAAAGCCGCAGCAATCCCCTTTTGGTAAATATCAGTGTCATTAAAAAAAATGAAAACTGGAAGCAAAAACAT
The DNA here is from genome assembly GCA_026005395.1 of Asobara japonica. Classification (NCBI taxonomy): domain Eukaryota; kingdom Metazoa; phylum Arthropoda; class Insecta; order Hymenoptera; family Braconidae; genus Asobara; species Asobara japonica. Next base: position 1,382,482 of record BQMI01000151.1, on the reverse strand, counting down.
TTTAAAAAATTCCACTTTTTGTACTGTTCAATATGGTTTATGAAACGTATAGAAAGCCAAAATTTCCCGATTTGTAATTTCTGTTTCCCATTACTAGACTTTCCATGAAAATGGAGCGGTGAAATAATTGTTTGATTTTCGGTTTTTTTTTTAGGAAGCAAGTGCCTGGACCATTGGAAATCTCTGCAATAGTGGCTCCGAGAGTGTGCATGTTGCTCTCCATAGTTTAGGGTGCTTCAAACGTTTCTATTCGTTACTGCAGTCCTGTCAAACGACAATCGTGCCAGCAATTGCTTATGCTCTTAAATTTTATTTATTTGGAAATTATTCGTCGCAAGTTGTGAGGTATATTATATTGTATAATATTTTTGTAACCGAACTTATCAAGGGTTGAGTTCGATCGGAGTTTGTTTGTCCTTTTTTTGGAAAAAAAAATTTCTGGGAGGATCAGATTTTTTAGGTGAAAGCTGCGATTTTGCCTAGTCACAATTAGTTTAAATCACAAACTCAAATGCTCTCACTCACAAACTCGAAATATCTCAGTATTTTCACTGCTCAATAACTTGAGTAAACACTCCACTCTATTCGTATACCCTTTCGGGTCTTTACGATTTGTTCCCATCCCACCCCCCTTTAACCCCACTGCACAGCATTCGCCGAGTTTGTCACTGGAATCGAGGGAAAACCATTGGAGAAAACCTCAGATTTGTACAGCTCGTTTCTTTTACGAAACTCCCGCTCGGTTGTGTCGTGTGAGTTAAAGCCTGAAAAAAACCCCAAATACCGCCTCTGCCGGTTTTGAACCAGCGATCTCAGATCTCAATCGCTCAACAATCGTAGCAACTAAAATACCAATTTTTTTCTGATCTACCCTGGATAAAGGTGGATTGAAACCACTTGGTGAAGAGCTAATGAAAACATCATCATAGGGAGTTCAAATTAAATTTATCATTGATTCCAGGGAGAGCGACTTGAATCAGGTGACTCTGATTATTCTTCAGCGTTTGTCAACTGGAGCTGATTTATCACTTGAAGTACTCTGGCTCCTAGCGTTACTATCCTCAACAGCTACCTGCAGAAGTACTCTCTCCAACGTCCAATTTATCACGAAAATTTTTTTACATCTCATTGATTCTGTGAATGAGAGCGAAAAATCCTCAGAATGTGATGCGAGCAAAGTCATTCCTGTTGTGAGATTGCTGGCTAATCTATCATCAGATGAATCAGCTGTGGTGGCGGATCTAATCCTCGTAAACAATGAGCGCACTGTTGAGATTCTTAATGGACTCCTGAGACATTCACATACTTCGGTGAAAAGGGAAACTCTATGGCTAATTGGTACATATTATCTTCGCTATTGTTGTTATTATAATGATCATATAATAACTGGTATATCGTCTTAAACGCAAATGTTAGTGTCATAAAAATTCAGCAGATGTTTAGTGAATTTGAAATTTGTTAGAATTAAAAAAGGCAGATTTATCAAATGAGCTCATTAAGAGGCTGTGGGACTAAAAAAAAAACTACCAAAATGCGGAAAAACTTTGTGCTATAAATTCTCATCCAAAATTCGGTTAAACAATCCGATACATGTCTTATAATATTTGGAATTTTCATGAGAACCCGATGAAATGAGATGAGCGTGTTCCGAAAAGGAGAAATAACATTAATAAATGTTTAAAAACATGAGCTGATTGACAGATTCAATTTGGGCGTTTTCAAAATTTCCTGAAATTTGTGGAATTCCAAGAAATTCAAACAAGTGTGAAATTTAATCCTAACGTTCATTCAGAGACTCTTAGATAAGTTGTAGTTACGAATTCTAGTTAGATTGTAGTTAGACATGGTAATGAGATTGTAGTTAGGGTGAGCAGTGATATTGTAGTTAGGCATTGTAGTAAGATTGTAGTTAGGACTGTTAGTGAAACTGTAGTTAGGAATTGTAGTTAGGCGGTAGTTATGAATTGCAGTAAGGCTGTAGTTAGGCATGGCAGTGAGATTGTAGTTAGGAAGAGCAGTGAGGTTGTAGTTAGAGATTGTAGTAAGGAATGGTAGTGAAACTGTAGTTAGGAATTGTAGTAAGACTGTAGTTATGAATTGCAGTAAGGCTGTAGTTAGACACGGTAGTGAGCTTGTAGTCAGGAAGAGCAGTGATGTTTTAGTTAGAAATTGAGGTATAGGGTGTAGTTAGGAATTGTGATAAGATTGTAGTTAGGAATGGTGGTGAGGTTGTAGTTAGAAATTATAGTAAGGTTGTAGGTAGGAATGGTAGTGAAACTGTAGTTAGAAATTGTAATAAGATTGTAGTTAGGAATTGTATGAATATCGGAGTTAGGAATTGTAGTTAGAAATTACCAGTTGTGCGATCACTAAAAATAGTTCAGAGCATTCGGATTAATCCTCAATAGTAATTAATATTCACACTTTATTCATTCATATATACGATTTAATTGTTGTAATTCTTTCAGGGAATCTGTACAATCATCCGTCCTTGCACGTGCGAGAGGCCGTGCGAAATTGCATGGAATGCTTAGACTTCACTTCTGCTGTGAAAGCCTGATTTTTTCTTCGCAAAACTGCATCCGAGAGTTAGATATATCGAAGAATTCTCAATATTGTCATTCTGATCATTATGGTTTCACTTAATCAGTCATATGGAATAACAAGTTTTTTTTTGTATGAAAGAATTCCAATTTTAGCTGAGAGGTCACTTGGTCAATCAGTTTTTATCAGTCCCTGAATGTGAAATATTGACTAATGCAACATGAAAATTATTTAATATCACAGCAATGAGAGTACTCCTTTACTTTTTCTGATATAAAAAAAAAGTAAAATGAATATTACCAATGAATTATGGAAAATTGAATGAATCATTAACGCCCATCTTCCCAAAATAAATGAATAAAAAAAATCCCGATCTACATATATATGCCTATACCAAAAGAGTTAAAGGATCTAAGAACGGAGTGGGAATTTAGCGCATATGAATAATATAAATGCGTACCCAAAATGGATGTAATACGAAGAAAAATAAGTGGAATGTATTCATCGATAATTTTTTGTACAGATTTAAACACTGAAAAAAAAATCACTCATCACCCAAGAGTGAATAATAATTATTTGAATACAGTCGACTCTCCCCTAAGTGTAGCGCTCGGGACCGAGCCATTGTTCAGCGCTCTCTATAGCAGCACTCCGTTTAGGTTGAGCCCCCTACTTCCCCCACTCCCGCATGTCACGTGACTCTTCACGCAAGCAGTTTCGTATCTCAAACTATGCGCAATGAGGTTCAAAATGAGGCGCGGGAATTTTTGATGTGGTGGGGAAATAGAGTTTGAGGGGGTTCCACCTAAAAGGAGAGAGAGTCAGTGGACTTATGGGAGAGTCGAATGTATTGGCATATTAATAATACAAATGATCTAGTATAAAGACGGATATCGATGATTTATTTATGTAGTCTTCATATACCTTTTGTGGAGAGGGAATTGAAATAATTAAAAAAAAACAATTATAATTTTTTGTCTCTTATTTTTTCCTTCATTTTAAGTCCATCAGAAATGCAGTTTTGTAGGTGAAAATCTCCGGGGTATTTCAGGGGTCAGTGATTTGAGAGTTGCGCTCATTGGAAGATCCTCCACACATCCCACTTGTATAATGTTGAAGTAAATTTTTCCCATGATATTGGATGTGGATGTGCCGACACTCTTTAGGCAGTTGAAGAATGCATTGTCACAGTCGCAGTGAGATCTGAAATGAGCAATTGTTTAGTGAATTTAAATTATTTATGAAAGAAACTCAAGTTAGCTTCGACCGACCCCATCATTAACTTCCCACTGTGTTTTGTTTTCTATCTCCGTCCCTCTATCTATCTCTTCAGCAGTGCTCCGGTAGGGAGTACTGGACACCCATCCGTATGCGGCTGGGACCGACTATCGTCATTTAGGCCATCGTAATTCTAACCATAGGATAAACCTGCAGAAACTTCTGTGCCACGATGGGGAGCGCCTATGAGTCAACTCCCCCCCCCCCCATTTACATCGGGTTAGGTTCCCGCCCAGCAAAACGGTCTGATTTCCTGGATACCACCGATACCGGGTACGGAATGTCAATTCAATATAGTTTGGCCGTTTAACTGGACAGTGGGTTTTTACGGCCGTTATATTCCTCTCCCGGGTAACAATTTTTACCGATATCATATAAAGTTCTCATATAAGATCGGCAAAATTTCGAATTTCCCGAGGAATGGTTACTACCGTATAGAAGACATTTCTGTTGGTTCGTTTAATGCTGTGCCTCTATATTCAATTCTCGGTAGTTTGGATTGATAGTTGAATTCAAACCGATGTTTGTTTTAGATTTTTTGTTAATAGCTTTTGGGAAGTTAGGATGTATGAGGTTTTCTCGTCACGTTTTGATGCCTCTGTGGAGGATATTTCGCACCGAATGGTCCTCCTTTCGGGACTGCAGGTTTCAGTCTCAGCCCGAACTCTCCCCCACTCCTCGTCTACCGAGCGCACGTGCTGGCAAGAGTGGGGATGAAGATCGGGGAGTGGGGAGAGAGTTCGGATCAAAACTCATAACTCAGAGTTACTTTTATCTTGTAAGAAGCATTATAAACCAATGGGCTTTTTATGAAAATATGCATAAACAGTAGGATTGTAGTGTTTTACATTTTAATACGTACTTGCTGTATACTGAGTAATTCGTGAGATTATAACGACTACGTTGAGCTCGAACTTTGACAGGACAGAGATCGTGCGTTCGACAGCATCTGTAATTTTATTTTTACATTGAAATAATTCATTAATAGCGTACATCGTAACGAGCCAATTCAGTTGTTAATTGCAAATTGAGTTGGTAAAAAGAAATATCTATAACGAGTGTATTTTTTGAAGTCAGCCCAAGATTTCAAGATCCTCATTACAAAACGAGGTTATAAACGGACTTGCTACGGTTTAGTACAGTGCTGAATAAATTTAAGGATATTCAACACGTATAGTCAAAACAAAAGTTTACCCTTGCTATAATTCGTGATATTTATCGTCAATAATTTTCAATTAACATTTCAATGCGTTAATTAGTTGAAGTGATAGCCATAGAAAACCATTATATTGTATTTGATTTTGCGAATCAATATTGTTTAAACAAATTAATGAAAACAAATTTTAGTCAATCGTCATGAAATTTTCACCATCGTTTTATATCTGCTTCAATAGTAAATTTTCAAAATTTCAACAAACTTTTATATTTTGAACTGTATTTACCGAAATTTTGATTTTTCCCATAAGAGGCCGTGTTAATTGAGAACTTTGATAATTAATAACCACAAACCGGTGTTGTGAATCAATCCCAAATTCCATACAGGCATCTGTTACCGCTTCAAAAACACTATGTCAAAATTTCAAGCAATTCTTATATCGTCGCCAATATAGGTGGAATATCCTTAACGGTCAAGATAAGGGGAAATGAATTCAAGGTAAGTCCCCAATATCCTAGGGACCCGAAATTTGCATTAACTACACGATCTTGCAAAACTGCGGACTTTATTCTGGGGAGTGAAAAGAAGGCAAAACTCCGCAGGTAAAAAGTTCATCCGCATAACATTTACAAAAATTCAACTTTAATGTGTACAAATTGGCAAATTTCATGCGGAACACATAATTGTTTCGGTCAGATCTCTCGAGTTACTGCAATATTACCTACATTGTTTTGAATGAGTTATATAGATATTAACGATTTTATCAGTTTGCTCACCTGTCTATCTCATAATCTCGTCCCAAATCATGATAATACCTCGCGATGTCGCCGGTACCGCACCATTTGGTTCCTGCAAAAATAACAAAAAAAATATAAAGTGGAAAATTGAATTTCGTCAAATTACATCATTTTGCTGAAAAACAAAATTCTCCACCAGCAATTTTCTGTATTAGAATACTGCATTCAGTGAATTGAAAATGAATAATCAACCTTGATTTACTGACCTGGTATTATCCCAGATAACAAATTGAAGGCACTGCTTCCAAACGTATTGGCACGCTCCAGAGGCCCCATAGCTCGACTACTATTACCAGGAATTTCATTTTGCAATCGATCCAATGTTTGACATCGATACATTAAACCGGTCATTTCGGTGAATGAAACTTCCGTTGGGCGGGCAATTTTTGAAAGGTTTTTTAGTACATCAGCTGCCTCTTGTGGTTCGCTAAACATACAATCAGTCCATCAGGTGAAATTGTAAATAACCGTCGTAAATCATAGTTTTTATTGATTCGGTGAGTCTATGGGAATGCAAAGTCCTACCCTGACGAAACCTGTCGATAGAGGTGCAACTGTGGAAAATTTCCACGGATCGATCGTTAGTCGAAAGTTAAACAGCCAAGTATACTTTTGCCCAGCATTATCAAGTCACCCCCCCCCCCCCCCCACTCCATTGCCCTTTATTTGTCCCATCATTTTTGAAACGCTCAATGCACTGGCGCCTACTTCTTCGATACGGGGAAAGTTTCGATTTTCAGAAATCGACGAACTATCGACGCTCCGTCGAAAAGTTACGTTAGGGCTCCCTGAGGAAAGCACGTTGGCTATCCCCACCATAACATCAAGCGCTAGCAACGTGGAGTGGGGAGGGCGCGCGCTCACAACCATACAACGAGACTGCAACGCGCGCAAATGTCATAATTTGGAGATCGCATCTATTTCAGATTGTCATGGGCCACGTAAATTCGATTTACTTTCTCGCTTTACTTGTTACTCCTTCCATGATTCTCAGTTTAAAAACAATAAATAGCACAATTCATAATTGACCTGTGCTTATAGCGCCTCCGGACGGAGAGAGCTACGTCCCTGAGGTGGCCCGGAGTGGGGCACACATTGACGCACAACGACAGACGCCGCGCGAACACACTTGTCTCCTCTGCTGTGATTGGCTGTTTCCCCTCTCCTTCGGATTAGGAGGTCAGGGATCGCAGTTTTCAGACCCGAATGACACCAATAGCTATTTTTACGACCTATTTCCAATTGAAGCAAGGGTCTGAATTTAATTTTTTTGTGGGGATTGTTAAGATGTTTAGTGAGTGCCTGAATTTCTGCATTTTTTTTAAATGGAGCAATTGAAACATTGACAAACATCTACAAAATGTATGAAGAATACAAATTTTCAGCCGGAGCATTTTTTTTTCTCAGTGTTTTGTATTCAAGACGGAACGTTATATTAGCATAAAATAGCAAGTGACATTGAAAAGATATTTCTTGGAATATTTTACTTGAATCATGGAATAAATATGCGGATGGGTTTCCATTTTTAGTTAGTTCCCTCTGAGGCACGAAGCGCGGGAAGCGTATCCGTGAGCAAGGAGAGGGGAAACAGCCAGTCACAGCGGAAGAGACAAGTGTGTTAGCGCGCTGCGTCTGCGACTGTGCGTCAATGTTTCCCCCACTCCTGGCCACCTCAGGGACGTATCTGTTCGCTCGGAGGCCCTACTTAAGTCCCTTTTAAATTGTAATTTGCGGCTGTTTAATTCTTTCTTATCTAAAAATTATGGCAGAGCAACAGAGCGCCCCGTACCGTTTCCTTCCCGTCTAGTACCACTACCGGTTAAGGATGACGCTAGCGGCGCTCCTGGGTCGACGCGGTTTCGGCATGCTGGCCCGGCAAGGACAAGCCACCTAGCTACATAGTATATGAATCAGTGATTAAGGACAGCCAGCGTGCCTGAGGTTTAATTATCCAGGAGGACGAGTTACTGTAATCACCCGGAACATATACAAAATTTGGGGGGGGGGGGGGGAGGTCCATCATAGGCGCCCGTCATTGTAGCCGAGGGATTCCTGGCGGCTTACCCTGTGTCTAGAAATACGATGCCTTACATGGCAAAAGTCGGCCCCAGACGTATATGGATGGGTGTCCACTGGCCCCCTCCGGAGAAATGCGCAAGGGCAGCTACCGTGGGGAGTTCAGACGAGAGGGGCGGAGACAAAAACGAAAACAAACACACACACACACACACACACACTTTCTTATCTCTAAAAAATCTCGACAACAGGATGAATTCAATTGACTAATTTTGTGAATACAAAATTGAATTACCAATCGCATTCCAATTCTGTAATCACTAACATACCATAAATTTATTCCTTAATCAACAATTGACCTAATTCACTTACTAAACTTCAATAATATCACAATTTTGAATTTCCTTCTTCTTATTAATATCGATAACCGCCACAGCTTGATCATGGAAATAGACCAAACGTCTAATTTCCGTCGTCTCAATATCCGGGATTCCCCGCAGTCCTTTAAATGTCTCACGGGAAATAATTGGTTCCTGTGACGTCACCGAGCACATACCCAAAAAAGCCAAAACTCTCACACACCCCATCACTATAAATTATTAATCACTGCTTTTCCAATTGCATAATCACAATTTTAAGTTATTAAATTTTGCGCTCTTATATTTATAAGTCATTAATCCGTCGTTCAAAAATTTTTGAAAATAAATAAAATTATTGAAGAATTTAAATTTAATAAATTACGTAAAAAAATAATAATTGAACGGTTTTAAACGACTGAATAAATTACGCAATGTTTATGCATCACATGCATTCGCCGAATATTTCCGCCTTTTAATAATCACTTTATATTATCAAAATAAATATTTCACTCATAACAAGTAGGTCATAACAAATGACAAAAAAATAAAAATAATTTTATTGATATTAAAAATAGAAAATAAATAGTTTATTTATTATCTCTCAAAATTTAATCGTTATCCATATTTATTGCTAGCACAATTAATGCAGGTGGATTAATACTTCAAATATTCACTGCACATGTACCAAATTATTTGCCACGAGTAAAATAAAAATTTAATTGATGATATAAACTTCGTTTATTTAGTCTGAAATTTGGGAAAATTTTTTCCCCCCTAATTTTAAGTTAATTTTGCACCTCGAGACTAGACAAATAGATAACCATTCGTGAATGTCCACCTGGGTTTCTCTTCACTTTGAATACGAATGTTTCATTGACTCCGATCCCCTTCTATTTCTTCCTGCCCCACTACCTTAGCCGTCGAAGCAGGTCTCGGTTATTCTGTCGTCAGGCGATTGCCGTCACTATTGCGCTGATAGGTAGGGTGGGGGGAGGGGGGGGGGGTTGAATTTTGGGAAGTGCAGGTGCAATAACTCGTGCCTTTTTTTTATGGGCCACCGTAAGAATTACTCAACCTGATAAAGGGGATATTGTAATAATTCCAGAGCCACAATCATCGAGTGAGTACCTTTCGCCGGTGCTATCGTTTCTATTGCCCCGAAATGTTGCGAAAAATTCAGATATCTCGTGAACAATTGATTTTACAGGAAAATCTTATTGAACATTATTTGTAGATAATATGATTCCAGAGAGAAAAGTCTTATACCACTTTTGTCCAGGATGGGTTTTTATCTACATAGATCCAGAACTGACGAAACCTGTCGATAGAGGTGCAACTGTCGAAAATGTTTATGGATTGATTGTTAGTCGATAGTTCCAAGTATACTTTTGCCCAGCATTATCAAGTCACTCCCCTCCTCCCTTTTCAAGCTCTCGTATTGATGTCATAAATCATTAATGCTAGATCGCCAGCCAATGGTGCAGATCTAATTCGAACACAGTTTCAATTAATTTTCCATTGGAACAGATGGTTTTCAGTATATCCAGTTTGATATGGTATGAGGAAAAATAGCTTCATCAATAATAGGATATAACCATTGTATAATCTTTTTTTTTCTTGTCATTTAATGTCGCTATATTTATACTACTTTCAGGTGTTGAGCAACGTCGGAGGTCTGCGATGTGTTTGAAAACAAAGCACTTATAGATACATTACATTGGTACCCGTCTCAACCAGCGGGGCTTGGATTTGAACTTAGGACCTCCTGTATAAATAAGGAATACTAGATCACCAGCGGATGGATTTAGGTCTGATTTGAACAAAGTTCAAATTAACTTTTCATTGAAAACATGGTTTTGAGTAGATCCAGTGTGATATCGTATGGGGAAAAATAACTTCTAAAAAATGTTATAAATAATGGGTGGGCTCGGGGATGGGGGTCAAGATATAGAGAGAGGCGGCATGAGTGGTTGATCAGCGAGACCAATTTGATTTTTTCATCAATATTGATGGTTTGGAGGTGAACATTTAGATGGGTTTGCTTTTTCAGGTCAAAACTATCATTGATTTTTTCATCAAATTCACATTTGACCAGTATGCTCAGCGCATTATGCATATCCAAAATCGGAGTTCCTGAATTTACCCATCATTCGTAAAAATTTGATTTGGATAACTTGGAGGTGATTTAAAGATATCCCACCTATATTGGCGGAGATATACGAATTGCTTGGAATTTTGACATAATGGTTTTGAAGCGGTAACAGATCCCTGTATGAAATTTGAGATTGATTCACAACACCGTTTTGTAGTTATTAATTATCAAAGTTCTCAATTAACACGGCGTCTTATGGTAAAAATAAAAATTTCTGTAAATACAGTTCAAAATATAAAAATTTGTTGAAATTTTGAAAATTGACTATTGAAGCAGATACAAAACGATGGCAAAAATTTCATGACGATGGACTAAAATTTTTTTTCATTAATTTGTTTAAACAATATAATGATTTGATTCGCAAAATCAAATACAATATAATAATTTTCTATGGCTATCACTCCAACTAATCACTGCATTGAAATATTAATTGAAAATTATTGGCGATAAATATAACGAATTATAGAGAGGGTCATAAACTTTCGTTTTGACTCCAGTAGAGCTCCCTTAATTTTCCGCTTCCTTTATTTTCGCTGTACTCCCCTCACGACTTGTCTCCCCTCAAAAACCTTCTCCCACTCCCCGTACTTTGTCTATCCTTGTTTTCGACGTCATGCGCTCCAGACTGCGCAGCGTCTCAATAGTGGGACCGAGCATTCATGAAACATGACCTATTTACTTGATACATAGTCCGTTTACTTCTGCACTTATTTCCCCTTCCGCTTCCGACAACCCCCACCACGCCAACCAACCAGTGGGCAGAGTGGGGGGGCTTCCTTAATTTTTTTTTCCACGAAATTGCTTCAAGGTCACCCCCCGAGCTCGGAAAATAAAGGAAGCTCTACTGTATACGTGTTGAATATCCTTAAGTCAATTTCTGCTGCATTATGCCAGGCAGGAACAACAATTTCTGAAGGACAAATTTGCGATGAATTGTCCATGTGATGAGTTGTCTAAATGGAGAATTGTCTCGTTGATGGATTGGGACCTGATGAATTGTCCTGATGAAATTGTTTTATGATATTTAGTCATTCAACCGGGCAACCATATGCGATTATTGGTCTGATTAATTCCTTATATAGAGGCTATTGTTGTGTGTTGTCGGTCAACAGAATACACGGAATGTAAGTGTGACCCTCGCTGAGTCACGCCTACATGTATATACTGCTCCCGGTAAATCAGTGTATGCCGTGAGGTTCACAACGAAAACTTAGATTCGAGAATTTTAAACCATCCCTTTTATCAAGCAGATAATTATGAACATTTGAGGAGGTCCATAGTGAGCATGAGGACGAGATTATGCGCATCACTGGAGTGGGAGTGAGACGCCCCTAGGGGTGCGACCGCTCGAGGGTTGAACCCGTCATACCTCCTTAATTATGCAAACCGGGGAAAAAAGTCATAAAAAATTAAATGTGCATTTCCGCTCATAGAGCAAGTTCTGCTTAATACTTTCTGCCGTATCTCTCACCGTTTTTGCAATAGAGCGTTGTGAACAATTCAATGGAAAATAACAAAAAAACTGCTCGATCAGCTTAAGCCAAAAACGAACCCGATCTAAGTTCCATAAAGACGCGGTTGTAATTCTATCATGCGAAAAGACATTTTTCGTTGAGATGGACTTATGAACGCCCATCAAAGAATTACCTAATGATTATGAATCGAATAGGTAAATTTTGGGGGCTAGTGAGGAAGTACACTGTGTGGCCTCAATGATGCACACTAGTTTTTCTTTTTTTTTTATTCCGGAATAATGGAATTTAGAAGAGTTTTGCCGAGAGCTCCATTCGCGATGTGAAAGTGGCACGGCGGCAGCAAAAAAGGGGGTGACCGACTTTCAATGGTAGACTCTGAGAAGTTTCATCCGCGTCACTCCACTTGCGGAGACTGCAGTTCCCCCGAAGTTTCGCACTTTTTTTTTGCAACTTGCCAAGAGACAAAGTTGCGGTTTTACCTCAAATTTTAAAAAACGATTTTTGCATCAGATCGCTATCATCAGATCAGCATATAATACTATTGCAAAAGAGTGTAAAACGGTCATTTTAATGATTAACTCCAAAGTCTATGGTCCATGGTAAAGGAACGACTGCGAAAATAACAATCTGGAGCCAAATTTGCAATTAAAGTAAACAGATATAATCTTTTTATGGTAGTTCTCTCTCCCCTCTCCCTCTCTCTCTCTCTTGCAGAAGATATATTCATGCTCTTCTGTACTACACCTGTATAATTGCCGCTGCTACGTACTGAGCGTTTTAGCTCATTATATTACACTTTATTTATTTTTGTTTTCTTCTCATCACTTTCGTTCTTAACCTTGGTCAGATAATTTTGTACAACACAAGGTACAGTAAATAAAACAAGCAGTCAATCAATCAATGTCTTGGCCTCTTGTTGTTTTCCTGTGTCCTGAGAGAATCAGTTGGTGTGCCCGATTGAGGGCCGGTTATGTTGTGTCATAATATTCTTACATGATCTCATTTTATTTCTTTTCTATTTTCTCTTTTTCATTGTTTATTTCTCTCATACCGTTTCTTATTTTTCTTCTACTTACTTAATGGTCTTGCACGTGTAACTGACAATTGAGCTTTGTTTTCTTTCTATTGGTATTTGCTATTCTATGGACGATGGTCATATTCTTTTGTACAACATAATGTACAGCAATACATTATCAATCAATCAATCTTTCTTTCTCTCTCTTGATATTACGGATCTAAGGGAAGTATTGAAGTATTGTATGTAGCGGTACGTTTTTTCGAGGCGAGCTCTATGAAGGGTACACCCATTTATGATAGCCATGGGATGACAACTACCTGCCGCCCTCCCTGGAGTAATGTGCCTTAGGAGACCCCCAAGGGGCTGAGCAAGGGAGGACTCGCAAGGAGGGGTAGCATTCGGGTTATGAGCTGACGAGGGTTGACACCGAGGGGCTACTCACTCCCCGATTGAGTGACGCAATGACTTCAAAATGGAGTCGACTTCGGATGACTTCGGCGCTGACTTCAGTGACTACGATAAATCACTGAAGTCAATGACTTCGGGCATCAAATCGAGGGACTTCATGACTACAAATCACTTCGAATCATTTCATAATTTTGAAAACGTAAAATATGCACACACACACACCGATTGTCGCACCCTCGCTTTTGTTTTGAGCCGTCAGTATAGCCACCTTGAGACGAACGGAAGGAAATGAATATGGGATTCTTGGAAAACGAATATGGCAGTCAGTTGGGCCCTTACCATTGGTTATCGGTGGGCGCGAGAAAGTCAAGATGTGAAATTATTTTGCAGATGATCCATGTAATTCTAGGTTTTGAATTCATTGCCTTTTTTTCATTTAACTTAATTAACTTTGAACGACTACGAACGATACTTCAACAATGACTACAAACGACTTCGACAAGCCGAATTCACCTGACTTCAGTGACTTCACTGATTTCGATTGACTTTAGTGTGACTTCCGATTGACTTCATCGCGGAGTGACACCATGATTGCGGGAGTAAGTAGCCCCTCGGTTGATACCAAAACATATACAGTAGAGCTTCCTTTATTTTCCGAGCTCGGGGGGTGACCTTGAAGCAATTTCGTGGAAAAAAAAATTAAGGAAGCCCCCCACTCAGTCCACTGGTTGGTTGGCGTGGTGGGGGTTGTCGGGAGCGGAAGGGGAAATAAGAGCAGAAGTAAACGGACTATGTATCAAGTAAATAGGTTATGTTTCATGAATGCTCGGTTCCACTATTGAGACGCTGCGCAGTCTGGAGCGCATGACGTCGAAAACAAGGATAGACAAAGTACGGGGAGTGGGAGAAGGTTTTTGAGGGGCGACAAGTCGTGAGGGGAGTACAGCGAAAATAAAGGAAGCGGAAAATTAAGGGAGCTCTACTGTAATACGAGATATATAGTGAACTATCACACATTAAGCTAACAATTGTGTATCTTACGGAAATAAATTGATTTACAGATCTATCGGAAAGTTAGATATAATAGCCTTACATGTAGTAAATGCAAAATCTTCGCCGACTTGAAGGGTAAGGGTATTGGATTACTACGAAATAACACGAAGAATTAGGCTATAACGAAATGACGGTTATAAAAAGCAGTCGACATCGATAACGTTGGAGAGTTTGTTGAGAGTTAACATAAACGTAAACAGTGACTTCCTGGGAAGAAAGGAATTTCAGGTCTTTCTCTTGATGTGACAAATATGCTTTTGGTCTTCGTGACCAGCCCTTAATCTTCTGGAATATCCCAGAGTAAAGGCAGATCTTTCTCGTGTGTCATTGAATGAATACAAGTAGAGTAAAATAGAACTGCGTTTTACATCATTTATCTACCCATTACCAAGAAAGGAACGCGTACATTGAGTAATGGGATAATTTATAAAATGACCAAGCTCTACAGGCTGCACGTTGGACCATTTTTCCATAATTGAAAACGTATTTTCGTAGCACTCTTCTTAATCATCGAAAACGTGCAGATTGAGTGTTTTATGACGAAGTCACAATTGGTAATAAAATTCCATAGATACGGAAGAGTGAAAAACCTCATGAATGTGATGTTATTGATTGGTTCGCGTCGGATCGATAAATATTTTATTGCACTTCATAAATATTCCTCAGTTACCTCATTGTTCCTTGTCCTTTGGTCAGCAATTTATTGCAGCTACTATTATTTAACTATCAGAAATTTCACAATTGCATGCGGAATTATTTAGGTTGGAGAATTATTGTGTAGCCTGTTCTGTGACACGCGTTCCTATCGGCGACACAATTTCTCATGCAATTTTGCCGAGGAATTTATTCCCGCTGACTTTTGTTCTTGTGACATTTAATTTGTTGATAATTTATCCTTGGTCGATATTCCTGGAGGAATGGGTCCGAGGAGGTCACCACCCTAAAATGTGTATTACCGTACCCTAATGCGGAGGCCCGAAGGAGGGAAGGGTCCGAGAAGGTTACCACCTTAAAATGTGTACTACCCTACCCGAATGTAGGAGGACAGGGTCCGAGGAGATCCTTCTTCCTATGCACATTTCCGGGAATTTTATGAGGAAATTTCTGCTGTGGGAAAACTGACTACGGAATAATCGTCTGCGGTAATATTGTCGCGCGTAAAAATTGTCTGTGGAAATGTTGTCACGGAAAGATTGTCCGCGGATAGGAAGTGATGGAACCAACGTGTTCAAGGTATAAATTCATGGTGTAGGTCATTATTTGAATATATTTGTGTGCAGTAGCGTTATGCATTCTGATTTTCATAATTTCAATGGCTTGAAACGATGAGAACGGTCATACTGAAATTTGTTCACACACACACACACACAAGTATATGGAGGTTGGAAAAAGTAGTAAAAATTTATGGAATTTGTCAATACTTACGTTTTTTTACTTTGCTTATAATCAGGCAGCAGGAGCATCTATTGCAGCTTCACATGACTTTGGAGTGAATCACTAACTTTGGAACGGGAATTATTGTGTGAAGAATCTTCACCGATAACCACACGATCTTTACTCAGAGTCATACTAATCGGCGTAGCATTCACCAGCTGAAGACGAACGGGGCAATGGCGGCAGCCTTTTTCGGGAAAAATAATATTAGTTTGATGTTCAATGCAAATTTCAGAATCTAAGATATATTCTGATCAACTTTTTTTTAAGCCCTGTTTTTTGTCTGCAAAATTCGCGAATTTTCATACACCTCCAAATGCAATTGCAGCAAAATAGAATTGGAAAATCTTGTAAATTTAAGAATAAAAAATGCAACAATTTGTCAATAAATTGTGAATTGTAAAGTTAGGAAGAGTTGAATCACTCCAAAGATGATTACAATTTTCTGTTCTTTAAAAAAATAATTTTTCCGTTACAACGTTTATAACGTAAATGACTGATAAAAGATGGCGCCAACTTTTGAATTCTTCATAATGACAAACGCAACCTAACCTATATTGTTATTGTAGTTGCAACGAATTTTCCTTACAAATTGTTGCTTTTTAGGGGCCATATTTTACTGTCAATATTCAAAACATGGAAAAGATTAACTGATAAATTGGATGCAAGTGGAATATAAAAAAAATTTCCTGCGTAAAATATGGTACAAGAATTTTCAACCTAACCTAAATAGTAAATTAATCCTAGCACTGTTTTGCCTACCCGCATGATGTGGACCCAGGCAATGACAGCAAATTGGATTATTCCTAGCTCTAGGACAGAAATCAACATAATGGGGATCCCCACAGCGCACACATCGCGGTGCTTGGCGACAATTGGCCGCAATATGCCAGAAGCCCTGGCAACGATAGCACTGGAGAATTGACTTTGCTGATTGTTGGAGATGATTTTTGGCAGCTGCTGCATTAAGTATCGGCTGAAGCGCGTGATTTCGAATTCTCGATTGGGTTAATGTCCTCCATGCGTCCCCCTGAATCTCTGCGCTCGCTGCGGGCAGGGCGTTGAACCGACAAATTCCGAAGAAATCCAATCCCTCACGGATTAATTTATCATAGTCCGCAATCTCCGATATCTGAGGACCAATTTTAGTGGTTAAGGTGGTTCTATGGGGTCTTAAGGTGGAATATTTTCCATATCTATAATGGGTCCATACGTTATATCGCCTTCTTCGACTCGCAATTTGTTTCGAGATGTCCAAGGAATTTATTAATTTCCCGATTTGGGGAAGTTATTGTAATGACCCCGATAATGAAGAGCTTCAGAAATCGAAAATTCTTTAAAAATCCTTTCTCCAACGATTTCTCACGATCAAATTATGTGATTGAGATGCTGTATGGCGCAATCGAAGGGTCTTTGTGACCTTCCAAGCTGATCAGTTCTTGGTTAGAATCGGTTTTGCAGTTTTTTTCATATTTCCGAAAAAAAATGCCCTTTTACATAAAAAAAAACCAGAGGAATCAATTTGGAACACTTGTGACAACGTATTATATTCGATTTTGAAAGCGTTTTTATCCCGATTTTGTCAAGTTTTCCGGAAATATTGGCAAAACAAGTTATCAACGCCATTTTGTTAAATTGCGTGATGCGCGGTGTGATTGGTCGGTGCGCCACGTGACATATTCGCATGTGGCGACACCTGTCCTATCCTAGTATTCTAAATTTCATGATTCCTATTTTTTTCTCTGAAACCAGTGTTTAAACATTTGATTGACGTGCCCGAAAATGTAGGAATGACAAACAGAAATTACAAATCGGGAAGTTTTGTTTGTACTCCCAACGGGGCATCCCACTAGTTTGTTTGTTGTGAAACTTAAAATTTTTTTCTACAATCTATAAACTTGACAAGTCAGAGGAATTTTCAATTTCAAGTTTTAATTCATAGAATTTGGAACCATAAAAATGAACTTTGCAATTTTCGCGGTTTTTTGCTCTAATCTAACTGTATATAAAGAACAAAACGTAATGAGAATTTGATATTAGTTACTGTGCGATTTCGTACCTTAATGCGAATGTAATACTGGTATCGATCGATGGTGGCCGATGTAATTCCTTGCTTATCCAATGCAGAGCTCAAATCTTCAAGTGGAATTGCCCATGGCACGTCTCGAAGAAAAATCGATTGTTCGTAATGGGAGCCGCATATGCGAAACTTGACGACCTTTGAAAAAAAAATTATTATGCGTTGATCTATATGGGGATATGCATATGACGACAGCTGCCTCGGATGAACACCCCCCCCCCCCCCCCGCCCCCCCAGCGGCAACTTCGGTTTCGGCCCGGTGGTATGTTGACATTCTATATAGACGCATAATGTTCCTGCTACCTACTACGGGTTGAGATCCATGAGAAAACATTTCATCGTGTGAAACTACTGATCTCTAAAATGCTACGTTATGTGTGGCCACCAGCGCCACGCTATACCACAGTTGGTACTAAGATGCCGTTAGTGCGCATGCGCACGCTATTGGCGGTAGTGAATGTGTTTCACTAGAGCGAGTATGCGCTGTAGATTGTTGATCAGCGTTACCAACCATACCATTATCATGGCATTTATACCATGAAACTAGGCCCCATACCATATACCATGATGACGGTCATCGTATCATGGTATCCTTTTTTTTTTTGCAGGAAAGGAGGGAGCAATGTATTTGAAGAAACATTTTTCACATAACTTAAATTTTTTAAAATTGAATTTTTGGCCCCGTGTGCGTTGATACTATCCAATACTGACCCCTAGAAGATATTTCCGTCGATTTTGGGTCGAAAAAGTCAAATTAATTTTTTTCGATTTTGGCCAAATTTAACATTGGGACCTTGTGGGGAGGCAAACTTAAATTTTTTAAAATTGAATTTTTGGCCCGGTGTGCGTTGATACTATCCAATAGGAACCCGTAGAAGATATTTCCGTCGAATTTGGGTCGAAAAAGTCAAATTAATTTTTTTCGATTTTGGCCAAATTTAACATTGGAACCTTATGGGGAGGCAAACTGAAATTTTTTAAAATTTAATTTTTGGCCCCGTGTGCGTTGATACTATCCAATAGGAACCCCTAGGAGATATTTCCGTCGAATTTGGGTCGAAAAAGTCAAATTAATTTTTTTCGATTTTGGCCAAATTTAACATTGGGGTCTTATGGGGAGGCAAACTCAAATTTTTTAAAATTGAATTTTTGGCCCCGTGTGCGTTGATACTATCCAATAGGAACCCCTAGGAGATATTTCCGTCGATTTTGAGTCGAAAAATTGAAATTATTTTTTTTCGATTTTGGCCAAATTTAACATTGGGGTCTTATGGGGAGGCAAACTGAAATTTTTTAAAATTGAATTTTTGGCCCCGTGTGCGTTGATACTATCCAATAGGAACCCCTAGGAGATATTTCCGTCGAATTTGGGTCGAAAAAGTCAAATTAATTTTTTTCGATTTTGGCCAAATTTAACATTGGGGTCTTATGGGGAGGCAAACTCAAATTTTTTAAAATTGAATTTTTGGCCCCGTGTGCGTTGATACTATCCAATAGGAACCCCTAGGAGATATTTCCGTCGATTTTGAGTCGAAAAATTGAAATTAATTTTTTTCGATTTTGGCCAAATTTAACATTGGGGTCTTATGGGGAGGCAAACTTAAATTTTTTAAAATTTAATTTTTGGCCCCGTGTGCGTTGATACTATCCAATAGGAACCCCTAGGAGATATTTCCGTCGAATTTGGGTCGAAAAAGTCAAATTAATTTTTTTCGATTTTGGCCAAATTTAACATTGGGGTCTTATGGGGAGGCAAACTCAAATTTTTTAAAATTGAATTTTTGGCCCCGTGTGCGTTGATACTATCCAATAGGAACACCTAGGAGATATTTCCGTCGATTTTGAGTCGAAAAATTGAAATTAATTTTTTTCGATTTTGGCCAAATTTAACATTGGGGTCTTATGGGGAGGCAAACTTAAATTTGTTAAAATTGAATTTTTGGCCCCGTGGGCGTTGATACTATCCACTAGGAACCCCTAGGAGATATTTCCGTCGATTTTGAGTCGAAAAATTGAAATTAATTTTTTTCGATTTTGGCCAAATTTAACATTGGGGTCTTATGGGGAGGCAAACTTAAATTTGTTAAAATTGAATTTTTGGCCCCGTGGGCGTTGATACTATCCACTAGGAACCCCTAGAAGCTATTTCCGTCGATTTTGGGTCGAAAAATTGAAATTAATTTTTTTCGATTTTGGCCAAATTTAACATTGGGGTCTTATGGAGAGGCAAACTTAAATTTTTTAAAATTGAATTTTTGGCCCCGTGTGCGTTGATACTATCCAATAGGAACCCCTAGAAGATTATTCCGTCGATTTTGGGTCGAAAAATTGACATTATTTTTTTTCGATTTTGGGCAAATTTAACATTGGGGTCTTATGGGGAGGCAAACTTAAATTTTTGAAAATTGAATTTTTGGCCCCGTGTGCGTTGATACTATCCAATAGGAACCCCTAGAAGATTATTCCGTCGATTTTGGGTCGAAAAATTGAAATTAATTTTTTTCGATTTTGGCCAAATTTAACATTGGGGTCTTATGGGGAGGCAAACTTAAATTTTTTAAAATTGAATTTTTGGCCCCGTGTGCGTTGATACTATCCAATAGGAACCCCTAGAAGATTATTCCGTCGATTTTGGGTCGAAAAATTGAAATTATTTTGTTTCGATTTTGGCCAAATTTAACATTGGGGTCTTATGGGGAGGTAAACTTAAATTTTTTTAAAATTGAATTTTTGGCCCCGTGTGCGTTGATACTGCCCAATACTGACCCCTAGAAGATATTTCCGTCGATTTTGGGTCGAAAAATTGAAATTAATTTTTTTCGATTTTGGCCAAATTTAACATTGGGGTCTTATGGAGAGGCAAACTTAAATTTTTTAAAATTGAATTTTTGGCCCCGTGTGCGTTGATACTATCCAATAGGAACCCCTAGAAGATTATTCCGTCGATTTTGGGTCGAAAAATTGACATTATTTTTTTTCGATTTTGGGCAAATTTAACATTGGGGTCTTATGGGGAGGCAAACTTAAATTTTTGAAAATTGAATTTTTGGCCCCGTGTGCGTTGATACTATCCAATAGGAACCCCTAGAAGATTATTCCGTCGATTTTGGGTCGAAAAATTGAAATTATTTTTTTTCGATTTTTGCCAAATTTAACATTGGGGTCTTATGGGGAGGCAAACTTAAATTTTTTTAAAATTGAATTTTTGGCCCCGTGTGCGTTGATACTGTCCAATACTGACCCCTAGAAGATATTTCCGTCGATTTTGGGTCGAAAAATGGAAATTATTTTTTTTCGATTTTCGCCAAATTTAACATTGGGGTCTTATGGGGAGGCAAACTTAAATTTTTGGCCCCGTGTGCGTTTATACTATCCGATTGGGACCCCTAGAAGACACTCCCGTCGAATTGGGGTCGAAAAAGTCAAATTAACTTTTTTCGATTTTCGTCAACTTTAACATTATGGAACTTCATGGGGAGGCAAACTTAAATTTTATCAAATTGAATTTTTCCATTTTTGAGGATATATAAATCGCAGTATGTTGTTGTTGATGTTATTTGAAAAAATTAATGTAAAATAATAGAGATTATTTGAATTTTTTTTAATACTTATTCGAATAGATCTATACTGTTTTATACTAATTCACGCGATCGAGGCAAGCGCAATCTGCTCACAGCGCTGGAACATTTGAATTTGGCGCGCACGCGCACTGCCGGAGTATGGAGTACTCGAGGTCTTGGAAAATCTCGACAAGAACAACATGTCAGACCGAAGTTACGTTGTGTATTGATAGCCCAATCGGAATTCACTCGAAAGTTAATGGCGTTGCTTATCAAGTTGTTTAGGTAATCCACAGACCCGCCGGGGAATCCCTTGTCGTGTCGCTGGTACCAACTTTTATAAAAAAAATTCTTTCAAATTTTAATCCCAAAGATTGATCCGTTATTGTACTACTCCAATGTAACATAGAATAAATTCACCTGGACGGGACATCGGAGGATGTCCGATAAATTAGTGGAGGCAATAAGTTTGTCGGCATCAGCTTCCAATCCGAAGGAGATGACAACGCCATACGTGGTCGGGTGTATTCTCCACGTGCCATCCGGCTGTGACCGTAAAATGGCGGCTTTCAGGTCTAAATGTGGCAAATTGACATTTGGAGTCGGGATATTGTGAATCTGGGCAATGTACAGCGAGCAGCCAGACGCATTCCCATCAACTGCCATACTTATGTTGGCATTGATAAATTAACATGCATTCTAGATGAATAACATGTGGGAAAATTGTTTGGAAAACGAAAAATATGTTTCCAAATTTTATGTTTGACGGTGGTAAATTCTTCTTGCGGCAAACTTCAGGGTCTTTGAAGTTTCGTTTGTCAATATTCGTTCCTTACTTGTTCGTTATTATATCATGTCAGTATCATCCGAGTCAGATAAGTTTTTAACCGAACACTCGTTCTTGTCACTTGATAAAGCCCAATTTGACCGAGCAGAGCGAGGTTAGAATCGCGATTTATCGCGCGCAATGTTGAAAAAGTTTATAATGCTAAATAAAGTTTTCTCATATCATCGAACCAGATAGTTTCTTTCGGCGATGCTACTGTATGCTTAGCAATGTAGTAAATGCCGGATATAATCCGTGTATTTACAAATTGGATAACATATGACAGAGGAAAGAGTGGAAGGCTTGTGGAAATGTAAAGCAAAGCAACAACTTTTGTAACATTAAGGAAAATAAATGGAATTGAATTTGAATACAAATTGGACATTCTCCTGTTTATGGAACAAAAACAAACACTATTGTGCAAGTAGGATGTTTCTTATAGCTATTAACAATTACATATATTCAGTGGAGACATACCATGAATATTGTTTACTGGGACGACATAAATCACAAATACTATCACAACCGGATGAAACTAGACGGGAAAATACATTGAAGACATTTTATTGATGATAAATTCCATTGAGTTCCGTTTTGTTACTTGGATGATATGATCCAGATTAATGAACGGGATGTGACCTTCCACGGGCCAAAATTCCCCAATATTCGTATTCCCCCGTATTTGTTGTTTGAGCGTGCCTTCAGACAGAGCCCTGCGGACACCCATCCATATGCGGTTCGGGCAGACTTCCACCATTTAGACCATCGTATTTCTAAACACAGAGTGAACCTCCACAAACTGCTACAGTCCGGGCGCCTATGGCGAGCCCCCCCCCCCCCCCCCCCCCCGCTGCCGCTAGGTTCCCGCCCGGCCGTGTGGGATCATTTTATGGGTAGCGTCGATAGCACACACGGAACCTAGAAGACGTGTTCAACAGCAATTTCCCGTTAACAGATATATTTGCCGTGACTTTATTTGATATTGGATATATTGTCTTGAGGAATTTTTGCCATTGGACATTTGCAATTGAATGCTTTTACTTGAAGATATATTCTACAGTGGCTACACTACCTATGAGAACTATGGTAAACTTTACTATAACTATATTCCTATCTTGTCTTTACCGTGATAATACGGTAAATTTAGGTATATCGCGTGCGGATGGAGACTTTCTATATTTTACCGGATATTCAAACCGGATGTGCTACCCGCCATTTAAATAGTTTGCGCAGTTGCGCGCTTTTCCATGCGCGCGCTAGTGACGAGTGACCGCTCCGCAGTGTTGACAAACACTCGAAATTTATAATATATTTTTTCTGCAAATGTCTACTGTAGTTATTCCCTAGTGCTCTCTATCGCTAAATTATCTTAAAAACTGAAAATCGAATTATTGCAGGAAAAATCAAATTAATCAACAATCTCCAAAAAGTCGCGCGTAAACCTTACCTGCGCTCCTAACCACAAAATCTATTTTTCAGTACAATAATTTAGGGTTTAAATATCTATTAAATAATTTAACAACAATGACAGCCAATAAAAGCACCCGAGATTCACTGCTGTCACTCGTTGATGACATTGAATTAATAGCAAAGTAAGTTTCACTGTTATAGCATATATATGCTACCATGTATATGTATCATTTGACAGTTCACAATTCGCCGGTTTTGGAAAACAAATCTGGCTTCCCAAATTATTGCATAGAATTATATAATAATAATAATAATAATAATAATAATAATAATAATAATACCATAATATAAATGTATAAGATGTGCCTTGAATTTTTCGTCTTTTTTAAAATGCGTAATATTGTCCCTCATACTTTCAGAGAAATGATTGAAAATACAATAGCCCAGAAGCACGCTAAGCTCTCTACATCGGAGCACGCCCAGCTCACAGAATTGCTCGTAAGTAAAGATCAGGAGTTGAAGACAATGTTGAAACAAGCAGCGGATCAGGCGCAAATTAACGTCAAAATGGATAGTCTAAAAGCGGAAGTTGAGCGCCAGGATCAGGACATTCAGCAACTTCAGCGGCAATTGAAGGAGGCCGAGCAGATACTTGCCACAGCTATATATCAAGCAAAACAGAAGCTTCAGTCAATTGCGCGCGCTAATAAACGTCCTGTGCCCTCCGAAGAGTTGATCAAATTTGCGCATAGAATTAGCGCTGCCAATGCTGTCTGCGCACCACTCACGTGGCAACAAGGAGATCCCAGAAGACCCTATCCAACAGGTATATATGTCATACATATCTCAGCGTGTTGGTATACCTTGACATTTTTTTAAGACCTCAACATGAGTGAAAAATTTATAGAAATTTTCCGAAATTTCGAGACATATTGCAACTTTTTCTCACTTACGTGTACTAAAAAAAATTTATATCCGGCCTCTAAATGTGGTATTGTGAAGCATTGATTTTGATGAAATCTTGGGGTGCTCAAGAATCACTTCAAGTAACTTGTTTTGAGAATTATAATCAATTTCGTTCATCTTCAGATATTGAAATGAGATTGGGCTACTTGGGCAGACTGAGCGATCTCCCGCTGAACGGACAGCCTCTAGGCTCCCACCCAGGGCTCACATCGGATCTCCACAGAACTGGCCACTCTGCAGGTGAGAGATTAAACTCTAAAAGTTGTCTAAAAACCCTAAAAAAGGTTTATCAACTTGAATAAAATTCCACTACTTACTGCATTCATACTTATAAAATATCTCCAATTGTATTCTTCGTTTTGGAAATTCACAGATTTTGACGTACTTTGTATATATCTGAAATTTTTGGAACTTTCGAAACAATTTTTTTTCAAACAACAAAAATCTGAATTTATAAAAAAAAAAACAGATTTAATTAGACGAAGGCCGTTATTTTTCATTTTTATTTTTTGGTCATTTTGTGGTGAATTCTCGGCTTTTACTTTTGTCTTTATCGCAAGAACGACCTCCTCAATGGCCCCAGGGCCTTCAGCCAGGTACGAATATTTACGGAAAAAGTAGTTGTGAAAGTGCAGAAAAGTGAAAGGGGAGAAAACAAAAAAGCAAATATAGATTTTTTACGAACATGTCATATATTTATAAAATCATTACAAAAAATTCCAGAACCACCAGCCTCATCAGCCAATCAATTTGCCTGGCATCCCTCTGGTGAGATCCACATGTCGATGGGTGGACAGGGAAGTGTCGCCATGAACACTCACAAACAAGAAAATGAAGACGTCGAAGTTATGTCAACAGATTCATCCAGCAGCTCCTCTAGTGATTCCCAATAAAATTCCAGCCCTGGTAGAAAATAATTTTGTATTGAATATGTTCCTCTTACCCTTAAGAATTCTCTACACATTTGAAATCAATTTTTCACTTTTTAAAAAAATATTTTTTTGTGACTGATCAATCGAACGAAGTGAGCAAAAAGATGTTCTTTAACTTTAGAAAATTATTTCCAACATGTCGATACTGAGTGGTACCTATGGACACCACCCAAAAAGCTCCCATATAGAGCATATATATCCTCAAATACAATTCATTCTATTCCATAACGAATCAATGGCATCATTCAGAGTCTATGAATTCTATCGCCATCTCAAATACTTTTTCAGTGGGAATTGAATGTGAGACGCATTAAAAATTTCCCCCACTTCATATGAAATGAAATAATTGGTAAAATATTGGAAATATTGATTTAGCGCAGGTCGCTTACAAGCCCTCCAGCCCTCCCGGAAATTATTATTCTTTCTTCATTGGTTACCAAAAACTCTAATTTTTCCTTGAGCATTAAAAAAAATAATTTATCTTCTTTTAACAACATTAGTCTCTGAATAAAAAAATGATTTTTCATTTCAAAATTCGTTTCCACTTTGCATTCAACATGATCAATCAGGACCATCAAAATGAATAATCAATTGGATTTTTTTGGTGAATTCATTTGACGTTATATTTTCCGAAAAATTGACACGATCAAAAATTTATCTATCGAGAAAAAAAACAATCAGATTAGGTTATGAATATTCAAAAAATGGCACTGAAAAAAAATGTTGTAATGATGGTCTCTATAGATACGACATACCTTGATGAAGCCCTCAAATCAATTGAGAATGATTCTTGGCAAAAACGAATGGAGCATTTTTTCGGGAAAACATCTTTGCGAATTTCCCTGCAATTAATTAATTGAATTGTATGAATGACAATTTTATACGTGATATAAAAAAGCATTAAAGATTTTTGGATAATTACCACTTTTTCATCAGCTTTGAATTTACTCTGTTGAAAACTAATGTTCCCATCTACGATGTCCAGTCCAAAATGTCTGCAATGATGGAAGAGATGCTCTCGGCTTTGGAAGAGTAACATTTTCCTAAGATCATCGGCGAAATAGGTGAGGAGAGTGCTGTTGTATGCAGAACTCATTACTTGTAAAGTATCGCTGGAAAAATGAGCAGAGTGTGAGTGTGGTCCTTGATGGATTGCAACAATAATTTCGTGGAAGAAAATTCACACACACATCAAGAACACATTACACGAAGAATTTTTATCTCGAGTGTTCCCAATTTTTGAAATTCTCCAAAAAATTAGAAGAATTGAAATAAATTTTAGTATAATAAATTTTTGATAGATTGAAATATCAAATTTTCTAAAAATTTTGACAATGAAAAAAAGTTACGAAATTTTTAAAACATTAAATTTGGTCGGAAAGAAAGAAACAAATTTTTTTTTCAATTTGGAGCTTCAGTAGAGGATCCGTTTGAAATTACCGTCGTATGCTAGGCAAATTTTCCATTGCTGCCATTGCCAAAAGAGGTGGTAATTGCACTATTGTCCGACACACTTGGACATAATTTTTGAGGTACCATGCCAAGGACATTCTCAATGCCAATTTCATCCTGGGGAAATTCCTGCGGACAAAAACAGTTGATTTAATTGGCCATGAACAGTTCACGATAAAATTTGAGATAAGATTAAAAAATATCAAGGTAATATTGTGTCGGGTGGATCCCATCCATTTATCAAAATCATGGATTATTCATTTTATAAAATCTCTACATAGACAGCAGTTTTCTTTTGTGTTTTAGGTTGTATGTTCTCAATGTCCAATTTTTTTCTTTTCAGTAATCAGATTGTTCGGTCGAAATTAATTCTAATCAATTATCAATCGAAATTTATTTTAATTGTACTGCGGTACCAAATCGATTGCACTAATTTCTCTCTGTGGACAAAAAAAATCAGATCCATCTCGTTTAAGAAAATTTTTGAAATCGATTTTTAAAAAATCCTTGATTTTAAGGATATTCAACAAGTATAGTCAAAACAAAAGTTTATGACCCTTTCTATAATTCGTTATATTTATCGCCAATAATTTTCAATTAATATTTCAATGCGTTAATTAGTTGAAGTGATAGCCATAGAAAATTATTATATTGTATTTGATTTTGCGAATCAATATTATATTGTTTAAACAAATTAATGAAAAAACAATTTTAGTCAATCGCCATGAAATTTTTACCATCGTTTTATATCTGCTTCAATAGTAAATTTTCAAAATTTCAACAAACTTTTATATTTTGAACTGTATTTACAAATTTTTATTTTTCCCATAAGAGGCCGTGTTAATTGAGAAGTTTGATAATTAATAACTACAAAACGGTGTTGTGAATCAATCTCAAATTTCATACAGGCATCTGTTACCGCTTCGAAAACATTATGTCAAAATTTCAAGCAATTCTTATATCTTCGCCAATATAGGAATATCTTCAAAATTATTTGTACCGATAGTGTAGGGGGAGCTCCAACGCCCTCTCGATCGCTGCACGATCTCCCAGGTACAGGAGAATGTACACCATTTCGATCTGGGCTCTGTTGCTGCAAAATCGACTCCCTGGCTGTGAATCTCTATCTTCATATTTCACGAGGAGCTCCTTGATACACTCTAACACGTGCTGATTATTGAATTTTGGCACGAATTCCTGAAGACTTCTTTCGCAAAGCCTAAACAGTTATTAGCTTCGTAATTATGTGCGATTATGATTGTATTGAAGTTGTTTGATTATGAAACCATTCCATCAATCATTTCATTCTACTAACTATCCATATTATTCGATTTTTTTTCGAATCTATAAAATCTCAAAGATTTTTTTTTCAATATTAAAAATTTACAAAAATTTTTAATGTGAAGATTTTCAAATTCTCACCTTTTGTTAAACGTTAGCATTTTTCAATTTATTTAAAAATTGCAAATTTTTTAAAATTACAACCCCATATTATTTGATTCGTTTTGAGTCTATAAACTTGAACATATATATTTTTTTTTATATTAAAAATTTTCAAAATTTCCAAATGGAAGAATGTCCAAATTTTCAAATTTTATAATTTGGAAAATTTTTGAATGTAAAAATTTCCAAATTATCAAATTTTATAATTTCCAAATTTTGTTAAACTTTACCATTTTGAAAATATTTGCGCAAAAGCTTTGAGATTACAAATTTTTGCATACACATGTATTTTCAGAATGCCAAAAATTTTGGGTATTTGCTAAATTTTTAAATGCAAGTTTTCGGAATTTGATGAATTTTGGGAATGAGAGAGCATAAACCAAAGTGAAGAGAGATAGAACATTTAGCTGAGCATTAGATCAATTGAATTTCCGGGAAAATCGAGGTAGCTTTATGAAGTGTCAACCTTTGTGCAGAGTAAACATGGAACCTGACGATTGGTTCTAGAATCTTGATTGCCGTGACGACATCCAGTCTCTGGACAGTCAAATCCTGCCGGATTGCCCTCAAACGATCGAATATGAAGTTGTAAATGCGGGCCCAATCGACATCCGAACGAGTGGAAATTCTGAACAGAAATTATAATTATTAGGTTCTTATGATTTAATTGTTTTTCCATTTTCTCAACTAACATGGTTTACTTTATTTTTTACACCTATTTTACATATTCCCCTACTCATTAACTTCGATTTTCCATAACTTTACACTTCAAAGTCTTGACCAAAATAGCGAAAAAAACAGAAAGAGTGACAAAAATTCCAAAATCCAGTGTTGCAAATAAAAACAGTGACAGTAATTAAAAAATTGAAAAAATACACACGCTATGTTTTTCAATGTACCCATTGAATTTAACCACGGCACTTTATAACTTCACGTTCTACACAGTGTTGTCTTGGAAAATTGTTAAAAATTATTTCAAATTTTGACTTCTTTAACAATTTTCCAACTTTCAAAATTAGTAAAATTCTTTGGAATTTTTTGAAAATTCTGATGCTCTTCGGAAATTGCTAAATACATTTGATTTATTGAAATTTTCTGGGAATTTGTAAAAATTTGTAAATTTGTATTTTTTTTTTTTTTTTTTCATTTATATATATTTTGGGCATTCAACATGATAGAAGCATAACTTTGAGCTCCAAGATGACATTATTCAAATTTTTGAGAATTTAAGAATATTCGAAAATATTCTACAACTGTCAAAGAATTTCTAGACATCTGAAGCACTGACATTTTGAATATCTTTGGTCAATGAGATCTGTTGAATTATTCGAATTCTGGAAGTTTCAAAATTCTCAGTTTGTATGTTGAAATTCTTAAATGCTTCAAAAGCTGCTCAATATTGAAATTTCCTTATTTATTTGTCTATATACGCCAATCGGCTTTATACACAGAAAATGAGAATGTAAGTATGTACAATTATCAACAAAAATAATAAAAATAAAAATAATAACCAGACATAAAGATAGGAACCAGTTTGGTATAAAAAATAAAAGAAAAAACAAACAACAAAGAACCATTGGAGTTATTGGGAACATTCAAAGAAATTGGAAAAACTGGAGAAGACAGAAAAAAGTCAAAATAATTCCATTGCATAATAACAATAACATTTAAAAAATGTAAAAAAAATCAACGAAATTGGGGAAATTATCAAAGTTTTGAGCAAATTGAAGAGCGCTGAAAAAGTTGAGAAATTTAGAAACTTTGAGAGATGTGGAAAATTTAGAAAATTGGTAATAAAAAGCAAAAATTGAAATTTGAAAATACCCATATTTGAGACTTCTAAAAATTCGAAACTTCGCGCGTCGAAAATTCGTCATTGTCTCAATCCGAAATTTCCCAACTTTTAAATTTATTCGACAATTTCTTTGATAGCTCAGTGGAGCTTAGTTGATAGGAATTCCACCACTGAATAGGGATTATATCACATACTGAGTAAATAAATACTGAATAGTTGAAAGGAGAGTTGGTCCAGGTCTCAATTGGTTCACGTAGTGAATCAGGGATTTTCCGGGAACTGATCTGCTGTAGCATTTTATTGTCCTCTGGGGATCAGCCTTGGGTCTTCTTTGGCGCTCCTCGTCGTCGGCAATTTCGAATGCATGTAGCAGTCCTTCTTTCTCGCGACTAGATTCGGAACAGTAAACAATAATGTACTTCCGAGTTTTTCCAAAGAAAATTTCACATAGCAGTATTATTGAATGCATATTCTTTCATATTTAACTGATTAATCAATTGTAATTGCAACTTTCAATGCTTTAGTTCGGTAGTGCAATTAAAACAGCAATTTGAAAGTATCAAAATAATGTTCCAGTGAAACAGGTTCTAAGTATAGAACAACTCATATAGTTCAAATTTGGAATGAAAATAGTAATTTATTAACAATTTTTTTTCATTAATCATTTTTTTTTCTTTTTTAATTAAATACCTACAAACGTCGTTCAGCTTCAGGGCACATTAGCAAACAAGTCCCCACGATAGAGTCTCCCATTTCTGCAACTTTTTTTGTTAATTTTCTAACAGTTGATAGTTATTGATCGGCCATAGTATTTAGGCATCCCCATGCGCCTTCGAACACGTGTGTTTGGCATGAAAACTGTCGGACTTGTTTTCGATTCCGTTGTCTTCTTCTTCAACTTTTATGGCACTGACTATATTGTGCAGGTCGGTTATGAAAGCTTTTCGCTCGTCAACTCTCGGACACATTGTCGGAGGTTACCGGAAAGTACCGAACATTGTCGAATGTTGGTGACAATTTAAATTCTTATATGCATATTCACAAAAACGCAAGGTCACAGCGTGTGTGTGTGTGTGTTAAATTCGGTAAAATTTTGGACCGCATTCCGAGATATTTTAAAGTTGCAATGCTCCAACAAAACGCAAACAATTTGAAACATTGAAAATTTACATTTTAATCAATTGACGGGACCTTTCGGCAGAAACAGAAATATTTACACATGTCAGCAATTTTAAACATCTTGAAACTTCCGGACATTTTAGCAGTCTCAAACGTTTTAAAGATCGTTAGGAAGAACCGATAATCGAACAGTTCTGAACATTTTACAAATTATAAACAATTAAAAAATGTGCTAATACAAAAAAAAATTTAACTACCCAAACAAAAAATTATATTTAAAAATTTTATTTACACATTTGCGCATGCGCATCAGCACAGGCGTAACATTCATTCGCAAAATTTTCGCCTATCTCTAACCGTTATAAGGACATCATTAAAGACCGGTTAAGAATATTAGAAGAACGTTTTAAACAGTTGAAATTTTTAATGATAGTAGGAAATTCTCTTTTAGGGTTATGCATTTCTCTCTGATGTGGACAACAGAATTATAATCTCTGACAGAATGCAGCTAATTTTCAAAGAACCGTGAGTGCTCGTTTATAAAAAATGTCTCAACATGATCTCAAAGAAGATTAAATTTTCAAAATTTCTGACACTAATCATTTTTTGCTAAGTTGAAGAATGCAGAAACTCTTCAAGTTTCAAAACCTTAGATTTTTTCAAAAAATTTCAACTTGTTTCTGCTAATTTCATGAATACACAAAAAATTTTTTTACAAAAAAAAAATTGAAGATTTAAACACTCCTGACGGTAATGACTAACACATACATGGTTACACACACGCAATATTAGTGTAGGTTCGCATGTGCGATCATATGTTCGTCAAGTCACGAGGCTCGCACTGCTGCTCCAGTATGTTCCCGTACATTGCCGAACGTGCCCGACCATCGCCGAAGATTGAATTTCTGAAAGCAATTGCCGTGGCCAACACTTCAACACTGCTATACATTCGCATGTGTTCCATATGTGTGTTCAGTTACAATCCATGATTCACTTGCTCCAACGATACTTGAATTGAAACATTCGAACAGTTCCAAACAGTTCTAAGTCGGCGAACGTAACTGCCGACCCGCCCGTCAAAATGGCGGAGTTAATTGCAATTCCTTTGAAAAAACCATCAGACGTTGATGTTGTGAAGCCTTTGACAAATGTCATTAAATCAACCTACAATTCCGAGACCAATCAAAAGGACTATGGCGAAGCTATCAATGAATTCAGCAAATTGCGCAATAATGCCCTATGGCGAGCATTTGAAAAATACGAGAGCTCACTGGAGGTTATTTATAAGTATGGATGACTCATTTTATTAATTATTGCAATCGGAATTTTAGATGTCACGTGACCCGTGACAGGGACAATTTTATGTACCTTGTTATTTGTTTGAAATTATCCAAAAATGACGTTTACAACAAAATGTCACAGGGAGATTTTGTACAGAATTCAAATTATCACAAACAAGTGTTTGAATTATTTTTTTTTTATCTTTTTGTTAAATCAATTATTTTCGAAATCTGGAAAAGTCATCAATTTCGATCATAATAGGAGTAAATTAATTTAACGTGAAAATTTTTGTGTTATGGTCAATAACTTTGGAATTTGAAATTTTTGGGAAAAATTAAGGAACCAATTTATATGCACAAAGGTAAAAAATTTTTGAACTGAATATTGATCAAATTGTTTTAGCTACTACGACCAACTCTGCTCCCTGGAAGGGAAGATTCCAGCCCATGAACTTCAAATTCCGTTCAAGTGGAAGGACGCCTTTGATCGTACGATATTTGGCGGGAAATTGAGCCTGAGTAAGTGTTTTTTAAATAGTGTAATCATGATGCATGTATATCTGTCATGTAAAATTTTGTTAAATATTTTTGTTTCTTCGTGTTACCAGCCATCAGTACAATTTCGTATGAAAAAATGTGTGTCCTTTTCAACATCGCCGCATTGCAGAGCTCGGTCGCAGCTAGTCAATCGATGGAGACCGATGAAGGCCTTAAATTATCGGCAAAATTATTCCAAGTATGTGGGAACATTCACTCCATTCACTCGACATGAATTAGGTTTCCATATTTTTATAACATTGCCTTTCTCTCTGGCCACTCAGTTTAAGGATGAGCAATAAAAGCTTTAAAGAACTTCTCTGACCGAAAATAAAAACTTCAAGGCATCTCCAATGAGATTTCAAACAAAATGAAATAAAAAGAACAACATACTTTTTACAAGGGAACGATTGAAGTCTTAAAATAAACAGAGTTATATAAATGTATTTGACAACTTCATTCCTAACTCAAATTTATTCATAATTTTGGTTCTCAGATGTAATCGTCAAACTGCAAACTAGAGACGTTTTGTAATCATTTTTTCTTTCATACCCAGTCGTTTGAGACCTTAAGAGTTCAAAACAAAAATAAAAAAAAATTGGGGTGAAGTTTTGTTTTTTTTTTATCTCTGTATCTAAAATTTGGAATCAAATTTTTTTTTAGCAAGCAGCTGGGATTTTCAATTACCTGAAAGGCCATGTCCTCCTCTCGATTCAGCAAGAGCCAACCCCGGACATGACACCAGATACCCTAAGTGCTCTTTCTTCGTTAATGCTCGCCCAAGCCCAAGAGATCTTCGTGCACAAAGCTATTCACGACTCCATGAAAGAAGCTGTTATTGCCAAGCTCGCTTCACAAGCTGAGGAGATGTACACTGATACGTCTAAGCTATTCCAGAAGGACATGTTTCGCTCATTTTGGGATAAGGTGAGACAGAATTAGGAAATGCAAATTATTTACCAATGTTACAACATAAAAATCAAAAGAGATAAATTTCCAAAATATCCAAAATAATCTTTGATTTCATTTTAAAATGATTTTTAAATCATTAATATTTTGAGATTGAACACAGAATTTTTACAATGGACTACACCAATATTTTACAAAAATTACACAATATTGGTTGTGATGAAGAGTTAAAGTAATAATTTTGATCGTTATTTTTTAAACCTATCAATCCATTTTTACAATTGTTCATCTCGTTTATGATTTTTTTTTATAAATTTTTATATCCATTTCTATTTTTTCGAAAATGTCCTCTGCTCGATGAGAAAAAATATTGGGCAGAAAAATTTTCTTTTCTTTTCCAATTGCTGAATATTGAAAACCAAACGTCGAAAGTTAACGCAAGTCTTGTGACATAAATTTGTGGTTTGAAATTTCCGAATTTTCTATTATTTATTGCGAACTTAACATATTTTTGTGATACGAAGGATTGGGTGCCCCTGATCACTGGCAAGCAGTCTGCCTATCGGGCTATGGCCGAGTACTTCCAGTCCACCGTATGCAAGACCAAGAAGTCAATTGGTGAAGAAATATCCCGTCTGGAGCATTCTGTGGAGCAATTCAAAATCGCTGCACAGCGCGCTAATAGACCGACGATGTTTGAGGAGTACTCAGGACGCGCCCAGCGTCGGCTAACCGAAGTTAAGAAGGACAACGACTTCATCTACCATGAGAGAATTCCCAACATCAAGAGTGTGGAGCCCATTGGGAAAGCTAGTGTGGCCAAACTACTTCCCATCACTCATCCCATGTCCTCCAGTTTCAAGGTAGGTTGTCTGTAATTTAGTCATTGAAACCAATAGAACTCCTCTATAGCCCAACTTATAGAACGGTTATAAATTTTTTTAAAAATGGACAAAAAAACTCGAGTTTCTTGGAATATTTTTCAATTTATTTGAAAAATTTGTAAATACATTTTTGGGAGAAAACATGAAAATCCACTCACAATTTTTGAGATTTTTGTCTTCTGATTTACATATTGACGATGAAGGCAATCACGATTGCAATCGGTTTTATGAGACACTTGGAATTACGAGATGATTGACTCACTTTGAGTCTACTCCTACATTGCAATTTATCAGATAATTGAGCTTGTTTGAGTGTAATATATATTGAAGTTTAGGAGATTTGCACATATCACTATGCTGAACAAGATTTCATTTTCAAGGCCATTTTCTTGGTTTAGAATTTTTTTTTCTTCATGCCTGTTAAATTTTTTTTTATTCAGGGATTTCCCATGAGTTTTTTTTTCATGCTTTTTTCAAAATCTCTTTTTGTTATATGAATCTTTCCAAATGTTTTCTGGGCCTGTCTTGTTTTCATCGCCATCAATCACCCCGAAATGTGTTCAACATGAGTATAATTATTATTGTTTTTCAAGGATA
The DNA here is from genome assembly GCA_026005395.1 of Asobara japonica. Taxonomy (NCBI): domain Eukaryota; kingdom Metazoa; phylum Arthropoda; class Insecta; order Hymenoptera; family Braconidae; genus Asobara; species Asobara japonica. The sequence goes on along the minus strand of BQMI01000151.1, from coordinate 1,347,002 downwards.
TCTTTGAGGAACTTCTGCCTGTCGGTGTCCACCAAGCTATGTCCTCTTATGAAATCCGAAGGAATGATCTCGTCAATGGTGAAATATCAAAATTGAGGGAAATGACCCAGGTGCTGAATACAGTGCTTGCATCATTGAATCTTCCAGCAGCTATCGAGGACACCAGTGGAACTGAAGTTCCCCAGTCACTCCTGGAGAAGGCTAATTATGTTAGGTCAGCTGGTGGAATCAGTGCTCTGGAAACGGCTATGACCGAACTTCCAGATCTTCTCCAGAGGAACAAGGACATACTGGATGAGACCGAGAAAATGCTGAGGGAGGAGAGCGACTCGGATAATCAGCTTAGAGAACGATTTAAGGAAAAGTGGACGAGAACATCCAGTGACAAATTGACAGCGCAATTCACGATCAATGCCCAGAAGTATAGGGCGATTATTGATAATGCGGTAGGTTGTTAGTGCAGGCATGTATGATTTCAGTGATGAAATATTTGAAATCTGTGGTGTTACATTATAGTAAGTGTATTGAAAACTTGTAACACCGTATTGGAAGTTTTGAATACAGTAATATAAATGAAACTAGTGGTGTGTGCATATGTGTGTCCCACTCGGGGCGCAAACAAAACTTCCCGATTTGGTTTTTCAGCACAACCTACTAAATTTATTCTTCTCCAATATACTATGGTTAATCAGTGTGACCCTTGTTATTATCATAACGAAAACATGCCTATTTGAGAATTCCAAACTGACTCATTTATGAAGCAGATAATTATGAATACTTGAGTAGACGCATGGTCAGCATGAGGATGAGACTTATGCGTGTTACTTGAGTGAAAGTGAGACGCCAATAAGGATGCGGCTGCAAAACAAAAACTTTAATATTTTACCCAGTGGAACAGTATAAACAATTGCAGTTGCTAATAACATTGCATATACTGCACAAATGCCATCCAAAATGTGATCCGCTCGATTTTGCATGAAAACGCTTCGATTGGGACCGTCATGACAACGCTGGGTCCATTCGTTCACTTATTACATACATAATTGTGGAGACTGCTATACCTCCTTAATTATGCAAATTATCGAAAAAAGGCATTCTAGATAAAATACGTATTTTTATATGGCAAACAACTTTTTTTATATGAATTTTGCGCTAACTCTAATAGTTAAAACATAAACGAAAAATTTTGCCACATACGGACGAACACACACACTCACACACACACATACAGATACTTCTCTGAAATCACTTCAAGATGATGCAAAACGTCGAGAAACGTGAAAATTTCATCGATCTGGCACTTTTCATTTTCGGGGTCATTACAATGACGTCCCTAGATCGAGAAGTTAATTAAAGCGCAGTGATGAAATATTTGAAATATGTGGTGTTATATTTTCATCCGTTATATTTTCGCATTGGTGTTGAAAAATTTGAATACCTGCAAGAGTTTAATGCGGGTGTTGAGAATCCACATTTTTAACAGTGTAACATTATTGATTACCAGGTGAGCGCTGACACCGCTGTTCGCCAGAAATTTGAAAGCCACAGAGAGGGCATGGAGATGTTGAGTCTCGGTGAGAGTGAGTTAGCTTCTGCAGTGCCTTCAGGAAATGCGGTGAGGGAGAGCTCAGCAGTTAGACAGCTGCAAAAACTTATGGAGGATGTGGACACTCTCAAGGCCGAGAGAGATGTCATTGAGAGCGAGCTAAAATCTGCAACTGCTGATATGAAAGCCGTCTTCCTGGACGCTCTGGCCAAGGATGGTGCAATAGACGAGCCTAACCTATCAGTGGAGAGCATCGGCAAGACCTATGGTAAGATTATCTCTCCTCAACAAATTCAAATTTCAATATACAAAAGATTTTTTATTCTGTTTCCATCTCACGATTTTCTACAAATGAAATTATCGGATTGTGGTAACTGAAGTAAGAAACGAAAACTTTTGATTAACACACACACCAAATTATTCCAGACATAAATTATGATATAGAAAATAACGCTCGGCACATATATAACGTATACATTAACACAGCAGACTGGAACACAACTGGATTTTTACCGTGGATAGAAAATGCGCATAACGCCATCTTACGCCCTGCGTTAAATTATGACAAACGCGTCATTATCGACGTTCCCATGCAACACGTTGTAAATGGGTCTAGATGTGCGTGAATGCTCTATTCTTCTCTCTCTCGTGTTCCCCTCCCCGTACCTCGCATACCGTCTCTACATCCTTGTGAGTAAAGCACTTCATATATGGCGCTTCCCCCTCCCCAATGGTGTCGGTTTTTGTAACATAGGGACTCGCGTGTATTCTATTCACACCCAAAGGCGCCTATAGAAGTTTCACTTCAAAACTTTTAAGAAGTTGAAAATCGAAATTTAGGACATTTCAGTGATCACATGCTTAGTGTGTTCTTTTGGTTCCCTCCAGGTGCGTTTAGCAGCCAGATTCGAGATAGCGCCGGGAGGCAGGAGGACCTGGTCTCAAGGATTCAGTCAGCCCATGGTGAATTCACTCGGGAGCAGAGTGGAAGTGGTGGAAATAGGGAAGCAATGCTGAGAAAATTGGCATCAGCTTATGACGCCTTCAAGGAGCTGAAGAATAATCTTCACGAGGGAGCTAAATTTTACAATGATTTGACACAACTGTTGGTGGTATTCCAAAATAAAATATCCGATTTTTGCTTTGCAAGAAAAACGGAGAAAGATGAATTGATGAAGGACCTCACAACTGGATTGAGTTATAGTGGACCAGCAGTGACACCGAGCATTCCAACTCATCATTCGAGTGGTGAGGGCGCACCTCAGGGACTGCCCTATCCCACTCAATTTCAGGGAATGCCACTTCCCTATGGAGCAACACCTGCTGCCCCCTATCCCACATATGTGCAGCCTCCTATGCCCAACACCTATAATCCGTATGCTACCATGCCATACCCAACGCAAAGTGAGTATAGAAAGTTTTTTTGAAATTTACCAATCCTCCTGAATTAGTCTGCCACTGCCATATGAGTTTACTCGCATGGTGAGCGGCGCGCCGCCATCTATATTCTTCGATTAACCAGTTTCTTTTTTTTTGCAAAATATAGCTTCAGCTATCAGTCCATCAGATTTTTTTTTACAACAAAATATTCCGTGCAATATTTTTTTTATTTTTTTTTTTAACGTGAGCTGCAGTTTTGGTGAACAAAAAAAATTATTTCGTACGTTAAACATTATAATTTTTCATGGCAATTTAATTTGATACTCCATGAGAGACACACAAATTTCGTTCACAAATTTCATCACGTTATTTCTGCTACTTTATCTAAACATCTTTAATGGTCCTCTTTCAGTGGAACTGTGACAATTAGCAAAGTACAATGGGCCATAAATGTTGTGACGTCATGCTGTGATTTTCGGGCGTCACATACGCCTCCTAACAGCATGACGTCTTAATATTTAGGGCCTATTTTGGGGCGTCTAATTATCATTGTTACTCGGTGAAAACATCATTAATAAATTCTTCGAATTAGTACGAAATGCAACAGAAACTATTTATTTCCCATTTTCCACTGCTCAAAAAATTATTCAATTATGACAAATCTCATTAATGAATTTCTTGAAAGTATTATGATTATTGTACAAGTGAGATTTTAGTTTGTAAATGCCAAGTAAATTACAGACTGTCAGGTGTTGCATGGAAAAGCTTAATGACTGAATGCCATTAGACAATTGGTAATTTACGAATTTTAACATTCATTCTAAAATTCATTCAACTTCACTTACAAGGTGATATAAATTAGAAATATTTTCAGCATTTTAGTTCATTAAAATTTGCTTGATTGAGGAGCGGATAATTGTGACGAGATATGTTTCCCATTTTTAAATACTGATAACAGATTGTTTTACTCATGATTTATTGGATTTTTTTTAAAAGTTTTGTGGGGGATTGCGAGTATCGATGATATATTAATATCAATATTAATTCATTAATTTCTTCCCACATTCATTTTTATTATTATACCATTGTGTTGCCATATTTTTTTTTTAATTTTCAAAATTAAAAATATTTAATTGATTAATAATAAAATGAAAAAATAATTTGTTCATAACGAGTGAATTATTTAATCAATCGAAATTTAACTTGCACCACTCGATAGAAGAATGTATGGTGGTCGAATATAAGATTGTGGAATTTGCAGGCGACTTTTGTTTATGAATAAAAAATACAAAAAATGATGTTGAATAATTGAGTATTTTATTAATATTAGTAACATATGACAGAGGAAAGAGTGGAAGGCTTGTGGAAATGTAAAGCAAAGCAACAACTTTTGTAACATTAAGGAAAATAAATTGAATTGAATTGAATACAAAAAATTGAATTAAAAAAAAAATACTGGGCAAATTTACAGTGAATGTCATTGACACTGCCAATAATTTTTGCAAATGCCGATACATGTTTTAGGGATATGGGGAAATAATTTTTTGATGTTGACGTCAAGGGTCGAGCACGTGCGGGGTTAAGGCTGTATTGGCAATTTTTAAATACCCACTGGATTTTTATTGGTATCTATAGTATAAAACTTGGAATAACCAAGCGTGATAAATTTGTGAGATAATTTTGAGAGGAGAAAATGATATCGGTGGTGTCAATGACTTTGTTATCAAATTATTGAGGAAAGTACACACTGGGAATATCAAAGACCATTATTTAAAAAAAAAAGGGATTAACGGGTACTTCATGCAATGGAAAAATTACACACTTTCATGCAATCTTTTTGTAAGTTTTTGGGGGCCGGCTATAGTGTTATCAACGTTTGTTTTTTCCAGTTTTTAATGACACGTGTTGTGTGGAAATTTTCACGGACATATTTATAAACTTTTGGTAATAACAACAGTTGCATAATCAATATCAAACTCATTGGACTTTGAGGGTAACAAAAAAATCGAGTTATCAATGTTCCCTGACAAGTATTTAAAACATTGTCAAAATGAAAAAAAAAAAAAAAATCTAAATTTCGAAATTTTCAAAATTTGAGAAAATTCATAAAATTTCAAGATTAAAAAAAAAAGTGAAATTTAAAAAATGGACAAATGAAAAAAAAAATCGGAATTCTAGAAAATTTTTGAATCGAGAGAAAAATTGAGGAATTTCAAAATTTAAGACTTTCCAATTTCGTACAATTTCTTTAATGGCTTCCATTGTTTCAGATCCTTATGGTGGTGCAAACTACCCTTACCAGGCACCGCAGCAACCCGGCTACAACCCCGCCTACGCAACATTCCCAAGATACCCGGGAGATCAGCCGCCACGTCCCCAGCATCCATGGTGAATGCAATTTTCCCAAGTAATACCATTGAAATAATTATGTCGATAATGCTATTGTTATGAAAGTGTAATGCAGTGCAAACATGATGCTTGTTTATATTGTTGTCAATAAACTAACTCAGTTCATACTATTATAGATTAAAAAAAAAATGTCAAAGAAACAAAAATCGTAGCGAAGAAGACAAATTCGTTCTCCAACGATTGCCCACTATCAAATTACGCGATTGAGATGTATGGTGCAATCGAAGCGTCTTTGTGGCCTTCCGAGCTGATAAGGTTTTGGTTGGAATCGCTTTTGTAATTTTTCATTTTTTTTTTTTTTTAATCTTTCAAATTTTATTAAATGCAATTTTTTTATTTATGTAGATTATTCATATATAAATTTGATCTGGTAATTGGCCACGTGCTGTTGGATCTCAATAAAGATATGAAATGAAATTGGCGAAAAAACTGGGGTCTTACGTAAAAAAAGAATAATCTTTCCGTTCCAAATAGTTTCCATTTGGAATTCTTGTGACAACGTATTATTCGATTTTGAAAACATTTTTATTCCAATTTTCGTCAAGTTTTCCGGAAATATTGGCAAAACAAGTTATCAACACAATTTTTTTAAATTGCGCGCTGCGCAGTGTGATTGGTCAGTGCGTCACGTGACATATTCGCATGTAGTGACACCTGTCGTATTCCAGTATTCCAAATTTCATAATTCCAATTTTGTTTGCTCTGAAATTAGTCTTTAAACATTTAACTGACGTGTTGGAAAATCTAGGAATGGCAAACAGAAATTACACATGGGGAAGTTTTATTGTCCACGCCTTTTTTCAGTATAATAGAGAAATGACAGAAAATTGGGGGAATCCCATTTGCTTTTTCCCCCACACCACGTGGGAGAGCCTTCACGAAAATAAATGGAGACTGCACTTTTCACTTTTCAATTATTTATTTTCTGACAAAATTGAATGTTTTCATATGTATCATCAAAAAGTACTTGCCTTTGTAATTAGCAAATGAAAATTCATTGGTAAATTAATTAATTATTACAATTATTGAGTAGGTTCAAGCCAATAGGACAAATGGGACAACTGACTATTTCTTATCAATATTATTGATTTCATCTCGGTAAACAATTTATTTTCCGGAATCAAAATTATGTTGAAAATCCATAGTTCCTCCAAAGAAGTTTAACATTTTTCCGCAACCAATTGGGCCATTAATTCTGGTTCTAGTTCATCATTCAAATTGAAATTCACCAATAATTATTAAGTTAACAAGTCATTAATTCATTTTCCGAGTCAGTTGATTGATTTCCGCAACTTTACATGCACCTCAGTTTTCTTTTTCCAGCCCTTGGCTTTACAGAAAAATGTAAAAAAAAATTTCGTATACAAAATTCAATTTCCGGAAAAAGACTTCCCTCGAAAATTGCTCATTGCGAGAAGAAAGCAATAATCTTCAATATGAAATAGATCAGGTGAATTCCGACATTAGAAGTTATTTTTTTTTTTTCACGTAAACCTTACTATACATGAAAAAATGGAGTTTTTTTACTACACGTGTCTTGTAGTCCACTTCCTCTTTCCGCCGACTAGTGTCGCGTCGGTTTCGGTCTTACGTTTTTCGATAATTTCGATGGATATCGATAGTTTCTTCCGTCTCTCCTTATCACTTTAGGAAATAATTAATGTCGGTGGAAAGACATGATACTAGGAATGGAAGACGTATATATTTGAAGAGTAAAAGTATGAATTGTTCTCCACTGTTTGATATTCTTGATAAAAATATTTATTTATTTATTTAAATTAAAATTTTTTTTATGTATTTTTCTATTTTTTTTAAATTTTTGTTTATTTATTGAAATGGAGAAATAAATAAATATTGAAGATTATAAACTGAAAATTGAAGACCAAAATATTGAGTATTGTTTTTTCAACCGATATTTAGGTCTTTAATTCAAACTTGTAGTGATCATGTTTTTGTCAGAACGAGGTTGGACTTGTAGTTGGAAACTCCATTAATTTATGCATTTTAAAGTTTTTTCGTACAACCTTCAATCGTTGATATTGGCACGTAACTACTGACGAAAAAAAACACTTGAGAAATTTCCCCCTCCCCCAACACACTTTTGGTATGTCTCCAAAAAAAAAAAAAAACACCCCCAGGAATAATCTTAACGCCTGGAGTGATAACTCCGCTCTGATGAGACGCTGCGAGTAAAACCTTTGGTCCCCAAATCGTCAGTATCTCGCCTCTTCTCGTACGACTTTTTATTTTCTGGACTGTCGCGTCTGGACCTTCTAGACCTGCACACAGAGGGGGAAATAATCGTGATCATCCTGTTTTATCATAGTTTTCATCTAATTGAATTACTGAAAAACAAAATTCGCAGTTTTTAAGGTTGTTAAATTATTCAAGAATGCTAACATTATTTGGACTTTTTGACATTCTCTTTCTGAAAGCTTCGTAAATTTTTTGTTTATAGACAACAAAATTTTTTGTATATCCACCCACCTACCCTCCCAACAACACCCACCCACCCACCCTCCCACTCCCACCCACCCTCCCACTCCCACCCTCCCACTCCCACCCTCCCACTCCCACCCTCCCACTCCCACCCACCCTCCCACTCCCACCCACCCTCCCACTCCCACCCACCCTCCGACTCCCACCCACCCTCCCACTCCCACCCACCCACCTTCCCACTCCCACCTTCCCACTCCCACCCACCCACCTTCCCACTCCCACCCACCCACCCTCCCACTCCCACCCACCCACCTTCCCACTCCCACCCATCCACCCCACTCCCACCCATCCACTCCACGAAAATGAAACCAAAATTTTGGGAACACTTGCCTGTAAGAATCATTCCTACGATTGGATTTCTGATATCTATCCCTGCTATTGTCCCTCGATCTAGAACGTCTTCTTCGTCGGCTATCGTCCCTAGATTGCCTCCATGAGGGGCCAGAGCTTCCATTAGCGCCAAATCTCCGTGGTTTGTTAGCATAAGCATCATAAAAACGCGAACTATTGATCTTACTCTGCATTCGCTTATGATCATCTTCGGAATACATTGACCTATTTCTATTCTGCTCAGGACTGTCATCGACTCGCCTCCCCTCATTAACAAATTTGCTCATTTGATTATCTTCAAATGCTTCTGTGAAGCGCCTTGGTCTCACCTCTTCCCCACGATTCTTCTTCAAATCATCTAACTTTATGGTACGTCTTTGCGCCTGCTTCCAGTGCGGTGGGGTTGCACTACGTGATCTACTTCGAGATGGGGTTCGATATCTCTGCAATTGGAAATTAGGGGGATTAGAATTTTTGGAGAGTTTTACTGGGACAATAGGCACACCAAGACCAGGCAGTGACACTAATACAGCCTCTGTCACCTCAATTTTTTGTACTACAGGTAGAAAATAACGACGAAAAAAAATCAAATACCCACAAAATTGTTATAAACATTTAAAAAATTCTGCTTATTTGCAAAATGGCGGGATTTTTTAAAATTTCAACATTTTCGAAAATGTCCTAAAATTAAGAACAAAATACTATTTCAATATATGTATATATATATATATATATATTGTTTTTAACTTCCTTTTTTTCATTAATTGGTAATTTAATTAGTAATCAAAAAATAATTTATATTAAATTAATATAGTTTCAAACTTTCCACAACTGAAATTTTGAAAAATGTTCTGTTGATTATATTTTCCCACATCTATATTGGCAAAGACTGAATCATCAATTTTCAATTACCTCCAAGCTTTCAAAATTCCATGAAATAACAGAAATTAAATTTCAAATTTCGTTACTTAAATTTAACTTGTTTTTTTTTTTTAATTATTTTTGTATTTTTCAAAATTTGTTATTTTATCAGTACGTACAAATGTGCCCCTGCCTTTGAAGACTCGCCCCGCTTTTCGATAATTCCTTGGTGCCTCTCGTGCATAATTGTACTGTTTGTATTCTTTCTGATTAGAATTAGATTTGGGTCCAGCACGATAGAGAAATTTGTTGGCAGGCACTTCTGGTATTTCATCGGGATCAATTTTCGTGACTGACACGAGTGGATGGGGATTCTCGTATTCCTTAACCTCCTCCTCATCTTCCGGGCCGCTTTCCTCTGATTTTTGGTGTTTTTTGTCACTTGAAAAAACAAATTTTCAATTGCAATACACAATTGCAAAAAAAAAAACAAAAAAAATTTCAGGGACACCGAAAAACATAAATGTCTGTGTTACCTTTTCTTGTGTTTCTTCCTCTTCTTTGATGAGTGCTTGCCCGATTCCGAGGCAGAATCAGAGCCACGTAATTTCTTGCTGCTTCGCGACTCGTCTGTAAAAACCGTCGAAGAGTTAGCAAAATTCCTAACTAGCACATGTGACATACATAAAACTGGAGTAAAACTTCTATCATTGCTATTTACATCAGTATTGTCAAATAGTTTCTTGCACATTGGCAAAAGGTCACCTTCCCATTTCTAGGGTTCTAAGTAGGGTTAAACAAGATCCTATAGTAAAAAGTAGAGACGAACGGAACTATCGATTTATATCGAAATAATCGAAAACCGTAAGACCGAAACCGCCGCGCCACCAGGCAGTGCGGCGGAAAAAGGAAATGTGCGAAGGACGCGCCACCAGACACGTGCACAAAAGGATGATACCTTTTGATTTAGCTTTCAACACGAGTTCCCCACAATGTGTAACTTTGACATCCTGGAGGGGTCGTGACATTCGATCCACTGGTAATCCCTCGATGTGCAGAACGCAGTCTTGTCCAGAAATCACCTCGCCAAAAACACAATGGATACTGCAATGAAAATTACAAAATCAGTCCAAACTATCTCATTTTCATATCTTCTCATTCACATTGCAATTGTTAGGTCTCAGCTCAAAACTTTGCCCTTAGCATTCATTGAATTTTCACTTGCCTAAATGTAAAAATCTGAAAAAATTCCCAAATATAGGGAATTTAAAAACAAAATTTTTGAGCCATAACAGAAAATGGTATTCCTGATAGATTATTTGTCATCGTCAGAAAATCGTTTCCTACATATTGACTGTTAAGCACTCTCATGTACATCATCAAGTTCATATGATGATGTGATATTTTCTGGGGTCTCTGATGACGAATCTCAATTGTTATTAACATTGAATTATCTTTCTTTATATCAAGTGTTATGAACAAATTTGATTGTCATTAGATACATACAATTTTTACAGTTTCATTTTCTTCACAATACTTGAGTAGGTACAATCATTAGAATTCGAAAAACGTTCAACCTGCAAATCATTTTGCCTTGCTCGAAACGACTTTCCAGGAATAGATGAGGCAGAGATTTGTCATTAGATACCCTAAAAATATCACGTCATCGTATGAACTTGATGATGTACATGACAGTCCTTGGCAGTAAATATTTGAAAAACGTTTTTTTTGACCATAACAAATGATCTATCAGGAATACCATTTTTTAATACAGCTCAAAAATTTTGTTTTTCAATTCTCTATTTTTGTGATTCTGTTTCAGATTTTTACATTTAGACAGGTGGAAATTTACTTTGAAAATTGGTTTAAAAAATGTTGAATAAATCTACAAAAAATAAATTAAAAAAAAAATGAATTTACAAAAAAATATGGATGCGTTTTTTATCATCTAGAATCGAAAAAAAATATGTGAACTGAATTCAACAATTAATTGAATTAGTAAGGGAAATAATAATGTTAACTTACTTGTCAAGATGAGGCGCCGGTTGCGTTGTACTATAACAACAAAATTACATTAGGATGATAAAGGGCGTGGATAGAGCTTTCATCGGGTGATTGTGTCGTAGCAAATGGTACAGCAAGTCCTCGCTCATGACTACGCAAAAACAGTGCTGGTTACTCATTCCCCTGGTTCCACATTATGTCACAATATCCATCATAAGTAATACTCCCTTAATACTACCTTGGAAAAATTTTGATATTGGAAAGAGTTAACATGCAGGGATGGTTTTTCTCCATTTCTATAAATTTGGATGATTATGACAAAATTTAATTTCAGAGAAGTTCAGCTCCAATTCACTGCAATGATTTTTATGAACTAAAATCTAATTAGTACAGAGAAAATATTGAAAATATCTCCTAAATTGAGGCAAAGTAATTGACATTTTTCTGTGCAGTCTCCAAAGGTGTCAAACAATTTATGAAAAAATCGCAGAAGGATCTGAAATTTTTTTGTTTGCAAAATTCGTTTTATTCAATTGAAAAATGTTTTGAAATTTTTCCTAAAAAATAATTTGGCGTATTTGGGGATTTAGTTATTTTGCAAATTTTCTAGTTTTTCAAATGTTTAAAATTTCAAAAATTAAAAAAAAAAAATTTTTATTAAAAATTGAGAAATTGAGGGAAATTGTTCTTGGAAAATTTTATGTTCTGGAATTTTGTAAAAATTCATTTTGACATTTTTCCATGTTTTCTGGTTCCTGCTCTTGTTGTTAGTGCTCTCTTGACATGTAATCATATCTTGGCCGTAACATTTTTAGAATATTCATAGACTCATCACTTACTCAGAAGAGACCTAATCTTCATGTTGTCGACGATTGTTCTACCGTGAATTAGCGACACATTTTCCTTTTACAAAAAATTATCTCTGTCGTCATTTCTCGACTGACGAAAATTTTGAAATACTTTGGACCATGTCACCGAAAAAGTATTTTTTTCTCCATCGAAAAAGAGTAACACAATGAACAAAATCATGAGAAAAATAATTCTGAAGAATTCTCTGCCAACAATTTCAAATATTAAAAGGGCCTGAAAATCCAAAAAAATGTTACCCTGGTAAAACAAATCACAAATGCCTCGAAATAATTTACAAGCAACTAATTTACAAAATTGATGTTTTTACGACGATTTTGTAAAAAAAAAAAATATCTGGAAATAATGAGCAAATGACTGTCTGAAAATTGAGAAATTTATTTCCCGACACCAGGAAATTATAAAAAAATTGCGATTGGCGACAAACTCCATAAATCATTATTTGAATCCAATAATTTTACTCCAAAAATACTCACATAAAAAATTGTGACCCATTTGTGTCCTTTCCTCTGTTTGCCATCGACAGAAGAAAGGGTTTTCCATGCTTCAGAGTGAAGTTTTCATCTGCAAAAATTGATTAAATTGATAATGAGACTGAATAGCTAGTTATTCCCACACACACAGAGGTTTTGATTATATATAATACCTGGAAAAGTTCCTCCATAGATAGACTCCCCACCAGTGCCATTTCCTCCCGAAAAGTCTCCCCCCTGAATCATGAAATCCTTAACAACTCTGTGAAAAATAATTCCCTTATAATGCAGAGGTTTCCCAGTAGTCTTTCCCAGCCCCAATTCCCCTGTGCATAGGGCACGAAAATTTTCGCATGTTTGGGGACTAACGTCCGCAAATAACTCGAAGACGATTCGCCCAATGGGCAGGCCCCCAATCTCCACGTCGAAGAATACTCGAGGATTCACTTTTACCATGTTGTCGATCTGAGTTCTCCTTCTAGAAGGCAAAGAATTGTTAGATAGGAAAACATTGCTTCAAACTTTTACAGGAAATACATGAAAAATAACCGCAAAATGAGCCACTTCCGGTTGTAATCCTGTGCTTTGGGATGAAATTTGGTTAAATGTGCGCATGTTTACATGTGTTCAAATGTCTTTTTATAGGCGAATTCGGTGGCGCGTGCTGCGCATGCGCAGTTCCTTTTTCCGCCGCGCTGACTGGTGGCGCGTCGAATTCGGTCTTACGGTTTTCGATAATTTCGATATATGTCGGTAGTTTCTTCCGCTTCGCCTTTTTATTCACATTTTTCAAATTCTTCAAAAAGTCAGGGCTCGCAATTCGAGAGGAATGATTTGTTTTTTTAACGAAGAGCGGATATTTAGTTATAAGACAGGAAATGCCAAATATATTTCAAAGTGGAGTTTAAATCCATGTGAATTTTCGAGATGCAATTGAATTGCGAACTTCAATGACCGATAATTAGGAAGCCCAGTGCAGTCGGTATGAACTATCACGACAACACTTTAAGCATTCCTTATCACCAGTTGTGTTCCGGATGGCCGCCAAATTCACTGATTATTATTATCCGCTGAACTACACTGTACGGGAAATTGTTACGATATGCGTATTAAAATTGCGTTCTTGGAGCGAATTAACCAAGCAATTTTTTCGGAAATACTTGTTACATATTTGCTGATTAAATCCATTGGGGAATTATGTATAAATTTAGCGCATCTTTTTCGCAGTGTTGAAATGTTTTTTGGAATTGCGCGGAGCGGTGCAAATTGAGAATATAGGAAGAAAAAACAAATTTTTGAATTATCCGCGGAGGAGTGTTTGCATTTAGCATTGTTTTCTTTCCCTTTTTTTCGTAAATGATATCACTCGCGTAAGTCAAATTACAGATTTTTTTTAGAATGGTTCAATTTGATGCATTGTTTGAGAGTTATCTCGGAATTTTTGTAGAGACACGGCCTACGTTGTCAGTACTAACCTCTTTCACAGCTGTCGGCGAGTCGGAAACTCCGGAAAATTCGGGAAAGCCGTCTATAGCTTCCCTCTATGCGAAAATAATGAAGCACCCGTCGGACCAACTCCTAAGTCAAGCGATCTAGCAAAAACACTTGCAATTACTCACAGTTATTCCCAATTTTACTATGAGAAATCCGCACGAAGCCGTGACGTCAACGCTCATTCATTGCTTCCGCCATCTTTATTTCAACGCCATTTCCCCCCACCAACTATCTGAGGATCATGGCATCTATGTAATTTAATTTTTGAATTTGGGCGGAAAACATTTTGAAAATTGAAAATTGAGAATTGAGAATTGAAAATTGGAAAATTGGAAAATTGGAAAATTGGAAAATTGAAAATTTGAAAATTTGAAAATTGGAAATTTGAAAATTTGAAAATTGAAAATTTGAAAATTGAAAATTTGAAAATTGAAAATTTGAAAATTGAAAATTCGAAAATTGAAAATTTGAAAATTGAAAATTGAAAATTTGAAAATTGAAAATTTGACAATTGAAAATTTGAAAATTGAAAATTTGAAAATTGAAAATTGAAAATTGAAAATTAAAAATGTGAAAATTTGAAAATTTGAAAATAAAAAATTTGAAAATTTGTAAATGTTATTCGTCGGTTGTTGAAAAGAAAACTTATTGTTAGATTTTTCAAATTTTAAATCGGGCATACCTTCGTATTTATGAATTATGGAAAAAAGTCTTGTAAATTAAATATGCATTTCCACTCACAGAACAATTTCCATTCAACACTTTCTGCCGCATCTCTCACCGTTTTTGCCTCAGAGCGTTATGAACAACTGAATTATAATAACAATGTATATACTGCTCCAATATCATACAAAATCTTTGACCCTCCATCCTCCCTGGAAACACTGCGATTGCAACCCTAATGATGACCGTGACGTCATTCGTTCACTTATTACAATAATGATTGTTCAAACGACCATACCTCCTTAACCATGCAAATTATGGAAAAAAGTAATTAAACATAAAATGTGTATTTTGACATGCGGAACAACTTCTGTTATTATACTCATTCTTCTGTCTCCGACAATTATCACGAGCGTCATGAACAATTGAAAATGTTTATAACAACATAAATATGACATCAATTTTATCAAAAATCTAATTCCCTCTAAGTTGCATGAGGCAGCTTCGATTGCGATGTCGATGACGTCGAGCGTGCCCTTCGTTCGTGAGAAATCGTTCGCCAAAAATTTTAGTTCACACACATATATATATATATATATATATATGTACGCACACATTTGTTCAAAATTTCGCGGCAAGCATTTTGGTATACTTAAAACACCAGTTACGAATCGAAAAGGAAAAAAATTGATTTCGATTGCATAACAATAACTTTCCTGAAAAATCGGTTTAAAAAATGTTGCAATTTTGTGTTTCTCTTTTGAAATCCTCAAACCACTGAAGCATTCCAAATTTTTTTGTCAATGTCGCAAGTGGTCGATATTTTTTAAAATTCACTCGCTGCTTCTAACTCGTCTTCACGACCTCCCTCCCGCGCCCCTTCGCCGCCGCCCCCCCCCCCCCCCGTTGCATATCACGCTACGCCTGGGATAATCCACGCTTCCCCCACTCCGTCCGCAGCAAGCACCGAAGCCAAAGGTTTCCCTTCAAGAATTCCCCCACTCCCCCGCCCCCTCCCCACCCCTAACCCATTCCGTTGCGCTCCATTCGGCCATTTCCCGTCTTTTTTATTCCACTCTGGCCTTAGTCTTCTAGTGACACTCGTAACTCTCCCTTCTAACATTAAAATTCGACCATATCACGTATTGAAAAAGTATCCCCCAAAAATTTGTTAAAGCCCCAAACCTCCCCCACCGAAAAAAAGCCGACGAATTTCTCCCATAAATCACGACCCAACAGGTGCACAAACAGGTCCGAAAATTCTGGAAATTCCCACAATTAAACGTTATAAACGAATAACCGAGGTCGTGTCTAGGGTGTCTGTGAACACATGGAGCATGAAATTAAATTAAATCCAAGTGTTTGTGATCAATCGTTTGCTGGAATGACGTGATTGTACATTGGTTAATACGGAAATTATAAGGAATTGCGTGGAAGGCGAATAAGCAAGAAGATTGTTGAGCTTGTTGGAGGCAACTGGAGGACATCAGCTTCGATTACAGGTTTGTGTTTGCTCAGAACTTTTTTTCTTTAGTTAAAACATAAAGTAATGCGATACATGCTATGGTGTAGTGAATAAAAATGAGGGCAAAAATTTGGCGCGAAAATGAGGTGATATAGCT
This sequence comes from Asobara japonica, assembly GCA_026005395.1. NCBI lineage: Eukaryota > Metazoa > Arthropoda > Insecta > Hymenoptera > Braconidae > Asobara > Asobara japonica. Next base: position 1,330,854 of record BQMI01000151.1, on the reverse strand, counting down.
AGTGGTTGGGATTTGCAATGGGTAATTACTTTGGTTATGTTTGAGAAAAGTGGAGGCTGAAGCGCAGTTTTTTTCAGTTTGAACAACGTCCCTTTTTTTTTCAAAGATATTTTTGGTAAACAAAATGAAATTTTGAGATTGTAATAAACGCAAATCGAGGTCTCCGATTTTGTGACTAAATCTACCAAACTTAATTTTAAAAATCTGGTCATAATTGGGGACAAACGGATATGGGATTTTTTTGGAGTCGAAAATTCATTTGCAAAAAGTGGAAAATTAATTTTCCGTAAACTACAAATTTTAAGAAAAAAGAAAATTTGATAAAAATAATTTTGTACTTTTAAACTCTTTCATATCTGCAGTGTGCTGAGATTAGTGTAGAAGGAAAAAAAATCGTAAATAAGGTTAATCATTAATTTAATCAAGTGAAAATATATATATATATATATATGCAACTTGACCATTTCACTGCAGAATTGATCTCGGCGCAAATATCGAATGAGACGCTGAAAATAGATCCAACGGAGGTTACCAAAGTTACCAAGTAATGAGTATAATTAGGGAATTACTTTTTTTATTGTATGAATATTTATGATCCATTTCAAGTGATAGTAATTTGAAAAAAAGTTCAGATAACTCCGCATAAGAATATTGTAAAAAATTTGGACATTTTTTTTTCAATATTTTGAAAGTTTTACTTCTTAAAAATTACTATAAAATTGTAAAAAAAAAAAATACTTGTTCGAATTTCAATATTTTCGTTCATTTTTAAATTATGTGAAACGTTTTTAAATATTTTGAAAATTCAAATTTTTGGTTGGTCATTTATTCATTATACGCCAATCGGCATTACACATTACACATGTAGTGAGTATATTAAATTTGTAAAAACTAATAGAAACTGATAGCAACAATTTCACAGTAAAACAAGTCAAACAATTCTCTATATTAATATCAACTATGACTAAAATACCGTTATCATTCTTCTCAAAAATGTAGTAAATGAGGTATTTGAATCACCAAAAAATTCACTCACAATAAAGATTAACTAACCTCCCTGGCCAATGTGTTAAGACGAGCGTTTCGGATATTTAGTTGAACTAATTCCTCCGCGTTCTTACATGAAGATACCGAACAAAATTCAATAGACTAAACATAAAATTTGACGAATTTCCAGGTAATTTAATGTAGTACCCTACTACGCGCATGCGCCAAAAATTTCAATTGTCGCTGGTTTTAGAGTTTTACTGATGCATAGTTCTACAAAAAAAATTGCGGGGTAAGACGAAATTTCGGCACTGAGAGAAAGTAGTTTTGGCAAATCAGCGTGAGTATACTCTGCGCAAATGATAATTCCCCTTTAAATGAAAGACCACGAATAAGATTACAGAGCGCTTCTCATCATTCTACAGCGTGCGGGCTGAGGTTTCCGCGTACGAAGATTTACAGATCCCCCCTCCCACGCTGGCGATAGAGGTGGGCCATGGAAAGAGAGAGATAATATGATGACTCGAGTGGCAACCGTACACGCCTGTTTGACCCCTAACTCCTCTAAAACGTTTATATTACTCTGCGCATGCGCACACGCGCCCCGGCACGCCCCCAAACGGTCCACACCCCTCACGCGCAGTTTCTAAAACGGGTAGTGGGGACGCATTCCCCTCTGCTCGCTGGTGCAGTAAGAACTACGGGAATTCCACTGCAGTATGAATGTACCTCTACTATCTGACCCTAACATTGCGTCCGAAAGCGGGAGATAAGGATCTCCAAGAAAGAGAGGAAATTTGAAAGGATCAGACTGATCTTCCTGGGACAAATATTGGTGAATAAAAACTGAAAATTAGATAGGAGAAAAAAATTTCAATTTTTACTACTGATATCCACATCAGTATTCCAACCAAGCGACCATTCATTTCCGCGAATAATATCAGGTCTCCTATTGTAAAACGACTACTTCAGAATATATCGATTATCTCGCGATATCTCGAAGTTTTGTCACACTGGAATGCGCGCGCAAGAGCGCCTTCGTTGACAGTCATTCACTCGTCCTCTCTCCCTATTGTAAAAATGCTAGACCGATGAAAATATCGATATATATCGGAATTATCGAAAAGCGTAAGACCGAAACCGACGCGACACCAGTGCGTGCGGCGGAAGAAGGAAATGCGCGTGTGAAGTACGCGCAGCCAGACTCGTGTAAAAAATTTACATTTATGCACAGTAAGACTTATCTTGATGACATATTTTGCATAATATTTTTGCTTTGTAATATTTCAGACAGTGCATAGATCAGCAACATGTGGCAACAGACGAGTGGATTTGAAAGCTTTGGAGTTGAAGCTCACTCCAAGGGTGATGAATGTGGGATTGTTGACTCGGGCTTCGTCTCTGATAATATTCTCGTCTCCAATGACATCAGTTCAGATATTGATGAGTTGCCTGAAGTGGGGGATCCTCAACAGGAAATTCTGGAGCAGAAATTGAGGCATGAGGAAAGAGTTGAGTCGATGAAAGTCGATAGTGGACTTGATCTTGGGCTGAGCGAAAGCCTCAGTCATTTGAGCCTCAAGGGGACCAGTCAAATTCCCATACACGAACAGGAACATGTACAACTTGAACCACATCTCGAGCGCATTGGCTTTGATGTTGGTGGTGAGAGGCAAGAGAGAGAGGAAATTGAGCCGTGGCAATTATATTATATGCAAGACAGCGATGGAGATACGTAAGTGCTAATTATCATTACTTTATCTTTTTTTTTTTGCTAATTATTATTATTATTATTATTATTATTTTTAATTTATTGACAATTTTGTTTTATCATTTCTCCATTTTTGTAGAAGTTTTTGGAATTTTCTTTTTCGGTTTATGTGTTTTATAGTACTTTGGTTCACGATTGAGTATTTTATATTTTTCACATTGCCAGAATTTTCTTCTTTTTTCGTAAAATAATAATAATAACAATAATAATAATTTTCTTGCACATCGATAATAAATATCCATAAAGTCATTATTTCGAAATACTTTCAATATACGGCTCTATTTATTGGGATATTTTTATTTTCGACGCTTTCAGAACGCGACAGAGATGTTACAATCAATTTGTTTACCTTCTAGAGATTATAAGTACAGATATTTCAATGAAAGTGGGGAAACTTGTGATACCACTACCTTGAAATACGGATTCTAAATTTTCGGCTTTTTCATATTTGATAATAGTGAAATCATAGAAATTTCTCATGGAATCATTCGAAAATTCGGTCGTTTATTACCTCAGCATTCAAGTTAAAAGAACAAAAATCTGAAGTGAATATTAAAATTTTTGGAACCGTTAAAGTTGCAACAGATAACAAGCATAGGAAAAAAATAATAAGCTGCTCTAGAACTTATTCGAATGTTTGCAGAAATCAGTTTAGTATTGATAAATTAGATCGTTCCCTCCAATTGCTGGAAAAAAGTCAGACTCCGACCCTCCTTGATATCAAATAAAATACGGCGTCTGCGACATATCAACCCGGAAAACTATTTTTAGCATTAATATTTTCGATATATCGAGAAAAAACTCCATAAACCAAAATACAGTCGCATAAAGTTACAGTTTTTATCATCTGGAAGATATACTATCTATATATAAACATTATCAATCTGCAGTTGAAATTTTGAATCTCCCGCCTCTACTGCCACTTGTGCATTTTGCATGTTCGACGGCAGAATTTTCACTTATTCCTTCGCTGATTTTTTTCATTGACAAATGTTCTGCTGTATATAAGCAATTACAGTCTACCACACGTACAACTTCACATGAACTTCCTGATAATCCTTCCCTAACGTTTGTAAATGAACAACAGCATCTGTCAATGTCAAACCGCAAGCTTCTCACTTGTACCGTCGCAGGAGTGGCGCTAGCGTACCTCTCCCGTCCATTGGCTCCTGACGCGCGAATCATGTTAAAGGCCGCCGCTGATTGGCTGCCGCGGTCAAAGCCACTTTCGTCACGTGACACTCATTTTCCATTAGCTCCAACAAAACCTGTCATTTCAAATATTCGATAATTAACACGATCACTGTAAAAAACAAATAGTCTGCCAGTTTTTTCTTTATTGTGAATTACATATTTTCGAGGTTTACAAGTCCTCTATTAATCACCAACCATGACACCGCATGTTGATAGCAGCAGAGAGCCTGAAATCTCTCTCAAAGTGTCATTACGTATTCACAATCACGCCAACAGAAGTTATCGTGCATTGAATGACCTCAGTTAGATTGTATGTGTGGTATATTTAAAGGGTCACATCAACAAATTATGTCAATAAAATGTGTAAATTTTTACAACTTACAAAACATTATCATTGCAATTTTTGCATTTTGTCAATTTAATTTATATTCTTTAATTAAAATTGAAATTTGATTTGCTAATGGTTAAGGTTTGCATACAGATTATGGAGATTTTTTTTTAAATTTCTGGTTAATTTTGTTCTACAGACAACTCCACATTGCGATCATCCAGGGATTCCTAGAAGCTGCTGCCTTCAGCCTGATAAAAATGGTTCCTCATCCCTGTCTACTGGACATTCTTAATGATGATGGCCAGGCACCACTGCATCTGGCTGTATTGACGCGACAGCCCAGAATTGTTCGCAGATTAATCATTGGTGGTGCTGATCCTTCGTTACGCGATTGTCGTGGAAATACCGCCCTTCATTTGGCTTGTGCAGCTAGTGATATTGCAGCTGCTAGGGCCCTCACAGACTCTCTAGCTCATATTGAACGCAATTATTTGGGCTCGCATAAAAAAATTCCAGCGTTACCCCAGAATTTGGAGCAACTCAATTATCAAGGTGAATTGAAGCACAATATTATATTCTTTAGTTCGATAGTGAAAGGTATTGTAGCTCTTTGGATCTCCACATTTTGCAATATGATTCGAAAAGAAAATTTGATAAATTCTTTGACAGCAAAAAAAAAATGTACCAAAGTGCGCAATTTCACGACTGGCTCATTTGTTTACAAAATAAGAGAGAACAAAATTTCCATTGCATTGAGTTAATAGGCGTCAGTGAGGGTAACAAGTCAACAATATTGACGTAGTTAACGACAAGCAGAGTGCGCTGGGAAAACCCAGGGTCTCATATTTATGGAGCCTACGTATGACAAAATCTCACGATAAGTCCAGATATCATTTAATCCCAATGATTTTTAATGGGCATTTCAATGTCGAATGGCTTACATTGCTATCAATACAATCGTCAATACTGCAGTAAAACAATCAATGACCCATTTTTGCAAATGCTCACGGGCATGGAATTCCCGGGGACGTCATAGTGTCATGGGTTTATCCGGAAATCAAGTCATTGCGTTCGGAAATCTTGAGTCATTAGCCAATGTGAAATTAGGGAAAACAAGGTGGGATGTTTTCTTACGGAAAAATTGTTGAGGAACAGGATGTTCGCGTCATTGATAATACAAAGTGAGAATTATGCGATTAATTTATCTTCTGCAAGTTGATTTCTAATGAAAAATGAGACTTCAGATAGGTCAGTTAGCATTCCACCATACTTGTAATCTAGCTGTGCACTTGAACCCCAAACGTATTCGCTAAATATTTTTTTACCGAATTATTTACCCAATATGAAAAGTTCAAAGTGGTTACCTACAAATGATATGAAGTTATTGCGTTAAACAATTTTCAGTCTTTCATTGGATGGGTAATTAGGAAATTAGAGCCATCTATGAGGAAAGTTTTGATGAGAATGATGAAAACGATAAATTTTAATTATCCACGTGCTAAACAAGCACGAGTAATATGTGCTCTGTTTCAGATCAGAAAATTAGTAATTCAGATTAGAATCGATAAAGTTATTCAATTTTTAGTCTCTCTCTGTGTGTGTGTGTGTGTGTGTGGGTTCGTGAGGGCGGGTGTGAGGGTGAGTGTGGAAGGATGGGTGGCTGGGAGGGTGGGTGGGTGTGAGAGGGTGGGTGGGTGTGAGAGGGTGGGTGGGTGTGGGAGGGTGGGGATGGGTGTGGAAGGGTGGGTGGGGATGGGTGTGGAAGGGTGGGTGGGTGGGTGTAGTAGGGTGGGGGGTGAGTGACTGGGTCGTTCGATGTAATGATAAAACTGAGATTTCTTCTTATGCGAAAATGATTGAAGATAAGAACTACATGATACTTTTCACATTATCGAGTACCAAAAAACATCGATAATATGCTGTCACGAATCGTCGATCTGATATTAAGATATTTCATTATTATCAGTTTTCACGTAATTCCAATTTTCTGCCAATTAACAAAATCTGAGAAAGCTGCACTGAAACGCATGTTTTTTTGTTTGCTCGTGTTATGTAAGTTTAATAATTCGGGACGAAATCCGATAATTTTGATAATTTTGAAAGTGCAATTTGATAATTTTTTTCTTTATAATTTCTATCGTTGAAGCACACCAGCCTGTTTTTGAGATTATACTTGTTTACAGTCCAAAAAAATAACGATATGTTGTTTTCGCGGTTTAAGAAATTTTGCTATATTGAACATCTTTAAGAAAAATTTTGTTAGGCCGAAACAATTATTCGAAAAAATATTTTCCCAATTTTTTGGAATTACAAAAGTTCTTAAAAAAAAAGGAAATGGAATATTCCACTTGGTGTTAAATTGAAAAAAACAACACATTTGGGATCTTTCGAAAGTTGTTAAGTTTCTGAATATCTTCAATTTGTCAAATCTCCAATTTCCCATAGTATGAAAAAAAAAACGAGGAAAAAAACCTGAATGTCACGTACCTCAATCGACTAAAATCGAGACCTTCATTCATTAATGTGCAAAGTCATTAATTATGGGCTCTAGCTCAAGTGAGGAGCAAAAAAAACCTGAGCAATTGAGGTCACTAGAAAATTTCGCTCGTGAAAGTCTCATGTGTCGCGGTTTCTCCCGTGTATTTCCAAATATTAGTCATGGAAAGTTATCTTCGTCGGCATTACTGATAGTGTGAAAATGCCAGGTCTTCCTGAACATCTGGGTTTTTCCCGCGATCTTTCCTCTCCCTCTCTCTCACCCACACTCACCAATCCGCAATACAGTTATTTCGGCTCAATTGTCTGGTCTCATTCACGCAGACAATCTCTAAAATCTCTGTATAATTTGAGGTCGACGAGACGATCTCACACTGACTCTTGCATTCTTCCTTTGAATTGATTTTACTAAAAAACAAAAATTTCGAAATATTTAAAATTTCATTTTTTTTTCTCGAATTTTTTTTTCGTATTTTTAAAACATTTTTTTATGTAAGTTCTATATTTGTCATTCTCCTTCCTTGTGATCACCCTTCTCACTTCCTCCCATTTGTGTCTAATTTTTCAGTCAACTTCCGGTTCCCAAGATTGTTAGTTTGAAAAAAATATTTCAAAAAACAAACTTTTTTTTCTCCTTTTTTTGCAAATTCTTGAAAACTTTTTTGTTTCATGCTGTAACAAATAAAATTTAATTTCGCAATTTAAGGTGACTATGAAATATGCGCTTAACAAATAAATGATCCAATGATGTTAGATCTAGGTGGGAAAATACGCGCAAGGCTATATCTGACAAGGAATTTCTCGATTTCTCGTAGCAGTCACTCGACGACTGGGGTTTCCCCACAATAGAAAGAGCGACACCGGTTGTTCAATATACATGATGCTACCTATGTAGTTGTTTCGATATATATAGATAAGCACTTCGCATATCGAGGAAGCATTTACATTTTTACATTTTTACCGTGGGTTTTTTCTTTTCTTTTTTTTTTTCTTTCCATGGAGATGTCGTGAAAAATTGAGCTTAATTGAATTTTAAGGACTTTGACACTTTTTAGACGTTAAAATCCTTTTTATTAATTATCTTTATTGACGGTTCAATGAATTGTTAAGTTGAAAAATCGTTCAAAACACGAAACTATTTTTGTCGCAGTGTTTGTCATTTAGTTTTCCCGTTGAAAATTTGTGAACGCTGTTTTTTTTTAGCTTGATGCAATTTTTAAACAGTATAATTTTTTTGTTTTTTTTTTTTTTTTTTTTAATAATATTTTTGAGTTTTGAAACTTGTGGAAAATACAACAAATTGAATATTCTAAAATTTTGGGAATATTCGGAATTTAGTTATTTTTTAATTAATTTTTTTTTTTTGAAAAACCGCGCCAATCAATAATTAATTAATTTAGTTTTGAAAAAATCTAATCGAACAATTGTAAAAATTAAAACTTGATTGATTAAGGAAGCTGAAATTTTTCCAAAAACAGTTTCATTATTTTTTAATGGTAATTACCATAGTCCAATTAAAATACATAGTCACGTGGTATTACATCACACGAGAATTGCTGTAGACATATGTCAGATGTTTTTTATTGTTATTCGGAAATACTTGAGGGGGTTATTTGCGCCTACACTCGTCTCTGGGGAAAGCCCGACAGAAGCGTAGACTCTGGGGGGGACTCGATTCTCAACATTTCCAGACGTGGCTCTAGTTTCATTCATTTTTAATGGAATATCCAAGGCATAGGTTATATTTACCCGCTCGGGACTTCCGCAGCGAAAAAGCAGACGAATTTTTTTGTCAGGCGAAAAAAAAAATATTGAATGCTCAATCGACTGGAAATTACTCAAGATTTACGAAGTCAACTTTGCAATTTTTTTTATTCGTCTATTCTGGGAAAAGCGAGAAAATGTTGACGGAAAAAATAATTTTACCATGTGCAATCGTAAATTTCCGGGTTTACGGAAAAATTAGTAACGCCATCTATTGACAGAATTATTCTGGTTCAGTATACTATATATACTACGTAGCCGGTAATTATAGTTTTACTTAACTTTTATTGAAACCATGAGCGACGCTTGGGAAAATTCTTTGATAATTCTATTCCGGAGCATTTTGTATAATTGTGCAGCCTTGAAAAAGTCGCGATGCCCTATTTTTTACTCCTTTTATAGGTTAAAATTGATGGTGTTATGGCGGGAATCGATCGAAACCCTAATCGGACAAATGTATGTTCAGTTTAAAAATGGCGCCAAGTGTAACAGATGGTGCTATGAATTACAGCAAAATTTTAATGGGTTTTAAATATAGCATAGAGCAAAACTTGATGATTTTCATCAAATTATCGACAGAAAGCCGGTTTTTGCCGCCAATTTTCAGATCAGTGTTTCTCGGACAATATTGTCTTGTTGCAATCTGCGCGCATGCGCAAACAGCCGAAAATTCAAATCAAATTTCCCGCGAAAACAGAGTTGATCCAACCGTCGTTGCCATGTCGATTTCTAGTTCGGTCTGACCTCAATTACTTCCCATTATTCTTAATAGGATATCGTTACAAAGTCAATTTCAATATTTTTCCCTATTTTGTTCACTTTTAGCGGAAAAAACTGCAATTTGTATCTATAATACATCCGTATTATACACCCTTTATAATGTGTTTGGAGTTTTCGAAATGTCGGAAAAAAGGCGGGAACATTTTGAATCTCCAAAAGAAGATTTTGCAATGATGAAAATTGTGAGAAATTGTTCAAACAAGTTTTTGAACATCATTAACGAATAGGGCTTTCGGCGCTAGTGCAAGCGAAGACCGTGAATTGGTAATATAGTCGCATGTTTAAGTTTATATTTAGAATATAAGTTTGATCGTAGCAATCCTAGTTTGGATGATGGGAAACTAGCCAAGTCTCGGCCAATGATTCACGGGTGCTTCCTAGTTGTGTCTGCAATCACTGGAGCACACGCCATTTTAAGGTTTACTTATAAATAACATGGGACAAATTGGTGAATTGGCATTCTTTGGTATTTTTGGGTGACTACAATAATCATGGGGTTTATTTTGGGCTGAAAAAATCAAGCGATTTTTCACCAACGTCAATTACATGTTGTTGTTTGTTTTTCCAAAAAATTATATTTAAATGGCACCACGTGACCACATGCTGTCTGACGTATGACGCTTTTTTTAATCAACCTGTACGCCGATAAATTTGGCGATTGTTGTGGTTAAAAAAATTAATATATTCCGGCAAAAAACTTTTTTACAAGCAACTTACTTGTCAGGCTATTTATCAAAGCAGTTGAAGTCATAGTTATTTTGAGTGAACGCGTGAAATTATATGCAATTTTTTCATTTGTAAAAGATCGGTTTTGCAAAGTTATCCCAAATCTAAAAAAATTCATTAGTTTAAAAAATTTCAAAAATTCCAACAATTTCAAAAATGTCAAAAATTTCACAAATTTTAAAAATTTTAAAAATTTCAAAAATTTCAAAAGTTTCAAAAATTTCAAGAATTGCCAAAAATTTCAACAAAATTTAAAAAGTTTCAAAAAATTTAAATAAAAAAATTAAAAAATTCCAAAATTCCAAAAAGTCAACAATTTCAACAATTTAAAAAATTTGATCAATTTCAAAAATTCCAAAAATTTCAACAAAAAAAAAAGTTTAAAAAAAAACCTGTCAATATAGCCAATTGCCAGAAATTCCAAAACCAAAAATAAGATGCGTCAAACATAAAGTGCGCGCCACATATAGTTAAGAAACATACCGTTGTAGATAGTATCATGAAAAACCGTCGGCTATTCCATTAATTTTCTATACAGCCTACCCTAAATTGTTCTTAACTTACAATGACTTTATTTTCAGGTGAAACGTGTTTGCACATCGCAGCGGGAAGGGATAATGTTGACCTGGTGCGTCTCCTGCTGCGACTCGGTGCGGATTTGGAAGCGAGGGAGGGATTATCTGGAAAAACTGTTCTGCACATTGCCATAGAGAAGGGCTGTAACTCAGTTGTCTCCTTTCTACTTAATGAGTGTAGGCCCTGTCTAGATACTGCCAATTATGCAGGTCTTACTGCCTATCAAATTGCAATCTGTCTAGACAGTCAACTTGCAATGGATCTCGTTAAACGTGGGGCGACACCTCAGCCACTCCCCGAAAACGACTCAGACATTAGTGATGAGTCTGATGAAGACGATATTTATATGTCCAATTTGAGGCTAGGACAACGAGTCGGCTTAAGGGCGTGATTTTATGAGTTAAAACGATATCACCTCTCGAGATAACTCGCAATTTATTCATGTTGGAGAACAACTTTTTTTTCCACATTCATTCTTTTTTTTTGTAGCCAAATTTATTCAGAAATTCAATTCCCAACTGGTAATTATGCTGAACGAGTTTTCGTGAATTTTTGCAGGGTCTTAATACTTGTAAGCCGAATATGAAGCACTAGAAGAGATATTCAATTTTTTGAGAATAGAAATGAATTTGAGAAATTGAATTTTGAGTCGGAAATCTTCTTTAAAAAATAAGTGTTTGATACAAAAAAGTACGGTAAATCGAATTGGAAATGACAAACAGGGGAAACTCTAAATTCTTAAAACTTCGGCAAATTGGGAAATGAAAGAAAAAATTAAAATTGTTAAATCTATTTATTTCAATTTTTAAAGAATTGTAATGTTAAAAAAGAAATAAATTTGATTTTTTTTTCAAATTAAAAAAAATTGACGTTTTAAGGAAATTGCAAACCGTTGAGAAATTTGACAACAATAAAACTAGTATCTATGTGAAATATTGTTCATGTCTCTTCCCAGAATTCTCCCGGAAAAGGAAATAAGTATAGACCGGAAACTACCCATTACAGTTGGCAAATAAAAGCCTCAATTTGAAAATCTGTTGTATAAAAAAAAAGAGAGAGAAAAAAGGGAAAGAATAAAAACATCTAAAAAATCACGAAAACTCGACCAATTGAGAACAATTTTTCAAAACATCGTGAAAAAACATCTGAACGTTGAGATATACTCAAAGAACCCCAAAATAAGAAAGATGAATAATGTTGATAGGGCAATTTATGTAAAACTAATTTTCTGTCGAATAATGCAAAAAAGTCTGAATGTGCCCTATGATATATATATGTCCTCTAGATTTTCACATTTCACAAATAACTGAAATCTACCTTAGCACGATTAACAGTTTTGTGCTGCCTCAATTTTTCCGAGGATATCTAATAATCTAAGGGAGATAGGGGAATTATTCTTAACTTAAAAAAAAATTAACATTGAATTTTTTTTTTTCAACGGGGAATTTGAAAGTCTACAAAAAAGCTCTCTGAAAATTTGTATATATCCACTTTGTATATATTCTATTTATATGTATATCTAGATTTCGAAATATTCACTGAGAAATATTGAGACTATAATATTATAATGTATTACTGTCTCTGTTTTCGAATATCTCGGCATCTAGGGGAGATAAGAGAATTTTTATGATGAACATTTTTTTTTTGTAGTCCTTGAAATTCTTCACTATCAAATTTTCATATCTCCACTAGATTGCAAGATTTTTCTAGAAAATTTGGGACATTATTAATTAAAGGTGAATACTTGTTTTTTACTGTTTTAATATTTTAAGAACATTTCGTATAGGGAGGATAGGGGAATTATCATAATGACAGGCAATTTTATGGTCTATCAGTAATTTTTCAACAATTCCACTATCTTCTCTAAATTTTATAATTTTTCAAAAAAAAAAAAAAAATTTTAGACAATTAACTTGAAGGATCTTATTTTGCGGCTTTATTTATATTAACTCGAAATCTAGGGGAGATAGGTCAATCGATGTGATAATCATTTGTGTGGGCCTTGAAATTCTTGACAAAAAAGGTTATAATGAAAATTTCACTATCTCCCCTAGATCTCGAGATATGCAGAGAAAAAGAAAAAATAATTAACAATAAGGGTGAAATATGCCTTTTTTAGACTTTGATAATGAATTAAGGTAGTTATGTTTATTTTATATTATTAGATAATTATGAGGTATCTTATGTTTCCTCTTAATTGAACACACATAGACTTAATGAGTAATTGGTCCATGATTATGGAATTATCATTGACTATTTAATTTGTACAAATTTCATTGATCGGATGCTGGAAGAATTATGGTAGATTTAAGTGGATTGAAATTTCGCATTTTCATCCATTAATATTTGATGAGCGAACTAGTTTAAATCTCATCGTGCATTGTATAAAATCATGCAGTATGTGAATATGAAATGTTATTCATGTAGTAATTGAAATCATGAGAATTAAAGAATTGGAGATTATAAAATAAATGAAGCATTTCTTTTTTTCTTTTTAACTTCCCGATCCCAGAGGGAAGTTATTGTAATCACCCCGAAAATGAAAAGTGAAATTTTCAAGAAATTTTCACTTTTCTCGATGTTTGATATCATCCGGACACGATTTCAGAGAAGTGGCCGTATGTGTGTGTGTGTGTGTGGTCAAAACTTTGTTTAACGTTTCCGACGGGACCACTGAACCGATTTATCTTTTTTTTTTTCTGTTCGACGCGTCCTGCTGGTCTCCAGGTCTGAAAGGAGCGATTTGTCGAAAAACTGATTCTTTCAATTGTTATTAACAAATTGAATTGTTTATGTCGCTCTATCGCAAGAGGGGTTGGAGATACGAAAAAAAATGGTGAATCAAAGTTGTTTCTCGTAAAAAAATAAATATTTAATGTCTTATGCCTTTTTTATTAACACGCATAATTAATTAATTAATTATCTTACACGGAAATTCGAACTTGAACTTTTCATTTTTTCTTCAATCGACGTGTTTCGCTAGTGTTCAGGTCTGGAAGGAGTAAAAATTTGATACAACAATTCCTTCAATTGTTATTAACAATTTCAATTGTTTAAAACGCTCTATCACGAGAACGGTTGAAGATAAACAAAAAAGTTTGTAATGAATCTTGTTGCTCACATGAAAATACACATTTTATATTTTATGTGTTTTTTGCGTAACTGTCATAATTAAGGTAATATCGTTTAATTAATTAAACACACACACACACATCGGGAAGTTATTGGTCTGGCCCGTCGAGGGCCACACCCACATCCCGTTTATTTCAATTTCCTATGGGTGTGTATTGATAAGTTCCCTTTCCAAACATTATTTTTGGGGTGCTTGACTGACGGGATTTTGGGTTGACCAATGTGGTACCTGTGTATGCTATTCAAGAAAGCGCATACATATAAATGAACATAGTTAGAGTCGAAATATCTCGATAATCGTGACATGATTTATTTTTCAATCGTCACTCATTTATTGCTTGATCAGATTAATCAGTTAACATCGTCAAGTTGGTTGGCAATCGCCTTTGCATCGATAAACATCGATATTTGGGATATCGATTCGGCTTTAGTTTTCAAAAGTATGACAATTGTTCAAGTTGTCATAGCTTATGCAGTTATTGAAAATCATATACACAGAATATTTTTTGACGTTCTGTTAATTTATTAAGTTTCGAGTGTTTTACATATTCTGTCCAGTGTTGACAAATTTTATATGTACGCGATAATAACAGAAAAAACAAAAGATGCTTGCACCAAATTGGAAAATTGAAAGCTCTCATTTTTTCGGAGTCAATGATTAGCAGTATCTTCAACTCTGGAAAATATATTGTTACTCCAAATATCAAATTGTAATTAGGCGCGCGAAGCGCGCATATGCACTTGTCCTATAGTAAAAAGGAGAGACGAAAGACACTATCGATATATATCGAAATGATCGAAAAGCGTAAGACCGAAACTGACGCGACACCAGTGAGTGCGGTGAAAAAAGGAAATGCGCGTGCGCAGCACGCGCCACCGGATTCGTAATATAAAAAAGGTGAAAATCGAACTATTAGGTTATAGCTTAGATCGATACTATTTAATTGGAATCCCAGGAAGACATTTCCGTCGATTTTGGCCAAACTTAACATTGGGACCTTATGGGGAGGCAAACTTAAATTTTTTTAAAAGTCAATTTTTGGCCCTAAGTGTCTCGTTACTATTCGCGGATCGCGGCTTTATCCGCCGAATGCCGCAACTTTCATGAGGAACTTGAATTGGCGCCAAGCGATCCTATTGGCTGTTCCATGGTCCAATTGCCCCCTCCACTTTCCCCGGCGATATTTGAAATATCGCAAATTGCGGATTGCCAAGATCAATAGTCGTGCGGATGAAAGAGTACTATTGTAACCCCCACTCTATTCCTTCAGTACGAGCCTACCACGTTTTACGCATGCATGTCCTACATAGTACATACGTTTGTATATATATATATATAGATGGTACACAACGCTGAGCCGAACACCGAACGACTTTCTAGATCTTTCTACATTCTATACACACGATAAAACACCGGTGCAAAGCGGTGGAAAACAATACTTGTTGGCTTTTCCCAAAGGCATAAATTTTTCAAAAGTCTTCATCAATTTTTTGGAAGAAGTTTGAGGTAACGAAAAGTTTTGGGGAAAAATTGAGCGGAGCAGTTAGGACTGGCGAAGCCACGAGTTCCTGACGCAGCGAAAACAGCGAGCAAACGATATTCAACTCTTATTCACTAAAATTGTTATTAAGTAATCGTGAGGAACAATCCAGCGAGATGTCACAAGTAAGCGAAATTTAAATGTTTATTGCAAAGAGGCGCGCAAATTGAATTTCTTGGGGAGAAAACTTTTCATAACCTCGAAATTTAGTACATATCCATTGGAATTTTTGAGGTGTGAAATGAAATTGGAAGAATTATCTTGATGCGAAAATAATCATCATAAATTTTTGTTTAGTTGTAATGCACAAAAATTAGGTCTGAAAATTTGTTGGCAAAAAAGTTCTAAAAATTTGATAAAAAAAGTTCGTCAAATGTTTTGCCAAAAAAGTTCAGAATTTTGGTGATAAAAAGTTCTTAAAAGTTTTCGAAAAAAAAACCTCTAACAAAATTGTTGACCAAAAAAGTTGTGAAAATTTGTTGAAAAAATGTTCTGAAAATTTGACCAAAAAAGTTGTAAAAATTGAAAAAAAAAAAAAAATTCTGAAGATTTGTAGAAAAAAAATGGCCTTAAAATTCGTCGGGACTAATCTATGGATCTTCATTTTTTTTTCAGGCACTGAAGGACAAGGGCAATGCCGCATTACAGGCTAACAATTATCCGGACGCAATAAAATACTACACGGAAGCAATAACCCTAGATCCGGATAACCACGTGTTGTACAGTAACCGTTCAGCGGCGTATGCAAAGTCGGAGCAGTATGACAAGGCCCTAACCGATGCCGAGAAGACAATATCCTTAAAAGACGACTGGGCCAAGGGTTATTCTCGCAAGGGCAGTGCCCTGGCCTACCTAGGCCGCCTGGACGAGTCCCTGCAGGCCTACGAAGCAGCGCTTCAACTGGACCCAACAAATGCCCAAATAAAAGAGAGCTTGGCTGAGATTAAATCCCAGAAAGCCTCTGCAGGCCTTCCCAATCCCTTCAATACACCTGACTTGTTCATCAAATTGAAGAGCGATCCACGAACGAAAGACTACCTAGATGATCCCGAGTATCTATCACTACTCCAAGAATTAAGGACAAATCCACGTGCACTGGGAACTAAAATTCATGATCCACGAGTTTTGGCGACATTGGGTGTACTCCTGGGATTCAATACCATGAATCCTGATGGTGGTGCCTTTGATGAACCCATGGAAACAGACTCACCCAAGCCCCAATCGTCCAAGCCACAACCAAAGAGCCAGGAGCCCAAACAAGAAACTGTTAATCTATCACCGGAGAAACGCGAGGCTGTTGAGGAGAAGCAAAAGGGCAATGATGCGTACAAGAAGAAGGACTTTGACACTGCTCTTAATCATTATAATAAGGCGAAGGAACTCGATCCCACTGAGATTACGTATTTGCTGAATATTGCTGCGGTCTACTTTGAGCAGAAGGAGTTTACTAGGTAATTTTTGGATTGGGATGAATACAATTGAATAGGTTGGATTTTTACGAGTATATTTTTAGAGGGAATTTTGGTTTTTGGTAAACGAAAATTATTTTTAGTTCAAGTTTTGATTTTGGAAGTTTTGATTTTTCATGTTTTTTGAATTTTTGTTTTTTGAATTTTTGTTTTTTGATTTTTGATTTTTGATTTTTGATTTTTGATTTTTGATTTTTGATTTTTGATTTTTGATTTTTGATTTTTGATTTTTGATTTTTGATTTTTGATTTTTTATTTTTGATTTTGCAATCCACCAGAGGTATTCTTCACATTTTTTTACGTGCACTTTGCATTGTTCTAAAGCCCCTAAGACTCCTCGAGTGGTCGCATGTCTTCACCGAACGTATCCAGTTAAGCGCATGCGCAGTTCGTACATTCTCGAGTGCAACGCTGCCAGAGCGCTTTGCAGTACCCAATTCACAGCCCGCCACATTCAAATACACGCAAAGTTGAATGACTTGAAACTCAGCATATATATAACTAATAATAGCAAGCACGATAAATTGCAAGAATTATGTTTTATTTTTGATTTTTTTAATTCCAACCAAAAAATAACATGAGACGTGGCAACGTCGCATGGAAAAATTCTCTAACGTAACTGGTCGCACTACGAGCGTAGTTCAATTTTCTCTCGACTGCACTACATTCAAAAACTTAATAAAAAAAAATTTGGCGGTGAATGTAAAGGGATGAAAGCGAGTTCTGTGCGAAGAGGAAAATTTGTAATTCATGAACCTATTTTTTATTATAAAGAAGACAATGTCAGATTCTCGAAATATCTCGAAGTCTGTCACGCTGAAATGCGCGTGCAACCGCTACGTTGACAGTTGTAGTCTCTATCTCCCTCTGTCCTTATACGTAAATGAGAGCTTCGACCAAAAAAATAAATCGATGATTATTGAAATCGATTATCGAAATCGAACTTGAAATCGATTATCGAAATCGATCATCAAAATCGATTATCAAAATCGATTCTCAAAATCGATTATCAAAATCGATTATCGAAATCGATTATGGAACTTAAAATCGAACTCGAAAACAGACAAGTAACGGCATGTGGCCGCGTAGCGGTCACCGCATGAACTATCATTATGAAACTGATAAAATTAACTGCGCTCAATTAAACGTCTCACAAATATACTGTTCAACTCACCCTAACTCACTGCCCTTATGGCTGTCCTTTCCCAGGTGTATCGAGGAGTGTGATAAGGCAATTGAGATTGGTCGTGAGAATCGTGCGGACTTCAAGCTCATCGCAAAGGCATTCACGCGCATTGGCAATGCCCACAAGCGCATGGGTAACTTCAAGCAGGCAAAGATCTTCTACGAGAAGTCCATGTCGGAGCATAGAACACCAGAGATTAAAACCCTACTATCGGACATTGAGCAGAAGATCAAAGAGGAGGAGAGAAAAGCATATATAGATCCTACGAAAGCCGAGGAGGAGAAGGAGAAGGGTAATGAGAAGTTCAAAGCTGGTGATTATGCTGGGGCTGTTAAATACTATAGCGAAGCTATTGCAAGAAATCCGGAGGATGCTAAATACTACAGTAATCGTGCAGCGTGTTACACAAAATTGGGTGCATTTGACCTAGGACTTAAGGATTGTGAAAAGTGCGTTGAGCTCGATTCCAAGTTTGTGAAGGGTTGGGTGAGAAAGGGAAAGATTTTGCAGGGAATGCAGCAGCACACTAAGGCTCTTAAGGCATACCAAACGGCGCTGTTCTTGGATCCGAATAATGCTGAAGCGACTGAGGGCTATCGCTCGTGCTCAGTTTATTATGACTCCAATCCAGAGGAGGTCAGGAAGAGGGCAATGGCAGATCCAGAGGTCCAGAGCATTCTCAGGGATCCCGCTATGAGGGTCATTTTGGATCAAATGCAGAACGATCCTAAAGCACTGCAGGAGTATGTATCATTCCCTTTTTTTGCCATCGAGTTTCGTATATCCACCATATTGTTGAAATAACAAATATGTTTCGCGTTGCTAAAGCATGTATCGGTATTTGCAAAAATTATTGGCAATGTCAATGACATTGATCGTAAATTTGCTCAGTAGTTTTTTTTTTAATTTCATTTTTTATATTTTTTATTTGTAAACAAAAGTTGCCTGCAAATGTTACAATATTGTAGTCGACCATCTCGTTTATCGAGGAAATTTTCGCTGAAGCTTCTGTACTTTGCACTAATAATATGTTGAACATTCTTTTATCGAGTGCGCGCACGTTAAATTTCGATTGCTTAAATAGTTCACTTGTTATGAACAAATTGTGCGCATTAAACATGTTGTAAACTAATCGATGGGGAATATTGGAATTGATCTTAAAAATTAGGAAAAGAAATATGGAATCGCTGATTGTTATTGTCTCTCCTGTAAAATTTCAAATGACTGACTTCATTTCTGCTATTTAACCAACAAATTCACGATTTTTGCAGCCACCTGAAGAACCCTGCCATCGCTGAAAAGCTTCAGAAACTCTTGGAATCGGGTCTCGTCGCCATCCACTGATGAATCGTGATCATCTCTAAACAAACCTCGAATAATTGTTTACAATGACTTTCGTATCGATTGTTTGTACAGCGGAAACGCGTGAAATTGCCAGCAATACCCTTAAGATTGATCAAATTATTTCCATTAACATACAATCGTCAACGATGCATATTTCACATTTATTAATTTTTATTCCATATACTGTAATTGCTTGTCGTTTAAATAAAACAAGTATAGCAGTACCTCAAATTGTTTAATCGTCATTACCTATGGGTTCAAATTCAAATGATTGGTTAAGAAAATCGGGAAAAAAATGTTCTCCATTTTTTTTCGAAAATTTGCACTCTGATGATAGCGAAATTCTTTCAGTGTTCTGTATTTTTACTTGACAAATTTTCCAAACGACGGTTCTTCAAATCACCTGAAAACAGGTGTCACGTGATGGGAGCGCCTCGGTCCACAGCAGCCAATCACAGGCCGTCCTTTAGCACAGCTCGAGTGGACGCGTCCAATAGGAAGTATATAAACGCTAGCGCCACTCTTGCGACGTCGCAAACCACAAATTTTTCGTGTGGAATTAACGAGTTTGCAATTGTTTGTTTGAAAAACATTGAGGAAGGATTAATTTTATGTGAAGTGGTACTCGATAGGAGCACCTAACAGAAAGCAAAATAATAAATAGAAATGAACAAAAGTGTTTCATGCAAAAACATCTTTATTTGAAATTGACAAATCAATTGACTCATTTCAAGTACACAAATTTAATCATACAAAATCAACAATTTCTTAAATTGGATGATACTGTATATTTTTCATATTTGTGCTGTCTGTGAATACTTTACACTGACTCAATTTTCATCTGATGGAAAGGAAGATCTCCATTGAATGGAAGGAGTATTTGGTAAAATAAGAAAGATAATCAGTTAGCAGGACCATGAAGACTCGGTTAATAAAATGTCTTCATTTCTTTAATAACTTATCCATACGGTCCTTGAACACCTGGGCACCATCTCCATTGCTCTCTTGATATTTAGGCGCTTCAGATTTGATTTTTGCGGCCCATTTGGTGATATTTGTGAATGACGTCAAGTCTATGGACAGCGCCTGAGAAAGTATTAATGTGATGCTGATTATTTTTGAAAAGATTTGTGAAAAATTCTAATTATTTTTTTTTTCCATCTAAATCTTATCCAACACAATTTGCCCACTCTAGCCTATACAATGTACAGAGTGGCCCAAAAATGGTAGTTTTTTTTTCATACATCGATTAAGCATGCAATACAAGGTTGAAAGTTCTTCTTCCATTTTTGGCCACGAGTCTGGTGGCGCGTGCTGCGCACGCGCATTTCCTTCTTTCTCCGCGCTGACTGGTGTCGCGTTGGTTTCAGTCTTACGCTTTTCGATAAGTCCCATATATATCGATAGTGTCCTTCATCTCTCCTTTTTACTAACAATATATTTTGAAGTAACAATATATTTTCCAAAGTTGAAGATACTGTTAATCATTGCCTCCGAAAAAATGAGAGTTTTCAATTTTCCAATTTGGTGCAAGCATCTTTTGTTTTTTCTGTTATTATCGCGTACATATAAAATTTGTCAACACTGGACAGAATATGTAAAACACTCGAAACTTAATAAATTAACAGAACGTCAAAAAATATTCTGGGTATATGATTTTCAATAACTACATAAGCTATGACAACTTGAACAATTGTCATACTTTTGAAAACTAAAGCCGAATCGATATCCCAAATATCGATGTTTATCGATGCAAAGGCGATTACCAACCAACTTGACGATGTTATCTGACTAATCTGATCAAGCAATAAATGAATGACGATTGAAAAATAAATCATGTCACGATTTTCGAGATACTTCGACTCTAACGATGTTCACTTATGTGCATGCACTTTCTTGAATAGGATATATACATATGTATTATTACATATTGTAAGAGATTTTTTTTTCTTGCAATGAAGGCCGTACAAACTTAAACTTAACTCTAATTACCTCAGCTGTTGTTATAGTGGCGATCAGGGACAGGTCGGCGATTGTGAGATTTTTCCCTGCAGCGTAGTCTTGCCCATCGAGGAATGCATCGAGATAACCCAAAGCGGTTTTGATCTTTTCCAATTTTACGGGATCTGGTGGGGCAGCGGCAAATAATATTGGATACTGAAATAAACGCATAAATCATTATCATTTTTGGTCAATTCAAGTGGAAAATCAAGTTTATTGTTAGAATATTCAAGACAAGTCGTTTTCGATTCCCTTTGAACACATATATATTCTGTCTAGAAGAATCACCTCGATGTAGATGAGACAAAATGAATAAATAAATAAATAAATAAATAAATAAATAAATAAATAAATAAATAAATAAATAAATAAATAAATAAATAAATAAATAAATAAATAAATAAATAAATGAATGAATAAATGAATAAATAAATAAATAATTAAAGAAATAAAAAAATGAATGAATGAATGAAAAAATAAATAAAAAAATATTAGAGGAAAAAACAGGAATGCTTACATAATACTCAGTTAAAGCTGAGTACAGTGTTCCTTGGTCAAACTGGAGCCTCTGATTTACGACTGCACGAATTTTTGGATCTTTTGGATATAATGAGTCGTCCTTGGCGTATTGATCCACCAGGTAACCACTGATAGCACGACTGTGTCAACATCAAATGTCAATATTTCTTTTTATTTCAGGGGCCCATTGCGTGCTTGTGATAACTTACCTTTCCCAAAGGACGAATCCGTTGTCATCCAATGTTGGTACGCAGTGTTGTGGATTCAGCTGAAAAATACGAATTTCCATATGGAGCTTCTTAGGCTGAAACGTGGTTTCTATTCCTCATTCAAAATCTCACAAAATTACGCGAGGGCCTCGATAATTTGAGAGAAACTCAACGGGTAAATTCCACCAAAAAAACACCAGAACAATATTTGAACAGTTTAGCAAAATGCAGTATTTGGAAAATTTTGACAAATTCAAAAGATTTACAAGTATTAGAAATTTAGAAGATTTATTTTTCTTTTTTTTCCAATGGCTTGGCTTTAAAAAACGTCAACGTTCCGAAATTAGGGGAAAAGTGAACGTTTTAAGGATTTCCGAAAGTTCGACATTTTTCTTCCTATTTCAATTCGACTGTCAAGAATTTTATAAACTTTAAGAATTGTATTTTTTTTTAACAATTTAAAAAATTTAGAAATTTAGAAATTTCCAAAATCTCAAAAATTCTCGAAATCTCAAAAATTTCAGAACTTTCAAATATTTTAGAAATGCGGGAAAATTCAGAAATTTAAAAAAATTCACAAATTTCACAAATTTTAAAACTCTAGAAATTGTAAATTTTTTACAAATTCCAAAAATATCAGAAATTTCAATAATTTCAAAAATGTGAAAACTTAAAAAAAAAAAATCTAAATTCCTAGAATTGGAAAAATATCCAAACCTCGGCAAAAGTCAAAAGCTTCAGCGAATTCTAAAAACTTTACAAATTGCGTTACAATTTTAGAAAAATTGAAAAATAAAAAAATCCTCTATTTCAACAGTTGAAGCGGCCGAAATCCTCGAATAAGTTCAAAAAAAACTTTGATTGTTTTATGCCAGACATATCCACTCCCTATAAATTTCCACCAACATACATTACCTTCAAAAACTCTGGTTTAAGATGGTCTCCACCCATCAAATCCATTTCTTTGAGGTTTAAATCAAGACCAATGGCCGCCGCAGTTAACTTCACCGCTCTGCATGGTGAGCTCGTATGCAAACAGTACAGATCAATTGTCATTCTTACTTCTGTAAATAATCACATAAAAATCAGTAGGGGACCGAGAAGATTTTACCATATTGCCATATTTAGAATAGTTGCATATTTCAAAATTGTTTTCGCGCCAAAAATATGTACTCCACAATGAAAAAAAAATACTATAAAATAGAATGATTTATCGGCTTTATCTCACGGGTTCCATATGCGAAATCAAAAGTGAAACATCGATAGAGTAAAACGCAAACCTTTAGAATCCTTAAGATCTAAGTGAAGAGTTAATGGCGCCAAATTTCACCTTCAGATATATGGAAATACAAGTGAGCTACGTGGTGCCGGACCGGCCGTTTTATAACCGGCTAATAACAGTGTTGCCACTTTGCCTAAGACATCTAATCGAAACAATCTAGGGCCAGTTCTCGGTCAAGTAACCGCGGTTAATGCGGAATTAACCTTGAGCGTTGTGATTGGCTGCAGTTAAATTTTCGACCAATCAGAAGCCTCAACGTCAAACTTCAATATGGCGCTCACCAACCAAAAACGGGCCCTAAAAATGACAGTGAGTTTTTTCCTACATCGATTAGTTTACGATTGTTTAAAAGTTTCTCACACACTATTTGCCTTTCCCAAAATTATTTTTATACTTTTCCGATAAAATTCGTTATATATATGTGGTCACATAATTCTTGTCCTGGAATTTTTGTTCAGTCGTTACAGAAGACTTTCTGTACAGAAGTACACTATATCATTCAATGAATATGATGAAACTTTCTATGAAAATTCCGCATGTGCTAATGGATTCTATATGGAATGGCCATAAAATACTTACGTCATACTGCTGAAAACTATATTGAAAATACCGAAGCTAGATTTTATCTGATAGTTATTTTATGTACTATATTCCCTTCCTCATGCGGACACCTTTGGGTGTATTGTTATAGCGAATGAATTCGATCGGAGTGATTCGGTTCTTTCAAATGTCCATTTGTTACTATAGTCAATAAATTGACTTGTTTTAAGTATAGATTCGTTAGATCAAAGAAACAATTTTGGCGGCGAAGAAACACTCTAAGGGCCAGTTTTTGGTTAGTAATCGCCATATTTAACTTTGGCGTTGAGGCTTCTGATTGGTCTAAAATTTAACTCCGGCCAATCACAACGCTTAACTCTAACATTAACCGGGGTTAACTCGACCGAAAACTGGCCCTAAAATTCGTTTTCAGATACAGTAGAGCTCGCTTTATTTTCCGAGCTCGGGGGGTGACCTTGAAGCAATTTCGTGGAGAAAAAAATTAAGGAAGCTCCCCACTCTGCCCACTGGTTGGTTGGCGTGGTGGGGGTTGTCGGGAGCGGAAGGGGAAATAAGAGCAGAAGTAAACGGACTATGTATCAAAAGTAAATAGGTTATGTTTCATGAATGCTCGGTCCCACTATTGAGACGCTGCGCAGTCTGGAGCGCATGACGTCGAAAACAAGGATAGACAAAGTACGGGGAGTGGGAGAAGGTTTTTGAGGGGAGACAAGTCGTGAGGGGAGTACAGCGAAAATAAAGGAAGCGGAAAATTAAGGGAGCTCTACTGTATTGCATTTTTTCTATGATTAAATGGATGAAAGAATCGAAATGAAGAGTGTGTCATACAGACAGCTCATTTGGCGCACTCTGTATACAGTGGACCTTCCTTAGTTGCAACATTTGCCCCTTGTTTTCCGGCGCCTATTCTGACGAAAGTTCTCGGTGGGATAGGAAGCATCAAATAAGGGATCTTCATCTACTGTGTATGACATGAAGAGCCTGAAGCGCGTTCATTGATAGAGGGAGTGTTGAAGACGGATTTGATCAATGAATTTGGAGTACTGTTCGAATATGATGGACATATAAATTTCTCATGATTGGATTTTGGGGCTATTTGTATTTATTCATTGCTGTCATTCTATTTTCACGTTATCATCCTATTGACACGTACATTCT
This sequence comes from Asobara japonica, assembly GCA_026005395.1. Taxonomy (NCBI): domain Eukaryota; kingdom Metazoa; phylum Arthropoda; class Insecta; order Hymenoptera; family Braconidae; genus Asobara; species Asobara japonica. The sequence goes on along the minus strand of BQMI01000151.1, from coordinate 1,305,827 downwards.
TCTCTGTGTGCATTTCAACACTTTATCAATTTACAACGTATTGGATATAGAAGATACAGGAATTTTTCTACTGATGATGCAATAATAATAATCACTTGAGCATCCCATTTCTAAATTGATTATTCTTCATATTTGTAATTACAGCCGACTTTTCCTTAAGTGTAGCGCTCGGAAGCGAGCCACTATTCAGCGCTCCATTTAGGTTGAGCCCCCTACTTCCCCCACTCTCGCAGGTCACGTGACTCTTCGCGCAAGCAGTTGCGTGTCTCATTGTGCGCAACGACGTCGCGTTTAAGGCGGCGGGAGTCCACAGCCAGTGGACTTATGGGAGAGGCAACTGCAATTCTATTTGTTGATGGAATCTACATTGCTCATTTTACATTTTGATCCTATTTACTTAAAAACGATGGAGGTCACGTGATGCTCAGGGCGCCTCCATGTCCATTTTTTTATACATCTTACATTTTGATTGGTTTTGGAACGCCGCCATTGCTCATTTTCCTATTACTTCAAAACGGTGGAGGTCACGTGATGCTCAGGGCGCCTCCACGTACATTTTTTCATTCATCTTACATTTTGATCGGTTTTGGAACGCCGCCATTACTCATTTTACATTTTGATTGACTAGATTCTCATTGGTCTCTCATACATAGCGATAGAGCGAACGCATCGTTCAAAATTAAAAAAAATAACAGCAAAAACAAGAAGACAAAAACTCAAATTAATGGAAATGAAATTCAAGAAGAAAAGAAACAAACAAAACAAAAACAAGGAGACAAAAAATCGAATTAAAATCAAATAAGAAAAAAGTTCAGTTGAAAAGCTGGTCAACATCCCGGCCGCTTGCGGCCGGGGTGGCGCTAGTATCAAATAAGAATGATCGGTGGGGTAGAAAAGCGGTAAATCGAAGTTTAAGCGATAAACAAGATTTAAATTCTCATTTAGCACATTATTCTGTACCCGGCAGTACTGATCCCCTAGAATTGATGTCTTCATCACTCATTTTAATTGTCAATTTATGAGCATTCTTATCCTTCGTGTATAGATACACTTTACGTTCAATGACGAAAATAATTACTGACATGAGCATGCCTAGTGCAGAAATAACAATAAGTGGAATAATCGCTTGGGACTCCATCACTATATGGTCAGCATGATGTTCTTCTGAGATCCCGTAATATTTGCGTTCCAATCGATTGATAATTCCATTGTGTCGAAAGCGATTGAGACTGGAATGTAATTGTTGGAAATTGTTTATCCTCAATTATTCAACTTATAACATGTATCCTTACTAAATGTTGATGATATTTAGGAGTTGGCTGCCTTTCGGCACGACTATGGCGCCCTCTACCTTTCTTCCTACATCAATGGAAGCTATGCCACAAGGTGCTAGATCCATCGCTTGTCTCCTCGAAATATCAAACACGTAAAATGCAACTCTCTCCTGACATACCTGTAAATATTTTATGGAAGTTATATCAAGTTTCATGTCTATTTTGGTACAGTGGAGTTTTCGTAACTCTCCCAGCGCTAGGGCGCAGAGGGGAATGCGTCCCCACTACTCGTGATGTTAGCAACAGCGCGTGAGGGGAATCCCCATTTTGGGGGCGCGCCGTGGCGCATGCGCAATGTAATCTAAACGGATTAGAGAAATTCAGGGCCAAATAAATGTCTATGGTTTCCACTTGAATCATCATATTATCTCTCTCTTTCCATGGCCACAGCTATCGCAACCATGGAAGGGGGGGGGGGATCTGTAACTCTTCGTACGCGAAAATCTCAGCCCACTAACTGCAGCGTTTAGGAAAGTGCACTGTATTGAGTCATTGAGTGGCTAATCAAAGAATGTTCACATTGTAATACCTGTATCATTGCGTCCGGGTAATTAAGTGGAAGCGATTTAACTGGCTTCATCAGGCCCATTAGCTTACGCATGAGTGGTTCATCTGACAACTACGGAATATTTAATTTTTTCAATTCAATCAAATTGAAGCTCTCCACATTCAGTTTGCATTGAATATATTAAATGAAGTATAACGACCTTAATGGAGTCATACATTAGTGAAGCCTGTATCGTAATGAGTTGATAGGTACCATCATCTACAAATTCTTGAATCGTCTCAAATGGTGAAAACGATGAGGACGTTGCCAATGAGCTAATTATCGTTCCGGAATACGCACATGAGATGATGAAGGCAGACATCAATGTAGACATACAGACAATTCTCAAAGATATTCCTCTCGGTATTCCTATTTAAAATGTCTCATATAGTCGGCTCTCCCGTAAGTTGACGATCTCCTTAGTCCACTGACACGCGCTCCTCCTAGGTTGAGCCCCCTTAAACACTCTGTCCCCACCACATCGAAAATTCTCGCCCCTTATTTTGAACGCCACCTGTTCACTATTTACCATAGTATGGCCGTTTAACTGCTCGTTCGGTTTTTACCGGCCGTTATCTTCCTATAGAAGACATTTCTATTGATTCTTGTTTCCTATTCGTTGGCGTGTCCCTCTTCAGTGGTTTTTTGGAACTTTGTAGTGGTGGTAGATTTCAGTTTGTTAACTTTATACTTTTTTGTTAATTGCTTTCAGATAGTTTGTTACGATATAGGCAGTGTTGGCATCTGGGTTGTTTTGAACGCCACCTCATTGCGCACAATATGAGATACGAAACTGCTTGCGCAAAGACTCACGTGAAATGCGGGAGTGGGGGCTCAAGCTAAACGGAGCGCTGAAAAGTGGCTTGGTCCCGACTCCCAAGCGTTACACTTAGAAGAGAGTCGACTGTAGTTTATTTAAATCAATGGGAAACATGTTGTTATCACCTGGCAAGCCCTGTTGACAGTAAATACCCCAAATGCAGGTGAAATTGTCCACGAAACTAGGTAATACGGGAGCATTACTTGCGTACATTATTAAGGTTAGGACAATAGGTGTTGTTAGAATGAGTCCCATAATAGCAATCCACACATCTGCTCTGAATACCTGCAAGTAAATAATCAAGTTTTAACATTGCCATTGTCAAGATCGGTGTGATACATGACCTTGAAATAAGCGTTCCACAATAGCTCAGCAGCGTGGAGTTTTTTAACGTGCAATGTATATGATCCGGATAAAATTGGTGTCAAAAATTGAACGGCGTCAGCACGTTCACGATTGAGTAATACTAGAGAAGCTGATAGATCAGCTTCTCGCCGCTGAATTCGACCCATAAGACCGTCCCACATTCCCGTTTTTGGGTGACAAACGCCAGTTACATCTTCCCACATAATTTCAGATACAGTGAAATTCATCGCTTCAGATAATTCTTCAACGATTTCGCCGAGGAATCCGTGATAACGACCATCCGCTTGAACAAATCCAGGAAGCCCCTGTAACGGCGCAGTTATGATTTCCTCCATTGGATGATTCCATTAATGTTTATATAATTACGGCTTACCTTTAAGGCAACGAGGCGCAAACTTCGACCACCCATTGACTGTTTATAGATATAGTGCAATTTTTCAGAGACTTTGCTTTTGCTAGTTTCATTGACTAGTTGGTCCAGCTCTTGTCTTTTGAATCGATTGCCATGTGTGCCAACAGTAGTTGAATTGCAGCATGAAATGAGAATTTTTGATGACAATTTTAGATTGCCTGAATTCCCATGTAGATTAGAATAAACCCGAGACATAGCTTGATCAGCACCTTGAATGAAGAGTTTCAGCCAAGCTGCAGTCCCCATCTTGAATTCATGTACAATGATAACCATGAGGGAATTATGAATCCTCTCCACATGGACGTTTAAGCTGTTTCCAACTGGGCTGAGGTTAAGTAAACCCGTATCAGTTGCTTCACGAGATAATATCCTGATGACCTCATGCCAGACGGTGATTTCTTCAAAGGCTGTAATTTAAAAATACACATTCTTATAGAACATGTGAGCTAAGCGCGCAGTCTTAGTGCTGCCGCTTGGGTTCCTCAGCTCAAATCCCCGACTGGCTAAGATTTTTTGCGGGTTGACTGATGAGCCGGAGGTTACTATCGAGTTGACGCCAGGTTTTCAGTGGTTTCCTATGTCCTATCATACAAAACTAAAAATATTCCAGTGACGCTCGAAATTTACATCCGAAAATAATTGAAAACGTATAGTCTACTTAGCACGGATAATTTGCAATTAATTAAATATCGTGTTATTGGGGATTTTTCATAAATATGGAGTCCGCCATGTTGCTGCCCGCTTCGGCTTCTAGCCACGTGACCCGAGTCCTTCCCGAGCCTCCGCACTTCATTGTGATCGTTGCAGTTTTTGCAATAGTTTGGAGTGTTCCTGAGTGACATTACATCTGAAAAGTTACTCACTCCTCACGTGAGTGGTAGGTGGATTTTCGTAAATAACTGATTTACTTTATTTTGTGGACAACTCGTAAAATCAATGCTTGTAATGGCTGCCGAACACCTGACTTGAAAGGACCGATGATTGGTTGTGAATGTGACAACTGCGCCACTTGGTGGATGGCGGCAAAAAATGGAAACCGGAGAAATAATATGTCCACATCCGCGCTTCGTCACAGATTTTATTGATGTGAACAAAAACAATCCGATTATAAAACTGAACTATATAATATCATTTATTAAACTATGAGATCACGGTGCCTGGAGAGACCGTTTATGAGGGCTTACGATGAACTCCAGTTGAATGTTTACTAAATCATATAAATATATAATAAAGCCTGGTGAGAGAGAAACTATGGCATTTAGGCTTTGGTCTTTGTGATTCCTCTGTTCTTTATTCAGTTCGGCGGCTGCTCCTCAAGTGAGAACATGTCTTAATAAAATATAGTTCAATTGCTCATACGAAAGTGTCATTTATTTATTCACCTGGCTTCTATAAAAGCCAAGAGCTTTGAAACTCGTGGGCATGTTATTGGGAATTTTGGATGTCCTAGAGTTTACTTTAGATTCCCGTTGACTTACACAAGTGATTCGTAGGTGATGCTATAATTACTCCAGCATTGTCGTATTCATCGTGATCATGCTCATGGAAAGTGCCATAATAGTCAACCTCTTCTAGTGTACCAGCAATCACATTAGCAAATATACAGGCTAATATGAATAATATAGAGTTTTTCATGGCTATCTTTCTGAAAACCGGTGATGAAAACTGAAAAATATTTTACGTCAGCACTATCCCATAAGGAGCCAATACTTGATATGGCGGAATGAGCCTTAGGTGATTTAGGTAAACTTCCATAACTGACGTGGCCCATATAGAAATCATAATATCTTGGTCAATAACATGATGTAGTGGATTCATAAACGTTATGTATACTGTGTAATTTCCAAACTGCCCCAGTGATTATTACCTCTAGAATAATGGCGATGTGCACTTTTCTTAATATCATTCACTATATGTTGGAACCATATTTATGGAACAAGGTATGCATTGAACCGTTGATTAATCTATTGATCCTCCGGTTAACTCCGGCAGAAGGTCCGTCGAGGTTTCCAGTTGCAATTACATTGTTGGCGTTTACCAACACACAATCTGTCTACCATCTATTGCTGCTCATAATGCTGAGGTGCTAACGAGGTTTTTTTTAATCTAGCCTGTTTAGGATTTCAAAGGATATAACAAGAACAGTGCAATAATGCGTATGATCAGTGTGCTGTTCCTACTCTTTCTTACGAGTGGACAGATGGTATCAGCAGGGACAGCCTGCTGCAGCCAACAGGCCAACCGTGTGGAATTGATTCAATTGCATACCATATACCATGATGACGGCTATGGTATCATGGTATACTTTTTTTGCAGGAAAGGAGGGAGCAATGTATTTGAAGAAATATTTTTTACATAACTTAATTCAAAAAAATTCCATAGATAAATATTCCCGTATTGAAATTATTTTTTTTCGATTTTGGTCAAATTTAACATTGGGGTCTTATGGGGAGGCAAACTTAAATTTTTTAAAATTGAATTTTTGGCCTCATGTGCGTTGATACTATCCAATAGGAACCCCTGGAAGGTATTTCCGTCGATTTTGGGTCGAAAAATTGAAATTAATTTTTTTCGATTTTGGCCAAATTTAACATTGGGGTCTTATGGGGAGGCAAACTTAAATTTTTTAAAATTGAATTTTTGGCCCCGTGTGCGTTGATACTATCCAATTGGGACCCCTAGAAGATATTTCCGTCGATTTTGGGTCGAAAAATTGAAATTAATTTTTTTCGATTTTGGCCAAATTTAACATTGGGGTCTTATGGGGAGGCAAACTTAAATTTTTTAAAATTGAATTTTTGGCCTCATGTGCGTTGATACTATCCAATAGGAACCCCTGGAAGGTATTTCCGTCGATTTTGGGTCGAAAAATTGAAATTAATTTTTTTCGATTTTGGCCAAATTTAACATTGGGGTCTTATGGGGAGGCAAACTTAAATTTTTTAAAATTGAATTTTTGGCCCCGTGTGCGTTGATACTATCCAATTGGGACCCCTAGAAACCCTTCCGTTGAATTGGGGTCGAAAAAGTCAAATTAATATTTTGCGATTTTCGCCAAATTTAACATTGGGACCTTATGGGGAGGCAAACTTAAATTTTACAAAATTGAATTTTTCCATTTTTGAAGATATGTAAATCGCAGTATATTGTTGTTGATGTTATTTAAAAAATTTAATGTACAATAATAGAAATTATTTGAATTTTTTTGAAGAGCCCTATGTTATCGGTAGATACCATTTTTTGCCCCGAAATACCGTTATATCTCTTTCCCATACCATGAACCGAGGTCCACGGGTTGGCAAGGCCGCGTTAAGCTCAGCGCAGTCCGTATATTCTTGAGTGCGATGTCAATTCATCATATATATAACTAATAATTGAAACCATGATCAGTTGAAAGAATTATGTTTTATTTTCGAATTTTTTAATTCCAAACACAAAACAACACGAGACGTGGCAACGTTGCATGGCAAAATTAAAACCGTAGCGCGGTTTTCTCTCGACTGCCCTCCATTCAAAAATTAATAAAAAAAATATGGGGTCAATGTAGAAATATGAAATCGAGTTCTTTGCGAAGAGGACAAGTTATTCGAGGTATTCGTGAATTGGTATATCGTAATTCACGATATTTTAGTGTTTGTCACGAAAATAAGAAAATTGACTGCGCTCGTGCCATGACGCGACCATTCCAGGGTTAACAGGATTTCATCCGAGCCGGTATTGCTTTTGTTCTGAATACAGTAGAGCTCCCTTAATTTTCCGCTTTCTTTATTTTCGCTGTACTCCCCTCACGACTTGTCGCCCCTCAAAAACCTTCTCCCACTCCCCGTACTTTGTCTATCCTTGTTTTCGACGTCATGCGCTCCAGACTGCGCAGCGTCTCAATAGTGGGACCGAGCATTCATGAAACACAACCTATTTACTTTTGATACATAGTCCGTTTACTTCTGCTCTTATTTCCCCTTCCGCTCCCGACAACCCCCACCACGCCAACCAACCAGTGGGCAGAGTGGGGGGCTTCCTTAATTTTTTTCTCCACGAAATTGCTTCAAGGTCACCCCCCGAGCTCGGAAAATAAAGGGAGCTCTACTGTATCATCTAGTCGGAATGAGTACAGACGACTCTCCCACTAGTGCACTGCGCGGGTCGGCGGTGGAGCGTCCGGTGACCCTCCCCTACTTCTCCCACTCCCGGATACTAGTAAGCGCAGTGAGGTAGCATTCAAAGTTGCGCGGGACCATTTGCACAGTGGAGGGGAGGCGGCGCTTGAGGAGATAGTCAGTGGTGGGGTCATGACGATACTGACTATAGGGATCCATCAACTTGTGGGACGTGCACTGCCCGGGGAGTTGACTGTATTCGCAAATTTCTCGATTTACGTGTGCACATTTCGGGCGACCTAATTTGTATCAACCTAAAGTTGCGGCGGAATATTCATCTCCAAGCGGCTTTATGGGAACTTCTGCTTAGTTGGCTGGGAAACAGAAGACATTTCGAACCTGAAACTCGAAGAGCAACGAATGACGGAAATGTCGAATCTGTTCATACACGTCTTACTCTGGCGTCTCCGAAAATTTTTGTCTTCCTCCTCCATAATCTCAAGATCTTAGAATTTTCACTAACATAATCCAGAGTTACGGACTTTGTTCCGCTGTTTTTCTACATAAATTTATCGAATCTGTGTCCATTTATTTCCAGGTATTTTCTTAGCATGATGTGTTTAATCCTGCGATGAAATTTATTGAATTTTACGGAGAAACATTACCAAAAGTTTTCTCAAAATCCTAATGTGCTAATGCGTCATAAGATAGACCTACATTGTTTCCTGAAAATTCTTTTGTTGATCGGCTGCAGCTGTTAGAGTTTATTGAGTACACATGTAAAGTGAAGCCAAGCTTGAGAAAAATGGTTCGGCGAAGTATAAGAGACGGCCATCTCCGTATGTCATCATTAGAGTAATCGACTACTCCGTATCGACTTAGCTCCCTACCTTTGGCCGATCACAGCGAAGGTACCTATTCCTATTCACGAAAGCGCATACACATAAATGAACATAGTTAGAGTCGAAATATCTCGAAAATCGTGATATAATTTATATTTCAATCGTCATTCATTTATTGCTTGATCAGATTAGTCAGATAACATCGTCAAGTTGGTTGGTAATCGCCTTTGCATCGATAAACATCGATATCTGGGATATCGATTCGGCTTTAGTTTTCAAAAGTATGACAAGTGTTCAAGTTGTCATAGCTTATGTAGTTATTGAAAATCATATACACAGAATATTTTTTGACGTTCTGTTAATTTATTAAGTTTCGAGTGTTTTACATATTCTGTCCAGTGTTGACAAATTTTATATGTACGTGATAATTACAGAAAAAACAAAAGATGCTTGCACCAAATTGGAAAATTGAAGCTCTCATTTTTACGGCGTCAATGATTAACAGTATCTTCAACTTTAGAAAATACATTGTTACTTCAAATATGAAATTGTAATTCAGCGCGCGCAGCGCGCATTCGGGCGTGTGCAATGCAAGATATGTATTGATGACATTGTATTGTACAAGTGGTACTGTCGGATCGAATTCCAAACAATATCGACTCGTGGAAATTACCAGTCATGAAATCGCAGAAAATCTATTTTCTGGATAAATATCTGTCGTCAATGCAGTATTTTTCCATGCAGATGAGGCTCTTTCATCTACTTTTCGGTGTGTTGTTCTGCATATCCCTGAATGAGAATGCAGCTAATGCCGATTGTTTATCCGGTAAATACAAAGGTCCATGTTGGACTACTGCCCGCTGTAGCCGTGTTTGCAAAGGAGAAAATCGAGAATCTGGATACTGCCATGATTTCAAATGTTGGTGCAGGCGGTGCTGACGAAAAATCACTATCACTTCAACGTGCAAGCTTATTACATGTAAGTGATATGATGCATAATTCGTATTGTGGATTTTTTAAATAAATTTTCCACACGATATATATATCTATATATATATCTATATATATATATCTATATATATATATATAATAATCCTTTTCGTTTTATGGATTGTGACGGAATCTTTGGGGAGATTCCGTCGCCAAGGCCCAAATCTTTTTTAAAAAAGACGAAAGTACAGTTCCCTACGCGACTCCGGTGGCCAGTACAGGGCGGCAGGGTGGCCACTCTCGCGACGCCCGGTGACGGCCTCGTACACAATTCACTTGTTCGCATGCCTCTTCCTCAATAATCGTGCGTTCCCTCTCGTGTCTCTGGAGCCATGACAAATTATAACTGTTTGCTAAACTATAACTAATTGCTGATCCTCTAGCGGACCGGTCGATTGAATTTCGATCCATTTTCGATTGTGGAATCGAGTCGCTTAGTATGTCAATAGAGTTTCGAGTGGCGATCGATTCTGATTTTTTTCATGGAATCAAGGCCTCGGTCGATTCCATAAAATAACAGAAAGTCAAAAAATATTCTGTGCATATGATTTTCAATAACTACATAAACTAGGACAACTTGAACAATAGTCATACTTTTGAAAACTAAATAGGACTTGGAGTTATATTGCGTGGCATTATGTCGAGAGTTCGTTAAGAGCAGAATGGAGGAGCATGTGAAATATGCGACCATATTTAAATGATAGTGAATGCACTCATAATCTTTCACATTAGGTAAAGCGAAAGCTCGTTCATAAGATTAATTTATGCAATACATTGCTTGATATAATTAACAAGTCGCTTCGTATGATTGCTTATGAATATAAAAAAAAAACATTTTCTCAATTTTATTTGGCGCTGATACGCCGGTAATTTGCTCCCAATATCAATTAATCACTGAACACACGTGCATGAGTTAATCAATGCAATCAATACCAAGTTGAACAAATACTCTTTTGTTCAAGGAAATATGATGGAATTAATTGATTTTTGAGAATGTTACAGAAGTTTTTCATAGCTTTAGCAAAGTAGATAAAAAATGAGAAACTTAATTCGAGGAAACAAGGATCGTCAAGATGCTTTTATTGCGCTGTACATAGAAATACTCTAAGATGTTGAGTGATTATATCAACTCGCGCTCGCACACACACATCCGCCCGACCGCCGGAGAATGTTTTTCAAAAGTATTTGCTCATGGACTCCGACCGAAGCAGGAATGTTCCGTGTGTGCTATTGGCGGTACCCATAAAATGAAACCGCCCGGCCGGTTGGGAACCTAACCCGCCGAAGGGGGGGGGGCATCATAGGCGCCCGCCATCGTAGCCGAGGGGTTTCTGGAGGTTTACCCTGTGTTCAGAAATACGATTGCCTGAAAAAGGCGAAAATCGGCCCCTACCGCATGGATGGGTGCCCGGTAGGCCCCCTGACGGAATGCTCAGACAGAAGCTACCCGGGGCGTACCAATGACAGGGACGGAGACAAAAACACACACACATACACACAAACTCAGATCCGTTCCTCCTTCGGATCAAACTCGGGCGCGGTAGTACACCAGTAAGTTTTTCGAAGTCATGTCTTCTGTCAATCCTCGGAGGAATATGCGAGGGAGTAATGTAAGTTGTGCCGTGGATAAATGGTGATAGCGTACTCGACAAAATCAGTATTTATAAAAGAGATCTTCATGAAGTATATAGGGAGCATCTCATGTATCAGCACAATGATTGAAATAATAAAAGCTGACTTATCTGAGTAGTTTTTATCTTTAGTAAGGTTTGTACATGTTGGAGATATTGCGTTAAAATTTTGTATGTCAATATTTTACTGTTTTCCCTTTGGAAAATGTCTGGAAATATGTTATTCAACGAATGTGATGGACTAACCCGGAAAGTTTTGAATAGGGCTAAAACGACTCGAGGACAGTACATTTTTTTAAATATAATTTTTAATGTTGTGCATTTTTCTGTTCAGATGGAATTTCGGTATTTATATTTTGCCATGATTATGCTGATGATACGGAAGGATAATAGTGTACATGCAGTTTGTCGATCTCGCACATTTGAAGGTGTGTGTTACAACGGGCCCGACTGTCGTCGCAGTTGTATATCAGAGGGTCGACCGTCTGGAATATGCAGTGCAGGCTTACGATGTTTATGTACGGGCTGTTAAACAATTAACTCCGTACATGCTATATGTAATAATATATAAATTATGTAAAGTAAATCTTCTCTTCATCTATTTTCTATCCAAGATTAGTTTTTGGTTTAAATAATTGAATTGTTCACAACACTCTATTGCAAAAACGGTAAGAGATACAGCAAAAAGTATTAAGCAGAACTTACTCTGTAAGTGGAAATGCATATTTAATTTTTTATGACTTTTTTCCATAATTGTCATAAATAAGGAGGTATGATGGGTTTAATCCTCGAGCGATCGCACCCGTATTGGCGTCTCACTCCCACTCCAGTAACGCGCATGATGCTCGTGCTCACGCGGATTATGCGCCTAGTCTAATGTTCATAATTATCTGCTTGACAAATGGGATAGTTTAGAATTCAATCTGCAAGTTTTCGTTCCGAATCTCACGGGCCACACTCATTTACCTACACTGGTATTTTTTCCGGATCCAGTCTTTACAATTGAGGTGTCGGAGAATGTACGAATGACAAACAGAAATTCCAAATCGTGAAGTTTTTTTATATTCCCAACGGGGGCACACCCACTTGTATCTCACTAGTTATATATTTAATCAACAACACTTCAGTACGTTGAGGTATTACACGGGTGAAATCAATTTTCTTACGAAAAATTTGAAAAAATTCTATGATATTCCGAAAAAATAGCTGAACCCACATGCAAAAGATGAAAGATTCCTCGCGATTAGTTTTCAAAATATGATAATTCAATCTTTACGTTTGAGCAAGTGCTAAATGACACCGAAATCAGTTTGTTTTTAAGTTTCTCGAAAACGGTTCTTACGAAAATTCTGAAAAAAATCTCAAAAATGGGAAAAATGAGAAGAAAAAACTTGAAAAAAAATTCGAAAGTTGCCGCGTTTAGTTCTCCAACAAACAATGGTTTTCTAATTAAATTCGCGCCGCGGGGAGAACGCAATGGATGGGAGGAGCTGAGCGTTTCGACCGTGGCAACAACCCTACAAGAAATCGCATTCGGCATGCCGGATCCAGCCTCCGCCGAATTCGGCGCGAGCCTCGGTTTTCGTTAGGTATGCCGAATAAGGTGTACCTAATCTGGCTCTCATTGGGTCCGGATGAGGCATACCTGATCTGGGCTCACCGAATTTTGCGCAAGTCTCGTTTTTCGTCACATTTGCCAAATGAGGCATACCTTATCTGGCCCTCATGTGGCCCCATTTGCCATATAGTGCGTGAAGCTTTGGGATAATAACCAAATATTCATATAATATTTAAGGCAAGAATTTGAATGTGAAAAAAACTGTAGGAATTAAACTAAATCATGCCTACACCTACAAAAACTCATTTTCTTAATATACCTGACCACGTTACAGCCAAATTTAACCCACTCAAGTACCGTATATGGCCCGAATTTGGTGTTAATCATTTGGCCCGAATTCGGTGCCGATCGACCGGGCCAGACTCAAAACTCGCGTAACGCGCCTCATCCGGGCCAAATGTGGTTGACCAAACCAGCACCGAACAGTGCATCAGGCATGCCTCAGCTGGGCCGAACGATTTACCAAATCACATTTCTAGTAGGGTACCGAAATGAAAAATTTATGGACCGAAGGAAAAATTGTTCAATTTCGTATTTTCAAGGATTTTCGTGAGTACATCTTTATAAAATGACTTAAGGTTATGAACAATAGCTCTTGAAAGTGGTTAGGAAATTTTTTTAACAATTCTTTCAGGCTTTGAGTAGGAAGGGCCCGACGCCCTATTTCGTATTTCAGTCTTGTCGTGTAATATCTTAATCCACGCTTAGTAGCATTTATTGAATAGTTTAGAAGTAGAGCGCCTCTGCGCAGTAATATGCATACACACTTTCAACAAACATTATCTTTACTGAATGTGCTCAATTAGTTGGAAAAGTGCCCGGCGCGTAACTGGGAGTCTCGGGTTCGAATCCCGACTGGGACTATCGGGATTTTTTCTCTTAAATTTTCGATCTATCTTTAATTTAATTTAATAAATGCCTTCAGACGGGGAGGTGGTGGTTACTGATCGAATTTGAGAATGGAAAGTCTCTATATACCCGGTAGCTTAGTTGGAAAAGTGCCCGGCGCGTAACTGGGAGTCTCGGGTTCGAATCCCGACTGGGACTATCGGGATTTTTTCAAACTCTTCCATTTTCAAAGAATTCCATTTGTTTATGCTTACGATCTTTCTGTGCTATGCCAATATTCTAGGTGAAAGATAATTGTCAGGCCGACTTTGCCCATTATTCATTTCTACAATTTGTTCCAAACTTCATATCTTACTGAAATAATGTTTTTCAGCCGTCAACTGTCAACAGATATATGTTGATTCAAGATATCTCCCTACATATAAAAGATGAGACAGCTCAGAACTGGTCATATCTAATCGTAAAGGTCATTTGATCATACAAAATCACTACGAAGGTAGGTTACAATAACTCACGATATGTGCAAAAAAGGATCCTACAAAAACAATATTTAGCGATTTTACAGTAAAGTCGATAATGTACGAGATGAATTGAAAAATCGTGGTTTTTATTGAATTCCTATAAAGATAGCTTTAATGGAAGGAAAATTAAAATTTTCAATACTTATACACTATTATCCGTTGTCTTTCTAATTCGTGCTGCTCTCAGACCTCGCCATCTATCAAACGGGTGGATTAAAAATGAAAAGGCAAATTGCTGTAGTAGTTAGACATTTTTTTGATCCCCACATACACACATATATATTTCCCCTGTAACTAGAGAATTTCAAATGAGTCATTCAGAACGTAAGTGAAGAAGTACTGTGGTTGGAGATTCCGATAGTCTTTTATCCTATTCAAGAAAGCGCATACACATAAATGAACATCGTTAGAGTCGAAATATCTCGAAAATCGTGACAATGTATTTTCATGAAGTGTCATTCATTTATTGCTGGATCAGATTAATCAGATAACGTTGTGAAGTCGGTTGGTAGTCGCGTTTGCATCGATAAACATGGATATTTCGGATATCGATTCGGGTTTAGTTTTCAAAAGTATGAGAGTTCGGCGGGAAGCGCCAACCAGGACGGGCGCATGCGCTCGCTCCTGTTTAGTGTTCCATCTAAACCTTTTCACTCACCTCCATCATTATCCCTATCTTCCAATTATCCTTCCCTATGATATTCCATTCCATTCCTCTGCCAGTGCAAGTGAAAAAGTGATTCTGTTTATTGGCGTTCCGATAACTAATACCAATTTTGAACAATTGCCGTCGTTCTCCAACAACAATCTACCCCTTACTACTGGAATCTACCGATATGGACGAAAGTAACTATCCACATATATCGAAATTATCGAAAAGCCGTAAGACCGAAACCGACACGACACCAGTCAATGCGGCGAAAAGAGGAAGTGCGCGTGCGCAGCACGCGCACCGGACTCGTATCATTAAATGGCGATCCATTTTCAATCCATTACTGGTGTCATATGACGTCATCTATCTACCGATATGGACGAAAGTAACTATCGACATATATCGAAATTATCGAAAAGCCGTAAGACCGAAACCGACACGACACCAGTCAATGCGGCGAAAAAAGGAAGTGCGCGTGCGCGGCACGCGCACCGGACTCGTATCATAAAGTGGCGATCCATTTTCAATCCATTAGTCGTCCTAGTGCGGCAGTATATGCACACTAGCAGAGGTTAGGGCGACAGTGCGCGGGAAACTGCTCGAGTCGAGCGAGAAACGGTGAGGCGTTCAGGAAATGGTGATTTTGATGCACTATACGCTCGAGTCGACTCCCAGTTCGAGAAGAATATATTTTCTATAGCTACAGCTACTTTTGTTTGAGTTAACAGTATCCTAATCTGATCTGCAATCAACTTTATTCTCTATTTGTTATTTTAATTCATTTGTGATTACACGTAAGATGTCTTTTTCTTTTAGCAAGTTTCAAATTTTATACCACTTTCTGTGCAGATGAAATTCTTGTATATACTGTTCGCTGCGGTGCTGTTTGTCTCCATGGGTGTTAATATGGTCCACACTGAGTGTCTATCTGGTAAATTCGGTGGTGCATGCGCCGGACGCAGTGGCTTTTGCAGCCGTGTCTGCAGATCCGAGGGTCGGGAATCCGGAAAGTGTAGAGACGGGAAATGCTGGTGCGCTGCCTGTTGATTTGTACATTATATACTTAAGTCTCACATCAGCAATAGAATAATGTAAATTTGTAAATTTCGAATGTTCTTAGGGAATTTTATCCACCTGTCTTAATATATGAAAAGTAAAATAAATCCACCGGAATCGTAAGTATATGTCGTTGAGTCATCTGCATTATCTCCCCGCACAAAACCCCAGACATCCATTCTACTTTGTACTTTAAGTAATGTTCCAAAAATGCTATAACGCATAGAGATGGGTTCAATTTGGGTGCGTTCATGCAATCGGGGCGCTCGCCGGAATGCGGAGGAGATTGGTGGTGGGGGGGGGGGGGGGGGAAGGAGAGAATTTTGGTCATTTTACGTAGAGTGGTTCTCCTGCGGACACCGATGGAGGAGGAGGAGAAAATTTGCATTGAGACCTGTAGTTTTGTATATTACGCCTCGAAACTTGGCTACGCTAGAAGCGCATTTTAAAGAAATACTAATAGCGTGAAATCTAAAATTTATGTAGATTAACCTTGACACCAATGTATGTTAACTACAGGGATGAGTAGCCATGTATATTATTTGACCATATGGATCACGGCATATATATATAGTGGTGGTGCCCACTTCGGAACGACACAAATTTTCCAAATCGTCATTCTACATAGTTGCACTATAACAAAGTTACCGCCATTTTTCATTTGAAAAATAATATTGAGTAATAGTGATGCACTACACACCTGATTTGATACTGCGATTTAATCAGTCTTCGACAAGCTCTAGCTGTTCTGCAGCAGTTTATTCCGAACTATTTACAACGCGGTTTCATTGCAGAATTCGTAACTTAAGAGTCTCATTTGGACACTTAGAGGATATCTCCTCGCACTGAACTTGATGTGCACCCTTGGTATACTGACTAAAAGCGTACATAGAGTTTCCACATTCGTCCCTCCCGCCCACTCTGATGAACCCATTGATTGCAACTTGATTGGGGGATCAAGTGCGCGCACTTGATCTCGACTTGATCGCTGGTCCACTGAGAGAATATATATGTGTGTCACAAAGTCATTTATTTCGGGATTCTCAATATATATGATTTTTTAATCTTTTTTGCTTCTTTTCATTTTTTTTGGTGGAATTGTTTGCGTGCCAAGGAAGGTTGATCGAATAAGCAGTGAAGTAGCGATCACCTCATGCTCAGCTGTACGCACAAATTGTCCCTCTCATATCCGCAATCAAGGACTAATCGATAGATCCGTCCGGGCAACAATCATCCGGAGTGTGTAGGGCTAAGCGGGCACCCATCCATGTTCAGACTCGACAACTCGCGGCTGCCTAACATGAAGCACAGTCGTAATGAATATTTTTCAATATGTCCTCCATTGAATTATTCGTTGAATTTCTTCTTCATTCAGATCTCAACATATGGCTTAGAAACGGACTGTTCTTATAACTGGGTACGTTCTTTATCGTTCATCTATATCTATCTGTATACTCAAGTGATACTGGAGGCTGTCTGATAACTTAGCTCATTCATTAACCGTCGCCCAGTACTGAATAAATATTCAAATGAAAACACCTTTAACAAAAGATAGCTCGAGATGGACTATAAAAGACTCCCAACGTTAGAGTGGTCAGTACTAATATCAAGCTCCTATCCGCTGCCTGACGAAGGTATGTATGAAAGACCTCAGTACTATTTCGGACATATCCAGAAAGTTATTAATGGCATACATTTTTGTGCTCAGATGAAATTCCTGAATTGTCTTCTCGCTCTGATGATGGTTATATCACTCAGCAATACCATTGTAACTGCCGAGTGCCCATCGTCAATATTCCGAGGGCCGTGCTTCACCAACAGCCGTTGTGACACAGTATGCAAACGAGAAGAGCTTGTATCTGGAAGCTGCAAGAACATGGAATGTTGGTGCACGGGATGTTGAATGTTCTTGTCGCTGTTAGTCAATGGCAGTTAATCATGCTGGTGGTGCTTCTTTGAGTTTGTTTTAAATGTTGGTTCGTTCAAGTAAATCGTGTTGTATGCATGTCCTATTATACAGGGTGTGTATTGATTGACAAATAATATACTTTAGAATATGAAATATGTATAAATATATACTAGTAACTGTGACTACAATGTTTTTTAAATATGACGGCAACCACATAATCTCCTTTTGTGCAATGGTTTATTTTTTTGTAACGAGAGCGGTGGCGCGTGCTTCGCACGCGCACTTCCGTCTTCCGCCGCACTGACTGGTGGCGCGTCGGTCTCGGCCTTACGGTTTCCGATAATTTCGATATATATCGATAGTTTCTTCCGTCCCTCCTTTTTACTACAAGTCCGGCAGCGCGTGCTTCGCAGGCGCATTTCCTTCCTCCGCCGCACTGACCGGTGGCGCGCCGGTTTCAGCCTTACGGTAATATCGATATCGGTCTCTTACGCTAATATCGATATAATATAGAGATTTTTCGATAGGTTTCTTTCGCTTCTCCTTTTTACCAAAGGATAGGATTAACAGTCCACCAGTGGTCAAGTAGTGATCAAGTGCGCGCAAAAGTTGATCCCCCAAATCAAGTTGCAATCAATGGGTCCATCAGGGTAGCTGGTTCCGTCAGGCAAGCTGATTTTCTCACGTCATGTTCTTCGAAGTATATGAAAAGATTTAATGTTCATCAGATTTACGTCAGGTTGATATTTGTACAAGGTATAATCTCATTCCACGTGGCTTTATCATATGCTGATTTCGTTTGGAGAACGCTTACCAATCGCACTCCACACATATCACTCAACAATAATATTGATCATTCAGATATAGTACTTTTACAAAAACAGAATCAGTATTTTCTTTTGCAGGATTGTCGCAATTCCGAGAGAACTTACGTTATTTATTCGGCGATTAAATATTTCATGATTGTCCTCATTCATTCAATAATTCGACAGTTCCCATTCATGAATTTCTCATCGAAGAACAAACAAATTAGTAAGATACGTTACCCATGTAGGAAGAAACGATGTGATGAGGATTGGATCAAGATTGGTGTAAGCTTGATTACGACTGATCGAGGATGGACCTTGAAAGCTAGAAGAAGTTTGAAAGAAAATAAAAAATCCGAGTTTTTGAGACTTGAACCCCGAGCTTTGAAAGTACGTTCAATGTCAAGACTGTCTCCAGGCCTCGAATAAATCTTCCATGCAGCCCGAATCAAATTTTACTAAAGGAAGATTCATTAATTCGTAGGTAATTTTTTGTATACATTCAGTTTCTTACAATAACAGTCGGTCTCTCAGAGGTGGACACCCCGTTAATTGACGGTCCCATTAGTTCACTGACTCACGCTCCTCCTAGGTTGAGCCCCCTCAAACGGTCTGTCCCCACCACATCGAAAATTCTCGCGCCTTATTTTGAACGCCACCTCATTGCGCACAATATAAGATACGAAACTGCTTGCGCGAACACTCATGTGACATGCGGGAGTGGGGGAAGTAGGAGGCTTAACCCATTGCACAACCAAGTCTGTCCCCACTCGGCGGCCAGAGTAGTTGGAGCGGTAGTGGGGGCAGCGCGCCCAGGGACGTGCCTATGCGGCAATTTGAAAATGTAGAGGCATTTACGCGACGTCAAGTGCTCAATATCCCGCCGGTGTTTTAATCAAAATGGCAATTCGAATCAAATAATCCTAATAATTTATTATCTCAACATTTATTATAATTGATAATTAAATCTACTGACAAGTAGTAATATTTTGTGACTATAATTTCTCCTATACTAGATAGCTTTCTTGTATTTTAAAGAATTTTCAATTCATCACAGATTTCAGTAGATTTCAGCCCTTCATGAATTTTTTGAAGATACCTCCAATAAAAATTAGAAAAAAACAATCGTGATGTAAATAAATATAAATGTACTTACCAAATATAACCTCCAACTATATAATTCAAAATTTTGGAAATCCACCTGTCATTAATATTGCTAACAAACTGAATTTGGATTAGAATCATTCCTCGGTAAAAAACATTAATAATTTTGACGGGTGAAACGCCACTGATGTGGTACGTCTCTAACTGTTGATCTCACCGACGCACTCACACACGCCAACCTCACTCATACAATCAAGCGCAGCGCTCCCATTGGCTCTCCCCCCGTTTTCTCACACGCACGACGATCGGCGACTTTGGTTGTGCAATGGGTTAACCTAAACGGAGCGCTGAGAAGTGGCTCGGTCCCGAGCGCTACACTTAGGGGAGAGTCGACTGTACGTCAATGAATGAATCAATAGACTATTTCACAGTTTCAATGAACATAAAGATTGTTTCTCGAGATTTCCAAGTATACTTTTGCCCAGCATTATCAAGTCACCCCGGCTCCTCCCTTTAGTTGGCCCATCATTTTTCAAACTCTCGACGAACTGTCGACTAATTTTCGATCCGTGGAAATTTTCGATTTTCAGAAATCGACGAACTATCGGCCTCGATATCCAATATTGATTTAAGGTTAATCCCATCGTCAGATTTGATCGTGCCTACTTGGTGATCGTCACCATCGTCAGAAACGTTTTCTAGGCTTTATGAGGGAAATTACTATTCCGTTATATGGCTTTACTCTTCTTCGCCTGGGTCTGCAAACACGATTTTGTCAAAAAAGTTTTAAGGCTATGTGATGAACGAAATTTTTCTTCATATTGTCCGTAGACGATAGATGAGTAGATGACACTGTCGGACGAACAAATAAGCTGAAATTCTTACTCATGGATTGAGCTGGCTAGGCCTTAGAAACCCAAATGTGAGTTGATGCTTTTTGCACCTCTGCTAAATTCTATGTAATACCCAAAAATCATATGATACCAGCTAATTAAATATGCTGATGTGTAATACCTTCCAAATTGTATAAATTTATTGCATTGTTCAGCTCTTCGCTAAAATGAAAATTGTGATAAAAAAAACTTAAGACAAATATCATCACATTGTTTTGTTAATGTTATAAATTATTTTCAACATTTGCGGCACCAACATTTGAAGTCTGTTGCACCACAATACCCAGTTCTTCGGTTTGCGGATTCGCAGGCACGACGACAACTAATGTTCCATACACAGGCACCGGAAAATGAGCCAGATAGGCAATCGGCATTTGCAGTTTTATCACCTATCGTGATGAACACCAAGGCGAAGAACAAGCAGAGAAACTTCATAGCCTGAATATAAAGGTGTCAGTGGTAAAAAAGTCATTCACGACACGAGGGGGGGGGGATAAACGAATGACAAAAATAAGTTAATTGCATAAGATTTATAGAAAATTCTGGCGAAAATTGAGATACCAAAACGGTAACTAGGCACCTACCACCAAGTAAGATGAAAGTTGTACTCGGCAAATTAATCTTTGCAATTACAAGATAATCGTAATCATTGTCTTACGGAATCGCTTGTCTTTTATACGCCATAACGATATCTTTTGTCAACACTTGGTCGTTCCTGTATTTATTGTATCAATATGTAAGCTGAACCACCTGACAAAATTAATAATGTTTAAACGGGATGTACGTGTCACCCTCGATGGGTCGCATCATGAATTTCCCGACGTGTTAGTCGGCGTGTGTGTGCGCATGTGTCGAAAATTTGGAATAAATTAAACGCTACCTCCTTAATTATGAGTGTTACAACAAAATTCATACAACAAAAAATGTTTGTTTCTACATGGGGAACAACTTTCCTTCACAATTTTTCCATGTAACCCTTACCGTTTGTGTAATAGAGCAATATAAATCAGTAAATTTGGCATAACCGGGAATTAACATATTTTGTTAACTTTTTGAGTTTCCCGCGTTTTTTTTTTTGTTATTTCATGTCGCTGTCGAACTACCAGGGTCATAAGCGACGGCTCGGGACTTATTCCTGCGTTTTTGAAATTTGCAAATCTCACGGAAGTTTTGAGACTTAAAACATTTCGTCAATCCTAAAAAACGGGAAAAAATTGAAGACATAATTATTCGGGCACCCGGAATTTATTGATTTATGTATCGCTTTATTTATTTATTTGCAATTCTGAATTTATTGAATGCAATATCTTCTCAATCCCTCCATTGTTTGCCGCCGGCCCGTCACCTTGTATTAGATTGTTGATAACAATGAAACGCATCCTTTTCCACATAAGAAACGAACTCATAAGTGACGGTTTATCAGTTGAGCTGGATCAACGGGAAAGACGCGTTACCGATAAAACCGAGTTCCCCGAAATGACGATGAAATCTATTTTCTCAGTAATCACGGACTATAGTTTTACCCAACAAATAGTGTATCCTGAAATTTCGTTTTACACTCAAGAAATCAAGAACAGCTACATAGTAAAATAGGGGCGAGCGGGAAAAAATGAGCACGTACCTGCGGCATTGAGACAATCATAAGAAAAACTCTGATTATCACACAATTTTCGGTAATTTTCAATATATTCAGCAAAATTATGACTATCGCGGACTATATTTTTGTTTTTCATGTTCTCTTTTTTCCACAACATCCGTGTTCAATTGGTAATATTCACAGCTAGTCTCCATTTCAAACTTTACGCGCATGCGCAACTCTTCCCAGTTTTTTTCCAACAGCGGTGCAGGCGCGGCGCTTCTATCGCGCACCTCTGCCGGTTAGATGAGTCGTTGTTAAAAAAATCGCAGGAAATCTAATAACAAAATCTGACACTAGATTCTGCAGATTAATTTGAATCGTAACTCCGTCACAATAAGCTCTAAATAATCTGCACAATGAAGGTGACTGTCAAAAGTGAGTAAATTTGCGCTAGTTTACGAAGGGAAATTCTCATAACCACAAAACTTAAGTTATGATTAGTTGTTCCAAATTTTCTATCAGTTTTTCCAGCCAAAAACAACGGACTTGTTTTCGAACCCGTCATTTTTGTTGGTAAATTAGTAATTGACTACTGAGCCCAACATTACGTCAGATTCATAATTCACAGATCTCGGTTTTCTCATTTACCGCCTATATATACAAAAGTTACAATAGTTAATTAAAACTCTTTTACATATGCCCGAATTTTCACACATTTTTCATACATATGTTATACGCTGAAAATATCTACAAATTGTCATTCGTTGGACTCAATGTCGAATAGAAAATAACATTGACATTATTGTTATAAGTCATAATCTTTTCTATTATAGTTGACACAAGCTCAAATGCGCGCTTCGCGCGCTGAATTACAATTTGATATTTGAAGTAACAATATATTTTCCGAAGTTGAAGATACTGTTAATCATTGACTCTGAAAAAATGAGAGCTTTCAATTTTCCAATTTGGTGCAAGCACCTTTTGTTTTTTCTGTAATTATCGCGTACATATAAAATTTGTCAACACTGGACAGAATATGTAAAACACTCGAAACTTAATAAATTAACAGAACGTCAAAAAATATTCTGTGTATATGATTTTCGATAACTACATAAGCTATGACAACTTGAACAATTGTCATACTTTTGAAAACTAAAGCCGAATCGATATCCCAAATATCGATGTTTATCGATGCAAAGGCGATTACCAACCAACTTGACGATGTTATCTGACTAATCTGATCGAGCAATAAATGAATGACGATTGAAAAATAAATCATGTCACGATTTTCGAGATATTTCGACTCTAACGATGTCCATTTATGTGTATGCACTTTCTTGAATAGGATTAGTTTTGTTGGCATCAACTTGGATTTTTAACAAGAGATTGAATGCAAACTTATGTAAATTGTTTCTTCCTCAGGCTGGACAGGGGTTGCCACGTGGAGATGGATTGCAAATGATGACAATTGTGGAATTTGTCGAATGCCATTTGATGCCAGTTGTCCGGATTGTAAAACTCCTGGCGACGATTGTCCCCTAGGTATGTAATAAATAAACGGAATGATCCTGGATAGACACAATAATTTTCCAATGGAAATTGAAAAAGTTGAGTCGTAAGATTTCCTTAAGATAATAATTGTCTTATTAATAAGTGGCTAAATAAAAAAATATTGCCTATGATTTTTTATAGGAAATTTATTTTTCCTATGTACAAAAGAAGTTGTATATAAAAAATCTTTGATGAAAAAAATTTCGACAATTCTGCTCTGAGCATGGACAATAATATGCATAATACTTTCAACCTGCGATATCGCCTTAATAACAGGTGCTGGCAGCAAAAGTCACAAAACCTAAAATGCGCATTTTTGAAGCAGGAACAATATTTACTAAAACCATTTTTTCGTACCTTGCATGGATTTTGCTATAGAGCATTATGAAAATTGATAATGAGCAAATAACGACTTTATCGATTTTCACTGAGCTCTTGGCGGGCAAGTGAACTGTTTCCATCGATAAGTTAATAAACTATAAATGAATTTTCTCTGTAGTACGATATAGTCACGTAAAATAGAAAACATTTCCTGGGTGTATTTTTAACAAATCACATTCATGCCTTATCAAAAAAATGTATCACACCAGCTTTTTCAACTTTCCAATGATAAGTATGTGCATCCAGTTGAATTTACAGATTTAAACTGAATTTACAGGCGCATAAATTACTTCACTTTCACAACTAATTAAACAGTCGTAAAATTATAAATCCAAGCTTGGTATCTTTAATTAGACTCAACAAACATTTTTTTGGGATATCAAAAAATTTATAAATATATCCTATCAATTTTTTGCATGATTACTTTAGAGGACTAAAAAATTACGCGTAATTTTAACTTGACTGGATGAAAAAGTAAAAAGTTGGAAATAAATTCTGTAATTTTTATTGCGGAAGGATAATTTTGATTCAGGAAGGAAATAAATTTTGTTATTTATGCATAATACTTCAAATATTGTAGTTCAGAATATTTTTCAAAAATGAAGAAAAAAAAATATGACTCTCGAACATGAAAGAGCAGATTTATTTAATGCATTTTTTCACATATTTCAGAAATATACATTCAACTCTGAAAGTGAAACAAACATATAGCTTTTACATTCTTATATATTTAAAAAAATTTCAGTACCTCGAGGGTTTTGTCATTTTTTCCCTGAATTCCTCTCGAAATTTCTATATGGATATTTCATTTCTATTATGATTCCTGAAAATCATAACCAAAATTCAGATCATTTCTATACTTACTTTCACTTTTGAAAAACCTGAAAAATCGCAATCTCAATTTTCCCAAAAAAAAAATCAAACCCTATCTAATGCATTCAAATTATACCGAAAAAAATCAGAACAGATTCGAATCATTAAATTTTTTTGAAATAAAATAGTGTCAAAAAATGTCAGTAAAGTGTCATGAAATTTTCAAATTTCTGTTCGTAAAATGCTAGAGCATATATTTTCCATTTTCAATTCATAGTTTTGCGTACTTGACTTCCTTTATGCAGCCCCCCCCCCGCCCCACCCGCAAATTTGAATGAACAGCAATGCGCATGCGCAGCAATTGGTTTGAATATCGAGCCATAAGGGGAGTCACCCCTACATTTCCACCCTCTCCCCCACATGCGCCCCCCAGTGCACCACTCGACCTCGACAAACTCGTACACATCTTAAAAATATAAACCGAAAAAAAAAGTTGTACTTATCATTTAAACTGATAAATATGTATCTACAGTGTGGGGCCAGTGTTCTCACTGTTTTCACATTCACTGCATCATGAAGTGGCTCCACTCGCAGCAAACCAGCAGTTTATGTCCCATGTGCCGCCAGGAATGGAAATTTAAGGAATAAAAAAAGTGTTTAATCGGCTTCCCCCAGGTGTCAGCACTCACTACATAATAAGGTAAGATCAACTTAATTGATTCCTAGAAAATAGGTTGTAAAATAATAAACACAAGTTTATTCGCTTGTCCCTGGAAAATGTAATTTAATAAACCGGTGCTAACAAGTAACTATCCGTGACTCGACGTTGCATGACGAGGTAATCAACGAAACATGTGTGTGCATTTGAAACGGTAGAATGTCAATTGAAATTCCGATATAATGACAAGAACAGGTGTCATTAATTTATTTATGAATAAAAAGTGAAGGCGATACATTAAATTGTTCATGTCTTGTATTATGGTTTTGCGAATGAGACTAAAGTGAAAAATTATTCAATAATTTCAGAAACTGCAGCGGAATTTTGATACAAATATCAAATGCTAATTTTTGAGGAAGTGTGGTGAAAACTTGATTAGGTTTGATAGAAATATTAATGTACAACAAAACTAGGAAGCGCGAAAATCCTGATTTGCGATAGTGTGAGATTAATTTGTTTACAGTTTTTTCTTGAGATCTTCTACGGGAAAATTTCATAGAACATTTTTTGTAGAAAATTTCACTCCCGACAAAAACAGTAATTTGTCATTTTCCTCTAAACCTAATCGTTCTCGAGATAAATCCAAAATTTCAGAAAAAATTGATTTGCATGCGCTTGTCTCGTCAATCAGATCAAGTCTGCGTGGCGTGCGAATGCTGTTATTGCGTCATAGAGGACCTTGATCGCATTGTTTCTTCACGAGAAATCGGTTCCGGGAAATTTTTCAGTTCACACATCCCCAGAAGTTCATTCACACATACGCACACACCTGCGAAAACTTTATCAAAAAGCGGCGCAACTTTTTGCTTTTGAGGGCACAACTTTCCATATTTAATTCTTTCCCGATTTTCAAAGGTTCCCCCAACATTTAAGACGCTTAATCCCCGCTTGATAACCTTTCTACACTATTTATCCACCGTAAAAAGTTCTGCAAATGAAACCCAACGATTCAAACACTTCTAACCATGAAAGTTTTCAGAAGTCCATCCTGAATAATTCCAGAATCTACATACTCAAGCATACAACAAAGTATCACATTGCAATGACATATATACAATAAGAAATATGAAACAATGTTATACATGGAGAGAGAGAGGACTAAGAAGGGATGTGTAAAACTATACTATACCACCAAAGACAAAAATCATCAAACATCCAACGCAAAACTCAAACCTGACGATGTTCTAAGAAGACACTCCAATTTCGATATCTGCAATCCTGAAAACTTGTGCAACGTCTCTTCCTTTCCTTCCTCATTCGATAATCGGATCGCAGGGTTCTGTCAACCGATTCCACGTCCCTGAATACCGGGTACAGAGAAGGGACAGGAGTACGACCGCCTAATATCCCCCCCCCCCCCCCCCCCCGCCGAGCACTGGTTAACAGCTCACGCGATACTACGGTATCACAATCACCCACACAACCCCACACTCACACACTTGCTCAGCATAAAACCCCAGAGCTACCTGGCGCCCCATGCTAGACCCCCCCATCCGTCAGAGTGAGAGGTAAACCCATACTAACATTACCGCTGGTGTGGTGGAGTCACGTGGCCTACCACCAAGCGCGAAGGATGTTTGCGGGATCGAGTCAGTCCGCTGTTGGTCTGCGGTGAGTGCGCGTAAAAGATAAATAACCAATAGGATCGATGAATTTGTTGAAATACATAGGTTAACTTTTGCCCAAGAGTCAACGGTATCAAAGATCATGGAATGTTTTTGAATAACACGATCGCTTCTCCGAAGCTTATAAACTGTGGAAACATGGTACCATGGTGTATGACTGTTCCTCAAGTCTTTGTCAAGTGCCTCAAGCAAGTGATGTAACGCATTTCCGCGCATGTAATTGACCTCGGTAACATCCCACACTGAGTATGATTCATACCTGTCAAGTTCAAGTTGTCTAGCCAAGTTTTGACAGATGCAGCTTGCAGCAAATCACAGGCCTCATCCGCCGCCAGTACCACCAAGACCAAGTAGACAGGTGGTAGCAGAGGCATTAAAACGCACCCCAAAACTACCCTGTCCAACTCGTCAAGCACCACCACCACCCAATACAAAGCCCTGGCGTCCTGGTGATAAACCAGCAGGTAGAACGCTCATCTACGAATCTAAGACAACAAAAGAAGCAGGAAAACAGTGCAATGAGCAAACGATTGGCACGATTGACCTGGAGAAAACGCAGGAATGTCGTGGCGGGAGTGAAAGGACTGAGAATCATCGGGAAAGGCAAGCAACTAAGGCTGATACCATCGTAAACGGCAAAGAAAACTTGGCTGATTTGAGAAAAGAATTGGCTGATATAACGTATATTGATCAAGAAGTCATTTGTGATGTTACAAATCGTAAGGATGTTACAACTCTACAAGTCAGGCGGGTTCAAGGTCCCGATCCAGTGGTCTGTGAGGCTAATAAAGTAACTAAAGTGTATAGTGATACCATTAAGGATTGTGCTGAGGTGAAAGGCGTTGTACCTAGAAGAGACTCGTCCATTACGGAGATTAAGACAAAAGTAGAAGTGAGGAACGATCGTGATAATGGAATTGTTGATGATAAATTGTGTGTAGGTGGTAAGTCAAAAATATCTCGGGATTGTGCTACGGTTGTTGTTGTGGAGGAAACAGAGCGGCGTATTACAATCAATGAGGACAGTAAGGACAATAAAGTGAATAAAGACAATAAGGATAATACTGATAACATACAGCATGAGGATTGGTTGGAGGCTGGTGTCCGTTATTCGTCTACCAAAATCACACTGCCTGGCGATGATACAATCAATGATTGTGTGGATGGATATGAGGATGCGGGTGATGAAGTGGAAGACAATGAGAAGGATGAGAGGATCAAATTTAACCTCGATTTGTCCAGGTAGCATGTGTGTATGTGTGGTCTTGGAGGATACGTATTATGGCGGTTTACGGAATGTGTAGGAATATCGATGATTCTATCGACTCAGACACCCTTTCTCCGATTTTTTTTCTTCTTTGCAAATTCTGGAAAAAATTGATGTTTGATTTTCTGACCTCTGAAAGTAAACGCATACTTTCATACGAGAAATTCTTGTGAAAATTCCTCTCTTGATTCTCTATGTTCTACATCCATTTCAAATTCCCCAATATCAAACCAAAGAAAACAGTATAACCATCGGTATGAATTTGTTAAAATAACGATTCAAAAACGTCAATTCCTCCCACTAGTCATATATATATATATATATATATATATATATATATATATATATATATATATATATATATATATATATATATATATATATATATATATATATATATATATATAATGGTTCTAAAAATCAGAAAAAGAATTATGGGCTAGTGTTTTGAGTATAGAACTGAAGAGCTAGCAAAATTTGTATTGCATATTGTATTCTATATGTAATGTATTATATCATATTCGTCAAGGCTGATGCAAAAGGTCATTCAGCGCATTGCAACGAATCTGAAGCATTTATGGCCTTTGCAGGGAAAAGGTCAAACACGATTTCGTATTGAGTATTGTTTACATATGAATATCGACATATATTATGTATGGCAGAAGTCGGGAGTTACTGAATGTGCGGTATATATCTAATTCGTCAGCAGGCGCGCTGCCTCACCAGCGCCGCTTCCGCGGCGTGTTAGCGCAACTCTCGGGAATCATAATCAGAGACCGCTTCCAAGTTTCAATAAATAGGCGGTTTGGGGCCATATGTCGATCTGAACTCCGGTTTATTGCACGAAAATTATTATCAGTCTTTACTACGTTTCGAAAGCGCTGGGCTTTCTTCATCAGGTAAACGAATTTTCTCCACAATTTAAAAATATGAAGTATGAATTCGATAGTTAAAAAACATTCAACACTAAATGTAGTAGTTATATATATATATTTTTAACTGTATAATTTGTATTTTATGTATACATGTACCAAGTTGAGTGTAAAAGAAGCCTCGTATATTCAAGTAATCTTATTCCAGAAAGTGCATACACATAAATGAACATCGTTAGAGTCGAAATATCTCGAAAATCGTGACATGATTTATTTTTCAATCGTCATTCATTTATTGCTTGATCAGATTAGTCAGATAACATCGTCAAGTTGATTGGTCATCGCCTTTGCATCGATAAACATCGATATTTGGGATATCGATTCGGCTTTAGTTTTCAAAAGTATGACAATTGTTCAAGTTGTCATAGCTTATGTAGTTATTGAAAATCATATACACAGAATATTTTTTGACGTTCTGTTAATTTATTAAGTTTCGAGTGTTTTACATATTCTGTCCAGTGTTGACAAATTTTATATGTACGCGATAATTACAGAAAAAACAAAAGATTCTTGCACCAAATTGGAAAATTGAAAGCTGTCGTTTTTTCGAAATCAATCATTAGCAGTATCTTCAACTTCGGAAAATATATTCTTACTTCAAATATCAAATCGTAATTGCGCGCGCGAAGCGCGCATTCGGGGTTGTCTATTGTAATGTTATTATTGGTTCGCCATTTTTTAAATTTAATCATGATTTTGCTCATTTCAATAACGTTAAATGAATTTCAACATTCATAACTTGTTTCCGCGTGGTACAGGAGGTATCAGTAGTGATGCTGATCGCGTGCTTCATGGAGATTTACAGAACAAAAGAAAATTAGATCACATAGCGCTCCGCGCTAGTTACCGTCTACCAATCGACTTTCGACGAGATTTTTCACGGAAATTCACATATCGGTTTCGGGTCAGTGGAACAGATTTGAGACTAATGAGTGAATTGATGGACTATTCATAAGACTTTTTTCGTCCAATGTAGAGATCATTGTATGGATATGCTACTGATTATGCCTCCATTGAATTCACGGGGATACAGTTATGTACGAGTTTTGCTTTTTTTTTGTTCTCGCCTAGGAGAAAATGGTTGCATATCCGTGGCAATATAATCCATGTTCTGTAATTTTGTACCGCCTATATTGTACATTTGGAGATTTTCTATTCTATACCACATTTTCGTTACGTAACAAAATTGCCTCAATTTAACATTCGAAAAGTTGGAAAAGCTACTGAATTGGCAAATTGTTGTTTTCTACGGGCAATATTTTACGGTCAATATTCACAATATGAAATGACTCAGTATCAAATTGGATGAAAATTCGAAACTCAAATGAATAAACACCTACTTAAGTTTAAATACATTAAAAAAGTTCAATTTCTCAAAAATATTTTTTTACTGCACTGAAGAACAATACTGAACTGAGTTTATGTGTGGGTGTTGAAGAAAATGAAATATACGCAAAGGTCAATTTCAAAATCGACCAGGTAGTTTTTTTTCCAAATTTCCAAAAAAAAAAAAAAAACAAAATTGGACTTTTTGATTTGTCGAAAAAAATTAGTGCGTTTTGGGAAAAAAGATAATACACTTTTCGTATCTGAAATAGAATTCGCAACAGGAAAATCGTCAGTAACATTTTCTTTAATTTTCATTTTCCAAATGGGGAATAATTTTTTGTGACCGGCTCAAGGTCAAACTTCCTTAGAGAGAAGTCGCGAAGGTATCTGGTCACAAAGCGAGCGATGCGACTTCGTGTCCGCATTTCATTTAATTCCTCTCGGCTCACGTTACTTCGGTCAATTCGTAAAAAGTATAAAAAAATGATAAAAGGTTCACAACGTAAAGTTTTTGGGGATTTAAAAAAAATGAAAAAAAAAAGAAGTGAACACGCCCTGGAAAAAAAATCGACACTTCAATTTGATGGCCAATGCAATCAGGTTTCGAGTGTTTTGAACAAATATCGATTCATAGATTTTTTTTCATGGATGAGTAATGATAATTACTTCCTGGACAACTCGTTAAAATGCAAAATAAACTTGCAAGTCAATGACTCATTGGAAAATATGCAGTACGAAAATAATCAAGACACCTGTCTATCCTTACAACACCTGCGATAAATACTCACTGCTCATTAATGAAATTGACCTACTGCCTTGTCATTGAATTGAAAGAGAAAATAATGGAAAAAAAGAAGGAAGAAGTGCGTAAAAAATATGGGACACCATTAGTATGTTAGCGCTGACACGAACCACTGACACCAATAGCATAATTTAGGTTAGAGTAAGGTGAATTAT
Source organism: Asobara japonica (assembly GCA_026005395.1). Lineage (NCBI taxonomy): Eukaryota > Metazoa > Arthropoda > Insecta > Hymenoptera > Braconidae > Asobara > Asobara japonica. The sequence continues at coordinate 1,274,228 of BQMI01000151.1, read as the reverse complement.
TCCACTACTGTAACCGAAACAAAAAAAAAATTCATTGAAATTTGGTGACACGTCGCGTAATTTCCATCTCGGAATTAAGTGAACTTTGAATGACTACCCTTAAATCTCAATTGAAGTTGCTTATCCCTCGGCCATTATGCGGTCAATTTTCAACCGGAATGACTGAATCAATCCATTTAATTTACGAATAGATCTTACTAATGTTTCCAGTAATCAATACCCTCATTAGTAGACAATTTCACAAATTATGTGAATCGACAATTTTACTTCTGTAAGATTTCCACTATAATTTTCCGCTATTTTATGGTGTAATGAGCATTGGAAAAATCGAAGAACATTGAAGGTTAAACAAAAACCAGGAGTTTATAAAACTTTTGCCTCTTACAATTTTTTTCAAAAATTGGCTTCAAAATATACGATTGGCTTCGAATTATAAATAGTCGATAGGTATCAATAGGCGATTACATGCGGCCCAGATTTACGCAATAGCTCCATTATCCCTCGAGTGGTCGCACCTCTCCACCAAACGTCGCGTGTTAAGCGCAGTGCAGTCCGTAGATTCTTGAGTGCAATGTTGCCAGAACGCTTCGCAGTACCCAATTCAAGGCCCCCAAAATTCAAACACGCAAAGTTAAATGACTTGAAACTCATCATATATATAACTAATAATTGAAAGCATGATCAATTGAAGGAATTATGTTTCATTTTTGAATTTTTCAATTCCAAACAAAAAACAACACGAGACGTGGCAACGTCGCATGGCAAAATTCTCTAACGTAACTGGTCGCACCACGAGCGCAGCGCAGTTTTCTCTCGACCGCACTCCTTCAAAAATTAACTAGCGGGTGGGATATATTTGTGTCCTCAGTGAGGACACAATGCAAACTTCCCGGTTTGGTAACTCGAGTTTTCGAGATCAGGTCTGTTTCAAAAATTTACGAGACTTCTCACTTCAGTATTTACTGGTTTTTCTTTTCATTCGTCTATATGTCGCTGCCTTCTGTGATTTTTTTCATAATCAAGAGATAACTCCCTCTTCCACGTGAAGGCCATTTACTTCTCATTAAAGCCTTTAAGTCTCATTGAAGCATTTTAAAATCACGAATATACATCTACGTTGAAGAAGTTCAATAAGTCCGTATCTCTGGCTTCACTCGACTTCGTTCTATGGCAGCATTGATACACAAAAGTGATATACAAGTATTATATTCTGAGTCGGTCCATGTTTACTGTAGAGACCAATTTTTGCGATCGCCGACGCCATCTAGTCTCCATTCAATACCCAATTTGAGGTATTCCTGCATTTCCATGTCATAATACATGATATTTTAGTGTTTAACACGAAAATAAGAAAATTGACTGCGCTCGTGCCATGACGCACCCGAGGGTTAAGAGATTCATTACAACCTATTCAGTGCTTCGCATGAAATTCATGGTACTCCTTCCCCAAGCCATGCAATTGTCACGTGAACCAATCAGATTCTAGCACCGCCCGTTGACCAGAGGTTCTCAATTTAATACTTTATCATTGAAAAAAACTGGCAAGTCACATTTCAAGGTCGCGAACTGGAGTCGGCTCTCCCATAAGTTGACATCCCGTTAGTTGACGATCCCATTAGTCCACTGACTCGCACTCCTTCTAGGTTGAGCCCCCTCAAACGCTCTGTCCCCACCACATCGAAAATTCTCGCGCCTTATTCTGAACGCCACCTCATTGCGCACAATTTGAGATACGAAACTGCTTGCGCGAAGACTCACGTGACATGCGGGAGTGGGGGAAGTAGGGGGCTCAACCTAAGCGGAGCGCTGAAAAGTGGCTCGGTCCCGAGCGCTACACTTAGGGGAGAGTCCACTGTAAACCGGCAGGACCGGAACCCTTCTGTGACCTTGAGATGCAAAATCCTGTGTTGTCACAATTGAAAAGAATTACCACTGGCCGCAGAGGCGCAGCTAGCCTCTAACTGGACCACTTGAAAATTGAATACTCCTTTGGAGGGGAGGGGGGCGGGGCATAAAGAAGTGGAAGGGGAGCTTTCAACGTCAAATTTCGCGCTCTTTGCAGCCCCAGGTTTGAATTGCACAGTTGTGGTACACAGTTCATAGGTTGATGTAACGAAAATAATTAATTCAGATTTGTTTTATCTTTAGTTAGATGAAAAAAATGGAAATTCGTGAATTTGACATTTTAAGTTGTTACTGAAATTTGACTGTGGTGTAGTCCTCTCTGTACTATTTCTTGTTGAACGTATTGAGTCCCAATGTTTAAATAGTTCTTCATCTTAATTTTTGCAGCATCCGCGAGCGAATAGCAATGTCTTCCCTGCAGGGTTTACCACCATTGCCGCGTAGTTTAAGTGGTTTCAATCTCAGCGAAGTGAGAAGAGACAATGACCCCCCACCCCCACCAACTCGATCATCGAGTAGAACGCCAAAAGGTGCCAAAACATCACAACAATCGAGTTCCAGGCCATCACCACCTAGCAGACAGCTAACGACACTTGACACTCAACTTGCTATTCTCAGAAAGGAAATGGTGAGTTGCATAATAATTCTAGGTACGACATTTACACCATTGCCAGGAGAGTAAAAATACATCACATGTGCGCGCACGTTCGATCAGTTCCAGAGTTTCAAGACATTACCTCAGGGTTGACTTTCAGGAAGATATGTACCATCTCAATTTCTAATTCTGGTTATAAATATCCGAATAAATTATTGACAAACTAGAAATATCAAGTTCTGCAGATATGGATTGGGTAATTATCGAAACGTGTTTATTGTCCATTTAAAATATTCAAATGCAAATGTTAAAATGGAGAACAAACAAAATGCTTGCAGAGTCAAATATTTTCAGTACAATCAATGGAGTTATTCAACCGTGTTGAATTCATTGAGTGAATACAATGTTTTCTTGCATTTAATTTGATTATTTCAGCAGAAAGTGATATTTCAAACTTACTTTCAAACTGATTTAATTGCAATAGTCTAGAAATTTTTATGGGAAAAGTTTGATTTAACGTTGGGAAATGTATCGGAATTTTGGACCTAATCAAATTTCAAGTCACTGAGATTTTTTGGAAATGCCAATGAAATCCAAATCAACTGGAATTATGGGTCAATTTGTCTGACATTCTCATTTCACGCGTTCAGGAATTCATGGATATAGCCATATGTGAAAGTCCTCGGGTCGTGGACTTTTGTCTTTTAGTAATTGATACACAATCAGCATTATCTAATTTACATTTTACAAGGTCCCAGTTTTTTTTTCTCACGAGTAAAAATAACATTCCTTTTTCTGATTTTGTTTACGCGTTTTCGTTATTTGTAATCTTGCAAATTATGTCAAATTCTCAATTTCCTTTTCTTCTTTTTTTCAAGTTACAAAAGTCTCAACTTTTGTTGAAATGTCATGAAATCCTTGAAATTGGGCCATCGTTTTTTACTACATTTGCCTTTTTGGATTCCCCAAATTTATCCCAAACACATTTTAAGTCGATAGTTATATATGTGTGTGGCTGGGTGTCTGGGTGGGCGGGTGCCTGGGTGGGCGGTTACCGAGGTGAGCGGGTGGGCGGTTGCCTGGCTGAGGGGGTGGGCGGGAGGCTGGGGGCCTGAGTGGGTGGGCGGGTGCCTCGGTGGGTGGGCGGGTGCCTGGGTTGGTGGGGGCCTGGGTGGGCGGGTGCCTGGCTGGGTGAGAGCGTGGGTGGGCGGGTGGTTGGGTATGGGTATGGACATGTGTGGGTCGATGGGTTGGGTGTGTGTGTATGTGTGTTTACCATTGAAAGATTTTCAGTTCCACCCGATGATTAGGAAGAAACCGCTGACTGATTTTTTTTTCAAAATTTCTCCTAATTTCACATCTTAAAGAAAAAAACAATAAAAAGAGAACCATTCGAAGTCCTCTATTCCTGTCTCAGAATCTTGGAATATTTCATTTTCAGTCGTTCTAGAGGCTTGTAGCCTGCCACTCATCCTTTCATATTTTCGAATGGAGATTTATGCGTCCAATAACAAAAAAAACGGCGATCCGCTAATTAAACTGGTTCCGGAGGATTAAGACCACATATTTGTAAATTGTTCGGTAGTCCCAATCTCATTTACTCTTCAAAATACAGCCCGGGAAAGTTACATCTTCCGCAAACAAGTCAATTTTCACGTGAAAATATAACCGAGATGTTCATTAATTTGCGCCATTAATAAAGTTTAAAGTTTGCACCTGTCACTTGGTAGAAAAAAATTGCAACTAGTCCAAGTTTGAAACTAGTCTATTTTTGCCCATACCTTAGAACTCGTATTTAAAATGCACATTCAATCCTTTCCGGTTTAATGAAAATTTCTCCGAAAAATATATGCATAGTAATGAAGGAAAATAACACAATTTCACATCAATTCTATATTTTCTATCTGTCACAACACTTTTTTCAGTGTGATGAAATCTCTTACAATTACACTGCGCATAACATTAAACGACCACATGCGCACTGTCGCCGGTGCGGTAATACGTCCGTTGTTATTGTAAAATAATGGATCTCTCTCATTTTCCATGGTATTAAAATGAAATAGCATTATAAATGAAACAGAATTTTTTTCCCTCTCCCTCTTTCTTGTACACAGGGTAAACTTCCAGAAACTGCTATGCTACGGTGGCGAGCGTCAGTGATGATCCCCTCCCCCTCCCACCGCCCTATGTGGGATGGTACCTGCACAGTTAACCTTTAAAGTGCACGGCGGGTGGTGGACACCCACCCCAATTTTCGAGCTCTCGAAAACATTACTTAATCTGACAAAAACCGGGTATTTTTTTTTCATATAATTCAAATGAATGAATTATTGAAACACTACTTGTATACTAAAATAGATATGTTAAACTATGTAGGATAAAATTTTTGTACCAAAATATTCAATAGCAGCTGAGTAATGAACCTTCAAAGTCACTTGGGTGTCAGACACCCGCGATGTGCTCAATGATCGGTTTTACAACGACGTACTTTAAAAGGTAGACTATCGTCTTATTAATGATGAAGTTCAAAGTAATCAAAGTTTCTCCAGAAATTTGATCTCGCAGCCTCCGGATTGCATATCTGTTGCTCTACCGAGACTTGAAGATTGTTTATTCTCATTTATATAATATATACACTACTATATACAGTATTGATATCATAAATCATTAATGCTGGAGCACTAGCCATTGGCTTTATATCTAATTCCAACAAAGTTTGAGTTAATTTTTCATTAGCATATATGGTTATGAGGATTTACAGTTAAGCGCTACCGGGAGTTTCGTTTCTTTCCGATTAGCCTGCCATCCTTTTACATTCATCGAGCGCGAGGGCAGCGAGAAGGCAGGCGCTTTATTGATAAGACTTGTGGGCCACACCGAGCCGAACGCCTTCTCGCTGTGCAGGTGAAGAAGTGCGGTGGCAAAATGTCTTCTTGTTAAGAAGAATTGCCATCTTTGTATTCTCGGATCGTCGTAAAATTGTTTCCTGAATGTTTTGAATTGTTTGAAATTTTTGGAATGTATTCTGAGAATTTCGTTATTTAATTTTGGAATATTCTCCCTTAGTTGCAATTAAAAGAAAAAAAAACCAGAAAATGTAGTCTTCTCCTGAGAAATTAGAATGACATTCCGCTATATTTCGGTGGATTGGCACCTTAATTTTTGAATCACCAGGCACATGACTTTCTGCAGCGCCACCTACGAATTTTCGATAAACACCTTCCCAGTAATTGATAGGTTACATGTTGAAAACTGCTGTACCATCCGATATGCCCCACCGTTAGTGAGTAGTACCCCACTTTCTGGAGAGACCTACCACGAAATTGTCATGAATTTTTCTCTCCGTGTAGTCCCTTTCCTGAACACGTCTTAAGTCATAAATATGTTAAGTGATTTTTGGACAATAATACAAGAGCTATGTACAAATATTCTAACATGGGAGAAGTACGGTACTAGACCAGAGCACCGACATTTTATCAACACGAGTCCCGTGGCGCGCACGCGCATTTCCTTTTTCCGCCGCACTGACTGGTGGCGCGTCGGTTTCGGTCTTACGGTTTTCGATAATTTCGATACATATCGATAGTTCCTTTCGTCTCTCCTCTTTATTATAGGATATTAATTGATTTCATTTTTGATTTGATTTAATTGGCCTCTGAGGTCAGTCTTTTCGAGGTTAAGATTTTTTTTGTTCAATTAAGAGTCATGAATTTTAATAAAATTCAATGCTCGTGTACGTTATAATTCAGTTGTAGTTTGTTATTTTTTTGTGGACTCCTTCTAACCTAAATCTCGAGAAAATCTAAATGCGTAGACTAAGAGTCGATTAGTCTCAACTCATGATTTTCACGAGTTCAAGGATTCATCGATATGGTGGTACGTGAAAGTGCTCGAGTCGTGGACTTTTGTCTTTTCGTTTTGTCTGCAGTTGAAAGGACGCGGCATAGGGCAAATCCACGGGGGCTACCACCGTTTCACGCTCCCACGCTGTACATTTTCTCGTGAACGTGACCCCTCCCACTTACCCCCCTTTCCTATTTCTCTGTATTTCTTTTCTTTTTTTTTTCTGCATCATTCTCGCCTCTCACTCTTTCCTGAATCTTTTCTCAGTCTCATTTTACCTCCTTTTCCCCACAACGTCGAACTCTTTTTGTATCGCCCTCCTTCAAACGTTCCCACGATACGTCTAAATACGTATTACAATAATCACAGTATGTGCTATGGAAATCCTGTCGTGTTGATTATCACAAAAAAGTGGCAGACATACGGGTAATACACGATTACTCAACGTCAATCGGGGAAAATTGTCTTACATTGTTTTTAAATGCGTGCACTTTATCTCTTGAAATTTTGCAGGATGTTTTGTTTTTAAATGTTTTAGACGAAGTTTAATTTTAACAGTTTATATTATTAAACGATTAGTAAATCGTTTAGTATTAAATTTTCAAATTTCAAGAACATACAAAATCTTCCAGAAATCCATACAATCAATCGATATATATATATATATATATATATATTATATATAGATATTGGCTTTTATAACCATCATAACTATAAAAAAAATATATAGAAAAAAATATCTCTACATCAAAAACAATTTGGCTTAATATCTTGTTCGCCCAGACAATGGGTTCACAAGCAAAAGTTAGTCCTCAAATGACGATACGTCTAAATCCTGTAATACTCAGTGTCATGGAAATCTTATCATGTTGCTTATCAGACATACGGATGATATACGATTACTCAACGATTGTCGGTGAAATTTTATTGCAGTACCTCGATATGAGTTCATTTCATTCAAGAACAATTAAGAAGACCTCTATATTAACCCTTATTTTTTAACCCGTCGGTAGTCGCTCCTTTCTCCGAACGCTCTTTAGGTGCGCATTGACAGATATTCAGATTTTTTTGGGGATTATATATCGAAATTCGGAGGAGTCTGATTTTTCATGAAAATGTTTTTTTTTCTTAGTGCACGAGGAGAGCTACAATAATGTGTGTGTGTGTGTGTGTGTGTGTGGGGGGGGGTAGGTGGGTGGGTGGGTGGGTGGGTATGTGGGTGGGTGGGTGTGTGTGTGGGTGGGTGGGTGGGTGGAATGTCAGTTTTTTCAATTCCTCGTTATTAATAAACATAAGTTAATAAAAACAACTTGTCCACGAACTTTCACAAAATTGCGTTATCTCGTCTAAGCAACTCATCAACTTCCCATTACACCGTCCCAAAATCCATCAAACACTCGACTGGAATTCCTCCATCCATTAATAAAAATCGTGAGATAAGACAACCGTTGTAATTACCGGACACTGGCTAATAGCCCTGACTCTATAAATACCCAAGTCTCATCACGGAAAAATCCTTAGTAGTCAGCTAGATACCATCTGGGATTCATTGCGGTGGAGATATATCATTTTCTTTCTACCATTTTATTTGCGACGGATATGACGAATTTCAACATCACATTACCAGTACCAGACGTTAAAGACTCCATGAAATCAGGGCAATTTTCAAAATTGAAAAATTATCAAAATTGGGGTGGGGTTTGCCCCCCCCCCTCCCCCCGCGAGTAAACTACGTAAACTTTAGTGTTCCCGACTTTCATCATTTTTAATTTCCCGATTGTCAGGAAGTTGTTATAACTCTAAAATTCTTTTCACTGCGCGTATAAGTCTGTGTGTGGGTGGGTGAGTAGATGGGTGGGTGGGAGGAAGGGTGGGTGGGAGGAAGGGTGGGTGGGAGGGAGGGTGGGTGGGAGGGAGGGCGGGTGGGTGGGAGGAAGGGTGGGTAGGTGGGAGGAAGGGTGGGCGGGTGAGTGGGAGGGAGGGTGGATGGGTGAGTGGGTGGGAGGAAAGGTGGATAGGGGGGAGGGTAAGTGGGTGGGTGGGAGGGAGAGTGGGTGGGTGGGAGGGAGAGTGGGTGGGTGGATGGGTAAGTGGGCGGGTAGGTGAGTGGGAGGGTGAGTGGGCGCGTTTACCACTTCTACTTTCGAATTTCTTACTATTATCTCGTTAATAACATCATAAGCGAAAGTGATGATGGAGGTCCAGTAGTTTTCTATAGCCAAAAGAAATCGATATTACCGGATTGCTCACCATAATTAATGAGTCAACAGTCAAGAGCGATTACATAGTAATTCGATCGTCAGGAAGTTCTTTGCAAACACCTTAATTGCAGACAATTTTAGCTCCTTTCTTTGAAACTAATGGATCCACCGTGAAATGGTTACACAGTCATTCGATCCCCATGATATTCTGTACAAACAGCTTTGGTCAAGTGAGTGTGACATCAGGGTCACGCAACGAACGTCCCAATTCATCTTTGCCACCTAATCATGAAGACCTCCATAATTTTCTTGGAAAAGACGTTAGATCGTTAACAATTTGTATCCAAAAATGCTTTTCATGTCGAGTTTAGATTGCGTCAGGTAGACTTGTCTACTCTGGTGAATATGGTCGCTGAACGATCCTATCTAGGAATTTCGTCATGTATTCCCTATTTCGGAAATTTAGAACAGACATGGAAAATCTCAAAATCTCCAAAAAAAATTTTAATGCACTACAGAATAATTCTGTAGTATCACTTTTGTAACGCATAGATACTAGGCAAACTTCTTTCACCATTGTATTCCTGATGGTATTGTGCTTCCAACTTCAGACTTTCTGAGTACACTTGAGCGTCACTTCGAGACAATGTTCACGAGCAAAGGGTCTTCAGACCATTCATATTTTTGTTCGCACATTTGTCGTAAATTACTGATGGAGAAAAAAATGGCAAAAAAGCACAATTTTCAAATATGTAAACTGTCGCTGTTTAATTTTTCTCAATATTTTAAACTTTTGAAATTATCTATATATTCTAAATGTACGATTAAATTTTCTATCCTCAATTCTAAACATTTCCTTTCAAAACTCTCCACAATTTTTTCGTAATTTTACTTTTTTCGAAACTTTCTTGGTTCCAACAGGTGGGGGATCAAATGGAGATTGCTGTTGCACAAATAACTCAAAACCGACAAAGTGGTCCCTTTTCACATAGACGTCTGTTTATGTGCTACCATAGTCATTCTTGGTCTCAAAAAGTGGGGAATCAAATGAAGATTACTGTAGCACCAAATAACTCAAAACCGACAAAGTGGTCCCTTTTCACATAGTCATCCACAAATGGTGAAAATCGGTGCCAGTTGCATTGGATATTTTCCTCGTGCTGTTGATGCCCCAAAAGTTGATTCAATTTTTTTCAATGCATGTTCCTTCATCTCATTTCCTCTTATTTTCAGTTTGGATTACGTCAATTGGACCTGTCCCTACTTTCGCAATTGTGGTCGCTAAATGAGTCCATCCAGGAGTTTCGTCAGTTGCTACAGGAGCAGGAGGACCGCGCCCCCTCGTCATCGCCGAGTAGTGAGGATGGGGAGGAAAGTGGATATCATGGACACCCACCGCCACCACCAAGGAGGCCTGCGCCATTACTCCATCACCACAGACCGCCGAGGCCACCGAGACCACTAAGACCGCCGCCGAGTGACGAGTCACCTTCCAGCGAAGAATATGGAGCAGTTTGATGTACTTGAGACATCTAAAGCGTTTAATGTACTTCCGCAGTGTTGTCTTCAGGGATATATTTAAAATTTTGCAATGATGTAACACTTTAGTGGGAAGCAAGTGTGCATAGGGGAATCCCCGCTCTGTGTAATTTGAAAAAAAAAATGATAAATGTGTCAGAATATGCAATCGAAATTTAACAAACCTGGATCATTGTAAAATTTGATAATCTTTCTTTATGAAGCAAATGCTGAAGAAGTATCTTAATTGAAAATACGTAAATGATGACACTTCCACATTTTTGTAAAACGCCTATTCCATGGGATGAACTGTATATTTTTTAGATAAATTTTCTCAGCTTTCGTATTCAACAATAAAATTTTTCTTGTCTGTCAATTTCGTTCAATAGTCCATTACAGGAGCAACTAAATGGAGAAAATTATTTTTTTTTAATGTAGAATTCATTCCATGCAATAAATGTTTATTTGTAATTCCACGAGCACATTCAAAATTATCAAAAATTCTACAATGGGGTTTCTGCATACAAATGAAAGTGTCAAGTTTTCCAGATTTAAAAATTATGGATTTTTTTTTCTTGAAACCTTGAAGATCTAATTTTTTTGTTGAGGAAAATTTTTTTATTGCGAAAAATTTTGATTATTTTGGTAGCTCGGGTATTCGATGAATTATTTTCGCTCGAATTTTGGCCAATGACATTGCAATATGAGGGCGGGAAAATTTGAATGACACTTGATGCAATTTTATTTATCCATCAAGGATTTTTTTCCAATTTTCTTTGCACCAAATAAGGTCGGTTATAATCGTAATTAAGTATATTATGAGCAAACTCAGTATTATCAACTTTTCTACAATAGACTTAATGAAAATTCAATCATTGGCTTTATTTGGTGAATGAAAAGTTGGAGAAAAAAAATGTCCTGATGAGCAATGCACTCGATATCTTCTCTAATGAAATTCCATCAAAAATTTTCTTTCTTATTTTTACATTGGTCGAAATTCCCGCGCAAAAAATTCCTACAAATTTCGAGGCGATGTCGAAATTTACGTTTTTTTTAACTAAACCTCTAAACTGCCCCCAACAATGTGCAATTTTTTTTGTTCAACGAGAGTCGAGAGATTTGCGCACAATCAAGGGATACAAAATTAATTTCTTGCTCATGTGCTTCTTGCAATTTGATTGTGGGCAGAGCTTTAAGTATCTCGAAAATCCGTCAGAACAACCGTAATGCCTTGTCATTAACCTTTCGTCCGATCTCAAGTCTATGACAACTATTAAGTTCATTTTTGTTTTGCTTTTTTTTAAGTTCGGTTGTGAGGGAAATTTGTTCAAATTATTAAACCGTAACTGGGACATATTTCACTTTCTTTTGGCGGGAAAAATTTGAAATTCTCCGAAGTACACACACATAAACAATGTTCATTATGAGGCAAAGAAAAAGTTCTACAATTTCGCACTTGTTAGTAAATTAAAAAAAATAAGATTTCTAAAAAATTTCGAATTTTTTTGAAAGAAAAAAATTGAAAGTGACATTTTGTATTTTCAAAAATCACATGGAAAATTTTGAGAATTCTTTTGAGATATACAGATGAATATACAGTCTCAATAAAGTGACTTTGATTCACTGTGAAGCCTCCAAAATTTCCCGGAAGTCCATTAAGATATTGTCGGACGATGGGTTAGTCGTTAAATAATAAAAATTGCGTTGGCAAAAAATTGATCTCAATCCGTCGAGCCAGGTACTGTCAAAATTGTCACTCGTGTTTGGTTTTTTAAGGTGCAACACAGCCATCTGAATAATTGTGATGGGTGAAGTGAGCCTAAACAACGAAAGTATGATAAGTGCATCTACAATGAAGTGGTAAAAGGTGATAAGTGTATTTACCAGTAGCCTCGATTATTGCTAAATATCTCAGAATCTAGGAAAATTGAGATAAACTTCATAGGAACTTTTTTGCAAAGCTCAATTGTCTCTAAAAAAAGTTCTTCATAAGTTTCTTCCCATCTCTCCTTTTTTCTGAGATATTCGCAGAAGAGCCTGAAGTTAACTCACCTCCTTATATCACTTGACTATAGAACTGAAAGACGATTTTTTTTTTGTTTGTTGAAGCAGATCGGTTCGTTAATTCTTTTTATTAAATTTTTCTTTCCCTCATCATGCTCTTATTTAATTTTCCATTTGCTCGGTTATTTTAAAAAGGAAATCGTTCGTTTTCCAACTTTCTTCCTTGAGCCAATGAACAAAAATTTGGAAATTTGAGATGTTTCGAGTGAGTGCTGTTATATCTAAGATGCGTGATTTTCTTTTCTTGGATACAATGTATAATATTTCAACTGTAAATGTCCACTTTGTATATTTTCTATCTACACTAAGTGATATGTTAATAACTGATTATTACGACTGTTTAATAAAGAGACCTTTAGTCCGAAAAAATTGATCTATTGATCCCCCGTTCTAGATGACAGGACCTTTATATGTACTGTTATTGTAATACGAAAATAATTTTTTTGGCGGATTTGGCAAAGTTATTCTATTCGAAAAAGTGCATACACATAAATGCACATCGTTAGAGACGAAATATCTCGAGAATCGTGATATGATTTATTTTTCAATCGTCATTCATTTATTGCTTGATCAGATTAGTCAGATAACATCGTCAAGTTGGTTGGTAATCGCCTTTGCATCGATAAACATCGATATTTGGGATATCGATTCGGCTTTAGTTTTCAAAAGTATGACAATTGTTCAAGTTGTCATAGCTTATGTAGTTATTGAAAATCATATACACAGAATATTTTTTGACGTTCTGTTAATTTATCAAGTTTCGAGTGTTTTACATATTCTGTCCAGTGTGGAAAAATTTTATATGTACGCGATAATTACAGAAAAAAACAAAAGATGCTTGCACCAAACTGGAAAATTGAAAGCTCTCATTTTTTCGGAGTGAATGATTAACAGTATCTTCAACTACGGAAAATATATTGTTACTCCAAATATCAAATTGTAAATAGTTTCCACGATTTTTGCCGTTTCTCTTACAACTTTATAAAAAAATTTCGACATAGTTTGTTTTTCCAAAATTCAAAAAAAAATTGTAATGTTTAAACTGCGAGAATCCGTAAAATGTCAAAATATCTCAAAATAAATTCAGGTGAAAATTTGAAATGAAAAAAACATGTGACATTTCTCAAAGTTGAAAGAAAAACATAATTTTTTATTTTCTCAGAAATTCCCTATGCCATACCATAAATTTTAAAAATTGTTAAACATTTTTCCACCTGAAGGGACTGAAAGTATGTTGCATCTACAAAAACCATAATAACCAGAACAAAGAAGGAATCTGTTTTATCGCATGTGGAAGTACGTGCGCACGTGTTCCAAAGTTAGGTTATGTTTCCCAGTACCACACCATCAACATCTCAGCCAAGTTCCCTCAAGAAGTCTCCAACACTCCTCCACGTGCAAACCCCCCCCCCCCCCCTCCGCCAAAATGTCCGAGTTCGTCGAAGGCGGTGCAAAAGGTATGAAGCGGAAGAAGAAGCGTTCTGCCAATCAAATGGCAAAAAAGCGCGCACGCCAACGAGATCCGGGCCACGGTAGTGAGCTGGATACCGACAGCTACCAGTACATGGTTCGAATAATGGATGTTCTCCGTACGGACTTTCCCACCATGGATGACAAACTAATTTTCACAAACAATGTTTTCGAGCAGACACTTGGTCGCGAGATAGACCACGCTAAGAACCAGGTTTGTCCACGTGGTCAATATTCGACACATCAACTTGGCTGTCAAAATCTTCCACTTGTCAAATAATAAATTACAAGCCCAAATGCGCGCTTCGCGCGCTCAATTACACTTTGATATTTGAAGTAACAATATATTTTCCGAAGTTGAAGATACTGTTAATCATTGACTCCGAAAAAATGAGAGCTTACAATTTTCCGATTTGGTGCAAGCGCCTTTTGTTTTTTCTGTAATTATCGCGTACATATAAAATTTGTCAACACTGGACAGAATATGTAAAACACTCGAAACTTAATAAATTAACATAACGTCAAAAAATATTCTGTGCATATGATTTTCAATAACTACATAAGCTATGACAACTTGAACAATTGTCATACTTTTGAAAACTAAAGCCGAATCGATATCCCAAATATCGATGTTTATCGATGCAAAGGCGATTACCAACCAACTTGACGATGTTATCTGACTAATCTGATCAAGCAATAAATGAATGACGATTGAAAAATAAATCATGTCACGATTCTCGAGATGTTTCGACTCCAGCGATGTTCATTTATGTACACGCGCTTTCTTGAATAGGACTTACTCAGCATGTGCCGCAAACAAACTTTATATTCCCATTTTTATACACATACGTTTTAATTCCATTTCCAGGTGGGCTCTCTAGTCCTCGACACCCTGATGAAATTTGCTAGCCTGGAAGTTATCCAACGTATCTCTGACGCTTTTAGCCCATCCCTCCGTCCGATCTGTAGTGATCGCTTTGCGAGTCACGTGCTCGAGAGAATAATTCAAACTTGTGCAGATCGGGGTAATCGAAAAATCCCCTCAACCACCGACGAAGAACAACAAATAACAATAACCACCGAAGACATTTCAAAATACAACAGTATAACCCTGAAGCTTTGTCGCTACATGATCAACAACATCGAAGAATTCATCAACGACACATACGCCAATCACATTCTCCGCACTGCGATTAATTGCCTGGGCGGCTTGATCGACAAGGATCAGCAGAAAAAATTGCTGGCCCCTAGAAGAGAAGTCATTGATGACTACACAGACCTTTTAAAAGATGCAGCTAATCGTTTGCTTCAGTGGCCGCAATTTCAAGAATTTGGGAAAGATGAATTGACCTCGGGTCTCTTACAGACATACATTTCAACACTCAAGGACGTGGATCCCAAATTGACGTCGTCGTTGATCAAGAAAATTACATCCGAGTGCTTCAGGGAGAACACTGACGAGTGCTTGTCCAATATCTTTGATTCGGACAGTGCTTTGAGATTGTTGGAGATGTGCCTGGCATCGGCTACACCGAAGGTCTACGGGAAATTGAGGAAGAGCTTGTTCCAGGGAAAACTTAAGGAGCTCGCACTGATGAAAGGAGCGAATTTTAGTGTCCAGAGATTGATGGATTATTGTCCGACGAAGGAGGAATTTGAGGGGATCTTTGACGAGATTGCAGAGGGATTGTCGGTTGTTTTGGATAGACAGCATACGGGGGTAGTCGCCAGTTTGGGCAATGCTTGTTTGAGGCTTCAGGCGAAACAGGGACCGTTTGTTAATGAAATGGGGAGAATGCTGAAGTGTGATGAGGGAGACAAGCAGCTGATGCTGGTTCCTTTGGTCGCGAGGTGAATGTCATTTCATTTTATCAATTAATCAGTTTATTTTTGCGTTGAAAAATCGATTTTTAAGTTACTGATATAGGGAAGTTATGGTAATGGCCCCAAAAATCAAAAGTGGAAATTTCTTCATATCTCCAGGTTTCTAAGTCTCTCTAATCATTCTAGAGCATTTTTAACAAAATGTCTGTATGTATGTGTGTATGTGTGCTTACGCGTACGCATGTGCCCCCAATTTTTGGACAACGATTTCTTGCGAACGAATCACCCGGTTCGATTATTTTTTGTTTAATCGATGCGTTTTCACGCAGCTGAGACCTGATTAGATTTTGAAAGAAATTCATGCACTAGTTTCCGGTTTTTTTTTAACATGAAGCATGAAAATCGCCAAAAGTTTTAATCAATGATTATTTACGAAGGAAAGTTGTGATCAAGCTAATCAATGTCGAAATTGGAGTCTTTCGGCGTACCTTAGCTTCGATCAAAATTTGACTCACTTTCATGTAGTGATTTATTAGTTATTGGTTGATTTTGAGTGGCGCCAAATTTTAATGACTATTCAAACTTTCATATTCGGTCTAGATCCGAAGTTGTCCGACTACCGCCGGCGCATGCGCGTTTACCCGCATTTGCACAGGAGAGTCTGAAAGCGCGATGCGCAGTGTGATTGGTCAGCGCGTCACGTGATATAGTCGCAGGCAGCGACACCTGTTGTATTCCAGTATTCCAAATTTCATGATTCCTATTTTTTTCTCTGAAACCAGTCTTTGACCACTTAATTGACATGTCGGCATTTCTAGAGATGGGAAACCGAAATTACAAATCGGGAGGCAAGCGCTCTTCCATCACACTAATAACCAATCAAAACTGGTTATTACATTTGTGTTTCAATTTAAACATTTTTAAAATGAATGGCATCTATATATCTATCTATCTTCTTACGCAGATTGATAACTCACGAACAGTACGAGTCAGCCAAGAAGGGAAACCGGAACGTTCCTATTCATCTTCATGGAAGTTTGATCCTCCAGGCTATTCTGCAATTCAACAAACCAATCAAAATTGTTAATTCTATATTTGCTATGAGCGGTGAGGACTTAGTTGCTCTCTTCGGCGATCCGAAGGGCTCGCGAATCCTTGATGCCTTCATGGATAGCAAATTTGTGGGGGAAAAAAGCCGAGACAAGTTGGCTAAGCAGCTCAAAGGACACTGGGCAACATTGGCATGCGGTACACATGGATCACGGTGTTTGGATAAAGTGTGGGAGCACTCTAAGGACAATCAGAAGTTGCACATCATGGAGGAGCTAGCAGCTGCTGGAGAAGCCTTGAATTCCACGAAAAGTGGGAAAATTATATCAGGCAAACTGAATGTGTCTCTCTTTGCAAGGAACAAGAAGGACTGGAGCGAATCGAGGGGAAGGGAAGAGAAAACCAAGGCACTTTTTGCGGGAATACTTGGGAAGAAGGATACTAGGAAAGCGTAGAAATACGTTGCGGACCATTTTATTGTACCATTAAACAATTTTTTGAGGATTGAAGGGAACTTTTTTCTGAAAATTACCCACCATTACACATTCAACAGTTAACGTGCCCTTAAGTCATTTTTGAATCGCGATTCATTTATTGGTTGATCAGATTAGTCAGATAGTATCGTGAAGTTGGTTGGTAATCGCGTTTGTATCGATAAACATCGTCACTTTAGTTTTCAAAAGTATGACAATTGTTCAAGTTGTCATAGCTTATGTAGTTATTGAAAATCATATACACAGAATATTTTTTGACGTTCTGTTAATTTATTAAGTTTCGAGTGTTTTACATATTCTGTCCAGTGTTGACAAATTTTATATGTACGCGATAATAACAGAAACAACAAAAGATGCTTGCACCAAATTGGAAAATTGAAAGCTCTCATTTTTTCGCAATCCATGATTAACAGTGTCTTTAATTCCGGAAAAGATATTGTTATTTTCAAATTGCAAATTGTAATGCAGCACGCGACGCGCGCATTTATAACCTTCAGCTGTCGAATTCGTCGAATAGTTGCCTCAACGGATTTTAAAATTACGAAAGTTGACTCCTACAACCAGCTCGCTCGTCACTGCAATGTTCTATACTTGCAAAAGAAATCCCGAAAAGATTTTCCTGTTTTTTTTAAATCCGATGCAGCAAAGAATTATCCATGGGGTTTGCGATTGCTCTCTGTAAATATTATTGCATATGTAGTCGTTATCGTTGAATTCGATGTGCCTTGAATTTCAGGACAGAAAGAAACTATACTGCATTCGGTGAAACCGAAGATCTCGGTACTAGGATCGTCGAAAAAACCCAACCCACCAATTGAGCCCATAACTCGGTAGGCTCGGAGTGGCATACCATCAATTTGATTGTAGGTCATCTTGCTATCCATGATTACACCCAGGTGTTGTATTGTAGAAACCATCTGAAGGGGTTGACGACTCAACTAGTTCAGTCTTGGATCTTAAAACCATTGCCCCATCAATGAAGAATGAAGGTAATGCTATATATAATCTTGAGGAAATCACCCAAAAAATAACTGCTTGAATCAACGTGCGCACACGAATAATACTCAAATATATCCCATTTATAATCTGCGAATGTGAAGCTTGAATACATAAATACGCAAATGCAAATATTATTTACAAAAGATGCCACAGTGGAATATAAAAGTCCAAGAGCTTCATCACTTCCAGCAGGTTTATATCGGTTATTTAAGAAATTACGTTGTGTGTTGCGACAAAGGTATGTAATACAAAAATGGCATTGAATACAGTTTGTCATTTTTTAGATCTATTTTTATTAAATAGTATTCACGTGGAAAAAAACTAATTTCTATATTTTTAAAATGGAAAACAAAATTTTTAATTTACATAACAGGCTTGCCAAGTTTCGAAATCGATGAAATCGAAGGAGCGCAGTACATGATTGTCCTTGTTTTTCCTACAAATTACAATTAGTGGATATCATTTCACTACTAATAAATCTATTTCCAAAACAAAAAATCGATTTCTAAACTTGTCTTTCTCAATGACGAATTTGCCACCAATGATAGTGATTTTTTTTGCCGCTAGAGATCAGTCCTCTGTCCTTTTCCAAAGTTATTATATCCATTTTGCCTTTGAATTGTTTTGACTTTTAAGAAAGTCTTAAACTACAATGATTTTAGGTACACATAATAAATCACTGATGTAAGAATATCGTTGAATACTTCTTAATATTTGAGTCAACGTATGTTTCTTCCTTAGATGAAATTCTTGTATGCACTTGTCGCTATGATGATGTTCATAAAACTGGGTGATCATACAGCAAATGCAGAGTGCAAGTCCGAATGGTATCTCGGTAGATGTGACCCAACGTTCCACTATAATACATTCTGTACAGCGATTTGCCAAAGAGAGAAACAGGCTCCTGAATCAACTGGAATGTGCAGAGATGATCAGTGTTTTTGCTCCGCGTGCTGAGAAAACAACTATTTTGTGAAAATACTTGCTCAATAATGTCTCTATGAAGAAATAAGACTTTTGCAATGAGTCAATGTCTCGAATTCATGTATATATGTTGTTGGTCACGATTATAAACAATCCTTGCAAGACTTGCATGAAAAGCATACTTTTCCGTTGCGATTGCAGTGCGTAATGTAGCACTTAGATAATTTTACCCTCACAATTCCTATAGTAAAGAGGAGAGACGAAGGAAACTATCGACATGTACCGAAATTATCGAAAACCGTAAGACCGAAACCGACGCGCCACCATCCTGGCGATTGAACTTACACGCAAGATCCACGCTACCATTCACTGTGGGATAAACGAATTCTTGTAATGGATGATAAATGAGTGACTAATGGCTCTGAATTGCTCAAATAGTTCATTTTCAAATGTTTAGTAAGTACTAAAAGGTTATTTTTCACGTATTTTTAACAGAAAATGGACATACACGCAATACCGGGTATCCTAAATCGTCAGGGCAGTCAGCACGGCGGAAAAAGGAAATACGCGTGCGACCCGCATAGAGAAAGATATAAGGCAAAAATTATAACTGAGATATAGTTATTTTGCCTGAATTGTATCTAAAATATATCCTACTTATATTCTGGAAATATCTTGGATGTGCCCGGCGAGATATATCCGTACAGATATATCCAATATATATCTTGGAAATTCTATATTTTGCCGCAATGTATGCCAAATATATCCGGATATTATTGGTTCTTATGGAAGCCAGGTGAATAAATGACTGACACTTTCGTATGAGCAATTGAACTATATTTTATTAAGACATGTTCTCACGTGGAGAGCAGTTGTCGAACTGAATGAAGAACAGAGGAATCACAAAGACCAAAGCCTAAATGCCATGGTTTCTGTCTCACTCTAGTAGAAATCCAACACCGCGTGGACGTCGCCGCGGCGTTGGACAGCGCGGCGGTGTCCTCAGAAGGCTGCGGAATAACGCTAATACGCGATAAAGAAAATACGCAGCATGATAGATTATAATATTGAGATTAGTGATTGAGTTTTTAGTTATAATTTAATACTGAGTTTTAGTGATTAGTGAGTATTGGGAAAGTGATTTTATGATGAATGTAAATTCCATCGTGATTACATGTGTGAGAAACTAATTCTCGAGACAAATTACTCATTTTTTTGTCTGTAGAAGGCAAAACCACATGTTACCCGAGCGAAGTGAGGTTAGAATAACTGCTTCACGCCCGTAATGACATGAACGTTCATCAGTTTGGAATAAATCGAAGAAAAAATAAACGAATCATGAGTGCGGTGATTTTCCCAAAAAAATAACTAATTTGCACTTTTTTTTATAACCCAAGTTGTTCATGAGATCAGTGCAATTTTTTAAAATACTTGTCATTCATTAATTACTTCAGCTGAACGTATACTCAAAACAGCAAAACCGCGACAATAATCATGTTTGAAAATTTTAAAATCCTACGAGAAATAAATCGGAGCAAAACACTTGGATAAAATAAGGATTTTGGATTCATTGTTCACCGCATTCATCTTTTTATTTTCTGTATAATTCTTCACTGTTCACAAGTAACTAATATGCACTCCGTCGAACCATTCACCATAACCTCAGAAATCATACGTTAACTGAAGTGCCTGACAACATGCGCATCAAACGTTGCGGCGAAGTCGCCGCGGTACATGTCAGCAACAGCCCCGCGGCAAACCGCCGGAGCGTTGCGGCGCTATATCCGCACAACGTT
The DNA here is from genome assembly GCA_026005395.1 of Asobara japonica. Classification (NCBI taxonomy): domain Eukaryota; kingdom Metazoa; phylum Arthropoda; class Insecta; order Hymenoptera; family Braconidae; genus Asobara; species Asobara japonica. The sequence goes on along the minus strand of BQMI01000151.1, from coordinate 1,253,545 downwards.
GCAGTCCCAACAACCGATTTCTACTAGGGCACCAGGCTTTATCATATGTTTATATGATTTAGTAAACATTCAACTGGAGTTCGTCGTAAGATCTCATAAAAGGTCTCTCCAGGAACCGTGATCTCATAGTTTAATAAATGATATTATATAGTTCAGTTTTATAATCGGGTTGTTTTTGCTCATATCAATAGATATAACTGACTTATATTTCTGGATATATATTTTTTCCATGTGGGGAGGCACGCCCCACCGGACTCGTTTATACAAAAAGAGGGGAGTTATTATTTTGAATGGAGAAATGAGGCGCAGAGTCCTCGATATGCCTCAATACTTAAGGGCTTCGCCCCTGGACCTCATCGGGGCTGCGCCCGTGGATCCCCTTGGTAGCTTGATACTAGGTGTATACAGAACACTGAGCGGCAATGCAAACTCTTCATGGATGTGGCAAGAAATAGTATGCGAAACACGTGTGCGTCGATCCCTTCGACTGGTGTGATTGACGAACACTTGGGGGCGGCCAACTCGTGTGGAAACGTCCTACTTTGCACACTATTTGCACAATGTAATATATATTTTAACATTTCAGGATACTGTGCACTACTATGATTTTTCAACTATGTAGAACAAACATAGGCTTGGAGTGGCATACCATCAATTTGGTTGTAGAAGGTCATCTTGATATCCATGATTACACCCAGGTGTTGTATTGTAGAAACCATCTGAAGGGGTTGACGACTCAACTAGTTCAGTCTTGGATCTTAAAACCATTGCCCCATCAATGAAGAATGAAGGTAATGCTATATATAATCTTGAGGAAATCACCCAAAAAATAACTGCTTGAATCAACGTGCGCACACGAATAATACTCAAATATATCCCATTTATAATCTGCGAATGTGAAGCTTGAATACATAAATACGCAAATGCAAATATTATTTATAAAAGACGCCACAGTGGAATATAAAAGTCCAAGAGCTTCATCACTTTCAGCAGGTTTATATCGGTTATTTAAGAAATTACGTTGTGTGTTGCGACAAAGGTATGTAATACAAAGATGGCATTGAATACAGTTTGTCATTTTTTAGATCTATTCTTATTAAATAGTATTCACGTGGAAAAAAACTAATTTCTATATTTTTAAAATGGAAAACCAAATTTTTAATTTACATAACAGGCTTGCCAAGTTTCGAAATCGATGAAATCGAAGGAGCGCAGTACATGATTGTCCTTGTTTTTCCCACAAATTACAATTAGTGGATATCATTTCACTACTAATAAATCTATTTCCAAAACAAAAAATCGATTTCTAAACTTATCTTTCTCAATGACGAATTCGCCACCAATGATAGTGATTTTTTTGCCGCTAGAGGTCAGTCCTCTTTCTTTTTCCGAAGTTATTATATCCATTTTGCCTTTGAATTGTTTTGACATTTAAGAAAGTCTTAAACTACAATGATTTTAGGTACACATTATAATAAATCACTGATGTAAGAATATCGTTGAATGCTTCTTAATATTTGAGTCAACGTATGTTTTTTCGTTAGATGAAATTCTTGTATCTACTTGTCGCTATGATGATGTTCATACAACTGGGTGGTCACACAGCAAATGCAGAGTGTCAGTCTGAATGGTTTCTCGATAAATGTGAGGACGGATCGTTCCACTATAATACTCACTGCACCTCGGTTTGCCGAAGAGAGAAACGGGCTCCACAATCAACTGGAATTTGCAGAAATAATCTCTGTTTTTGCTCGGCGTGCTGAGAAAGAAACTATTTTGTAAAAAATTTTGTAATGATTCAATGTTTTGAAATCATGAATATATGTTGTTAGTCCTGAGAGGATAGACAATCGTTGCAACACCTGCATGAAAAGCACGCGTTTCCGTATCGATTGCAGTGCGTAAAGTAGCACTTGTATAATTTGTACAGGATACTTTTTACAAATTTTGAAAATCATTGTGATGCATGACCAAGAATATCTAATGCAAATTTTGGTGAGTTTGAATCATTGCAAAGTACTCCAAGTTCTTCTCCATGAAGCCACTGCTGACGGAAAAAATGGAGCATTTCTATTTTTAATTTCATAGCACAAATGCGTAGTATTTAGATATAAACTACCAAAAATAAAGATAATTCAATTGAACTCGTATCGGAAAAGTGTTGCACATTGTTTTTCGATAAGAGCTGATGTTAAATTTAAGCAATTAAAATTTGTATTGCTATTTTTTGACGATTTTACCGAATTTTTTGCATTCTGATCTATAACGCGACACTTAATTAATAAAAATTTATATTTTCATATATATATAAGAATAATTTTGGTTTCTCAGATGAAAAAAAAATTGTGAACAAATAAATAAACAAACTTTGACCTTGACAACGGTTCACCTTGAGCGCCGCGAGCGATTCTCTGTGACACTTGCGAAATCACGCAAAGCGATTTTCAATGGCGCATGTGCATATCACTGCGCATACATATCGATTCTGCGACAATGAATTCTCATGATAAATTACCGATTGTTGCAAACAAGTGAACAGAAATAACATTTATTTCTACTCAAAAGTGCTTTATAATTTAATTAACTAACTCAGTTGCAAAGAAAAAAAATCGTTTTCATAATTTCTTTTTTCACTATTAGTAAATAATAATAACAACGGATTTTCAACGGATGTGATAATTCTTCATTGCTTGTGGCGCATGTCACAGGATATAAAATAATTGTTTTTCGTTAATGAAACAATTATCATTATGGGTATATTATTGATTGAATAAGTGTGAACAAAATCTCAGAATTTCCGAAAATCTCCGATTACACAGTAAAACATCCAACACTAATGTCATGATCCACGGCCACAGTGTCAAATTGTCGCGCCGTTTAGAGTTCAATGCAGCGTTGCCACATCTTCTGACACAGTAATTTGAAAATGTAATTGTGACTTTTTGTTTTTCACTATTGTATGTTTTTACCAGCACACCAATGCATTTCTCTTTTTATCTGAATTCATCTATTTCAGAATGTTCTTATATCTTTAAATAAATAAATAAATAAAACTGAAACCACACCAAACATAATTATCGTTTTTCTTCGCAGACAACTATTGCCCATTGACATAAAAACTTTTCTTCAAAATTTCGACCTCCTTAGAAGTTGCGGGACGGTAGAAAATTGTTTTGGGTTCTCAATTTTCTACCTAATACACAAAAACAGATTTTCATTTCCTAAAAACTGGAGACTGATAATCATGAACTGTGAGTTTTTTAAATATAAAAAAAAACGCTTCCATTTGTTTATAATCTAAATATCTATCAATAAATTGTTTCTGGTATTGGAAAAAGGTTAGTACCTCTCCTGTAAATCCTCCGAGGTAATTATACTGCGACAAAAACTAGCCGCGATAAAAAATGCCAATAACTATAGTTATAAGTATCTCGGTCAAGAAAACTCACGAAATAACCTTTACAATTTTTAAACCCCAATTTGCGAAAAAAACATTTTATGAGCATACCCATTTTGCCCCATACTACTTCACACACTTGCTATAGTTTGCATGTATAACCTATAGTACACCAGTGCTGCGCAACATTTGAAACCACGTGACTCCGCTTGAATTTCCCGCGCGCGCACCCCCCCCCCCCTCCCGCCACATTTCAAAACACGCTCGGCAGATGTCGCTGAAAAAAAACCCCTACCAAATGGGTGCGGTGTTGGCGATTGCCATACTCGGCTAACGTGACCGAAGACGTATCAAAAATGTTTCTCCGAGTGTGTGTCACATCGTCGATAAATATCTCATAACAGTGTTGATTATTTTGACATTAAGAGTGGCATAAAACTCCCGTAATGTACGATTGACAACTGAAAATTCAATGTATAACCTGACTCAAATAATCACCGGCTGGACCGTGTAACATCAGTGATATATCAAACGAGCGGTACATCCAACAATTTTCTCCTGCATGTGTCACTTGGCAAACTACATTAGTGCAACAATTCGTCGCAATAATCAAATTGAATTTGAATACCAAGTTTCGATTAATAAAAGTTCACCTCAAAAATTTATCACACAATATAAAAACTTTTGAATTACCCGCTATTATATTTTCGTCAATATTGGCTGATTTACCAGTAAATTTATTTGTGGCCCGATAATACAACAATTGTGGTGACTACAAATGTCCTTTAATTCAACAATATTTGTGATTATTTTCAATTAATTTAATAAGCGCGTGTGTAATGCCTGGGAGTCGATCTAGCACCGATCCAGAACATAAATCACCGCGTGAAAGTGGTGAGGACTCTGAAGATGAGAGTGAAATATTGGAAGAGAGTCCGTGCGGGCGGTGGCTGAAACGACGTGAAGAGGTATTATTTTATATTCATATTCATTAGTTAAGGGTAGATTTCATTCGTCGGAGCAAGTGGGAAGAACATTTTTAATCCACCAAAATTTGGTCAGTTTGGAAGACCCATCATGTAAGAAACAACTTCCTATGTCCTATAGGTTATTTTGTTTAGATGTTTATCATTGTTTATCCATTCGATAACATCGAACATAGATTGTATTTAGTTACCCACGTGGGTGCAAAATATAGTTATTAGTGAGGAAATTCATTGAAGTTTAGTAATAGTGAAGACATATATTGCATCAATTTAGTAAATTGAAATTTCCCGTTTTTGGGGTTAGTATTTTAGTACGGGAAACATTTTAGGACAAAATTAGGTAAAAACTTTTTTGTTAACTTTCAAATTTTTAATCCGTAATTTTAGGTACCAACCTTCCCATCAGTGTTTCGAAATCTAAGTAGCTCTTATGCAGTAATTGGAACTGACTTTTATTACTTTTGCATCCATTGCAATGGCATTTTACGAGAACTTGAGAATAAAGTAATGTTTTCATACATGGTGGAAAAATGCAGCGCAAAAATTTATATAAATCGTCAGTTGTGTTTTTCTGCTGTTAGGTCCAAGCCTGGAGTGGTAGTAAATTATAATAGAGCTTAAAGGTAAGGGTTCTTACCGTCGCGACGAGCGCAAAGTAAGATTTACCTCCCTAGAGCGGAAAGCGTTGATACCCACAGCGCAACGGAAAAGGATGTTCTGTCTACAGGAGATGGAATACACAACCCTCAACCTACCTTCGTAGGTTATAAATAAATGTCTATTGTCACACTTTGCTGAAATACGCCATTTCAAAGCGTATTTTTGCGATGTAAACGGGGCTTCTATGTCGTAGTACCGCCCCCTGACCAATCAGACCGCATACGGTCAAAAAAGTATCCGTAAAATGAATTACTCATAACTTGTGTGGACAGTTGTCGCGTAACCTGCTCTGATTGGCCCTGGCTCGTGCTGCCATTGGTTAACTTTTGAAGTATTTCAAATAGCGCGGGAGTATCTAGGGGCAAACAGCGCCGCCAAACGAGCATGGTGGTAATCATGCGGTTAGCAGTCAGCTGATCGTCAATGTCGAGCCTCGTGTTGTCAATAGTGCGTAGAAATTAATTAATGAACAAAAATGTATAAATAGTATGTTGTGCCTCTAGGGAGAAAAGGGAACTTTTACAGAATTTTGTGCAAGCACAAGCACGGTGGCGCGTGCAGCGCACGCGCATCTCCTTTTTCCGCCGCGCTGACTGGTGTCGCGTCGGTTTCGCTCTTACGGTTTTCGATAATTTCGATATATATCGACAGCTTCTTCTGTCTCTCCTTTTAACGATAGCATCATGGAAATAGGATGCTGAAATGGAGGAATCCCCTATTTAATTTCGACTTGCATCGATATATACACTCCATTCATTTATTTATTACTTAATTCCTTCAGGCATCCACTCATGTTTTGAAGAGTTTAAAGATTAAAAAATTACGTTGAGATTAATAGCCTGCAGCTAGCTTTGTCATCACCATTTGTTTGGTGACTAACGCACGGTTTAACGTGAATTAACCGTTAATTTATTGAGTGTGTGGAGAACTGAGTCATAGTAGACTCACCTTGACAACTGGTACGGGGATTTGCGGATGTAAATGGGTACATGGGATATGTAGCTGATTATTGGGAGAATTCTTAAGGGATTAATTAAGGGGGGGGGGCGGTCGAGGTGGACCCGGTTAGGCTTGTGGCTGACCACAGTCCAAAACAACAATCAACCGACCCTGGTCTAGTTCTAATTTGTTGTAACGGGGGTATCAGGTTCATGGAGGTCAGTTGTAGTTAGGAATATGAGTCGTTCACAGTTTGATTAGAAGTGATTTGGTATTCGGAAGCTATCTCTTATCAGCTTATGATGTTTCAATGGAAGTATTGAAAAAGTGTATGTGGGTGCAAGTAGCTAGGTGAGTGGGTGGGTGTAAGTAGGTAGGTGGGTGGGTGGGTGTAGGTAGGTAGGTAGGTGGGTGGGTGTAGGTAGGTAGGTAGGTGGGTGGGTAGGTGTAGGTAGGTAGGTAGGTAGGGGGTGGGTGGGTATAGGTAGGTAGGTGGGTGGGTGGATGGGTATAGGTAGGTAGGTGAGTGGGTGTAGGTAGGTAGGTGGGTGAGTGTAGGTAGGTGGGTGAGTGTAGGTAGGTGAGTGGGTGTAGGTAGGTAGGTAAGTGGGTGAGTGGGTAGGTAGGTAAGTGGGTGGGTGAGCGCGGGTAGGTGGGTGGGTGTGGGTAGGCCAGTAGGTGGGTATGACTGACCCTTGAGTCAGTTATTCATACGATTTGTCATTTCGAGATCGGTAGATATTTTCTTCCTGTTTACTTTCTAGATGGTAGCTTTGAAAATTTTCTATGACAATATCGAAATGGAAAAGGGATTACAAGATTTTGAGGACAACTTGTTTCATTGAATTCAATTAACTGTGATTCATTATGCCCTGTGGTGCATGGATACCCGAAGGGCAACAATTATTCAACATCATCATTGTGCCTATATATAAGATAATAGTATACCAATTTAATTGTTCAACTGTGAATGTTACTTATCGCATTGATCATGAGGGTTCACATTATTTTGTTATCTTTATTGTCGTTTATTCTATTTAATTTCCGTTATCATTTATGACCTCTCAAATTTGACGGCTTTATTAACTAGTTTCATCATTCTCATTACCGTAAATGTGGTCACCGACAAAAAATATTTATAGTAGCATATACTTGAATTATATCCTTAGATGGACGTACATATTTTTGGAAAAATGGTAAAAAACCTGAAAAAAATTCCCTGCGTCGAGGGCTGCGTGACAGAAGTGCAGCTTTATTGGCAGGAAAGGGTGGCGAGAGTTCAATCACTAAAAAATCATAACCCAAATATAACATTATTTGCATTTTGTGGGGTCGGCGGGTGACTTTCCGTACGCCTCTCCCCCCCCCCCTCCTTTTCACTTCCCCTATTCTGATCACGCTCCGATTCTCATTTCCCCCCGGCCCACTGAACCATAAGAAATATTCACTCCAATAGAGTGAACCCTCGTTAGATGCAACACGTTTACAACGATAGGGGTGGTGAAACTTGGAGCGTTGCAACTAAAAAGTTACTCCCACTCTTTCGAGACGCTCAGCGCCAGTTCCAGGAAGTGTAAAAAGACAAATATACTATTCACCTTCAATCTTCACCTAATTCCGAACTTCACAATGACCGAATGTAAACAAAACACGACTGACGGCACAGAGCTTGCACAGGATGCTCTGAGCTGCGCATCCGGATTTGATCTTTTTGCGATGTCAGGGCCGAATAAATAAACCTAAGCGAGATTTACAGTAGAACCTCGATCATCCGAACCCTTCATTATCCGAACTGATTTTGCTGGATCCGAACGTTCGGTTACCCGAACGTTAGTGCAGACTATATACAGTGTTGATCGCTGCAGTATGCAAGAGTCGCGCGAGTTCAAGCGTGTTTGCACGCGTTCTTTACCGATCTGTGTTAGACCGCTTCTGCGCTTCATTTCACGATCAATTATTGGTTGCCCTCAGCAGTGTGTACTGATGTGCACCAGGTCCTTGCTATTTCCTTGCATTTTCTCAACTTGTGATGGCTTCAACGTCAACTTCTTCGGTTTCTAAGCGGAAGCGTAAAGTGCTGACCATAGGCGGAAAAATTGGAATTCTCTTCAAGTTGGACAAGGGTGAAACTAGTGTATCTTCAGCATGCTTTCACGACAACGTTTTGCTCATTTATTTTTTACTATGTATAACCTTGTCAGGAAAAATGTTACGATTATCCGACCTAGGCTTGGTCCCAATTGGTTCGGTTAATCGAGATTCTGCTGTATTACAAAAGAGTATGGCGTTTAATTAAATAATATTAGGTGTGTTTATATACAGGGCTCACACCGGACTGCCAGTCCGGCAAGTCCTATTGAATTCGAGTCGGCGAAAAATAAAGGGGGAAAAATGACCAGTCGTAGAGTTTAAATGTTCCCCTTACCGCCGGGAATGTTCAACTTTCCCTCCTAGGCGCACACAGTATTCTTCTAAGGCTCATAGTTTAAGAGTCAATGGGCGTGGGGCAAGGTGGGGGTATCGCGGACGGCGTGTAAGCGCTTGCAGGTGAAACCGACGCGCAAATTATCGAAAACCGTAAGACCGAAACCGACGCGCCACCAGTCAGCACGCCGGAAAAAGGAAATACGCGTGCGCATCACGCGCCACAGGTCTCGTCCTTATATAAAAAGAACCGGGAACAATCGACAGGAGAATCGACAGATCGACATGAAAGTCGATTAGATGCGAGTAATCGATTGGTTTGTGACTGACATCGAGAAATCAACACAAAATACATGAATTCTCATGAGCGACACTTGTGTAATGCATACGCACAATTTGCGATTGACATTTGCGCAGAAACATTTTTGCATCTGCGCATCTGCAAGGCATGCGTACTGTGGTCCCGCGCGATAGTTACGTACTCTGAGTGTCATAACCATCTTTTCGTCCAGGCACGTCCTCGACTAAACGTGTTTTTTGTGCATCGTCGACTTCATCCACCACTAATCCTTCCTAAAAATCACCAACCATGTCATGACAGCGGCCATTACACTAATTTCAATTGTCATAGGCTGTCATGTGACCCGGCATAATGTCTTCGTTCATGTTGAGTCTGATTGGCTTTGAAATGTGCGTCGCCATGTTGCTCTTCGCGCGGGCTCATAATTCAAATTGAAAAAATACACAATTTCATTTTTCCAATTCTGACATTCAATTACACTTTGAAAGTTTTTTTTTAATTCAAATTTAATTCAAATTTCAATGCAAACATTTATATTTATTTTTAAGTTCAATCAAAAAAAATACAAGATGAACTCAAATGTAACTATTGCAAAAATTGAATATCAAAATACTTCAAATTTCATTTCAAACTCCAAATCATTTAAATTTAAATAAGCAAAAAGTCGGTCAACATCCCGGCCGCTGGCGGCCGGGGTGGCGCTAGTATTGAAAAAGGTAGATTGTATTTTTTGGTCAATTGATTGATTTGCGGAATTGTTTAAGTGAGAGAATCCCGGTAATGAGTGAAGTTAAGTGAAAATATCACTAGATATTTTTTGTGGGAAATTTTAAAAGCTAGAACAAAAAATTCTTGCCAAATTTTCCTATCTAGGCTTGCTGCTGAGCTAAAAATGAAAGACGGAAATTAGAATCTAGTGGTGGCTTCTCTCGGCTCTTTCTACGACTTTCTTACTGATTTTCAGGATAACACAATTTTAGGTGATTTATTTGGTCTGTAGGGGGCCATCTCATGCCAAGAAAATATCGTCGTTTTGGCATGTTTCGGTTTCACCGGCTATTGGTTCCGTTATGTTTTCAATTTCAAACCTAAAAATAGGTGTATGCGAAATTTTGGCATCATCGTCACCCCTCGGTTACATCATTATTGTGCATTTCCGATTGCCAACGAATGATCCAATGAATTCAAAAGCCCAGCGGGAAATTGAAATGAATCGGATCACTTCTGCATTCTATTTTTTTCACCACATTTGCGTATTTGGGAGCTATATTTTTTTTTTTTTTTTTTTTTGTAAACTTTCGAAACTTTTGAAGCTTTGAATGGGTGGAAATTTTGAGAACTTGAGGAGTTTTTTTTCCTCTATTTTTGGAATAAAATTACAAATTTGGACATTTAAAAAAAAATTGCTTTGGACTTTCCAAATTTCTCATTTTTTTTTATTTCATAAAATATTTTTGTTTTGTAATTTTCGTAATTGACGTTTTAATTTTGGAAATGTGCGAAATGTTTGAACTTTCGGAAAATGGGTTGTGTTTGGAATTTGTTTTGTTTTTCCAAATTTCGTTCAGACAAAAAAAAACAAGAATTTGAAAATTCTGGAATGACCAATGAAATATGAAACAATTCGAAAACTGTCTGAAAAATCTCCAAAATGTTCTGCTCAATCTTATGCAAATTTTGAAGATGTAATAAATCTCGTATAAAATTCGAAGAATTTATGAAATGTTTTTAGACACGTCTAAGAAGTTTTACAAGATTATATGAGTGCTACTAATCAACCTGAAGTGTGAATCATTCTTCCTTCGATATCTCTGAATTGAACAGAGATATCGTAGAAACGATAAGGATTTTTTTGGTCAGAACTTCAACATCTACAAAAAAAATCTCTATATATACATATATATAGAAATCTCCCTATCGTCTTCGGTTGTTCAGATATCCATCGAACAGAAAAGGAAATCTAAAACCTAAAATATAAACTGAATTTTTTGTTAATCTTCTGAAGTTTCGTTAGTCCCCGACTTCATTTTTCCAATTTCCCAAATGCAAAACAAAATCGACAATAAACCAAAACGAAACATTTTGTAAGGTTTCATCCCGTTTTGCCCCATATGATAATGATTTTTTTTTCTCGTTCTTCCTTGTCAACCAACTAAGTTTGAATCCTATTTCCCTTTATTTTCTTCTTAAAGAAAAATGACCCACCTCCCAGCGGATTGCCATCCGCGACTACACCGCGGATGGCAATCACGCGGAGGTGCGCGATAGGTTCTGCAAAGCGAGCCCGAAGCAATCTTTGTCCAATCTAATTGCCCCAGTAATCGGAAGCCACCTGGAAAATGGTGGCTTTCGTTTCCGGAAGTGGAAACCCAAATTTCCAATTGAGCCATGCCTCTAAAATACTAATTGAAAAAAAATAATTTTCTCATTCTAGGTGTACGTGGGCTCAAAGTCAACACTGGCTGACGGTACAAATTTCAGTGGTCTCAGAACTGATAACGACGTTTCCGAAATGGAGGTACAATGAAACCACATCAGCCCATCCTTTTAAACAATTCCAACATATATAGTACTAGCTGCACGAGATTGAACTTGGAGGACTTTATTTTTAGTTTATTGATTTCCCCCGTTTATGCAAACACTGGCTCAATCGTCATGGCATTTTACCACATCAATGAATGTTAATGTACCGGGTAATAAGTCGCATTTGTAATTCCCACCCCCCGCCCGCCCCCTCCCCCTTCCCCGGCCCCCACTCTGACGTTCCCCACTCATCATGTTCTTAAATTCTTGGCAAGGCCACATCCATGTACTGACAAAGAGACTAGAATACACGTTCCAACTGCGAATGTCTTGATAAATGCATTCATTCAAACATTTATTTACATTTGTTCATAACAACACTGCTGCAATAAGTATAATCCATTCATCTCACGTTTCTAAACACTGCGACGTTTTAAAATTGGCGCCAACTTATTTTTTGCAATTTAATCTCGAATGAGGTGTTTGATGGAACTTTTCTTGGTTTATTGGCTCTTAAGATTTTGGTGTTTTTTCAAAATATTTTATTACTTGAAGATTTTAAAACTTTTTTTTTGAAAATTATTCAATTTGGCGCCAATTTTAAATCGTTTTTTCATGCGTTAAAATATTTCAAATGCCTAAGAAAATTTTACAAATTTTAGAAACTTTTTTAATTGAAATTTTTTTTCAATTTAAATTGAAAAAAAATTAAACCAATCGGAGAATTGTGAGAATTATGAAGATTACCCAAAATTTAAAAAGATTTTAAATAAGAAGATTTTAAAACTTTTTTTTGAAAATTATTCAATTTGGCGCCAATTGTAAATCGTTTTTTCATGCGTTAAAATATTTCAAAAGCCTAGGAAAATTTTACAAATTTTAGAAACTTTTTTGAAATTTTTTTTCAATTTAAATTGAAAAAAAATTAAACCAATCGGAGAATTGTGAGAATTATGAAGATTACCCAAAATTTAAAAAGATTTCACAAATATTAGAAAATTTTTAAGGAACAAAACAAAATTGAAAATTTCAAAAACTTTGAAAATTGCAGAACTTCTAAAAAGTTTCAGGATTTGCAAACAATATCAAAAAATAGTTAATAATAATAATAATTTGTTCTCTCAATTTGCCACTAGTTATTTTATATATTGTTTCATTAAATTGTCCTTCCACATTTTGAGGTATAAAAAAAATTTGAATTTGTTGAAATTTTTAAAATCCTAGAAACAGTTCGACTTGTACCATTTTGTGAATCAAGGAAGTTTATTTCAACTGCCATTAGATTCGTTTAACTGCTTGTTTCACTTGCTCATAATAACGATGCTCCAATAATAATAATAATAATGGATTCATCTCACGTTTCGGAACATTATTACATTTCAAAATGGAGCTGAATACTTTTTCCTTCGACTTTAATCAGTTGGTTTAATTGATTTTTTTTCTTTAAATTTCCAGATTTTCTAAAAAATATTAAATCATTTTTTTGAAATTCTTGCAATTTTTGGATTTTGGAAATGTAACTCTTCTTCCGCTTGGAACTTGATGGAAACCTTATAAAACCTCAAATTTTACAATCGTTTCTAAAAGTTTGCAACCCTAAAATTTGATGGTTCAGCTTTTGAAAATTTGCAAAGAAACTCAATTGCTATACTAATAATTTTTTTGTAAACCAACCATGAGACACATTTGTTTGCACGTGTCTATACCAATAGTGCTTCAAAAATAATCATAATCGATCACTCCCACGTATCGAGTTACCGTGTTGCATTAAAAAGAAAACAAATATTTGAAGAGAAAATACCCATGAAATTGAGATTGTTCACGTGCCCGAGTCACTTCAATTTTCATTTATCCCTTGTGTTGCAAATGTAACAACTAAATATGATAAAATTGTCGACCACGTGCAACCTTGCCAATCGTCACACGTGCTAAGTTGGCAGCGATTGCGCAGCAATTACTGATAACAAATTTACAACAGCTTGATATCCGTCCAGTAGATATTATTATTGTAATTCTAGGTTGGACAACGAGATGTTCCTGGAATTGACTGCGCCTACCTCGCAATGGACACCGAGGAGGGTGTCGAGGTTGTATGGAATGAAGTGCAATTCTCGGAGAGAAAGAACTTCAAGGCACAGGAGGAGAAGATTCAACTGGTTTTTGAAAATTTAACCCAACTTGAACACCCCAATATCGTCAAGTTCCACAGGTATTGGACGGATACACACAATGACAAACCCCGAGTGAGTTGATGCATTTGTTAATTAATGTTGTAAACCTTTAACCCCCCAGAGAATGAAATTTTGTGCGAATTTAGGGAGGTTGTGCGCAGGTAAGTACAGATGGCGCCACAGAGAACGGCCGTGTGGACATTTTAATGTCTGCTCCACACAAAGATTTAAATGCTAGAAATTTCCAACAAACTATGTTCATTCGCTAGATACTTCATTTAATTGACCGTTGTTATTATGGTTTGGTTTGGTTTAATTGGCCTTTGCAGTCAGTCATTTGGAGGTTAAGATTTAAAATTCCATTTTATTCCAACGTTTCGGTCATATATGTATGACCATCCTCAGGAATAATGTTGTCATTATGTTATATCTAACAAGGGGTTTAGGTGTTCCATCGTCAGGTTCCCGGGATGTTGCATGGAATCTAGATACTTAAGGATATTCCACCTATATTGGCGAAGATATAAGAATTGCTTGAAATTTTGACATAATGTTTTCGAAGCGGTAACAGATGCCTGTATGAAATTTGAGATTGTTTCACAACACCCTTTTGTAGTTATTAATTATCAAAGTTCTCAATTAACACGGCCTCTTATGGGAAAAATAAAAATTTCTGTAAATACAGTTCAAACTATAAAAATTTGTTGAAACTTTGAAAATTTACTATTGAAACAGATATAAAACGATGGTAAAAATTTCATGGCGATTGACTAAAATGTTTTTTCATTAATTAGTTTAAACAATATAATATTCATTCGCAAAATCAAATACAATATAATAATTTTCTATGGCTATCACTTCAACTAATTAACGCATTGAAATATTAATTGAAAATTATTGGCGATAAATATAACGAATTGTAGAGAGGGTCATAAACTTTTGTTTTGACTATACGTGTTGAATATCCTTAATGTAATACAATATAATTGGAATACAAAATAGACTTGGAAGTAGAAAAGAACAAATGAAATGCCACAGCTGTTGTGGCGGGAAAACGAGATCGTTTTCTGCACTAATGGCGGATCGGCTCGACTCGGCAAGCTTCGTCAATCCGAACGCGATGTGAGTTACTGTTTGCGCTGGTGGCAGGCTCCGTCGGTAATGGCGGGAAACGAAGAACGCTGCGTCGCCTCAATTTTGGAGGGAAAGTGCGAATGCTTCGTTACGCCTTGCAAGTTCATCAAATTCGGAATTTGGCATCTTGATTCAATACTGTAATTAAGAACAGCGCAAGTCAGCAGCATGGACCATTGTTTTCTGTGTAATTTCTGAGTGATCTACTACTCAGTAATGAACATTACTCGGGTGGAATATGTTGCCTTACCGAAAGTGATCCTCAGTGCCATTAGTACCTAAATTCACCTCGAATATTGCTAATTACTCGGATAACTTGTGGAAAGCATCGAGTTTCCAATCAGCATCCAATGAGTTCGGATTACAAATTACCAACGGAGAAGTATGCTGTATCGAATATCTCTGATTTGTGACAGATTGAACAAAAATGAAAACTAAAATTCATTTAAAATCAAACTTTGAAGAGTCAAATTGTATTGCGGCACACGTAAGATTCCTCGGATGTAAAAAATTCATATACCAATTGTAATGATGCGATTTTCTAAAGCGACGAGATTGGGATTTTAAGCGCGAATTGACTCATTGCGCAGTTCTTGTGCGCATGGCATAGAAGAAGGAGATAGAGAATCGAACTGTAGTGGGGGAATAGTTGTGAGGGGGCGGCAGGCCGTCAGGGGAAATCGGGCGAATTGGAGAGATCGCGGGTTTGATGGAAACTAGAAATGTAATAGAGCATCTCGCTATCAATTTCCATCTTTGAACATTGAGAACTTGGAGAGATTACTGGGCCATCGAATATCTAGAGCGGTAGAATATTCAAAGTTCAGATAATTTTTTTAATTTAAGTCAGACTTGAAAATTGCCGGAGAACGTGATAACTATAGGTGTTGACGCATTAGACGTTGATGTTATGTAGTTCAAGGTGGGTAGAGAGGCCTTCCTTTCAGTGAAATCGGTTAGCTCTCACGATCAACAAAGAAGTATGTGTCTTCCAACAATTTCTGTTTGGTATCCAGACAGCAAAATTCGAAGATTTGACGAAAATTATCCGCAAACTGTGTTTTCTGGGTATTGTCAAAATCGTCAACTCAAAAAGTCTTGTGTGTCATCGATAATCGATATTTTTTTCTTCGACGTTCGAGTTTTAAAATTCGATAAACGTTTTATTTTCCTGGTCGAAGATCTCAATCATCTATATAAATTTATCGGTATATCGAAATTCGTAGATAGCGCGACTATTTGCGAATCTCGTTTTGTCGGAGATATCAAGGGATATCAAAAAGTTTTTCCCGTTCCTCGTCGGCAAGTTCGTCCTTTCCCGCCCGAGGGCGATAAGTGCATAGAACTGGTCCCTCGGGCGCAAAGTCCCTCCTTTCCGATCTTCGAACGATAACGAACTTCCAGTAAGAGGTTAGAAAAACAGTATGTGCACGTCTGGTGTGAAGGTGGCCACACTCGAGGCGCGTTCTGGTTGGTCCGTCGGCGCAACGAAGGATCGAACGGTCATCGGCTCTGCTGCTGACTCGTTTCGGCATCTCGCGCACACCCGACAGGCCGGAAATGTTTAACTTTGCGCCCTAGGTGCATAATACACTATTATCATAGATCTTGCGATATCATTGACATTTCCTTTCATTTGATTGTTTTCAAATTTAGTACATTTATTATTTTTTGATAATGGAAAAATTTGTTAATCGACTTTTTTGAAAATAAATTTCTACGTTTGATTTATTTATTTATTTATTCCTTGCAAATGAGATTAAACAGCCAAAAGTTGATAACAGGAGGACAGAGAGTAGAAAGAAAAAAAAAACGAATGGGTAAAATAGAAATTATAAGGTGACAATTTTTTAATATAAATAAGGCTCACACGTTAATAGTTTTAATAATTTCAATTTATAATTTAGTTTTATGAAATTTCAGGTTATATTTATAACGGAATACATGTCGTCCGGATCCCTCAAACAGTTCCTAAAACGCACAAAGCGAAATGTCAAGAAGTTGCCGCTACAAGCGTGGAAACGTTGGTGCACGCAAATTCTTTCAGCACTCAGGTATGAAAATAAACAAGGCCAATTATTCCTGGTTCAAATGACAATTTCTTGTGAATTAGAATATGATAGTGGCTTTTATTTACAGTTATCTGCATTCCTGCTCACCCCCCATTGTCCATGGAAATCTCACATGTGATACGATATTTATTCAACACAATGGCCTCGTCAAAATAGGCTCGGGTTCGTAAACAATCAATACTTTAATCTTTTGCTAATTGTGATATAATGATGGAGTAATGGACCAAATTAAACGCTATGGCCTTAGTTATGAGTGTTACAAAAAAATTCATACAACAAAAAATGTTTGTTTCTACAGGGGGAACAACTTTTATTTGAAACTTTTCCGTCTAACTCGTACCGTTCGTGTAATCGAGCGGTATAAACAATTAAAATTGTCAACCAGTGATATGTCCTGAACTATGAAAGTTATGAGAAAAAATCATAAGACATTATGTGTGTATTTTTGTATAAGGAATAACATTCATTACACACTTTTTCTCCTATCTCTAACCGTTCTCGCGGTAGAGCGTTTTAAATAATTAAAATTGTTAATAACAATTGAAGGGATTGCTTTTCAAGATTGACACTCCTTTCACGCCTGGACATCAGTGAGAGGTGATTTTTAGTCAAAGGAGAAACAAATCCTTCGAACACACACACACACAGAACAGTCAGCTAAAATTTGTCAGAATGATGTAAAACGTCGAGAAAAGTGAAAACTTTCCATTTTTTAGACTCTTCATTATTGGAGCATTACAATAAAAATCTCCCAAAAATGTGACTTACTCCTAAAAATGACAATCTTAAAAGCTCCAAAAATTAAAAAAAAAAAAAAAAAATCAATTAAAAAAAAAATTCAAAACTGAAAAACAAATAGCTTTGAACTAATTAATATAAAGTTGGAGTCAAGTGCTGAAATTATGAGGGTCACCGCAACATAACTGCAGATTCAGTTGCTCCCCTATTTCCTGGGTATTGTTTTCACCTTTCTGCGACGGTGATTGACATCAGTAGCTCGATATATAAATTTTGTGGGCTAGGCATAATGACATACAATTGGCCAATGACGAAGTTACGTATGTTTCGTGGGTCTATATAGAGCATCAGTGTAGGCGAGCGACGTTTAACCCATCATCCACTTGACTGAATTTTGTTCCTCCTCATTGAAGCTGATTTTTTTTTCTGTATTTTTCAGTGGCTCCAGAGGCTATTCATCATCGAGTGAAGACCTGTCGTGCCAATGTCAAGAACATTCACTTTGTACCACCGGAATATGGAAGTACGTCAGCATTAGAAATGTTACTGCAATTGCCAAAAAATCAGATCACAAATATTGAGCCAATTTCTGTCCTGATTGTAGTGTATGGGTTTTTGGGGATTTTGGTCCCCAAGCGTTTGGCTCCAATGACCTCCTCCAAAAGTTTGGGGTCCAAGACTACAGTAGGAAACTTGCATTATCCTTTTTTGGTCTCTTCGACGTAGTACATAGTTCCACATTTCGCACAAATAAATATTGCTATAATGACAATTTAATCCATTTTTTTTCCATTATTGATTTTTTTATTCCAACGAGGGAACGAAAAAAAAATGGAAAATAAAAAATTATGATATAAAAAGAAAAAAATAAGACAAGATAAAAAAAATTAAAAATGCGAACGAAAAAAAAGGAAAATAACAAATTATTATATAAAAAAAAAGAAGATAAGATACAAAACGAAAATTTAATGCAAGTTTCTTTGGGGAAAAAGGGAATGGACTAATGAAAAATTTGGTGTTATTTTGTGCGTAGCATATTTTGACCGTTGGTCAATATTTTGGGTAAATTTTGGTCTGTTCTTCCAAAAAAATTCATTGAGCCGATTTTGTTGGTTTCACCCTGAGATATTGGAGTACGAAAATTACCCTTGGACAAACAATTGGAGTGAATGTAGCAGACTTCAATTCTATGTTGGGATATGTGCAATTTGATATTGACCATATTTTTATTTGATTCAAATTGCAGACTAAAAATCTTAATGAAAACATGGAATGAAAATAAAAAGAAATTGGACTGAAATTCGTCAATTCCAATTTTTGATTTACTTAAAAAACAGCAAGTAAATGAAAGCATTTTTCTGAGATAAATTGAGGTAATTTCAGTTGGAAAATTTTGTCAAGCTTTTCATTTTTTTTTGAATATATAGCATTTTTAGGAAAACTTGTTATTTGTGTACGATATATACAATTTTAGCAATTGAAAAGTTTTCAAGAAATTCCATAAATTGCAATGGAAATTTTTTTTTAATGCAAAAAAAAAATGGCAACTTGAGGAATTTTGAGGAACAGATTTTTTTTTAGGAAAAGCATAATTTCGATGAATTTGAAGCCCAAAAGATGTTTAACATTGTTTACTTGTAACAGAGAAAAATTTATCAAATAATTTTTAGTTATTTGTACCAAATGCCACTTTAGCACGATCTTGAGTTGAATGTCTTGGATTCCCTTTGAGATGAATATTGTCCCTTACAAACACGTAGTTACCCGTAAAAAATTACTCGTTTCTGTTTTTCGTGAAAGGAAGTTGCTTCCTTGTTAGTCCTCGTGTCCACATTTGTCTTGCGAAGTGTTTTGTTTGTACAAAGCAAGGACCAAGTGGATATTTGGTACAAATATACGCAGTCTGGAAAGTTCATGATGTAGTAGGTCTAAGCATAATGGACGCAAAATTTTCATCCAAGTGTATTAACTGCTGTTTACCTCAATTTTTCAATTTTTGAAAAAAAAAATTAGGAAAAAAAAACATGAAAAAATAAATTTTAACCAGGACACATTTCTAGAAGAATAAAAAGTAAAAATTGAGTAGCCTCAAAAATTCCCAAAATTTATGCCGAAATTTTCACCACCCACCACCCCAAAATTGCTAATTTCTATCACTCATCATTTCACCCAAAAATCTTTCACCTACACAGATACGTTAACACCTGCAGTTGACATTTACTCCTTTGGCATGTGCGCCTTGGAGATGGCGGCCCTGGAGATCCAGGGTAACGGGGACAGTGGAACGATAGTTACTGAGGAGAACATAAAAAAGACAATAGAATCATTGGACGACGCTCAACAGAAGGACTTTATCAGCAAGTGTCTACAAGCTGATCCCCATTGTCGACCGAGTGCTCGAGAGCTTCTCTTCCATCCTGTTTTGTTCGAAGTCCATTCACTCAAATTGCTCGCTGCACACGCCCTCGTTAACTCCGCAAGTGAGCCTGACAGTAATAATAATAATAATAGGATATTAGTGTGTAAATTTTACTTTTTGTTTTGATGGGGAGAGCTTATGACTTTCTACGAAACGAACAAAAGTATTCTCCATTGCATTCGCAGTGTTCAATCATTGTATATATATATATATATAATGTTTGACAAGTTTCGACTTTGCAATTTAAAATTTGTGTGTAAAATTTGCTATATATATATACGTACACACATAAATTTGAAATTTAGGTGGAGATTAACTCTCCAAGTTTAGTGATATAAATGTCAAAATTTGAATTTGAATTTGTAATTCTGAAAACATGTGGGTGTGTAGGTTAAAATTCACTATTATAGCGACAGTTTAAAGAAATTTTGGTAGAAAAAGAAATTAACTATGATTCTGTTTGGTGATAGCAAATATATCGGAAACAATCACTGATGAAGTCCTTCAGAGGCTGTATGGACCAGATACCATACTGGCAGAGATCAGGTATCAGGGTCGACCATCACACCAAATTCGGCTCAGTGATATTCCAATGGCTGAGAAGCTGGAGAAATTCGTGGAGGACGTCAAGTAAGAAAAATTCAGATAATTTTTTATGAGTTAAGCTATCTGTACAGTGATACACCTTGTGGTTAACTTAGTACACCATGGTCGCTTGTCCTCCTGACTTTTCCTCTTTGCAGATTGAATCTCATCTCATAGTTCACACACCAGCCGTACAACGTACAAAATAAAATGAATTGACAAAATTCAGCAGAAAACATTTTTAAAAAGTATTTTTTAAAATTTCAATTTTGCAGATATGGAATTTATCCGCTAACGGCCTTCATAGCTAAATTGCCACCGCCAGTTCGTCCCAGGGCAATTTCCCCGGAAGTTACGGAGTCCGTAAAGTCGGTGACACCTGAGCCAGTTGACGTAGAATCGCGTAGGATAGTTAATATGATGTGTAACGTCAAACCTAGGGAAGAAAGTTGCGAGTTGCTTGTGAGTATGTTCTTCGACACAAATTGCGTTAAAGAGGATTTGGAAAAAACTGTTTACAAAACAAAATTTCTTCCCATTGAAAAATGGGACTGGTAGGTTAGGCTTTTTCATTTCCCGCCAAATAGCGACATCTCGTGGGCGTGAAGGGTAAATTGTGCCATGGCAACTGGTGATATGCAGTCCGCTCATTTGTATTCTATTTGATTGCTAAGAAAAAATAATTGAAAATATTTATGCAATTGCATTTTTTCATATCTCAAGGTCACTTCATGAATCTATCGAGACTTTTTATGAGTGCAAATAATTGGTGGAAAAATATGGACTAAATTCTGGATTGTCGTTTTTCGACTTTGCAAAATGACCCAGTTTTAGTTACTTGTAATGTAACGAATAATTTTGAAAAGCAAGTTCCACTGCATTTTTTCTCCACCCTCTCTTATACATTGTTTCTATTTTTATATAATATATCTAATAAATAATATATATAAAAATTTTCTTCTATGTATTTTTTATATATACAAAAAAGTTATTTATATATTTTTTATATTGTGTAATATGCAAAACCTCAATTGAAGATTTTCAGTAAATAAAAATAACGTGACTTTCCAGATGACGATATTGTTACGAATGGACGACAAAATGAACAGACAGTTGACCTGTCCTGTGTCACAAACGGATACTTCAATGCTCCTCGCACAAGAACTCGTACATTTTGGATTTATCAATGAGGTGAGGTGAAAAAAACGGCAATTAATTCTGTTGTGTATTCCAAATTTTTTGTTTGGACAAATGAGTTCCTGCATTTTTTCCCCGATGCTAAATGCTGAAAAGTGCATCCTAATTTTTTTTTAGATTTTTTCTTCTTAACGTTTTTTGAATAATTTTTTAAAGTTAACTTGCAGTTGCTTCAATGTAAAAGTCTGCAAAAATTCACAAAGATAATTCAAAAAGTTGTAACACTTTTTCATTAACTATGAGAGAACTTCCAAACCTCAAACAATTCTTATTTCAATAGAAAAAGAAATACCCAAACTTTTCAAAAATTAAAGAAAAATCAGCAATCTCCAAAATAACAAAAAACAGGAAAAAGTTTGATAATTTATGAAAATGCCTGAACAAATGAAAAAAAAAATATATATATATATATATACCAAAATTGCCACTTTCGAAAATTCTGATTCTAAACCTATAAAGCTTTTGGGTTTTTAATATCTTACCAAAATCAACGACTTGAAAAAAAAATTCGTTTCAATATAAAGTCCAAGTATCTCTCATCCCACTGACACCCCCAATTTCATTTCCTCTCATGTACCAATTATCTAACAATTTCCATTGATCTTCATTGCAGGACGATCGTGATAAAATAGGAAATTTAATAGACGAAGCATTGCGGAGTTGTTTCAGTAAACAAATAATGAATCCAGGATTGGTATCATTGACTAATTTGCCTAGTCAAACAACACTATTATTACCAGGTCCTGAATTTCCATGCATACAGGAACTGGACAATACTGATGGCAATGCTGTTGCAACAATCAGTGATAATGCAATTAATTCAATGCCAAAATTAACAGGGCTTACCAATTCAACAATTAGACCATGCACAAATACTGATAACACTGAGCCACCTACGATTGCTGATAGCGGCAGTTAACCATCCATGATACTCAGTAAAATCATTTCACTGTGCCACATTGCACGCTCGATGTATAGACTGGCTATGTATTTTTATATTTTTAAGTAACAATTGCGAGGATTCGCGTGAGGGGAGGGGGTGGGGGCGGGGGGGGGGGGGGGAGGTGAGAAGGGCCGTGGCTGGGGTTTTTTTTATATTGAAATGTGAATTTTCTCGCTTTTAATTTATGTGAAAACGAGTTTTTTTTGTTTTTTTTTGTTTTTCGTTTTTTTTATGAAGAAAATTCAATGGAAAATTTGAAACGATTAAAAGAGAAAATGAATTCCACAAATTTCAACAGAAGAAAAAAATGACGTAATTCCAACTTTGCAAAAAAATTTTTTTCACTCGTAACCTCTAGCATTGAAATTAGTAGGAAAAAAAGAAGTCATCGAAACAGCAAAATTAAACTAATTTTAAAAAAAGTAAGTTTTTTTTTTGCAAACAATTTCGAAGACTTCATAGAAAATTTCTGTAACTTCATAGAAAAAATTATCGTCACATTTTTTCCTTCATTAAATTCCCCAATTAAGTCCCCTAAATAAACGTAACAAACATATTTTGCAACTAAATACTCAATTGATTTGGGAAAGACCTAAAAAATTGTTGATCAATATTGCCACGGCCCTCCCAACAATTCCTGTAATTAAACGAAGAAAAACAAAAGCCGATTGATTAAATCTCACTGAAATTAGCTGAAAAAAAAATCCTTGTAAATAATTTATATTTTTAAGAGAGAAAAAAAAATTGTCCGCAGAGGCAGGGGAAAGCAACTAGTCATATAGGTATATTCGAGAACTAACAAAACTAACATCTTGTTACGTCTTTTGCATTTATGAAAGAAAGGAAAAAAAAACAAAACTATATTGAGATAATGCGTGCTTGGGCGATTGAGTTAATTATCTAATTTAATACCTCAATTTTAACCGAAGAAAAACAAAAATGGCGATTGATATATCTGGTGTGTTTCATGTACTCGTAAGATTTTAACGTGAATACGTCAATAGTTTTGTTGTTTCTCAGCACTTCCGGAACTCTCAGGAACATGTTAGAGTTCCAATAATTTTCATTACGTCTCGAAATTTTTACGGAGTCCCGAAGTATAGCTTTACACTTTTTGAATTTTGAATGAACATGAACGCGATAATTTTGTGGAATAATGTGAACATATATGTAGTAGAACTCTCTACAAATTTCTAGATCGTTTGTAAAATTCGACAAATTGTTGGAGTTCTTATTGTCAAGAACTTCATGTACATGTGAAACATTTAAAGAACGCCTGGAACTCCAGAATCGTTCGAAAAATTCGAGAAATTGGTCTACTTGCTGAACTGTGGAGTTCCATGATTCTGGTAGAGTTCCACTCATGGAGTATTCTGGGAAATTTCGAAAGTGTCAGAACTTCGGAGTTCTCGAGAACTCGAAACCCCTAAAGGTCAAGAACTTCTACAGAATTCCTAAAATACCAGAACTCTGGTAGTTCTAAACAAATTTAGAACATTTTAGGAAACATATATAGTTTCCCCAGTCCGAGAACTCGAGAATTCTGCCGAACTCTTTCTGAAAATGTGTGGAAATTATAAAGCTCCACGAAAATCTGGAATATTCAAACATCAATGAAGTCTGGGACCGTTGTAGAACTTCCTGAAAATTTCTAAGTTCCAGAATCGTGTGCGACAATTTACAAAATTGCATAGTTCCAGAACTGCAGGAATGTTTGCCTGATTTAAGGAAATCTCATTTCTCTAGAATCAGTGTCCTAGTTGAACGTTCCACGCTGGAGTTCTGGAACCGCTTTTGAAATTTTTGAAATTTATGGAATTTCATAGCTTTGGAACTGCACTATTGCTCCAAAAATGTAGAAACTTCTGGATGTTTATTGTATGTCTAAAGTTTCTGTGGAGTTCCAGATTAACGGCGCCATTTTCACAATTTCCAGTGTCTTTGACGCTTAAAAAATCTTATAGAAATGTCTGGAGAGTTCCAGAATTATCGCTAGACCTACAGGCATGTATGGAGTTCTGAATATCGAGATGTCTGGAACCCCAAATACGCCTGTCATGATCTGGAGTCATTGGACTTCCAGAACTCTAAGACTCTAGAAGCTTCTGAACAACTTACATGTTTTTATTTCGGATATTGATGGAACTCTATAAAATTTCCAGTTCGGGATAGAACTCCACAATCATTTGAACGATTCTACAAATTTCACGATTTTTTTTAGTTTTGTAGAATACTTTCTGCTGCAGTTTCAAAATTATCTGCAACCTTCACATTGCTAGAGTTCTAGATTTTTAGAACTCCAGAACTCTGCAAAAATTTCGAAAACCCAAGAAGCTTGTGGAATTTAATATATTTTCGAAGGGCTGATATTGAGAATATCACAATTCTCCGCATCACTTTGGAACTTTTCGGAGTTCCAAATTTATGGAACTCTGGAGCCGTTGCAAAATTTCTCCAAAATTTTGTGAGGGTTGTAGAAGTTGTATAATACCCTAGAACAATTTGACTTATTCTGAAAAGAACTCCGGAGTTCCAGAACTTCTTATAATGAACTACCATACAGAACTGGCCGGAAATTCGAACTATGGATGTATTCACGTAAAAATCATAAAATGACGGAAAATAAACCACACAATTTGCTGAATAAAAAAATTCTCCAGTAACGCATTTGACTACGTGAAAAAAAACTAACAATTATTAGTGGCAAAAAACACCAACATAAATCTTCATCTTAGATATGTAACTAGACTGACACTAAAGTCAATGTATAGCTTTATAATATCTGAAAAAAAAACAATTGTAACAACAGTGAGAGGAAATTGGAAGAGTGGGAGGACTGAAAAACAAATCGTTGATATTGATGAAAAATGGGCTGTACGACGAATAAATAATGTAACTCGATGAAAATATGAAAATCAAGTTGAATATCTGGAAAAAATCTGTGTTTTTTTTATCACATTTCTTTTTTTAACTATATACTTTTCTTCTCAGTTGGATGCAAAATCACGTGTTACCTCCGGTGCATAGAATAAGTTTTGACACTTCAGAGGCTCTGTAAATTATTCAAACCTTTTGACGTTTCTGGTGCTAGAATGTTGTCTCCTTTAGCTGCAAACATCATAAAGTACAACATGGCAATTAAGGAATCCCTCAAATAATTTTTCCTCTTCGCATAGAACTGGCTTTCATATTTTTACATTCACCGCATATTTTTTAAATTAATTTTTGAATGGAGTGCGGTCGAGAGAAAAGTGCGCTGCGCTCGTGGTGCGACCAGTTACGTTAGAGAATTTTGCCATGCGACGTTTCCACGTCTCGTGTTGTTTTTTGTTTGGCAGTCAAAAATTCAAAAATGAACGTAATTCTTTCAATTGATCATGCTTTCAATTATTAGTTATATATATGATGAGTTTCAACTCATTCAACTTTGCGTGTATTTGAATTTGGCGGGCCTTGAATTGGGTACTGCGAAGCACTCTGGCAACATCGCACTCAAGAATATGCGGACTGCGCATGCGCGTAACACGTGTTAGATGCGTTCGGTGGAGAGGTGCGACCACTCGAGGGTTAAAAGATGTGTCGTCGTGCGCATGGATACCTTACAATATGGCGGCGTGTATAACACCGTCACTTCACATCTTCAACTATTTATTCTAATTATTTAGAGTGTTCAAATCGTTCTCTACTTAGTCCATTTTGTGATCGTGATAGGAACAATTCTTGTCAAATATTTTTCATGTTTTTTTCAGGTTGGTTTGTATGAGAATTCAGGAAGTAAAGTTTTTCACGCATTTTGTTTTTTTTTTGCACTATTAAGGAGACTTGTAATTTTTCGGAATTACGAGCCCCACACGTTCAATTCAACTACCTTAATGTTCCTGAGATTAACTTCAATATTTTGAAATTTCAGGAATTTTCAAAATTTGTGAAATTTGTGAAAAAAAAAATTGAATTTTAACAATTTCGAAACTAAAGATTCATTGTTTGGAAAATTGAAGAATTAAAAAAATTAAGTCGTACCCGAATATGATAAAATTCACAATATAGAAGGTTTAAGGAAAAAAAAACCAAGCAAAAAATGTAAAACTTAAAATTGAAAATTCAGGAATTCTCAAAAACTGAAGTGAATTTTTTTCTCAAATTTCGAGAAATTCAAAAATTTTATACAAGTGTAAAATTTCAGGAAATGGAAAGGTTAGATGAAAAAAATTCCAAGCCCTTTTTTTTGCAATTTTCTTGTTTAATTAAGGAAACATTTTCACAGTCGTCGAGATCCTTACAAATAATAACTCTATAAATATTCAAAAAATTAAATCTCAATGCGTTGTTATTTGAGCGGAATAAATTCGTATCGTTATGAACTGTTGGCAAGTTTACGAGAAATTATGGCTTCATTGTACATCTGAATTCAGGGAAAAAATTTTGTGCGAGGGAAACAAATTCTATACGAGACATATTCAAAAATAAAAAAAAACAGGTTTGAAAAACGCGCGTAACCGCTTTTCCGAACCAATAAATGTCTAAAAACATTTTCACAATATTTTATTATTTTTTGATTTCTTTGCTCATTCCCAACTAATGACTTCAATCAATAAATTTTTCCAACACAATCGAAAAAAATTTAATGAAAGAGTCCAAAAAAATTTTCCCTGAATTTTCTTTTTTTTTTCATTTTTGTTTTTTTTTCTTATAAAAATTTGGAACATCAAAAATTGCTTAAGCTTCCTCTCCCGTTCGATTTAGCAGATAATCGAGATCATGTGATATTCGATCGAGCATCCCTGCGGTGTTCTCGCAATCGTTCATCACTGTACTTTTCTCCTCACCGTCCGGCTGACGACGTCCCCCAGTGCTGGCAATGTCCGGCACATTTATCACATCGCGAGTAATAACTTCAACACTTTTCAAATGTTCAGGTTCACTTTTTATGGCAAGAGTCACATCGGGCATTATCCTGGGTTCAATATCAACACTGCAAAGCACGGTCGTTGAACACTCAGCTTTTGTGTCGGACGTGGATGTCTCGGTGTCTCGGCAATTCGTAATTTTCGTCATCATTGTAGAATTCGTCTCGTAGAAGTTCCTATCACAAGAAATATTTGTAATTGTAACTTGCTTGGCGAAGTGGTAAACTGGGACAAGTGGAATTGGATCGCACACTTTTTAGAGACTAACGCGAGATAGCCACTTCCTTATATAAGCTTCTTTGGAGAGGAATATGTGATTGACAAAATATCTAGTCTCGTCATGAGGGTCTAATGCACCACATTACGGCCGAGCGAAGAGTTACTAGCAGTAGGCGTGGCCGAGGCGCGCTGCGGGCCTTGGCCACGCCTACTGCTAGTAACTCTCCGCGCTGCGCGCCTCGGCCACGCCTACTGCTAGTAACTCTCCGCGCCGCGCGCCTCGACCACGCCTACTGCTAGTAACTCTCCGCGTTGCGGGCCTTGGCCACGCCTACTGCTAATAAGTCTCCGCGCTGCGGGCCTTGGCCATGCCTACTGCTAGTAACTCTCGGCGCTGTGCGCCTCGGCCACGCCCACTGCTAGTAACTCTCCGCGCTGCGCGCGTTGACTACGCCCACTGCTAGTAACTCTCCGCGCTGCGCGCGTCGACTACGCCCACTGCTAGTAACTCTCCGCGCTGCGCGCGTCGACTACGCCCACTGCTAGTAACTCTCCGCGCTGTGCGCCTCGACCACGCCTACTGCTAGTAACTCTCCGCGCTGCGCGCCTCGACCACGCCTCTTGCTAGTAACTCTCCGTGCTGCGGGCCTTGGCCACGCCTACTGCTAGTAACTTTCAGCGCAGCGCGCCTCGACCACGCCTCCTGCTAATAACTCTCTGCGTTGCGGGTCTCGGCCACGCACTCCTGCTAGTAACTCTCGGCGCTGCGCGCCTCGACCACGTCTCCTCCTAGTAACAATTCACTCGGCCGTAATGTGGTGCATTAGGCTGTCATGACGAATGCTATTTTTCTCCTCATTTTATTAAAATAATTATTACATATTTTCTCACTCTACTGAAATGCATCTGTGTTTTATATTATATTTCACACTCAAATTGAGAGCTGGCATAAAACGAAGGCGGCGACGCGGGCGGGGTCCCGCGCCGGTGGCGGTTGGGGGGGGGGGGGGGTGCCCCCCAAACTCAGAAATCCGCAAAAATCGCTCACTCGGATGCAAAAGACTTTCTCATATCGATTGTTCATGTTCTTTTTACGTAAGAGTCAGGTGATATTTCCCCAAAACAATCTGTTTCCGAAGTTTCTGAAATACCAATAATCTACCTGGGGTATTTCCGGGATTCCTGGTACTTCCGGGGGCTCGTGCTGTAGTTTTCGAGATTAATGTCGTCGGACCGGGTGGATCGAGTGTCGGGCCGACACCGCGAGCGAGATGTAGAGGATATTGAGTGAGATAGAGGAATCTCGTTGACATAATCTCGAATTTCACCCAATGCGTGTCCCCGTGGCTCTCGATGCGCTCGACCATTTGGAATTGCGAGGGTTGCTGCTATCGATCCCTGATCAGTCGTTTTAGGGCACACTAAACAGATAAAACAGGGGATTATGTAGAGAATAATGCAAACGAGTGCGGCGCTGATGGTCCAGAATTGCCTGATACAGTGATTGCCTCTGAAATGGATGGTTTCAATGGGCCTTCTCGTCACAAAGTGTCGTCATCGACAGTATTTGTCCAGTACGCCAGGAAATGAAAAAGAAAAGTGCAATTAAATTTTGCAAATGTGTGCGTGCGTGTATGTTTGTACGTGTGGAATCGGAATTTTTGTTTGACGAACGGATCAAACGATCTGGGTCATCGAGGTAGCGGCCACTGCATGAACTAGTCCTGTTATAAAAAAGACAATGTCAGAATCTCCAAATATATCGCAGACTGTCACGCTAAAATGCGCGCAACCGCTCCGTTGGCAGTTATAGTCTCTATCTCTGTCCTTATATACAATTGAGAGCTTCGACCACAAATCGAATGAGAATCGAAATAAATCGATTATCGAAGAAAAAACTCGATTATCGAAGAAAAATCTCGATTATCGATGCCATGATAAAAGTTGAAATCGAAATCGCATGTGGCCGCGTAGCGGCCACCGGTAAGGAAGTAGTCCTTATATATAAATAAGAGCTTCGACCGGGAAAATAAATCGGAATCGAACTAGAAATCAGACAAGGAACGGCATGTGGCCGCGTAGCGGCCACCGCATGAACTAGTACATTCATAAATCGCGCTCAGGCTAACAGTCGCCGCCATTTTGAACCCCAGCAGGAGGGGCAGGTGGTGGGGGAACTCTAATGAATCCAATTTCGTTGAAGAAAGTCAACTTGTGAATTAAACTTCCCTATGATCACTATACATAATTCGCGAACAGAACGACTTGTGTTAACAAGACTTGATTTGTTAAAGTCGGAAATAGAATTCCAGGATGTGTAATTCATACGGACTCATCGTCAAACGAAAGTTTGTCGAAGAAACACCTGTACAAATTGACGTTAACATGGTTTTCCTCCCATTATTGGAGAAACCAAGGAATATTATGCGAATTGGGCATTGTGCTTGTAGGTTTAAACTGGGTGAATGCTCTATAGATTGGGGAAAAAGTCGGTTTCCACTGGTACAAGCAAATACATGCCACGCATATCTCTATAGTACAAAGGAGAGACCAAAGAAAATTCCGATATATATCGCAATTATCGAAAAGCGTAAGACCGAAACCGACGCGACACCAGCGGCGGAAAATGGAAGTGTGCGTGCGCAGCACGCCCCACCGGACTTGTCTCCAACAAAAATAGAGTTTGAAACTTATTTCAGCGTCAGTTATCCCTCTGCTCATACGATTAAATATCTTAGATTGCATGGGAGCTTTGAAAAAAAAAGAAATAATATGAACAGCAGGATGAAATATGTAAACGCTTTCTGCGGGAGAAAAGCAAAAAAGCAAAAAAATAATATCAAATTAAATTCGTTGGAGCACTTAATGTGGACTGACATTGGGAATAATGTTGTCCTGTTGAAAACCTCCATTCCTCTTATCATTTTCCATCTGAGTTAACCTCTCACCCGAAATTTGTAATATAATATTGTAATAATAATAATAATATTTTTTTATTATCATATTATTTTTTATACAAAAAAAAGTCCTTGATACCAGCAGGATTTGATATTACAATATCAGATCCTCCTCATTGTTCAGAATAAATTACGCAGCTTAATTATCTCCTTTCCTCACCTTTAAACGACTCCGACGTGACTTCCGCTTCATGAACTCTCACTTTCCGCAAAAGCGGTCCAAACAACCGGACTTCTCCTCCGCCAATGTAGCAGAATAGTACGATAAAACCCTGTGAATTGCAAATAGAAAATTAAGTGTTTGGTAAATGGATTTCATTTCTTTCCTAAATTATGTTCATCTTCACGATAAGAAGTTATAGGAAGTGCGCAGTTTAGGAATACCCTGTATATTGTACCTCGAGTGGAATAGACTAGAGTTTTGTAGACGTTTTTGAAGTGAAATTTCTTATGGGACTATTTGAAGGTGTTGCGTTGTCCGGACACTTACGGGGGGCGTGAGAGTAAGGGCGGGGTAGCAAAGGCTGGTTAGTGAGGGGGGGGCGGGTTAGGAAGGGCGGGCCAGTAAGGGGGGCGGGTTAGTGAAGGCGGGCCAGTAAGGGGGGCGGGTTAGTGAAGGCGGGCCAGTAAGGGGGGCGGGTTAGTGAAGGCGGGCCAGTAAGGGGGCGGGAGGGGGGCGTTTTTTTACAATAATAAAACAAAATCAAATGTTATCTCCTCCTGTCCTACCCATGTTTCACCCCTCAACACTTTCATCATTTTACCCAAAGTAGTATTTCAAATGCATCCGAAAAAACGTATTATGTGCCCTTTCCAATGTCCAGTACTTACCAAAGCCATGGATGCCCCGCCGAACAAGTATTCATAAATTGCGAACGTTGAATTTATGTACAGAATCGAGGCAGCTTCCATAAGGATAAGTCCACAGACAGTCAAAGCCGCTCGATGGAGTAATCCGACTTTTCCATCCATACTTTTTCGCTTGATGGAACTTTGGGCCACTAGGGCATGGGCTTTCCACAAAATACCGCTGTACAGTAGTAAAAACATGGCCAACATCATAGCCACACAGCTGATGAAAATGTTGTAGACACCAGAGCCAAAGAGCAACCACCACGATTCGTGTCGCCAGCCAGTGCTTTTGTGCGTAAGCTCAGTTGTTAGAATGCAAATTATTGGGAGGCCTGTTATCACGGCTATCACAGTCGGCTGGAACTGTTGACTTGGACGTACCTGCAGAAGATATGTTATTAAATTTCGGAAATGCATTCATTAATGACTGACGCCAAGAGCGTGCAGTTGAAGCGCTAGCTTCAGACAGTGGGTGCAGCAGTAAAATCCGAACACATTAAGCTCGGTTTTGACATATAATTTAGTGATATAAAGTATAAGTGTAGGAGAAAATGTTTTTATTTAATATCCGTGTGGCCTGTCAGGAGTACAATTACTCAATATAACCACCGCTGACCTCAGTGACCGCCACCCTTGTACTGAAGCACCCGCGCGCTGTCTGTAACACAGCGCCGTCCATATTGGCGAATGCTGCTTCGATAGTGACGCGTCGAGACGGGACATTAGGGTGCCGCGACTTGTCGGTAACCCGTTCAGCAAAGCTCCAAACATAGTAGTCGAGGAGGTTCAAATCCGGGATATTCGGGGGCCAAAACTCTTTGGACCGGAACATGTCCGCATTGTCTGGTAGTTAGTTTTGGACTAAATGGCTTGTGTGAGCCATTTCGGATTTCTCCGAAGCATTGTATTCCGCCACAACGTCGTAAACAGTCGATCTTGGGTACCCGAAGAATCGAATGATCTCGGTCGCAGAACGCCCAGCGCGAAGGTTTTCAATAATTGCGGCTCTCCGATTGTACGTAGCATCTCGGCTATTTTAACCTTATCACTGTTTACTAGACGGCCATTGCATGCAAGCGCCTCAGACGCGACCTCTGACGGAACTACGATATGGCGGGAAATTCAAATTGAAACTTGTTCGGATTTTATGCCGCAGCCTGTATAATTAATTGCTCATGAGAATGATAATGTCATCTTGATAATTCACTCGATAAACTTTTTCATTATGAATGATGACTAAGGTTTCAATGACCCATTGAATTTTTTAAGTGTTCATGAAAATTTTGTAAAACATTCAACAGAATTTTCAATAGAGGTGAAATTTGCAAGAAAGCTTATCTGACCTTTCCCACTTGTCGTAATTTCCATCATCATCGTATTGGCCTGGAAAATTAATGAAGATTAATTATAGATGAACATACCTGAGTCAGGTCAGCGTAAATGATCAATGCTTGGGAAATTGGTGATGACATTCCAATGAGCAGAAATGCCTCTAGGGATACTGCAACCACTGTATAGGAACTCTGGAAAATTTCAAAATTTTTATCATTTTCCATTTTTTTTCACCTTTTGAAAAAATTATGCCGATTTTGTTCGTTCTTTGCATTTTTTTTTTTTTTTGGTATCTGAAATTCCGTAGTGGAAAGGAATGCGTGAAAACAAAATTTATTTCCAATAAATTCCGAGTTATTCGTTGAGACCAGTAATTAACATCACTTTAACGATAATAGCAGCCATTATCCGCTAACGTCCCTCAACTTTTCCGCAAATATTGAAGATTGAAAATTGTTGGGAGACCAACAATGTTCAACTCATCATGAAACAGCTGGGGGATAATCCACTTGAACTTGTTTTAGTGCGCCTCGAGGGTTATCACACCAAGCCTTTTCACGATGAAAACTTTTTCGTTTCATTTTCCTTCTTAGGAGTGAAAAGTTGGAAAAATGTTTTCCAAGCCGTTGATTAAATCGCAAATTTCGTTGCATTGTCCCGACAGAGTTTAGCACTGCTCCTTTGTCCTTTACTAGAGTTGTTCCTTGAGTAAGTAGTTACAAAGTCTCAGGCTCATACCACTTGCGCTCAAGGTACACACACCCCACTCAAGTTTTTATTAGAATTAGTAGTTGGAACATGCAATTTGCCCAGAAAGCATGGACAAAGTATTCATGAAGGAATTATCATATGAATTCGTGAAATTAAAAGGGAATTGTGCGGTATGGAATTGTGTCAAGCTGCAGAGATTATTTCTAAATTTTATCCAACTTTGCAAACGTTGAGAAGAAAATTTAAAAGTTCGAAAAAAATTACAAATTTTAAATTTTGCCAAATCAAACGAAAATTTTCCGTGTCAAAAAGTTGAAAAAAAAAACTAATTTCAGAAAATTTAACACATTTGAAAAGTAAAGAGATGTAGAAAATTAAAATTATGGGAATGTCTAAACACCTCGAAAAATTCCACAATTACGAAACTCCGCGACACCTAAACGTGACTCTTGCGGAGCAGAGAGCTAACCTCATGGAGCGATTGTCTAAATCAAATTGTACCAAACCATACGAAACAAAAGAAGTAGCGCGCTAGCCGCCTGAACTCAGAATTTATGTGTAAACATCCTGCGATTGCGTTGGAAGCGCCATCTTCAGGCGAAGCAAGTAACTGTTGAGCTCACAGGGGCACACTAATGTTGTTTACGCTTTCAGAAAATTATGTTTTCACATCAAAAAGGTTGCTGATGCCACTGATATTAAATTTACGAAAGAGATGTGTAAATATCTGAAAGACTATAACCTACAAATTTGAAATTGGGAATGTCACATCAAATGTAAATAGAGCGAAGCATAAATGATGCCGTTCCTGGATCGCATCACTTTAAATCTCTATAGTAAAAAGGAGAGACCGAAGAGAAGATCGATAGATATCGTAATAATCGAAAAGCGTAAGACCGGAACCAACGCGCTCTCTGATACTTTCCACTTCTCATAGATGGCGCCACTAAAACGTCACCGCCAAGCTTGAACTCACTTTCGATCGGCCGGTGAAGTTTGAGATGTAAAACATCAGTATGCTTAATATAGGTAATTAGGATAGTGTAAATAGTAATTTTTGTGTATATTATATAATATATGGATGTGGAACGATGGATGTAAGGAATGAGAATGGAAAGGTATGAGAAGAAATGAAAAAGGATGTAAAGGAGAGGGGAACGGAACGGAAGTGCATTGTAACCCCAAGTGGAACAATAAATACATATCTAACACCAATATGCTTACTTTTAAAACTATCTCGTGTTCGGCATCAGCTCAAACTAATTGCTCACTCATTGCAGATTATGAACGTCGAACGCTACGACGGAAAAACCTCGAGAACTCATTTCTCCGAGCAAATTGAGAAGTACCAAAAATGACGGACATACAGGATGACATTAAGGATGATTTGAAAGGTCAATTGCCTTCATGTTGCTTAAGAAACAATTCCAAAAGCAGTTATCTGATTGCTTTTGAAGATATTAGTCTCCCCGTAATGAAGTCAGGGGCTGGAGCTTCACCCACTTATGAAATGGAGTCGCTATTTAATGATTTTGGCATTCTGGATTTCGCCAAAGCTGTGAGTGATGCTGTCACCTGTCCAATTTTTGTAACTAAGAGTGATAGCTCTTAATAAAGCTAGACCCTTGTAACATCTAGACATGAACGAATCAATTACATATAAATGAAGCATAGTTCTATCTCTGCCCAAAAACTTTTCCGAAATGTGAATTACTCATATGCTCTGCCCTCACGGGATTCTCCCAACTGTAGAGGATGTAATTTACTGTGAATATTTACATTGTGATTCCTTGAAATGACCATGTAGATGGATGTCGGAGAATTTCAGCGGTCTATCTTGTTAGGCCGACAAAAAGGGACTCCGAGTCGGAGTAATTGTGGAATTATTTTCATAATTCAAAAGATGTATGCACAGAGCATATCTGAGCACAATCTTTGACGAAAATGGTTAAAAGACATGAGCATAGTTATAATACGAGAAAGAAAAATGACTTGGTGAAATCAAGGAAGAGAACCAGAAATGCGGAAAGAACAATAGATTACTATGGGATCGATTTGTTTAACAAATTAAAAAGTGAGACTAAAAATGCGAGATCGTTAACATTGGTTAAAAGGCACTTAAGAGAAGATCTGCAAGGTCGAGCTATATCAGTTTCTTTTCGGATATATATGGGGTAGTCCGTACCAAGTTGGACCAACCCGTTACCCTTATCTCTTCAAATTTTTATGGCGATTTTTTCTGAGGTTCTACCATGAAAAAAAGCACTAGCAAATTTTTCAGATTTTTTTTTCTAATCAGCAAAAATAGGCCCCGATTTAAAATTCGAAAAAAAAGTCACAAAAATCTCAAAAAATATACCAAATTTTTTGGAAAATGAAAGAAAGATCATTTTGAGTCTAATGTCGGTGAAAAAAAAAATCAGTAAAATTAATTATGTCGGATTCCGATTTTCAAAAAATCTGAAAGAATTTGAGAGTACTTTGTTCTCATGGTAGAACCTCAGAAAAAATCGCCATCGAAATCTGAAGAGGTAAGCGTCACAGGTTGTCCAAGTTGGTATGGAATACCTCATATACACTTGTTGAATTGAATATGGAATATATCATGTAATTGTATATGCTCGATAAAAAAACAGTTCCTTGCATCTTTCGGAACTCTTGACATGTCCCAGCTGATGTCCGAATACTAACTCAATGCAAAATGGTTTTACAATATCCACAAATTTTCATAATCACCTCGGCTAATGAACTTTGAACAGCATAAATGAAGACCCCCATAGCTCCCACAAGTGCTGCTGCGCACTGAAGTTTGAGAAAGTTCAGCCACGTACGATTTTTCCACAGATGAAAGACGAGAATCAAGGAGGAGATAGTGCTCTGCAATAGACAGAGCTCACATCCCAGTAAAACTATTAAAGTAGTTTGATTATCTTGTCCCTGTGGATCCCTCGTGGCTCGATTGGTCAAAAAAACAGCAAACGTTCCCGGCTTTGTACAGAGACATTGAGTTAAGCTTTCATCCCTCATCAGGGTCGTTGTACATGAGTTCAAGTCCCAGGCACCAGTTTTATCTTCAACTCCACATGAGACATTCCAGGTGCTGGTGATGTTCTCCAGGTAGCGCATCTTAAGCTCAATCTGGACTTTGGAATCAGTTCGAAGGTCCAGGGACGGTGAAAGAGCGACGGTTACCACTCGAGAGTTGAAACGATATTCTAGGTCTGTGCCATCTCTGTGAAAAAACCAGAAAAATTTGTGGATTAATTTTATTTTGTATACTAGGGGACTCCGCCCCCTGCTCGCTCCGCTCGCCAACCACCCCGTCGGTTTATGGTGTCGCATGATAGACTCAACTTCGGTAAGACGCCTTCGTCTTATACTACTCGTAACATTTCTTGTTTTTTTTTCAAGGGAAAAGGCTCCATCCAACGCCTTTTCTTGTGGGACTCAACCAGATAATTTATTGATTATTGATTAATTGTCAAATAAAAAATAAAAAATATCGTCATACAGCCTTTGATATAGCCCCCCCCCCCCATTAGAATGTCTTAATTTTGAGTACCAATTTTGTGTCACCAGAAGTCGATTTGAATTTTTATAATATAGTGAGATAATTGACATTTTGATTATAATTGTAGTGATGTGGTAATAGGAAAGTTGCCTGCGGTACCAGTGCAAAATCATTTGGTCCAGTAACTCA
This sequence comes from Asobara japonica, assembly GCA_026005395.1. Lineage (NCBI taxonomy): Eukaryota > Metazoa > Arthropoda > Insecta > Hymenoptera > Braconidae > Asobara > Asobara japonica. The sequence goes on along the minus strand of BQMI01000151.1, from coordinate 1,216,378 downwards.
TTATTTTGATGCTAGCGGCTCAATGAGACTATTGGACCGAAATTATATCGTTCCATGGCGATATACGTTCAATACCAAAAGTAAACGAAACAATCAGGGCAGGGCATCACGCATTATTTATTCCATAAATCATTGTCGATTTGAATGAATCATTCGTGATTCGATAGTTTTATCATTGACATAAAGATATAGAGAAGGGTGGGGCAAAATGGGACACGGGACCAAATGGGACATGGGGCATGGGGCAAAATGGGACATAGGGCATGGGGCAAAATGGGACAAAGGGGCAAAGTGGGACACTTGGCATTCCGTTTTGCCCCAGTGTCATATTGTGGCCTCTGGCCCATTATGCCCCGCCAAAAAATTATTTAAAGAACGTTAATTAGCAAAACAAAACTAGAAAAAATTTAGCATGCGTTTTTCATCATTTAGTATTGAGAAAAAAATATATGAACTTAATTAGAGAAGGTCAGAGTTTTTTTTTTAATGCCCCTATATTTATGCTCCTAAGTGCTAATCAGCGACGGAGGTCTACGATGTGTTTGTAAACAAAGCACTTATAAATAAGCTCGCAAGAGGTGTGTTCACAAAAACATATGATGTATGAAATATAGAAGTTAGGTTGAGGGCAGTACTCACTGAAGCTCCATCACGTACGTATTCGGCAAAAATTTTGTTATATTCTTGTAGACAATGACGATTCCACTAAATGTTTTGGTAATATTGGCATCAATTTTTGATCTCATCAGGCGAATTGTAATTTTGTCACTGTACCAGTGGGGATACCTGTAAATATAGTGTATAATAAATATATAAAATGAATCAATATAAGGAGAAGGGAAATAATTTCCCCAAATTGTGTAAACCAAAAAATACATTCATGAAATTTGCACAAAATTTTGAGTATTTTCCCGTTTTCAGCCCAGTATAATTGTGCAATGATTATCTTTTACCCCGAAAAATTGAATATGTTCAGAATTCCACAGATAACAGTTCACGATATATATTTAACTTTGGAGAGGTCGCGCAATGAGCAAAATGCCGTACGCCGATTTTTAGTAGAAAGATCTTTCTCGTTAATATTCGTGTGACCTGTTAGGAGTACAATTACTCAATGTAACCACCGTTGACCTCAATTACCGCCTCCACCCTTGTACTGAAGCACCCGCACGCTGTCTGTAACACAGCGCCGTCCATATTGGCGAATGCTGCTTCGATAGTGACGCGTCGAGACGCGACATTAGGGTGCCGCGACTTGTTGGTCACCCGTTCAGCAAAGCTCCAAACATAGTAGTCGAGGGGGTTCAAATCCGGGATATTCGGGGGCCAAAACTCTTTGGACCGGAACATGTCCGCATTGTCTGGTAGTTAGTTTTGGACTAAATAGCTTGTGTGAGCTATTTCGGATTTCTCCGAAGCATTGTATTCCGCCACAACGTCATAAACAGTCGATCTTGGGTACCCGAAGAATCGAATGATCTCGGTCGCAGAACGCCCAGCGCGAAGGCTTTCAATAATTGCGGCTCTTCGATTGTACGTAGCATCTCGGCTATTTTAACCTTATCACTGTTTACTAGACGGCCATTGCATGCAAGCGCCTCAGACGCGACCTCTGACGGAACTACGATATGGCGGGAAATTCAAATTGAAAATTGTCCGCATTTAAATGCTGCTCCCTGTACCCATATAAAGTATTGATATCTTAAAGTATCAATGTCAAATCATAGGCTACTTGGTTTATCTAATTTGAACGGAGTTTAAGATAATTTTTCATAGAAATTATGGAAGTTTGAGAGTGAAAAAAGGGCTCACATATAATCATCCGCAGGTACTTGAAGTAAATATCCTCTCCAATCATCCTCAATAGCGTGCAATGCCTGAATGTCGACGACGATTGAGGACAGTGCCAAGTGTTTGTAAGGATATATTAAAAGTCTCGTCCAATATTCTAAATTTCTCAGCGTTAACTGCTGAATGAGCAACTGCTTATCATGGGTTAATATCGAGTTGCCGTCAGTCAATATCCTATTAACTATCCGGGTTAATACTTCTGCGGAATTGTATAAGTCATCAAGATCGTTGATTGAACTCTGATAGTCTTCGATTATTGCTAGAATACTCAAGAGTCGATCGCCCTCCCCGGGATATAACGGCAATTTCCTAGATCTGAGGGCCTCCCACAGTGAAATGATTGTCTTTGAGCCTGTTGTATTCTGGTAGCCTAAAGTTAAACTCCGAAACTGGAAGTTAGAGAAGAGAAATTGATTGGAGGAGTTTATCAGATATGTAAAAATTTTTGAAATTTTTAAATTTTTGAAATTTTTGAAATTTTTGAACTTTTTGAAATTTCTGAAATTTTTGAAATTTCTGAAACCTCTGTAATTTTTGGAGACTTTTTGCAATTTCTTGAACTTTTTGAAACTTTTAAACTTTTTTGAAATTTTTGAAGTTTTCAAAATTTTTGAAATTTCTCAAATTTTGAAATTCTTGAATTTTTTTAAATTGTTCATTTACATTGGAATAAGGTAGAATGAAGGGTTGATATGAGCACTCCGAGAAGTCGGGAAGTTGCCAGATGGAGGAGGTTGCATCCCTCATAGAGCAGAGTCTCGAGACCCTTGGTCCCACAAATCCCAGGGGACACTCCAGGAGAGCCTCTGAATTCGGTCCAGTTTGGGGCCACTCGAGGCCCCAAGCGCTCTCGCGCGGGCAAATTGGGATCAAAGTGCGATTCACTACTTCCACACGCACTGACATCGATCGTTGGGCAACGTTACACGTGTATATAGCTGATTTCTGTGAACACATAAAGATTTCATTTTTAAGTGAGGCCCTACAACATAGAACTCGGTTTCATAGTTTTACATTCGCCGCATATTTTTTTTCTTAATTTTTGAATGGAGTCCGGTCGAGAGAAAAGTGCGCTGCGCACGTGGTGCGACCAGTTACGTTAGAGAATTTTGCTATGCGACGTTGCCACGTCTCGTGTTGTTTTTTGTTTGGAATTAAAAAAATTCAAAAATAAAACATAATTCTTTCAATTGATCATACTTTCAATTATTAGTTATATATATGATGAGTTTCAACTGATTCAACTTTGCGTGTATTTGAATTTGGCGGGCCTTGAATTGGGTACTGCGAAGCGCTCTGGCAACGTCGCACTCAAGAATATGCGGACTGCGCATGCGCTTAACGCGCGGCTGGATAGGTTCGGTGGAGAGGTGCGACCACTCGGTTAATAAAAGATTTAGTGAAGATTATATTGAAAGTATTTTACAGAGAATGTATTGTGCGAGATTTCTGTAAGCTTATCACCTAATATGTATTTTTGCGGGCCAAAAACTGTAGCGCCAAAAATAGGGAATGAAAAAAAATATTCCAATTTGTTTCCGACTGTTATGACATGCAAAAATACCCAGAAATCCGTGATTTACATAGTTTACATTCAATATATTGAAGTTTGATGTCGTGTTCACCCCACCCCTTATCCAATAACGAAGTTTCCCAGACTCTTAAAGATTTAGTCTCCGAGCCCGCACCGAATCTCCATAATTCATCTGCTGTATTGAAATTTATGAATTTCAATTCACGCGGTCTTTCCCACTCATCTTCATGCATATTTCCAGAGGTTTAAAACGGTATCGGAAACCGCATGGGAGAATCGAGACAGTATTGAGAGATTTCCATAACTTGAGACTGCATCATAAAACGTCCAAGTATAAAGAGAAGAATGAATTATTTAGATGAATTTTCAAATATTGATATCTCAAAATATTCTCAACTCTTCTGACATTTAATTGGCCAGAAACGTGAACGGTTTTAACATTTTCAACTGTTTTTAAGAGTGTACCTATTTTGGGATTTGCTGTTTTGCTGTGCTTATGTTTGAATTTTTTTAAGATTTTTGAAATGATTGAGATTTTCAAAATTTCCGAAATTTGTGAAACGTCTGGCATTGTGTAAATTTTTGCTAATTGTGATTGGTTTTTCTGATACATAGCCACAAAAGTCAAATCCGGCCAGTCGGTCACGAACATACACACAGACACATGCACAGAGTTAGTTCGGATCGTTGGTGTAGTGGGTAGAGTATCTGTCTCCGGAGAATCTTTTGCACTGACTCAACGATCCGGAAATTCATTAATTCTTTATGAATACTTCTGCATCCTAATAACCCCGGGAATCCTTTATAAAAATAACATAATGCTCGTGAGATGAATTATATTAAAATGCTAGTGCAATACTACTGAACATTGCTGAAACCATCGGCAAAGTTGCCATAGATTCAAAATTATCTGAATCATCCTGATCAATTGCGTTTCAAACATTTTTCCATAATTTTCAAATATTTCACGTAACTGTAAACACCTCTGCAACAATCTCATTTTACCGGAAGGAAATTATATGCAATATTGTTAAAAAAAAAGTTGAAATGCGAAAAAAAAAGTGCCAACGTTACGCGGTGTTCCCAAGCGGTCACCCATCCAAGTACTGACCGCGCTCATCATTGCTTAACTTCGGTGATCGGACGAGAACCGGTGGGTTCAATGAGAGATGACTTGACTTGACTTGAAAATTGTTTATTAACATTTGTCATATATACATACTATGTACAGTATTAATATCTTAAGTGCTACGTTCTAGATCACCAGCCGTTGGCTTTATATCTAATTTGAAAGAAGTGTAAACTAATTTTTCATTATTACAGATATTTGTGATTATTTACATGATGACTCGATATAAGGAAAAATAACTTCTAAAAAACCTTACAAGTAATGGGTGCATGAGGGGCAGGAGAGAAAAGGATATATGGAAAGGTGGGACAAAACAGGTGGTCAGCGGGACCAATTGGATTTTATGTCAATATTGATGTTTTGGAGCTGGGGATTAGGATGGGATTGTAGCTTAAATTTAAATGTCTCATTTATTCTATCGATAAATTCGCCTATGGTTGTCATGCCGAGCGTTTCGTGTATTTCCACAATAGTCGTTCTTCTTTTAAAATTTCCTATTATTCGTAGGAATTTATTTTGAATCACTTGAAGATGATTCAAGTGCATTTTCGCAGCATTGTGCCAGGCAGGACAACCATAGGTGATAATGGGCCTAATTAACCCTTTGTAGAGAGTAAGTTTGAGGGATTGACTAAGCGCGGGTGATTTTAGCAAATTATATAATCTTACTAGGATAACTTTAGTCTTGACCTTGATTTCAGATATATGCTTTTTCCACAGGAGTTTGGAATCGATGTGTAAGCCTAAATACTTTACAGAGTCGGTTGGTGTGATCTTATCGCTACGAATAGTTAAAGTCGGCTTGGCCTTGGAGCTAGTAAATAAGATTGCTTCTGTTTTAGCAGCATTCACTTGAATTTTCCATTTCGTTAATTCACTGATTGTGAGAGAAGCAGCATTTTCTATTCTTCTAATAGCTTTGTTGATTGATTTGCTAGCTGAGTACAAAGCAATGTCATCAGCATAGCCTGCAATGGATACATTTCTCGGAATTCTGCTAAAAACAGAAGCAATGTACAAGTTGAATAAAACAGGCGAGAGAATAGACCCTTGTGGGACTCCCGCGACAATTTCTATTTTATCCGAAAGCGAAGTTTCGACTCGAACTCGGATATATCTATTTGAGAGATATGATAATAAAATTTTACATATATATTTAGGGACATTTAATCCTTCGAGTTTGTATATAAGGCCTGTGGGCCAAACAGAATCAAAGGCCTTCTCGCTGTCCAGGAGAAGAAGAACGGTGTCTTCTTTCCGGTCTTTCGCGGATTTTATATCATTCGTAATTCTAACCAGCTGGTGGCAGGTCGAGTGTTCTGATCGAAAACCAAATTGATTGATAGGCATTAGTTGTAACTCTTCTATGGGTTTTTTGAGACGAGCTAAAATTATTCGCTCAAAGAGTTTAGCCAATACCGGTAAGAGGCTAATAGGCCTATAGCTCACCGGATGCGAAGGGGGCTTACCGGACTTTAGAATCGGAATGACCACCGCTCCTTTCCAGAGTTCCGGGAAATATTGTCTGAGGAGGCATGCATTATATATCTTTGTTAGTAAACTTATTGCTTTAATTGGGAGGTTTTTTAGTGCTATATTGGGAATATTATCCACACCCGGGGCAGATTTATTTTTTAATTTTTTGATAGCGGAAGAGATTTCACGGGGATTTGTCAGGGATTTAATGGGAGTTTCGATGCGGGCTTTGAGGATAGTTTTTCTCACATGACCTGTGACTTGTTGTTCAAAAGATTTGTTGCCTCGGGAGGCCGATATTTCGTGTATTGCTGCATAGTGTATGCAGAGTGTATTCGCCTTGTCGTGGTCTTCTGTGTGGAGTGTGTTGTTTGTCTTTAGTGTGGGGATTTTTCGTTTACCGGTATTATTAAAATATTTTGCTACGCGCCAAATAGAGTGATCTTTTAGGTTTATGTTTCTGAGTTTGTTGTCCCAAGATGATTGTTTCCATTCGGTTAATTTAAGTCTGATTTCTTTTATCAGCTGATTGAGTTTGGATTTAAGGTAGCGATTTCGGGTTTTTTGCCATCTTGTCCTAATGTAATTTTTTAGCTTTATTAATGAGGCTATTTCGGGTGGGATAGGAGTGTGGGTGGATTTGGTTGATCGTTTGGGAGTGGAGGAATCCAGGGCTGTTTGAATGACTTGGGTGAAATGTGTTATGTGTTGATCTATTGCTTCAGTGTTGTTACAAGTCGGGTTTGGTGTAGAAATCTCATCATTTAAGATATCCTTGAACTTATTCCAGTCGGTTTTTGCGTAGTTTAGAATTTTTGATGATTCTGGTGAGGTTGGTCTGCCAAATAGGGAGAAAAACAATGGTAGGTGATCGGATGGGGATTCGGAAAGTGTGGTGAAGTTTTTAATGATAGAGATGTTGTTAGTTAATAAAAGGTCAATAGTACTAGGAGTGTTTGAATTATGAGGGTAGTGTGTGGGAACGTCTGGAAAGAGCAGATTAATTTTTTGTTCCGTCAGAAAATTTGAGAGAATCTTACCTGATTCGTTTGGCCTAGCAGAGGTCCAAGCAGTGTCCTTCGCATTTAGGTCTCCAACAATAATTGTTGGAGTACTATCGGAAAGTAGGTGCCTCAATAGGTTTGTATCTATTGAGACATCCGGTGGATTGTAGATCGAGTAGATCTTCGTTTTTTTATTGTTTACTTGGACCTCTACTCCCACGTATTCGGTGAGCGACAGGAGATCATGCGGAAGAGTTCTATGTGACAAGGTTTTGTGGATCGCCACCGCAACACCACCACCTGCTTTGGCCGTTCTGTCTTCCCTGATCAGCGAGAAGTCTGGGAAGTTAATTTTCTTCGTTTTGCTGTTTAACTTAGTCTCTGAAATCAGACAAATTTTGATGTTATTTCTGTGGACGATGTGTAATAACTCGTCCAGATTAGGTTTGAGCGCAAAAATATTAATTGCTAATATGTTGATTATGTTTGCTGGGGAATCGTAGGTGTATTTGAGGACGGTAAGAACAGGTGGACATAGGATGCGGTGATTGTGATCCTATCAAATGGTGTAAGGGCTGTTTGGAGTTTAGAGCTCATCTCTTTTAGCTCTGAAAGGATTTCGGGAATTCCAAGGGTTGTTAGCTCGTCAAGGACTTGCTTTGCTGTAATTACATAGTTTATAGTTCTACTTAAATGAGATTCGGGAACATGTGTTTCCATTGGGATGGTCCTAGGTTCAGCAGTGGGTGCGATAAGATTCCTTCTCGAGGTTTCCACCGTCGGGAAGAAGGAAGCGTAGGTGGGCCTGGACGTATTGGCAGTAGAACTCGGTATTGGCACTGGGACTGCAGGAGACTGGAGGGACTGGATGTTCCTGTCCAGATTCTGGATCGTGGCCGAGTGAGGTGTAGTGGGCAGTTCCAATGGCGCTATGTTGGGCCTGGCCGATTGAGCTCGTTTTTTCTGAGTTTCCATGAATTTTAGGCGCATGGAACACTCTCTATAGCTGGCTGTGTGGGCGAGTCCGCAGTTTGCACACTTCAGGGTTTTGGAAGTGCAGACTTTTACGTCATGGTTTGACGCACACTTGACGCATCTCAGGTTCAGGTTGCAATGTTGGCTTGCGTGGCCAAATCTCTGGCACCTGAAGCATTGGGTAGGTTGCTGGGATTTTACATATTTTTCTACCTTATACGTGTGGTAGAAAATCGTTTTGATTTCAGCGAAGCTGCTCAAGGTTGTTTCCGGGCCAACCGTGATAGCGAAGATCGGTAATGGCCTGTTTTCTTTGGTGTCTCCGTCTTTGTTTACTTTCACGAACTGGCGAACGGAAAGTACGTTGATGCCGTGTTTTGATAACTCGGCTTGAATTTCGTCTTGTGAAAAACTGCTTGGAAGCCCTTTCAGAATATATTTTTTCGGTCGCTCACTTTTAAGACCGAAAGTGAAGAAATTGATATCTTGCCTTTTCAGGATACTTGCGATTTTGTTGTAGTCCTCGAGCGTTCGTAGATGGACGATCGTGGTACTTCCATTAAATTTCATCTTGAAATTTTTATCTGTGGCGTTGCTCTGCAGAAAATTGATTAATTTTTTTGTCTCCATTTTTTCATTCTCGATGATTAATGGAGGGACAGAGGTTTGTTTTGGAGCCTCTTGAGGTCCATCAGAAGTGTCGGAGGGTTTGGCGAGGCGAGCGGGAACTGAACTCGCGCTAGTCGAAGGTTTCGAAACGGCTTTTTTCGTTTTTTTTGGGTCTTCCATCGGAGGACTCATTTTGGCTTTCCTTTTTGGAGCCAAGGGAATTTTGAGGTTTTTTAAGTTTGACACTTTTGTGCCAAAACTTTTACTCGATTTAGAATTTCACTGTACTATAAGCGCTGTACGTTAGAAATTTATATTTCGCAGAGAGCGGTAGACATGCGTCCGCACGACACCGACTCAAAACAAATACTGAGAGATGAACGTTGCCCTAAAAATCTCTACAAACGCTCGCGCTTATAAACAAAAAGCTGATGCAATTAAACAGTTATTGGTCATCTGGCTTTTGCATTTTTCTTATCTTCCCCCCTTTCCCACCACGCACACGCATACCCACACACCCACCCACACACCCACCCACCCACCCACCCACCCACCCACCCACCCACCCACCCACACAAACATACATCCACCCACCCACACAAACATACACCCACCCACCCACACAAACATACACCCACCTGTCCACCCACCCATTCTTACACACACACACACACACACACACACACAACAAACTCTTCCTATTAGGGGTGATCATAGTATTTTCTCCCGATCGGAAAATGATAAATTTACCTGCGCATTCATTATCTTTAAAATACTTCCTGCAGGATACAAATCTTCCCAGACTTGCACACCGGGTTCCAACTTGAGGAGAGCACGATTTTTGGTCCATCCAAATCCAATTCCCACACTCCTCATATTGGGCGTGATGCATAGCAATTGTATGCTGTTACCCTTCTCGATAGTCGCGCTCATTGGCACAACCTTAACATCTGGTTCGTCTCTAACGTCTATGTGAATGTTCTTGCACTGCTCCATGCCCCAATCAACGGCACGACAAGTGTATTGACCGGCGTCTAGCAGGGTGGCTTTGTCAATAGTCAATAAGGACGTGTGCGAATCCGAGCCATCATCGGGGAGGTCCCGGTACCAAATCTCTCTGTGAACATTCAGAGGGAAAATTCCCGAATGAGGACAAACATTGAATTTAGGTGTATAAATAGGCTCGTAATTTTTTTGGAAATTTTTGCTAGTGCGAAGTTCCTGCGAAGTTCTTCAAATTTGATGCATTTTTAGAAATTTTTCAAATGTTTTACGGTTTTTGCTGATTTGTAATTGTTGGATTTCTTTTTTGAATTTCCGAATTTCTTTCACGATTCTCAAAAAGTCTGAAGTTTTGAAATACTTGGTTTGGAAAAAAATTGGGAAAATTGAAAATTAACAAATGTGATTCAACTGACAATTTTCAGAATTTTTTCTGGAAAATTTCTCAAAAGTTTCAATTTGTTCAAATTTCTCAATTTTTTTTTTGATATTAGTGACAATTTCAACAAAAAAAAATCCAAGAGATTTCGGTAAATTCGACATCTGATTTTCAAAATTTTACAAGATTTTTCATCATAAAATTTCCGGAATTTCAGGAAATTTGGGGAAGATGCAATGCATTTCGAAAATTCAACGAAATTCGATTTTACTTTAATAACACCAATAACATATTTTGCATATTGAAATGTACATTAATCCAGGAGCTAGAGCTAATAAAGAAAACATTAAATTACCAAAATTGATTAAAATAAAAGGGACTTTTCGAGTTGGAGTTTCATTCCTCAAAATGAAAATTGTGCATATTTAAATCACTTAAAATTTATAAAAATGAGATGAAACCGAAATATCGCGAATATCGAACCATTTCAATTATCCAACGAAATGTAACATTGCAGTATAAATAATGAAAAATATGCATATTTTTTATTGAATTATTTCTGCTGTATGTGTATCCGATATGCCGCATCGATATATCTGAGTATCGATATATCGGAGTATCGATATATCGGAGTATCGATATATCGGAGTATCGATATATCGGAGTATCGATATATCGGAGTATCGATATATCGGAGTATCGATATATCGGAGTATCGATATATCGGAGTATCGATATATCGGAGTATCGATATATCGGAGTATCGATATATCGGAGTATCGATATATCGGAGTATTGATATATCGGAGTATCGATATATCGAAGCATCGATATATCGAAGTATCGATATATGGAAGCATCGATATATCGACGTATCGAAGTTTCCCTATATCGATATATCGAAGTAGCTCCTTTTTACTATAGCGGTACAGACTACGACTGTTAACGAAGGCACGGTTACGACATGACATGAATTTTGACGTGACAAAACTTCGAGATATTGCGACATTATCAATACATTTTGACATTGCACTTTTCAGAAAACACAGGCTGAGGCCGCCAGAGCTAATTTTCCAGCTAATTCTTAAAAGTCGCCACTATAAAAATTCCAATAAAAACACGGAAAAAAATTCACGCGTCAATAACCTTAAAAGGTGATGAGTCGATTAGATTGTAAGCTTTTTCATGCTTAGCTTGGACTATCATAAAGTCACACCAAATATTTATACTTTGTAGTATACAACAAAAATGCATTACTACATTTCGTGTGACGTTGACCACTGACTACAGTGGTCTGCACGTGCCCATTATTTTTCGTAATGTATTTTTGTCGTACAGTAGAGAACGTAAAATTTATCCTATAAATTTTCACAGTGGCTTGACACGGTGACAGTCAGGACTAAGTCTACCTTTTCCGGTAGTGAGATTCATCAAAGAGTTGAAAAATTTCACATTTACACAATTTTACAAACTCCAATTCCGTGAATTTTTCCAGTCTCACAAATTTGAACAACGTTTTAACTTTGCGATTTAGGGAAGTTACAATAATCATCGCAAAAACGAAATGTCTTAGAATCGTGAAAGTTTTACTTTTTTTTGACGTTTCACATACTTTTAGCAAATTTTCAATGAGGTGTGTGTGGGTGTGTGGGTAAGTAGGTCAGTAAGTGGGTAGGTGGGTAAGTAGGTGAGTTCATAAGTAGATCGGTAAGTGGGGAAGTGGGTAGGTCGGTAAGTAGATGGGTACGTGTGTAAGCGGGTAGGTGGGTAAGTAGGTAAATGGGTGGGGGGTCGATTTCATTGAATAGACATAATCACAAAACAAAAGTGAAAATTTCATGACTCTATAACACTTCATTTTCGGAATGATTCCTATAACTCCCCTTCCGGGAACGTTGATCATATAGTAAAAAAGAGAGACGAAAGAAACTATTGATTTATATCGAAATTATCGAAAAGCGTAGGGCCGAAACCGACGCGACACCAGCCACCGCAGCGGTAATCGGAAATGCGCGTGCGCAGCACGCGCCACCAGACTCGTCCTATAGTAAAAGGGAGAGACGAAAGAAACTATCGATATATATCGAAATTATCGAAAAGCGTAGGACCGAAACCGACGCGACACCAGCCACCGCAGCGGTAATCGGAAATGCGCGTGCGCAGCACGCGCCACCGGATTCGTACAATAAAACATAGTGATCACCCAAAGCTAACGCATCCGCACATAGACTGAACTCGAACTAACAGTGTTTCCATCTAGTATTTCGCCAATCATCTGAATATACTCTAGTTTTCCTTATGAAAGCAATGTTATCAGTTGTTCTAAAGCTTACCCTAAACCCTGTTTCAAATAATACCGCACTCCAATTTATGTCATGTCCCCGTAAGATATTACCGATACCTAGTTGGTATAGTTGACAAGGATCAAATGCGTCTTGTTAGTCGGAGAATCGGAAAACCTCACGCAAAAAAAAGCTTCAGAGATTTTAGTTGCCCGCACAGAAAAAATAAATAAAATGAAGAAACAAAAAATCGCATGAACTCGACGAAATATCTGATTATCTGATTTCGGGTTAGATTGCGATAATCGATTTAGTTTCTTGATTGAAGCTGTCATTTATATGTAAAAACAGAGAGATAGAGACTACAACTGTCAACGGAGCGGTTGCGCGCGCATTTCAGCGTGACAGACTCTCGATACAATCGATATATATCGCAAATTGTCCTTTTTAGGATAAGAAGATACTCTGAGTCGAGAATAAGGATTAATGAATCCATGACTTTCAAAAACAAAAATGATGACAGTAACTGTCAGATATTGCTGTTCAGAGGAAAATGATATAAACGTATGCTCCCTAACGCCGGTTACGTAGCATACTGCGAGAGCTGAGGCGCGCAGAGTGCGCCCAGAACGCTAGTTTAAGGAGATTCCACCTATATTGGCGAAGATATAATAATTGCTTGAAATTTTGACATAACGTTTTTGAAGCGGTAACAGGTGCCTGTATGAAATTTGAGATTGATTCACAACACCGTTTTGTAGTTATTAATTATCAAAGTTCTCAATTAATACGGCCTCTTATGTGAAAAATAAAAATTTCTGTAAATACAGTTCAAAATATAAAAATTTATTGAAATTTTGAAAATTCACTATTGAAGCAGATATAAAACGATGGTAAAAATTTCATGACGATTGACTAAAATTTTTTTTCATTAATTTGTTCAAACAATATAATATTGATTCGCAAAATCAAATACAATATAATAATTTTCTATGGCTATCACTTCAACTAATTAACGCATTGAAATATTAATTGAAAATTATTGGCGATAAATATAACGAATTATAGAAGGGGTCATAAACTTTTGTTTTGACTGTACGTGTTGAATATCCTTAAGGAAATAATTTACCTCGTGGATTTGCTCATGTTGACAATCATGTCATCCTTGTACCATATGAATTTCACTTCGTCGCTTCCCTGCGCCACGCACGATAGGATGAACTGATCCCCAAGCCTCACTTCATGTTCATTGACATTGACCCGCAAGCTCTGTTAAGGAGAAAAAAAATCGCATCACAAGAATCACGAATAAATATTGTCGCTTAACGCAAATAATTTTTCTGACGGTTTTTAGTGAATGAAAAAAAAATATAAAAAATTAGAAAATGTCCCGGAGGTCCCAGCGCGACCTCTCAAGGGTTACACACTCCCTCCCCCCCCCCCTTTACCCTCTATAATCAAACCTGCAGTCTTAATGAAGGTTTTTGCTGGAATGTAAAGTGAGTAGACTCCAAAGTAAAGTCGCTGAGACGTCTCCGCTGTACCAGACGATTCAGTGCCTCCCTTATTTTATCACCATCTCCAGTGACACCGAAGAAGTGGAAAGTGACTTCCGCTGAGGGCCTATACAATAATACAGCCAAATTAATTTCCAAGTGAATGCAACAGTTTCGTAGAATGAAGCGACTAATCACAAACGAGAGAGTTTCAACATTTTGGGCTTTTGATAGAACTCGTGTACCTACTCACGTCACACTCAGAATTTTCAGATCCTCCAGCGTTGATATATTAGAGTTTCTGAGGTACTTTGCCAGCTGCAAATGGGAAATGTCTAGTATGAAATTTTCACAGTTGAGGGGATTGATTGTTTGAGAAGTTTAGTTCAGCATGCACAGCGGTATATTAACAGCCGAATTAATTTTACAATGATTGACGGGGAAAATATTGGTTCGGTTGAGAGCTTGGGAAATTACTGTACTGATTTTCTGAACCAGAATATCTCTCGCCCTTAAAGGATATGTCGTGGAGAATCATATGCGAGATTATGGGAAATTTTGTTGGAAAACGTCCGAATATACAAAAATGTAAGAAGTAATTTTTTTGTAGAGACATCGCTGTCCGATCAAAATTTTTATTTTTTAAAAATTGTTACGACTAACAAAAAACTACTGGGGCGATTTTTGCAGAAGTTTTTTATACAGTCAACAATAGTTTCACCTAAATAAAAGAAAAAAAACAGCAAATTGAATTGATGGAGCCGTTTGAAAGCGATTGGTCTACAAAAATCGGTGCGAACGCACACGTTAGAAAAATATTTTATGTATGTTTATATAAATTGTAAAATTATGTCACTGTTCCTTGCCAGAACTGACCCTCTTGATTGGCGGGTTTTATATCATCAGGCCGGCGAGGAGTCAGATCAATCAGCGCCAAGTTAATTGATTGAGTTATTTAACGCCAATCGACTATGTACAAAATGTGAAAAAAAAGACAACTTCATATGTGCGGAGATACTAATATTAAGGATATTCCACCTATATTGGCGAAGATCTAAGAATTGCTTGAAATTTTGAAAATTTACTATTGAAGCAGATATAAAACGATGGCAAAAATTTCATGACGATTGACTAAAATTTTTTTTCATCAATTTGTTTAAACAATATAATATTGATTCGCAAAATCAAATACAATATAATAATTTTCTATGGCTACCACTTCAACTAATTAACGCATTGAAATATCAATTGAAAATTATTGGCGATAAATATAACGAATTATAGAAAGTGTCATAAACTTTTGTTTTGACTATACGTGTTGAATATCCTTAAGCGCAGAGCAGTCCGTATATTCGTGACTACGATGGCGCCCGAGTGCTTCGCAGTACCCAATTCAAGGCCCGCAAAATTCAAATACACGCCAAGTTGAATGACTTGAAACTCATCATATACACATACACCTAATAATACGGCGCAGTCACCGGTAATGCTGAAGCTAGTTTTGATTCACCGGACTATATCGAAAATCGGAACATGCATGGTTGGATCATTGCAAAATTACGCGTTCTTGAGTTTCAAAGAGAATCTTGCACGTCATTCTCACGAGAGTCGTTGATTCTACAGGGATGGGGGGTGTTGAAATTTTACCGAAGCGATCGGGATGGCCCGTAACGCCTCACTAATCGCCGGGCTTCTGTTGCGATAAAACGCGTTTGAACAGGCAATTGCGAACTTTATGAGCTTTTGGCCATGTGGAAAATTTTTACTATTTCAACATCAATTGTATTGAACACGAGCCTGGCTCTTCGTTGCTTCTGCCGAAGAGCCGTAACTGCCGCCGGCGGGAACACATGCCCTAATTTTGCACAACACCAATTTTTTGGGTTATGCTTTCGCTTTTTAAAATTACCATCTACTATTCATTGAATGATTCTACCGAGAGCATAACAAATCTACATTTTTAAAATTTTTCGTGAGTATACCCAGGTAGAAATTGACGATCGGGACAGGGTTGTCTCAGCCCTCAAGAAGGGCTGGGAAATCTTGGATTGAGGCTGACTGCCAACCCTGATTCAGGCCTGTTTCAGCCTCGAAATGACAACGCCGTTTGAGGCTCGTAAACCAAGCCTTAGCTCAGGGTTTATGGAGAGCCTCAACGCAGCCTTGAAATCCCAACGAGCACGGCCTGAGACAAGCCTCGAAAGGTATCGTTCTCAAAGACTGCACCACATTGGTAAGAGGGTTTAACTGGGGCTCATCGCCATTGACTGAAATCGACTAATTGACGCGGTTATTATTGATAGTCACGGTCGATTATGTCATACAATTTTTCGAGGAACTGAGAAAGGAACCGTATCAATAGGCCGAGGATCAGGGAGTATGCATTGAGGAAATTGGTTAGCCCAACCTCCATCAGCAGACATCAGCGCCTCCAATGGATAATTGTGGCGACCATCGTATCCATTGAACTATCCTGTGCTAAGCGTAGGTATTTTCAGCCTCGAGAGCTTCAGCCTGAGGCAAGGGTGAACCAAGCCTTAGCAATAGCCTTATTTGCTACCCTGAGTTCAAGGCTGCTTTGCAAGATGAGATTAAGCCTGACACAGTTGAGGACAGCCGTTGGCTCATCGCGCGACCAGCGAATTGTCACAGTGCAATCAGTGTAGAATTTAAGTATACCATACACATCAATCTCAACATCAATTGTGCAATGATTGCAGAGAGGAGAAGGGCCGGAAATGAAAACAATTTCCCGCGAAAATTGTCGTTTGAAAGATGATTTCAAATTCTTCGGCAAACCTCGTCTTTGGATTCTTCTTTTTATCGCGAGAAATTGAAAATTACGGATGACTGGCGTTTTCACAGTTCAATTAAAGTGGACTGCAATTTGAACATTGCATGCACGTCAAGCGCAAGAAAATCAATTGAGCGTTAAATGCAAAGAAAAAAAGCAACAGAGGAAGAAGGTTTTCATGAGAAAATATTGGTGGCGGAATATAGTTTGAAATGAGTAAGCATTGATTTTGGACGTGTTGCACAGAAAAACCGATCAAATTTTAATTTAAAATAGAAAGAAAAAAAAAAGAAAACGAAGGTGAAAGAAGAAAAACATCTGAAATAGGATCGAAATTTGTAAAATAAACGACCCTCTCGCATTGCTTTCCTTGATCAAATGTAACCAACAAGGTGACAGGAACATTTAAAATAAATAACACGTTGTTTTCCACATTCTTTTTTATTCATCAATATCTTACTTCAATTTTGGTTTTCAAACAATCAAAATATTTCACACATCTCAATAAGGTTTATCACTTAATTCAATGGAGCTCCAATCATTGTACACAAAATATATCTCTACTTAATTACAAACACTTATGGACTATTCAATGAGAAGATTAATTATAAAGTAATTGTTAGATAATCTTCTTCTGGCTTCAATTGTCACCCAACTCCTCAATTCTATCAAAGTCCCGAGCTGGTAAATCATTGAATTACCAGGCAATGGAACAAGAGACCTTGCATGTAGCTCAATATCACCCAATGAATTTATTAATGCTTAAGGATATTCCACTTATATTGGCGAAGATCTAAGAATTGCTTGAAATTTTGACACAATGTTTTTGAAGCGGTAACAGATGCCTGTATGGAATTTGAGATTGATTTACAACACCGCTTTGTAGTTATTAATTATCAAAGTTCTCAATTAACACGGCCTCTTATGGGAAAAATAAAAATCTCTGTAAATACAGTTCAAAATATAAAAATTTGTTGACATTTTGAAAATTTACTATTGAAGCAGATATAAAACGGTGGTAAAAATTTCATTACGATTGACTAAAATTTTTTTTCATTAATTTGGTTAAACAATATAATATTGATTCGCAAAATCAAATACAATATAATAATTTTCTATGGCTATCACTTCAACTAATTAACGCATTGAAGTATTAATTGAAAATTATTGGCGATAAATATAACGAATTATAGAAAGGGTCATAAACTTTTGTTTTGACTATACGTGTTGAATATCTTTAATTGAACGCGCTGAGATAATTGCCACGTTCTTCCGCATTTCACTTTTAACAGTACACTTTGCGGGCGAAAAGAAACTATTTTTTTTTTATTTAGGAAAAAAAACTATGAAAATCGATATTCCACATGTTAAGCATACTTAACAAATTCTCTTTTCAATTCTCATTCAGTACTCATTACAGGATCAGATTTTAGCAAGAGCGAGACAAAAAATCTGAATTTTCTCAATTCTGAGGATAGCTCAAATTCGAGGCACAGCGCCACTTGCATGAGATGCGCGCGCAGCAGGTAGGGTCTGACTCATATGCACGCCTTGTGATTGGTTGGCTAGTGCTAATCGCCAAATTGCGGACATGAGACCGCAAGAAATCGTAAACCCAAGAAATGGAAAAAATATTTTGAGACTTACTAATGTCTTAATTCAAAATTTGCAAGTCTCGACTTTCATTAACAAGTCGAACACGCCTTTTTGTCTTGAGATTTGAGATTTTCAGTCAGCACCTCAGGCTTGAACTCTCCACTTGACATATTTGCATTGTTCATTTTAAGCTTTGAAACATTTAACTTAACACTTCAAGTCTTGATTCGCTATTTGGAATAATTGACTCAAGACTTTTGAATGGTTACTTTGAGTGGTTGACAGTTGGATCCAATAATTGGAAGCGTTGATAGGTAAGTTCCAAAGCCTACAATTGACATATGAAAACTGTTTGATCCGAGACTCCAGTCATCATTTTGCACTTCTGGCGTCAGCACTTGGGCCATTGGAACTCTCAATTTAAGACATAGAAAGTCTCAATTGCAATTGAAAGATGAAATGTTTGATCTCGGCCTCAAAGTTTCACAAAAAGAGCTTTCAGAGCTCCATAAAAAAGTTCAATTACACATTTCTTCAGCATGATTGAGCTATCTTGTTGTATCCCTACAGATTTCCGCGGTTCTACGATTCGCTACATAATTTGACCCCTCAAAAGTGATTTGAAACATGAAAAGCTCGATTTGAAATGCAAAGTCTTTGGTTGGCCCTCACTTAGAGCCTCATCTTGATGACAAACATCACATCAATCTCGTTGTTGTGTTCGTACAAGTCCCCTAGCAATTGTGGCCTCTCAATTCCGATGAAATGATTCATCCAAGAAACACAGGCTCCACCTGATATCAGGTCGTTTTGAGGTCTTCGATCGCATCCGATCTGATAAGATATTTCGATGCCCAGTCAGCGTCTCAATGGTCCAATGAGTCATTCAGGTGATTCGAGGAAGTTGTCTCGGGTCAATAGCACACATGATATGTCACGATGCTCAGCGCCTAGGGCTGATCTCAGGGCTTTCATTCGCACCCGTACTACTTTTATCCCAATTTCACGACAGTAGGCCTCCAGTAGGGTCAGCTGTAAGTGACTAGCCGAGTCTGTGTTTGTGTCAGTTGGCACCAAACAAACACTTCCTTGGCATTCACATCCCCGTGACGATAGAACACGCAAAGTTGGCAGCATTCCACAGGTTATTCGAGACTTATCGCCCCACTGCGGCAAGCACGAGGATTTCCTGGTGATAAAAATGAGTTGTTAAAGTTTTTTATCAGTGGAGACATAGGTAAATAGCAATGTTTTGGTTTTTTGGATTTCCGGAATTTTGCAAATTTAGTTTGATCAGTGAAAGGCAATTTTTAACTTTTTTTTTCTGGGACGAAATAGCTTTCTTATGAAAACTTTTTTAGGACGGTTTTTTATTGCTTTGGGGTCGTTGGGGGGGGGGGGGGGGGGGGGGTTCAAGTGACACTTATAGACACCTTTGGGTGTGAATCGAATACACGCGAGTCCCTATGTTACAAAAACCGACACCATTGGGGAGGGGGAAGCGCCATATATAGAGTGTGTACGTACTTTACTCGTTAGGATGTAGAGACGGTATGCGAGGTAGGGGGAGGGGAGCACGAGAGAGAGAAGATTAGAGCATTCACGCACATCTAGACCCATTTACAACGTGTTGCATGGGAACGCCGATAATGACGCGTTCGTGGTAATTTAACGCAGGGCGTAAGATGGCGTTATGCGCATTTTCTAGCCACGGTAAAAAGCCAGCAGTTTTGCAGTCTGGTGTGTTAATGTATACGTTATATATGTGCCGAGCGCTATTTTCTATATCATAATTCATGTCCGGAATAATGTGGTGTGTGTGTTAATCAAAAGTTTGCGTTTCTTACTTCAGTTATCACAAACCGATAATTTCATTTGTAGAAAATCGTGAGATGGAAACAGAATAAAAAATCTTTTGGATATTGATATAATTGGATTGTTTTAAATTATAACTTCTGATTTACACTGATATTAGAGCCACTGATCCTATCCTATCCTCAGTAGTACAGAAAAATATTTACAGAATATGATAAAATCTCTATAAATTCGGCCCCCACGAAATTTCACTTCTGTCGCGTAGCTTTCTACGCACGTGATTTTTTTTCTATATGATACTTATTTAAATAATATTCTTTTGAAATTGGAATTATTTTATGTTTTCAAATTAAATGGAATGTTCGGTTATTTCAGGGTCATTTTTTTTTCAAAAGACTTTCAGCAAAAACATACTTTTATATTGAAAATTGACCATTTTTATTGTTTTTCCTTCGATTGAAACTGACTTGAGCGACATTATCTTATATCTCAACAAAGCATTTACGGCGTAAAAATAAAGGTTCTTATCTTCCAATTCGCGTAAAAATTTTCTACGGAACGTCATCGATTTTTTCTTCTATTTATTCAGTACATTGCGAATTTTTTTGTGTATTCTTCCGATTTCGATCGAGTTTTCGCGTGCTGGTTCGTTTATTTATGAACAAATTTCTGGGAAAAATGAGAGTTATCGAAAGCTGATTTGAAATGTTTTACAGATAAGAAATGTTATCGGGAGATGTTATATCACCGCTGAGAGCGAACGGATTTGTTCGAATGGAATTTTGATTTTAGAAAATCCGGATTATCGGGGGAAAGATACCGCGAAAGCGGGTTTCAATGTTCCATAAAACCGAGGATTAGTGGATTAATTCAGTTCTTGAAAAATGGAGAACAAATGTTTTTGGCAGAAATATATTAACATGGATTTTTGTTTTTTTTTATCTTGCAGACCAACTCGGAAAGATAGTAAGTGATTTTATTAAAACGAGGGAAAAATTTATTTTACCGTTTCGTCGAAACTTAATCGTTACGCAGAGACCATAATTTTATGCAATATTTTCATATTCATGAAGTCTTCAACTGGTAGTTCCGCGGTTTTAAGCTAGGTGATTTAGCCGAACAGAGTTGGGAATTTTTTCTCGTTGAACGTGGAATTTTGCGCAGAATGATCTGACATTTTTCGCTAAAACCGCGAATTGTGTGGGCTCACTGACACACGTGAATGGGAATATCATACTTTTCGATTATGGCATATGATCCTCCATTTCGAGGATTCTTTTTATAAGAGAAGCTCCTTGGTGGAAGTTCAATTTTTATTGGAATTTTGGGAAATGCACACAAATTTCGATGCGAAAATTGCTGATTTTTTTGTTTTTTGAAACATTTGAAATAGTTGCAATTTGTTAGGGACCCAAGATTCGGGAAAAATCGCAACATGTAAAAGAAGTTCAAATTTTGAAGTTATGGAAGTTTTTGGGGATTTGGGAAATTTTGGAAATTAAAAAAAAATTGGTAATTTGGAAAATTTTGAAAATTTTGGAAATTTTGAAAACTTTGGAAATTTTGAAAATTTTGGAAATTTTGAAAGTTTTGGAAATTTTGAAAATTTTGGAAATTTTGAAAATTTTGAAAATTTTGAAAATTTTGAAAATTTGTAAGATTTTCAAATTGTCGAAGCGGTGGGAATTTCTGAGTCTCTCAAGTTTGACAGATTTTTAACTTTGACAATTTACATGTTTTAAAAATTGTTGAAATTTTTTGAGTTTTTGAAATTTCCAAAAGGTCCCAAATTCCCAAATTTCTCACAATCTTATAAAGCTCATGATTTTCTCATTTTGTTAGCCTTGCAAAACCGTCATAACTATTGCTCCTTAAACTTCGCTATACATTGAAATCCTTGGAATCTCAGGATCGATAGACTTCCGGTTCTCGGAATTGGTAGTTCCCGCATCAACCGGATGTCCATCAACAATTTGTGATGGATAGATAAGTGCGGAAATTCATTGAGAATTAAAGTTGCCACCACAAAAATTGTAGCTTCAATAAAAATAAAAAAGAACTCCAAATAATTCTCTTCTGTAGATTAAATTCATCAAAGAACTGAACCGGAAATTGATTTAAAAAATTACATTTCCCAATAGCTCCACCCAAATATCTAAAACGTTGACTTTTTCTTTTCATTCTTCCCAAGATGCGAATTCCGTTAAAATTTTCGTCTCGTAAAATTGCATCAGATATTTCATCACATTGACCGAATCGATTAACGCCCCCCCCCCCCCCAAAGACGTTCATCCCCTCCCCCCACCCACCCACAGCGGTTACCCCCCCCCCCCCCGGGTTACATATATATATATATATATCAGGTTATATTTATCAATAGTGTTCTTCTATAAAATTCAAAAGTGATTTCCAGGGACGGGTGGGGCAAAACGGGCAGGTGTACCTAAATGGGTCAAAATCGTCCAATCACAATTTTTTAATCTCACTATCCACAATTTCCAACCGAACGTTCGTTCACGACTGCAATTTTAAAGCTTACGTTGGTCGCGCAATGAGCAAAGTGCCGCACTAAATTGCAAAATATTCAAAAAATTTTGGTGTTTCATTTTTACCAAGGTCATCGACGTTTCGAGATTAGCGAATTTTTCCGGTGGGTTTCACCAAGAGAAAAATTCGAAAAAATTTGAAAGAGCATTTCAAATTTTGGCGGGAAATTTCCTTCATTTTGGTCTTTGATTTAACACCCTTAAGTGCAATTTGCAAAATTCCTCAAGAGCTACCGATTTATGTAAAAACGGTAAAAACTAAAATGATTATAGATATAGCTTACCTTTCCGAGCCGATAGTAATCATCGGTGCACTCTGCAGGCTTTCACACGTCATGATATCTTGCAATATTTTATTTATTTTCTCAATAGAAGCGCCACCCTTGCACACTTCACTGAACGTGGCTGGAATTTTCTTAGATTCTTACAACCCCCTCCCTCAAGCACTCGTAATTCCTCGGGTAAGTCACGTGTCACTGCCAATTGCCAATTTATAATCCAGTTGCACTTGCCCTGGACGTAAATTGCAAATTGTAAACACGAATATTCACTCGTATTTTTTTTTATCACTGGGGAAAAAGCGTATTTCCAATGCTCTGCGCACTTTTTTTTCTCGTTTATCAGAAGCCTCCAACTCAAACTCTTGGCACGAGAAATGTCGTCAGCCGGATTTTAGTCGCGGCTTATATCGACGTTATCCCCACCACACAATCACCAACCTGCCATTCCACTTCTAGGAAAGAGTGTTTTATATATACAATGTATATATGTTGCATCAAACAGAGGGAATAGAGCCAGCCGGTATTTCCCGCTTGTGGCCCCCTTGTTTTTACCAGCGCTTCGCACAACGTCCGTTGGAAATTCAGGAGTGATTAAGACAGGTTTTTTTTCTTTGCCCAGAATTGAATTACAAAAACAGACAGCACTCACCAGATCAAATTTTTGGGGAAAAGTATTTAATCACTAGCGCCTGAGATTCCGTGCTTTGGATTCGAATTAAAACTCACATTTTAAATATAAATCCCGTTGTAAAACGAACAATCCCAGAATATATCGATTATCTCGCAATATCTCGAAGTTGTGCCACGCTGAAATGCGCGCGCAACCGCGCTTTGGTTAACACACTCGTAGTGGCTTCTCGCTCTCTATCTATCTATAGTAACAAGGATAGACCGAAGGAAATATCGACGTATATCGAAATTATCGAACGACGTAAAACCGGAACCGACGCGACACCAGTCAACGCGGCGGGAAAAGGAAATGCGCGTGAGAAGCACGCGCGTCCGTGTTCGTATTGCAAAATCAATGCTGAATTCTCCGAAAACTCATTTCACTCATAAAGTTATGGAAGTCGAAGCAGGATTCAATTTTCGGCCGAAATATTTGCAAATTTAATGTGCGCATGCGTGAAATGTGTGCACATTGTAGCAAACTATCGCTCATGTAATTTTGCCATGAAACTTCCATCGATTCCATTCGCTAAAAATCGATTAGTCGAATGCAAGCGACTCTCTGATATAGATTGTCCATGTTCGAGTAGCTTTCAATCGAGAATAAAATAGCTCTAAATCGGAGGTATCTTTGATTAGGGAGAGCTCAGTACCTCCAATTTGGGGGATGAAAAATTTCAGGTAATTTTTCCTCAAATCGACATTTTATCTCAGATTCGCCGATTGGAAATAGCCAACTTCATTTTTTTTCAAGAATCTATTTAACTTGTGATTAAAAGAACTCAAATAATTTTTTTCCATGCAAATTTTCTGAGTAAGGAATATCTGACAATACGGATTTTTAAACGGCTCGAAAACGGAGATGACGTCAAGGTGCTGGTGGAAACGGAGAGCACCAATCACAAAACTGCCCTAACCTAATTCGCGCGTACTCTGCCCGACACACTAGTGTCCCGTCGGTTTCGGTCTTACTGTTTTCGATAATTTCGATATATATCGATAGTCTCTTTCGTCTCTCTTTTTTACTACACACTAGCGCCACCGTTGAATCTCCTTCTTCAGTGCCATCTGTCGGTGTCTCTGTGAACCTTGTTAAATTCAATTCGATGTTCGATTAATCGATTCCATGTCAATTCGACTGTCATGTCTTTTTTATATTAGGACGATGTCACCTACATTGTAATGTATGAGCATTGCATATGCAATGTACAAATCTGAGAATAATATAAACTGGAATGCCCCTCAAGAAGATCAGAATTTTTTTCCATTTAAATTATTTCATTCAACAAACTTGTTTTGTATAGGTACTTTCCCATGCAGTTGTGTATTGCCAGTTACAGCGTGGGTAATACCACTCTGAAAAAAAAAAAATAATATAGGGGTGTTCGCATGAAACTTTTTGCAGTTATTTCACTGGTAATATCTGATAATTATTAATTATTCATATGATTAATCATTAATTCCACTAGGAAAACTGACAACAGGAGGGCCTCAAGCAATTAACTAATTCATATGAACGCGAATCACACGAGCCCGTGATTTCCACTGCTCGGGTGATGATAACCTATACATTATGAAGTAAAGCTCATCTATGTCGGCCGGATAAACCCGCTAATCTTCATTTCCCAGTTCTGTGGAAGACAATATTTTCTTTATGAAATGAGCGAATGAGAAGTCATTGAGGACCCAATAGGGCATTTGCATGATCAGTTTTTTTATGTAGAATAAGATGACAGTAAATTGATTTTCATGAAGCGACCGTCAATAAATGGTTGACTAGGAAATATTCCGAAAATTAATTTTATTAATTCCAAAATTTCAGTTTTCAAATACTCCAGGGGAGCGATATTTTCTCCTCCTCCTCCCCCCCCCCCCCCCCGACAGTGGGAATTTCATCTCCGTATGTAGTTATTCAACCGTTTATTTAATGGTATTTTAATTCATCGGTTCATTAAAGCCTCCTGATGCTAGACGTTATTGAAACTCGCTCTTAAGAAAACAACTACTGTAGCTCAGTAGAGACATTCCAATTTTTTTTAACGATTTTTAAGGATATTCCACCTATATTGGCGAAGATATAAGAATTGCTTGAAATTTTGACATAATGTTTTTAAAGCGGTAACAGATGCCTGTATGAAATTTGAGATTGATTCACAACACTGTTTTGTAGTTATCAATTATCAAAGTTCTCAATTCACACGGCCTCTTATGGGAAAAATAAAAATCTCTGTAATTACAGTTCAAAATATAAAAATTTGTTGAAATTTTAAAAATCTACTATTGAAGCAGATATAAAACGATGGTAAAAATTTCATGACGATTGACTAAAATTTTTTTTCATTATTTTGTTTAAACAATATAATATTGATTCGCAAAATCAAATACAATATAATAATTTTCTATGGCTATCACTTCAACTAATTAACGCATTGAAATATTAATTGAAAATTATTGGCGATAAATATAACGAATTATAGAAAGGGTCATAAACTTTTGTTTTGACTATACGTGTTGAATATCCTTAATAACTCTGCGTTACCGTTTTAAACGACAATCGAAATTTTCTGATGCCGTAAGGTGTTACGTAACGATGGGTCAATGTGCGTCATAGGACAGAAGACAAATATTCAGGGTAATTTGACTCTTTATGGTACTCATATGGCCGCATATAATATACCGATATAGTTCATGGAAAAATGAAGCTGGGAAGTCCATCAAGGGCCCTTTCAAAAAAGGCTTGGAGAGGTCTCTTTGTACGTGATATTAGAGCTCACGATGATACTCGAAATCTTATGAGCTTGTACACTCCAACCAGTGGAATATTGCTCTTATCATTATCCTGATATGAGGCTTTTGATAATGCACTATGAATTGCAATTGGTTTTTAAGCATTTCCGGTGTCTCAATTTTATATCATTATATTTTTCTTAGGACAATCCCGATAACGTATGCTATGTTAACCCTCCAGAACTCACGTAATGAACACGGAGACATCAGTCAAAAAAAAGGAAAAAAAAAGCTGTCGTGGTCAAAGTGGACATTCAACTCGGTAGATGTGGCAAATCTGGATCCCAGAATGTCCGGGCGGCGCAGCGCTCACTATGCGAGTAAAGCGAGGAAAGACATAAAAAAAAATTATTTTTTATTTCCGCGAGTTTACACGAACATCCCTTCGAAACATCTCTTTAAAACTCCTTCAAATCGCTTTCGAGAAAAAAAAAAAAAAAAAAAAAAGGAAAAATCCCCTTGGAAAGTTTCTTTGAGCACCGTTTTGCCCCCCATATACCCGGGCCATTCCACTTACAAGAAAGTGTATTTTATACATGTAGGTTGCGCCAAACAGACTGAATAAACCCAGCTGGTATTTCCCGCCGGTTTTGCCCTTGTTTTTTTGCGCTTCATGGAGCTGCAGTTGGAAATTCAAACACAATAAACGGATTTTTGTCGTGGAATTAAATTACAAAACAGAAGAAAAAAACAATTCCATTAAAAACATCGGATTGAAGATACTCCTGTTTGATTCGACTTTGAGGGTGAATTTTTTTTGTGAACATCGCTGATGATAAACCGGAATACAGATTTTTTTTTGAACATGCTTCATTGATTCTCAAAATTTATTTTTTATACACTTTTAAAAAAACGTAAATTCCGTGGAAAATCGGATTTCCAGGTTTCATAAGACAAACATTATATTCTTTCAATGGAAAACTCGGTCACGGGAAAGCCTCGAAATCAGCTTAAATTGTGGCAGACTTGTATTCACCATGGTACATTCATAACACGTGGGCAGACAAAGCGTGACGCTTCGCTGTATCGAAAGAGATGCGATGAAATATTGAATTATATTAATACGTGTAATCCCCATTGTGTATGTGTGTGTGTTTTTGTTAGTATTACATATTCTCTATTCGTATACGCAAGATTCCCCGCAAGGTGTTTGTAGTTTGTAGGCTAAGGTACGGAGCCGCTTTGAGGCACCCTATTCCTTCTTCTTCTTGATATTTTTCTGGTTCTGTGGCATCAGCCCAATCGGCTGTTCCATCGTATTTCTAACCGCAGGGTAAATCTCCAGAAACCTCTGTACTGCGACCCCCCACCCTCCCCCTCCCCCTCGCTGCTTGCGTCGGGTTTCTGTCCGGCCTAGCATTCCCATTTCATGGGTATTGGTATCGGTCGGAATCCGTGAGAAGACATTTTTGAGAAATCATAAGCTCTACCTACTATACCAAAGTTCGACAACGTGTGTGTGTGTGTGTGTGTGTGTGTGTGTGTGTGTGTGTGTGTGTGTGTGTAGACCGGGGTATACCGATAACTACCCGATAGGTTTCCATTATTGGATTATTTTTCCTGCTCAGCACACACACACACACACACATACACACACACAATCTCACTACCTTCCCAAAATGATTCATTACAAAAGTCATTAAACTAAAACCGTACCTACATCACGACCACTGAATGAGGAATTCGATATTGTTTAATTAGTTCATACAATTAGTCTATATATGTATCTAATAAATCTGGAATTCCCTCTCCTTTGTTTATTTCGATAACCGCGAAAATTCCTGAATTAATCACACCAAATTTTCATTGTTAATTCATCGGCGATCGCGGTTTATCAATAGACTGTGAATTATCGGGCAGTATTGTATATAAACACTGTGTGATAATACGAAAACGCAAAATTAACAATATAACATAATATCACAGTGGATATGGATTTACTGTACAATGCATCTATTCAGTTCGTAACATAGAACTATGTTTGCTAAATGTGAGCAAGATAAATAAAGGATTGAAAGTTAAAATAAAATAGTAAGTACATTGCTGAATATTTTTCATGATATTTTAAATAGAACTTTGCCTATCCGAGAGTTTAAAAAAATACGAGTTAATAATTTCTGACAATTAGGAAAATGTATATATGCCTTTTTAATCAAGCGCAACGAATGCCAATGAAAGTTTTCCACGAAATTTCGATTTTAATTTCAATTGAATTTTCCCTGATGAGTGTAATTGAATGGATTTTCACGACCACTCGACTGAAAAATTCCCACCTGGGAATTGGCCTCGTTATTGGCTGACGCAGATCACCTCAATTGTCCTTGATTACTCGGTGATTACGTGGCAAGATCTTTCGTGAGTGGGCTGCAGTCGTTTTGCTTTTCTTGCATGGTCCGGGGATTTTACAAGATCACGCAATGCGTTTGTGGGCAACAGGTTTTTCGGATAACTCCCGAGACCACGGGGAATCCCCCGTACAATCTCGGCATTCCAACGAGAACGGAATGTCTAATCGAGAACATTTATTCACGTTTTAGAATTCAACGATATCGAATGTCGAAAATTCTTTCATTAAAGACGCGAGAAAATTCCAAATGAAATTTCGGAAGGGCCGTCCGAGAGCCATCAGGGCTACGCCAATAATTTCTGGATTTAATGGTTTCTTGCAGTATTATCGGTTCACCTAAAATGAGTGATTTTGCAAAAAAAAAAAATGTTATTGGGGAATTGTGTTCAGGGAAGAAGGGTCAGTTTCTATTATTTGTACATGAATCACAGGTATCATTGGCTGAAGATTTTTACCGACACATCCGCCCACCTACCGATCCACCCTCCCATCTACCGATTCACCCGCCCACTTTCCCACCCACCGAGCCACCCGCCCACTTTCCCACCCACCGAGCCACCCGCCCACTTTCCCGCCCACTCACCCACCT
Source organism: Asobara japonica (assembly GCA_026005395.1). Classification (NCBI taxonomy): domain Eukaryota; kingdom Metazoa; phylum Arthropoda; class Insecta; order Hymenoptera; family Braconidae; genus Asobara; species Asobara japonica. Next base: position 1,187,217 of record BQMI01000151.1, on the reverse strand, counting down.
ACCCGCCCCCTCACCCACCCACCCGCCCACTCACCCACCCGCCCACTCACCCACCCACCTACCCGCCCACTCACTCACCCACCTACTTACCCGCCCACTCACCCACCCACCCACCCACCCGCCCACTCACCCACCCACCTACCCGCCCACTCACTCACCCACCCACTTACCCGCCCACTCACACACCTACCCGCCCACTTACCCACCTACCCGCCCACTTACCCACCTACCCGCCCACCGTCCCACGTACCAACCACGCCCCCCCACCTACCGACCAACCCGCCCACCTGCCGACCCGCTCACCCACCCATTCAAAGACCGACCCACCCACACACACACACACACACACACAGAGTCCGTTTTCGTTGAATGGGAGTGTGTGTCTTTCAGGATTTCCCACGAAGCGAGGAATTTTTCATAGTCAGAGCTTACTGTAGCAAAATGGAAAAGCTTCCTAGTGGTACTCACGGGCCACAATTGGCTTCTTTTTTTTCAGCTCCAAACCTAATAACACAAAAAAAATAACTGCACCAATTCGATTCACCATGTAACCCGCTGGAAGTTATCTGAAGACGCCCCCATTTCATTATCTAGGGCATAGATCACGTAGTTTGCGCATCGTTAACCAAAACTTTCGATAGCGTACATAGCTAGTAACACACACCCACACACAGCCATTATTTAAACTGTCGGGAAGTAGCAGAAGGACTTTAAAACGTGGAGATATTATGGAAAATCGATTATTCATTTTGCCGGGTCATACAATAACTCCAGTATATCGGAAAAAATGACCCGATTCGCTCGATTAACAGAGAAATTGGAGCGAAAAGACATTTTCTTTTACAACATTAATATTGTTTTCTTCAATTTTCCGTAAATATTCGACCTTAAGGTGGCTATCGTTCAGCCTTTTAATTCGTCCAATTTGTCGGAGAAAAAAAATTGTTTTTCTCTCGCCGAGGACATTTTTGTCGATAATGTTTTCCCCGCGCGTTCGGATAGCAACAATTTAATGAGTGTCTTTGGACGAGAAAAAAATGGCGGTAAATGTAATGTTTTCCTCAGTAGCGGAATGAATGACGCAGATTTCAGGACAAAATTACGCAACTTGCATAAACATGAGTTTTATGAAAGCCACAATAACGTAGGGAAACAGTGGAACGGTTAATGGTGATATTGTCATTATTTAAAGCTGTGATATACCGTGATTGAGTGAAGATAGGTCGACTGTGGTAAGGACCTTTCTTGGAGAGTAAAGAGAGACCTACAACTTTATATAATGACAAATTTTGCTACGGTTCTTAGATTTCGAGATATTTAATCGAGACTGACTTCAGGCAAAAGCTTACCACTTAGAGAATTGTGCCATGCGACGTTGCCACGTCTGGCGTTGTTTTTTGTTTGGAATTAAAAAATTCAAAAATAAAATTCAAAAACATAATGCTTTCAATTATTAGTTATATATATATGATGAGTTTCAAGTCATTCAACTTTGCGTGTATTTGAATTTGGCGGGCCTTGAATTGGGTGCTGCGAAGCGCTCTGGCAACATCGCACTCAAGAATATACGGACTGCGGTGCGCTTAACGCGCAACCAGACACGTTCGGTAGAGAGGTGGGACCAGTCGAGGGTCAAGGACTAAACCGTTTCACAATTTCGACTATATTTTCCGTTTATTCCACCGATTTTTGTCAATTTTCTCCAATACCCTTGAAGTATTTTTCCGTTTTCAAGTGCAAGTGAGGACCTAGCCTGGTATTAACTCCTTCCGCTGTAATCCTACTTATATGTGCTTCATTGTTTCGGCTTTCCGGTCTTCAATATACTATTGAGGGCTTGTGAACACCACTTCCTCTGGAAAGTTTCATGTATCTGTGGGAGAAAATTTATCAAATTTTCCAGTTATTTATCGAATCTGCGGATTTCTTGAACCTTCGGAAATCTTTGCTAATCCAATACAAATCCACAACTTAAAAAAAAAAAAAAAAAAAAAAAAAAATGCGGGAATCATTGAGAATGGGAAGTTTGCGAAGTTGCAAAGTTCACGAGTCTATGAACTTCGTTGTTCCTTTAAATTCTCTCAGTGTTAATAATTCTGGGGCTTGAGAATTTTCCAAGTTTCGAGAATCTGGAGGACTAGAGGAAATTTGATATTTTCATCGAACTCATGTTGATGTTTCCATAATACTATATAAGTTCATCGCTGTTAGACGTATATCGAAAAAAGTCCATTTTTTCTAAGTTGAAATTTAAAATGCAAATGGCCCTTTATACACATGGAACGGATGAATGAAAAGTTTTGTGAATGATCTAGACGCGTGTTCGGCTCAGCGCAATTCGTATATTCTTGAGTGCAACGTTGCCAGAGCGCTTCGCAGTACCCAATTCAAGGCCCGCCAAATTCAAATGCACGCCAAGTTGAATGACTTGAAACTCATCATATATATAACTCACAATTGAAAGCATGATCAATTGAAAGAATTATGTTCTATTTTTTAATGTTTAATTTCAAACAAAAAACAACGCAAGACGTGGCAACGTCGCATTGCAAAATTCTCTAACATAATTGGTGGCACCAAGAGCGCAGCGCAGCTTTCTCTAGACCGCGCTCCATTCAAAAATTAATTTTAAAAATCGTTGAACATGGAATCATTGGATATTTATTGTTACATATTATCCTGTATTCCAACAAATTGAGTCTACATCTTCGGATAATCACATAAAAGGGAAACCGTGAAGAGAAAAGATATTGAAAAAGGGTTGGTGACTTATAAATAAGTTTAGAACGGATTCTTTATGGTTATGTCAATCACAACAAATACCTTATGACAGTTGTGGCAGCACTAGAATACGAGGCAAATATATGCTGGGGGGGGGGGGGGGGGACTGCGCAGAAGGTTGCTTATAACTATACGATCACAGATCAGCGACGGTTGTATATGTAATCCGGCCTTTCCAGCGGCTGGACACTCAACTGAGACCGGCCGGATTACACGCTCGTATGGTATAACAAACCCTGTTTATCTTCCATATTTTTTTCTGCAATATTATTCATTGCAATCAATATATCAGCAATGTGACTCATATAATGTAGGACATGATATTTGTTTACCAGGATATTTTCTCCATTTTATCCGTTTATTTTTGCCCATCTTCATTATTTACAGAGACACTCATGATGAAAAATTACCAGTTGCGATAGGCCAATGAGCCCATAAACTTCGAAAATTATGTATTTACCAACATGTGTGTAAATAATGAAAGTACGACAAATATTGATGGCCTAAAATTTGCCTTCCGCATCAATTTTGCCCTCATGTTTGATAAGTCACGAAAAGTACAGAATTTTTAAGTGTTGACATTTTTTGTTTGCATTCTTTCGGACTTACTAGGATGACCCTTTGCCTTGTTAGAACGAACCTTTTGCCTCGCTAGGGCTTTTTTGCACAATAGTGATTTACGAATTAGCATGAATTGGACAACGAATTGTGATGTATTTGTTATACTATCACTAAGAAGAAATACTGTTACACATGATGTTTTTTAATATTTTTGAAACAAATGGTATCTATCGATCTATCTAACGTTTCGGTTTGCGAGGAGACCTTTTTCTTGCATCGTACCTTTGCTAGCAAGAAACCTTGGTCCTTTTAGGATGAGCCTTTATCGTAGGCTTTTTTTTACAAACTGAACCTCTGTATGAAAGCATGGATGAATGTTAGTTAAACACGAGTTAGCAACGCTGATCCCAACTTGGATACTAATCCCCATCTAAGCTCAAAGTCAAGCTTTGTATAAGCTTGACCATCTAGGGTTATCCGAAGTTAGTGACTTATGTGTTCTACTTTCTTCTTGGGGTAATAATATTATCAATTTCTGTCCTAGTTTGCTACCTTAAAAAACAATATTAGCAAAAAGAAAAGTGTTACATTGACGTCGCCTCACTGGCTGCTGCTTATCAGCCCAAGCGGAGCGGTAGTAGGGCCGCATGATGGCGGGAAACTTTTCGGATGTAATCGATTCAATTCTACAAGTACAAAGATAAGTACAAGAGGAGATAAAATTTCAACTGTATATATGTAAACAACTCAGAGTAAGTTGGAATGAACCAGAGAATAGAGTCAAAAATACATATAGAATCATATTGCCAAGTCCGGATATTGGAAGCCGAAGGGATAATGAGCAATTATTGTAAAATGCTGATGGTCAATTATGGATATCGGCACATATCGTAAATTTTAAAATAATTGGAGTGGGATAGAGGTGAATTGAGTGTGAATATAATAATCCATGGCAGTTGAAATCTCAATAATATTATTTGTATCGCAAACGGGTGGGGTCCGTAGAGGATAAAATGATGAAGGAACACGAGGAGCCCGGAAATGAAGGCCCCCCCCTCGTTCTTGTTCTGGTTCTGGCTCGATTGATATATAGATAGGTTAATAAGAGGAGTGGCTTGTAAAGTAGAGGTTATGTTTAGGTTAAGAATATATTCTGTAAGTTAAAATGTGAAGGGAACGGAAACCCTGGAGGAAGTCCGTAAAAGGAATAGATATATTTAATGGTATCGCAAACGATACTGCGCTTGAAGTAATTGGTAATATATGTATTCGAAGAGGCCCCCGTTCTAAAATGTATGTGTGTGTGTTTTCGAGTTCGAATTGAATTGAGTATTTTTACACACACACACACGCACATATATATATATATATATATATATATATATATATCTGCATATATATATATATATATATGCAGAATGCGAACTCCTATCGCATTTATCCTCTAGCCACCATGGCATTCAACTTTTGCTGAAGATCTGATAAAATAATCTGTGGTCCCAAATGGATCCTCAATTTACTATCATTGGTGAATTTATTTGTATTTGTTGTAATAGAAATACTAATAAGAGAATTTTCTATCAGATTAAGTTGTGTTATAATATGCACTCGAATTCATTCCCCTTTTTTTTACTCATCCAATTTACTATCTTGCTATAGAACACTTGCTAGATAAACGTATGGAGGATGATGTACAAAGTCTCTTGAAGAGAAAAAGTTGATGCTAGCCTGTTTGGCATTTCATCATGAGTTCCAAGCTGATTATATTGTCTCTGTACGATCGATGACGTTTACCCTGAGCAAGCAGACCATTGATACAGGAGAAACACGTGTGCACGGACGATAGGGGATGGGAGTGGATGATGAAGGGATGTCACGTTCTGGCGAAATTTCGTCAGACAATGTCGCCCCGCCGATTTTCGATGAAATTTTTGATAAATAGGGGAAGCATGCGGAGGAATAAACTTACTCAATTTTGGGGAATACATTTTCTTGCAGCTCGAGTTATTTCGAAGAAAGTGGTTGGGCAAATTTGGCAATAACGCCAAATTTTGGGTGAACCGCATATTCAGCAACCGCTATTCACTTCATTACAGGACAATTCATCACACGAAATTAAATTATTAAATTCTCGCAGAGAATGCAATGGCCCCGAAAATCAAAGATAGAAATTCCATCATATCCATATCGAGATATTGTAACAAAAAACACACCCAGGTAGCAAGGCACAAAGTTGACAACGAGAACAGGCCTGTGCCAGCCCTGTTCCCCCAAGCCTGTGCCAGGCGTAATCTCATCTTCCAAAGCAGCCTTGAACTCAGGGTAGCAAATAAGTCTCTTGTTAAGGCTTGGTTCACCCTTGCCTCAGGCTGAAGCTCTCGAGGCTGAAAATACCTACGCTTAGCACAGGATAGTTCAATGGATACGACGGTCGCCACAATTATCCATTGGAGGCGTTGATGTCTGCTGATGGAGGTTGGGCTAACCAATTTCCTCAATGCATACTCCCTGATCCTCGGCCTATTGATACGGTTCCTTCCTCAGTTCCTCGAAAAATTCTATGACATAATCGACCGTGACTATCAATAATAACCGCGTCAATTAGTCGATTTTAGTCAATGGCGATGAGCCCCAGTTAAACCCTCTTACCAATGTGGTGCAGTCTTTGAGAACAATGCCTTTCGAGGCTTGTCTCAGGCCGCGCTCGTTGGGATTTCAAGGCTGCGTTGAGGCTCCCCATGAACCCTGAGCTAAGGCTTGGTTTACGAGCCTCAAACGGCGTTATCATTTCGAGGCTGAAACAGGCCTGAATCAGGCTTGACACTCAGCCTCAATCCAAGATTTTCCAGCCCTCCTCGAGGGCTGAGACAACCCTGTCCCGATTCCCAATTCCTACCTGGGTAGACAGCAACCGACAAGAACAAGCACTGCTAATGATGTCACGAGGACCTTCCGAGTATTTTGAATTTGCATAATTAGTAAACCAATCAGAATTTTTATCCTTCAACGCATTTTGACCAAATAACTATGCAAGTTCCCAGTATTAACCTTGTATGGCCTCGTATACCGCGGAAGTACACTTTGTATCGTAAATGATCATCTTCCAATAACTGATGGAAACAAAAACAGTGGATTTACATATTGGACACTGGACTTTGTTTGTTTGTGTCGTAAATGAGAATCCAGCTAGTCGGACTTTGTGGGTCTAAAGTTTACCGATACTGGGAGTACCGGGGTATCATAGATTGTCCTTGACACGAACATTGCTAGTCATGTTAGTTACAAGTATATATTTCAATATTGCAGATGTATGAATTATGAAAACATAAAATCACACACCCACACCCACACCCACACCCACACCCACACCCACACCCACACCCACACCCACACACATAGAGGCATTTGGTTAAAAATGGTCTAGAAGCACTTTAAAACGTGGAGATACGAAAAAATCGAGAAGTTAAAAATGCTAATAAATCTATCTCTTGAGACCTGAAAACAAATCGCACGAATAAACACGATTTATTTACAATAATGGAAATTTATATTTATATTGGATGAATGGAACATATTTTATGGGAAATGTAATTCTGTACCGTATGTTGTAAAGCATTTTATCTCATTGGATCCGGGAACCGTCCTCTAACTGAGCGTAACGAAGTTACGATTGCAATTGTCCACCACGAGCAAATGTTTTTTGCCGGTTAACTAAATTTAGGGATGTGCTATATTCATCGATCTTCGAATTTTTGAATAAAAATTGCAACTAAGAGATTACTTTACCGCAAATATATTTCACATTTATCGTAATTATGTTGGATGCGCGCCAGATATATGTCATGGCATGTAGGAGCGTACATATAGATATATCCAATATGTATTTCAAATGATGTGTGCCGAACGTAGATGCATGTGATTTTTCCTTAACGTTGTATCAAAACTTTCCAACTTATGTCTGGGATCAATTTTTTTTTATGTTACATATACGTTACGCTCCAATCCAATTTTGGAATATGCTGCAAAAGGTGATGAAGAATTTTTATGGTAACATCAGTGATGAAAGGTACGCTTGCAATAACGATACGAAATTTTGGTTTTCGGAAAAAAAAAATCCGCCCATGTCAACCTCGGAGTCACGTTCTTCCGATCGATTTGTCGTTTGTGGTTGCAACTGCTACACCAAACCAGTACGGTAGGTAATACAATTGAGTTAGAAAAATTCGCTTAGTTTAATTGTGTGCGTAATAAAGGAAATGAATTACAACGGTAAATATTGAATGCTTGCAATTGTTAACCTAGTTGGAAAACATTTAAAAGATACTTCCTTGCAATCAATGGCGAAAGCCACGAATATCAACGTGTTGTCCATGAACAATATATAAATTAATATATCTGTTAAGATAATTAGCACATATATTCCCAGGTAGGATTTGACGATCGGGACAGGGTTGTCTCAGCCCTCGAGGAGAGCTGGGAAATCTTGGATTGAGGCTGAGTGCCAAGCCTGATTCAGGCCTGTTTCAGCCTCGAAATGATAACGCCGTTTGAGGCTCGTAAACCAAGCCTTAGCTCAGGGTTCATGAGGAGCCTCAACGCAGCCTTGAAATCCCAACGAGCGCGGCCTGAGACAAGCCTCGAAAGGCATCGTTCTCAAAGACTGCACCACATTGGTAAGAGGGTTTAACTGGGGCTCATCGCCATTGACTAAAATCGACTAATTAATGCGGTTATTATTGATAGTCACGGTCGATTATGTCATACAATTTTTCGAGGAACTGAGGAAGGAACCGTATCAATATGCCGAGGATCAGGGAGTATGCATTGAGGAAATTGGTTAGCCCAACCTCCATCAGCAGACATCAGCGCCTCCAATGGATAATTGTGGCGACCATCGTATCCATTGAACTATACTGTGCTAAGCGTAGGTATTTTCAGCCTCGAGAGCTTCAGCCTGAGGCAAGGGTGAACCAAGCCTTAGCAAAAGTCTGCGTATTCGAGTTCGATTTCGATAGTGTCATCGATCATCGCAATTTTTGTACGGTATTGGTGATGGGTGACACTCATTGGCTGGCTTGTTATCCTTGTAATTGTTCATAACATTTTTCTGGGATTCAGCAGGTAAGTTGTCCGCAAAATTCTCACATTATATTCGTGGATGCCCTCCCCCCCCCCCCCCCCCCCGAGTTCTTTCATAGTCGTAGTGTTTCACGGCTCATTTAATTAATTCAATTATTTTCACATTATGGAAGTCACCTGTTGACACCGGACAATATGCTCCAGCGGGGGAATCACAATAAAATGAGGTCAAGAGCTTCCTGTCGAACCAGTGCGTTACGCAAACTCGATTATCTCGGGATAAAAGCAAAGGATATTGTACATAGCTCCCGGGAAATCCAATATTCACGTGGTTCTGCACTTTCGCGAACCCGGGGAGTCGCACAGAAATGGCCTTCACCCCTTGTATTGATTAACTAAAAATCCCTATTCTGGAGAACTTTTGCGTACGCAAAGCTGTTCAATTCAATTGGAGATTTCGGTACGAGTTTTAGGGATAAGGCAGGTGACTTGAGGTAGCTCAAACGCGATCTATGGCGCGGCATTGGAGATTGTGGAATTTTCAATCGAGAAAATTTTCAACTAAAGTGGCTTGGAAGTGCCAGGAGTCGCGGCAGTCGGCTACCACATCTCTGACAGCTAATTCTTGACATTTTTCAATGCTCGCGCTTTTTTTACCATCTCTTAGAATTATGCAATTTTTTAAATCAAAATTTATGCTTTTAAAAATAAATATTACGATCCCTTCAATTATTATTAACAATTGTAAAACGCTCTATCGCGAGAACGGTTAGAGATAAGAAAAAAAGTGTATAATAAATGTTATTCCTCATACAAAAATACACACATGATGTTTTATGACTTTTTTTCATAACTGTCATAGCTCAGGACATATCACTGGTTAACAAGTTAATTCTTTATATCGCTCTATTACACGAACGGTAAGAGTTAGATGGAAAAGTTTCAAATAAAAGTTGTTCCCCATGTAGAATCGAACAAATTTTGGTTGTATGAATTTTTTGGTAACACTCATAATTAAGGCGATAGCGTTTAATTTATTACAAATTTTCAACACAAGGACACACACTAACAGATCGGGGAGTTTATGATGCGACCCGTCGAGGGTACCACGTACATCCCGTTTATTCACATTTTAATTTCCCTGTTCACCCAACGGCAAACGTTCCTGATTTGTGATACCTGGCAAAAGCTTCGCTTGATTGCTGATACCTGACGAACGCTCCGATCGATTTCTGATACCTGGCGAACACTCCGCTTGACTTCTGATAACTGGCGAACGCGATTACCAGTGAATAGAGACAAATTTCACCGCGATTTATCAAGGTATACGTATCAGAACATAAATGCCAACAATTAACGAATGAACTAAATGGACCAAAGCGAAGTGCAGCAAGATCGGTATCTTATTTTTCACAAGCCTGGGGGACGGATCGATTTCAGAATCGACTGGTGCAGTATGTCCATGAGTTTTCAAATACAAGTCGATTTTGATTTGAAATAATCGACCTAGGATCGGCTAAGTACCGCGTCGATTGCCGGTCGGCTAGAATTTATTTTTTCCTCTAAACCAACTCACGAGCCACCTAACACCAAGTCGATTGTCAAAAAAAAAACAATAGATTTGTTTTTTGCAAGAAAAAATAAAGACAAAAAAAAATCAGACCAGTCGACTATCAACCGCCTCGATATTTAGTCGATCGTAGGTCGATCATTCCAGAAATCGGGATCGATCTGTACTCGAAACGTAATCAACATACTGCACCAGTCGACTCCACAATCGACCTTGACTTGACTTGAAAATTGTTTATTAAACATTTGTCATATATACACACTATACACAGTATTAATATCTTAAATGCTACGCTCTAGATCATCCACAACCGATCGAGGCTCGAACGGCAATCCACCGGTGCGCTAGGCAAACCTGTACATCATTTGTACAAAGAGTGAAATTGGCTGATGAGCGGGAGGTTGTTCATAGAGTAGCCGCCTGTACCGACATAGATGTTCGGTGGTTTCCTGTATCTTATCATGCGAATGCGGTGTAGCGTATGATCCACAAGCTCACATATCCATAACGGTTCGAAGACGTTGAAGATTTTTTTAAAAAACAGTGACATATGGAATATATGGAAAAACTGTTGATTGAGAAAATTTTTGTTACGAAAATTTTGTTCCGGGAAAGTGGGGTCGGATATCAATGCGTTTTCCGATAACGCGAAAATTCGAAGAGGGGGCGGGGGGGGGCGAGAGAAATTCTGACAGCGCGGGTGCTGAAGGGTTGCACGCGATCTACTGCGCGGAAACGTCAATTGGGATTCTACATTGGAATGACATGCGACCTGACACTGAAACCAGTTTTGCGAGAGAATAATATATCAGATTCGATGGTTTGTGTTGTATTTTGGTGGTTGATTGTTAACTTCCCGATTTTTCGGAGTTATTGTAATGCCCCCGAAATCGATTTTCTTCTTTTCAATTCGTAGCTGGTGTTTTAAATATACCAAAATACTTTCCGTCAAATTCTGAACAAATGTGTGTGTGTGTGTGTGTGTGTGGCCAAATTTTTGGCGAACGATTTCTCACGGACGAAGGGCGCAATCAAGGTCATCGAGATCGCAAACGAAGCGGCTTCATGCAACTTAGAGGGGTTTAGATTTTGGACAAAAATGATGCCATATTTATGTTGTTATAACCAATTTTAATTATCCATAACACTCTATCGGGAAAACCGTCGGAGATTGGAGAATAAGTATAACAACAAAAGTTGTTCCCCACGTAAAAATACACATTTTATGTTTTATGACTTTTTTCCATAATTTGCACAATTAAGGAGGTATGGTCGTTTGAACAATCATTATTGTAATGTGAACGAATGAAGTCACGGTCGTCATTAAGGTTGCAATCGCAGTATTTCCATGGAGAATGGAGTGTCAAAGATTTTATATAAACTTGGAGCAGTGTATACATTGTTATTAACAAATTCAATTGTTCATAACGCTCTATAGCAAAAACGGTGAGAGATACGGCAGAAAGTGTTCAATGGAACTTGTTCTGTAAGTGGAAATGCACATTTAATTTCTGATGACTTTTTTCCGTAGTTATCATAATCAAGAAGGTATGACGGTTTTACCCCTCGAGCGGTGGCACCCCTATTGGCGTCTCACTTCCACTCAAGTGACGCATATAAGTCTCGTCCTCATGCTCACCATGCGTCTACTCAAATATTCATAAATGTTTGCTTCTAAATGTCTGCTAAATTTTTTTTTCTCGTTTTTTTTTGTATTTATTCTGTTTATCGAATAACGGTTTCACAGTTTTTCTGATGATTGAGTTACTCAAACCACTCAACTTTTTACCTGAAAATGACAGAATGTTCCGCAACGCGACACAATTTGCGAGCTTCATTTATTCAAGTTTTCGATGGAAATTTGAATAACATTTGCGAAGTGGAAGAATAAATTATTGGAACATTTAAAAGACGAGGGTAGATACTCGTTTCTCACTCAATGGACTCAACTATCCGGAAGTGCATTAATACTTTAAGAATACTTCTGCATCCTAATAACTCAGGGAATCCTTTATAAAAACAATATAATGCTCGTGAGATGAATTATATTAAAAAGCTAGTGCAATACTACTGAACATTGCTGAAACCATCGGCAAAGTTGCCATAGATTCAAAATTATCTGAATCATCCTGATCAATTGCGTTTCAAACATTTTTCCATAATTTTCAAATATTTCACGTAACTGTAAACACCTCTGCAACAATCTCATTTTACCGGAAGGAAATTATATGCAATATTGTTAAAAAAAAAGTTGAAATGCGAAAAAAAAGTGCCAACGTTACGCGGTGTTCCCAAGCGGTCACCCATCCAAGTACTGACCGCGCTCATCATTGCTTAACTTCGGTGATCGGACGAGAACCGGTGGGTTCAATGAGAGATGAACGTTGCCCTAAAAATCTCTACAAACGCTCGCGCTTATAAACAAAAAACTGATGCAATTAAACCCGTCATTGGTCACCTGACTTTTGCGTTTGTTTGTCAAATTTTCTACTAAATTGCGCTATTGGCGGTGACCATGCAATGATGCCGCGAGGCAATGCCCCTCCCGACGTTACGATACATTGATTTGATTCGGCACTCAATGGGCGCCGACTAGCTGGTTTTTAAATAATTTCATGTGTCCCATCTGACCCATATGCAGATTGGTTATTACATTGGTTCAGTGTGCGTGGATATGCTGCTTTTTCTTGCGCCAGCTTCGGTGGTTGAATACGCACAAAGTGTAAGACAAATAAAAGCGCATCCAGGGAAACACCGTTTCGTATTTGCGCCCGAATCCAATAGCTTCCCGATATTGGAAAATTGAAAATGGTAGAATATATATCGTGAAAATTTCACGATAATTTTTGCACATGAAATGGATTCTAGACACCGAGGGTGGAATTTCCCCAGTGACAATTCTCGGAAAAATTTCTCCAAGATGTGGAGCAAGTTCAGCTCTCGGCCCATCGAGGTGCTCCCCACCTTGGCTCGTTCTGCAAAATGGAATTTCTTCCCCCTTCATCCATTATATTTTCTCTCATATTCAGAGAATATTCAGAGGTAGAGACAACAACAGTGCGTGTGATTGTTTCGTTTGAGGATAACGAGCAGCGCGCCATCCTCGAAAAGTCCTCGGCACTCCAATTGTTTTTTGCAGACCGAACGAAAAAACTTCTGAGTGAATCTTCAAATGCTTTCAGAGAATTAAACACGCAGAATGGGAGGATTTTACCATGTAATCTCTGTTTCAGGGGAGAATTTAATGTGTTGAATTGCTAGCTCCCACGACAATGAACCCATCATAGGGATTTGTCAAGATTTTTCGAAAAAATTCAAAAATTCGAAACAAGTGAGATGGAAGTGTGTCTGCCCCCGTCGAGCCCAGAATCGAAACTTCTTGATGTGTAATTTGTGTTTGCCATTCCTGGATTTTTCGACACGCCAATTCAAATAATTTTGTTGATAACTGTTTTGCCAATATTTCCGGAAAACCATATATCCTTTTTATTGGATTGGGTTCAAATAAGAAGACTTTATTCACTTTAATAATGATTTTAGTAAGAATTATGTAAAATATTCTATACAGTCAAGAGGTACTTCCTGATAGAAGATCTACAAGTGACTAAAAGGACATACATCGGTAAGACTGAACCATAGCTCGGGGCAATATAAATTCCACTCCGTGAATAATATTCATTTTCTCTTTCCGACCCTTATGGTCGCCACATGTTCATCTGAAAATCCACGTCTGCAATAACTGCAATAACTAGCAAAAACTTTTTCACGGAAACGCCTCCTTCACCTTAACGAGGTAATGAAGGTTCCTAAGTAATAGACTAATAAACTGACCATTCCTCAATATGTGAATTGCTCGCAACGCTCTATTGCAAAAACGGTGAGAGATACGGCAGAAAGTGTTAAGCCGAACTTGCTCTGTAAGCGGAAATGCACATTTAATTTCTTATGACTTTTTTCCATAATTGTCATAATTAAGGAGGTATGACGGGTGTAACCCTCGAGCGGTCGCAGCCCTATTGGCGTCTCACTCCCACTGCAGTAACGCGCATAAGTCTCGTCCTCACGCTCACTATGCGCCTACTCAAATGTTCATAATTATCTGCTTGATAAATGGGATAGTTTAAAATTCTCAAATCTGCAAGTTTTCGTTGTGAACCTCACGGGTCACACTGATTTACCCACACTAGTGTTTTCTCGGAAAAAAGTCTTTAAACATTTGATTGACGTGTCGGAAAATCTAGGAGTGGGAAACAGAAATTACAAATCGGGAAGTTTTGTTCCAAAATTCTTCATAGATTTCGCAAATTTCGTACAATCTACACCAAAAGATCGAGAGAAGTCTATTATCACTTTGAATGGTCATTTTAATACATCGAACTTTAGGAAAATTCCTGGGTAGACCGACAGAATTATGAACTCATATTTCATGCAATTTCCAGAGAGTTGCGCAGAACTGTAAGATACTTTTTTTCATATTAGTGAACACTCAACATTACTTGACCGTTTCGCTGCATTTGTATCAGTAACTTTTACGGAACTCGCGGTAAAGTTACTCCAGCCTTTTGCAAAAAAAAAAAAAATTTCATGTATACGTCGTTTCCAGGTAGTTCAATTAATTTTTTTTCTCAATCTGTGCAGAAGTCTCGGGACCAAAAATTTTCCAAGAATTCATATGCGATATATATTATGCGGCAAAAATTCTCAAACGATCGAGGGTGTGTGTAAAATATGCACAACTTCAAGATGGCGAATGTAAGTAAAAACTGAACATTAAAGTATCTCCAGGAAATTTTAAAAATATTGGTATATGCTTCGTTACTGTATTTTGTTACGTACTTTTAATACCATTGCGGTGACTGACGGGGAGTAACGGCCACTGTGACTATAACATCGTTATATAGACGGAGTGAAACGCATCAAGTTACCAACTAACGCTAGTTTGTAACAAACACATCGTTAGTTGAATTTGACTGGGTTAAAACGGTTTTCTGTCGGATACCATGAAATGGTCTACCAAATTCTGTAGCACACTCCATTTTGTTATTAAATTTTTTTTCGGGAAGTTATTGTAATGCCCCCGAATTCGATTTTTCTCTTTTCAATTCGTAGCTGGTGTTTTAAATATACCAAAATGCTTTTCGTCAAATTCTGAACAAATGTGTGTGTGTGTGTGGCCAAATTTTTGACGAACGATTTCTCACGGACGAAGGGCGCGATCAAGGTCATCGACATCGCAAACGAAGCGGCTTCATGCAACTTAGAGGGGATTAGATTTTGGACAAAATTGATGCCATATTTATGTTGTTATAAACAATTTTAATTATTCATAACGCTCTATCGAGAAAACCGTCGGAGATTGTAGAATAAGTATAATAACAAAAGTTGTTCCCCACGTAAAAATACACATTTTATGTTTTATGACTTTTTTACATAACTTGCACAATTAAGGAGGTGTGGTCGTTTGAACAATCATTGTTGTAATAAGTCACAGGTCGACGAAGTCACGGTCGTCATTAAGATTGCAATCGCAGTATTTCCATGGAGAATGGAGTATCAAAGATTTTATATAAAATTGGAGCAGTGTATACATTGTTATTAACAAATTCAATTGTTCATAAAGCTCTATAGCAAAAACGGTGAGAGATACGGCAGAAAGTGTTAAATGTAACTTGTTCTGTAAGTGGAAATACACACTTAATTTCTAATGACTTTTTTCCATAATTATCATAATTAAGAAGGTATGACGGATTTAACCTTCGAGCGATGGCACTGAGACTACCGGTGCGACCTCTCACGAGTTGCAAAAAAAGTCAGCGCTCTATCTTCAGGACAATCGTTCCGTATTTTATAGAATGTTTTATATACAGACTACGTGAAAAGGATAATAAGTGACAATCTGTCGCTCTCAATTTCCATCGAAAAGGAAAAAAACCATGGCATAAATAATTTAATTGAAACAAATCAATTCGCACAGATATTGAAACCAACATGTTAAATTCCATCCGATCAGTCCACCATTGCTGTTTGTTTTTGTTTTGTTTTGTACATTGATTGCTTCGCCTGTAATCATTAGCCAATGGAATTTTGTATTCGAGGTACAGTTGAGAGTGAAACATGCCATATATGATTGATATACCAATAATGCCGCAAGTCATTTAAATCTAAAAGAAGAGGAAAATCCAACAAAAATTATTGGGTGTACGAATGAGTTTCTGCCGTTTTTGCAAAAGATGGCGCCACTAGAAAGTTACGGAGGGATCGCCATGATTGAACGTTTGAGTTTGACTATATGGTAGCAATATAACCTCAAAATATTAGTCTCTCTGTATTAGCTTCACATATTTTTTGATGGTTCAAAAATGTTTAGTTTTGAGTCAAATAAGTGCCATTTGCGGAAAATCTTGATTCCCTTTATAAATTCGAAGAAATCCGTCGTTGAGGCACATCCATTAGACTGATTGGAAGCATTATTGATCCTATGATGTGACGTAGCAGATAGTAATCCAATAATAAACACTACTTTGAACAAAATGTAATGTACCGTTATAATAAATCTCTACTTTTTCATAGACGACTCCAGCCGCGCGTACTGGGCATGCGCATTTCTTACCCTTCTCGATGTTTTATATATATAGTAATATTTTGGGCGATCTCTCCCTTTTACTATAGGACAAGTTCAGTGGCGTGTGCTGCGCATGCGCGTTTCCTGTTCCCACCGGGCTGGCGGGTGTCGCCTCGGTTTCGGTCTTACGCTTGTCGATAATTTCGATATATATCGATATTGTCTTCAGTCACGCTTTTTCACTATAAAGAAAAGCGGTGGGAAACTCATATGCGCACGTAATACTAAAAAGTTCCGTCAAAATTAAGTTTTAAAACGTAGTTCGCAAGATAAATGAAATTCAACAACAGTCACGGAGTGAAATGGAACGTTTACGCTTATTGCGGGAAATTTAACCAAACATTTTGTAACAATTCCCAACGATCGATGGAAAAAATTTATATATATTTATAAATTCAATTTTTAAAAATCAGAATCAAACTCAAATTTAACTATGACAAAAATTGAAAATCAAAATATTTCAAATTTCATGTCAAAGTCCAAATCATGTAAATACGAAAAAAGTTCATTTGAAAAGTTCGTCAAGAGTCCGGCCGCTTGCGGCCGGGGTGGCGCTAGTCGCGCGTAATTTTATAAACAAATCGTAGTAAATGAATCACATTTCTGAATACTCGCAGATCAGGTTTTCTTTCCGTGATATTGTCGTCGAGTCAAGCATTGTCGTGTTGAAGAAAAAACATGAGCTATAAATATAACAGGAATAGGTATTTATATCGTTGAATTGACGTTCGCGCTTAGCAATGAATAGTATTAATGGAACTTCCTAATTTTGACGGCAGAAAGATGCCCCAGGCATCCACTGTGGACGTCATCGCATACTTTCAGCTATCCAATGGAATGTTATGGGGCTCGGCTACACTATGTCATGAAACGTACAGGCCTGGCCAAATATATTTGGTCCCTACATTTTTATATGTGGTTTCGCACCTGACCAAGGTCACCTTCCGGGTCTCACCAATTACGCAAGCCCAGTTTCTCACCGGACGCGAGTCAGCCTAGTTCTTCCCGCGCTATAAGCACAACGCATTTTATCCTTATATATAATTGAGAGCTTCGACCACAAATCGAATAAGAATCGCAATAAATCGACTATCGAAGAAAAACCTCGATTATCGAAGAAAAATCTCGATTATCGATGCCATGATAAAAATTGAAATCGAAATCGCATCTGGAAATGCATGTGGCCGCGTAGCGGCCACCAGCAAAGAACTAGTCCTTATATATAATTGAGAGCTTCGACCAGGAAAATAAATCGATTATCGAATTCAAAAACTCAAAAATCGAAGGAAAAATCTCGATTATAGATGCCACAATCGATAACCGATTGTTTTGCGACTGACATCGAGAAATCGACACAAAATACATAGATTCTCATGAGCGACACTTGTGATGCGTACGCGCAATCCGCGATTGACGTTTGCGCAGAAACATTTTTGCTTCTGCGCATGTGCTAGGCATGCGTACTGTGGTCCCGCGCGATAGTTACGTACTCTGAGTGTCATAACCGTCTTTTCGTCCAGGCACGTCCTCGACTAAACGTGTTTTTCGTGCATCGTCGACTTCATCCGCCACTAATCCTTCCTAAAAATCACCAACCATGTCATGGCAGCGGCCATTACACTAATTTCAATTGTCATGGGCTGTCATGTGGCCCGCCATACTGTTTTCGTTCATGTTCAGTCTGATTGGCTTTGAAATATGCGTCACCATGTTCCTCTTCGCGCGGGCTCATATTTGAAATTCAAAAAATGTACAATCTCAGTTTTCCAATTCTGAAATTCAATTTCACGTTGAATTTTTTTTTCAAATTCAAATTTAATTGAAATTCAAATTCCAATGCAAATATTCATATCTCTTTTTGAATTTAAGTAAAAAAAATCAAAATCAAACTCAAATTTAACTATTACAAAAATTGAAAATCAAAATATTTCAAACTTCATTTCAAACTCCAAATCATTTAAATATGAAAAAAGTCAAGGGGTGGCGTTAGTTATATCTAAATTTTATAGTACGAGACCGCCCGCGCGTACTGCGCACGCGCACTTCCCTTTTCCGCCGCGTCGACTGGTGTCGCGTCAGTTTCGGTCTTACCCTCTTCGATTAAATCGATATTCTCCTTGGTCTCCCCTTTTTACTATAGATTTAGTAAGGAAGATAGAATTGTTATTATATTATCCACTTTTCTGAGTGATTTGGCAATACCCATTGTACAAATTATGAAAATTGCTATTTAACAAATTCAAAAATTGAGGAAATTTTTGAGGGAAATTGAAGAACATTGAAAAATGTTTAGTAAACATGTCTACTTTTTCAACTTTATATTGCTGTGAAACTTGAAGAATTAAATTTTTTCGAGTGTCCCGATAAAGTTGATAGTTCCCGCGCTTGGATTCCAGCCAATCATAGCACAGTATTTGGGATCATTCGATAGTTTCACATCGGAAATTCGTGGAAGAAAAGCCGATGAGCTCTTCGCCATGTTTCTCCCCAATTCTCAGGGCATTTCATATCAAATTTTATCGGCGACAGATCACGAAAAAGTGGGCGGAAATGTATCCGGATTTAGTACACTACCCTCAGATTGGCCGAGATCCGAGTGGAAAAATAATCCGCCAAATACCACTCGCACTTCAGAATTAATCGGATATTTTCCTCAAGCTTTTCTGTCTAGAGGAAAGTCTGTCAAATTTTACAGAAAAATCCGTCGTATGGATCATTGAAAATTCCCCCCCCCCCCCCCCACTTCCCATTTTTATCTCTCCCAACATGTTCTTTCCTACATGTATTCCATTTCCAGTGGGGAAAAAAGTAAAATGTGCACTTGGACACGCACAGCATGACAAATGAACCCGGGAAACTTCTGAATGATTCGACACCACAGCTGATGGTACATCCGATGGTGGATGGACGGGTGTATCGTGGTATCGCGATACCGTGATATCGCGAACCCATTATTGATGACGAAGTGAACAAGAGTGTTATCGAGAAACATGAAGAATGGTGAGAATAACCTGAGCAGAAGGATTTATCGATGAGAAGGTCAAGCTCTCCCGAGGGGGTCATTTTTCATTATGAGGTATCGAGAGGAGATTTCTGGTATCAATTCTAGAAATTGTTGGAGAATTTCACTCATCGAAGTGCCATAGTCAAGTTGTTGAATAATTGAGTGCAAGTTGGAAAATAACTGGAATTTCAGGTGAATTATTTTTAGAACTTCAGGAAACATTGGCTGCTTTTTTTTCCTTATGGGAAGTGAACAATTACTGTGAAACATTCCTCGAGTTACGTCACTGGTGCATGAAAACGTCATGATCTTTGAGTTGTAGCAGACGGAAGACATTCCATGCAAAAGTTGAGTAAATTTACACAATTGTATTATCCATTTATATATATGGGACTGACCTTGTCTAATTCAGTTCATATATTTTTTTTCTCAATGCTAGATGACGAAATACGCATCTTAATTTTTTTGAGTGTTTTTTATTTGTTAATTAACGTTTTTTAAATAAATTTTTAAAGGCAACTTCCACTTGTCTAGATGGGAAAATCGGAAAACATTCACAAAGATTCGTAAGTAAAAACCAAAATTTTGGAGCCATATTAGGAAATGATGAGGAATCTCCTAAATCCTTCAATCCAATTGTTATTAAGGTTGAATTATTTTCTCTATATCCCAGGTAGGAACGCCCAAGGCTGCCGACGAGAACAGGCCTGTCCCAGCCCTGTTCCCCCGAGCCCGGCTCAGCCAAGCCTGTGCCAGGCTTAATCTCATCTTCCAAAGCAGCCGTAAACTCAGGGTAGCAAATAAGGCTATTGCTAAGGCTTGGTTCACCCTTGCCTCAGGCTGAGGCTCTCGAGGCTGAAAATACCTACGCTTAGCACAGGATAGTGCAATGGATACGATGGTCGCCACAATTATCCATTGGAGGCGCTGATGTCTGCTGATGGAGGTTGGGCTAACCAATTTCCTCAATGCATACTCCCTGATCCTCGGCCTATTGATACGGTTCCTTCCTCCGTTCCTCGAAAAATTGTATGACATAATCGACCGTGACTATCAATAATAACCGCGTCAATTAGTCGATTTTAGTCAATGGCGATGAGCCCCAGTTAAACCCTCTTACCAATGTGGTGCAGTCTTTGAGAACAATGCCTTTCGAGGCTTGTCTCAGGCCGAGCTCGTTGCGACTTCAAGGCTGCGTTGAGGCTCCCCATGAACCCTGAGCTAAGGCTTGGTCTACGAGCCTCAAACGACGTTATCATTTCGAGGCTGAAACAGGCCTGAATCAGGCTTGGCACTCAGCCTCAATCCAAGATTTCCCAGCCCTCCTTGAGAGCTGAGACAGCCCTGTGTATTGTAATACATACATCGTGAAGATGACTTTATCCACTAATTTTTGTCATTACGCCTTGGCACACTATATATGTCATAAGCTAGTCGGCACCCACTGAGTGCCAGATCCATGTATCACACCTTGGGAGAGAAATTGCTCTCCCCTGGAACACGCTCTGATTGTAAAACATCAATAAAACCCTTTTTTGTTGCAATATAAATCGTTAAAAGTTAAAAAGTCATACGTGAGGTACGTGTAAGTAATTCTTCTACGGCTTACTTGCCGCATGTAAGCTTCTCATGCATTTTGTGGTCGAATATTTTTTTCCCTTTTTTGCGTGAGGAAAGTGCGCCTTCATGAAATTTAATGACGAAAGAGGGGAACAATTTGAGAGTAGACTTCCGTCACACTCAGTGTGTTCGCTTACCTCACTACTGTTCTAAATTTCTCAGAAATAACAATTATCTTCTTCATTAATTTTTACAACTTTATAAAGAGTATAAAAAAATCGTGTATTGAATTGTTCTTTTACGATTTCGTTTATAACTTTTACCAGGTCGTAATGTAGTCCGTAAATTTCAGGAGCACGTGGTGGAAACTATATTTATTGCGACTTTTATTCTTTCCAGATGAACAAGATTAACGCCCACTTCTTCTTAAATACTTCATGGGGGCCAGACAAAAGTTGCCGGATGATTCTGACTCGCCTCGCATTTTGATTAAATAATGGAGGCAGAAAGGAACGTCTCGGAATATGAAGTTTATTTTTTCGTGCATGGAGAATCATTCAGCTTCGCTATCCGTGATGCTGCGCCAAAAAAAAATTTGGGAGTTGAATGTCGCGCGGAATGGAAATTCCCTTCCCGCCATTACGTATGAACTGTAATACGGGGTAAAATATTGGGAATACGGGAAGGAAAGTCATAAAACTTGATTGATATCTGTACATGCCGAATATTTTATGGTAGCACTATGTTTCCTCCATATCTACTGCAGTCCTCAAAAAATGCGACAGAGTTCGCGCGCAAGTCGCAAGCGCTCGCACGCAATTCCCAACGCCCCCACCCAACATTGCTCTTAGGGTATTACACGGGTGAAATCAATTTTCTTACGAAAATTTTGAAATAATTCTATGATATCCCAAAAGAATAGCTGAAGCTACATGCAAAAGATGAAAGATTTCTCGCGATTAGTTTTCGAGATATGATAATTCGATTCTTACGTTTGAGCACGTGCTAAATCACACCGAAATCAGTTTTTTTTAATTTTGTCGCAAACGGTTCTTACGAAATTTCTGAAAAAAATCGCAAAAATGGGAAAGAAGGGAAGAAAAATTTGAAAAAAAAAATGAGAAAGTTGTCGCGTTTAGTTTTTCAGAAAACAATGGTTTTCTAATTAAATTCGCACGGCGTGGGGAACGCAACGGATGGGAGCTATTTCGTACTTCAGTCTCGTCGTGTAATACCTTAAAAGGAAGCTTGAGGAAGGAGGTTGGCTTCCTTCTTTTTTTGAAAAAAAAAACACACACACACAATATGTTCCCATGGATTCCGACCGATAGCATGAACATTTGTGGGTGTTCTCGACGGTGCCTATAGAATGAGAACGCAAGTCTGGGAGCCCGACCCAATGGTGAGAGTTGTCCCCAGCCGCACGGATGGGTGTCCGGTAGGGCCTTCCGAGGTTATGCTCAAGAGCCGCTAGAATGAGGACGCTAGTTTGGGACCCCGATCCAATAGTGAGAGTCGCCCCCAGCCGCACGGATGGGTGTCCGGTAGGGCCTTCCGAAGTTATGCTCAAGAGCAGCTACCGTGAGTCCAAATGACAGGGACGAATACAAACAAAAATACCTTCTATTAACGCAGGTCTAGAAATGGAAGTATTTTGAAAATCCAATTTTTTGCTCCATTGGCTGGGGGGGGGGGGCAATAATCTGCCCTATCGGGAAATGAAATAAAATTTCGATATTCAGAATAAATTAGTCAGAACTCAACCTACTATCATGATTCGTTTCACTCCAATCGACCATGAAAAATTGCAATCATCATTAAAAAAGCGTGATTATTATTCCACTAGTATTCAACCCGCGGACAAGCCCCCAAGAAAAACTTAAATCGTTTCTTTTGCCATTCCATTCCACCGCACAAGCAAGGAGCCTCGGAATTTCCAAGAGCTGTCACCTAGAAAAAATTCATAAAAGTGTTTTGAATATAAATGTCCACTCGTGATTCAGCCAGTGGAGCTGTACTCAGTTGTGAGCTCGAGCCACCCACAAAAATGGCTTAAATTTTTTATCAAAGAGGTACATTTCAGACTTTCCATAATAACGTGATATCCATGAAAATCAACTTGGCAATTAACTGAACTTCGCGCGACAATAATACGGTGGACTATTTTTTTTTTAGCATTTGAGGGTTCGAAAAATTATGAACTTTTTTTTATGCACTTCTTCATTTTTTCGCATGGAGTTGATCAAATTGCATAACTACCTTCCCTTTAAGGTGGTATTACGGGTGAGACAGAGAGGTCAAAAGCGCAGTAATTTTTACCCAATTTTTCTTCATAAATTGTTTAATTCATTAAGAAGCAATGTGCAAATTTTCAGGCTGTTAAAAATGATAGATTTTTCATTATCTCCCCGTAGAAGAAAAGCCTATTTTGCGTCAAATAACCTTATGGTAATCAGTGTAAACATGAGGAAAGATGATAACAAGTGGTGGTAAATGTGTGCGATCCATTGGGACTCCCACAGTCAACTTCCCCGTTTGTCATTTCTGCCGGTGAGGATATTTCCACGAGATTTATTTAAAAATTCAATCAGCCTCGCCAAGTGGTTTTAAGGAAAAAACTTATAAAACTTTTTAACTTTGCAGTGGGAGAAGCTATTGTAATCACTCGATGGCAACGACAGATTGTCCATGAGGGTTGTGTGTGTGTGTGTGTGTGTGTGTGTGTGTGTGTGTGTGTGTGTGAGTGAGTCTGCGTCTGGGTGAGCCTATGTGGGTATGTGCATGTGTGGGTATGTTCATATGTGGGTATGCGGGTGGGTATTAGTTGGTGGGTGAGTGAGTGTGGGTGGGCGGATCGGTAGGTATGGATGAGTGGGTGGGTGGATCGATGGGTATGGGTGGGTAGGTGGATCGATGGGTATGGGTGGGTGGATCGGTGGGTATGAGTGGGCGGGTATGGGTGGGTGGATCGGTGGGCATGGGTGGGTGAGTCGGTGGGTATGGGTGGATAGATGGGTATGGGTGGGTGGGTAGGAGGATCAATGGCTATGGGTGGGTGGTTAGGAGGATCAATGGCTATGGGTGGGTGGGTGGATGGGCGGGAATGGGTGGATCGGTGGGTATGAGTGGGTGGATCGATGGGTATGGGTGGGTGGGTGGGTGTATCGATAGGTATGGTGGGGTAGGTGGGTGGGTGGGTGGATTGGTGGGTACGAGTGGGTCAGTGGGTATGTGTCTGTCTATAGATTTCTATGTTAATTTGATATCGTTCTGTCACTCAGCAATTCAGCAGTATCATTTTGACATTCATATAGCAAGATATATACACGTTCCATGATAACTTGGCGAACATGTAAATCAACTCGCCAATGAACTGAACTTTGTGCTCTGGTAACACATGACACTTGTGTATAAAAGGGAAAAGTCCACCTCTGCATGAGCAATTACGAGAGTATATTGCACACCGGGGAATCCCCGTAAATGGCATGCAATGAGATTCCACCTGCGTGCGTCAGTGAAAGGTCCAGATGATTTCCAGTAAATTACATTGCGTCCTTATTCCACTAGAATTCCATTCCATTTTAATCAATTGCTATTTTCACCTAATTGATGAGGGGAAAGTCGAATTTGCGGGTGGAGGGGGGGGGGGGAGACAATTTGACCTGGGGGCGATTCACTTCATTTCTGTCGACGCAAGTTTTGCGATAAAATTGGGAAATGTAAAAATTTACAAGTTAAGCGATATTCAAATACTTCAAATTCCGAAAGTAAAATTGTGGTTTAATCTAAAAAAAAATTAATTTGGTTTAAAAATTAGAAAATTGGAAAAATTGTCAAGAAACCAAAATTTAAAAATCCCAAAATTTTGAAAAATGAAAATAAAACCTGGCCTAAAAATTGTGTCAAACATATATTCCAAACCATTTTTTTTTCTTCTTGCCCCGAACTATATGTCTGGGCGCGACTTTCAAATGACGCGAATTCACTTGAAACATGGAGATTTGGTGTCCCCTGGGGAAGTGACTGGGAAATTGGTCTCTGAATATTCTCGGCTAATTTTTTTTTTCTCCTCTGAAGAGAAGAAAAAACATGAAAACAATCAATAATCCGGGTCTTTGCCGGTTGCTCGTGCGCAGTGTAATATTTTTTTCATCAGGATTCATCTGAATTGTAAATTGGAGTGGACTCGTGAGCTTTTATCTGCGTGACCATTAACCGGTCGTATAATGACGTTGAAAAAAATGCGATTATAATGATGAAAATAATAATGAAGAGCACTCGGGGTGTTTGGTATTAACGAGAGCTGCAAACGAGTTTAGAATAATTTTGAATTTCGAGAAATGGGAAAATTCTATTTTTAAAATTATTTCAACATCTGTGCAGGACCGGGTCATTGGGAACAAGACCTGTATTGAAGTTTTGTGCTGAGTTGGGATGGAAATTTGCAATGGATATAGTTGCATTAACCCCAAGATTAAATATGTCGCTAACTAATCCCAAAAGTGACTCTTAACCTCCGAGTTGACCCGCTTGATTGGTCGAAAATTTAGCCGCAACCGATCACAAGGGTCAGCTTTACCTTTGACTGCCGATTGAACACGGTTAACTTGAGGGAACACTTGCACCAAAATATTTGTACCTCCCTCCCATTTCGTAAAGAGTCGCTGAAGGGTGGGCGATACACTGTAGAAAGTAACGACACATGGGTATACAGCAATGTCCCCGGTCACCCACACACAGACACCCACTCACCAACACCCACCGACACACTCACTCACCCACCCACTCACTCACTCACCCACCTACTTACCCACCCACCCACTCACTCACTCACTCACTCACTCACTCACTCACTCACTCACTCACCCACCCACCCACCCACCCACCCACTCACCCACCCACTCACCCACTCACTCACCCACCCACTCACTCACTCACCCATTCGCTCACCCACTCACTCATTCACCCACCCACTCACTCACTCACCCACCCACTTACTCACCCACCCACCCATTCGCTCACCCACTCACCCACTCACTCACTCACCCAGCCGCCTACCCACTCACCCGCCTACCCACCCACTCACTCACCCACCCACTCACTCACCCACTCACCCACCCACCCACCCAGTCGCTCACCCACCCACTCACTCACTCACTCACTCACCCACCCGCCTACCCACCCACTCACTCACCTACCCACTCGCATACACACACAAATGTGTTGGAGAGTTCCTTGATATGTAATTCAGAAATGTAACGAAAACCCTTACCCTTTATTGACTATCTCTGACTAGATTTTTTTTCATTGCTCCACGGCAATAAACCCTGAAAATTCAATCAAAATGAATCCTGCAGAAAGCTACCGCTTGTTTTACCTCAAAGTTCAGTCGTAAAATTTAACCCGTGTAAGTGAAATTGCCGTAACATTGGGATTTCAACGATGGAATTTCATTTATGGATTGATGAGAATTTGAAGCTCGTTGAGTCATGTATGATCGGCACTATCGCCACACATTGAATTGAGACATTATTGGAAATACAAGGTATGGGGGGGGGGGGGGGGGGGAGGGAAGGCTTGATTAACACGCGACTAAGATCACGTTTGCCGAATCATAGCCGTTGGTCCTTCTCAATTGATTGGCATGAGTTGCTCAAGGGGATTGATTTTCCGACAATCACCAATGTGTAGACAAGCCTCGGGGGATCCAGAAACAAGGTCATTGATGTGGTACTGCGGCTGAGGGACTTCTAGCGCCTGAGGAGTCGATTACGTAATGAGGGAAACGGTCAAGTTCATTGAAATGGCGAATACGCTGTTCTTTGAATTTGAGATCCCGGCGGGACAACCCCGATTAATCTGTCGGGGGGGGGGGGGGGGGGGGGGGGAGTTCAAGTAGATCAATTATCTCGGTTCGTGATCGAGATTTATTTCTTTTTGGAAACTAGCGAAAGGGCAATCAAAGAGCTCCGGCACTTTCCTAATTGTTTCAAGGAAGAGGCGGGCGCATGCCGCCCAGATTCACCAAGTAACGCCCATTAGCAGATTCATTACAACCTATCAAGTACTACTTCTCATGTAATTCATGGCAATCCATCCTCAAGATTTGTCAATCTATCGTAAAAAATGAGCGAACGGTGAATTTGCCGTTGGTGACGTCACAGGAGTCGCGCTGGCCTTTCTATACTCTCTATTGGATGCTTCCGTTCCGATCATCTTGAAGACCGCCTGTGATTGGCTGTCGCGGGCAGAGGTACTATCGTCACGCCACAGCTGTTCTCAGGTGGTTTGGAAAATAGTCGTTTTGAATATTCTATATTTGACCCGCGAGTGGTCGCGTCATAGCACGAGCGCAGTCAATTTTCTTATTTTCGTGGTAAACACTAAAATATCATGTATTATTACATGGCAATTCAGGAA
Organism: Asobara japonica; assembly: GCA_026005395.1. Lineage (NCBI taxonomy): Eukaryota > Metazoa > Arthropoda > Insecta > Hymenoptera > Braconidae > Asobara > Asobara japonica. The sequence goes on along the minus strand of BQMI01000151.1, from coordinate 1,159,620 downwards.
TACCTCAAATAACTTGTCCTCTTCGCAAAGAACTGTCTTTCATATTTTTACATTCACTGCATATTGTTTTTTTTATTAATTTTTGAATAGAATGCGGTCGAGAGAAAAGTGCGCTGCGCACGTGGTGCGACCAGTTACGTTAGAGAATTTTGCCATGCGACGTTGCCACGTTTCGTGTTGTTTTTTGGTTGGAATTAAAAAATTCAAAAATAAAACATAATTCTTTCAATTGATCGTGCTTTCAATTATTAGTTATATATATGATGAGTTTCAAGTTATTCAACTTTGCGTGTATTTGAATTTGGCGGGCCTTGAATTGGGTACTGCGGAGCGCTCTGGCAACCTTGCACTCAAGAATATACGGACTGCGCTGCACCTAACGCGCGACTTGGAGTTCTAGTTTCCTCTCTTCTGTTACACTTCCATGATTTTCAGATGAGTGAGGGGTTTAGTTAGTTGGGACTAAAAATAATTAATCCACTCGTTAATTAATATACGATTGCTTTGGATTGGTTCAGACGTGAGTCAACCTAGCCAACCCTGACGGACCAATGAGAGAAGAGGGAGTCGTATTCCCACATTGGTGTTAGTCGGATAAAACCGAGAACTCCCGAACTAGCACGGACACGGCCGGATTCTTCCGAGTAGACGGAAATGTACGACAATAGTCGAAGCTACTCGAACGCGAGATACAGTATACTATAGCTATAGCTATGAATGTAGGACAAATAGGTCGCTACATGAGGAACATTCGAGCAGGCAGAGAGTGGAAATTTAAAAGGGACTGGCGCTCGTGGGCCCTTCGACCGAGGTCTACGGTACTGAGTTGACCAGGAGTGGGGGACACATCCACGCCACAACACAAACGCAGCGCGCTACACACTTGAGTCCCCCGCTGTGAATGGCTGTTCCCTCTCTCCTTTCTCATGGATACCTTTCGTTAGAATTTTGCCACATACGTGTTTCATAAGCGTTCCGAAAATTGCGAACCATTAACGGTTATTCAACGAGAAATTTTTCACAGATTGAGTAACTACAACGACTCGGTATATTTTGAACTTATCTCCGAAATACGTCTAGCATTGAAAATTTTGGACGTTTTAAATTTTCTTTGAGATTGTTGAAGTTTTTTCTCCAAATTTTGAATTTTTGCCGAGAACAAAAATATTTATGAAGATTTGAAAATATTCAAAAAATTGAGAGAACGTGGAAATCGAATCCTTTTAGTAGGTCAAAATAATTATGTAAATTTTAAAACGTGGGATAATTTCAACAATATTGAAAGCTGCATTTTTTCAGTTTTTAACGTTTTAATGTTAGAGAAAACATGAGCACCATCAAACAATTCAAACAATTCTGCAGAAAGTGGAGATTCAGAGTTTGAAATAGCTCAATTATCTTGAAACTTTTGAAAATCGTACGGATTTACTCAAGTACTTTCAAATTCGGGTTCTTTTTCATATCAAACTTTATACTCGACATTGGCTAGATCTAACGTTTAACTGTTACGAAGAGAGGAGAGACAAAAATCGCTGACGAGTTCAACAAAAAACGACAATGGGGGAAAAAATAAAATTGTATATACACAAAAACATCTCAAAATGATATACGTATAATTTTCAATTATTTTTTTTTTACAATAAGTTATGTTATCACGAAATAAAAAAACGGACATATAGAACATCCTTGAGCACCGATATGGCTATAGGGTTGAGCAAATAACTTACACTATAAATATTTTTCCAAAAAAAACCAATGTTAATTGATAATGAATATGCAACGCGATAATTTGAATACCATTTCTTCGATGAACCGAGACGTTTTCAAGGTTTTTTTTGTTAACGAAAAAGAGACGAATAAAAAGGAACACGAATGTTCACTGGTGGGTACTTGTGACTCCAATCCGCGAATATATAGTTCAACGCGTACGAATAGAAAAGCAGCGAGAGACGGTGAAAATCGATAAGGAATTTCGAAGAGCAAAACGAATACTGCTGAAATATCAGGAAATATCAATATTTCAAGTGACTTCAAAAGATTAGAAAACTTCGAAGGAACTGATAACATTTTCCTTAAATTTCAATTTGCAATAAAATTAAAGCATATCATCGACAAAATTATTTCGCTAATAAGTGGGTTAATACGAAACGAAAACTTTTGATTACCACACACAGCCAATTATTCCGGACATAAATTATGATATAGAAAATAACGCCCGGCACATATATAACGTACACATTAACACACCAGACTGGAGAACAGCTGGCTTTTTACCGTGGATAGAAAATGCGCATAACGCCATCTTACGCCCTGCGTTAAATTACGACGAACGCGTCATTATCGACGTTCCCATGCAACACGTTGTAAATGGGTCTAGATGTGCGTGAATGCTCTATTCTTCTCTCTCTCATGCTCCCCTCCCCGTACCTCGCATACCGTCTCTACATCCTAGCGAGTAAAGTACATACGCACTCCATATACAGCACTTCCCCCTCCCCAATGGTGTCGATTTTTGTAACATAGGGACTCGCGTGTATTCTATTCACACTTAAAGGCGCCTATGGAAGTTTCACTTCCAAAGTTGTACATCTCTTTTCCCTGAACCGATTCATTTGCGAGATAAATCCCCCACCAATAATACTTTCAACCTGTCATGTCTCCTTAATGACGAGTGCTGGCGACAAAAGTCATATTGTAGCCACTGGTCAGTGCCGACAGCTCAACACGCATGAAGGTGTGTGTAATGCTGATGGCCAAAACGCCACTCGCAGGCATATACATGTGTCCGTACATTTTGACTACAGGGAGATAGCCATAGCCTGCGGCTATGGCCCTCTGCGCGAACACACATGTCAGAGTCGCCCAATGCCAGATATGATATTTGAAGTGAATTAGCTACGTGCTTATAGCTCAACTTTATGGAGTCCGATTAACAGCTTCAGTGAAATTCAAATATGACAGTATTGCATATAGGAAACAATATTACTCGCTTGCACTATGCAAATATATTTTTTGTCCCACTTTGCTGAAACATTCCATTTTAGAGAGTATTTTTACGATGTAAACTGGGCTTTTATCTCGTAGGACCACACCCTGACCAATCAGAGCGCATACGGTCAAAAAAGTAGCCGGAAAATGAATTACTCATAACTTTTGTGGACAGTTGTCGCGTAACCTGCTCTGACTGGCCCTGTCTCGTGCTGCCATTGGTTAACTTTTGAAGTATTTCAAATAGCGCGGGAGTATCTAGGGGCAAACAGCGCCGCCAAACGAGCATGGTGGTAATCATGCGGTTAGCAGTCAGCTGATCGTCAATGTCGAGCCTCGTGTTGTCAATCGTGCGTAGAAATTAATTAATGAACAAAAATGTATGAAAAATGTTTCCATCGAATATTCGTCATCTCTCTCCGATAATGAGATGTCCTAGCAAAATGATTTCCCGCTCACTGCACCATGTTTTTTTTAAATGTTATTATTTCGATTTCTGACTGGAGAAGGGGGGGGGGGCTTTGCCCCCCTCCCGCGCCCGCGTCGTTTCATGTCGGTGCTCCATTCGCGTATGACATATAATATTAAAAAAATAGCGTTCAGCAGGTGGGCCTAGTTTAATTATCCAGTCACCCTGAATGAATTCCCATAATTCAAAAATAGAACATTCGCCAAACCGCGAGTGTCTTGTACATAACGTCACAAAAGTCGTGCTGGCGTTTCTCTACTTTGTACTGGATGCTCCCGCTCGAGTGATGTCAAAGACCGCCTGTGATTGGCTGTCGCGGGCAGAAACGCTTTCGTGACGCCACAGCTGTTCTCCGGTGGTTTGAGAAACAGTCCTCTTGAGCTGACGATAATTAAAAAATAAACGACGAAAATTGTTGCCTAGTATTTTTCTCCATTATAGACATTCGATTAACTGTTGGGAAAATGAAATTGTAAATTTTTTGAATTTCAAATATGAGCCCGCCCGAAGAGGAACATGGTGACGCATATTTCAAAGCCAATCAGACTGAACATGAAGGAAAACAGTATGGCGGGCCACATGACAGCCCATGACAATTGAAATTAGTGTAATGGCCGCTGCCATGGCATGGTTGGTGATTTTTAGGAAGGATTAGTGGTGGATGAAGATGACGATGCACAAACAACACGTTTAGTCGAGGACGTGCCTGGACGAAAAGACGGTTATGACACTCAGAGTACGTAACTATCGCGCGGGACCACAGTACGCATGCCTTGCCGATGCGCAGAAGCAAAAATGTTTCTGCGCAAACGTCAATCGCAAATTGTGCGTACGCATTACACAAGTGTCGCTCATGAGAATTCATGTATTTTGTGTCGATTTCTCGATGTCAATCGCAAAACAATCGATTACTCGCATCTAATCGACTTTCATGTCGATCTGTCAATTCTCCTGTCGATTGTTCCCTGTTCTTTTTATATAAGGAAAAAATTTTTTTTTACATTTGTGCTCGGAAAACTCAGTTTTCGGTTACCAATTTTAGCTGTCTTCCGGTTCCCGCCAATTCATTTTTCGTGTCACGCGTCGGTCAGTCTCGGCCTAGCCCTCACCTCACCAACGCTCGCGCAACTGAATTTCACACTCTTCACAATTTGCCGCTTAGCGCCCTTGTAGCATAATATACTATTAAAGGGTCGGATTAAAAATCAGCGAAAATTACTCCACGAGCTCACAGTTTCAAGACATTTATCCAAATCTCCGCCTGCAAATAAATTGGCTCATCCGATTTCACCACTTTGTTACACCTGCGTAGTAATTTACCGAAAAGTGACATAGAATTTAATTTAGGAGGTAATCGCTCATACAATTACAGTAGCCCAGTGGAAATCCAAGAATTGAATAATGTCAAATAGAAACGAGATGAAAATCTCCCAGCCCACTTAAAATTTCAAGTGATCCATGAATATGCAGTGTCACTGTGCACTGAATTTTTAATAAATTAAAAATTTCGTCATAGATCCCCTTCATTATGGCAGATTGTGATTATAACAGAAGTATCCTTCTCACTGAATAACGCAATTGAGATTGAAGTGTGTCATTAATTTGCTCAACAAATTGCTATATTTCAGCTTCGAAATTGACATAAAAAAATCCCATAAAATTCCTATGGGGTCCCAATGGGGTGAGGAGCCTTCACCAGGGAACTTTTCTCAACCCGAATGTACGGGCTTCCCGTTCTCCACTTCGGAAAGTTGCTCCATTCGATCAATCACTTAGCCGCTGCACTGATAGAAAAAAATGATTCCATTGGGCAAGTTTTCCTGGTAACCAGAAATTCGTTTATTGATCATTTTCAAGGGTGAAATTCTTTCGAGAAGTTTCTTTCGCCAAGAACTCATGTATTTGTACTGGGTGCGCATGCTCTTCAGAAAATAATGAAACTATTAAAACGATACTGGTGACCAAACAATTTTACAATTTTTTCGGAAACCAAAACGTCAAACGATTTTTAAAAAAATGTTGTCTTCCGGTTTCCGTTAAGGGTTTGATATTTTAAATAAATAATTAACTTCTCGATTTAGCGAAGTTATTGTAATGACCCCGAAATGAAGAGTCTCAGAAATGGAAAATTTGCTTCTATTGCAAAAAGGGTGACAGATACGGCAGAAAGTGTTAAGCAGAACTTGCTCTGTAAGTGGAAATGCACATTTAATTTCTTATGACTTTTTTCCATAATCGTCATAATTAAGGAGGTACGAGGGATTTAACCCTCGAGCGGGCGCACCCCTATCGGCGTCTCACTCCCACTTCAGTAATGCGCATAAGTCTTTTCCTCACGCTCACTATGCGTCTACTCAAATGTTCATAATTGTCTGCTTGTTAAATCGAGAATATTCACTTTTCTCGACGTTTTACATAATTCTGACAAATTTTAGATGAGGGTTCTGTGTGTGTGTGTTCGTATGCGAATAATTTTTTAGCCAACGGTTCCTCGTAAACGGCTCGACCGATTTGTTTCTCCTTTGACCAAAAAACACCTCTCACTGATGTCGAGACGGGAAAGGAGTGTCAATCTTGAAAAACAATTCCTCCAATTGTTATTAACAATTTTAATTATTTAAAACGCTCTATCAGGAGAACGGTTAGAGATAGGAGAAAAACTGTATAATGAATGTTATTCCTTATACAAAAATGCACACATAATGTTTTATGACTTTTTTTCATAACTGTCATAGCTCAGGACATATCACTGGTTAACAACGTTAATTGTTAAATCGCTCTATTACACGAACGGTAAGAGTTAGATGGAAAAGTATTAAATAAAAGTTGTTCCCCATGTAGAAACAAACAATTTTTGTTATATGAATTTTTTTGTAACATCCATAATTAAGGTGATAGCGTAAAAAAAATCGCGCAAAAAATCTTGGAAGATGGTTACAGTATTGCCCCTTAACAACGCCCCAAAAATCGATTCTCGATGAATGACGTCCATAATTCCACCTATTCTCACCCACTTATCTCACCAACGACCATTGAGTAAAAACCGCATAAAAAAACACATGAAAATTCCTCTTTTGTACCTCATAAAATTCCTCACAAAAAAACCCCTCGCCATTTACTACAAAAGCCCATTTCCGACATAACTCATAATTTATGAATCCCCCAAAAATTACCTTTTCGCATATTTAATTATGAAACAAAAAAAAAATTAAAAGAAAAAAAGGAAACAATTACAGGCATTAACCAACGGGTTTTTTTTTCACGTAAGCCCAGCGAAGCCAACTTTTAATGCGATTGAAAATGTGTTTATTCCACCGTTGGAGAATGAAAACTCCGAGGCATTTTTCCCATATTACCCCCATCCCATCCCCCAAACAATTGTTGCCCGTATGTACCCCTCGAGATATGAAAACACGGGAAAGAAATGCAGCTCATTTCCGTTCAAGATTGAATCCAAGAAGTAATAAAAAGCGTTTGCCATCATTTTTTCACGGGACAACATAAAAATGAAAAAAAGGCAACTTGTCTTTGTATCCGCTCGGAGTCGCAAGCTGCAATGGCTATTGTATGGCATCGGGAAAAGTTGTAATGGAAGATAACGCCTTCGATGGCCCATGAAAACGTTTCTCATGATAAAAAGACATTTTTTTCATACCGAAACAACGGAATAAAAGCCGTTGAAAATCGTTACATTTCACGGGATTTCGAGACAGCTTTTTTTCCCCCGCGCGGAATGTGGAGGCTTGAGAGGCACTCTCCGATAATTTAGAATCAAGTGTATTGCCCGAAAATCCATAAAAAAATTTCCTCTTTTTTTCTCTCCTAATGATGAAAAAGTGAATTAGAAATGGAGTTTCGCCCGCGTGAGAATTGTTTCTTATTGAGGGAAATTTGAGATAATTATTTATTAGTGCAGTTGCGAGCAGATAGCTCCATAGCAGGTGAAAAGTGAGGTGCAGAGTGGAGATAAAAAAGAGGAAAAAAAAATACAATAAAATAGTGGTATGAATGAGCTCACTGAGCGAAAGGGAACAAATGGTAAGCCGGATTTTTATAGATAATTCTATTTCCGACAAAAAATTCTTTTGTCAGCTTGTGATAAGTATCCGGTGTGTGAAATTACTAAAAATCGATGTCTCTGGGGAATTACCGGAGAATTAGCCAGCCGATGTTGAAATGAAATCCGATATTTGCTGCGGCAAAACGAAATTCAAATACGGCCGGTCACGAACACACACACACACGCGCGCGCGTACAGAGTCAGTTCGTATCTTTGGTGTAGTGGGTAGAGTATCTGTCTCCGGAGAATCTTTTGCACTGACTCAACGATCCGGAAATTCATTAATTCTTTATGAATACTTCTGCATCCTAATGACTCAGGGAATCCTTTATAAAAACAACATAATGCTCGTGAGATGAATTATATTAAAATGCTAGTGCAATACTACTGAACATTGCTGAAACCATCGGCAAAGTTGCCATAGATTCAAAATTATCTGAATCATCCTGATCAATTGCGTTTCAAACATTTTTCCATAATTTTCAAATATTTCACGTAACTGTATACACCTCTGCAACAATCTCATTTTACCGGAAGGAAATTATATGCAATATTGTTAAAAAAAAAAGTTGAAATGCGAAAAAAAAAGTGCCAACGTTACGCGGTGTTCCCAAGCGGTCACCCATCCAAGTACTGACCGCGCTCATCATTGCTTAACTTCGGTGATCGGACGAGAACCGGTGGGTTCAATGAGAGATGAACGTTGACCTAAAAATTTCTACAAACGCTCGCGCTTATAAACAAAAAGCTGATGCAATTAAACCCGTCATTGATCACCTGACTATTATATGCGAGATAATCGATGTATTCTGGGATTTTCTTTTTAACCCAACATCAGCCTTCACACCTTTGAAAAATGAATTTGGGAAAATTTGGGAGACCCCCTTAAAACTAAAAAAATCCGTAGTTCATATGAAATACCAGAATACGCGCAAATATATTTACAAAACGAAGGGCCATGATAATTCGGATATGCCAACAAAATAAAAATAAAATCGGTACTGCAGGCAAAGCGGATTCGGTTGCGTTGAAAAATACAAATTCACGCTTTTGCACTTGTAAGCCCGCTTTTCTCCCACAATTTCCATGGGATTTGAATACCATTGGTCTCAAAAATGTTTGAAAAAGTCGAATGCCGAATATCAAGTATTCACTTTACATTTGGATATATCAAACCAGCGGAATTTATTTTCCCACAAAGATCATAGGATTGAGAATGCAACTCGAAGGTATGAAGCGATGCAGTCAATGAGCGATGACGATTACCTTGTGAAAATTTCCAAAAATTCTGTATCGAATTTTTGTATCATTTTTTTCCATGAAGCCTTAATGAACTAGGCAACGGATTTGGAACCTCTGAGTTGATGCAAGCACCAATGTAATTTATTCATAAGTGTTTTATTTACAATCACATCCTAGACGTCCGTCGATAATTAATACTCTTTTGCTAGGGTTAACCTCTACGTGTCGTTTACAAATGTAGATTGTGAACTCCGAGGAGATCCCCCAGACATATTCAAAACGTCTGACTCAAAATATGATCAAATTCTACTACAACCAAATGGAGCTTTCTATGGATGAAAACTGCCGAAACACACTAAAAGCAATCTTAATATTGAATAAATCCACTTCCGATAAGCCTCCAATTCGTGGGCTGAGGTTTCCGCGTACAAAGAGTTACAGGTCATCCCCTCCACTCGCCCAGTAGGCGTGCCCGCAGATCGAGTCACCCGTGAGACCGCGCGCGACGACGTGCAACGACTGACAGCGACCCGCGCTTGACTAACGTCAGGCAGAGTGGGGGGCGCATTCCCCTCTGCTCGCTGGCGCTGGCAGAGTTACATATTGGCGACTCGCGGGAAGTCTACTGTAATCAATTCTTGATCTGTTTTATTGATTAACTTGGAGTTTGAAATGAAGTTTGAAATCTTTTGATTTTCAATTTTTGTGATAGTTAAATTTGAGCTTGGTTTTAATTTTTTAAATTGAATTTAAAATTAGATATAAATGTTTGCATTGGAATTTGAATTTGAAAAAAAAATGTCGACGTGAAATTGAATTTTAGAATTGGAAAAATGGAATTGTAAATTTTTTGAATTTAAAATATGAGCCTGCGCGAAGAGGAACACGGCGACGCACAGTTCAAAGCCAATCAGACTGAACATGAAGGAAAACAGTATGGCGGGCCACATGACAGCGCATGACAATTGAAATTAGTGTAATGGCCGCTGCCATGGCATGGTTGGTGATTTTTAGGAAGGATTAGTGGTGGATGAAGTCGACAATGCACAAACAACACGTTTAGTCGAGGACGTGCCTGGACGAAAAGACGGTTATGACACTCAGAGTACGTAACTATCGCGCGGGACCACAGTACGCATGCCTTGCCGATGCGCAGAAGCAAAAATGTTTCTGCGCAAACGTCAATCGCAAATTGTGCGTGCGCATTGCACAAGTGTCGCTCATGAGAATTCATGTATTTTGTGTCGATTTCTCGATGTCAGTCGCAAAACAATCGATTACTCGCATCTAATCGACTTTCATGTCGATCTGTCGATTCTCCTGTCGATTATTCCCTGTTCTTTTTATATAAGGATAAGGATTGATTATTAGACGATCGGATTTCATACTTAATAAAATTTCCTTCTATCTTCACGATGCATCGCTCAATTTTTATGTATTGAATATAGCGAAAAAGAGAATAAAGTGTTTAATAATTATTTGAAAGCACCCGTAACATCAATTTTTGCCTGTCTCTATAGATTGAATTAAATGTTTCATATCCCCGGCCATACTTCTTATCAGTTTCACATTTGAACAGATAAAAACAATAAAATAAAACGCCACTGTGCTTGCGAAGATATAATGGTGAAATTTTTATACAATGAAAAGCATAACTAGGATGTATATCGCTCGGCAAATTATCAATGGAGTGTTTATTCTCCTATAATGGTGCATTCTATTATGCCCCCTGCATATCATCATTTCCTCCTATTTTCCCGTTTTCCTCATTTTGTTGTCTCTCCCTCTTTACTCATCTGTACTGCTCCACCGTAATGTATTCAAAACGATTTCAACTAATCGATAGCATATTGAGTTGCAAACAATACAACTGCAATCAAGAATGTGATATTTTCAGGGGATATATTTGTTTGTTTAACGTCCGTGTTGAACCTGTCCATGGATTGCACTAATTGCTGTTTATATTGAACGAATAGTTAATAACACGAGTGATATATGGTTTTGCCTTTCAAAATAGAGGATCATGTTCATAAATCCAGTAGTAACGTTTATTAAACATTCCGACATTCCCGTTATGACTGAATTACATTTGTTTGATCATAAAAAATTCGAAGTTTTATCCGTTCATACGCGCCCGGACAATTTACCTTTTGTCGCGCTGATTTTTTTTTGGCCTGTGATTAATTGTCGAATTGCCAAAAAAAAATTGTAATTCGTTGCAAAATTTCTCCCACAAATAATCTGGAAATACTCAGTTTGGGTGGGTGGAATTTTTTAAAAAAGAAAAAAAAATGAACGCAATAAAATGGACTGGCGTATATTTCCGATATTCATTTCATCCACTCACTTGCTTCCGCAGTGATGCCTCCACCGATCCTGGCTGTGTGTTGGCTCCATTCCGAATAGCCGTGAAATTGGCTAATTTTATTCGGCACTCGTATCTCGCTCGATCTGCAAACAAAACAGTTGAAAACATCTATGAATTGTGATGCTGTTTTTTTTTTAATAATTTAGGAATTGTCTACAGTACTTTCACGTAAAAATTTCAGGTTTTGGCAAAGTAAAATTTTCCTTCCGGGGGGGGGGGGGGGGGGACAAACACACACACACCTAACTGTCTCCGGCCTGAATTTCTACCCAGAAATTCTTCCCCGGAAATTCATTTTCTAAAATATCTGTAAACAAAAATTCTTCCCAAAATTTTCCACCCCACCGCCCCCCCCCCCCCATCTTTCTATATTTTTTAATTTTTTTTTATTTTTTTTTCGGGTTTGTAGCTTTTTAAACTCTCCAACTTTTTGCGTAACAAGGAGAGGCGAAAGAAATTATCGATATGTATCGAAATTATCGAAAAGGGTAAGACTGGAACCGACGCGACACCAGTTAGTGCGGCGGGAAAAAGAAGTGCGCAGCACGCGCCACCAAACTTGTTTGAGAAAAAATAGAACCTAATTTTTTTATCGAAAGTCAACAAAACGTGTGCTAATATTTTTCCGTAAACCCTTTTGGTAACGAGATAATCATGGCTCTTCCACTAAACCATATCAGCCTTATATATGTATTTTTTATGAGCTTATACCCTCAACTGCATTAGCCCCTTTTAAAATAGCAACGAGACTAAAAAATTACAAGTCACCGGAAATAATGCGCTGAATGCGATGTCAGTGAAAAAAAAAATGGAATGCCAAGGTAAATAAGAGGGAAATTTCAATTTCTGGTGCCCATTTAATCTCACGCTTTTTCAATGTCCGATGGGGCGGCCCATGCCATATTCCGTATTTACTCGCCCGTTATTCGACTCTCCGCGCTATGCTGAAATTCCATCAAATGAATATACGGTGTGTTCTGTTATTAGAAAAATTCTTGTTCGCACTAATAATTTTACACCCCATTCATTAAATTTCCGGAAATGGAATAAGAATATACGTTATTGAAGAAGCCTAGAAATGATAAATATACGAATATTGGTATCACGAGCGCTGAGATTAAACGATTTCGTATATCAATTATATTTTCTCGGGATAGGGAACAGTGTTAAAAAATATGGTAGTTTTACTAAAACAATTTCCCGACTCAGCCAAGCCTCTGTCAGGCTTAATGTCATCTTCCAAAGCAGCCTTGAACTGAGGGTAGCAAATAAGGCTATTGCTAAGGCTTGGTTCACCCTTGCCTCAGGCTGAAGCTCTCGAGGCTGAAAATACCTACGCTTAGCACAGGATAATTCAATGGATACGATGGTCGCCACAATTATCCATTGGAGGCGCTGATGTCTGCTGATGGAGGTTGGACTAACCAATTTCCTCAATGCATACTCCCTGATCCTCGGCCTATTGATACGGTTCCTTCCTCAGTTCCTCGAAAAATTGTATGACATAATCGACCGTGACTATCAATAATAACCGCGTCAATTAGTCGATTTTAGTCAATGGCGATGAGCCCCAGTTAAACCCTCTTACCAATGTGGTGCAGTCTTTGAGAACGATGCCTTTCGAGGCTTGTCTCAGGCCGTGCTCGTTGCGATTTCAAGGCTGCGTTGAGGCTCCCCATGAACCCTGAGCTAAGGCTTGGTTTACGAGCCTCAAACGGCGTTATCATTTCGAGGCTGAAACAGGCCTGAATCAGGCTTGGCACTCGGCCTCAATCCAGGATTTTCCAGCCCTCCTTGAGGACTGAGACAACCCTGTCCCGATCGTCAATTCCTACCTGGGACAGCGCGGGGTATGACAACCCTAAGTAGAGAATTCTAAGTGATTTCCTGCATTTGCCTCAGCTAATCCAGAGTCTTGCCGTCCAACCAAATCAACTATACAGGAGGTTTCGGAAATACTGAAATTATTTTCCAACAAAATTCTGGGTATTTTTATCTCTTTCAATTGAACTTTTCGCGCCAAATTAAAAATTCAGAATTTCGATGGATCGTCCAACTGGAGCATATTCATTTAGCCCCTCTTGTTTCAACCATATTTCTATTGAAAATATAATGAATGCAAGGCTTTGAGTCGAAAACAATTGGAAAGTGGTGAAAACTCTCAAATGTTTCAATGTTGCTGTTGTGATCGGTGCTTTTGTTCCCGATAGGAAACAATTTCCTGATAGGAAAAAGTATTGATTTTTCAAAATGGAGCTTTCATGGGAACTCCACGTTTTCAGGTATTTCCCACAATTTTTAACTTTCGAAAAGATTGATTGGTATTTGACTGCTGTACATTATTGAGTACAGAATGGAGTGGACCTTAGCAGATTGAGAGAAAGCTAGAATACAACTCAGTACGAGAAAATAGGATCGAGTAAGCATGAAGGACAGGAGTACAAATTCAATGGTGTGCGTGTGTGTGTGGGTGTAAGTGGAAGGGTGGGTGTGTTGGTGTGGGTGGGCGGGCGGCTGTGAGTAGAAGGGTGGGTGAGTGGGTGGGTGGGAGTGAGTGCGAGGGTGGGAGTGGGAAAGTGGGTGGGTGGGAGTGGGAGGGTGGGAGTGGGAGGGTGGGTGGGTGGGTGTGAGTGGATGGGTGGCTGAAATGAAACTGCTGATTCAAAGCGGCGAATACCATTTTTTGCCTAACATTCCCCATTCACGAGATATTCGATTTTTTCCAGTAATTTCGGCAAAAAAAAACCAATAGTACTGTCGGAAAAGACGTAATCGACAAGTTATTGGTGTGGCGCAGTGGATAGGTCACACTCGCCCGCCCCACTCGTTCATTTTTATCCATCGACCAAAATTAACGAGAACGTACCCTTGTGAACTGGGAGTCTGTCTGTACACTCGCAGGGCCTTTGAGCTTCCGGTGAGAATGGACACTGCGCAGTGCAGGTGGAGCCTCTGCAATCTGAGGGGAAAATGGGGATTTGTAAAGGATTTAGTGAATTTGCAAGTGGATGGAATTTTGGAAATTGAGAGAGCTCACCTCCGGGGTCGTTTAACACTGGCATTTCACAATTGTTACCCGTGAAGCCCGACGGGCAGTGGCATCTCACAGCCTCAGCTCCTATGTGTCTGTAATTAATCATTAATTAGAGTTAATTATCACAAGGACAGAGTTTTTCAGCAATCTACAGGTGATAGAGGTAATTTAATGAGGACCCTTTTCGTAAAGGAACATGAGACTTGCAAAGATTTTGTTACTCACATAACATTCATTAGGGAGCGCCTGAAGTATTATCGTCCGATTGTTAATGAATTTTTTGGAGACGGCGATAGCACAGTTTTGCAATGTGTGTGTGTGTGTGTGTGTGTGTGCGAAAACGCTTCGGTCCCGGTCAGAGAGAACAACGAACATACACACACACACCCACCCACACCTACTCCCTACCACCCACTCACTCACTCCCACCCACCCACTTACTCCCACCCACCCACTTACTCCCGCTCACCCACCCACTCACTCACTCACTCCCACCCACTCACTCCCACCCACTCACTCACTCCCACCCACCCATCCACCCACCCACTCACTCCCACCCAGCCACCCACCCACTCACTCACACCCACCCACCCACCCACACACACCCACCCACACCCACCCACACACACCCACTCACCCCCCACGCACACATACACACAGCGCCCTCAGTGACTTAGTGTATCAGGCTGACCAAACGACGATTGTATCACTTGCAATATGACTATAACTTGTCCACCACAATTTCTACCCATAGAGCCTACAAGAAATGTCCTTGGAGAAATTTCGATATCTCATATAAATTATTTTACCCACCAAAAAACTGATCGCTTAACTGTTTAACTGCGGTGCCATTTCCTGCACTGTTTTTGCGACTAGTATCATAGAATCTGATGGTGATAGCGGAGGAGCAATAAAAGCTTTTTCGTATTAGAGGACAAGAGAATCTACACAAAACAACACATGGCAATTCCTCCCTATCTACCGTACATCCCGAGATGTTAGTAAAAAAAGTCATTTGCGTAGAACGGAAATCGATTTTGCCAAGTTATACCGCAAATTCCCTTTGAGACCATTTTTGTTGCGATAGATGTAGAGTAGGGAGTGTCTAAATTAAATTATTTTACCTTCCAGGGTTCCATACCATACACTTCTAACCCATCAGAACTTCTCGAATTAGCCCGTACATGTTGCAAATTGGCCAAATCATCCATCGTGCACACATGACTAAAATTAGCAATTTCGATATTTATATCGGGATCAAAATTTTGCTGTAATGTACAACGAAGAAGTTAAGTTGTCCTTTGGACAGTGAACGGAAGTGAACACACCACTAGAGTACTATATAGTTGAAAAGGAAAAGAAAAAAAAAGGAAGAAAGGGAAAGTCCAAAACAGAAATTTAGCGTTGGTTCAAATTGCATTGGTTGGAATGTTAATCAATAAAAAAAGCTTATTATTTCACCAGCCGACACCGGCCGCAAGTGCGCTCTTCATTGCGCCAGCCACAAATGAAATGGATATTTTGCAAAAACACCATCAAAAATCTCCTGTTATTTCACCAACACAGTACACCATATTACATCATCTGGCGCAAGTGTAACACAGCAACCGCAGTTATGTATCGTGAAAATAAATGCGAAAAATAGCATGGACCGTTCATCAAAAGTCACGAAAACATGGCATTAAATGACCGTGAGAAATTTACATATCTCGATTATTTATCCCGCTAGCCCGTTTTTTTCCCCCGGCCTCGTGTACAACAGACTATCTCTCGTCACTCGTAAAACAAAAAATATTGACGCCTGGATGTACGATAGTAACATTGCATATTTTTTTTTCAAATGCAAGCGCGTTTTTTTTTAATTATTCAATTTAAGAAACCACTGTTTTTCACACCTGAGAGCACGTGTGACGTCACGAGAGCCCTGTTCCCCCGAGCCCAACTCAGCCAAGCCTGTACCAGGCTTAATGTCATCTTCCAAAGCAGCCTCAAACCCAGGGTAGCAAATAAGGCTATTGCTAAGGCTTGGCTCACCCTTGCCTCAGGCTGAAGCTCTCGAGGCTGAAAATACCTACGCTTAGCACAGGATAGTTCAATGGATACGATGGTCGCCACAATTATCCATTGGAGGCGCTGATGTCTGCTGATGGAGGTTGGGCTAACCAATTTCCTCAATGCATACTCCCTGATCCTCGGCCTATTGATACGGTTCCTTCCTCAGTTCCTCGAAAAATTGTATGACATAATCGACCGTGACTATCAATAATAACCGCGTCAATTAGTCGATTTTAGTCAATGGCGAGGAGCCCCAGTTAAACCCTCTTACCAATGTGGTGCAGTCTTTGAGAACAATGCCTTTCGAGGCTTGTCTCAGGCCGTGCTCGTTGCGATTTCAAGGCTGCGTTGAGGCGCCCCATGAACCCTGAGCTAAGGCTTGGTTCACGAGCCTCAAACGGCGTTATCACTTCGAGGCTGAAACGGGCCTGCATCAGGGTTGGCACTCAGCCTCAATCCAAGATTTCCCAGCCCTCTTTGAGGACTGAGACAACCCTGTCCCGATCGTCAATTCCTACCTGGGTACTGGCGGATTAATGTGACCCATGAATATAACACTATTCCCCTCGCAATGTTATTGGTTCAATCCATAAGAAGTCCCGTGCCCATTTTTTTCCTACTAGCCTCGGCGTATTACTCTTAACATTCACCAAAATGTTTATTGATAAATTACACTCCATCCTAATAACTTGGTAGCTCCTTCTCTCATTTACAAAGAGGGTCCTTATAAAAATTACTCTATCTCTGATGGCTTTCACGATATCTACTGATAATATTTTACCTGCAAGTCCCTCCATTTCTGCACATCACCTCCGCTCCATCTCTGCACAGCGGTCCCTTTTCACATTTCTCTCCGCTGAAGTTGTCAAAGCACTGGCAGTCGAAAGACCTGAAGCACATCAATTTCCCAGTAATGTTTCCCAAACCCCAAGCAACTCTAACCGTCCACACAGGCTAAACTTTTCCATCCTGAGACAGATTGGTTGGTTTAGGTTTTTCTCATGTTGCAACAAAACTTGCACTTGGTTTGTGGCCCAAGAAAAAATTGCAATAATGCAAACACGTATTATCAACAATTGCAATTTGCGCATTCCCTGGGAACATGAAATTTCCAACACCTGTGTGTAACACTGTAGTTCATAATTGGATTTGTCTGATGAGTGTGTATAAAGAAGCGATGCAGAATAAAATACAAACATGAAATATTGAATTTTCAAACTATTGTGAATGAGGGAGACAGTGCTTGGATAATAAATGAGATTAGTCTCTTGGAGTGATAACGAATTTTGTTGTATCAATTTTACCGACGTATGATTATTTACGGTGATAATGAGCCGTGTGACGATTCGCCGAAGGCACCTAGCCCCCAGCGCACTAGGCAATTTATGGATTTATCGATGTATCGATAAGTAATGAGGAGGTGAAGAAAATTGGTCCACAGGTTTTTTTTTTTTTTTAAGAGAGGAAAATCTTCTAGATGGATGTTGGTCTGACCAATCAGAGCGCACACGGTTAAAAAACTATCCGCAAAATAAATGAGTCATCACTTTTCTGGACAGCTGTCACTTAAGCTGCTCTGATTGGCCCTGTCTCGTGCTGCCATTGGTTAACTTTTGAAGTATTTCAAATAGCGCGGGAGTATCTAGGGGCAAACAGCGCCGCCGAACGAGCATAGTGGTAATCACGCGGTCAGCAGTCAACTGATCGTGAATGTCGAGCCTCGTGTTGTCAATCATACGTAGATATTAATTAATGAACAAAAATGTCAAACATTGATGTGTAAGACAGTGACGCAATATTCGGTGGGGCTCTCCGATAACGAGATGTCCTAGCAAAATGATTTCCCGCTTACTACACCATGTTTACTTTTTATTTTGCTATTTCGTTTTCTGGGTGGGGGGAGGGCGGCCCCCCGAACCGGCCACGGGGGGCTCCGCCCCCCTGGACCGCCTCTCGCACCCCTCCACGCCCACCCCTTTCGTTTGATACCGGTTCTCAACTCGGGTATGACATATAATATAAAAAATATCCATTTCCAAGTTAGAAATTTCATCAAAATGAGAAAAGAAATAGCGTTCGTCATGCGGGCCTACATTATCCTCGCGAAAAATTACTAGCAGGAGGCGAAAATAGCTATTTTTGTCGTAAGGGCCTAATGTACCACATTACGGCCGAGTGAAGAGTTACTAGCAGGAGGCCCACATGACCAACGCTATTTATTGCTCATTTTACTGGAATGCGTATCTTTTTCATATTATATGTCATACCCGAATTGAGAACCGACATAAAACGAAGGGGGCGGCCGAGAAGGGGCGTGGCCAAGGGGGCAAGCCACGCCCCCCTCAGAAATTAAAATAGTAAAATGAAAAAAAAACATGGGACAGTAAGCGGGAATTCATTTTGCTAGGCCATCTCGTTATTGGAGAGAGGTGACGAATATTGGATGGAAACATTTTTTATACATTTTTGTTCATTAATTAATTTCTACGCACGATTGACAACACGAGGCTCGACATTGACGATCAGCTGACTGCTAACCGCATGATTACCACCCTGCTCGTTTGGCGGCGCTGTTTGCCCCTAGATACTCCCGCGCTATTTGAAATACTTCAAAAGTTAACCAATGGCAGCACGAGACAGGGCCAATCAGAGCAGGTTACGCGACAACTGTCCACAAAGGTTATGAGTAATTCATTTTACGGATACTTTTTTGACCGCATGCGCTCTGATTGGTCAAGGGGCGGTACTACGACATAAAAGCCCAGTTTACATCGTAAAAATACACTCTAAAATGGTGTATTTCAGCAAAGTGTGACAAAATCTCTATTTTGGTACTTCGGATATTGAATAGACTTGACTATTTTCCCATTTCAAGTACGTAGATTTTTTTAAATTTACGCTTCGATCCAATTTGTAAAAATCCTAAAAATTCAAAGTACATCAGAACTCCATGATGTATGTTAAATATCTAGATTAGGAATTATTCATTCGTGGAGAACTAGTCACACGTGTAAGCGAATATCCTATGACCTAGTTCTAGGTAAGTTGTAATCAGCTTTTGACAAAACCGCGAAATTCGTCTTGAATCTCTATGGCTTTCAAGTTCTGGGCACTGCGGTTTAGGAAAAACAAAGCATCCCTAACACGTTATCTCTTCACCATGCTTGGAAAATACCGAGTCCCAAAAGAGTATCATATTCAGTACTGTCCAACGTCACCGCTCGCATTATTAGTACCGCGCAATGTATTTTCAAATTTGGAGGGAGACATATTCCAAAGTATACGATCAATGATCCACAATATGATCTTCGACAGCTCAAAATCATTACCACATAATGCTAAAATTTAACCCCCCCCCCCTCTACTCGCATAATGACCGCAGCGCCGCCTCTTTTTTTTCGTATTTCTGTTATCGATTGGACCACACATAAAAAATCTGGAAAACTAATTTTGTGTACAAAACAATTGTTTCAAAATATATTTCCAACTTTCATTAATTTTTGCAGAACAAAATACTGTAATTCTACAGTCACATTGTCAACTGACACCTGACAGTATATTTTGAAGAAAAAACTTCAAGATCGAAGTTTACAAACGGCGGCGCGCCGCTCACCATGCGAGTAAACATCGCATTTGACTCACGATTCCAAGCAAAAGTGAAATGACACAGTTTAGAGTATTACGGTATTTTTTTCGGTTTTTTTTTTCTTCAGTTTGACGGAAAATCCAATATATCCAATCATACATCAAATTAATTCACATACTCGTTTGACAAAGCTTTCCATTCCAATTAAGCCTCAACACTTTGAAATTTTCCTTCGCGCTCTTAGAGATCCTCTACCATAAATTATCCTTGAGAACTACTAAAAGTATTTGTTCCCCTAACGATTGAAAACAAACTTCTCGAACTGCTTTAGATTTAAGGTACTTCCGAAGTAACGAGAAGAATGCGAAGAATTTGGCAAAAATCCAAAAAACAAAATTGGGATAATATGTGGTGGAGGACATTATAAAAGGAGCCGCGAAATTGCAAGTACCTCTACCGTGTTTCTGATCCAGTATTATTATCATTATTATTGAGAAATTTTTTTCATTAATTGAGATGTGGGATCTGTGAATTAGTGAGTGTGACGATTCTAGGTAATCGTATCAAAAGTGAAAAGTGGTATGATGTGTTTAAAAGGCGCTGCGACGCCAACAATTACAAAATAGAGTTTGGTAAAGACTAAATATTAGAGACGATAAGTTTTAGAAGTATATTTCATTTCTATGATGTTATTTAAGAGAATAGTCGTTAGAAGTGTGAACGGAAAAGTATATACGACATGTGGCAGTTTTATGACGGTCCTGTTTGGGTAAAGGAAATTTGAAGTTCTCTGGAAGAGTGCTTGGTGTGACTAATTGTTATGTCACCCTTGGATACAAAGGGAGTATTGAGAAGAAATGAGAGAGTATTGGGAGAGAACGAGAGCATGATCGAATGAAAAAATCCAGCAGGAAGTTAGTTCTAGGCGGGCGGACGAAGCGAAGCGATGTAGAGCAACTTAGCTCTTTTTCCTACGTATTTTTATATCTGTTCTTTTTTTTCTTAGTTCAAATATAATTTTGTTATTTACCGTTAAAATAATTATTCTGTGTTCATGAATATGATCCTACAGAGATACAAACAGTTAATTGATGACAAATTCCAAAGACTTTCGTACCTATTATTTGATCGTTTGTTTATCGTATGTAAAAAATTTAACGGAGATTTTTTATACGCGCTTATTCTTTTTAGGATCTGGTGGTGGCGATCAAGACAAGTAGATCTCATCTAGCCCCTACCTCACTTCAGACATCGTGACGGATATCCTTCTTTTGGAAAGCATTATCGCCGGAAGCCGCATTCGAATCTATGATCTTCGGGAGCGATTTGGCGTAAGCAGAGCACTTTACCCATTACACCGAACCGCCCTTTAAATGAGTTGAGAATATTATTTGGTGTAAATATTATGGTATCTTTTCAGCACAAGACTAAATATTACACGGTGATAATATTATTTGTTTCTTTTTTGTACAAAAAAAATTGTTTTTAACCTTTGAAGTGCATGGGGGGTGTTTGACACCCACCCACATTTCCGAGCTCTCGAAAACTTCCCTTAATTTGAGAAAAACAGGTAATGAATGAATATAATTAAAACAAATGGATGATTAAAATACTACTTGAATACGAAAATAGATATGTTAAATTATGTAGGATAAAAATTTTGTAACAAAATATTCAATAGCGAGCAAGTAATCAACCTTTAGAGTTACTTGGGTGTCAGGCTGTCAACGATGCACTTGAAAGGTTAACATTGATTTTTTAAATTTCTTCTAATTTATTTGTTATTATTACTTGGAATATTATGTGATATGTGTTGAGGCATAATTTTTTGTCATTGTGATTTTTTTTCACCGTGATGTTTTGTCCCGTAATATTTTTACTGTAATATTATGGTTTCGTAATATTTAGGCCTCCATCCGTTCATGCGAGTGCATGGGGAGTGACCTGAAATTATTTGAATGAGTCAAATTGAGAAGTTTTCTCTCAGTGAAGGAATAGTGGCCACTGAGCATTGTGATCATTGGCTTGACCTGTGTGAATGCTGTACCGTTCAGGAAAAAGTCGGTTTCCACTGGTACCACCGCGTACTAATTGGATCGAAGCGTAAATAAAAAATTCATTTCATATATTGACAAATTTACCGACGGCTATGGCCGAGCGGTTAGAGCGCTGGCCTTTGGCACACGAGGTCCACGGATCGAGTCCCCGCTTGGGGACTCTCCGATTGGTATAGGAGAGTGGAATTGTCCAGCGTTCGAGTTCATAGGGATTCATAGTCGAACGGGAGTTTCGTCAAAGAAACGGCTGTACAAATTGAGGTTTTCCGTGGTTTTCCTTCAATTGTAGATTGACCCAAGCGATGTAAAGTCTGGGAGGCATTGCATTTATTGGGTCGAACTAAGTGAATGCTGTACAGTTTGGAAAGAATTCGGTTTCCATCGGCACCGTGGGAGGGTCACCACATATGTATAATCGCATTGAAGCGTAAATAAATTTAAAAAAAAAATGACGAATTTGTTGTTCCATGAACAGAAAGACATGTTTACAAAAAAACGGAAAAGATGGAAAAGGCTGTTAAAACATTTTTAGTGAGAGATGAGTCCAGCTGATGTTTTGGTCGGACCAATTTCTGAGAGAAATACTGTTTGATTTTTGGTACGTTATGTTGGATTATTCAAATTTATATTTTACAAAATATTTGATTCATATTTATATTTATTAAGATATTTTATTTTATATTTTTTTCTTTTAAATTTTAGTACATTGTACCTGAAGAAGGAAGCCCAGAGCTTCTGACACGTATATCAGAAAAAATTTTATTAAATGGAATGGAGTTCAGACCGATGTATCACCCAAAGTTGACTATATTTTTTTGTAAATAAAAAAGGTCTAGCTGTTTGCAATCACATAATAGTCGAGTGCATTTAATTTCTGACCGAAGTATTTTGTTTTGACTTTCCAAAAGCTGTGGTGGGTAAAATTTATCAACTTTTCCTCCACTCGAATTATACAGCATATCAATAAACGGCTTTTTTATTATCATCAATTTCCCGATACTGTAATGATAATGAACTGATCCACCTACCATCGGTGGTCTCATCAAAACACAATGGCACACAATGCACTCAACAAAAGGGAAAAACCATTCACACGCAGCGATTCCTCCAATTTACACCAGAAAGCATTCAATGGACATTTCTGCTTGCATGTGTGGTGACACTCAGGTCATTGGAATATCCAAAATGTTTTATTCCACATTTTATCTTTAATGCAAAAATAATATTGATCAATGAACAGCAGATTGACCTTCGACCGGTCGCGTTCGCCATCAACTGAGAACCCGAAAGAGCCTGTAGTCACACTTTACAATAACAATTTCTGAATAAATAATAAGGCTTCCTTTTGATAAAACTGAAGTTCACAATTTATTCCACGGGAATCCAAGGAATTTTGACTATGTATAATCTTGTGGGGAACAATTATGTTCCGATTATCCGAACGGTCGATGGTCCGACCTCGGCTTGGAGGTTCTAAGCTTCTCTTGACCGTGTTTTGTCAGTATTGTTTATTTTGATTTTTCTCTCTCCACTCAGAATCTCCAGCTCGAATAACTCCGTAATTATACTCATGTTCGTGTTATTATTCTATTATTACATTCTTCTATTTTGTTTTTCTTTTCTCTTTACTTCTATCTTTTACACTGTCTACTCTGTACACTTTGGTTAATATTCTAACCAATAAAATTATATATCATATCATATCATATCAGAATCGAAAAGACATGTTCCCAGAGATCTCCATCAAAACTGTTGACATAGTGGTTTCCAGAAGGGACTTCAAACTACCATAATCCCCTTTATGAATAACCCAACTAAGAAAAAACGTTGCAAGTCCCCACGGAAGTACCTCAAAACATCTAAATTTCCGATTCTATTCTGCTCCAGCAGAAAACCCGTGGAAAAATCCCGAAAAAGACCCTCCCCCCCCCCCCCCCCCCCCCCGCCCTCCCAACCCCATATACTAAATATCTAGGACAGGCCAGGAATTATTCACTCATTCAGAATTATTCAGATGTTTACCCGAAGGTGGCATCGAGTATGCAATTTCCCGCGAAGGAGCAGTCCCTCACCGTGCAGGAATTTGGGTTGGCATCTGCCTGTGTCACTTCGTACGTGACATTGAAGCCATAAACATCCAGTAGATCATGAAGCACACGTACGTGATTCCCCTCGAGTCTCTCTAGGTGAAAGTCGATGACAACAAATGGTCGAAATGTCTTGAACCAACGATACTCAAGTACATTTAATTCTGTCACCTCCTTGATGAGTGTACCACCAAAATTTGTCACTTCTGACTCATAGTATGCGTACTCGGTGAATTTTAATCCTTTGTAGACGAAAAGTTGGGTTAGATAAATGACGATGGAACTGTTGCCAAATGCAACGTCCGAGGCGTCTATCACCCAGCGACACTTAATGGGCGCTGCAAATGGCCCGGGGAAGTTTGGTGTTTGAATTATGCCACGCGGGGGCAGTAAACGACCGCCGCAGTAGCCGACGTCCGTCGGACTGGCTAGGGCCGAGAAAGTCACTATCAAGATGAGGTGGTTCAGCCAGGGATTAGGCAGTCTGGCCGGCACCTGGAACATTAGTACGAAGGGGAGAATGAGTTTGGTGGTGGAAAATAGCATTATCTACGGGGATTCGGAGTTTTGCAAGGTGGAAAAAGTCATTGGACAACCGTGAGCGTGAGATGAATTCAGCCGCTAAATCGTCAATCGGCTAGTAGCTCTACTGCTCCCGCTTTTTTAACTTCCCGGAGGAAAAGTTACTGTAATGGCCCCGATTTTGGATTAAATCTATACAGTGGTTTCAAATTTATCCAGAAAAGTATGATGCCCCAAAAGCAGGGAAATTTTGAATGGATCAGCTTTTCTTAGCGCATGTTATGATCGAGTTAATAAAAGTCATAATTGGAAGATAAATGCGGTTTTCAGGCTTGTGTGAAATTTGGGCAAAATTCATCTACACATTTAATAGTTATTCACTTTTTGCAAGTGACGCGAAATTTGTCTTCACATTCAAACTTGCAAAGTCCCATATGCGCCATCTGGAGTGAAAATGACTCTCAACTTCTACCCAAGAACTTCTCTTTGGCTTGGGCCCAGTGTTTTCCGATACACCAAAGAGTATCGATACTCTGCAGTGAATCGAATCGAAGAGTTCAGTATCGATCCGCCAAAGTATCGATGCTGTATTGGTAAACAGTACTTGGGCCGGTATACCTGTGCGCGCTTTGTACAATTTCATTTTGAAAAAGGTTTGCGATAAAACATGCTACTTGAAAATGTCAGTGTCAATACATCCATTTACATCATCAGAAGAGATTATAAATTTTGGAGCTGCGGATACAGCCCTGTAAGTAATGTATCTATCGGGAAGTTTTAACTAAAAATCAAGTAATCTACGGACACACTTCAGGGAAGATGGTGTTCGCCACAAGGCAGAAAATAATAGCGCTGTTCGAAAATTGGGCAGAAAAAAAACGCAATTGGCGCTTGCCTAATTATTTGCAAATTCATAACTTCTACTGAGTGGCTAAGTCCAGTTAACTATGCTTCTGAAAATGAGAAAACTCCCGGGAATATTCCGGACCAGCCACTAACAGCATCCGTCAAGTTTTCTCAGCTTTCAGGAACAAGAAGAACTTAATTACCAATTGTTTAATAATTATTCGGAAATTAAATTTTCCCGGAAGTTTTTAGCTGTTCATATAGAGGTGAAAAAAAAGGGACAGCCGGGAAGGATGCCGCGATCAAAACGGGGTCAGATAGACTTGGTCCACTCAAGATCAGATGGATGATGAAAAAAAATTCTGTTACATGTCTTGATCGCATTGCCTCAACATTTGATCAATCATCAAATCTGACTTGACCAATTAGACCGGAACATCCTCCTGGATAAATGAGGTGATGGACTTGCTGGAGACACTCAAAAAGTTTCTATGAAATCTTTCAATTTTGAATTATAGTTTCGATGATATAATCCCCCAGTGAGATAAAGTATCATAGAGCGAGTACTGACGGGTGCAAACATCGGTGAAATTTTTTCCCATATTTTTCCGGGGAGGAAGTACCTTAAGCACTCTGCTGGTACATTACTGAGGTGTAAGTTCGACGGTGGAAAATGACATTATCTATGGGGGTTCAGGAGTTTTGGAAGCTGGAAAAAGCTCGCATGACAGGGCAGTCGATCGTGAGATGAATGGGGGGATTGGGATAAGTAAACGGAAGGGTTTTGAGGATGATTAAGCGAATGGAGGATTTATGGGCGAATACATATTCATATTTTTTGGTGAAATTTTCATGCTTCATAAACAATATTTGCTCGATAATATTCCCTGGTCTTATCGGGCATAGCAAGTCGGAGAAAAGAGTGAACTTGGGGGCGTTTATAGTGTACCTGGTATGTTGATTTTATGAAACTGTGAGATTGATACACCCAACCACCCATTCACTCACACCCACCCTCCCAGCGTCCGACCTAAACACACCCACCCACTCAACCGCCTCCCTCCCCACCCACTCACTCAAGCCCCTCCCCCGCTTACCCACCCAACCGCACTCCCCCCCCCCACCCAACCACACCACCCCCCTCCCGCCCACCCAACCACACCCACCCACCCACCCACCCACACATATATATGTATATATATATATACACACGCGTGTATAGATATTTTGTTAAAAATGGTCTAGAAATGTTAGAAACACCTTGAAACGTGGAAATATAATGGAAAATTGATTTTTCATTTTCGGAAGCAAAACAATAACTTTCCTATATCGGTTAAGTTAAAAAAAAATTATGAATTAATTTTTATCACGATGAGATCTTTCGAAGCCTTGCGGGCATCAGAACAGTAGTTCGGGAGTTAACTTTGGCAAATGGAAACAGTATTATCTCTTGGGTTGGGAAGTTTTGAAAGCCATAAAAAGCTATCCCGATGCAGTAGGAAGATAAATGGGGGATTGAGACGAATTGAAGATGTAATGGGAATCCTAAGAACATCGTTTTTTTTTTTCAATATACCCATCGAAATTTCGTTTTTCCCTTTTATCCCTAGTATTTAGTATAAATAATAAAGTAATAAATGATTACCATAATTTTTAACTACTGAATTTTCGGGAGGTATTAAATGACGAATTTAAAACTTGGATTTTTGGTACAGAGCTGGGCGTTCACGAGCACTGAGAGTCCAAGGCATTGCCCAACAAATCTTGAGATGCTATCTGTATGTGTGTGTATTGTCTTAATCTTTCTTGGTTCGTATTTACCCATAGGATCCGCTGCGTGGCCTTGGGTTGTGGTCAATACTATGGACACGAGTAACCACCCAATATGACTGGAACTGACCCTGCCCATTCAAGCTATCATGTTTGCTAATCACAGGCTAAGGCACCCAGAACACCTCCGTAATGCCATAGTGAGCGCGATCGAGACCCCCCCCCCCCCCCCCCCTCTACCGCCCCTAATCTCCCCACCGCGCGCAGGTGGTTGGGTTTCCGCTCGGCTAGCAGCATTTTATATGCATCACCTGCTTCATGTATTTCATATGCACTTATAGACTTCTCAATTTAGCTGATAAACATTGAGTGAGTGCGTGTGTTCGGGTGGGTGGGTGTGGTTGGGTGGTCGAGTGGGTGGGTGGGCGGGTGGATGTGGTTGGGTGGGCGGGTGGATGTGGTTGGGTGGGCGGGTGGATGTGGTTGGATGGGCGGGTGGATGTGGTTAAGTGGGTGGGTGGGGGGTGGTCGTGGTTGGGTGAGTGGGTGGGTGTAGTCGGATGGGTGGGTGTGGGTGGGTGGCCGGGTGGGTGTTGTTGGGTGGGTGTGGTTGGGTGGGTGGGTGGGTGGGATTGCAAATCGAGAATCGGGGTCATCGAGTAAAAATTCCAGTGATTTGTAAAATTACAATCCAATGAAACAACGAAGCGTTCACATTTTGTTCATTCAATTTTTAAATTCAAGTTTTTCCAACATTCAATTGAATTCAGTGTCACTCTTCTTAGAGCAACTACAAGTTTGGTATTTCAATATTTATTCGAGCGTGCACTGGCGTCCAAAGGATTTTAAAAGCTGGTAACAGTATCCTATTGGATTCTTCACAAAATAAAAAAAAAGGGTCCTTTGAACTTTGCCTTGAAACCACTGTACTACCGCAGATAAACGATCATCAACAAAAGTTAATTTCAGAATCAATTTTACACAAAAGATTTTTTTACATCGAGGAGAAAATTGAATTACCCTGATAACGAGTAGTTACATGAGAAAATAGCACAAAACAATTTTTGTTGGAAGTACTCCACCCGAAAAAAAAGTAGTCTGGACATTTTCCCATAAGCCCACTAGTTTCCGAGATAACCAGCTGCCAACAGTAGCTTCCGGCATTAATTTTTCGCCGAAAGACTCATACGAACGGGTGAGTTATGGGAGTAACGAGTGGCTGGTGTAGAAAAATGTCAAAAGATATTTTTCATGAAATATTTATTCACGGTAAAATAAAAAAAATCCACCCAACTCTCTCTTACGGTATATCTTGGATGCAGTGACTGTTATAGTTTTGGGATGAAAATTTCTATGGCAGTTTTCATGAATTTTTATGGTAGAGGAGTAGAGCATGCTTGAATGGCTCTAAAAATTTGGGCATTTTTTTGGGAACGCTTGGAAGCGGATAAGAATAATCTTGCAGTTGACCGATTTCATCCGGTTCATACAGCGGGTCATCAGTCCGAGTCAGAAGTAAAAAATGCCTTTTGACGAAACTGTCAGAGATTTTTTTTCAGAAAGATATGCACCCAGCTAGCCACCTACCCACCCACCCACTCAGTCACTCACCCACCCACTCACCGACCCACTCAGCCACCTACTCATCGACCCTTCCACCCACCCACGCACCGACCCACCCACCCACTCACCCACCTACTCACCCACTCACCTACCTACTCACCGACCCACCCACAAGCCCATTCAATCACCCACTCACTCATCCACCCACCCACTCACTTACCTACCCAGCCACCTACTTACCGACCCACCCACTCACGAGCCCATTCAATCACCCACTCACCCACCTACTCATCCACCTACCCACCCACCCACCCACCCCCTCACCTATCCACCCACTCACCGACCCACCCATTCACACCCCCATTCGCTCACCCACTCATCCACCGACTCACCCATCCGCTCGCCCACCCACCCACCTTTCCACCTATCCGGTCACCCACACCCACCTATTCATTCACCCATCCAGTCATAGACCCACCCATCTACCCCCCCCCCCCCCTCCCTAAACATAATCACCCACAGCTCTCTTCGAAAATGTGGCAGAAATATGTGAAGCGTAAAAAAAAATGAAAACTTGATTATTCTGAGTCACTTCTTTTTCGCAGTGACTGCTATAACTCCCCTATCGCGAAGTTAATAGAGAAGACTCAATCGAATTTGACAAAAGTGCAAGTGTTGCGTGCTTGGCCATGTTTCGTCACTGTAAAGCATATAGAAGGCAAGTAAACAATAAACAACTGTACAACGCTTGTACATGTTGTTATATTGCCACTATTCATCCCTCTGAACACAACGATATATTTGATGGAGTTCCAATGTCCAGCGACTTGGAAAACTCACAGTAGTCTCCTCTGAAATCCTCATGCAGTGCACTCAGTGGTTGAATTCACTATGCTCTCAATTTTGGATGCATATGGGTCATTCCGCCAATTATGCTGGAAATTTTGGACTCCTTAAGGGGTGACCCCGGTGAAAATTCGAAGTCCTCGCCCGGCCTTCGGACCCGCCAATCGGGTTTTGATATATAAAGGCATATCCAAAAAAGTAAGAAAAAATCTGGACCAAACCCATTTTGCCCCATATACCCATAAGAAACGTTTTTTTTTTCGTGTTTTGGGCTTCAAAGTGCTCCTCGGTCCGCAATTTTCGTCCGATTGTAATTCTTTTTTTTCAAAAATGTTCGTCATACTCCAAAGAACAAAGTTAAGTATCCGTTTTGTTCTATTCGCTTTACCGCATGAGAAAATGATTTTTTAGTTTGCGCGTTTTTTTCTTTTTTTCGACTAATGTGCAATTCGTAATATTAATTTGGCTTGCTAGAACGAACAAAAAATTGAAAAATCCCCCCCCCCCCCCCTCCAGGCACCCACCCACCCATCCATGGAATTTCAGTAAATGTACTTTTTCGTTATACTGTCCGTAAAATCCCGTTTTACGGACGCGAAGCGTACGCCCAGTATGAAGAAAAATTCAGTTCGTTACACGGTCGTGAAAATTGTTTTACGGCCTTGTGACGAAAAAAGCTATTTCGAGGGTATACGTGTATGCCGCCACGAAAAGAAAAGTTCAATGAAAAGGGCGGGAAAAATTCGACAAATTGCAAGGCGCGAATTTCAAATCGTAATTTCTATTGAACTTTTTCTCCGTGAAATTGGCGTTTTGTAATATGCCCGAACCAGTTTTTTTTTTTCATAATGACACCTCGGAAAAGCGTCGGGAAATTCAGGTCTCACATAGCCACCGCTCAGAAGACTATACGCTGAATATCAAACTACGAGTTTGTCACTGGATGAAAAAAAAAATGGGTAAAAAAAATGTGAACCAATTTAACCCCTCACACCTGGTCATTCAACTGAGAAGATATGAAAGGGAAAAGATAGAAATTCAGGGGAAAAAATGGAACATTCATCTATAGGTATCGTACAGGAAGAAAATTCTTATTTCAATAGACAGAGATTCGATTCGAGGCAAGGAGGAAGTCGGTAAGAAGCGAAGTTCCAAGTTGGCTCTCGAGGCGGCAAAAAATGCTGGGAAACTTGAAGGTATTGATGAATTTCCCCGTTCAATTCATTGATATGAATCGACATTGTCCAATTCAAGACAAAAGTTGGCGGAGAATTCTATACTAACTCGACGTTAATTGTTCACAAACTTTTGTCCTGGATAGATACATTCAGCTTTATGAAATAATTGTGTTAATGGATTATAGCTATGATCTCCTGAGTCTCATTAGTCATGAAGAAAAATGTATGTATGTGTGTGTGTGTGTGTGAGAGGAGGGTGGGTAGGTGGGTGGGTGGGTGGGCGGGTAGGTTTGTTGGTTGGTGGGTGGGTGGGTGGGCGGGTAGGTGGGTGGGTGGGTAGGTAGGTGGGTGGATGGGTAGGTAGGTGGGTGGATGGGTGGGTAGGTAGGTAGGTGGGTGGGTAGGCAAGTGGATGGGTAGGTGGGTGGGTGGGTGGCTGGGCGGGTAGGTGGGTGGCTGGGTGTATAGGTGGGTGGGTATGTAAGTAGGTGGGTGGGTATGTAAGTAGGTGGGTGGGTGGCTGACTGGCTGGGCGGGTAGGTAGGTGGGTGGGTGTATAGGTGGGTGGTTGAGCAGATGTGTGGATGGATGGGTTAACACGGAATTTTTTGTCGGGGGAAAAATTTCCTGCGGAATTTCGTTGTGGGGGGGGGGGGCAAAGGGGGTATTTCCGGGGGGGGGGGGTCCAGAATTTTTTCCCAATCGAAATATTTCTAGAGATTTTTTTGTCGAGCGAAAAACCTCCTAGGAAAAATTATTGCAATTAATTTTTTTATACGTTCTTGGAATAATACACTGTTATTCTTTTCCTCTTTTAGTCATGCAATTTGCCTATTATATGCTCTCACTGAGCTGCACAGTATATGTATATGGTATAATACTGGAAAAGAATTGACAAAAGTCCGAAGATACCTCCAAGCCCTACTTCATAATAAGTAGAAAATATGAGATTGAAAAAGATTCGGAGTTGTAGGGATCGTCGATGTACGTCTATTCATCTTCGACTTTGGCCGCAACATAAGCGGTCAATTTGTCTTTTCAAACCTCCATTACGTTCCGGGCGCATGGTATTAGAAAAAATCCGTTTCCAAATATAAATATGAGTGAATTTTTCCATATATTTTTTAATGGAGATGTTTGTCGCTTTGCTCTGTTGGGTCGCGATTTTCGCGTTGAATAACGTGAAACAACGTTTAGCATTGTCGCCAAAAAAGATATTCTGATGACTATGGCTTCATAGCCCGAGCCCGAGATGAGGCGCATCCATTCCCCTCCTTATACTTTCCACCCACTTACCCACCCTATCCCCCATCTATCACCCCAACTCACCCATCCCTTCAACCAGCCACCCACCCACCCATCCCTTTAACCAGCCACCCACACACTCACCCATTCCATCCATGTATCCACCAACCCACTCACCCACCCATCCGCCCACCCAGTCACTGATATACCTACCCACCCACCCATCTATCTAGCCACCCACCCACCCGCTCACCCATCTACCTACCCACCCAACCATCTACCCACCCACCCTACCATCCATCTACCCACTCACCCACCCATCCATCCATCCACCTACCTACCCACTCATCGGCCCACCCAACCACCCATCCATCTTAGATCGCTAATAACCAAATCATCCGTTATTTTCCGCTGTAGCAGATGAATGTATTTCCCCACAGGGTTCAAAATCTAGAAAACCACAAGGGTATCGTTTTGGGTAGATAATATGACCGAATTTTGTTGGACCGTGTAATCGAAAAAAATACAGTTTAGAGCCTGTCGTTTTATGGAATGACGTCATTCCGCCAATTTAGCCATTACCCAGATGCTATATGGGATGCGTGCGCATCAATCAGGTTACAGTTCACATGGGCGTTGTGATTAATTGACCAGTGGTTTAACAGTGACAACTTGAAACGCTTTTTAATTAACAATTGCACTAGGACAATTCCACTTTCAACCGTTACATGGACAAAAAATCGTACAAATAATCCTTTCGTTTGGCCGAACTCGGATTTCGAACTTCGATTATCGGAATCGATTATCAAAATCGATTATCGAAATCGAGTATCGAAATCGAGTATCGAAATCGAGTATCGAAATCGAGTATCGAAATCGAGTATCGAAATCGAGTATCGAAATCGAGTATCGAAATCGAGTATCGAAATCGAGTATCGAAATCGAGTATCGAAATCGAGTATTGAAATCGATTATCGAAGTCGATTATCGAAATCGATTATTACAATCGATTATCGAAATCGAGTATCGAAATCGATTATCGCAATCGATTATCGAAAGCGAGGTCGAAATCAGATAAGGAACGGTATGTGGAATAGAAAAAGGGTGAAACAAGAAAATCACACACACACATGCAAACGTGAACATTTAATGGAAAATTTTCATTTTTGGGGCCAGAGAAATAACTTCTCCATCGGGAAATTAATAAAAAATTGAGAAAGATCGTAGGTGATTGCACTAGTAATTTTAGTTGAATAAATTGTCTGGTTTACATAGTGAAATTCATAGAGCCAATTTAATAAGGAAAAAAAAGATTGCATGAATATAGGGACCAGGCGCCGAGTCGCCTGAGTGTTATCATAAACATCAACAATGGCCCCGTAGAAAGAACTGAGACTTCTTTCATTAACCGTATCTCGGTTTTTGTGTCTACTTTTTGGCCGCGCGCGGTGATATCCATGTAGTGAAAACGCTCCAACTTCCGCCAATATTAAATAAGCACGAAGTAGATGGTTGTCGATATCGGTACATTCGATGCAAGATTTTGATATGTCAATATACGAGACTTCAATATGGAATATCTCACATCAACTCAACGGTAAATTTTTTTTTCAGTTTATAAACGTGATTTGACACGCTGAGAACTCAACACCATATAAATCTAAAATTTCTGTCCACTATTATTATTCTCACTAGTTCCTTGCCGGTGGCCGCTACGCGGCCACATGCATTTCGAAATGCGATTTCGCTTTCAATTTTTATCATGGCATCGATAATCGAGATTTTTCTTCGATAATCGAGATTTTTCTTCGATAATCGAGATTTTTCTTCGATAATCGAGATTTTTTTTTCGATAATCGACTTTTTTCTTCGATAATCGATTTATTGCGATTCCCATTCGATTTGTGGTCGAAGCTCTCAATTATATATAGGGATAGCTTTTCGACTTCGATTTCGATTGTGTGATCGATAATCGAGATTTTTCCTTCGACTTTCGAGTTTTCGAATTCGATAATCTCTTTATTTTCCTGGTCGAAGTTCTCAATTATTTATATAGACTAGTTCCATGCCGGTGGCCGCTACGCGGCCACATACATTTCCAAATGCGATTTCGATTTAAATTTTTATCATGGCATCGATAATCGAGATTTTGCTTCGATAATCGAGTTTTTTCTTCGATAATCGATTTATTGCGATTCTCATTCGATTTGTGGTCGAAGCTCTCAATTAAATTATAGGATCGATAATCGACACTTTTTCTTCGACTTTCGAGTTTTCGAATTCGATAATCGATTTATGTTGCTGGTCGAAGCTCTCAATTATTTATATAGATTCTATTTGTTTTTAATTCAACTGTTATACAACGGCGGGTTAATCATCTGTAAGAATTTTTTTTTTACAAGTTTTTACAAGTAATGGAGAATTTATAAGTGCACCTGACAAAACTTCAACTATGCTGCTGGGTAAAGTTAAATACCGCGGAAAATAAATACGGATAATAGTGTCCATCAGAAGTCGGGACATGGGATTCAATGAGAGCGGGAAACTTAAATATCCCGATCGTTTACTCGGGTAGCCCACCTTTTCCGTCGTCGGCGCATTTAAAGGGACAATTTCCGTGCCTCCAATTTTTTTAATAATCTTCCCGATATTTGTTTGCCCCGAAAATGAAATACCGATTTCTCATCATATCTCCACGTTTCAAAATGTTTCTAACATTTCTAGACCATTTTTAACAGAATGTTTGTACGTGTTTGTGTGTGTGTGGGTAGGGAGGCAGGCGGGTGTATATACGTCGGTGGGCGGGTGGCTGTGTGTGTCTGTGTGGGTGGGTGAGCAGGCGGGTGTGTGTGGGTGGGCGGGTGGGCATTTGTAGATGGGTGTGTGTAAGTGCAAAGATTTTAAAAACAATTGCAAAGATACTAAAAAAATGCTATTACGAAAAGAATATCAATTGTTTGCAAATATATATATGTTTACAATGAACCGTGGAAATCCGAAATAGTTGGCCGAACAAAACTATAACATACGATGTATTTGGTGCAAACACGCATTGTTTGATAACCCGATGTAATACTCCGCATGTACCTTAATTAAAATTTCCAAATACAAATTTTCCCATATCCCATATATCTTCCACACTTTTCCTCGCCCCAATTGACCCCTTGGCTACGGAATTAATTTCCCTCAAATGACCATACATAGTGATAAAAATTATCGCGTTAACAATTGTACTTATAACGCTTTTTTGGATTGAACAAATCATTAGTAAATGTTGATTTATGAATAATTATTGGGTGTCAGATATTTCAGACTTAATTCGAGGTTGGCACTGATGATTTTCATCAATTTTCAACAGTTTAGAACGATGTTTATTTATTATGAAGGAATTACGAGGTTGGCACCCACCCACTTAACCACTCCTCCACGCGACCCAAACACCGGTCTACCCACCCACCCACCTAAGCAACCACACGCCCACTCACCCACCCACCTAAGCAACCACCCGCCCACTCACCCACCCACCTCACGAACCACCCGCCTACCTACCCAACCAATCACCCGCCTACCCACCCAACCAACCACCCGCCTACCCGCCCACTCATCCAACCGCTCACCCGCCCAACCACTGACCCGCCTGCCTCTCCACCCAGCCACTCATCCGCGCACACACACACGCACACACAGTTCATGGCTTTCATATGTTATACTGGATAGAGTATCTCCCTACTTCGTCCAAGGTCCTAGGTTCACGTCCGGCCTCCAGAGTACTGGAGTATGAATTACGATCGTCAGCAGAACATTCCGTGCATACGATGAGATCGCGAGGCCGGGCGGGGACCTAACCCGTCTCAGGCGACCGCCAGCGTGGCATAGGCGTTTCCGGAGGTTTACCCTGTGTTTAGAAATACGATGGCCTGCCTGGTGAAAGTCGGTCCCAGCCGCATGGATGGGTGTCCAGTAGTCCCTTTCCAAGGAATGCTTAAGAGCAGCTACAATGGCAACTACAAACTAGTCGGACGCAGTCAAAAGACATGGAACACACATAAATTGGGCATCCACGACTCCTTTCAGTGTCAGGTCATGGAACGTTGGACGAAGGGAAAATTTTACGGTTTGATATATTTCATTTTGGGGGTGAATGCCGAAGTTTCCTCATCGCAAATTCAAAAGAGAAAAATTGTAGGGAAGTCTCGCGGCCGAAGGGAAGTTAACCAATTTCAGACTTGACCAACAACATCAAAAAATATAACACAACTCTCGGTTGAAGTTTCATTTCTATAGTACAGTGTTTGTTTTTTTTGAACTAGAAAAAGGCTTGTGGGTAGTCTCATTTATTCAATACTGGAAGGTAACGAGCAATTTTTTTGAATACAATAACAAAAGTTTTAGGAAAATATGGGAGTTCCGACTGACTATGTATTTATGCCCAACAATGGTTATTTCCGGATAAATTCAAAATGTTCAACATACCAAAATGTTCGCAGTTGTGAATTATTACAGGATAGTTTCAATTACAGAACTAGCCCTCGAGTGATAGCGCCATGGCACGAGCGCAGTCAGTTTTCTTATTTTCGTGATAAACACTAGAGGATCCTGAATTATATGGCAATTCAGGAATACCTGAAATAACTTTTTGTTCTATGAATATTTTTGTAACACTCATAATTAAGACGATATTAACATAACACGGAGAAGTTCACTCACACCCGCCCACCCATACTCACAACCCCCCCCCCACCCACCTGTCCATACATCCGCCCACCGACACTCACAGCCGCCCACTTGCCCATACCACCGCCCAGCGACACTCGTCCCCTCCCCCGCCCACCCACCCACCCACACGCACACCACCACCCCCACCCACCTACCAAGACACTCTCACACCTACCAACCCACCCTCACACCACCACCCTCGCCCACCTACCAACCCACCCTCATACCCCCGCACACCTACCCACCCACACTCACACCACCACCCTCGCCCACCGACCAACCCACCCGCCCACTCTCACACCCCCGCCCACCTACCCACCTACCAACCCACCCTCACACCACCACCCTCGCCCACCGACCACCTCACCCGCCCACTCTCACATCCCCGCCCACCTACCCACACACACTCACACCACCAGCCCCACCCACCTACCAACCCACCCTCACACCCTCGCACACCTACCCACCCACACTCACACCACCACCCCCACCCACCTACCAACCCACCCTCACACCCTCGCCCACCTACCAACCCACCATCACACACCTACCCACCCACACTCACACCACCACCCCCACCCACCTACCAACCCACCCTCACACCCCCCCATACCTACCCACCCACACTCACACCACCACCCCCGCCCACCTACCAACCCACCCGCATCTACACTCACACCCGCCCACCTCACACACACTAATACATCGGGAAGTTCATGATGCGACCCGTCGAGTATCACACGTACATCCCGTTTACTATAGATTGTTTTGAAGGCGCTTTGTTTTGGATGGATGTTTCTTGCACGGTTTTGATTTATGACGGCAGTTTCAACGCGCGTTTTTTTCCTAGAATTTGTTTTGAAGCTTCTCTCCGGCGATTTTTTTTCGCCAGTTTCTTAGTCATGAACCTACAACAAACTGACATTTTTTCCTGAATTTTGCCTGAAATTTGAATAATTTCCCGTAAAATTGTGTATTCCATACGTTTTCAACTTCCCCATAGCGTAGGTGCGCTATGCCCCTGCAAATGAAACAAACGGGGTTTTCATTAGTTTTTTAATTATCGAGATGTCCAAAAAAGTCCTAGACCATATTTTAAAAAAATGTGTGTGTGTGTATGTGGTCGAGTTTAGCGGCCGCCAAAAGTGGCGCCAAAAGGCCATCCGTTACGAGCAATTCCCGTGGTTTATACCGTTCTATCACAAGAACAATTAAAGATAGCGCGAAAAGTGCTAAATGAATATTGTTGCTCTCTTCAAAACACACATTTTATGCCTTAAGACTTTCCCTCTTAAGTCCCATAGTTTAAGACTTACATCGCTTTTAACGTCACCGATACTATCCACACGCTATCACCCCTGCATCGCGTTCCTCAAAATTCCCATGTATCTCGATAACAAATACATGGAGAGAAAATTGGCCTAAAACTTTTTTATCAGGAATGAAATTATCTACGAAAAATGTCTCATAACATTTTTCCATAAGACACCTTGGTGTCGAGCTAATTGACTTTTCGCGCAAATCCCCAAAAAATTGGTCTTCCTCATTTAGCACTCGCGCCTTTCATTTATTTATTTTTTCATTGCTATAACAATCTAGGAAACTGGAATACACAAATCGGCTTTTCGTCTGTTCCCGCAATGCAGTGTCATCCCCCCGCCACTCATTCATTATTCCGGATGGCAATATTTTCAAGAACGCAACATCTGCGATAAACGCGCATTGGTAACATAATGCATTGGCTCGCCAGATCTCGATGTAACCTGATGCATTATCTATCGCAATGACAATACCCCTCAAAAAAGGCGCAACAGCGCTCGCTAGACACCTAATTAAAGCCTCCTTACTTACATGTCCATTCATCATTTCCTCCCCACCACGCGTTATCCAATTCCGCATCCGCAGATCAGGTTCCGTCAACGCGACGTTTTGTTTTCCTTCTAGAACCGCACGTCGGTCGCGCGGTCTTCCCATACATGATCAGACAATCCCCCTATCTATTATTCAGTTGCATCCGTCCGCTCTCCCAGTTCCGGTAACTATAG
Source organism: Asobara japonica (assembly GCA_026005395.1). Lineage (NCBI taxonomy): Eukaryota > Metazoa > Arthropoda > Insecta > Hymenoptera > Braconidae > Asobara > Asobara japonica. Next base: position 1,120,943 of record BQMI01000151.1, on the reverse strand, counting down.
ATCCCGGCAATTATTTTTTTATATCATTAATTTACATCTATGGCGCACAAAAAAAAAATACAACTGACATGTAAAGCAAATAAATTCGGGAATTAAATCGCGATGACTGTCACCCAGTGCGGCGCACAGAGTGAGTGAGGAAAAACGGCGGATTATGATGATGTGCGCACGAGATGGTACACAGCGACTGGGCTTTTGTGGTTGGGCGTTAGCTTTCTACACCGACAGTCTCTCGGTGCGCAACCCCAATCGCGCCGGGTATATACACTACGCACGCTGGGTGATGCTGGGAGGGTGGGGGATTACTAGGTGCATTACCAGGAATTCATTGGTATTAGATGAGGTGTTTGGCCAAAGGATTTTGGTTAGATTTTCTTTTAGCTGGGATGAAAAATTTTCGTTAAGGTCCGGTGGAATTTTTCGACTTTTAGTCAAGGTCGCATCTCATCTTCACAGAAGGGACATTGGCACACGTCAATTTTCTTATTTTCGTGATAAACACTGAAATATAATGAATTACGACGTGGCAATCCAGGAATACCTCAAATAAATTTTCCTTCGCATAGAACTCGGTTTCATATTTTTACATTCACTGCATATTTTTTTTTATTAATTTTTTAATGGAGCGCGGTCGAGAGAAAAGTGCGCTGCGCTCGTGGTGCGACGAGTTACGTTAGAGAATTTTGCCATGCGACGTTGTCACGTGTTGTTTTTTCGTTTGGAATTAAAAAATTCAAAAATGAAACATAATTCTTTCAATTGATCGTGCTTTCAATTGTTAGTTATATATATGATGAGTTTCAAGTCATTCAACTTTGAGTGTATTTGAATTTGGCGGGCCCTGAATTGGGTACTGCGAAGCGCTCTGGCAACGTCGCACTCAAGAATATACGGACTGCGCTGCGCTTAAGGATATTCCACCTATATTGGCGAAGATATAAGAATTGCTTGAAATTTTGACATAATGTTTTTGAAGCGGTAACAAATGCCTGTATGAAATTTGAGATTGATTCACAACACCGTTTTGTAGTTATTAATTATCAAAGTTCTCAATTAACACGGCCGCTTATGGGAAAATAAAAATTTCTGTAAATACAGTTCAAAATATAAAAATTTGTTGAAATTTTGAAAATTTACTATTGAAGCAGATATAAAACGATGGTTAAAATTTCATGACGATTGACTAAATTTTTTTTTCATTAATTTGTTTAAACAATATAATGTTGATTCGCAAAATCAAATACAATATAATAATTTTCTATGGCTATCACTTCAACTAATTAACGCATTGAAATATTAATTGAAAATTATTGGCGATAAATATAACGAATTATAGAAAGGGTCATAAACTTTTGTTTTGACTATACGTGTTGAATATCCTTAACGCGTGACTAGATACGTATGCTGAATGAATTCCCATAATTCTGAAATAGAACATTCATCAAACTGCAAATTTCTCGCTTATGACGTCACAAGAGTCGCACTGGCGTTTCTATACTTTCCACTGGATGCTCCCGCTTGAGTCATGTTAACGACTGCCTGTGATTGGCTGTCGCAGGCAGAAGCACTTTCGTGACGCCACAGCTGTGGTTTGAGGAACAGTACTTTTGAGCTTGCGATAATTAAAAAATGAACGACGACGGAAATTGTTGCCCAGTATTTCTTCTCACTGTGAACATTCGAAAAAATTTTAAAGAACATGCTAGTTCTCTAGTATTATCTATAAACTCTGTATATTCCCGGAATGAGACATCAAATAATACTGGGTATAGTTATTGTATGAACATTGGATTCATAGGAATTTAAAAAGATGGGCACGATACGCTCATTGGAGATGTTGGATCTGACGATTGCTAGGCCGTTAACACGGAAAACCAAAACCGACCCGGTCTTATAATTTATAAATTGTCAATAAACTCGAGTCCGGAGGCGCGTGCTCCGCACGCGCATTTCCTTTTTCCGCCGCACTGACGGGTGTCGCGTCGATTTCGGTCTCACGGTTTTCGATAATTTTGATATATATCGATAGTTTCTTTCGTCTCACCTTCTTACTATAGGACTAGTTCAGCTGGTGGCCGCTACGCGGCCACCTATCCTTCCTTTTCTGATTTCGAGCTCGATTCCGATAATCGATTTATTTTCTTGATTGAAACTCTCATATATATATAAGAAAGAGATAGAGACAACAATGATCAACAGAACGGTTGCGCGCGCATTTCAGCGTGACAGACTTCGAGATAATCGATATATATCGCACATTGTCCTTTTTAGAATAGGATAGCATTGGTACAGTATTGGTGCCAAGCTATGGTGATTGGTCAGTGTGTCACGTGACATATTGGCATGTAGCGACACCTGTCGTTTTCCAGTATTCAAAATCTCATGATTCCCATTTTTTTTTCTCTGAAAGCAGTCTTTGAACATTTAATTGACCTGTCGGAAAATCTAGGAATGGCAAACAGAAATTACAAATCGAGAAATTTTGTGTGTGTTCCCAATACAGTCAATTGATGGATCTCTATAGTCAGTATGGTCATGACCCCACCGCTGACTATCTCCTTAAGCGCCGCCTCCCCACCACTGTGCAAATGGTCCCGCGTGACTTTGAATGCTACCTCACTGCGCTTACTAGCAACCGGGAGTGGGAGAAGTAGGGGAGGGTCACTTGTGGGACAGCGCGGTGGAGCGTCCGGTCCCGCGCAGTGCACTAGTGGGAGAGTCGACTGTAGTTTACAATTCGGACGCGATGCATTTCTCAGGAAGTGGACACCGGAAAGGGGCTGCGGCAACAGCGCACTGTTGGCAACTATGGCAGGCGCAGAGGCAGCGGCACAACCCGGTCAACATATAGTGCAGTGTCATATATAGAAAATAATCGTTAATAATTAACCAGTGGTAAAATGATTATCTCAAATTCTGAGCTGTTTGGAATCCGTGAAATATGTGAAATTAATTTTTTTTTTTCAAATTAAGAAATTTTCGGACATTCATCTTTTTTCTATTTGTTCTCAAAAGTTTGATCATTGCTATCATTTTTCAGGACTTACAAACACATTTAAAGTCAATTCTGATGCTCAAAATTTATGGAACCTTTTATCATCCGTGTACCGTGTTCATTTTTTACCTATCTTCTTCCTTATTTGCGATCGTTAAGCCCGAAAGCTTAGATGCATCCAAACTTGAGTAAGAAGTTTAACTTCAAAAAATTTGAAAGTAATGGACCTCCGTAGATGCCAGGATTTTGCACTTAACGATGCCTTGAGTAAATCAGGAGATCACATTATGTGGAAATTTGTCTTAAAATACGAGAATCGGCCGAAAAAGAAATTGCTTGCAAAAAATGTACTTTATTATCGTCGGAGAAATTGAGTTGTATGAGTATATCGCGTCATGTCGCAAAATATCCCAATATGACATAATCCATTATTTTGTTGACATATTTAACTTGATGATCTCGGGAAATTATGGTAATTGCCATATTAATAATATAATTCATATGGTATCTGAATGGTATAATGTTTCATGAGTAAGTGGGCGGGCGAGTATTGATAAGCGGGCGGGTGGGTGGCTTGGTGTTGGTAAGTGGATGGGTGAATGGGTGGGTGGGTACTGGTAAATGGGCGGGTGGGTGTCGGTAAGTGGGCGGGTGGGTGTTGGTAAGTGGATGGGTGTTGGTAAGTGGGCGGGTGGGTGGGTCGGTGTTGGTAAGTGGGCGGGTGGGTGGGTGGGTGTTGGTAAGTGGGCGGGTGAGCGGGTGGGTGTCGGTAAGTGGACGGGTAGGTGTTGGTAAGTGGGCGGGTGGGTGGGTCGGTGTTGGTAAGTGGACGGGTGGGTGGATGGGTGTTGGTAAGTGGGCGGGTGGGTGGGTCGGTGTTGGTAAGTGGACGGGTGGGTGGATGGGTGTTGGTAAGTGGGCGGGTGGGTGGGTCGGTGTTGGTAAGTGGACGGGTGGGTGGATGGGTGTTGGTAAGTGGGCGGGTGGGTGGGTGTTGGTAAGTAGGCGGGTGGGTGGATGGGTGTTAGTAAGTGGGCGGGTGAGTGGATCGGTGTTAGTAAGTGGGCGGATGGATGGGTGTTGGTGAGTGCGATCGAGTTAATTGCGATCGGGCTATCGAAATATCTTTGATATCGACTGACAATCAACTCAATGCCAAGTCGATTCTCTCGATTAATTTCGCACTAGTGCCTTGCGATTGCCGCTACACAGCCACAACTCTTTCCAACCATGATTTTGAGTTCAATTTTTTCTTCGATAATCGATTTATTTTTATTCCAATTCGACTCGTGGTCGAAACTCAGAATAGGATTCTGGGTAGGGCCAGTTTTTGGTTAGCGAGAGCCATATTTAACTTTGACGTTGAGGCTTCTGATTGGTCGAAAATTTAGCTCCGGCGAATCACAACGCTAAACTTTAACTCCTGACGAGTTCGGTGGCGCGTGATGCGCACGCGCATTTCTTCTACCGCCGCACTCACTGGTGTCGCGTCGGTTCCAGTCTTACGTTTTTCGATAATTTCGATATATATCGATAGTTTCCTTCGTCTCTCCTTTTTACTGTAGGACCAACCGCGGTTAACTTGACCGACAACTGGCTCTAGATCAACTGGAGGCAAAATCGATCGTGTCTCGATTATTTTTTGATAGTCGACTGTGTATTGATAATTCAATCGAAAGCTAATCGATCTATAGATCAAATCGCTTTGGTACTTGACAGATCCGTCAGGCTACTTGTGCGGAATCATTAAGCAACCCAAGTACCTCAATGTTTTTTTAATTTTCGAGCAAGTTCCCAATTGTCTACAAATGATGCTGAGGAAAAAAAATAGTCAACAAAATTCTATCCTGCAATTCATTCAATTCAAATTGACTGAATAATGTTAGACGGTACGTCAGAGTTTGAATTTGGCGCGCTTTTCGCGGCGGCCGTCAACCACTTCGTGATCATGAAACTTTCACTTGTACGCAGAATTTTGGCATTTGGTAACATCTTGACGTACAATATTTTGAATATTGAACCAACTTTTTTTGAATTTCATCACTAAAAATGAATGTCACAAAAATAAAAATAATACCACAAATTTCCAATTGCAATCATTCACATATTCCCGCAAATCTATTTCCCCGTCATAGATAACATTTTATCATCCGATAATTTTCCCAATTTCATTGATAAATTATTGCAAGTCAACGAACGTCTGCAACTCTTAATCACCAGACTTACGATGTCCGATAAGTGTCCCCTATTTCCGCAATCCAATAACACACCAGTTTTTATATCAACATAATTTTTATTCAAATACTTATTCCATAAATTTTATTCAAATTTTTATAATATAATAATTAATGATTTACGATTGGCCGAGTGTGAAATCACGACTTTTCCCAATTACAGGGGCCTGTTGTAGTTAACATAGAGCTGGAGAGCAGAAGGCAACGGCAGTCCCTGAATTTTGAGCTTCATATATTCCGATAGGGTCGCCACCTGAAGCAGATATTGAGAGATTTGTAGGCAAGTGGTAAACTAGAATAAATGACCTTCCTGACATTTTAAAATCCAGGGATAATTTAAAACATTTTGGTAAGCACTTTTTTGGTCAGCTTTTTTTCCCTTAGATAAAGATATTCAAAAGATATTCAAATATCTTTCTGACCCTTTTCTTCAAAGCACTTCTATACATTTTCTACTGTGGGAAAAAATGGCTGATATTCAATTCTGAAGTCTAATGCGCCTGCTTTTTTTATTATTGAAATCTAAACAATAATTTTTCGGATTTTACAGCTCAACGGATTTACTTCCACTATATATATATATATATATATATATATGGCTCACTCTCCCAAATACCGTCGACTGAAAATTTCACCATCGATTACCCACATTCAGAGAATATCATCCTCAATTTTCAAGTATTTAAGTCTAAGTATAGCTGAGTAATCGCAATTGGTTTTTCGCACCAATTTTTTCACAAATTAATTCTCACAACTATAATTTCAAGTTTGGCTGAAAATTCATAACCACTTCTTGTTCTCCAAATGCCTTGAACTCCCCGAAGCAAATTATAATGTTAGGATTGGATCACCTTGTATAATAACAAATCCCATTTGTTAATAACGAATGCCAAAAAAATTTATACCAAAAAATTGGGTTTTATGGAATTAAAACCAAAAAAAAAAACGGGGGACTGTATATACTACTCACCTGTAGATTATGAGCAAAAACCTGAGAACTTGCGTCGCCAGAACTTCCCAGAGGCTCTAACTGTGAATTTCCCCTCGACTGTACATCCCGTCCGAACAACGAGTCCCAGACCAAGTTTCGGATTCCCCCAATTTTACAATCGTCATCAGTTTCCCCATGCTCTTCATCATCATCATCATCATTATTATCATCATCGTCGTTATCATCATCATCATCATCATCATCATCATCATCATCATCATCATGAACATTATCATCACCATCATCATCATCATCACTGGAGCTCATCAAAGACTTCCAATTCGAGCTTTCAACCCCAGAATTACTTTCATTCCCCAAACTCGAGCCCACCCCCTCATTTCTGTTGGCCAATTTCCTCCATCTCTTCTTCTTCGCAGGACTTTGACAATCTGACTTCTCCTCAGACTTCTCCTTATTATCAATGTCCCTCTTCCCTCTCCCACTATCACTCGATTTTGAGCCTTCGCCAATCTCTAATTGACTCAAGCCACCATTTTTTTTCCATTGAGAAGAAACCGAATTCAGGTCCTTCAAATTTGTCGAATTATTTGATCCACTTTCTTTACATTGAGAAGCTGAGTTCGACTCAGTTGAATTATGCAATTCACCTTCAGCTGACTGAGCCCTTACATTTGACTTTGTCAAATTTGTCGACTTATCTGCATCATTTTTATTTGATGGAAAAATCGAATTTGACTTTGTTGAATTTGTAGAGTTGTCTGATTGTCTTTCATTAAATTGTGAAATCGAATTTTGCTTAATTAAATTGGTGGAGTTATCTGGGGCAAAATTAGTTGACCCCTCAGGTGATAATCTTTCGATATTTTGGTGATTTGGTGATGGGGCATCGGGTGGAATTGTTTGAGGAGTTTGTGGGGGATTCCCATTTGTGGGAGGTGATGAAATTTCGTCGACAATCATCGGTTCAGCTTGTGATTGACCGTTTGGTTTTGGGATTTTTTCTTCGCTGGAGGATGACGATGTTGAGATCATTGAGTCGATGGAAATTTTTCTGGGCACTGGGGGCTTTGCATCCTCCTCACTTGTACTCTCGAGCAATTCTGGAAGGCTCGCTTGCTTTGGTGGAATTATACGCACCATCTGCCCTGAACGTGGGTGAGAGTCCATGTAGATCAACTGGCCTGACCTGGACAATAATTATTCATTCAGTGATTCATACATTCAGCATTTTAATGCATACAAGCCCGAATGCGCGCTTCGAGCACTGAATTACAATTTGATGTTTGAAGTAACAATATATTTTCTGAAGTTGAAGATACTGTTAATCATTAACTCCGAAAAAATGAGAGCTCTCAATTTTCCAATTTGGTGCAAGCATCTTTTGTTTTTTCTGTTATTATCGCGTACATATAAAATTTGTCAACACTGGACAGAATATGTAAAACACTCGAAACTTAATAAATTAACAGAACGTCAAAAAATATTCTGTGTATATGATTTTCAATAACTACATAAGCTATGACAACTTGAACAATTGTCATACTTTTGAAAACTAAAACCGAATCGATATCCCAAATATCGATGTTTATCGATGCAAAGGCGATTACCAACCAACTTGACGATGTTATCTGATTAATCTGATCAAGCAATAAGTGAATGACGATTGAAAAATTAATCATGTCACGATTTTCGAGATATTTCGACTCTAACGATGTTCATTTATGTGTATGCGCTTTCTTGAATAGGAACATGGATGAAAAATCAAAATGATTTTGCTGACCAATCTGTTATAATTCCATAACTGGACATATTACAACCTCTAAAATTTTGGGTTTTTTTTCTTTTTAATTTTTTTTTCATTTTGGAGTTTTGAACGATTTTCGAATGTTCAAAATTGGTCTCATTTTCCAAATTTTTGGTAACATTAACAAAATTTGAAAACACGGATATTTGTCAATTAAGACGATTAAAATACTTATCAAGAATCAGAAACTGCAGAATCATTGGCATTTTTCAAAAAGGTAGAAATGTCAGAAATTCCCAACGCATTGACACATTGAGAAAAGATAGCAACTTAAAAATTGGAAACTATATTTCATAAGCCAATTTTCAAAAATGACAAAATTGTTCGACATCCTTAAAAATTGCAAAATATCGGAAATTTTAGGAATTTTAAAAATCACCAAAAATATGAGAAACTGTACTCAACAAAATCTTCACAAACTTGAAAGAAAAATTTGAGACTTCCCAATATATTCCTAAATTTCACCATTAAAAAATTGAAGAAAGATAAAATTCAGTAAATTCAACAAAAGTCAGAAATTTCAAGAAACTCCAAATTTCCAGAAAAAACGGCCAAGTTCCAACCCCAGTATTCTCCATACCTGTTGGTGGCAATGTCCGGATCCTCATCGTCACTCGAGGTACGACTGCCGGAGCTCTCGTAAACTGAGTACATGGGGGGCATGGGATTTGTTTGGCCCTGGGGACGGGGACGATGTCGTGGCGAGGAGGATATGGGGTCGCGAGTTTCCAGCTCAGGATGATGAAGAAAGATGACCTTACGGAGCTTACATCGTATTGAACATCGACAAAGGTCTTGGAGAGACAGAGGCTCTGATACAGCTGAAAATGAAACATTATGCTTCATTAATAACGAATCGTTTTCAATTCAATCAGTTCCTCCAGCTCCATACTGAGAAAAATAAATGCAATGGAAGTATAAGGTTTGACAGTGTCTGTGTCTGTATGTCTCCCTGTGTGTGTGTGCCTGTATCTACCTGTCTTCTTGTGGGTGTGTGTGTGTGTGTGGGGGGGGGGGGCGAGGGGGTGGGTGGATGGGTGAGTGAGTGGGTGGGTGGGAGGAGATGGGTGTCTGGGAGTGGATGGGTGGGTGGGTGGGAGTGGTTGGGTGGGTTGGAGTGACTGGGTGGGTGGGTGGTTGGTTGGGAGTGGATGTGTGGGTGGGTGGGTGGGTGGAAGTGGATAGGTGAGTGGGTGGGTGGGAGTCGATGAGTGGGTAAATAGTCAACAATTTATCACGGACAAATGATGTATAATTTTTTTGTGGCTTGCAGTATAGTGCACTTACGCAATTGCAGGATTGTTTGATCGTCATCTTTAGGTATGACTAGACCTGCAAAAGCTACTGGCAACATTGCTCTGTGCCTCCATTTGTCTGTATCAACTCGTTCAATTCTAAGCAAGTGGTCTTTGTATGGCATCACCAGGATACCACCCACTTTCACGAACTGCTTGAGAAAGGCCTCATGAGACTCTGGGCACGCTGACCCACAGTAAACTCTGTCATATTGTCTGTTGGGAATTACTCGCAGGAAATTTCCTAGTGGAGAAAAAATGAAATGCACGTTGTGAAATCCATGGTACTAGAATTTTACTTGTTTTTGAAATTTTAAATTTGAAATTCTTTTGAAAACGAGGATTTTAGAAACGAGTAGTTTTTGTGCCAATGAAAGTTAACAAACTTAATACAACATCTGATAAGTTTTGGAATCATTTCTTTGAGGTAACTATTTCGAGCTTTTTATTGAAAAAAATTAGAGACTTAAAACTATCAATTGAGAACATCTGTAAGGCATAGTTTAAAAACAAAATCAATATACATTGAAATGTTACAAACTCCAAAGATTACAAAAAAATTCGAATATTTTTTATTTCAAATTGAATCAAAAATTGTATTTAAATTCAAAAAAAAAAAATCAAAACCAAGACTTCCAAGACTTTCAAAAATTCGCAGAATATGCCAAGAGTCTCCGTTTTGTCAATTCCAGATTACAAAATGAAGCGCAAAATTTTTTGAAAACTTAGAGAAAAAAACAAGTGGAGGAAAGATCTTAAAAATTTGTGTAAAAAATATTTTCACAATTTCTCTTCTACATTCTGGAGTTTAAAAAAATGATATTTGAAGGGAACCGGTCAGTTTGACGTACCAGAATTTTCCAGAACATGTCTAAAGATTATGAATCATTGCCCCGCTTACCATGCATAAAAATAGGCTCACAAAAATCAAATTCATTTAGAGCTAACGACTTCAGTTTAAACTCGTCGAGTCTCTCATATGCATATGCCATGCAGTCTTTATTAAGTTCAATCCCATGATTGGTACCATGATGACCTGAAAATGAAAAATACATCAGAAAGAAATTTATGAAATAAATTTACAAATTTACGTTTTAGTCTAAGAAAAAAATATTGTAGCCAGACTTTCTACAATTTCGGTTTTTCTCCACTTCATACAATTTTAGCCTTCTGCTATTTTTTATAATTTAAAAATTTATATTTTCAAAATCAGTCTCAAAATTTATTTGTAAAAACATGTACAAGTTATAGATTAAAATTGAGAGGAAATTACATTAATGAAAATTGGAACTCAATTTTTTTTTAGTCATAAATGAATTCCTGACAATGTTTTGTCATAGAACAATTTTTGTATATTCCAAAATTGGAGTGACATTTAAAACGTTTTCATTAAAAAATTTAGTTCTCATAAATGTGTTTTTTTGTATATAAAAAAAAATTACGATACATTTTTATCGATCCATAAAGATGCAATTTTTTTTTTAATTACTGTTCACAAAAAAAAATCTCAACAATTCCTGAGCAATTTTCTCAAGATTAAAAAGAATGATAAAAGTGTTTTTTTTTACTCAATCTCCCTCAATCTTTGATTGTAAAAGCAGAGTTTTGTGTTATGGATAAATAAAAATTTTAATGTAACCCAAAATTGCCAACTCTTTTACCTAAAATGAGTCCAGCCATGGTACTCAAATACCCAGTTCCAGATCCAACATTAAGAAAACTCATTCCTTCCTCTAGGGACAGTCCTTCCATGACTTTGGAATAGACACATGGTGCAGACAAGTGGATATTCCCAATTTTCCATGATACATCCTTATAAGCCCCATCTCTATGACTTGCCAACACATAATCACCCCTATCCACAGCTCGAAAAACACGTTCAACTTTTTTCGTTTTTATGTACTGCAATAGTCGCAATATATTGACGAGATCATCATTGTTCTCACCAGAATTGAGGACATTGCCCATTCCGCAATTCAATGTAAAAATCTGAAACATATGTAAAAATTATTATTCCAGTAAATTACATCCTCTAATAAAGAAAACCAATTGCTACAATTTTTTTTTTTTTTTTTTTTTTTTTTAATTGTACCTGACATTTTTTCTGACAAAAATATGCTACCATTTTCGTCCACACTAACTTGTTCTCAAAACAGCTGACGTTTATAAAAAAAATCTTTATTGTTATAGCTGAATGATTTGACATTTTTAAAAGAAATTTTCAAAAATTTGTTTCAGAAAAATTATTGAACTATGCCTCACAAAATTTTCAACTTCACATACGTTAAGAAACACAGACATTTTGTTTAACATGGTCGATGTGCATTGGCAACACATTGGAACGTGAAAATCCCATTACAAATCGTTTTTTTTTTTTCAATTTTATGGAGTAAAACAATAATTTCCGTAGAGAAGTTAATAACGTCAATCACCTGTATTTATTTGCGCGCCTGAAAATATGCTCACTGAATAAACTATATGACTTCGTCATATGGATTGATAGGAATTCGACTAATGGATAACGTTCCATCCAACGTCGCACAAATATACGTAAAAAATCGTCTCTTTTTTTTTCATTAAAATTTTCTTCAAATCAATGCTCGATAATTATAATAATATCCTGCTATATGTGTATGTATATTTAACTCACCAGAGACAAATTTAGACTTTGTCGACAGAATCGCAGACTTTCGCCTTATGTACTTTGCTATTTTTTTTATAACGTTTAATGGAAAGCTGGACTACAACAATGTGGAGGGTAATGATGGTTTAGCATCGACGTTGACATTTGAATTGACTTGGTCGCATTATTTTTGATAAACACAGTTACAATGTGTGGGTATCAGACTGAGGGGAGGGGGTAATCCAGTTTTTGGGGGTACCCGAAGGTTATGCGAATGTGCGCATAACCAACAAAATTTCAAATGTTAATTTTTTTACAATTCTACTTCTCATTTTAACATAAGTTAACTATAAGAAAAACTTAATGACATATCTTCTTGGGGAAAATACACATTTTTTTTCCGAAATTTTTGGAACGGTTTCGGGAGGACATTGACCATTGCGCAGGCGCGATCTGGAATGTTTTTTTATGTTTGTCTGTCAGCTTTTTTGTTTTGCATTGAGGGAATATTTTTCATTCTTGAGGAAAGCGGTAATTGTTAGGAGGGCTTAGAACATTAGTCGGGGGATTTGGAATCTTTTTTCGGCTTTTTGTGTTCCGCTGACTGCGCATGCGCGGTTGATGTGTTTCTTTGTTTTGATTTTAGTCAAAGATTTTTCAGTAGCGGAATTGTCTTCATTTTTTACATTTATGCAGAAGAGGTTACATTGCATTTTGAGAGAAACTTTGAATTTTAGGATAAATTGCTGTTATTATATCGCATTAATTTCATATAACTATGGACTATCGTATAATCCCTGCCGACTGAGCGGCCACACAACGTCACGCACTAGCGGAGTATATGTATATGTATAGACCACGTGGTAAATATTCCATTTCCAAGAGTTAATTCGAATTGATAGTTAATCAGCATTGAACAACTTTATACACTCCCAAATATTCTCAATTTATTCATTGTCTTAATTCCTTAATAGTTTAATAGTTTTCATGCCGTTTTTGGATTTTTTTGCCGGAAAGTTTTTTGAATTTATTTTTTCGTCGTTGTATTTATTTCTGTTATTTTTTGTTGCTTTCATTGAAATGAATTTTTTTAGATTTTTAGGCAACTAGGAATGGGGCTACTCGCACTGTTGCATATTGGAAGAAATACACAATATTTACTCCATGGAATTTTCGTGGAGATTTTCAATTTTCCGGCGGGCTTTTGAGCGGCATTATTGGTGCGCATGCGCGGAGTATAATCAGCCGGTTCAGCAGACTTTGGGTGCTTGTACAAAAGAAAAAAGTGGGAAGGATAACGCGATATTTATGAGGCATTTGTAGATACAAGTAATCTTTTTTGGAGAGACGGGAAGGAACTGCTCTTTTAGGAAACGAGTAACCCTATGCCGCAATATAGCTATTGCACAATGTTGACTACTAATAAAAACTTTTTCCCTGGGAAAAAGTTTTGTATGATATTTCTATGTCTCGGAAATCTTGACTCATGTCGCGCAAAGTAATCTATAATTTATAGAACTATATCTATTACCACTATAAAATTTATCGAGTTGGACATTCGTGATTATCTACTTTGTTCCATAGAATTAAAAAACACCATAATCAATTAATCAATTTAGCTATTTATTTGAAAACGTAGATATGCAATTAAGTAAATTACACTGTGTACCGTAGTTTCCATGAATAAATTGAATAAAATTCCAATTGAAAATATAATGACTGGATAATTGTCTTCCGCTCTCCTTCTGCCAATTCCCCTTTAATTTTCTTCTTTAATTTCTACACTAATTGTCATGTTATCCATCTGCGGTTTTTCCTCCCTGGAATCATTGCAATTGCCAGCATCGCTGCAGTCCGAATACATGCTTAAACGTTCCACACATCTTCTCCATAGCAAGTAAATTGGATCATCACACTTCTGATTAGCATACATCAAATTATAGAACTCTTCAATTGTTTCATGCCCCAAATCATCACGCAAAAATTTTTCGGTGGAAATCAAGTCAGCACGTGTAATGGGTCCATCTTCGCTGCATTGAGAAAGGCCAATGTCTTCGACTGAATTTTTACGAAGTTCTTGGTGACGTTTGGACATGCACTTGCTGTAATTCACCGCATTTTCGTCAAAAGGATACAATCCGCAAGCTCGAAATCCATTTTTTATAGAACTTTCGGTAATTTGGTCGAATACTTTTTTGAATAGAGGAGCAAATGTATGTTTTGTAATGCATTTGTTCGTTGATGCTTTATATTCCACTACGAGTTGACTCCACTTGCTCCTCATTGGTTTGAAGATAGCGACATTACAAGGCTGAATGATATGCCTTGAATTCGGCAATAAGCAATATAAGATAATCTGGTGATCAGAACAAAATTTACTCAACTCCATAGACAAATGTGACTTGTGACCATCAATGAAATAGACAACTGGAAATTCCACTCTATTTTTAATGCACCAAGGGTAAAATTTTTTAGAAATGTAATCAAAAAATGTTTTAGTCACCATCCACCCAGATCCTGATTTTCCTACGTGCCAATGATCTGGCACGGATTCAGCGATATTTATCGGAATACGTTTATAAGGGTAAAAAAGCATAGGAGGAAGAGCAACACCAGCTGCTGAGAATGTACAAAGAACTGTGATTTGTTCTTTTGCTTTTTCACCTTGTCCGCCCATGAGCGTTCCAGACTGGGGATTCAGCTGAATCACTGTCTCATCCCCATTGAATATGCTCCCAGGTCTACTTAGAACACTAGTTGCTCCTATGTCCTCTAAGTAATCATTCAATTGGTGAAACCAGCCTCGTAGGTTTGCTTCTGTTACAGATTCTCGTCCTTTTGATATAACCTCAGTTTGTTTAATTGAAATTTCCGTGTGTCTTTTCAAAAAAAGTCGCAACCATTTTTCCCCCGGCCTATCGTCTATGAAGGGGTTCTCCCTTGGTACATCTTTTAAGAGCTTCTGTGCAGCGTTTTGAACCTCGCTGGGATCCATGGGGAATCCGAGTCTAGCCTTATCCAGTATCCATTTTTTTAAACGTTCCTCTTCCTCAGTCGTTAAGACAGTCGATGGTCCTTTCTTAGCAATCGTTGGGACCTGCCCTGTAGATTTTCCGTATAATGTCGATTTGGGAATGCCATACATCTCTGCAGCTTTTCCAATACTCAGCCCTTCCTGAAGTGCTCTCAACGCATCTTCCAAGTCGTCGTCGGAATACTTCCGTTTTTTAGATTGACTCTCTTTTCCAGGCATCTGTTGAAATAAATAAAGCGACGTTAATTAGTCTAGTTGACTCTGCGCATAAGCAGCCAATGAAAATCACTTAACTCAATTTGCAATCATTTTTAAATTTCTGAACATGTTAAATACGTCATACAAAAATATGAAAAATTGAGGAAAGCAAGATATGATCAACAATATAAAAAAAATCATTAATGGAATTAAATGAATTTACTAATTTGGTTCATGTCAACATTACCATGCGATTGCTGGCCAGAGGTTAGAATTCCGACCAGTAATTTCAAACCACATTACTTACTATGCACTTGATATTTTTTATTTATTTCTTTTTTTTTCCACAAAGCACTAAAGTTTACGAAGATATTGTTATGGTACGTACCTTACACAATAGTCGAAAAATATAATTTCAAAATGTCCCCGGCTCCATTCTACTTTGATCTAAACGTAATGGGCGCTTCGGTGGCCATTTGTCATCATTGCCGGCATCAATTTTTTTGCCGTTTGCATATTCCTTTAAAACAATATATTGACTACTGAAATATTCTAAATTGATGACTCTATTGAAATTCAAGTCGAAAATATTATTTTTAAAACTATTTCTTGAATGATAATTAATGTTCGTTGGATTTGTGCGAGTACTGGTACTGGGTGGATTTGTTATCGTGCGAGTATTGGCCAATACTTGATTTGTCGGGTTACCCTGTAGTCAAGTTCCGAGGGCGACAAACTCGAATCCGGCGTCGGTCAAAATTTTTTTCGAAAAACGATAGGCGTCGCGTGGTCTGGAACGGACTATGAGCCGGATTGTGATATACATTAACCATTTCAGCGTAGAGATTAACAGCATATCCTGAAAGGATACATCGCAAATATTAAAAAAAAACATTATGGACCATTTGAAATTGTAGAGAAATTTATGTTTTTCAGTCAAAAGTTGAAAAATTCAACACACCAGCAATTTGACCAACTGCTTTTAATGAGGATTGGGGAATTCAACAATAACGCATATGTCAAAAAATTCAATTCGGGGAAATCATTATAAGATTTATAACAATCTATATGTTATATGTAGGATTGTGAACAGTATATAGAGATAGAAAATTATAAGTTCATGAACATCGAATAATTGTACATCAATTAGTACCTAATTTAGTGAAGTACTGTTGCTTGTCAAGTATACGAGGGGATGCAAGGGGGCCCCCCCCCCCCCCCCCCCGCCCTTAAATATCCACCGGAATGTGTGAATTAACACAACAATTCAATTCCAATAAAATTCGCAGTTATTCGAAAATGGCGGAAATTTCAAAATCTGAAAAGCGGAAAAGATTAGTAATTTGGATCAAGTAATTGAAATAGAAATCTAAATTTCGAAAAAGCCCACGGCGAATTTTTTTCAACAATTTGAAGAACGTTTAAATCTTTTACAATTCAACGTAAACTTCAAAATTTGTAGAAACCTGCATACTTATTGAAATTCAAGATATTTGAAAACGAGCTACAGAGAATTTGCATATACTTTAATTTGAAATAGAAATAGAAAGAAATATATAATCGTTCGATAATCATCTGGATTTTAGCCACTGATCTATATATGACAGTTATGTATAGCTAACCCATTACCACAATATAGTAAATTCGGTGCAAATGCGCCCTTACCCCAAATCCCCGAGACAAATTCGCGCGCATGCGCCTAGACACTATTGTTCTTTACTCGGACTATGGCGACTGCAAACTTCAAAACGTGAGTTCCCAAAGATATTATTCGCAATAAATATAGCATATACATTACTCCTCATTGATAAAATACATTCAAATGCGTAGATTGAAGTTTAAAGCGTACGTGAAAATGAAAATTGTCCGTGCTAATAAACATTTAACAAATGAAATTGTCAACTGCAATTCGATTGTCATTCGGTTGAGACTATAATGTGCACATCTTTCCCCTCCAACAAAAACATGCATTTCATAACTTCGTTCCACGCATTATCGAATTTAGTTAATAAATAATAAGCAATAATTCGCTCGACAATTGATTGAATATTAAATCAATTTCCTAAATTCTAATAAGTCTATAATTACAAATATAACAAAATGATAGAAAATCTATAATGATAATAATTTTGATGCGGGTTACCAAATATTTAATTAAAAACGGAGAAAATTTTGCTAATCATACTATTGATCGCTTATTTTGCATAAATAGGTGCAATTTAATATTCCATAATAAAAAAAAAAAAAAAAAACAAAATTTCAAATAATGGAATCGATTATTGGCAACAATCAAAATTTAAAATTTAGTCATTGAGTTAACAATTACTCACATTGCTTCAAGAATTTTTAATTTTCGGCAAAGTTAAGAATACAGTTTTAGTTGTGTTTAGAGGTTAACATCGAACGGTTTTACCCGCCACAACATAGAATCACTTTTTACATATTAATTGCTGGGATTAGCGGCGGGAAAATATGCACAGAAAATGCGGAAATATGATTGTGGCCATTTTCATTGGACTTGACAATTATTGAAAATGTCAGTGGGTTTAACAGAAAAATCATTTTGAAGGGAAAACGCCAGCCTCCGTCGAACCCAACCCAATATCGACCAATGGGAGCTATTCATTAATGTGACGTCATATCTCTACTTGTTTGTTATTGGTTGGAGTACAGAAATTGATATTAGGGTCGGTCTCCATGTGAAAATATTCGGTTGTTCTCTTTTGTCGATCAAGACAAAGTCTGCGAGCTCCTGGAAGAAAAAGAGGAATAATTGAGGTAATTTTTTAGGTAAAAAGTGCAAAAAGTTTTGCAATGTACGCAATATACGTAATTACATTTTTGGGTATTTGACTATAGTGAAAGATGATTGAGGGAATTTTGGGGAATACAGGGCACACTATAGTGACACATGTATTATTGACCATTATATATTTTCATATTTTCCAATGTTCATTCAATTTTTTGCTCGACCTGATTAATAATAAAATTGATTTCTCGCCATTTGACAATATTTTAGTTGGCGAGAAATTGGTTTTGGGGAAAGTTGTTATGTGAAATTGAAAAGAGTGTTTTTTAGTTAGAATGTTCATTGATTATTTAGGTTTTAACACATGCAAAGTGTTTAACTTCCGCGGTTACTTTTTGAGAAGAGATATGTGGAAAAATTTTATTTTTATCTTGAGTACATAATTTGAATAACATATCGTTATATATATAATATGTAGATAAGAGGTAGGAAAATTAATTACAAAGTTAATGTTGAAAATTGTATTTTTTTTTATTATGGAATGTGCAATAGTTCTTAACGTTTCCTGGAATGATTTTGTCGAAAATTTGATATAATTGTTGTCTATCCAGAGTGGGAAATTTGGGATAGTAAAAACTAAGTGAAGAATTATTATAACAGAAAAATTGTTGGGAATATTTTTTGAACTTTTCAAAATTTTATTCCATTTTTTTTGCAACTTTTGAATCCCACTTTTGATGCCTTTTTTAGTATAAAAAAAAAGAACCGAAAAAAGTGCGAGGTAGTCAAAAAAGTTTTCGACGAAATTTGATTATCTTGAAAATCTCATTTCCAAAAAGGTATATTTAAATTTTGGAAATTTATTTCAAAATTTTATAATTGTTCTGTTTTTCAGCAACTGCTTTGAGGGTATTGGCAACTTGCTAAATCGTTCGAAATACCAATTTCAATTATTGCTTGCTCCTGTGACGAAAGAAATTTCGAACACAAATTTTGGTGGATAAAAACAAAAATTGATACTATGTTTGAAATCCAATTTATGCTTTGCTTTTAGAGGAAAATTGAAAAATTGAAGAATTTGGATGTATTGAATTGAAGGAAAATGTTTTAAAATTTTATTCGCTAAAACGCCAAATATTGAGTCTGAATGTTGTATATTTATTTTTAATGTTTTTTGTGACAAAAGGATATTTTCTGGGCAGAGCTCCTGTTACATCATGAGAATTAGGAGTCAATTATGTAAAAAAGAAAAAAAAACAGTTCTGCTACAATGAGTGGCAAAATCTGGAAACAACCCTTTTTTTTACTAAGAAAGGACATAATGCTTGCGAATTTTTTTCTGTCAAATTAATTTAATTTATAAATACAAAGGGTTGAAAGGCTTCTGAAGCTAGGTTGGTACAACAAAATTGTTCAATGAACCCTCAAATTTTGAATTGAAGTTACCAAAAATGTATTCTTACACTTTCATGTTCTGACAAAATTCTGGAATGCTTCAAAAAGTGTGTCCACAAATTTAAGGAAATTCTCCCAAATTTTAGAAAACTTTCCAAAAATATCTTAAATATTTCAAATGAGCCTCAAAACTTCTGAACAATGAAAAAAATAATTTAATAAATTCTGGAAATGTTTATCAAATTTCCCCAAAAAATTATACCCACTTTTGGCGAAAATTAATAAAAAAAGTGATGGGAAAAGACAATTTTATAAATAGATTAATCAAAGCAAATCAGTTAATATAAAATTCCTTTAATTAATTATTTATATTTCACTTGTTCAAATTAAATACGTATTCTATTATAATCAAGTTAAAGAATAAGTCGACTAAAACGTTAATTGCGTCTTGAGTATGAAGAGCATAAGATCATTACCGAAACTTCGCGACATCGACAAATTAACTAACGTTGTTATTCGTTCTCCAAAACTACCTCGAATCCTGGAGAATTATCTATGACAATAGTGCCAAATATGATTACCCCCGGATATTCTGCGCACCTTCTAAAAACTTTTTTTGACGAAATTGTTGTTTACTCTATTATCTATTTTTTATACATTAAATGAAAATGCTCCAATTTTGTTTTGCCTCCTTATAGCCAGAAACCGTCACAAGTTCGGTAAGAAGTCGCAATAGACTTTATCTTGCCCATGCAACAATTCTGAGCAAATGTGTGTGTGTATCTTTTTTACCTACATAGCAAAAAGAATGTCTTCTAGCATTTCTCGCGAACAATCGAATCATGGTTCTTAATTATTGTCAATTTCAATTGTTCACAAGGTACTGTTAAGAAAACAATCCTATTCAAGAAAGCGCATACACATAAATGAACATCGTTAGAGTCGAAATATCTCGAAAATCGTGACATGATTTATTTTTCAATCGTCATTCATTTATTGCTCGATCAGATCAGTCAGATAACATCGTCAAGTTGGTTGGTAATCGCCTTTGCATCGATAAACATCGATATTTGGGATATCGATTCGGCTTTAGTTTTCAAAAGTATGACAATTGTTCAAGTTGTCATAGCTTATGTAGTTATTGAAAATCATATACACAGAATATTTTTTGACGTTCTGTTAATTTATTAAGTTTCGAGTGTTTTACATATTCTGTCCAGTGTTGACAAATTTTATATGTACGCGATAATAACAGAAAAAACAAAAGATGCTTGCACCAAATTGGAAAATTGAAAGCTCTCATTTTTTCGGAGTCAATGATTAACAGTATCTTCAACTTCGGAAAATATATTGTTACTTCGAATATCGAATTGTAATTCAGCGCGCGAAGCGCGCATTCGGGCTAGTATGCGTTAAAGTGCAGAATGTATGAATTACTAAATGAATAACTGTTCGCGGAAGTGAGACGGGGAGGGCAATTTACCAAATATTCTTTATTCTTGTAAATTAAATTTTCTACCAAGTGTCTCACAATGTTCCTTAAAAGCCCTCGGTGAGTAGGGACAAATTGTCGCAGGCAATAATTATAAATCCAGAATTTTTTTAGTTGCGCTCCCAATGGGTCACCTTAATTTACCATCAATTTAGTATTGTCATCCTTAAAAACTGTGAAAAATCATTCGATTGTGGCCGATTTTGTATTAAACTTGTCTGTTTCTCACATATAATTCTTCATATTCACTTTTTCATGCGGGTAAACAGACAATTGACGCGGGCGATTCGACAGTTCATGCGAGCGCGCCTTAATCCCAGGGCACAACTCGAATGCTCAAATGGTGTCTCAAAGTTTATCATTAAACTTACTACCGATTACTCAAAATAACTCGTAACTTTTCCCTTGCAATACATTTGATTTGTCCGCTTAAAAAACCGAAATGAAAAAGTGCGGTCCATTGACTCTAAAAAAAAGGCGGCAACTAAAGACGCACAGTACAAAGGACGATACGTATGAGTGGTACTACTCATAAGATTGTTATTATAGTAATTTTTGTGTAATGTGCAATGCTAATTGCACCGGGTGTTACTTTTGTTCGTCTAGCACAGCCGACTCGATAGTTCACAATTGGATAAATTGTTCCTGGAAAAAATTTATGAAGTCATTTTAGTCGACTGGATTTTTGGAATTCGTTGGGTAACGGCGGGTTTTTCAAAAAACTTATTTCGCCGATTTTTTTTTCTCAGTGCGGAATGTTTGTTTAGGGCCAATTACCAGAAGTTTTTATTTTAGCCAACGGCAAAGTAATTCAGTGGTCTACACATTTATGGTACGTTTAAGTATTTTACTTTTTTATTTGAGTAAAAACGAGGGGTTCTTACATAATTTTCCTAAGTTTTTTTTGGGGCGATCAGACTCCGGCGTTGAAAGAATTTTATGTGGGACTTTTATGGGTAGTGATCAGAGAAATTGTTTTATGAAAAAATTGTATTTCTGTTTCAAAAATATTTCGTAATCGATATATATATATATATAGCATTGAACAATGACGTGATGAGGAACAAGATAATACATTTTTTATTGGACTTCGGCGATTGCCGACTTATCTCGGAAACCGTTAACTTTACGAAAAAATGTCAAGACACCCTTTTTCTGCAGAAATAAATTTCTAACAAAAAGTGTCACGTGACATTTTTTCCTAAAACCAACAGTTAATGAGATATTCGCATGTGAATACACCGAGCGTTTGAGTCTTATAGAGACGCGTTTATGTGCAATATTGATTTCTAAACTTGATTAATATTCTCAGTATTGTTTCTCATGTTTTCCGATAGTATGGAGGAGGAAATAGTGGTGGAATCGGATCACACGAGTAGCAACGAAGCGGCGCCAGCTGACGAGGGCACCCACGTGATGCCACTACTGTACATCCAGCAAAATAAACTTGGATCTGGTCAATCACCCGCACCAAATCAATCTCTACTGGCGACCAGTCAACCGCTCACAGCAATAATAAATCCAATTGGTAGTCCGGTAAGTTCTCCTCAATTTGTGAATGATTTTTATTGTAATAAATATAGTTATTTCCAAATTATTCATATCATTAGATTTGTAAAATTAAAAATATTGAAATTTGAATAAGCCTTGTCATTCTCGTTTTGAGACATTTTGGAATTAATAAAAGTTGGTTTTCTGGGAAACACATTGTTTTTCTGGTCATTGATTGAGTGAACTTTTCAGATCATCGCCAATCAGAACAAACTTTTTTTGCAAAGCCAGAGCCCCGGAAGTATACCTCAGACGAAGCAACATATTGTGATAAGACATCCAATTGGAAATGTTAATACGACCTCACAGGCTCAGGCACAGAAACATATTCTTCTCAGGAAACCCAATGCCACGAGTGCACAGATAGTTCCACTGAATTCTGGGACTACTGGGGCTCCATCAGCGTCAGGTGGAAAACACACGTTTGCTTACCTTGGAACTTTTATTAAGCCTAACAAGGCGAGGGAGTCTGTTGTCATTTCTGCAGGTAATTTTTTTAAAAAGAAGTACGTTATGATCGCACTTTTTAGCATTTTTTCACGGTAAAAAAATTTGTACATGGATTGTGTGCGTGATAAAAGTCCATTTACGATCTTAAATTGTGCTGTTTTTATTTTTATATTTTAAATCACCGATTTTTAAAAATTAAATTTACTAAACTTGTGGAGTCGTTGGCAATTCGAAATATCAAAATTTTTTGAAATTTTGATTTTTTTTTTTTTCAATCGTGAAAGTTTTGAAAAACTTTTTAAAATTTTGAAATGTATGAATTTTTTCTATGTTTAAAATATGAAAAATTTATAGAATATAAATTTATAAACTTCTTGAAAAGGTTCTAATTAGTGTCGCATTGTTTCTACATTTAAATTTCTCTACGATCAAATGCTGAAATTGACCAAAAAAAAAGTTTTCTCAATTTCCTTTTGCAATTTCATGATTGAAGTCTCTTTCATGTTTCAAATTTTTCACCTCTTCTATCGATTAGCAGCCTATGCGCCTTCCTCGTTATTCGTAACTGTTACGTGTGGAACAGAACATTCGTCCAAACTCGACTAAGATGGATCGTAAAAAAAATCACAAAATATTCAGATTTTTACCGAGTCGTTTAATAGTGGTAGTGCAAGTAACATCTGAATTTCCTTATTACATTTTTAACTTCACGATTATATAGGGAAATAAAATTTAATTTTATTAAATAGCCAATTATGCTTTATAACTTCCATTTTACAAAATCCCAAAAAAACACATGGGTAATTGAAATTTTCTCAATTTGTTCTGCAATGATATTTAGCAAGTATATTGACGAATGCAATAATTCTTCTCTGATGATGAAATCAAATTTTTTGACTAATTATAACAAGTATTGTTTTTTTATTGAACAAGTATTGTTGATAGTGATATAAAAGAAATACGGCAGTCATGGCACCGATAAAAATATCTCAAATAAAACGTATGCTCAGAAAAAAAACAAAAATTTTATAAGAAACAAAAAAGTGGAAAGAAAAATAAAAAAGGAACTGTGAGTGCTCAATGTCTCCTCTTGGTAGCACTTGTTTCCTTCAAAGAAAAGTGCGCAGTCTTCAAATACTCTGTACACTGATGAATTATCTTTTCAAAAATTCTAGGAACACTTCCGACGAGTCAGTTGCAAAAGCCTAAACTGGTGATAAGCTCGATGATTCCAAACATTGGCCAGGGCTCGGCTTGTGTATCACCAATTGCCCAAACTCAATCCCAGAAGCACATGGCAAATTTGATTCTACCAGTTACCATTTCCCAACCAACGCCAGCCCCAAAGCAAAGTACCCTAAATCTACATTTTAACAATGGCCAAATTAGCACTGATAGCCAAGGAACCGTCACAGGTGAGTCAATCCCAGTCAATCTCCATAATATACACTGATAGAAAAAATCTCTAAGACGAAACATTCATTCTCTTGAGACAAGAGATTTCCTTTGGAATGCTCAAATCTGTGGGGCATTTGTACCTCATGTCGTCCATTATAACTATTATGCTCTACGATAGTTAGATATTTGAGAATGAGTATGTTACAAATCAGTTTATTGAATGTCTCTTTCTAAAATTATATTTTTGTTATTAATTTAAATTTTCACTTTTTTCTGGACAAACTTAGCACATGTCAATCTATGATGTATTTATTGCTTAAAGTAAAGTTCTAGCAACATTTGGAACCCATTCGAATTTGGCTTTTGAAAAGAAAATCTCTTGTTTCAAGAGAATGGATTCTTCGTGTCAGAGATTTTTTTCTATCAGTGTAATTAATTGAAGGCTGATGAACTAGCCCAAGAGATCACCACTTTTGTTTTTATGTTTTAATTCGTGGAATGCTGAAGCTTTCTACCACAAATTGGCATTGACTTCTTACGTCATTGAATTCCACAATTTAGCAAGGTGAAAATGAAAAAGCGGCGATCTCCCGCCCATAGCCAGGGGTCAAGTAAATTTCATTTTTTCGCATAGTCCCACATGCATTGAACACAAAGTCTCTGCATATGTAAATTTATCCTGGAAAATTGGGTATTCAATTGATTAATTTGCGATTATTCATTGAGTGAGTAACAATGGTCTTATGCTAACATAGGCAGTGAAATCCTCACCGAGCCAGTGAAAGAGTTTGCGAGTTTCTACAAGCAATTAATACATTATTTCGATTCAAAGCTTAGAGGCCCTGAGTTTAAAACCAAACGTCGTTATTAACTGTTTTAATTAATTGTTTTGCCCCCGAAAATGAAAAATCGATTTTCCATCAGATCTGGACGTTTCATGGTATTTCTGACCTTTCTAGACTATTTAAAACAAAATGTCTGTCTCTCTGTGTGTGTGTGTGTGTGTGTGTGTGTGTGTGTGTGTGTGTGTTTTTTTTTTTTTTTTTTTTTTTGAAAGAAAAAGAGAAAGAAGGAAGTCAACCTCCTTCCTCACACTTCCTTCTTTCTCTTTCCTTCCTCTTTTTCTTACTTTTTCCTTTATTAAACAAACTTACAGAATTAACAAATAAAACATAACGTGCAAAGGACAATACCCCTTGTCACGTACAATACAGTTCGGTTGGTCCCCAGAACACGACGGAACATCTGCTGAGCAATACTTCGTTGTGTGTGTGTGTGTGTGTGCCGATGTACGTATGTAACCAAAAATTTCCCGGAACGATTTCTCGTGAACAAATTATCCGATCAAGGTCCTGTATGACGCAATCATTTTCCACAAAAATTCCAGGTTCCGAATCTCCAATTTCATTTTGTTTTCCTAAATTTCAGAATTAATTAAATTTTGTGGCTAAATTGTTACAGAGCAATTTAGTATATGAAAATTACAACGACCTTGAAAATGACGCTGATATTTCTGTGGAAGTTTAAATATAAAATTCGTTTCTTTTATGATTCTAGTTTTGCGAGAGTCCAAATCTACAAATTCAACTTCGTACCCACCCCCACTGCACCCAATCACGAAGATGTCTCTGTTGAACGTTAACAAAAATTCGGCCACCCCCACGGACAGCATAAAAATAACTGAGAATCCGGATTCTGCTGTTATTACACCGATTCCAAAACAGAAGGAGGAATCCAATGCTGAAAAGAGGAAGAAAACTTTCAGTAATATTTTGCGCGGGCCCACGGAAAAGCGGCCCAAAAAACAAATTTTCCCGAAGAGCCAGGATAGCATGGATAGTTATTCTGTGAGTAGTCCAGAAGTGGATCAAGATAATGGAAGAAAGTCTCGAAATGACGATGACATCACTCTGATAAAAGTCGTCCCTGGAGAGGAGAAGGTGATTATTTTTTTTTTTTATACCAAAAGCACATTATACCAACTCAAAATTTTGAGAATAAAGTCGCAAACTGGTCTGGCATTTTTGCTTAGAATTATTTTTCCACAAATACTAAGAGAAGAAAAATAATTCCTAATTTGTTTTAGAGAACTTATAAAGAATTGCAAGAACAAGTTGTACTTTTGATTTGTGGATCCCTTTTTTTGTTTTTAATTATTGCAGAAGGTAGTACATTGTTCAATTCATTCAATTAGATTGGGAATTCTTTATAAATGCAGATGCATTTTATGGGCTGATTCCTTTTTTTTTGGGGTTAATTGTCCTCTTTATGAATAAGTAGAATCCAAAAAGTTCCCCAGAAAAATCTCCAAGCATAAATTTCCTTGGACAAAAAATTTTCAAAAATGATGAGATTCGCGTGCGGTTAGTATACATTTTGATCATAAATTTCGCCGAGAAATCCCAAAGAATCCTTAAAAAAAAATTCGGGGAAAATTGTTGGGGAGGGATTTTTTTTCGTAAGAAATTTTGTCCGGGAAATTTTTTTCGCTTATCAAATGCTTTTCTCCTTGAAATGCAAATTTTCAAATTAAATTTGCGATATGATCTGCAAATGCATTTTGAGCCTTTTTGATTTTCCCAAATTTTTATGTTGAAAAAAATCAATAATTTTTTTTCATGGAAAAAGGTTTTTTTTGTCTCTGCGAAATTGAAAATCACGATATATACCACAATTTTTAATTGTATAGAATTGAAATTTACACAGTTATTATGTTCATGTCAATGTGGTAAATTGAGGTAATTTTGACTTTATCACCATTTTTACAAAACAACATAAAAAAAAAAAAAAAAAAAAAAAAAAAATTAAAATTAAAATTAAAGGGAGATAGGAATTTTGTTTTTTTCGTTTTATGAAAGTGATTTTGTAGAGGAGACTGTTTTTATGAAAAAGAGTTATATTTAATATTTCACACATTCAGTGGTTTTTGAGTTATTTGCTGAAAATTGTTGTACAATTGCAATTGTGTTCTATATCTGTGATAGGTGTTCTATATTTCAATGGAATAATTTTGATGGTTTAATAGGTGAGGAGGAAATCCTCGATAGAAGAGGACATTAAAATTGAGGTGATCAAGACGTCTACGAGCAGTGGAGAATCCGGGAGTGATAAACAGGAGAGGAAGCACGGAAATGGAAGCAACTTTGAAGATGTTAAGGAAGTAAATAAGGGAAGTCATCATAACGATCCGAATTTCGATGCTGCCAAGGCTCTGGACTGGAAAGATGGAGTTGGATCGCTTCCTGGAAGTACTTTGAAGGTAAAGTTCAATGATAAATTCAGCTGATTATATCAACCATTTTTTGAAATATTTGTTCTCATTCTCAAAGTGGAATTCATTCTAAGGAGGGCACGGTTTGAAATTTTTCGGAGCTTTGGAGTTCTTTATAATCTATTTTTTTAGAGTATTAAAAAATCTACATTTTTCAAATTCAAAACAAAAAGTTGGTTGTTGAAATTTCCAAATTTAACAAAACTTTGAGTATTTCACATGTTAAGAATTGTTGAGAATTGTTTGAAATCTTAAAAAATTTTGCGAAATTTTTAGAAAATTTTAGAAAAACTTAAGACATTTTAGAAATATTTAGAACAATTTTAGAACACTTTAGAAAATTTTAGAAGATTTAGAAAAATTTGGAAAATTTTTGAAATTTCTAGGAAAACTTAGCCTTTATTTAAATCCGTAAAATTCTCTAAATTTTTAGTATTTGTGAGGTTATGCAATTTTCACCATTTATACTATTTTGAATCTTCAAAATCTTCAAATTTATCAATTGGAAAATTCTGAAAATTATTTTTTTTTAAACATTTGAAAAATTTGAAAAATTTGCAAGTATATGAAAGTTTTGGATTCGCACTGACACATAGCAAAGTGACAAGTGAGTTTTTCTCATCGTCTACCGATTGATCAGAATTGAAAATAATTTGAATTTAAAATACTGAGACTATTCAATTAAAAAAAAAATAAAACTTTGCTTCGCACAGTTGAAACCTAATTCAGGATGTCTGAGAGACTTAATATCAGTCAGTCCAATTTCAATTTGAGATATTAGTAAAATTCAATTTCTACAGTTCTCTACCGATTAAGCTCAAATTTCTACAACCCGTCCAGTAAAGCTGCTCATTATTCACCTTTGTTCCCTGCAACTCTCAAATTAACACAGTCATCAACTTCAATAAGTCTTTCCTTGCTAAAATTAATCCTCAAAAAATTTTAATCAACTCAGTGATTTGTGTCTCAAACTAACTTGAAATTTCTTAATTTATTATTCAAACAATAATACAATTTCCAAAGACTTTTAAGGCAAATGCACAATTTCGCATTTTCATACTGATCCTTAATTTTTCAGTTTCGCATAAACGAATTTGGGATGATGGAAGTTGTGGACGATGACGAGAATAAGCAGGGTAAGCACAACATTGGCGATAAGGAGAATGTATGTTTATCCCGCAATTCGTCTAAATCGACACCTGTTGCAAGCTCTGATAAGAAAAATGAGGACAAGAAAGCTCGGCAATCAGTGACTGATACTTTATACTGCTGTGAAAGTTGTGGGTGTTATGGGATGGCTGCTGAGTTTGAGAGCCCCATATCGTGTAGTCCTGCCTGCACTGAGATGATTGCCATGAAGAAACATATTTCGCTCAAGGTATTTACCATGTCCTGTGGTTGGGCTCTTATGATTAATTTTTGGCTTGGTGCAGAACTACGTTATCATCTATACGAAATTCAAAAAAGAAAATCAGAATTTTCGAGTAAAGTGCAATTTGCATTATTAGATAGCAAAAATTTTTCTCAATGAGAAATCTTTTTTTTCTGATCATCTTCCACAAATTTTAAGATACCACAATTTTAATTTTTTTTTTATAAATATTTGTAGAAAGAGAAGGATGCGAGGGACCTTAAGGCCAAGAGAAAACGCAAGAAGATGCTCATGCAGGAGGTGAACACTAAGGAAACTGTGGAAAAAGCTCCGGAGGTGGAGAAGGAGGAGAAGGAGGTGGAGAAGAAAAAGAAGAAAATTAAGGAGGAGATTAAGGAGGAAAGGGTGAAGTCTGAGACTGATGAGGAGTCCAGGGATACATCGATTACGATTATGGATGAGGAGAGCCAGAGTGAGAAGGTTGAATCCAAGGTACTAAGTGGAAAAATGAAAATCCAAAAATTGTTTAACGCTGTTTTTTAAACAAAAAAATTTGACAAAAATTTGGGGAGTGTGTTTGAAAATTTGATGTGTATTTTTTTTTTTTTTTTTTCAGTATCCATGGCAAACTGGGAAACACGGATTTTCATGGTCCAAGTACTTGGAGCATTGTAAGGCAAAAGCAGCACCCCAGAAGCTCTTCAAAGACCCATTCCCATATGGGAAAAATTTATTCAAAGTTGGAATGAAACTCGAAGGCATTGACCCGGAACATCCCTCTCGTTACTGTGTCCTTACCGTGTTTGAAGTTGCTGGGTATCGAATACGCCTCCATTTCGATGGATATCCTGAGAATTTTGACTTCTGGGTAAACGCCGATTCTATGGATATTTTTCCGGTCGGTTGGACGGAGAAGAATGGTCATAAATTGAATCCCCCCAAGGGCTATGTTCCCAGTAATTTCAACTGGAATGCCTATCTGAAGACCTGCAAAGCTACAGCTGCACCTAAAACAGCGTTTTCCAGCAAAAGTGTGAGTATGAAATTATTCAATCTTCGGCGTTTGGCATTCTGCAAATTTCCTCTTTGAGGCCGCTCAATACCACGGAAATTGAAAAGAACTGTGATCAACGTATCATTCAATTTGTTCTATTCGTTTAAATTCATAAAAAAAAATTTTTGTTTTACATTGGCCATCAGAATTTTGGGAAGTTTTGACGTTTCAAAATTTCGAATTTTTCAAAATTGTAGAATTGTTAAAATGTACTCATTTTTGAAGATTTTGTACCGTTTAGGTTATGAAAATATTCCTCAAAATTTCAAATATTTTTGAGATTTCCGAAATTTTGGATACCTTGAAAATGTTCGAAAAATTTCAAAAAATCCAAAACTTGAATTTTTTCTTTCTTCTTTGTGAAATTTTGAGGTTATTGAAATCGTGAAAATTTTCTAGAAATCGTTAGTTTCAAAAAATTCCAAAACTACGAAATTTTCATTTTTCCAAACAATAGCAGTTATAAAATTTTTGTAATTTTTGAAACTTTGAAATTTTGAATGTATTGAAAATTTGCACAAGTTTGAATGTTCTGTGAACTTTTCAGATTTTTTCAAAATTTCGAAGGTCTTATGTGTGTTCTGGATAGTTTGATAGAAGCAATCTATTTTTTTTAGAACTTTCCAACTTTAAAACTTCACTTAGAAGCTTTGATCAAAAAGCAAAATCTACCGACAAAAAATTCCAACGGAGATTGACGAATCTCTTTCTCATTCCTCCAGGCGGTGTTCCCTCCGACGAGTTTCCGGGTGGGAATGAAGCTGGAGGCTGTGGACCGCAAGCACTCATCTCTCGTGTGTGTCGCAAGTATCGCAGGTCTCATGGACTCTCGAATTCTCGTACACTTCGACTCCTGGGACGAGGTTTACGATTACTGGGCGGACGCGAGTTCACCCTATATCCACCCAGTTGGGTGGTGCCACCACAATGGCCACAGTTTAACTCCACCGAACAGTTACAAGGATTCCAAGTCCTTCACGTGGGACGCTTATCTAAGGGAAACTCGATCTGCAGCGGCGCCAGCCAGAGCTTTCAAGCAGCGCCCTCCATGTGGCTTCAAAAGAGGAATGAAATTCGAAGCAGTTGACAAACGTGTTCCCCAGCTCATGAGGGCTGCCACTGTTGAAGATGTCAAGGATCATATGATCAAAATTCGATTCGATGGATGGCCGGAAAGCCACGCTTACTGGGTATGTTTCAGTAACAATTTTTTTACTGATTTTTCTCTGTATTTGATCATTTTACTAATTACTTTTTTTTTTTAATTTTTGAAATTAAATTTTTTTTTTCATTTTATAGACTGCATGTTGCCTACCTAAACTAGAATTCAAATGGCTTTTTTTGATTAAAAAATGTTTTTGAAATATATATAGATATATAGATATATTGATATATATATATATATCGATACATAGATATATCGATATATAGATATCGACATATAGATATATATAGGTATATTTACCTAAACAGCTGATCCTATAGTAAAAAGGAGAGACCAAAGAAACTATCGATATGTATCGCAATTATCGAAAACCGTAAGACCGAAACCGACGCGCCACCAGTCCGTGCGGCGGAAACAGGAAGTGCGCGTGCGAAGCCCGTGTGAAAAAAAAAGAAAAAAGTCACCGAAATTTTTTTTTAACCATAGCCTAAAGTGTTGCAAAATCGCTCGATTCAAATTGAATATAATTACAGGTGGATGACGATTCTCCAGATATCCACCCAGTGGGCTGGTGCAATAAAACTGGCCACCCTTTGGAGCCGCCCTTGACCCCTGAAATGTCAGCAGATAAAATTGAATGTGCCATTTCTGGCTGTCGGGGTATCGGTCACATCAAGGGCCCTAAATTTGCCACTCACAACTCAACATCTGGATGCCCCTACTCCAACCACAATCTTCATAAAATTAGAATAACAACGGATAGACTTAACGCGAAACATGAGATCTGCGATTACGATGACGACTCGTTGGGTAAAGATGGCGATTGGCGGACGAGGGAGAGAGGGGAAAGGGGAAGTAAATATCAGGAGGGATCTGTGAAGACTGAAATCAAGGTGGAGGATGAGGAGTTCGATAAATTCGACCTCCAGGAAAGGTGAATTGTTTTTTTTTAATGAGCCCTATATCATAGATCTTGCAATTTTAACATTGATGATGAATTATTATGTTAACCACTGGATTTAGAGGTGAATGTTATAGAACTTCTTTTGTTGGAAATTTAATTTCCACGAAAAAAGTCTTGTGTAATTTTTCTCTGGAGTGTCTAGTTCTCGAGATAATGGAGTTTGTTCACAACCACATTATCATTTTTTATTTATTGAAAAATTCAAAATCATTTTATTCATCTTTTTTCTGTGAAATTTTTTTCTTTTAACGTTCTTATTCTAAATTTTGGATTTCCCAATTCTTATATCAAATTTTGGTTTAATTCCAGCGCATCGGGTAAAATAAAACAGAATGGCAGTGATGGAAATACTGATGAGGAGGAGTTGCCACTGAGGAAGCGACGAAAAAGGTCAGTGCAACGTGTGACAAAATTAATTTTTTTTCATTTTCTGTCAAAGCAAATCCCCTCAATAGTTCATTACTCCATGAAGCACCTTGAATAATCTGTAGAAACATTTAAAATCTCCTCAAAATATGTTCGTTTCCCATATAAATTCTTGGCCATTCATACCTGTAAAATGCACGACCACATGGCAGCGAATACTGAAGCACTGCTATGTGCGCATACTTGGTATTCCTTTCAGACTTCACCAAAGCCAGTTGCAAGGTGAACTAGTAGGATGGAAGTGAGTTTGCGCCCGTCGGAAGTACAAATAAAACTTGTCGATTTGTAATTTCTGTTTCTCATTCCTAGATTTTCCGACACGTCAGTTAAATGTTCAAAGACTGGTTTCAGAGAAAAAAAATAGGAATCATGAAATTTTGAATACTGGAATACAACAGATGTCGCTACCTGCGACTATGTCACGTGACGCACTGACCAATCACACTGCGCATCGCGCATCCAGGCTCTCCTCTGCAAATGCGGGCAATCGCGCATGCGCCGGCAGTAGTCGGAGAACTTCGGATCTAGACCGAATATGAAAGTTTGAATAGTCATTAAAATTTCGCGCCACTCAAAATCAACCAATAACTAATAATTCACTACATGAAACTGAATCAAATTTTGATCGAAGCTAAGGTACGTCGAGAGACTCCAATTGCGACATGGATTAGCTTGATCACAACTTTCCTTCGTAAATAATGATTGATTAAAACTTTTGGCGATTTTCATGCTTCATGTTTAAAAAAAAAAACCGGAAACTAGTGCATGAATTCCTTTCAAAATCTAATCAGGTCTCAAGTGCGTGAAGACGCATCGATTAAAAAAAATTATCGAATCGGGTGAGTCGTTTGCAAGAAATCGTTGTGCAAAAATTGTGGGCACATACGTACGCGTAAGCACACATACACACATACATACAGACATTTTGTTAAAAATGCTCTAGAATCATTAAAGAGACTTTGAAACCTGGAGATATGATGAAATTTCCACTTTTGATTTTCTGGGCCAGTACAATAACTTCCCTATATCGGGAAGTTGAAAAGTTGTTCTCAATGTTTTTTACCCCTGAAAACTAAAATCGCAAAATTTTTACAGGTCTTATTAGATTCCACTTTTCAACACCAACACTACCCTAATTTTTTTCTATTTATTTTCTATTATATTGTCCCCCACGTTGAATGGTGGGGGGGGGGGGGGGGTCGGTAAAATTCAATTAATATCGTTTATGAAATTTTGATTTTTTCACAATGTGGATTAATTTACTCAAGATTGAAATTTGACGATTTCAGGTTGAATTTCAAGCGTCAAATTTCGGAGGAGCCTCTAGCACTTCCGGTAACAGGATTGAGTGAGCCAACGACAGTGTATGCAGCCAGCATCCCCGACAAACAGCTGAGAAATGAGCTGTATCAGTCGGTTTACGATCCTGGATACCATCCACTACCGGATGCACCTCACATTTGGGCGAAACACAGCAATGCACTCAATCGAGCAGTGGCTAAACAGAATACCAATCCAAGACGATGGTCCAATGAGGAAGTCATCAAGTTCATCCAGAGTGTTCCCAATTGCAAGGAGATTGCGAGTATCTTTAGAAAACATGTAAGTGGTTTTTAGATCAATTTATGATTCTTCAAGTGTAGCTCTTAAGGCGAATGAGCAAATTTGGACAATTTTTAAATTGTAAAAATGCCCCAAACATCAAAAGATTTTACAAGTTTGAAGAAAAATTCCAGCAGAATATTCAAATGTTGTATAGTCAAAAAAATTTACAATTACGAAAGATTCCCGAAATTATAAGGAGGTTTAAATGTACGAAAGATATTCCATAAAACGTCAAAAATTAAAAAAAAAAAAAACAAAAATAAAAATTCAAAAACTCAAACCTTCAAAGATTTTTAATGAGAATTTTTTTGGAAATTTCGCACAGTTTTCAAATGTTAAAAAATTGAAAAATTTGAAGAATTCAGCATATATCAGGAGAATCAAAAATTAAAATTTTGGAAAATGTCAAAAAAAAAAAAAATTGCAAAATTTTCAAAAAGAAAAAAAAAGAAAGGAAATTCAAAAATTTCACACATGTTTATAAAAAAAATCTAAGGTGAAATCAATAGGAAGTGGCTAGAAAGCCTTGATAAGAAGAAAAATCAATAACCCACTTGTGCTTTTTAATTTCAGAGTATTGACGGTGAGGCATTTTTGATGTTGACCCAAGAGGATTTGGTATCGTTGTTGGGTCTTCGTCTCGGCCCAGCCATAAAGTTATACAACAGTATTGTCCTGCTGCGTCGGCGTGCCACATGAAACGTGCTCAACATTTTAACACCCACCGACTGATCGTGTCACTGTAATTTTCACCATTATTCCTCCTTTCATTGGGCTCGGGAGACTCAGCCAATTAAGCTCATTAGCCAGTGGTAGGTTATTACCACATTTTTTTTTCTCTCTTCTGGATTTTTCTGCTCTTTTCTGAGAGCAAACCTCGAGGATATTTAAAGATTCATTGAAACATGTGGAGCATGGGGAGGATGAACCAAAATTGGTTTAATATTTATCACTCTTATCATTAAAGTACACTGTACTGTACAAAATGTATATAGTAGTTGTTATGGTTAATGTAGATAATGGTAAACGTAATAAAACACATTTTGTTATCATGTATTTATAAGCGCCTTCATTTTATTTACAAGTGTTCAATTTTGGAAATGAAAACAAATCGATAAGAATTTTCACAGCAAATTTTTTTTTTCTTTTTTGAAAAACCATGTATCTGCAAAAAAACCTTTATTTTAATGATTATTTTTTTAATGACTTTTTAAACTCAATTTTCACCTGTCTAAATGTAAAAATCTGAAAAAAAATTCCCTCCCGTCAGACCGGATGTTCCCTCAGCTGCTCTTCACGACACAGCTCCCTCAAGACTTCCGTTGCAAAGGTACTTGTCGCATCTCATGCCGCTTGTGATGACTGCATGACTTCTACTAACTTGTCGGCGCTGATGGTTTGCCCTCTATCGGTTTCCCATAGAAACACTGCGCGTCGTATCGCGGACATGTGAACAATACATGTTCGGCGTATCCACTAATTCCTGCACAGGACGGACCGGGCCTCGTGCTTGGATTTCAAACAAAATTTTAGCAAACGTTCTCGATTTCCCAAACCGTAATCTCTTCCGAACACTTCTCGCCTGACACCCCGATCGAAAGCGCTCTATCTCTTAGCTGCCGTCTCTATTTAGTCTTTTCAATTTCCTTAATACCTTTTTGGTGACACACATCCGATCACTTAATAAACATTCTCCCATACCACTAATTCACTCAATGCTTCAATTAAGAACGACGCGCGCACACAATACCACCACTACATGTATGCCTTGAGATCCACTTCTGTGTCATACTTGAGAACTCAATGAGTAAAATATCTTTCGCAGGTACTTGCAGTCTCGACAATGACTCTGAGATACAATCTGCAGAGCATTAGAGCTCAATAATTCGGAAATGAGTTGACAAGTGTGTGTGTAAACGCGGGTCTATAAAAGGTAAATCGTTTCGTAGGCAGTCTCATATTTGAACTCTTAGGAGCATTGTACCTGAATAAATCCAGCTCTCTCCCTAAAATGTTATCTACTATTAATTATTATCTCTTCGCCCACTTCATTACACAACCCCATCGTGCTAAGTCGAAGCCATTTTTTATGTCTGACGTGGCAATGAGACAATAATTCTTGGTGCCTCTCTTCCATAGACTTTTTAGCGGTTATTGACACAAAATCGATAGCGTTCAGCGTCGACCGACCTTGTCTGAAACCATATGCCATTCACGTCCCAATGTCTCTAGATATGAGACGAAGACGATCCTCTGAAGGAGCCTCCGACAGGCCGACTGCATAGGCTTGCTCTTAAGACAGGCCATGATCACCTTGTAGGCCGTGCTCCAGGAATTTATTTCAGCACAGCGTACTAAATTTATTCTTCTCCAATATACCCCGGTTAATCAGTGTGACCCCTGTTAGTGTCATAATGAAAACTTGCAGATTTGAGAATTCTAAACTGACTCATTTATGAAGCAGATAATTATGAATATTTGAGTAGACGCATGGTGAGCATGAGGATGAGACTTATGCGCGTTACGTGAGTGGGAGTGAGACGCCAATAGGGGTGCGGCCGCAATAAAAACGATAACTTTAATATTTTACCCAGTGGAACAGTATAAACAATTGCAATTGTTAATAACATTGCATATACTGCACGAATACCCTCCAAAATGTGATCCGCTCGATTCTGCACGGAAATGCTTTGATTGAGACCTTGATGACAGCGCTGGGCTCATTCATTCACTTATTACATACATAATTGTTGAGACGGCTATACCTCCTTAATTATGCAAATTATCGAAAAAAGTCATTCTACATAAAATACGTATTTTTATATGGGGAACAACTTTTCTCATATGAATTTTGCGCTAACTCTAATAGTTTATGCAGTAGAACATTATAAATAATTGAAATTTGTTAATAACAGTATATGTACTGGATCAATTCCACTGGCCGCTTTTTGCCCACTTGGTCCATTCCGCTGGATCCATCGCTCACCGGAAGTCGGACGGTCACCTTGATCTGCAGAAAATTTCCTTGCATCCTTACTGCCAACGGTAATCCGTCAGATTATTCCTAACACTTCCCCCTCCCTTCCGCCGCACAGCGCAGACTGTCGATCCTCCCCCACCCTTCCCTGCCGCATGCGCGCGCAATGTTTACACTGTAGCCAGGGCGACCGTCCCATGTGTTCAGTCGGTTGCTGTCGCGCGCCGGTGCGGTCGGTATTATCTTCCCCCCTCCCTTGCAATTTCAATTGCAAAAAATTTGAAAGACAAACTGCAGCCCGCAAATTTTGTATTCAACTCGTGTAAAATACGTGACAGTGTGTCCCTGTATTTTAATGCCATAAAAAACAAAAACCAACTAAACAGAAAATTAAGAAAAAAAAGTAATTTTCACTGGTTATTTCTGGTTATGTCATTGCCCTCAGTTTCGCGATGTAAATTAAAATTAATTTATCCTGAAAGTGCGATATTACGGGAGAAATCATATATTCATTTTACGAGGCGTAATTAATTAATTTTAATTTGTACTAATTTGTTAGATTGTGGTAACAATTTTCAAATGACATAAATTTGTCGATTGGATTGATAAATCGGTGGAACTATTTTTCGAGCAGATATAATTGATAACAGCGATTGAAATTTCCCGGAAAAAGGACATTTCTGTTCACGGCAGGGATGCAATGAAAGAAGCGGGAAAATTTGAATGAGTGAAAACGTGGAATAAACAAAAAATAGACAACGATCGACAGGTGAAATTATTTTCCATAAATGATAACATGTGAACTGTGAGTGAAGAGGTAAAAGTACAACAAGAGTCAATTGTTGGATAATTGTGGAAAGTGTTAATTTGACAATTGTTATGATTGTGTCGTTTGCCACGGCTACCAAGTGCGATGAGTGGCTGTTGAGCCTCGAAAATATTGACGAAGCCGGGGAGTATCACGATAAAGGCTGGTGCAAGTCCAGAGTAGGGCCTCAGGCCCTGGCGGTTGGCGGTGCTAACTCCACCGGTGGAATTACCGCCAACCCCATGATGCCTCGGGCATTACCAACCAGACGAGGATTACAGGCAATCGCACTCATTATTGCGACTGCCTATGCCACTATTCTTATTTACCAAGCGGTAGCACCGCGTCAGGTGAGCTGATAATTGTTTCTCTTTTAACTTGCCCATTTTTCCTCGTAGAAGTTGCTGTAATGCCTCCCAAATCGATTTGCCGATTTTTCGGGAAGTTATTGTAATGATTCCTAAATCGATTTTCTTCTCTTCGATTCGTAAGTGGTGTGTTAAGGATATTCCACCTATATTGGCGAACGTATAAGAATTGCTTGAAACTTTGACATAATGTTTTCGAAGCGGTAACAGATGCCTGTATGAAATTTGAGATTGATTCACAACACCGTTTTGTAGTTATTAATTATCAAAGTTCTCAATTAACACGGCCGCTTATGGGAAAAATAAAAATTTCTGTAAATACAGTTCAAAATATAAAAATTTGTTGAAATTTTGAAAATTTACTATTGAAGCAGATATAAAACGATGGTAAACATTTCATGACGATTGACTAAAATTTTTTTTCATTAATTTGTTTAAACAATATAATGTTGATTCGCAAAATCAAATACAATATAATAATTTTCTATGGCTATCACTTCAACTAATTAACGCATTGAAATATTCATTGAAAATTATTGGCGATAAATATAACGAATTATAGAAAGGGTCATAAACTTTTGTTTTGGACTATACGTGTTGAATATCCTTAAGCATACTAAAATGATTGCCCTCGAATTGTGAACACATGCATATGTATATGTATATATGTATGTGTGTGTGTTGTTTCGTGTTTGTGTGAAATCGGAAATTTTTTAATAACGATTTCTCACGAGTGGATCGAACGATCTGGGTCATCGAGGTCGTAATCGGAGCGTCTTGATGGAACTTAGATCGGATTAGCTTTTGGTTTAAATTGACCGAGCAATTTTTTTGTTATTAATAATTGAATTGTTCACAACGCTCTATTGCGAAAACGGTGAGAGATAAGGCAAAAAGTGTTAAGCAGAATTTGTTCTGTAAGTGGAAATGCACATTTGATTTCTTATGACTTTTTTCCGTAATTGTCATAATTAAGGAGGTATGACGGGTGTAACCCTCGAGCGGTCGCACCCCTATTGGCGTCTCACTCCCATTCCAGTAACGCGCATAAGTCTCGTCCTCGCGTTCACTATGTACCTGCTCAAATGCTCATAATTCTCCCCCGTTGTTCTGCCAGAATAACTCGGAATCAGAGAGAGATAGCGGCGACTTTGTGAATGTATGTAGTTATCCAGGGAAATGTGTTTTGTAAAGAAAGATTCCGACTTTTCAAGTTATTCTCGGGAGATTGCGGTAATGCGCAGATGCGCACGTAGACTACTTCACTGCGTCGTGACTCCTGGATCACGCTAAGCGCTGGTGAACATTGATTCGTTGTGATGATTCCGTCCCACTATTGGTATCTCAAATTATCAACTAATCAATCAATCAATTTATTCAGTATATTAATGAATGATGGATGTCGAAGAAGTGGTATACACGGGATACAGGTCTTATACCTCACGGAAGTCTGAAAGGAATTGTCCGTGCGACTTGTCATGGACAACTTAGATAAGTCCACTCCGGGATGGCGTTACAAATGGAAGATATATTGAAAGCATAATCCAATGTAGCGGAAAACTTGCGGATTTGAGAATTTTAAACTATCCCATTTATCAAGCAGATAATTATGAACATTTGAGTAGGCGCATAGTGAGCGTGAGGACGAGACTTATGCGCGTTACTGCAGTGGGAGTGAAACGCCAATAGGGCTGCGACCGCTCGAGGGTTCAACCCGTCATACCTCCTTAATTATGACAATTATGGAAAAAAGTCATAAGAAATTAAATGTGCATTTCCACTTACAGAGCAAGTTCTGCTTAACACTTTCTCCCGTATCTCTCACCGGTTTTGCAATAAAGCGTTGTGAACAATTCAATTGTTAATAACAAACAAACTACTCTGCCAATTTAAACCACAAATTAATCCGATCTAAGTTCCATGAAGATGCTCCGATTACGACCTCGATGCCGCAGATCGTTCGATTCCTTCGTGAGAAATCGTTAAACAAAATTACGATTCCACACACACACACACACACATTCTTTTTGAGAGTTACAGCCGAAGCAAAAAATTGACAGAATTTGTGCTTCCCTTTATTATTATTATTATTATTATTATTATTTCCAGTGGCCCGAGGACTCAGTAGTCGTTCTTAACCAAGGAATGTCCGAAGTACGCATTGACATGACTCGAATGCAGAAAATCAGTGTCGAAGAGACAGCAGTTACACCGCCTGTGGCAACTGCCACCATGGCGCCTTTTTCCACGGATCTCAATGACGTCTTTATCAGCGTCAAGACAACTCGTCACTACCATTACACGCGCCTCCCATCCATCATCGACACGTGGTTTCAATTCGCCAAAGATCAGGTGAGCAGATCGCATGAAAATTGATTAATCCTCCGCTGTTTTACTTGGAAATTGTTCACAATGCGCTTCCACTAGAGCAAATAAAAATTTGGGAAAATTTTGATTCCTACTGTGAGTAGGACAGAACAAATGGCATCGTTTTTGCAAAATATGACTCACTCAGAAGGTCATGAAGGTATCGTCATAGTTAAACGTCTTAACCTAATTTTTGTCGCACTTTGCTATAATACTCCATTTTAGAGCGTATTTTTACGATGCAAACTGGGCTTTTATGTCGTAGGACCGCCTCCTGACCTATCAGAGCGCGTACGGTCAAAAAAGTATCCGTAAAATGAATGACTCATAACTTTTGTGGACAGTTGTCGCGTAACCTGCTCTGATTGGCCC
Source organism: Asobara japonica (assembly GCA_026005395.1). Taxonomy (NCBI): domain Eukaryota; kingdom Metazoa; phylum Arthropoda; class Insecta; order Hymenoptera; family Braconidae; genus Asobara; species Asobara japonica. Next base: position 1,080,024 of record BQMI01000151.1, on the reverse strand, counting down.
TGTCTCGTGCTGCCATTGGTTAACTTTTGAAGTATTTCAAATAGCGCGGGAGTATCTAGGGACAAACAGCGCCGCCAAACGAGCGTGGTGGTAATCATGCGGTTAGCAGTCAGCTCATCGTCAATGTCGAGCCTCGTGTTGTCAATCGTGCGTAGAAATTAATTAATGAACAAAAATGTGTAAAAAATGTTTCCATCCAATATTCGTCATCTCTCTCCAATAACGAGATGTCATGGCAAAATGATTTCCCGCTTACTGCACCATGTTTGTTTTGTATTTTGCTATTTCGGTTTCTGAGCTACGAAATTTTTGGCACATCTGATGGACAATAATGCCGCTATATCAATTTTTGTAATGGTCGGCAGAGAAAAATCTCGTTTGTCCACTAGCATATTTGCAACGGGATAATAATTAAAATTCTGCGTTCTAATTATTCCCCAACGTCTCAAGTTTGCCCTGGGATTTTATCTCACGGGTGCGCACTAATTGTCCGCATTATTACCTTCTCACCGCTGTGAGCATACTCATGGGGGAGAAGAAATAGGAAGAATGGGAGTTCAGGGCACGTCATTACGAGCAAAATCTAACGTAATTTGGAACTTCTCAGTGCAATAATTAAGAAGGAAAAAATTACTTGAGGATCAAATTGGAGGTTCACACAAAAATCCGCAATTTATAATTTTCGCACAGGATTTTTGGCCTCCGCAAATTTCCTGGTCGAGTCCCCTTCAACAGAAAATGTTATTGAGCAATTTTTTTTTTAGAGAATTTCATTTTAACTATCATGTTTGTCGATACTATTTCAAACACCCTGTTAACCCTCAAGTGGTCGCACCTCTCCACCGAAGGTATCTAGCCACGCGTTAAGTGCATGCGCAGTCCGTACATTCTTGAGTGCGATGTTGCCAGAGCGCTTCGCAGTACCCAATTCAAGGCCCGCCAAATTCAAATACACGCATAGTTGAATGACTCGAAACTCATCATATATATTACTAATAATTGAAAGCATGATCAATTGAAAGAATTATGTTTTATTTTTGAATTTTTTAATTCCAAACGAAAAACAACAGGAGACGTGGCAACGTCGCATGGAAAATTTTTCTAACGTAACCTCCATTCAAAATTTAATAAAAAAATATACGGCGAATGACATTTCCAGATTTGATTTTTTTTTTCTATTTTCAAATTTTGAGAAATTTCGCGCGGCTTTTTAATTTTGAAATTTTTGTTTGTTTCGAGGATTTCTTAATTTTTGTTTTGTTCTTTTTCTCTCTTTAACTTTCAATCTCTAGAATATAAAAATAATGCTTCTCGTTTTTAATTATTTACAAACATCTTTGAGCTTTTTATCGGACGCTCCAAATTCACAATAATCGACTGCTAAAGTTACCGTCATTACACTTTCGATCTTCGACAATCTCGTTCAACATTTTTTTATTGCGAGAATAATATTATATACCTCTTCGTTGGATTGTTAATTCTTCCGCGATTTTCTGCGGCACTTGCGTGCGATCAATGGATTTTAATTTCAGGGAAAACATGAGAAAAGAGGCATTCCAATGTTATCGGTGGCTTTTCATTCACGAGCATTGTTTATATCTCATGCGACGGCACTTCCTTTCATGTCTCTTTTTTCAAGTGTTATGCACATTGTTTGATAACTTGCAAACAAATGATTGCATTGTATGCAGTGAATGGGATTGCAAGATTGTGATTTCACAGAGGAGTCTTTAACTTGCTGATTTTCCTCAATTGTGGACCTCGATATCAAAGCTTATCATCGTTTTGGAGTTTTTTTTTATCCTTCTCATCTTTCTACTCCGGAGACGAAATTCTCAGAATTTGCCATGTGTTTTTATTTTCTACCTCCGTGAAGCTTGATCAAAGCTTGGACGAGGCCTGACTAAGCTTCGCCTAAGCTGTGTTTTGAAGCCTCGGTCAATCTGTGCAGAACATGCGAATGTAACACCAATCCTAGCTTAGAGAATAAGCTTCGTCCTAGCTTGGTCACGTAGGTCAATACAAGCTTCGAACTTTATCTTCATTCAAGCTTAGGACTTTATCTTGGTACAAGCCTCGAAATTCATTTTCGACCAAGTTCCAAAGTTTCTCGTGGTCGAAGCATCGAAATTAATCTTGGTCCAAGCTACAAAATTTATCTTGGTTCAAACTTCGAAGATAGGAACATTGAGGTTGAACCAAGCTTAGTTGAACATTCGTTTCCAAGCTTGGGTTTAGGTGGTGCCGCAATCCTGGATTCATATATGAATCCAATATTAAGCAGAGTTTCGCTGAAACCGGTAAATCGAAACTAGGAAAAATATGCTTGAATCCAGCTTAGCTCAACCTTAGTTCAGAAGCTTGGGTTTAGATGGTATGAGCAATCCGGGATTCATGCTTGTTAAAGCTAAGATTCAGAGCTAACAAAGCTGAGCTCGGACCAAGCTTAGCACAACATGGTTTCTGAAGCTTGGGTTTGGATGATTCTAGTAAGCTTGGATGTATGCATGTATCCAATATTGGACGTAGATTGGATTCTGCCTGGGGACCAACGCTAGGGACGTTAAGATTGAGCCAAGCTTGGCACAAGCTTGGCCAACAAAGCTTGAGTATCTTTGATATAACTAAGCTTGGTTTGATCTAGGCTTATACATGGGATGAAGCTATGTCGAAGCTAGCACGTCCAAGCTTCGGCATCGAAGGTCGGACCAAGATTGATCTCATCGTTCGAGCTTCGAATTCCCCACCTGGGCATGGCGCCTGTAATGGAGGGGGTTGGGTTCGGGTTCCGGTTAACGTTCTCATTTTATGAGGATCGCCGACGACACGCCCAATGTTTCTGCTATTGGTTGGAATCCATGGGAAAATATTTTATGATGATACTGAGTGTGTGTGTGTGTGTGTTGGCACGAATCGCTTGCCTTATTTCATATAACCATGCAAATTTACCAGCACAGTAATCAAAATTTTATAAGCCTTTCTAATTGTACCACGCAACGTCAACTGGTGCAATTCGCACTGGTCGAAATTCGGAATGAAAATATTTATCGTAAATTTTTTTTCATGGTCGCATTGAATGTCCAAGTTTCATTGAACTCAAAGGACTGAATGAAATCGTGCAGTTGGTCCTACAATTATCCTTCGGTCTCTTGTGTATCTGAAAAAAGATCGGCCGTGTCCCGAGAAAATTGGGGGTCTGCGGTTATTCGAACCGAGTCACTCAAGATAATGGCGCCGATGAGAAACTTGGCAGGGACTTGTCTCACAAAATTGGGATGTTGGACGCAAATTATTGTCGGGCCATATTTATAATTTTTTTTACAACGGTATGATCTATATTAAATTTAATAAAAATCGATGACTGGAAATTTTTCTGTCATTAGTGTCGGTCCTCTAGGATTGATCAATTTCGCGGGTCGGGTAAAAAAATTGCCGATTTTTTTTAAAGGTTCTCATAATTTTGGAAATTGTTTTTTAACCATGAAAAGTCATGATATGTAATTCGATTTATTCCTCAAAAATCTTGTTCGTTTTCTATTTTATCATGTTTTTTTTTCCATAAATCGATAACGATTGGTTCACTTTGCTATAGGAATTTTTTCCAAAATTTTACCTTCAGCGATTTCAATTAGAATAACAAACTTTCCTATTTATGTTGACCTCGATAATTTTTCAATGACTCAAAGCCCCCATTCAGTTGATTTACGATTGCCCATACAACTTATCATCAGTTTTACTGAGTATTCAGAACCTGATCTAAACAAATTTAATCCCTCACGTGTTTATCAATTTGGTTGATAAAAAAACAATGACGTCGATTTTTCCATGGAAATTCTGTTGTCTATTAGTTTTGTATGGGCGACCTACAAACTGCGAAATTTCGAGGAAAAAATGGAGAAAAAATTAGAAAAAATGGTTCACCCATTCACCCACTCGCCTACCCATCCACCCACACACGCTCACATCCGCCCACCCACCCACACACACACACGCCCGCCCACTCAACCAACCACCCGCCCACTCACATACCCGCCCATATACACATACGCCCGCTCGCCCTCCCACCCGCCCACTAACACACCCCCTCCCACCCGCCCACCCACACACCCCCTCCCACCCGCCCACCCACACACCCCCTCCCACCCGCCCACCCACACATCCCCTCCCACCCGCCCACCCACACACCCCCTCCCACCCACACACCCCCTCCCACCCACACACCCCCTCCCACCCACACACCCCCTCCCACCCATCGACACGCCCACTGAACCAACCGCCCGCCCACACACACAGCCTCCCACTCACATACCCGCCCATTCACGGACACGCACCCGCCCACACACTCAGCCCCCCCCCCCCACCCACGCACAATCGCCACATTAGTTACTGAAAATTTATTATAGTTATCCCTAAACCTAAGCCATGTTTATCGAACTTTTTTCATCAGGAAAATAATACTTAAACATTGAACGATATATAAGTACAGACGAAATATACATTACAGATAAGTGCCCAAGTTTCAATGCCTCCAAGGAGTCATTTCAATGGAATTACGATACCTTATGAAACTTACATGATAAACTTGCTGAGTACCTGGAATGATAGTCTAAATAATTTCAATCGCTTGCGGTTTGGAGATAGTATTATTCCGCGGATAAACTTAGTTTGAACTACTTATTTTGATTATATATGGGGTTTCTGACGCCGTGGCGTCATCGGTGAAATCATTCAAGTTTATCAATTACTTCAATTGAAATTTCACCGCAGTTAACGGTTTTGGCAAATAAGCCAGGCAAAAAATTGTTGGGAATTTGTGTTTCGGGACTGGAGGAAGTTTCAAGTGGCTCAATTTAAGTCGTTGAGACGCAGGAAGTGTGATTAATGCGGTAAATGGCGAATGAGTTGAGGTCATGGTGTTGCGTTTCAGGGTTTTTCGCTTTGCTGATGGGGTACTGAGACTAATTCTGCGTATGGGAGTTTCTGTTCGGGTGATGAGATGAAATTTTGCTAATTTTGTAGAACTTTGATCATTCAATGAATGCATTTTTTTTCTATTTTGAATTTTTTTGACATTCTTGAGATTATCGCAAGGCCTTCAAAATGTCCAAATTTTTTGTAAAAAAATTTGGAACTCTTGACAGGTTTTTTTGAAAGTTTATGATAAGGTTTGGAAAATTTGGTGATGTTTGAATAATTGGAACATTGTGTGTCAATGTTTCTGTGGAGCTCAAATTTTTTCCTCTCTCTTTTGAAATTTGTATGAATTTTTTTCCAATTTCGTTTATATTTTTTTTGGTAATTTTCGAAATTTTCCAAAACTGGAAATTTAATTTTTTGAAATTTTCTTGAAAGTTCCCAAATTTTTGCAGATTTTTCGAATGTTCTTTTAATTTGAACATTTCTCAAATCCCTCTAGTCAAGGCGTTGACACATAAGAAGTGTGATTAATGCGATAAATGACGAACGAGTTGAGGTCATAGTTTTGCGTTTTTCGTTTGAGCTGTTCGTTCTGCTGACGGGGTACGAGGGCGAGACCTCTATCTCTCTCTGGGTTAGCTTGTGTCGTCATATTTATAAATTATCTCATCATTTCTTTTCTATTTTCTACTTTTTATTTTTTATTCTCATTGTTAATTTCCCAATAGGGAAAGTTATTGGTTTGCCATTTAAAACAGAGTGTCTGTATGTGTGTGTGTTCGTATGCAAGTGATTTTTTAGCCAACGGTTCCTCGTAAACGGCTCGATCGATTTGTTTCTCCTTTGACCAAAAATTACCTCTCACTGATGTCCAGGCGGGAAAGGAGTGTCAATCTTGAAAAACAATTCCTTCAATTGTTATTAACAATTTGAATTATTTAAGACGCTCTATCGCGAGAACGGTTAGAGATAGGAGAAAAAGTAACTAATGAATGTTATTCCTTATCCAAAAATGCACACATAATGTCTTATGACTTTTTTTCATAACTTTCATAGGTCAGGACATATCACTGGTTAACAACGTTAATTGTTAAATCGCTCTATTTCACGAACGGCAATAGTTAGATGGAAAAGTTTTAAATAAAAGTTGTTCCCCATGTAGAAACAAACAATTTTTGTTATATGAATTTTTTTGCAACACTCATAATTAAGGCGATAGCGTTTAATTTATTCCAAATTTTCAACACACGCACACAAACTAACACATTGGGAAGTTCATGCTGGGTTATAACTTCCCACAAATATGGGAGAATTGACTCCTGCAGTACATTTACATTAGTGCTATTAATTTTTTCCGCTCAGTGAAGGAGAATTGAGTTGGGCGCCATTGAGTTGTGCTTTGGGCTAAAAATAGACTCTAAGGGCATGTGTCTGCACGCCAAAAATTGGGTCGTTGCCCTTAACAGAGATCGGAATATTGAATTCAATGTGAATACACAATGCTAATGTTGATGGTTTACTTTTTGTTTTCAGACATGGTTCTTCACGGATAAGGATGACCAGTATCTGCAAAATCGAACGAGTGAGTATTCTGGATATATTTGATTTTTCATTACACCCTATCGAGTACAATTTCACATGGAACCCATGGCAATGCTCCCTCAATATTCTTCAATCAATGACAGAAACTTGGTCAAAACAATACGAATCATGAAATTTTGAATACTGGAATACAACAGGTGTCACTACCTGCGACTATGTCACGTGACGCACTGACCAATCACACTGCGCATCGCGCATTCAGGCTCTCCTCTGCAAATGCGGGCAATCGCGCATGCGCCGGCGGTAGTCGGAGAACTTCGGATCTAGACCGAATATGAAAATTTGAATAGTCATTAAAATTTCGCGCCACTCAAAATCAACCAATAACTAATAATTCACTACATGAAAGTGAGTCAAATTTTGATCGAAGCTGAGGTACGCCGAGAGACTCCAATTGCGACATTGATTAACTTGATCACAACTTTCCTTCCTAAATAATGATTGATTAAAACTTTTGGCGATTTTCAGCTTCATGTTTAAAAAAAAACCAGAAACTAGTGCATGAATTTCTTTCAAAATCAAATCAGGTCTCAGCTGCGTGAAGACGCATCGATTAAAAAAAATTATCGAATCGGGTGATTCGTTTGCAAGAAATCGTTGTCCAAAAATTGTGGGCACATACGTACGCGTAAGCACACATACACACATACATACAGACATTTTGTTAAAAATGCTCTAGAACGATTTGAGAGACTTTGAAACGTGGAGATATGATGAAATTGCCATTTTTGATTTTTGGCGCCATTACAATAAGTTGCCTATATAAATATTATCTGAAATTGCAAATTTACACGATGTAAAAATTATTCATGACGTCTGGTGGAAACTCCTTTCTTCATATGGACCATTTTATACTTTCTAAGCCCGCTCTGAATGCTCTTGAGTAATCGCAGTTGAACCACCACCCCTTTTCCCTCCCCCTTCTTCCGCCCCCCTCCACCCCATTTTTTCGACGCAATGAGACACATGGTAACACGTGGAATGCGAAGCCTCACCGTAGGCTTCACACACGCTCTGACACTTGACGACACTCATCTTGTTCATACGATAATTGCTAAGATGTAGTAGAAAAACCACAGGGAGTGAGGGGAGGAGAGCGCAGAGCTGATGCGTGGGATTTTTGCACACTCTGAGAAACGGGATTATCTTGATAACGAGGGCACTCAGGAAAAAAAAATGAATGGGATCTGGGTGTGACTTGCGATGGTCCGCAACAGTGACTTGTCAATATGTGCACATGTCCCGATCAATCTGTGTGCTACGTCGGCAAGTGTGCCCCGTCAAAAAACTGGAAATTTTCGTCGCGAGAATTCGGAAAAGCGGTTTGTCTTCTTAACCAGTAGTTGTATCCAAAAATGTTACTGAACCTTTTTTGTAGAGATTTTGATTTGCAACAAAAAAACTTTTATGCAATTTTCCTTCAAACTGACCGGCTTGGAGATATGTTGCAAAAAAGTTAAAAAATCGGAGTTCCAATCACCCACCCACCCACACCCAACCCCCTAACCACGCCCTCACCCACCCGCCCACACTCAACCAACCACCTACTCACCCACACCCAACCCCGCAACCACGCCCCCCCCCACCCGCCCACGCCCAACCCACCAACCACGCCCCCCCCCCCACCCAAGCCCCCATCACCCAACCCCACTCACACCCTAGCACGCCCCCACCCACCCTCTCACACACACCCATCCGCCCATCCACACCCGACCAGCCAGCCCTCCACCCACCCACACCCATCCTCTATACCACACACATGTTTAGAAACGTTACAGAATGACATGAACTTTTTTAGGAATTTTAAAATCTTCGAAATTTTTCACGGTTTCCAGTTTTCTCCTGCATTGAGAGTCGAATATGTCAGTCGTAGAATGAAGTATTGTATGTACTAAAATCGAAAACTTTTTGCATCGTTGGTATATGCATGTAGGTATGTATGTATGTATGTGTAGCAATTTATTGAAGTTGCAGCGTTGCAAGACCCCCTAAGGACAAATACAAGATTAATACACTGAGATAAATTTTCGAATTACAAAAGTGATGTTTGATTTACTGTAACTATTTATTTCTCGATGTATGGTCAGTACTACGAGCATTATTCTACGAGGATTACAGTGTTTCCTCAGTGACTTCTCTACGAAAAAATGTGTAGAAGAAAAATCGGTTTTTCAATAGAATTTATGGAGTGCCTTGACATATTGCTCTCGAAATTTGAGGGCGCGGAGTATTGTAATGCCCCCGAAATTCAAATTTGTTGTTTCATCATGTGACTAGGGTTTCAAGTATACCAAAATGATCCCCGATAAATTCCGAGTTGATGTCTGTGTGTACAAAATTTTGCGCAACGGTTTCGCATGAACGAATGAAAGTTGTGGAAGTTATCAAGGCCGGGCTCAAAGCGTTCCCATATAACTTAGAACTGATTAGATTTTGGATGGAATTGATCCAGTACATATATTGTTATCCACAGTTTCAATTACTTATAATGTTCTACTGCATAAACTATTAGAGTTAGCGCAAACTTCATATGACAAAAGTTGTTCCCCATATAAAAATACGTATTTTATGTAGAATGACTTTTTTCGATAATTTGCATAATTAAGGAGGTATAGCCGTCTCAACAATTATGTATGTAATAAGTGAATGAATGAGCCCAGCGCTGTCATCAAGGTCTCAATCAAAGCATTTCCGTGCAGAATCGAGCGGATCACATTTAGGAGGGTATTCGTGCAGTATATGCAATGTTATTAACAATTGCAATTGTTTATACTGTTCCACTGGGTAAAATATTAAAGTTATCGTTTTTATTGCGGCCGCACCCCTATTGGCGTCTCACTCCCACTCACGTAACGCGCATAAGTCTCATCCTCATGCTCACCATGCGTCTACTCAAATATTCATAATTATCTGCTTCATAAATGAGTCAGTTTAGAATTCTCAAATCTGCAAGTTTTCATTATGACACTAACAGGGGTCACACTGATTAACCGGGGTATATTGGAGAAGAATAAATTTAGTACGCTGTGCTGAAATAAATTCCTGGAGCACGGCCTACAAGGTGATCATGGCCTGTTTTAAGAGCAAGCCTATGCAGTCGGCCTGTGCTGAAATACCAAACCGGGAAGTTTTGTTTGTGCCCCGAATGGGGCACTAGTTGTAATCCAGATGCAAGGCAGAAAACTTTAAGCAAATTGTAATTGTCTACGCAAACTTATTTTTCCTATGAAAGTAGACGCTAGTAGCAAACTCTGAGCCCTCCCCCATTGCAATAACGGTACTCTCAACCTCGTCAATTATTTCGACGATTTCCAAGTTCATTGATTGTGCAACCTCGAGCGATTTTCAGTAATGACGCCCCTCTGCCATGAAATAAGAGTTTGATCTGTCGATAACGGAAATTTTCCCCCTGCGGCGGCTAAAACCCAAAATCCCCTCAGCGTTATGTAATCGTTTGGTAAATATCGATTGTGGGGGGAGGGGGGGGGATATAGGTGCTCTCGTATGCAATGAATATTCGAATAAGACGCCAGAGGCGTATTGACTATCGAGCGAACTGCCCGTTCAATGTTGGGATCATTTTATCCTAGGGGGACATTTTAGTATCGAGTTAACGCCAACCGCGAGACAGTGCGTTAACAGTTGACAGTGAATAATTAATGGCTTATCAACTCAATCGTTATGCGGGATCTGGCATAAGTTGACATTAATCTACGTAGATACGTAAAAAACTAGTGGGATGGAAGTGTGTTCGCCTCTGTTGGGAGCATAAATAAAACTTCCCGATTTGTAATTTCTGTTTACCATTCCTAGATTTTCCGACACGTCAATTAAATGGCCACAGACTGGCTTCAGAGAAAAACAATAGCAATCATGAAATTTTGAATACTGGAATACAACAGGTGTCGCTACCTGCGACTATGTCACGTGACGCACTGACCAATCACACTGCGCATCGCGCATTCAGACTCTCCTGTGCAAATGCGGGCAAACGCGCATGCGCCGGCGGTAGTCGGACAACTTCGGATCTAGACCGAATATGAAAGTTTGAATAGTCATTAAAATTTCGCGCCACTCAAAATCAACCAATAACTAATAACTCACTACATGAAAGTGAGTCAAATTTTGATCGAAGCTGAGGTACGCCGAGAGACTCCAATTGCGACATTGATTAGCTTGATCACAACTTTCCTTCGTAAACAATGATTGATTAAAACTTTTGGCGATTTTCATGCTTCATGTTTAAAAAAAAACCGGAAACTAGTGCATGAATTTCTTTCAAAATCTAATCAGGTCTCAGCTGCGTGAAGACGCATCGATTAAACAAAAAATTATCGAATCGGGTGATTCGTTCGCAAGAAATCGTTGTCCAAAAATTTCGGGCACATGCGTACGCGTAAACACACATACACACATGCATTCTTTGAAACGTGGAGATATGACGAAATTGCTACTTTTGATTTTCGGGGCCATCGATACAATCACTTTACCCACTCCTTTCCTCCCCCACATAAACACCCTTAATGACCCAATCCCCAACTTTTACTCCAAATTGTGAAAATTGGCAATGTTCCGAAAGAGTTGTAGAATCGTGGCTTTACTTTTTCTTCGCGTAATATGCGGAGCTCATACGAACTTGCAGGATATTCCAAGTATTTGCATTTCGTTCGACATATTTGAGATTGAAATAGGAAGGTGCAACGGTAAATTTGCTAGCGGGACATTCGTGCCACCATAGTGCACGTAATACCACTCCCAAGTGGTCTTGTGCATGTGTTGGAGGGTGCATTATGCATGGCTGTTTGAGTTGCTGAACCCCCGGGGACGCAGCGCTATAAAACCATGGTGAATAACCTAATATTGAGCCCAGCTATAAATTTATTAGGAAAGTTTACTGTCACAGGATTTTTGCTGTATGCTAGGGGTCTCTTCTACTAAATGTCGTTTTCTGATTTTTATGTTTTATTAATCGGCAAGTGTCTCAATTGAATTATTCCTTGTATGTTTAACATCCCGATGTTGGGAACTTATTGTTTAGCCCTCGAAAATGAAGAAAATAATTTTTCTTTTCATCCCCACTGGCTTGCTGGCTCAGCAACTCTTGGCATGCCTAACCATCATACGGACACCTACAAGGCTCAATACGTCAGATAGTCCCATAACAACTTTCAATTTAAAAAAATTCTAATTGATTGGAAATTCCATAAATATATTCGTGATGCCATGGCTCCATTAAATTTTTTTTTCCATAATTTTATCGCTCAATTTTTTTGCTAACAATCGTCGTTAACATATAAATCGGCTTATAAAAAAATGGACAAAACCAGCGTAAAGGTGAAATCGAATGGCCCGAAAGTGCGCCGATAATTGCCGGTTAACCCATATAAATCTGCTTTATAATTTTAATTTTTTAATGAGACAGCTCAAGAAGCCAAGGAGGTAGACATTGGTGGGGATGAGCCGCACGCGAGCCCTGCGGCCACCGTCCGACATTTGACCCGAACACGCGCACTTATTGCTCCTCCGTTTTTGCCCGCTTCTTATTGTTATTTATCCCCTCATCTTAGATTTTTACCTCGCGCTTAACATTCAATTTATTCATGTTGATGGGGGTTGATGTAGATCACTGTATTCACACTTCGATTGCAACCTGTACTCGTCTTACCGGATAGGTGTTTGTGTCTCAAGGTGTTCCAAACAACTTGTTCATGTAAGAAGCAATCAATTATGCACAGCAGTATGTCACGATCACGTTGTGGTCCAGATTCAGTTAGGTCAGTGGGTAGCTTAACCCTTGACAGCTCGCGCTGGAGTCTCATGCAGCATCGCCTTTTTTTCGAATGTCTGACTTTGCGATTTCGGGAAGTTGACGTAGCCGGCAGGTACTATAGTACACTAAACCCTTCACACATGTATATATGTATGTATCTACAAAGGTTATTAAATGTTGTCTAAATAATGCGCTTGATTTATTGAAAAAGTGGATGACTAAAAATTCAATGATAATTAATCTCAAAAAGACTGACATTAGAATAGCCGAGTGGACTGAGCGCGCAGTCTTAGCGCTGGTGCTTGGGTTCCTAAGTTCAAATGCCCGACAGGGCGAGAATTCTTTCGGTATGCCTGATGAGAGGGAGGTCGCTCGTAGCGTAGCGATCTGTCCTATCATGTGAATGCCGTGTAGCGTATGGCCCACAAGCCCGCATATCCATAATGGATCGAATGGCGTTAAAGATAAAAAGAAAAAAAAAATCTAAAAGACAGTATTTATGTTAATTCATGATCGTAGGAAAATAATAACTGGTGAGCAATGTGATATAAAAATTGAAGGTGTTGGGATCACCGAAGTTGAGAAAACGAAATATCTAGGCGTTATTAGTAATACGAATTTGAAATTTGATGATGATGCTCGACAGATTATAAGTAAAGCTAGTCACAAAGTGAGTTGCCTAGGTAGAATGAGATATGTACTGAGTAGTGATGCCGAAGTCACTGTATATAAAAGCATGACAGCACCGCACTTTGAATATTGTGGATCTATTCTGATTAACGTGAGTAAGTATTTGAAGAAGATACAGATTGTGCAAAACAGAACGATGCGATTGATATTGAATGTGGATAGGCGCACGGAAATTGGAGACATGCTGAAAGCACTTGCGCGTGTGTGTATGTGTATAAGTATGCGTATTTGTGTAGGGGTGTGGGTGTGTTCATGAGTAATTTGGGTCATAATCAGGGAGTCTTCAGGTAGCTTAGGAGTGACTAGTCTTTCGCGTATGAAAAAGAAGTTTAGGTTCCATGATGTCCTTTTGATGACATCTTGAATGAATCCTGACCGGATGTAGTTATTAGGCTCTTCTCTACTTGAAAATTTTTCTGTTGCAGATGGACATATTATCAACACTAAGTGCTCATCGTCACATAATCGGCGTGCACTTTGCTGCAAGATGAGTGTGGAGTTTGAGAGGTTTTTGGACAGCAGAAAAAAGTGAGTGAAATACCTCTTTTTTAAATTACAGCTTCACGGCCGTCCTACGTCCTCTTTGCGGACTGCAAAGTTTAGGTCTCTTTTGAATGTCTTCAAATTTTTGTAATTTTCAATAAGTCGACGTTCCAAAATCTCTTCATTTAAAAAAAAAAATTTCAAATATTTAATTTCTTTTTTAGCTTTGAATTTTTTGTAATTCATTAAACAAAAAATTCTACCTCTGCTGGGATGTTCCCTGGAGAAAGACCTATGACAGTTTCCATGCTTTTTCCCTACGAGTAGACCTCATGACGAGTAAATTGCTATAATGGGGTAAAAGTTCAGTGGCGAGTTACCTCGTGAAATTGACGAGAGCTCGCGTGAGTCGACTCCATAAAACACGCATTTCGAACATAACGAGGGCGGGGGGGGGGGGGGAGCGGGAGGCTGCGGCTCACCGAGAGCTTTCTCGGAATATTTCCAGCATCCCACACGCCCTCACAACACTGCTCTCATTTTCACTTTTAATTCATGGGCCGACGTGCCCGTTAACCAGAAATTAGCCCGACTAATGAGCCGCCACGTCTTCATCTCTGGAACACGTCTCATTGAGGCATTCCGTCAACTGCAGGTCCTTTATATTGCCTGTTTTATTTTATCCCCCCTCCCCCCCCCCCCGTGTATTGAGGCAAATATCAAGTACATGAAATGGTTTCATCTCCAATTGCCAGAGGCTACATAATATTCATCGAAATTCATTATATTCATGATTCAGCGAAAGTTCATATGAACAATTAATATTGAGATGATCACATGATAACAAATATATATTAGCATTCTAAGAATATCAAGTTGACCTCCCAAAAAAATTGCGCAAGAACTGTGAAAACATTGGAAATTCAAAATCTTGGAAAGTTCAAAATAATGTCATATCCATTTTTCTTTTCATTTTTCCATGATGCTCAAAATTGCCTCTCAAAATCTCAATAGGTTCTACCCTAAAGAATGTTAAATTCATTACGAGGCATTTTACAAGTAAAGATTTGCGAAGAGATCACCCCACACACATGGACCCGCATCAGAGACACTTGAGACCACTTTGCCCCTTTCGAATTTCTCCTTCTCCCGGAGCCGAGATACCGAAGAAGATTGAATCGTCCAGCACCGACCAGCTGTCGCGCTCCCCGCTCCACCCCCCCCCCTCTCATTGCCCCTCGTGTGGCTTCTGTTCATCCTCTTGACAGATTCGAGGAAGGAGTCTTTTCAGTCTAGGCCTCGAGTCCAGGATTTTTAAAACATCTCAGCCGTAAATCTCATCTAGTCATTCATGTCTTTTAGTTTTTAAGTGCTCGAGTTTCTTGGAGCAGTGGGGGTAATTGAGAAAATAAAACAAGCTGGTAGTAGCAGTCAGAGTCATCAGGGCAAACGCACCCACACATACACATCCACTCCCAGAACACCCACCCATCCATCCATCCACCCGCCCACCCACACATCGACCTTCCCACCCACCCATCCATCCATCCACCCGCCCACCCACACATCGACCTTCCCACCCACCCATCCATCCATCCACCCGCCCACCCACACATCGACCTTCCCACCCACCCATCCATCCATCCACCCGCCCACCCACACATCGACCTTCCCACCTGTCGATCCATCCACCCACCCATCCATCCACCAATCCACCCATCCAAGCACCCACCCACTCATCCATTCACCCACTCATTCATACACCCACCCACCCATCCATCCACCCACTCATCCATCCACTCATCCATCCACCCATCCAAGCACACCCACCCACTCATCCATCCACCCATTCATTCATACACCCATCCATCCACCCACTCATTCATACACCCACCCACCCATCCATCCCCCCACTCATCCATCCACCCACACACTCATCCATCCACGCACCCAACCGCCTACCCACCCATCCGTCCATCCACCAACCCATCCATCCATCCACCCACCCATCCATCCATCCACCCGCCCACCCATCCATGCATCCATCCATCCATCCATCCACCCACCCATCCGCCCATCCACCTATTCATTCATCCACCCATCCATCCATCCACCCACCCACCCACTCACCCACACCTACACACACACATGCATGCCAGCCCTCACTTAGTTCAATCTCTCTCGCAAATCTCGTCAACTAATCCATGTCTTTCAATTATTAATGACTCGACTTCCCTTTTGTAGTGGGGGCAATCTAATGGGTGGAGTATTTACCCATTAACGGGTTTTTAGAGTTCCTCAAGAGGGAGACAAATATTTTGTGGATGTTTTCGTGTTTGCATTGGTATCCCACGTAAATATTCAGGGGATTCCAGAGGTACGGCTTGAAGTTGCTCAATCATCCCAGAAATTTTGGGGTATTTAAAATGCCTAAGAGGAATTTTCACACGACCAAAATAAGATTTGTTCGGTGAACAAAAAAAAAAAAAACGTGGGAAACGCCAATGCCCAATTGATAAATGTATCAAATTCTGATGTCGTGTAATTGCTTTTTTTTTTACCTTTTTTCGTATATTTGTTTACATATACCTGAACACACACACACACACACACACACCCACCCACACACACACCCACCCACACACACACACACACACACACACACACACACACGCAAGCACCCAGACACACAGACACACACAAACACACGCATATATCCACACCCCCTCCGCAAACACGTGTTACGTTGCGCTGTACACCATATAAACTTCGAAATATGCGTAGGTGGCTGTAAGAAAATTTTCCTTCACGTGTAATTGTTTCCAATCTGTAACCAAGTAAAAAATATTTTTTTTATACATCATTAACATACTTAAAAAAAAAAAATTAAAGCTTGCATGAAACCCCAGTTGAAGTTAAAGCCCCAGAAATGACAAATCTTCCCCCGTTGAAACAGAAATATGTCTTCGTTTCCCCTTTGAAACAATGTCTTTTAATGCGGTTTTATTTGACGGTTGCCCGGGGAAATTCTCGTTTATGCACCACCGTAAGGCGATTTCATTCTACCTGTAAACCAAGTTCATTTCTCGTTTCGACGCAGCCCATTAAATGAAGATGGAAACAGTAATTTTCTGCGGTTTTTACTTCATAGTAGAAATATTATTCGTCCAAAAAATTCGAAAAATTTCTTGGAAGGTTTCTGCAAAGCTCGCGCCACACCATAGGTCGGATCAATGCGTAAATGAAAAAATCTTTCAGTCTGAACGTTAATATTGTCCAAAAAATAAAGAAACGGGACGTTAGTGTGGCCCTCGACGGGTCGCATCTATAACTTCCTAACAGTCTGTGTGTGTGTGTGACGATACACGTATGAAGTCAAGTTGTATATCAGTTACGCAAAATCGACTATCGATCGATTATCATGATTTTTCATCGATATCTCGTAAAATATACTGCCTAGCAAAAAAAGTGATAAAACATGAAATATGTAGTTTCACGAGTGGAACAACTTTTGTTTGACACTTTTTCTCGTATCTGTCACCGTTCTCGAGATACAGCGTTATAAGCAATGGAAGTTGATAATGACAATTGAACAGATGGTACAATTGCAAAAACACTTCTTTCGGACCTGGAGACGCGTCGATAAAAAAAAAAGTTAAATCGGTCCAGCAGTCAAGAGCAACCGGTCGCCAAAAAAAGGATACGGACCCACACACACACACACACACGCACACATAACCCGCGCTGAAAATGTATGAGGAGCATGTGAAACGTCGAGAAACGTAAAAATTTCATGATTCTGAGGCATTTCATTTTCGGTGTGATTACAGTAACTTATCCTATCGGGAAAAATCTTCCCTTCCGATGCAGAAATATGTCTTCATTTACATTTGAAACATCGGCTTTTAATGCGCTCTTAATTGACGGTTGTCTGGGGAAATTCTGGTTTATGTGCCACCGAAAGGCGATTTCAGTCTACCTGTAAACCAAGTTCATTTTCACCGTTGAGTCGCCAAGTGATGGTGGAGGGGGAGGGGGGTGGGTGGAGGGGGGGGGGGGGGTAAAAAAAGTCATTTGCTGGAGAACGATAAATTTACGGTGTAAGAGGCCACAAGCGCTGGCACACCGTATAAAACGTTTCATGGCACGTCCGATGGAAGTAATTTATCATCCATTAGCCGGTGAAAAGGCGAAATGAGGCCAGGTGAGTTGGCCCAATCGATCCGCGGAATTATTATTGGTGAATAATGACTTTAATTGTTCATGTTTTTCCTGAAATTCGTGAAACCCTCAATGCTCTTTTTCATTCAGCCGTCGAATTGATCTGTAGAATCTTGGAGGAATGAATGGAGAAGCGGAGGGAATATAAAGAAAGGGATAGAAGGTGAAAATAAATATACAGAGGCGAAGGAGTTAATGCTAAGCTTTTTCGCTTCACTTCTCTGGTGGCAAAATAGTCCTGTTTTTTTTTTCGTTCGGAGGGAAAATCTACTCTGTTGTTCCTTCAGTCCTTTCGGAGGGATTTTCAATGATTGAGGGAGTTTAATGGAGCTTTGGGACAAAGTGAAGACAGTTTATAGTGAAATGAGTTGAGAGAGATTTTTTCTATTACGTCGATTAAAATGTTTTTTTTTCACAATTTTGAGGAAAATTCCAGTTTCCAGAGGATAATACACTTTTTTCGGCTGCGTCCCTCATATTTGTACTCCCGGTGGTAGCGGTTTGAGCATTCCTTCAGGGGCCCTACCGGGCACCCATCCATGCGACTTTCGCCATTTTAAGCCATCGTATTTCTGAACACAGGGTAAACCTCTAGAAACCCCTGTGCTACGACGGTGGGGACCTATAATGACCCCCCCCCCACGTCGGGTTAGGTTCCCGCCCGGCCGTGCGGTCAAATTTTTCGAGTGCCGCCGATAGTATACACGGG
The DNA here is from genome assembly GCA_026005395.1 of Asobara japonica. NCBI lineage: Eukaryota > Metazoa > Arthropoda > Insecta > Hymenoptera > Braconidae > Asobara > Asobara japonica. The sequence continues at coordinate 1,061,632 of BQMI01000151.1, read as the reverse complement.
ATGGTCCTGCTATCCGTCGGATTCCATGGGAACCTAGGATCTTGTTTTATTGTCTCGAAAATTATATTTTTTTTTTAGGAAAATCGTAGCAGTGCTTTTTCAGAAATGAAATTTTTTGCAAAAAATAATTCTGTAAAAATTCTCTGCAAATTAAAAGCATTTGAAAGCGAAACGAAAATTGCGGCTCTGAAATATGCATGGATAGAGAAGTTTATGAGGCAACATTGGATGTTCTTTTTGCAGAGAACGAACTTTTCCCCAAAAAAGTGGTGTAACATTTTTTTCCTGGTACTACACATTTTGGAGATAATTTAACGTTCATCGAAATGTGGCAAGTCGACTTTCGCACATTGTAAAAAATGAGGGTGTACGAGGAAGAAGGCGAGTTTCAACTTTAATATTGGTTCCGTTAACTCTTGTGGACTTCTTGGGAAACTGCTCACCTGAGTTTGGCTAATTGGATTCTATCTGACACACATGATTTTGGATGCAAACTAATAAAATTTATTTTTTTTCAACATCTATAGTTTTCGGGATAATTAAGCATGTGTGTGATTGTGTTGAAAATTTGGAAGAAATTAAACGCTATCGCCTTAATTATGAGTGTTACAAAAAAATTCATACAACAAAAAATGTTTGTTTCTACATGGGCAACAACTTTTATTTCAAACTTTTCCATCTAACTCTTACCGTTCGTGAAATAGAGCGATTTAACAATTAACATTGTTAACCAGTGATATGTCCTGAGCTATGAAAGTTATGAAAAAAAGTCATAAAACATTATGTGTGCATTTTTGGATAAGGAATAACATTCATTATATACTTTTTCTCCTATCTCTAACCGTTCTCGCGGTAGAGCGTTTTAAATAATTAAAATTGTTAATAACAATTGAAGGAATTGTTTTTCAAGATTGACACTTCTTTCCCGCCTGGACATCAGTGAGAGATGATTTTTGGTCAAAGGAGAGACAAATCGGTCGAACCGTTTACGAGAAAGCGTTGGCTAAAAAATCACTCGCATACAAACACACACACACAGAACCTTCATCTAAAATTTGTCAGAACGATGTAAAATGCGCACACAAACATGCATCTCCAAAAATGTTTTTCGAAAAACATTCTGGAAGTCTGCAAACACCAACCTTCAATTTCGTGGTGAATACAATAACTCTCGAGCATTGCCCAGTTAACAATCTATTACGATAAGGTGGACTGTCCTTCCCCATTTTTGTGCCCATGAAAAAAAAAAAAAAAAAACCCACCTCCATTCAGAAGCGAAACCGCGCAAAATATATTGCTCTCCAAGCCCATGAAATAAAACTTGTTTCGCTGCTGGCGATCGCAAGGTGGTTGCCTGTACCTGCGGCTTTGCTCGCGTGACTCGCCCTTACAGTCCATACGCTATATACACGAACTGTTGCATGGTAATGCGGCGTAATAAGCGTTTAGAGGACGACCGAAAGGCATTCACTGAATACTACCTTTCCCTTCGTTATCATTCTCCCTTCTCTCTCTTTCTCTCCCCTCTTCTTTATCTTCCATTGCCTCCCTCTCTCTGTCATTTCCTCTCCTTCTCCCTTTCGATTTTTATTTGTGATGGTTGGGTCTAATGCCTGAGTATGTTCTCGTCATATATATTTGCTATTTTGCGAATTTTTTGGTTATTTTCCCTGCCTTCACTTGTGCTTACTTCTAATTATCCAAGTTACTTTGTTAAGTATGGGTGAGAAATTTTTTTTTTTCGCTGTTGAAAATCTGTGGATCTTGGTCCTAATCTTTTGTAGAACATAATGTACAGTAATAAACTATGAATCAATCAATCAATCAATCAATCAATCAGTCAATCAATCAATCAATCAATCAATCAATCAATCAGTCAATCAATCAGTCAATCAATCAATCAGTCAATCAATCAGTCAATCAATCAGTCAATCAATCAGTCAATGAGCGAGTCAATCAATCAGTAAATCAATCAATCAGTCCATCAATCAATCAATCAATCAGTCAATCAATCAGTCAATGAGCCAGTCAATCAATCAGTAAATCAACCAGTCAATCAATCAATGAGTCAACCAATCAGTGAATGAATCAGTCAATGAATCAGTCAACCAACCAATCAATCAATGAACCAATCAATTCATCAATCAATCCATCAGTCAATCAATCAATCCATCAATCAATAAATCCATCAATCAGCGTAAATAGAGAAATTTGACTGCGACATATCTGACAAATATTGAAACAGAATATTTTGAATGATTTTTGAAGGAAAAGGGAATGATAGCTTTTATCAAAATATCATGAAAATGAAAATACGAAAGCCATTCCAACATTATTGCATAATGTATGGATGGCAAATATGAAAAGAAAAAGGGATTTATGTGTTATGAAAGTTGTAACTTATTTATTATTTTTATGTTTACAACTTTGAGACGTCCTCAGGGGCTGGCATACCTCAGGACAAAATAAATGCCGCTCTCTCCCTCACTCTCCATCTTTCTCTCTTTTTCTCTTTAACATGTTTTTTCGCCGAGTCAGCTCTGCGGACCCGTGCCACTCATTTTTTTTTACTCTCTCCTCCTTTTTTCCCCCATTCGCAGCGTCATCGTTTATCCACAACTCCACCTTCTCAATTCTCCCTCCCCCCCCCTCCCCGCCCCGCTTCCAATAGAGGGAGAGTCAATTTTCAGGCGCGAGTTAATCTCTGATTTTATCGCGATCCCCGAAGAAGAAAGACGCATGTCCAACCGTCTCGCGGGGCACAGTCGAGTTATTTGAAAAAAGGGCGGGAAAATTGTCATCAGGTTCAGGTTGTAGGTTTCAGGTTGTAGGTTTCAGGTTGTAGGTTTCAGGTTGTAGGTTTCAGGTTGTAGGTTTCAGGTTGTAGGTTTCAGGTTGTGGGCTTCAGGTTGTAGGCTTCAGGTTGTAGGCTTCAGGTTGTAGGCTTCAGGTTGAAGGTTTCAGGTTGTAGGTTTCAGGCTTCAGGTTGTAGGTTTTAGGTTGTAGGGTCCAGGTTGCAGGTTTCAGGTTTCAGGTTGTAGGTTTCAGGTTGTAGTTTTCAGGCTGTAGGTTTCAGGTCTCAGGTTTAGAAAATGTTATTTATTGCTTTGTTTAATTTTCGGAGTAATTGGCAGTTTTTGCAGTTTTCAGAGCTTGTAGGATTTTCTACCGTTTCCAAATTTGAAAAAATGTAAAAAGCCGGGAACAAAATCAATTTTCGTGCAGATCAAAATTTTGAAAAATCGCAGCTTTTGCTTTTTAAAAGTAGGTTCTTTCAAATTGATATCGTCCAAGATCTTGGAATTGTTGAAGTTTGTTCATTTTAATTTTTTCTCCTATTTCTGAAATTTTGCACTTTGGAAAATTCGGTTGAATTGCAATTTTTTTCCTATGAGCCCCCAGGCACAAAAAATGAATTTCCTGGGGTCTCACGAGTGACATTGGATCTCTGTTCTTAGAGGAAAAAAATGGCGCCGAAAATTATCCCCAGGTGACTTGATATCATTTGGGACGTAGCGAAACCAAGTTTCTGGAAAGGGATTTATTTCCAGCAGTTGTTTGAAGACTACATATTCATGGTGAATTTCGGAATTTTCGGAGTGGCTGGATTTTTTTTTTAATTTTGAATTTAAAGAAATAAAATTATGAAATTTTTGCACACACCCATCCACCCACCTACACGCGCTCACCTACCCACTCGCCCAACAACCCACCCCCATGCACCAACCCACCCACACCCATCCACTCACCCACCCACCAAAACATCCTCCCACCAACCCACCAACACACACACACACACACATATCTTATTAGCCATCACATGGATCTCACCAGTATGATCCTCAAATTGATGACCTCCATAATTCATATACATGAGTTTTCATAAATCAAGACAATCATTAGGAAAATGATCTGTTTTTTTATCATCGTCTTTAGCTAGAAATAACCTTTAAAGGAACCCATAAAATGCCAATAAATCACCAGAAAATCAAAGATTTATTGTTGAATGTTCGTGTCCCTCGAAGAGGTAACATACGGCCTTTTTTTCACACTGGAGCATCATCAATTGGAGTCCAATGTTGATGAACGTTGGTACTGGGGTTCGCTTGGCAAGGCCGGCCGATGACAAGGGTATCATGAAGAAAATATATGTTTTCATCAGTGTACCCGAAGGGGTCATTTCATCGGACTGCTTGAGACAAGCGTCTTGTTGATGGCCGCATAAATCAATTGCCATTTGGATCGAATTGGTTGGCCACCATTCTACCGAGGGTTATTGTACCGTCGACGAGTGTGCGAGGCAAGTGGGGCATTTTGATGCATGTAAATGAATTTTAATGGCGAAAACGGGTCTGGCAACTTGGTCAACCATCTGCTCGATTTCAGTGGATTGTAAAATTGTTTTATTATTCAAAAATGGGTGGACGTTAGTTTTTTTTTCTCAAATTTTTTGTTATTTTTTTTATGGTTTTCCAAATACCTGAAATTTTTGGAGTGTATGGCATTTTGACTTTTGTCAATTTTTTAAAGTGCCACCCGACCGCCCAAACCTATCCACCCACCCACCCTCATCCATCCACCCACCTACACCCACCCACCTACACCCACCCACCTACACCCACCCACCTACACCCATCCACCCACACCCATCCACCCACACCCATCCACCCACACCCATCCACCCACACCCAACCACCCACACCCATCCACCCACACCCATCCACCCACACCCATCCACCCTCCCACACCCACCGACACATTTTCACTTTTCTCGACGTTTCGTATCCTCCTGGCGATTTTTTTTCATATGGATCTGTGTGTTTTTTTTTCCTGCGTTCCTCAACCATGTACGAAGCACGGAAGCTGCTGTTGAGCATTCCTTCGGAAGCGGGTAGGATGGACACCCACCGATGGCGTTGGAGCAGAATTTGAATACTGACAAAATGTTCAGAATGAGCTCTCCGGGGCCATGTCGAAGTTGGACCGTCAACCCGCGACGGGTTGGGTTCCCGCCCGGCCTACATACAGACGTTCCAAGTACCACCAAACGTACACACGGTCTGGTCCTATTGTGTGTTTGTGTGTGTATGAGTAAATAGCAAAAATCTCTCGATGGTCACAATCGCTCTGCTCATTCCTTTTGGATTTATCTCGAGAAAGAGTGGGTTTTCGAAAAAATAGTACTTAACCTTTTCTATTCTACATAAAATTCCCTACAAAAAATGTTCAGTAGCATTTGCTCGTAAGATCACTTCTTCACGAGATATTTGAGTTTTTGGGAGAATATCGCGAAGGTCAATGATGGTGGAGAGACGAAATCGGAATGTCAGTTGTATGGCCCTGACAGGTCAAAATCACTCACCCTGTTTGTTTTTTTTTTAAATTTCAAGCAATAGGGAGAAAAAGGTTTATTGGCGTCATCCTTGCGATTTCTCGTTGAGCAATATGTCCTTTTATTTTTCGTGATATGGTTGCGTGAGCGGGGCTATTTGCAGATTTCTGTTGGGGTTTCTTGGCCGCTCATGGAACAGGTTTGCACCTGATACCAGCCTTGCGATCGGATGACGCCTTTCAATCCTCGCTTTTTGCGTTCACCCTTTTTGCTCCTCCTCTGCCCCGTTTTTTTTTCTCTCTTGCGGCATATTTTTTCCCCTTTGAAGCACACCCGTCCTTACTCCAGTCTCAGTTAAACTACAGCAGCCATTATCGTTTGGTCATTCAATAAATATTTCAGTCAACATCCAAAACCCAACGCCTTTATGCGGTGTCCAGTGTCTCACGAACATATCTCACGTATTTATACTTGTCTCCTGTTACACATTGCACACAAGATTCTCGCGTAGCGCTAAGATAATGAGAATTAAATAGAGGAATTCCATGGGTGGAAAAAAGGGGGGTGCATCATCAGCGCAATTCACTTGGACTAGTGGTCCCGCAAAAAAAAACAGAAGGTCGAGACATTGAGGTAATTTTTTTCAAAAATGCCTAGTTGCAAATATGTCAACTACCCCGGTGGGGAATCCGAAGCGTGAACGATGAGATCAATCTTGGTCCGACCTTCGATGCCAAGGCTTGGACTTGATAGCTTCGACATAGCTTCCTCCCATGTATAAGCCTAGATCAAACCAAGTTTAGTTATATCAAAGATATCCAAGCTTCGTTGGCCCACCTTGTGCCAAGCTTGGCTCAATCTTAGCCTCCCTAGCGTTGGCCCCCAGGCAGAATCCAATCTACGTCCAATATTGGATACATACATACATCCAAGCTTACTAGAATCATCCAAACCCAAGCTTCAGAAACCCTGTTGTGCTAAGCTTGGTCCGAGCTCAGCTTTGTTAGCTCTGAATCTTAGCTTTAACAAGCATGAATCCCGGATTGCTCATACCATCAAAACCCAAGCTTCTGGACTAAGGTTGAGCTAAGCTGGATTGAAGCATATTTTTCCTAGTTTCGATTTACCGGCTTCAGCGAAACTCTGCTTAATATTGGATTCATATATAAATCCAGGATTGCGGCACCACCTGAACCCAAGCTTGGAAACGAATGTTCAACTAAGCTTGGTTCAACCTCAATGTTCCTATCTTCGAAGTTTGAACCAAGATAAATTTTGTAGCTTGGACCAAGATTGATTTCGATGCTTCGACCACGAGAAACTTTGGAACTTGGACGAAAATGAATTTCGAGGCTTGTACCAAGATAAAGTCCGAAGCTTGAATGAAGATAAAGTTCGAAGCTTGTATTGACCTGCGTAACCAAGCTAGGACGAAGCTTATTCTCTAAGCTGGGATTGGTGTTACATTCGCATGTTCTGCACAGATTGACCGAGGCTTGAAAACACAGCTTTTGGCGAAGCTTAGTCAGGCCTCGTCCAAGCTTTGATCAAGCTTCATCGCATGGTCGATTCTCACCTAGGTATTGTTCTCTCCTGAGAATTGTTCTAGTGGTGCGACATAGAGGCACTCACGAAATAACTGAGTTTTTATCAAAGTATTAGACTTACGTTGGAGTATACAACACATCACCAGTTTCAGGTGACTCAAGCTCATAGGGATAACTTTCAAAGTTCATTATTTTTTTTGTCAAGCAGTTGGAATCACCTGTGCAAAGGTAAACGTACTCGGTCCGCTGTTGATGCATCAAACTACTCATCATTATCATCAGCACACGGTTAACAGTTTGCTCGTAAATCGTTAGCGTCTCGTTGCGCTTCACCGGGCCTAACGACGAACAATCTTACGTTGCAGGGAGAATCACTTGTTGCCATGCAACACATTCAAATGCAGTCCAGAAGTCATGGGGAAACCTTAGTCATGTGACCGTTACATGATTATGGTCTATTGCACTATGAAGAATTTTTGTATGAATTTCATGAGCTCAATACCGGAAAAGTTTAATGTGTGCAAAACACCTGGAAAGCCAATGCAGATCTTCTTGTTACGATGGATTTTTTTCTGGGATGACCAACAGGAGAAACAAAATCATGAAAACTTGATAAGATTTCTTTTAACTTTCCGATATAGGGAAGTTATTGTAATGGCCCCGAAAATCAAAACTGTAAATTTTTGTATGTATGTGTGTATGTGTACTTACGTGTACGTATGCGCCCACAATTTTTGTACAATGACTTCTTGCAAACGAATCACCCGATTCGATAATTTTTTTTTTAATCGATGCGTCTTCACGCAGCTGAGACCTGATTAGATTTTGAAAGAAATTCATGCACTAGTTTCCGGTTTTTTTTTAAACATGAAGCATGAAAATCGCCAAAAGTTTTAATCAATCATTGTTTACGAAGGAAAGTTGTGATCAAGCTAATCAATATCGCAATTGGAGTCTCTCGGCGTACCTCAGCTTCGATCAAAATTTGACTCACTTTCATGTAGTGAATTATTAGTTATTGGTTGATTTTGAGTGGCGCGAAATTTTAATGACTATTCAAACTTTCATATTCGGTCTAGATCCGAAGTTGTCCGACTACCGCCGGCGCATGCGCGTTTGCCCGCATTTGCACAGGTGAGTCTGAATGCGCGATGCGCAGTGTGATTGGTCAGTGCGTCACGTGACATAGTCGCAGGTAGCGACACCTGTTGTATTCCAGTATTCAAAATTTCATGATTGCTATTGTTTTTCTCTGAAACCAGTCTGTGGCCATTTAATTGACGTGTCGGAAAATCTAGGAATGGGAAACGGAAATTACAAATCGGAAAGTTTTATTTGTGCTCCCAACGGGGCAAAACATCCTCGTGTATGACAACGCTTTTCAAACACGATAAACATCTGGTTATGGCATAATTTGACCTCCTGAAAAAAATCTGAAATTTCTCTTTCTCATCTGACGAAAAGCAATCTGAATGCATACCACTTCAAACGATCGCATCATCATCGCACAACTGGCAAATATACCCACCTGGTTTACGATCTCTCGTACGGAAACAAGCGCGGCGGAGGAGCAAGACGGGGGGGGGGGGGTGGTGGTGGTGGTGGAATTATGCACTAACGTTTTCACGGTTCTTGGGCATGACGTATTCCTCAGTTGGCTTTTGATATTCCACTTTTAGTACTTTGTCTTGGCTGATGCACTCAGAGTAGAGTTATGGGCCACTAAGTGGATGATTTCTCGATTTGTATTATCCTTGTTACTGAGATTCCAGGGAGAAGTGATAACAGTCGTTCCAGGAAAATCATTTATCAATTTATTGGAATTCTTAGAAGTGATGAATACGAGTAGGGCAGATAGCCCCCTTCAATCTTGGAGGCGTAGTTATCGGATGTCATTTCTCATTTGCCGATGATTTTCAGAACATTGATTTGGTACATCAAAATTTTTGTCTCAATTTTTTTTTTTGGGTCATTATTGTATGAATAGAGCCGCAAGTACATGATCGAAATATCAAGGAGGCGCATATATAACGCGGAAACGAAAGATGAATAGTTCGCCTTGAGATTTCATGACATTATGCTTTCTCAATGGACGCCATTCATCGCAGCACGTGGGGGTATTAGAGTATTGTATCAGTTTGGGCGGAAAAATTGGATCTATGTGTTTGGACTGATGATGGACGGGATGGGGGCCGCGGCGTATCGATATCTCCGGTTCGTGACCTTGATGATATTTGACAGCTGAGATACTAGACTCGATAAAAATCGAAAAAAAAAGAATTAGTTTTTGAAAAAAATTATGAACAGTCAGAACGAGTTGCAATTTTTAAATATTTTTTTGCTAGGGCTCTGGTGAAAGATTCATATATATATAAATACATATATATATATATAATGTGACTACTGGCGGTCGAAAAAAAGATCCACGAAGCAACTGCGTTAAGCACTTGGCAGAGACAATTTCTGCTATCACTGATGTATTCTGCAGGGAACATTTACTGTGAGTCGCCCCGGAAGAGGCTCGTTGACGGATCGCCGCGCGACTCATTGCTACATCCGGTGTGATGCCGACATACAGAGCCAATAAACTTGCATATAAACGAAAAGCCGTGGTGAAGGGGGGAAGGAGTTGACTTTGCCGGTGCACCTGGTAGTCAGGGCTCACCGAGGGACGTTGGAGTTCGATCTCCCTAGAAATTTAATTCAACATGGGGATAGTGGATCATCAGAAAATAATCGATGTTTGTCGATGTGACTGAATTGACTTGATGACGTAATTGATTGGCCCTTATGATATCGGTTCTTGGGTAATAATAGGGTGTATGTTTGTGGGTGTGTGAGTATGTGTGGGCGGGTGGGTGGGTGTGTCTGTGTGTGGGTGGGTGGGTGTGTGCGTGGGTTGGTGTGTGTGTATGTGTATGGGTGGGTGGGTGGGTGAGTGTGGGTGGGTGGGTGAGTGTGGGTGGGTGAGTGAGTGTGGGTGGGTGAGTGAGTGTGGGTGGGTGTGTGAGTGAGTGTGGGTGGGTGTGTGAGTGTGGGTGGGTGAGTGAATGTGGGTGGGTGAGTGTGGGTGGGTGAGTGTGGGTGGGTGAGTTTGGGTGGGTGAGTGTGGGTGGGTGAGTGAGTATGGATGGGTGAGTGAGTGCGGGTGGGTGGGTGAGTGAGTGGGTGGGCGGGTGGGTGCGTGTGGGTGATTGGGTGATAGGTGGGTGTGGGTGGGCTGGTAAACCTGAAATTTTTTTTTCATCTTTCACTCTATTACCATAATATATTGCACATTCAGTAATAATCACGACACTGGTGTCGTATCCAACACACGTGAAACCAAATATCTCGTTTTTGGTACCGTGAAAAATCCCGCGGTCAATATCACTTCATTAGGTATCGAGTGACCAAAATAAATGAAAAAAAAAGCCCATTGGTGAGAACGACCGGCTTTCCATTTTATCACCATGTTTGTTGGCTCTTGTTGAGTTACACGATAGCCCTTTGCTATGTAACGCATATGCAATTTAAAAAATAAATAAAATCGATAGTCCGTTGTGCTCATGAAGAGGATGGATCTCAAAGTAATTATCAATGTTGTAGTGGCCATACAACATTTATATGAGCAAATTGAGTCCAAGAAATTTTGTAGAATTGAGATGCAAGACGATGGAGAACAATTGTCATAATTGACGTGATTTGACGGTCTACCAAATTATGTTTATTATTAGCAGCATGGTGTTCATCATTATATTTTTCCATTACAACTATGTTAACATTATCACTACCATCTGACAGCCTGTGCAAATTAAAAATGTATTGGCATAAGTTTACCCCGGCATTAATTGCCAAACACGATAACCAATTAGTGAAGTAGGTTTATAATTAACTAACTTTCTTCCATGGGAAAAGTTTCTGCTCCATCTTCGGCTATTTTCTTCAGTAAGCTGAAGATATTATACACATAGATCGCGAGAACGACCGGATTACCTGAGAATAGGATATTTCATAAAATGCTCAATGTGTTCGCCTATTTTTTTCTGCAAAGTCTCCATTCGCCATATTGAAGAGTTCGTAGCAAAGGTGAATGTTTCCGGAATATATTTGATTTTTTTTTTTTCTACTTCCAAGTTTTTTTTCTACTACAATATTTTATTGTCTTGCTGCTTTTGTATTCGTATCCACTCACAGGAACCGCCGCAAGGCCGTGCGATGGGTGGCCAGTGTAACGAGACCAATGCCACTGGGGTCGACTTTTCCCAGTCGAGGTAGCATTTTTTTGAATCGCAAAGTAAAATAGTCAGAAAATTTCTGTGATACGATAGCGAGCACTTGTTGAGGAATTTTACAGACACACACATACACACCTGCCGCCACCCACCCACCTACACCCACCCGTCCACTCACCCATCCATCCATCCACCCACCCACCCACCCATCCATCCAGCCAGCCACCCACCCATCCACCCAACTACACCCACCCGTCCACCCACCCATCCACTCACGTACCCACTCATCCATCCATCCACCCACCCATCCATCCATCCATCCACCCATTCACTCACCCACCCACTCACGCATCCACCCCCCCCCCCCACACACACACACACACACGACCACTGCACATATTCATAAATTATATGCCAATGAAAAATTCAGTATAACATTATTCAAATTAGATACAACGCCAATGGCTGGTGATCTAGCATTAATGATTTATGACATCAATACTGTATATAGTAGTGTATATATGACAAATGTTAATAAACAATTTTCAAGTCAAGTCAAACCAATGGCCACACGCTTAGTCCACCGCTCCGGCGGTGCTCCATGTGCAGGCTTGATATTAACTCGAGTCGGCAAGTGATGGGTGGCCGTTTAGCCCTACCCAGGTCGTTTGAACGATTTGCCGAGCGGAAGGCACGAATTTGGAAACCTTGCGTAGGGCGTTAGTCAGGCTTGACATTAGCTCGAGTCGGCAAGTGATGGGTGGCCGCTAAGCCCTACCCAGGTCGTCAAAAAATGTGGATAGACAGGTAGGATGAGAAAGAAGGAGGGTATCAAATTGAGAAACTATATTTAACAGGAAAGGAAAAATGAAAAAAAAAATAGTAAAGATTGATCGGCAGGTGTAATCCAATTCCATTCGACAGCAGACCTATAGTTCCCTTCTGATAAACATACTTAATTCTTGGAGCTGCTGGCATAATTATTAAGAATAACAGCGGGTGTCGGACTTTGCTAAGTACCTACAGCACCGGGGTCTGCCAGTGTCCTTCGTAATTTATACAATGCGCACAGTGGCGAGCGTTAAACGTCACAAGAATGCTGTTGGATAAGTGTTTTTAATTTTTTTGTTCTGTTTGTTTTCATTGTTTGTCCCCTCTCGTGTTTTAATGACCGGGAAAAAGAACTTTAATACACTGAGGAATATTTTGTAATAAATTATACGGCGGGACGAGTCGGGGCTTTCGGCGAAAATGTGCCGAAACGATATACACGTATTGGGCGGAGGGGGGTGGGAGGGGGGGGGGGTTAATAATGATCAATAATTTCGGTGTACATGGTCCGGAGTAGAACAACATCCACTTTGAAATGAGCGAAGGTGAACACGTGCACCAATCGTGCCGCCGGATCAATCGGCATATTATTGACCAGTCAAGCGTGTCTCGGGATTTCAGCCGGGATATCATGCAGTTGAGAAACTTTCTCTTACATTATGAATTTGTCGTTTTGAATAATAATGTATTACACGGACTTGAAAATTGTATGAATTAAGGTGCACCAGTCATTGGCATTTGGAGGAAGTGTTGGAGATGGTCGATGAGTATTTCGAAGTGATTTGAACAGGGTGATGGGGTGAAAATTAGAGTGATGCATTTTTTGTGTGCACCATGTATAGCTGTGTGTGTGTGTAAGTATATGCCTATGCACGCATGTGTGTGTGTGTGTGCGTGTGTGTGTGTGTGTGTGTGTGTGTGTGTGTACGTAATCATTACATTGGCGAACTATTGCAGACAATTTCTAATGGGAAATTATTCTTGCAAGTCTTAAAAAGTTACACCCCCACAGCGTTCATCAAGTTTTGGTCCAGACGTTCATTGTATGAACACCTGACTCAAGAATGATGGACCAAAGTAAGAGACACTTACGCGGACTTTATGCACATTATATGCAAATTGCGTGTATGCAAATTCTCTGGATTCCTTTGAAATTTGGGGAGAAAGAACAATAAATAACTTGTTGACACTGTCAGTAACTCAAAATGTACGTTATTTTTATTATGTTAATGTGTGAATTCAATAAAAAAGTAGGGTTGTGAGATGTGTGTCCCCATCGGGGACGCGTATAAAACTTCCCGATAGCTACATTACCCGGCTGTATCCCCAGCTTCAAAATTTATAATCTCTTCTGATGATGTCAATGGATGTATTGACACTGACATTTTCCAGTAGCATGTTTTATGGCAAAACTTTTTCAAAATGAAATTGTACAAAGGGCGCACAGTTATACCGGCCCAAGGACTGTTTACCAATACAGCATTGATACTTTGGCGGATCGATACTGAACTCTTCGATTCGATTCACTGCAGAGTATCGATACTCTTTGGTGTATCGGAAAACACTGGGCCCAAGCCAAAGAGAAGTTCTTGGGTAGAAGTTGAGAGTCATTTTCACTCCAGATGGCGCATATGGGACTTTGCAAGTTTGAATGTGAAGACAAATTTCGCGCCACTTGCAAAAAGTGAATAACTATTAAATGTGTAGATGAATTTTGCCCAAATTTCACACAAGCCTGAAAACCGCCTTTATCTTCCAATTATGACTTTTATTAACTCGATCATAACATGCGCTAAGAAAAGCTGATCCATTCAAAATTTTCATGCTTTTGGGGCATCATACTTTTCTGGATAAATTTGAAACCACTGTATCGATTTAATCCAAAATCTAATCAGCTTTTAGTTACGTGAAAACGCATCGATTAAAAAAAAAATTAATCAAATCGCTTCATTGGTGTTGATGAAATAGTTGGACAAAAATTGATTCAAACAATTCAGATTTAATTTCACAAGGATTTTCCCAACCTCTTTTCCCTCTTGTTCTCGGGGGAATCGACCTCCATTCCTTGAAACGGTGCTTGGCCAGTGTCAATAACGCATTGTATACTTTTCCTCCTGACATGAGAGAAACCCTGGAATTAGACGAATGTAATTTGCCTCCGTAGCCATTTTTGTCTTCAGAAGACACCAGGAGTTATATTTCAGTGTGTCATATCATGGATAAAGAGCACTGAAACTGGGAACTATGAGAGTTTTAGGTGGCCGCCAGGGCAAACCCTCCCAGCGTTCCGGACAATTTACGCCGTCGCTTGCTACAGCCGTTCTCCTTCCCCCTTCCCCCCCCCCCCTCCGCCCACCCCTTTACCTCCACCTTCATGTGCCTCACCCCGACCAAAGAGCTCGTATGTTTCGCTCTCCTGTTCATGTAATTACCCTTTATTTTTCCGCGGGTCCACTTGCAGCCTCCAACCCACTCTCTCCCGCGCGATATATTTTTCTCCTGCAATAATTTCCATTGTGAACAGGGCTGCTTTCTTCTTCATCTAGCCGACAGTTCAATCTGTTTGAGGAATTTTTTTTTCCACCCGAGATTTTTCACAGCAACTGCAAAAGTCCTGAAGTTGAAGACATGAAGAAAAATAATTTTGACAAATGAAAATTTAACGCAATTTTGGTGAGATACTGATGCTGGTATCTATCTGGACCATACAGGGTGTTCCAAAATTGTGCGGATGCTGGAGGAAACTTTTGGGGAATGTTTTTTTTTTATTTTTATTTTATTCAGGGAGAGAATAAAATCGTTAGGTTTTAAGGACATTCCACCTATATTGGCGAAGATATAAGAATTGCTTGAAACTTTGACATAATGTTTTTGAAGCGATAACAGATGCCTGTATGAAATTTGAGATTGATTCACAACACCCTTTTGTAGTTATTAATTATCAAAGTTCTCAATTAACACGGCCTCTTCTGGGAAAAATAAAAATTCCTGTAAATACAGTTCAAAATATAAAAATTTGTTGAAATTTTGAAAATTTACTATTGAAGCAGATATAAAACGATGGTGAAAATTTCATGACGATTGACTAAAATTTTTTTTTCATTAATTTGTTTAAACAATATAATATTGATTCGCGAAATCAAATACAATATAATAATTTTCTATGGCTATCACTTCAACTAATTAACGCATGGAAATATTAATTGAAGATTATTGGCGATAAATATAACGAATTATAGAAAGGGTCATAAACTTTTGTTTTGACTATACGTGTTGAATATCCTTAATGGAAATGATGATGAACAGATTTCCATCGGCATCGAGGCTTTTTGAGATATATCTCAGAATCTAAAAGAGGTATGGCAGTTTTTGTAGGAGCTTTTTTGTAGAGCTGGATGAGACCTGCAAAAAAGTCTACATAATTTGTTTTATAGGTCTATTAGATTCTGAGATAGTTTGCTAAATTAGAGCCAGAAAATATTTAAATATATATATATATATATATATAAATATATATATATATATATATTTGAGACGGGCTTCTGACCTGGAAAAAAATTATTCGCCGAAAAGCTCAAAGGTTAATTAACTTGGGCGAAAAATCAGAATTCAGAATTCTGTTTTGCGGCAGCACTTTGTAGTTTAAAAAAAAAAATAATTTTGTAGAACTGTGGAGCGAGTTTAACGAGATAGAGTAAGAGTTGGGAGAACGTTGCTTGAAATTTTTTTCTCCATCTCATTTATTATGAACGATCGAACGACTGGAAAACGGGTCTGAACTTTTGGAGATTAGCAAGTCAGCGGGTTATGATAATCCGGGGAACTAATCAATCCTGGGGATTAAGAAATCTTCGCTTTCATTAGTTTATTTAAATCAGCCGCGAGGAGTTATGGCGCGATGAACGGGATTCTTGGAAGGTCATATCAAGCGGAAATAATGTCTTTGGGAGACATCAAATTTTTGTGTTTCGGGTGCTTCTACGTCATTGGAGGATAACTTTCCAATATCGCTTAGTATCATTTTTGAGAACGAGGTGAATTGGATAGTTTGGCAATCATGAAAATGGGTGGATGGGTGAGTAGGTAGGTGGGTGTGGGTGGGCTTGGGAGGATGTGGGTGGACGTGGGTGTGTGTGTGTGTTGACGAAAATTGACATTATATTTTCCTCTGCCCGAAATATCGGTAATAACAATCGGTACGGCGCAAACTTCTAGATCCGCCTTTTCTAGATCGGCGACAGAAGTAACCCATCTTCGATCGTGACCGGTCCCTCAACAAAAAGATCGGTAATGGACGTTACATTGTCTTTCCCCCGGAATATCGGTAATAAAAATTGGTACGATCGAAATTTGTAACCCGCGTTTTCCACACCGATCATCGTGCGGGCGTGATCGGCGAGAGCAGCGATTGATCGCCGATCTCCACCTGTGCCGCAACAAATATACTGGAAATTCACATTACATTTTGTTACCCCCCACTGCCCCCTTCCCCCGAATATCGGTATTATCTTATACGATTCAAACTTACAAATCGGTCCTTTCCCGATCGAACATAAAATTATGTAACGTAGTGTGTTGCTGTTTGAGATATAATCTCGGATCTGGATCTACCCCTCAGCAAATATATAAAAAATTGAAGTTACATTTTTTTTCACCCGAAATATCGGTAATAACGATTCATAGGATTCAAACCGATAAATCGTTTTTTTTGCCAGATCGATCATGAAATAAAGTAAAGTAGTGCATTGCAGGATGAGATATTCATCTAGCCGTCTACAACAATATTGAAAATCGACATTTGCATGGTTTTTCACGCGAAAAATCGGTAATAAAAAATGTGTATGGCTCGAACTTATAAATTGAACCTTGCCAGATCGATCATAATATAATCTAACCTAGCGTGTTGCGGGGTGAGATATCAGAAACTACTGGAGTTATCGTGCAGACACGATCGCCGACTAAAGTGATACATCCCCGATCCCCATCTATCCCTCAACTGTGAAATTTTCTCACTCCACTACCGATCGGCTTTTCCGTAGATCTACGGTCTCATGTTCAATTCAGTATCTTCGACATGAAATCTTGGTAACTGGACGCGTACCCTCTTTATCGTTTCTTCATCTTATGGGTGGTTGTGGTGCTCGATCAGTCACTGCAAATTGCTGATTTTCTGGTTAAGGGGATATTGATCGGTTGCATTTGTGGCTGAGTGAAACACTCAGACATTCCATTTAATTTCAAGTTACCTGACCGTAATTTAGCACTTGTAGATTAAGGAAATAATTGCACGGCATTCAATGTCTCATGGAAAACAAAGTTATATATGTGCACAGCCACCCACTCACCGACCCACCTACTCACCCACCCACCTATTTACCCACCCACCCACCTTCTCACCCACCCACCCACTCACCCACTCACTCACCCACCCACTCACTCACCCACCCACTCACTCACCCACTCACTCACTCACCCACCCACTTACCCACTCACCCACCCACCCACTCAGTCATCCACCCACCCGCTCGCCCACCCACTCAGCCACCCACCCACTAAGCCACTCACCTACTCATCCACACACACACACACGCACACACACATACACATACACACACATACGTGAAAGAAATACGCTGAAAAATTAAATGTTAATTTTCGGGAGTAATGCCTTCCCCGATTTGTAAATTAATGAACACTACTAGTACAAAAAATTATTCTCCATCAATTATCAAGCACTCTCATTATTCCCTACTTGGGAATGGCGGGAATCAACTTTCCCATAGTTGATACCAACAAGACACACTAATCACCCACTGCTACCCCCATTGACAATACTTCCTATTCTGCCACGTGCAACAGGGAACTCCCCCAATCGTAACAAAAACTTTTTGACTGGTGGAAAAGTCGTTTGCACGCGTGGCCTAGGGTATATTTATTTTTAGACGCTAGTACTCTGTTTCTCACGGACAGAAGATCAATAGTTAACCATTTGCTTGTGCATTTATATTTTTTTTACTATTATTAATATTGTTGTTTAATCTCCAGCATTTCGTGGATCTCAGTATTTTTTAGTGCCGCAAAATCATTTTGAAGGAGAAAAAAAAAAAAATATATATATATATATATGCATATATGTGCGTGTGTGCATATATATATATATATATGCACACACGCACATGCAGACACTCTCTGGAAATGCGTCAAAAACATGTGAAACCCGGAGAGAAAAGTGGAAAATGCCATTCTGAGACATTTTATTTTCATTTTATTTCTTCAACACCAATGAAGCGATTTGATTCATTTTTTTTTAATCGATGCATTTTCACGTAACCAAGAGCTGATTAGATTTTGGATTAAATTCATACAGTGGTTTCAAATTAATCCAGAAAAGTATGATGCCCCAAAAGCATGAAAATTTTGAATGGATCAGCTTTTCTTAGCGCATGTTATGATCGAGTTAATAAAAGTCATAATTGGAAGATAAATGCGGTTTTCGGGTTTGTGGGAAATTTGGGCAAAATTAATCTACACAGTTAATAGTTATTCACTTTTTGCAAGTGGCGCGAAATTTGTCTTCACATTCAAACTTGCAAAGTCCCATATGCGCCATCTGGAGAGAAAATGACTCTCAACTTCTACCCAAGAACTTCTCTTTGGCTTGGGCCCAGTGTTTTCCGATACACCAAAGAGTATCGATACTCTGCAGTGAATCGAATCGAAGAGTTCAGTATCGATCCGCCAAAGTATCGATGCTGTATTGGTAAACAGTACTTGGGCCGGTATAACTGTGCGTGCTTCGTACAATTTCATTTTGAAAAAGTTTTGCGATAAAGCATGCTACTTGAAAATGTCAGTGTCAATACATCCATTTACATCACCGGAAGAGATTATAAATTTTGAAGCTGGGGATACAGCCGTGTAAGTAATGTAGCTATCGGGAAGTTTTATGCGTATCCCCGATGGGACACACACTCGCACGCCACTACTTTAACATAGTTTTACGGTGCGATAAAAAATACGAAGATCCATGCTGGAGGTTGAACAACAATCTCAATAATACTAGTAAAAAAAGATTGTATAATATTCCTAACATTTCTAAAATGTATCAATTATCCAAATTTTGCGCACCACCAGGAGTTTCAGCAAATTCGAATTGACGGTACCCTCACGCTATGAAGCCTAATACTCCTCCGCTCGAATCACCATAAGAACTTCACCATTATTATCATCGATTATTATTGCTTATTTGTCGGTGCCTCTCAGTTAGTATCAATCACAGACATAACCCCTGAATGGACGAAACCTGATTAATGAATTCGGTGGATTGAATTAATCGTCCGCCGAATTCGGTCCGAGCGGCCGACGAGGCGCGTGAAAGGCTTCATGATCGATTATGGGGATATCGGTATTCTATATGAAAAGTGTTACATGCTTTCGTAATCATTTTTATTTGGATTCTTTGGTGCTGGAGAGCCGCCCCGAATTACAGGATTAAATCATGTTACAAACTATGACGAAAAAAAAATGTTTATGCAGTTATTTACTGCTGCAATTCGCTATATGAAATTTCACTGTAAGTATGCATTTTCTTCTATAAATGTTTGTGTGCGTGAGTATGTGTGTTTTTTTTCTGCGCCCGACTCGTTTCTACTGGTCACGGTAACAGCTCTCGAGGATTCCTGCATAGGGCCTATTGGACACCCATCCCTTCGGCCCGACTTTCGCCATTTAGGCCATCGGATTTGTAAACACAGGGTAAACCCTCAGAAACTGCTACACTGGCGGGCGGCTATGACAGACCTCGCCCACCCCCCCCCCCCCTCCGGCGGGAGGCGGTCCCACCCAGTAGGACATGGTAACCTTTGGACGCACCGAAATCCCATGTTGGTCCAGGAGGTGACTCGATGAAAAGAGTTCCGTTCATCAGACAGATACAGAGAATTTTTGCCCGGTTGGAGGATTAACCTCAATCCTGGTCCAGTCACATCACGCGCGTCCGCGATTTTGGGCGCCCCTATCCCGCCAACAGCGTTGCCATATCATTTGACGCATCCAACACGCAACACGCAATCAGTACATCCCTATTCACATCAGTTGAAATCTTCTATATCACTGAGTTTCCTATTCCCCAACAACTCCAGAGGAGAGAGGGGGAACAGTGGAAGCGCGGCGGCGTTGCGCGAGCGCCGCCGTTAGCGTATCTGGTCACACCGCGCAGGAGTGGCGCAACTTCTTCTCCCGCCCATTTAATTTTTTCCCATTCTGCACATCATTTGAATCTATTCGAAAAAAATCTGAATAATGTGTCCATGGTTTACAATGCAAACACAATTTTTTTTCCGATTTTTATGAATGGGATTTTGAAAGAGAAAAATCGACATTCGTTGCGATACTTTCTCATGAGGTGGCCAAACTTGGGTTAACAACCCACGACGGTAGTAAATCTGCGTTTAGGCCTCTCCGCCATTCCGATGTCAGTAAAAGTAAACTTAACGACACATTCAACTTTTTATTGGTTTTTTTTTATTGATGGTATGTGTAGTTGAGTAGAAAAATATATATACGCGCATTTCCAAAGCGGGGAGGTATTGGTTAAATATAACAGAACAAATTATTAGGAATTTAAAATATGGAATTATTGTTTTTTCCAGATGGTTCTGCCATTTTGATGACGATAATTACGTGAATGTACCTCGTCTGTTAAAACTATTGGACAATTACAACCCACGGGAGGACTGGTATCTCGGCAGGCCCTCGATACCGGCACCCTTGGAAATCATGAGGCAGCAAGGTGCTGAGTCGGCGAAACGACCGGTGAGTCAAAGTTTTATGTGTTTACACTAAACACGTGATATCGCGTCGACTTTATTTTTTGAATTTTATGGCTGATCCATAAATGGTCATATGTAAAGACACGAAGCGCAATTTTGAAGGTGGAAACAACATATGCGGCGAATCGCTGTGCGCCAGATGCTTTTGAAGCTTGAGATGAATTTTGAAATTTTCATTTAACGATCAAAGGTGCACAATAAGTATCAATGGAATACTGAAAAAATTCAGTTTCATGTGTGAGAGACTTTTTCTTTCATTAAAATTCATTTCAACTCATCCCGCCAATGTGATTTTCAAAATTAGATGTGAATGAATATCGTGTTCTCCGGCCGTGCTCGAGAATCATACAATGAATAAATGCAGAGGTACAAGACATTCAGGTCCTTGAGAAAGGGAGACAGGCCCACGTGTGCTGGGATAATCATAAATTCGAGGACGCATATAACATGGTCAAGCGAGAGGCCTGTGCGTGAGATATTATCGCGATTTAATCGTTCGATATGTGCGTATAGCGTTCACATAACCCGTCTTGCGCGGGCTTTGAACCAACTAGTGATCTTATCGTTGTGTCGAGTGTCTGTCATGTGGGTTTTTTTTTCCCCTGGTTTTGTGCTACTGAAAATTCATGGAAAAAAGGACGAGCTTCTTTGGGAAAATTTTTTGCTCAATCAATCGGGGGAATCTATTTTTTTTCACCAATATTGCTGGCCAAATCACTCCACCTTTCAAAGTTTCTAACACCATGCCCATGTGTGTGTGTGTGTGGGGGGGGGGGGGGGGGGGGGGGGGGTGGGTGACCGGTTGGGTGAGGGTTGGTGGGTGGTTAGGTGTGAGTGGGTGGCTTGGTATGGATGGGTCGGTGGTTGGGTATGGGTCGGTGGGTGGGTGGGTGGCTTGGTATGGATGGGTGGGTGGTTGAGTTTCGGGTGGGTGGTTAGGTATGGGTATGAGTGGGTGGGTGGGACACGGTATGAGTGTATGGGTGGGTAGGTGGGTGGGTAGGTGGGTGGGTGGGTAGGTGGGTGGGTGGGTAGGTGGGTGGGTAGGTGGGTGGGTGGGCGGGTGGGTTGGTGAGTGCCTATCTGTGTATGAGTGGGTGAAAAAAAAATCACACGGGAAACATTGCGATCAGTCAAATGTCAACCATCGCTAAAGTCAATGAATACTCAATCGAAATAATAATCAATGAAAAAAATTAAAAAATTGCCCATAAAATTCAGAGCGATCGATCCGACTGGGGAGATCTCCAGAGATTGTCCAATCGATAGAGCTAAGCCACATAAAAAGTAAATAACATGGAGAGCCAGTAAATTCTCAAGCAGTCGAATGTATCGAAGGGATTTCCAAGACTATGTTTTTCATCGATACTCTTCATTCAAGTTGGTTGGGACCGAGCCGGTTGAACCAGTATTATATTGAAACATGCCGATGTGTGCATACGAGTGAGAGGATACGTTTGTCCAGGGGGGGGGGGGGAACAGGAACCTGCATCGCAGAAAAGAGTATCGTTTGCTCTTCCTCATCCCCTTATTTCTTGTCTTCATGGCATATCGATCTTACCTTGGCACCGCTCGTTCGCAAAGTTTAACCCAGTGTCCGTCGTATGACTTTGTGGATAATAAATTTTTTATCTGGTGTGGATATATGGGAGAATCGTCAATGGGAAATATGGGAGAATAAAATTTTTCTTCCCCAATGGAAAGCATTTTGTTTGTCGCTTTTGAGCTTCCAATCATCCAATAAAATAATGTAACGTTTCGGGGAGGTCTATGCGGCTTACGTCACATATATATATGCCAAAAGTTCTCGACTGGCGACACTAGGGTCGCTAGCAGGTCTCAATCTAAATTTTTTTGCGCCGCCCCCTATATCATCTCTAAATAATTTTTAAAAAATGTACAAATTTCAGCTCCCTATCTCAA
The DNA here is from genome assembly GCA_026005395.1 of Asobara japonica. NCBI lineage: Eukaryota > Metazoa > Arthropoda > Insecta > Hymenoptera > Braconidae > Asobara > Asobara japonica. The sequence continues at coordinate 1,038,954 of BQMI01000151.1, read as the reverse complement.
CCGGAAGTACCCCCCCCCCCCCCCAAAGGCTTACTTTTTCGTATTTGAATAACATGGGATTTTGCCCTCTCTTCGATTGCCACTTTTTTACGGCTAAAGTTTTATCATGAAAAATTTGAACGTTTGGGCGACACTCGTTTTTGAACTGATATTCTCCAGTAGAGCATAGTTCTTCAAGTACATTGCGGGTGTATAGTTATTTCGATCGTGCATTGAGCTACTCTCGATGAAGTTCACCTGGGAAAAAAAATAAAAGTAAATTATTGTGGTATGACCATACGTCGTTAGACAATTTCCACCAACATTTTGATTGTCAATGGACCCCCCAGCAGTCTCGAACCCATTACCCTCGCCCCAGGTTCCGATATAACCACAAAGTTTTATCTAGCTAGGGCAAGATAGCGGTTTACGGTTACTCAACGGGTTATCTAGGCGAGATCGTATCCCACTGGAGCAAATGAACATCGAGGAGTCATATTGCGCTTGGTATTGGACAGTTGGTTTGCCACTGACGAACACGTCATGGGCCTTTCACCCAAGGCGTGTTGCAATATCGATTTTTTCCCTCCAATTATCCTTTCACGGTGGAAAAAAATTTAGAGCTCAATTCACAATTATCGAAAGTTAATTTTGCTTGGACGAGGGCTTGCAGAGATTAGGTCTTGGCCAAACTGACATACCATTATTAGATTAAATTCTTAACTACTGGGCTGGATAAGTATGACCACATAGAGGTCATACGAAAGACTTTCTGATTGGTAATTTCCACCCGCGATTAATTTTCAAAAAATCGCAAGTGTGTTGTTAACGAATGGTTATAAGGAAAAATGTTGAATATTTTTTAGGAAAAAATTCCATTATTGGACACATTCACCCACCCTCCTACACCCACTCACACACCTACCCACTTACACCCACCCACCCACCTGCACCTACTCCCATACACCCACCGACCTATTCCCACAAACCCACCCACCTACTCCCACAAACCCACCCACCCACTCCCATAAACCCACCCACCTACTTCCACAAACCCACCCAACTACACCCAGGCACACTCATCCACTCACCCTCTCATACACATAATCAACCGACCAATCCACACACACACACCCACCTACATACACACCCACCCACCCACCCACACCCACCCACACCCACCCACCCACCCACCCACCCACCCACCCACACACACACACCCACCTACATACACACCCACCCACCCACCCACACCCACCCACACACATACACACACCCACCCCAAACACACACACACACACACAGCCGGGGCTTTGGCGTTAGGCCGGACATACACTAGGTAGGTAGATACACTGACGACTACACCCAAATTCTGAATCTGTGTGTACGTATGTGTGTGTGTGTGTGTGTGTGTGTGTGTGTGTATGTGTATGATTGATTCACATTTCCTAAAATACTAATTTCCGAGCTGAATAACATAATCTACAATTGTCGAGTTTCAAAGGAATAATTCCCTGCTCAAGTTCATGGTTGGAATGAGGATGAGATGTGGGGCTGAGGTGAAATGTGAAGAGAAATAAAAGAATGATGGCAGGGCATATAGTGTGCATGGGGGCATGTACACGGAACGCTGGACGTTAACTATAATCGGAACGTGCCGGTGCGGAACGGACGTACCACACCCACGGGGGGTCGAAAACACATGAGGCCCTTCCATCACATTCTCTCACTGTCGCGCAATCAAGGAAGTTGTGCTATACTAGGTAGCTGATTCAAGAAATGAGTAAAAATTTTAATACCTCTGGTGTCTTATCAATCCAGACAAGTTGGCCCGAATTTTTATCAAAATTTTAATTCACATTTTTTATGAAATTTAGCCATTTTGGAAACTCAAAATTTCATTATCACATTTTTTTTCATCTTATGCAATTTTTTAATTAAAAAAAAATGCACATTTCAAAAAGTCTTTGTAATCTTGCTATGTACATGATATAAAAAGATAGAATTATTTAGGAGATCCCACTCAAGAAATATGTTCACTTCACTGAATAAACCTTTTATGATAAAAAAAGAAAGAAGAAGTTTTGCAGGACTGAAAAAATTTGTCAAACACCGAATGTGATTTTCAGAAGAGCAAGTTCATTTAGCTAAAAAAAAAAAATGATTAATATCCTCGCACTCAGTTCCACATGACTTCCATCCCCTGCTGTGTGTCCCATTGAGATGGCCACCTACAGTAAAATGCACATCAGGGACCGAAAAAGATCAAGAACCTCGGCCCAACCACTCCCCATAGTCTCTTATCTGATAACACCTCGTGGCACGTACGGTATGTCGAATATTAAAAATTCTGCATAAATTCCTCGTATAACATTTTTCATCCATTCCCCAGAGCAAAGACGAAAAAAAAAACAATACAGTGCAATAGAAGGCTAGAGCAAACATGAGCTAGGGGGATAAAAGTGTGTGTGCCCTCGTTGGGAGCACAAACAAAATTTCTCGATTTGTAATTTCTGTTTGCCATTTCTAGATTTTCCGACACGTCAATTAAATGTTTGAAGACTGGTTTCAGTGAAAACACTAGTGTGGGTAAATCAGTGTGACCCGTGAGGCTCACAACGAAAACTTGCAGATTTGAGAATTTTAAACTATCCCATTCATCAAGCAGATAATTATGAACATTTGAGTAGGCGCATAGTGAGCGTGAGGACGAGACTTATGCGCGTTACTGCAGTGGGAGTGAGACGCCAACAGGGCTGCGATCGCTCGAGGGTTAAACCCGTCATACCTCCTTAATTATGACAATTATGGAAAAAAGTCATAAGACATTAAATGTGCATTTCCACTTACAGAGCAAGTTCTGCTTAATACTTTCTGCCGTATCTCTCACCGTTTTTGCAATAGAGCGTTGTGAACAATTCAATTGTTAATAACAAAAAAACTGCTCGGTCAATTTAAACCAAAAACTAATCCGATCCAAGTTCCATCAAGACGCTCCGATTACGACCTCGACGACCCAGAGCGTTCGATCCGTCTCTGAAACATCGTTAACCAAAAATTTCCGATTCCACACATAAACATACACACACATACACACAGACGCAGATTCTAATTGATATACAAGTGGGCTTTTTGAAAATCCAGAGTGATCCGGTTCATAACTGGCGACCTGCATCACCTCGATTCTCGGATTGCTCCAAAACGATTTGGTTCAAGTCGAGAAAACGCACTGAATCAGTCCAAGTTTTTTTTTTAAAGTAGTCAATAATTATTCAAATCGATTTCTCCAGAACAAATTATACCATCGACATCATGTGTAATGCAATTGAAGCTTTCCCATAAGCCAGCGCTGATCACATCCTGCATGAAAGCAATCGAGTATCTGTTTAGTTATTCGATGTGGACACGGAAAAGTATTGTCTCCTTAATGTTGGGCTTATATTGAGGGTTTACAGAAAAATCCTTGTTTTTACACCCATCCACACATTCATCCACCCACCCATCCACCCACCCACCCACCCACCCACCCATCCTCCCACCCAACCACCCATCCTCCCACCCAGCCAGCCCACCCACCCACTCGCACATCCACACACCCACCCACCTACACATCCACCTGCCCACCCACACACCCACTCAGCCACCCACCCACTTGTCCCCGCCACTTACCCACTCACACACACACACACACACACACACACAATCTCAGGAAATGATAACTCACTTTTTTAGTTCATGAAGACTTTTCCGGATCCACTTCATCTCCCCGTTTTATCACATCCGACCTTTTTCCACTCATTTCATCGTATAATCCGCTTAAACGTAAAGCCAACTTCTTTCATTCAGCGAAAATTGATGCATGGAAACAATTTAGCTGTAAATCCGGGTGTGCGCCACATGTGCCCTCCCTCTGCTTTATTTTTCCACCTTCCTTACCCCCCACCACTCCCCCCATTTCCTTCTTTTTTTTTTTCGAAGCTCCGTGTAAATGTGATTCCCCAGGAATTCACCGAGACGGCATATTGGAATTGGCGGACGAATGATGACGAGTTCGGTGTAATAACAACGTACCATCGTGAGTTATATCGAAAGATACCTCTAGTCTATGTGTTGGCATGTCGGTTTCGTAATTGCTCCGTTCCGCTGGATCCTTGCAATTATTTTAGCACGACTCGGCCCCAGCAGGATGAAAAAATGGCCAAAAAAAAAGGAAAGTGGAAGGAAGTCGAGAAAAAATGAAACGTTGGAAAAAAAAATTCTGCAAATCAGTTTGCACTAGGGGCTATTAGACTAATTTGGTCCGGCCATTAATGCTCATCAGTGGTTATTAGGGTGCGGTTAGTATATGACTTTCGAATTTTGCGGCGCATTGTCAGGACCTATGCAAAAACTAATGATTGGGGTAAAAAGCAATTTTTCTGGCACTATTTTTGCAGAAAAAAAAATTCATTATATGCTCAGCGGTTAATAATGTAGGTGTGTCCGATGTGCAAAACCTGCGCTACCAAGAGCCATTCGCTGAGCCACTTTGCTTTCAGTCACATTTGGAGCTTGCTAGGAAGGGTTTAAGCGGGACGAATTTAATTAGAGTAGCCCCACGTGGTCTGGCCATTGGAACGATTTGCCACAGCTCATGTGGCCGTCATGGTTCTTCCAAGGGCACTCAAACTCACGGTTAAGGGGGATTCCCCGTTTTTACTGTTCTTTTCCTCGTTAGCAGTGGAGTAAGTTTGTTGGGCGAGAGGATTGGGGGATTTAGCGGTGTCGATTGGTTGCATCGATTTGTCATGGAGAGGTGGGCTATCTTCATCGGGCTCCAGGTGGAAAGTAATTCCAATTAAGGGGATTGGTGGGACTATCCTGGCCATAAAATGCTCGAGGGGGAAAGTGGGATTTTGGAGGGGTTTAGGGCAATGGCCAACTCCATCAGAGCTGATGAATTCAAATGAGATGCAAGAAAGTTGAAAATACCAGCCACCCGATTATCCACCCACCCACTTCGCAACCACCCCCACCTCACCCACCCCTCCCACTCATCCCACCCGCCCATCCCTCCCGCCCCTTCCACTCATCCCACCAACCCACCCATCCTACCCCACTCATCCCACCAACCCACCCATCGCCCCCCCCCACACACACACACATACAGACATATATATACATATTGATGGATTCCAGTTATCAGCGATTTCTCCACGAATGAAATTAAAAAGGTGCCTAAAGCTAATTTTTCCGTGATGCACTTAATTGCAGGTAGTGTATTCGAGAAAATCTCGACGATCTTTATATTACCGAGCGGGTGAAAAGGTCGCGCCAGTAAAGTCGGTTAAATTGCCCCATGCGTAATTAAGTCGGATGGTGAATTGGCAGGCCTTAATTTTGCTAAGACCATTTAAAAAATTAGGAGAATTTCAAAAATTTCAAAAATTTCAAAAATTTCAAAAATTTCAAAAATTTCAAAAATTTCAAAAATTTCAAAAATTTCAAAAATTTCAAAAATTTCAAAAATTTCAAAAAATTAAAAAAATTCAAAAATTTCAAAAAACTCAAAAATTTTGAAAAAAATCAAAATAGTGTCCCATATTTTATCCCCAAACGATTTTTTTTCTATGTATCAAGCACAGCCTGCTAAAAATCCCCCAGTGAAGAAAATCTCTTCGATCTTAATATTGCCTAGCGGGTGGAAGGTCTCGCAGCGAAGTCGGTTAAATTGCCCCACGTGTAATTAAATCGGACGGCAAATTGGTAGGAGTACCATTTTGCTGGGGCCCCCTGAAAAAGTTGACGACGAGTGGCTCAACGTAACAGGTACGAGAAAACATAGAGGCAAAGAAAACGAGAAGTTGAAGGTTTTGCATGGTATTCATGGCCCCTCGTAAATGAAAGTTACGAGAATTACTGGAAGCAGGGCAGACGTACTCTCTCATTCTCGTTGAGGAGTTTCGAGTTTCATTAAAACCTGGGGTTTTATCGTTAAACGAACTATCGAATTAATCGAGGAGCATCCGGTTGGGATTATCGTCATGACTTTTGGTATTCCTTTCGCCTTAAGCCTATCGGCCTCAGTTCTGGGGAGAGATAAGAGAGCGAACCCTCTATATCGCGAGCGTAGTGAGAACGATCCCCCATTGGTAAGGGAAAACAGAGGGGTTGAACATTAAATCTTTACGTTTGAGGCAATTTCCAAGGCAATCCAGCGGGGAAAGCTCCAGGCACAATTATTTCGTGGCAAATCTTTGGTTCTTCTTACTTCTCGATAACAAGGAAGTTACCGATTTGTCCCCGATGTAAAGAGGCAAGCGATCGGGAAGGTACTGAGCAATTGATTTTCGATACTCAGAAGATGGATGCATAGATATTTCGAGGACGAAAGTGGGTGGGTGGGTGAGTGAGTGAGTGAGGGTGGGAGGGTGGGTGGGTGGCTGAGTGTGTGTGTGGGTGGGTGAGTGAGGGTGGGTGGGTGGGTGAGTGAGTGAGGGTGGGTGGGTGGCTGAGTGAGTGAGGGTGGGTGGGTGGCTGAGTGTGTGTGTGGGTGGGTGAGTCGGTGGGGTGGTGGGTGGGTGAGTGAGTGTGAGTGGGTAGGTGAATGAGTGAGGGTGGGTGGGTAGGTGAGTGAGTGAGGGTGGGTGGGCGGGTGAGTGAGTACGGGTGGGTGGGTGGCTGAGTAAGTGAGGGTGGGTCGGTGGCTGAGTAAGTGAGGGTGGGTGGGTAAGTGAGTGAGTGTGGGTGAAGGTGGGTGTCCGGACAGGTGAGGGTGGCTGGGTGAGTAAGTGAGGGTAGGTGAAGGTGGGGGGGTGACTGAGTGGGGGTGGGCAAGTGAGTGTGGGTAGCTCTGTGTGTTTGGTATCTTCGTTTTCAAGCCTTTAGGAAAATTACAAGAAAAACACTAACCCCTTAGGAAAACAATAAATTGGAATTAGTTCTTGATTTAACCTGTCCAAGGATCCCTTTATTGATGCATCTATTTAAAAAATTTTTTTTTGCACCTTCTAATAAAATCCCAAGACTCGATAGAACGAGGACAGATAGTGGACAGTGGGTGTAACCCATTGAATAAAAGGAACACGATGAGAGAATCCGCTGTTCATGACCCATGACGAACCCTCACTCCCCCGAGTGTACTTACCTATCCCATCTCGACATCCCAACCCCATATAGATGCGAAACGGGATGGATATTCCATTGCCACGTCCCCTCCCCCCCCCCCTCCCTCCCCCCTCCTCGCTCCGCGCCAAGAGATCTCCTACACTGTAGTCCCGATTGCAGCCAGCCACGTAGGCTACCTCCATTACTCTGATATTATTATACCTGGCCACTCGACCCACACCGCTCCATTCGTATCACCGCTTACCATCTTTGTATTGCCTCACCGCCAGGGGCATCCGGCTGCACACACTCCCCACCGAATCATCATTCGTGATAGTCCAGTTGTACCTCCACGATGGGCCCTTCTTCCTTGCTTTTTCCGCATTTGTTAGTATAGTTGGACATTAGGGGATAAGAAACATTTCAGTACTGGACGCGGTCTTGGTGTCCTCTGGTAAGTGTTATTCCATATACTCCCCAAACTCGAAGGAAGTGAAGATATGTATGGAAAATTTTGTCCGGGCTGTGGATCTGAAGAGATCCAGCTGGGGCAGGTTGGTACAAAACAACTATGGGAGAGCAAAATTTTCTAAAATTTACAAGATTTGACAATTGTTAACAATCTCCAGTTTTTGTTGAATTAAAACTGTCAAAAATTCACAAAATTGAAGCATCCGCAGAATCTCGGTCGATACGTGTTATTAGGTATTCATAAGAGAGTAGTTATAAATTATTTGCATTTGGTGCCGCCCGTACTCAGTCCGGTTCGACCGGGGTTCGGCATCGTTTGCCCCCCCCCCTACCCCCCCCCCCTGAGGTTTTTCTTGAACCAATTTGATGGCAGGGACTGTCCCACGAATCCCCTCACGCTTCCCTCCGCTTCTCCGACACGCAACATGTCTCCTGCTGAATGTTGGCATAATTCCATCACAAACAATTTCAAAGTTTTACGAATTTTGAAAATCTACAATGGCAGAATTTTCAACCATAGGAACAATAGCAAAAATGTTAAGAAATGTCACCTCTGCACAGATAAAGAATTCCAAAAAAATTCCATCACCCACCCACCCACCCACCCATTCATCACCTACCCACCCACCCATTCACAATCGACCCACCCGCCCATTCATCACCTACCCTCCCACCCATACATCACCTACCCTCCCACCCATCACCTACCCTCCCACCCATCCACCCATCACTCACCCGTCACCTAACCACCCATCACCCAACCACCCAATCACCTATTCACCCACCCATCACCTATTCACCCACCCACCCATCACCTACTCACCCATCATCTACCCACCTGCCCGCCTGCCCATGACCCATCACCCACCCACCCCCACCCATCACCCACCACCTGTACGTTTTTTCTTCACCCAATTTTTTCTGTTTATCACGACTGTCCCACGAATCTCCATAATAGTCTCTTGGTTCCCCCGACACGCAACATGTCTTTCGTTGAATGCTGGAGTAATTCTGGCAAAGTGCTACCTTTACTCACGTCAATGGTGTACGAACTCGTTACCCCGGTGTACACAATCCAACCTGTCCGACTCTTGTCCTGTGTTATCCCACAATTGCCCCCTCATCTCTCTCAACTACCCTCCCTCCCTCCTCCCTCCCCTCCCCGCCCCCAACCTCTATTTCGCATCTCAGCAGAGATGCACACATGTGAAACTTGTTACGAACTCTACGCATATACTTAGAGCCAGTATATACTATGGTAGTCGTAATTGGATCGCTTGTTGGTAAATTAATGCCTCAGTAAAATTGTAACGATCCCATGCGAGTTTCCGACAATTCACCCTGCTACATGATATCTCGTTAACAATTACACGCAGCGACAATTTTGCAGATAATGGGATGCTAAGTTTATGATGTCAAATATTAGAGGGGGGAGGGAGAAGGGGGGGGGGAGAGTCGTAGATTATGGGATCTATGTGGCGGACTAAGTATTTGCCCCCCCCCCCCCGATGTTCGCTTTATCAATGATTGATTGACGGATTGATTTTCTTTTCTCGATCACACAAAAATCCTGATGCATATTTTTTTTTTGTTAGGGCAGAACGAAGCTCGTTAATCCATTCACCCACACCCACCAACCCACCTACCCACCCAACCACCCACCAACCCACCTACCCACCCAACCACCCACCCACCCAACCACCCACCCAACCACCCACCCACCCACCCAACCATCCACCCAACCACCCACCCACCCACCCACCTACCCACCCTCCCACACACCCACACACTCACACCCACCCACTCATGCACACACACACATTGACGGGGCTTTGGTGTAGTGGGTAGAGTGTCTGCCTACTATTCTAAAGGTCCCGCGTTCGATTCCCGCTCACTGCAAAATATTTTTTCTGAAAAATATTTTCTCACGGACTCCGACCGATGGCAGGAACATTCCGTGTGTGCTATCGGCGGTATCCATGAAGTGAGACCGTGAGCCGGGACCGAACGCGACCCGTCGCGCGGGGGGGAGGGAGGGTTCCATCGTAGACGCCCGCCATCGTATCACAGGGGTTTCTGGAGGTTTACCCTGTGATTAGAAATACGATGAGCTGAAATGGCGAAGTCGGCCCCAGCCGCAATGGGTGGGTACTCTGATCCATAGTATTGCCCATGAAGTAATGCCTACCAGCGGTTACGTGGGTGAATACGAATAGAGAAAGAGTGAAAAAAAAAAAAAAAAAAAACACACACACACACATACGCACAGAACCCAGGGAGTAGGATCCAGAAGTGAAAGAATGATCTGAAGAACTATATTTTCTGTAAGGAAACAGTTTCTGAGGCTTATTCAAGTCTATGAAATACCTCCAACATCTGCTATATGCATATTGGAAGCGGCTGAGGTATGGCAATCAGTCAGTTATTTTAATTATCGCCTCTACACATTTACGACTGGTTAATCGCCTTGAAATCTACTGTCCCTCTCGCTCCATCCTTGGTCGCTTGAAACGCGTTTTTTGAAGTATAATCGCGACCCATCTCCATAATATCCCCCACTATTGGTCCAGCTAGCACTGTAACGCTGGTAACGAAGGGACTGGGTGATCACGACGCGAGATTGTACCTGGTCGCTGACTAATTACATTCCTGACCCGGGTGGGTCCGCTTGCAGTTTCAAAATTTTCGAAATCATCAAAATTCCAATTTTTTATTTTCTTCATTTTTGACATTTCAAAGGTTTCGAGAGATTTCAAATGGGGCAGAATTTTTTGAAAAATCTCACTAAATTTGAAGGTCTCGAAATTATTACGAGAATTTCAAAAAATACGTAAAATTTTGGAAAACTCAAAATGGGAAAAATATCAGAAATTTTAGGAATTGCAAAAAATTTTAATTTGGAAAATTCAAAACAATTCCGAAATTTCACACACACACACACACACACACACACACACACACACACACACACACACACACACACAGACTCATGCATCCATCCACCCACCGACACCCACCCACACCCACACACACACACACACACACACAGACACCCACTATTTTCATGGATACAGATTACAATTGTTGTTAGAAATGCCTCAAAAGGCGGAGACGGTCATAAAAAAAATTCTTGATTTTAGAATTTGATTATTAAAACTGGAATGTGCCCTGTGAATCAAGAATTTAGCAAAAGAAAAGAAAAGAAGTTCGAAAAATATGAAAAGTGGCGAATTGAGAAGCAGATTTGAATGCACATAGGGATGAATTTGAAAATTGCAAAGTTGCGGCTCATCTGAATAATAACCCCCACTACCGTTCGGGGCTGTAACGAAGGTACGGGATGATCAAGACGCGAGATTGTACCTGCCCCGCTGACTAATTACATTCCTGACCCGGTGGGCCCGCTCGCCGTGATTCCATGTGTGTATAACCTGATGCCGAGCGCTGGTTTTTTTGATAGGGCGATTAGGAAAAAGGTAGCTGGAGAAATGGAGGCGAGGGTACTCGATCTTGTGCGATGACAGGAGGATTAGGGGAGGTCCGAGATGGATGGAGATCAAGTGAAGCATTAGGTGAATACATAAGCAGGTGGAAAAAAATGAAAGAGGAGAGGATTGATCGAGATTCAGAAATCAGTTTGTTCAGAATTATAATATTGATGGAAGTTAATTTTTTTGTGAACCAAAAGAAAAAACTGGGAGACTTAAAAGCTAATTGTTGAACTGAAAAAAAAACAAAATTATTCGGAAAATTTTTGAGATAATTTGCAAAAGTTGCAAATTTAATTTAATTTTATAGTCTTGGAAATGTTTCTGGACTTGATCAAGTTAAAATATGTAACAAAAAAAAATCTAGACGTGTAGTTCCTGACGCGCCAGAGAAGTGAAAATTCAGAAGAGGAATAGAATTTGTTTCGTATGCATTTGAAATAACACTTTGGGTCAAACGATGAAAGTGTAGAAGGATAAAACATTGATAGGACAGGAGGAGATGAGAACACTTGATTCTGTTTTATTGTAAATAATTCATTTTATTACTATTTATTTCACCTATATTCATTACTCCATTTCACCTCCAGTTGGGGACAACTGGGGCATTCATGTTGACAATATTTATTATTGGGTTGTGCACATACTAACAAACAGAATATTGTTTTAAAATGATCACTCAAATAACAATTATGTTTCCCGTTGCTATGGCGCGTTGCTACGGCGCGTTGCTACGGCGCGTTGCTACGGCGCGTTGCTACGGCGCGTTGCTACGTCGCGTTGCTACGGCGCGTTACTATGGCACGTTACTGTGGCGCGTTGCTCAGGGACGTTGCTATGGCGCGTTGCTATGGCACGTTGCTAAACACGTTGCTATGGCACGTTGCTAAGGCGCGTTTCCATGGCACGTTGCTATGGCGCGTTACTAAAACACGTTGCTAAGGCGCGTTGCTAAAACACGTTGCTGAGGTGCGTTGCTATGACGCGTTGCTATGGCACGTTGCTATGGCACGTTGCTAAGGCCTGTTGCTGTGGCGTGTTGCTATGGCACGTTGCTATGTCCTTCAGATAGTCCCATAAGAAGTTTCACTTCAACATAAAATTTGAAAATTTAAAAATTTTCAATAATTTGAGAAATTTTATCAAATTTGAAGAATTTATGACAAAAAAAATTTAAAAAGGAAGTTTAGAAACATTTCCGCAATTTCCCCCATTGAAAGTGATTTAGCCCTTTGGAGCTGAATTTCGTGTTAGCAATTCAGTATTACGTTTTGATATTCCACAAATATGTGCAATTCACTGATCGGTGAATTTGGTACACGGAGGCTGACAATTGTGGTCCATTGGACATTGCACCAATGGGATGAGGCGACATAATCTGATTGAGACTGGGTGGCTGTCCTGTACATTAGGTCTAATGAACCGATCAGAATTCCCGATATTGTCCTTCAGGTCGCCTGACTCTCATCACCGATCATGAATGGCCATTTATCGATTCAGCCACTCACCATTTTACCTTGGATAAATGAATTCATTGCATTTTGATATCCAATAATTCAATCCGATTGAAATTCACGAGTGGGAAGCTGTGAATGAGATCGACAAGCACGCGCCAGATGTTCCTACAGTGGATTTGATTTGATTCTGCACAGAGCCCATTTGATTCAGGGCATTTCCAATGAAACAATAATCATCGATTTGCCGGCTCGGCTGGATGTTGCCATTTCACGAAAACTTTAAGCGATATCGACAATTTAAGATGAAGTATTTTCATCTGATCTAGTCTTATTTTATTTCAAGTATGTGCCGCTAAAATTTGTGTTCCCGCAAAAAAAAAACGAAAATTTCAAAAATTCCAAAATTTCAACAATTTCAAAAATTCCAAAAATTTTGAAAATGTTGAAAATTTGAAAAATTTGAAAAATTTTGGAAATTTGAATTTTTTTTCAAAATTTGAAAATTTTGAAAATTTTGAAAACTTTGAAAATTTTGACAATTTTGAAAATTCCAAAAATTCCAAAAATTTCAAAAAATTTTAAATTTCAAAAATTTCAAAAGTTTTAAAAATTTCAAAAAATTCGAAAATTTACAACAATTTCAACAATGTCAAAAATCCCAATAATTTCACAAATTCTCTTTCGATACCTGGTGCATGGATCTGACTTCCCCAAGTTCTAAACCCAGTTAGGAACATTAGAAATATATACTAAATATTTTTCTCGATTCCAACCTTAATTTTCTTCTCCAGATATTTTTCCATTACGCTAAATTCCACTGACCCTCTTTTCTCCAATCCCCCCCCGTCTCAATTTTCCCCAATGATGTCCTCAAATTATGTTCTTTCACGACCACATGTTTCTAAAATATGACCTTCCAGCCGCGACCTGCAATTTTACCTCGAATTTCATTGGCCGATAAACTGTCACGACCTCCCCCCCCCCCCCCCCACCTCTGACAATTTTTATTTTTAATTGCTTGTTCTTACGGCCAATTATTATCCCGCCATATAATTTTTATCTTTACGATCGTGAAATGCTGCAATCATAATGTAGGTAGGATAACCCAGCAGTTTCCGCGACGATCGCTTCCATTGCTTTCATATACGTAAGCATCCGCGCGCGGTCCATTCGATCTCCTCTTCTTTTTGTCGTATCGTGTTTAACACACACGCGGCCGGTTGTGCACGCGAATAACCGTCCGTGCAAACCACACCCAAGTGTGTGGCCGGGCATTGCACGATTCACGATACATAGAGACTCTTCATACCCAAGGACTAGAGGAAAACAACCGGATTGCACTCGCTCGCGGACACACGGATCCTATCGGCTCATGCGTTTAGCTCCTAGGAAGGCATACACTCGATTTAATGGGCTATGCTACGCCCGAGATTGTACGGCCAGCGATCGCTCGCCGATATTCACACCGAGGCGATATAAATGTTTCGACTAATTTTTTTTATCCAACTTATGGATGGAGGAAAGTTACCCAGGTGGGAATTGACCATGCGATGAAGCTTGATCAAAGCTTGGACGAGGCTTGACTAAGCTTCGCCAAAGCTGTGTTTTGAAGCCTCGGTCAATCTGTGCAGAACATGCGAATGTAACACCAATCCCAGCTTAGAGAATAAGCTTCGTCCTAGCTTGGTTACGTAGGTTAATACAAGCTTCGAACTTTATCTTCATTCAAGCTTCGGACTTTATCTTGGTACAAGCCTCGAAATTCATTTTCGTCCCAGTTCCAAAGTTTCTCGTGGTCGAAGCATCGAAATTAATCTTGGTCCAAGCTACAAAATTTATCTTGGTTCAAACTTCGAAGATAGGAACATTGAGGTTGAACCAAGCTTAGTTGAACATTCGTTTCCAAGCTTGGGTTTAGGTGGTGCGGCAATCCTGGATTTATATATGAATCCAATATTAAGCAGAGTTTCGCTGAAGCCGGTAAATCGAAACTAGGAAAAATATGCTTCAATCCAGCTTAGCTCAACCTTAGTTCAGAAGCTTGGGTTTAGATGGTATGAGCAATCCGGGATTCATGCTTGTTAAAGCTAAGATTCAGAGCTAACAAAGCTGAGCTCGGACCAAGCTTAGCACAACATGGTTTCTGAACCTTGGGTTTGGATAATTCTAGTAAGCTTGGATGTATGCATGTATCCAATATTGGACGTAGATTGGATTCTGCATGGGGACCAACGCTAGGGACGCTAAGATTGAGCCAAGCTTGGCACAAGATGGGCCAACTAAGCTTGGATACCTTTGATATAACTAAACTTGGTTTGATCTAGGCTTATACATGGGATGAAGCTATGTCGAAGCTATCAAGTCCAAGCCTCGGCATCGAAGGTCGGACCAAGATTGATCTCATCGTTCAATCTTCGAATTCCCCATCTGGGTATTGTAATGACTCGTAAAATCAAAAGTATATGTTCATGAAAATTGCACTTTTTGCATCATTCTGAAATCAGGGAAGGGCTATCAGGAATTTCTGGGGTGCAAATTGCTTACCAGAATTTCTAAAAATTTTACCAAGTCTTTTTTTTCTTAAACTGTTTCCTTGTAACCTAACCGAGTACTCTTTCTTCCCTCCTGCAATCAAGTCGGCAAACTTTCCTCCCGATAAATGAAAATTGCAATTTTCTGGGGAAAACGTAATTTTCCTCCGGAAGCAAACTCTAAAGTCCAATGCAATAAATTTCAAGTCCAATTTATTTCCTAATGAGCTCTTAAAAAATCTGGCATACACCTAGCAGTAATGAGTTATTGCCTTTGGCTTGCCGATGGAATCGATCAATTCAGTTCGCGGTGATTAATCATTCCCGTTTTTTTTTCTCGTCTTTTCTATTCTACTGTTCAATCGTTATATTAGCCGCCGTACGGCAACCTTTGTGAGTGTTTCCTCATCAGAAGGATCTATTGTAAAATGATATATAAGATTTTTACTTACGTCCGATCCCACAATTGTTTTTCGCTTACTCAATGGTAGAATTTGAACCAATAGTGGGCGAAGTGAGTCCCATTCGAGCTACAGATATAGCATCCCCATACAATTTAACGAATTGACCTCGATATTTTAATTTGCTGCATTAATTTTTGATTAATCGAAGGAAGATATTATTTGTTTACATCATATTTTAATCCAATCCATCACTAAATATCCACTTCAATGCATAACTGATCCAATGAAATAATTCTTGTGTTTCAGCAGAAAGTGAAATTTTGGTTCGCCACAGGAGGCGCTGGTTTCTGTATAAGCAGAGCGCTAGCACTGAAAATGGTACCAGTGGCTGGGTGAGTGTGCATTTTAATTATACCCATCATTGAGCCTATAATCAAATGTCCGTGATGGCTCCCTAAATTTTAGCTCGTGTTCAATCGTGCTCTGCTCCTCATTGGGTGTATTTATAAGCGAAACTAAATGTAATGCAAAATGAAGAATGCTCTGGGATACACAGCAAGTCATTTTCTTGATTGGTTTTTTGTTATTTTTGTTGGGATGTAATGTAAACTCCAACTTATCCATCACCGAATAAATATTTTTCTTTTTCCGAGTCGAAATGAAACTCCTCGATAGCTACATTACTTACACAGCTGTATCCCCAGCTTCAAAATTTATAATCTCTTCTGATGATGTAAATGGATGTATTGACACTGACATTTTCAAGTAGCATGCTTTATCGCAAAACTTTTTCAAAATGAAATTGTGCAAAGCGCGCACAGTTATACCGGCCCAAGTACTGTTTACCAATACAGCATCGATACTTTGGCGGATCGATAATGAACTCTTCGATTCGATTCACTGCAGAGTATCGATACTCTTTGGTGTATCGGAAAACGCTGGGCCCAAGCCAAAGAGAAGTTCTTGGGTAGAAGTTGAGGGTCATTTTCACTCCAGATGGCGCATATGGGACTTTGCAAGTTTGAATGTGAAGAAAAATTTCGCGCCACTTGCAAAAAGTGAATACCTATTAAATGTGTAGATGAATTTTGCCCAAATGTCACACAAGTCTGCAAACCGCATTTATCTTCCAATTATGACTTTTATTAACTCGATCATAACATGCGCTAAGAAAAGCTGAGCCATTCAAAATTTTCATGCTTTTCGGGCATCATACTTTTCTGGATAAATTTGAAACAACTGTCTCGATTTAATTCAAAATATAATCAGCTCTTAGTTACTTGAAAACGCAGTGAGTGGGAATAACTTCTCTATTATATATTCTGGTTAGACCATTTCCCCCACGGGTGGGTTTGAAGTATCCGTAGACCAAGTTCTATTGGTCAGCGTTGCATAGCTGCTCGACAGAGCAGTAACCATTCATTCAACGTCTTTCAACCGTTCCACACATCACTGCTGTTGGTGATCCAATTTTTCGGTCAACATAATTCCAGAATTGCGGCAAACTATCTCACAGTAAGCGTATCATATAATAGTCGAAGTAGACTCTGCCCAGCGTTACACAACCTGAGTGCCTTGTGATGAGAAGGGCTTCGCCCTCCATTCCTTTCATGCACCTATCCTCATATATACATAACGTGGAAGGCTACTGCTACAAACGTGAATCGACTAGCCATGTATACCTCGAAATAAATAAACGAAGAAGACCACTCCACCTATGCTTCTCGGATGCTGTTGGCCCTGCACCACCCAGTACACTCCCAAGAGTTGAATTGGGAAAGAGGAAGCGAGATGAAGAATAGAGTGGAGACACGATACAAGTATCAGCAAGTGTGCTTCGCACTACTTTCTCGTGAAGAATACAACTTCTGGAGTTGAAGAAACAAACCTGAATTATTTATCGGAATTCCGTATGTTTTCCGGCCCATTGAATCCCTCAGTGTCTTCCTCAAGGAGCTACAAAGCCAGGAGCATGATCGATAACCATTGTGACAAGCTTCTGATTATGGGAAGTTAATAATTTAGTAGTCCTGTCCTTGGGAAGCAACTGGTGTTAGCTGAATCCTGAGTGCTTCAGTCTTCTTTGAGATCTTTGAATTTGACAGGCAATTGATTTGAGAATCCTAAGGTATGCCAACCAAGCTCTCCATCCGGTAGAATCAAAGCCAAAGATCCATAAAATGAGGAAGATATTGATTTTATTCAATCCAATTAATGATTCATATGAGGGGGTGGGAGGGAGGGGGGTCGAGGTCCATTCGTGGTGCCATGTGGTTGATGTCGATTTATTCTGTGTCGGTGACCCGTACTTGGGAAGCGAAGAAAAAAATGAAAATAAGGAAAAAGAAAAAGGTTTATCTCAGTGTTGGTCATTTGTTTAGTCTCGCGCCTGACCTGTTCCCAGTATACCTCCACGAACATCGTTTCTCGGCACCGTAATGCATGTAGGATCATTATCAAGTGGATAGATTCTAACAAATACGATTAATTTCATTGGGAATGAAATTTTAGAAACATCGAAATGTTAATTGCGGACTCATTAGCTCTTCTCATCGAACATTTATTCTTGAGTCGAATCCTCTCACGCTACTCCAATTTTTCTCCTTTCAATCATGGTTAATTTTTACAGTTGACATACGTGATGTTTGTGATAAACAATCATTTGTTTTAATACGCAAAACTGTTATCGCTTTCAGAAAACTGTTCAATTGATACCTCTCTTCTCTTATTCCTTAATTAAAAATTCTCTGAAATAGTAAAAAATCTTTCAAATTTTTGACCAACGTTTCGAACACTTCATGTGTTTCTCTTCTGGGTTATATTTATGATCTGTTACAAAATATACAACTATTAACATCATGACCCAACAATCAAACAAGATTTCATTGAATCAAATATTCATTATGAACAGTTTTTTAAATGTATGAAATATAATGATGTACTCCAATTAGTTAT
This sequence comes from Asobara japonica, assembly GCA_026005395.1. NCBI lineage: Eukaryota > Metazoa > Arthropoda > Insecta > Hymenoptera > Braconidae > Asobara > Asobara japonica. The sequence goes on along the minus strand of BQMI01000151.1, from coordinate 1,020,583 downwards.
TTGGAAATTCGGATTCTATCAACACAATCAAATTTTAATTGGAGACGGCTACAATGGCCAGAGTTGGAGAAATAAAAGAAAATCTTAATTATTACGGTTTGAATAATTTTCATCAAATTAATACCTCTCTTTTATATAAATTTGTGGATTTTTAAATCCAGATTAATACTCCTTCTGTCGGCCATTGCGCAATTATTTATTCCAGTTCATAATTAATATGAAGGGCCTCAATGGAATGGAATTATAAAATATTTTCCTTTATAACATTTTCCTGTTTAAACTTTACACATTGCTTTAAATGTGTCCCATTACTACCATTACTATCATTTCTGCATGTTTTTAGATTAGAGTGAATGACAGAAACTGTCAGTTTAGTCGTGACCTGTAAAACAAAATAACTTGTATTATTCCATATTCTGAATCAGTCTTGAGATATTGAATTTTCTTATCGATGAACCCACTTAAATTCGTTGTTGGATTCTTGGATTTTTAAGTAAGAATGAGTCTTGCATTTTGTGCATCAACTCAAACATGAATATTGATCTTAATGAGACACTGAGCATCGCCAGGTATGAGACTGCTTTATTTTGGGTCTAAGCGTGTGCAATAAAGCGATCTATTGGGCGGTAGTGGCCACTGGTCCCAAGAGTGTTTGTTTACGTTCAGCGTCTAGTCAGTGTCACTGAAGCGTCGGTACTACGTCGATATGCCTTCCAAGAGAATAACATTCAAAATAAAATAAAGCGTTCTTCATTTTACCAGAATACTTATTTATTTTCTTTTTATTTTGAGAGAATACTTAATTGGTACAGTGATATAAATTCCTTTATTCCTTTTTACAGGCTATTTTTACTCCCATTTCTCTTACAACTTTCCATATTCAACATATTTACAAAGTAGCAGGCAGGCTTATTGTTACCTTAAATTACGTATCAACAATCATTAACAGATTGACCTAGGTGCTGTATAATTTGAATGAGTGAATTAACCCCATTTCCAATATGAATCCAGAGGACATTTGAGGAAAATGAGATTGGACACACCCCGAAATAAGTATCGGCAAGACCTGCAAAAATCTTCGGCTTACGTGGCAGTCAAATCGGATATCCGCCGCATATGTTCAGATTTTCCACCCCGTCGAATCGGATCTTTTTCCGATATTCTTCAAGAGCCGTGTCCATTCTCCTCTTAGGGAAAATCTGAATTCATATGAAGAACTCTTTCTCTTGTACGAATTCCTAACTCCGATGTCCCGAGTTCGAATTCAAGCCGCACTGATTGATACGAGCACCAATGTAATTTATTTATAAGTACTTTGTTTACAAACACATCGTAGCCCTCCGTCGCTGATTAGCACTTGGGATGAGAGCATAAATATAGTGAAAAAAAGTGTATGGCATAAAATAGCATAACACTGTCGCATTTTCGTAAACACGAACCCTCGTTCCGGACGCCGTGTTTCCTCACACCGGCAATTATCCCAGTCAACGAAGCCTATTCTTTGCTACCAGCTGGATAGGAGGTGCGTTCTCACGTTGAGACCCCATCGGTGTACCTTCTGTGGGTTTCCTACAGAAGACATCGACCGTTCCAATGGATGCACTGTGGAATCGCCTTGAGAGTTAACAGCATAAACTTCATGTTCTGGTTATCCCCTACTTTTTATTTTTATTCTTTGTTTCCTTGGGTGGGATTTTTCAACTTAAGCGAATCACTGACTCGATCGCATTATCTATCACTCAGGGCCGCATTGAGGATGACTTTGGAGTCTTAATTAACCCCTTGATAAGGGGGAAAAAAGAAGGAAGTCGTGACAGGCAGGATGCAGAGACGAAATGCTGATTGCTGCCCACGCATGCAATCTGATTTCTCTGATTGGACAGCAGTCGGTGAAGGACACATCTTCGGGACTTTATTCATTATCTATGGGAGGCAGGTAGCTTTTTGTCTTACAGCTGTATGGAGGCAGACTGATCGATAGGTTGAAATATGGGAGTTCTTGGGAGAGAGCTCGCTGTTGTGGTTTGTTAATTAGTTAAGTTAATATCTTTATATAGGTAAGATACAAGACCCTCATCGATTGACCCCAATTCCGCTACCGAATCTCGTGTGTATGTGTGCAAAGCCTTTTATGAAAGTCCCAGGGTACTGAGCTCCCTAAGGACTATTAGACCAGATTTCATACAGAAATATATATATCATGGTACATATCCCAGGGAAATCCCGTTAGCATGTGTTTATCAATTTTTAGGTACAAACTGATGATGAGACTGATTAGCGTGAATTGGAAACCGAACTGTGATATGTGTTTAATACCATCACTAAGAAGAGATACTGTTACGTATGATGTAGTTTTTGAATATTTTTGAAATAAATGGTATTTATCTATCTATTTATCCTTCAGGGGGCCTAGTGGACACCCATCCGTGCGGCTGGGGCCGACTTGCCATTTTTAGGCGATCGCATCCTTTGGTCACAGGGTAAACGTACAGAAGCCCCTGCAATGGCGGGCACTTATGATGGGACCTCCCCCCCCCCCCCTTCCCTCCCACTTCGTCACGACGGCGGTACTAAATGTGACGTTAACGCGCATGCTTGACTAATTTTCGAGGAGCGGGGCATGGTAATTTTATTGTAATGTTTGGACGTTGAAAATTTTCACCAGAATGCATTCTTAAGGAGTTCTTGCAGGTTCAGGGGATCAAGAAGTTTGGAGTTATTTTGAGAGTTATTAATTGGAAAATCTGGGAATCATCAGAAACGAATTATTGGTGGCTTTTGCTAAAACCATTTGGATGTTTTCTCTTGCAATAAGGTGAAAAAAGAAATGGTCCCTAGAGGATTGATGGAAAAATGGTTGTTAATAGATCAGTTTAGAAACTCATTTCATCGAATGGCCAAATTGGTTTTACCGCCTGAGGGCCAAGATTGGAGATACCCAGCAATATGCCCCGAAAAATCCAATTAACCCCAGTCGAATATTCTTACATGACAATGTTTTCTCGTTTAGGGCGTCAGAACTTTTTTTTTGAGTCGGCTGGAAGATTTATAGGAGTGGGCAGGAATAATTTTAGTTGCATAAATTGTGTCTAGGGATATTAGATGGGCTTGACATAGGTGCAGAATATTAAACGTGCTCTCTCTCTTTCGTCAAAACAAATTACAGATTTCTATTACAATGAATAAAATGAAATTTTTATCGTAATTGTTTCTCAAATTTATGTTTTTTTTTAATTTATGAAATATTTTTTTTTTATTGTTCCACTTTCTCAAAATTTGTGAATTTTGTAATATGGACATCATTGAAATTATTAAAATTGAAAAAAAAAAATTTTTATCATTTTACGATTTTTTGTGTTTGCTGAAAATTTTTTGGACATCTAAAATTTTTCGGCATCTTCTCAATTTTTTGTAATGTCTACTATAACTCAAAAAAAAATGAGCATCCTTGCAAAATTCCACAATTCCATAAAAGTTGAGGAAGTTCAGTTTTTTTTAATTTTTTAAAAAATTTCGCGTTTGCAAAATTTGCAAATTTTCGAATATTTGAAATGCCGCAAAGCGGCTGAGAGCGATGTGAAAAATTCAGATACATTATCGCCAAAAATTCCTCACATAGGCAATTTTTCTTTTTGCAGAATAGTCTTGTCCGTTCCCTTAAGGGGCCCCTCCCGTAATAATGTTAACCAGAATAATTGGATGGGAAAAATCGCAGTCCGTTTCGATTGTCTTATTAATGTTGACTATTCCTGGAATTTGTTGCTCGTCGGATCGGCCATCAAAGCCATTACTTAGTACGTCGCTCGATGCAATCACGGGTCAGCGAAAAGTCAGTCGCTCCCATCGAGAGTCCCGAAAAATAAAAAAATAAAAAAAAAACTCGCGCGGGGATGAAGGAGGCTAGAGGTAGAAATGCAAAAAAAAAAAGTGAGACTCGCCGTCTCACCCACTTAACCCCGAAATTTCGATTTCGACAGCTGGTATTTTAACGAGGCCGATATTCTTGCGAATTCGTTCAGTTCCTTCTGACATTTTTCCTTCCTCTTTTTCGCTCCTTCCCTTTTATTATTTTACTCCTGGGTATTTGTCTGAGAAGTGAAAATTTATTGCCTCACGGAGAGAAAAATTCACTGAAAATTATTACAAAAATCGCATCCACAAAAATGAAGATGGTCAGAGTCCACAGTCGTAAGACAATTCCTCGTTGGTCTGGCATAATTTATTTTTGAATGGTGATTCATTGATTGGTTGGCCAGATTAGTCACGTGACATCGTGAAGTTGGTTGGTACTCGCCTTTGCGTCGATAAACATCGATATCAAATGGAGGGGGGGAGCCCCCCCCCCTCCTCAGAAAGCGAAATAGCAAAATAAAAAACAGACATGGTGCCGTGAGCGGGAAATCATTTTGCTAGGACATCTCGTTATTGGAGAGAGATGACGAATATTGGATGGAAACATTTTTTACACATTTTTGTTCATTAATTAATTTCTACGCACGATTGACAACACGAGGCTCGACATTGACGATGAGCTGGCTGCTAACCGCATGATTACCACCATGCTCGTTTGGCGGCGCTGTTTGCCCCTAGATACTCCCGCGCTATTTGAAATACTTCAAAAGTTAACCAATGGCAGCACGAGACAGGGCCAATCAGAGCAGGTTACGCGACAACTGTCCACAAAGGTTATGAGTCATTCATTTTACGGATACTTTTTTGACCGTATGCAGTCTGATTGGTCAGGGGGCGGTCCTGCGACATAAAAGCCCAGTTTACATCGTAAAAAAACGCTCTAAAATGGCGTATCTCAGCAAAGTGCGACAAAAAAGTATATCGTATTCGGATGTTTTTCCCCTATCGCCATCGTTTAATCAAACCGAGGTCACAAGTGTGAAGTCACAAGTGGCACTCGAAAAATTTCTTATGCGGCTCCCATAGGCTCCCCTCACAATTCACTTCTAAAATTACACTGTTGGAAAATTAACTCTTGACATTTCAAGGGGACCATGTTGGAATCTTTAATAAGAAATAATTTACATGAAATTTTGAAAAAAATAAGCAAACTCTAAATTTCTTCTAAATAATATTTATAACTAAACTTTTCTAAACAAGAAATCTTAGGTCCATAAAAAATTCAGTTGATTGTCATACTGAATTTTCATGATAGACCCAGAGGTCCAAAGCGTCATTGAAATCTCAATGACCATTCATAACAAAATCCGAAAAATAAAAAAAAATATTGATGAGCAATTTAGTCTGAAATTGAATTCAACTTGAGAGTATTGACAGATCAAATGCACCTGTCCCTAAAATTCCAAAAAAATTCCTAACATTGTATATGGTTGGAAATGTCGTGTTACCCGAAAAATTGACAGGGAAAATTTTCACCTTGAATTTCTCAATTTTCGCCATTTCAAATTCTCAAATTCTCAAATTTTTCATTAATCCGATTTTTTTTTAATCTTCCAATTTTGCAATGTTCCGAAATGTTTGAAATTATAGGAATTTCTACGGCTGGTATTTTAACGAAGCCGATATCGTCGTAAATTTGTTCAGTTCCTTCGAACATCTCCCCCCCCCCCCCCCCCCCCCACACCCCCCGCCCCCTCCCACCGGCTCGTTCTTTTAGTTTTATTATTTCACTGCCGCTGTGTCTGTCAGGATCGCCGAAATCGCTTACCACTGGGGTAAAAAGGGTTGCAAAGTCATTGTGAAATTGGCAGGGGGCGATGGAGATGGATTTTGGCGGACTAATCCGGCCAATTAAAAACGCTCAGTTATAGCTAAATGCTGACGGTGGACTACGAAACAAGGGGTGGGGGGAATTCGACCTGCGGTATTCACTAATGAGTCCCTCTTCGGGAAAGGAGACCGATTCACCCACCCCAGCCCCTCCCCCCCCCCCCCCCCCCCCTCCCTCCTTTCTGGCCCAATCGAAAACAGAAAATGTTAATTAAGCACTCGCTATCCACTTTTAATTGGGTGGGACAGATATTTCTTCGGTTAGTGAAAAGGGCGGTATACCGTAAAACAGAAGAATTTTTCTTAGGGTGACAATGTTTGAGATTTTTTTAACGAGTCGCTTGAATATCTTTTTTTCTGCTAGTCAAAAAAATTTTTTCCGATTTTTCTGGTGATTTTTCCCGATATAAGTAAGTTACTGTAATGGCCCCGAAAATCAAAAGAAATTTCATCGTATCTCCACGTTTCAAAGTCTCTCTAATCGTTCTAGAGCATTTTTAAAAAAATGTCTGTATGTATGTGCGTATGTGTGTTTACGCGTTCGTATGTGCCCAGAATTTTTGGACAACGATTTCTTGCAAACGAATCACCCGATTCGATAATTCTTTTTAATCGATGCGTCTTCACGCAGCTGAGACCTGATTAGATTTTGAAAGAAATTCGTGCACTAGTTTCCGGTTTTTTTTAACCATGAAGCATGAAAATCGCCAAAAGTTTTAATCAATCATTATTTACGAAGGAAAGTTGTGATCAAGCTAATCAATGTCGCAATTGGAGTCTCTCGGCGTACCTTAGCTTCGATCAAAATTTGACTCACTTTCATGTAGTGATTTATTAGTTATTGGTTGATTTTGAGTGGCGCGAAATTTTAATGACTATTCAAACTTTCATATTCGGTCTAGATCCGAAGTTGTCCGACTACCGCCGGCGCATGCGCGTTTGCCCGCATTTGCACAGGAGAGTCTGAATGCGCGATGCGCAGTGTGATTGGTCAGTGCGTCACGTGACATAGTCGCAGGTAGCGACACCTGTTGTATTCCAGTATTCAAAATTTCATGATTCCTATTTTTTTCTCTGAAACCAGTCATTGGACATTTAATTGACGTGCCGGGAAATCTAGGAATGGCAAACAGAAATTACAAATTGGGAAGTTTTATTTGCGCTCCTAACGCGGGCAAACATACTTTTATCCCACTCGTTTATTTTTGGAAAAAAACAAATTGCAAGATTTTTGCTTGCATAATTGCGAAGAATTTGTTTTTGCTTATTGCCCTCCGTTTAAATTGGTTCATAACATTTATGGACCACTGCTGTTTAATTCTTATCGAAGTTCGGTGAGCGCGTTCGGCCGCGCTTGCCCATTTGCGTTTAATCAAATCGCGAATCAGCGGTGAGCAACGGCGTTGCATTACCGCGCGATAACGCGCACATGGAGTGCGACCGAATGGAAATTGTCTGATTGCAATACATCTGCAAAAAAAAAGGGGGGAAAATGTCGGAGTGATGGAAGAAAAGGAAAAGCCGCAGAAGTGGCTTTGCAGCCGGCATGGGCTTTGAGATATTTGTCGGGCATGTCGGATGCAGAGTTTTACCCACCGCTCGTGTAGGAGAGGTAAGGGCTGATGCTCTCAAAGTTGCGACTACCTGTTGTCCCCTAATTGGCTCGATTTATGTCTCCAAATCGAGCGATTCAACTGCTACCTATACTGTTCTGCCCCGCACCCCATGTTACCAGTGAAAAAAAAATTGTCGGGAGAAACTACAGGACAGAGGAAGCTTTAATTGAAATTTTTGGAATTTTCGGAATTTCGGATACACGGAAGAAAAATAGTCAATTTCGTGATAGAACCAAAATGGCCTAAAGGGATAAAATCGATCGGAGGATAAAAATATATTCTCGAATTTAAATATTTGCCGGGATTAAAATAATGAAACAACTAACCATGTCAGAACCTGAGGAACAAGACAAATAGTTGATGTTATGAAGCACAGTCCTGAGGGACTCTTAGATAATATTGTTATTGTAAATAAATTAAACGCTATCGTCTTAATTATGAATGTTACAAAAAAATTCATACAACAAAAAATGTTCGCTCCTACATGGACAACGACTTTTATTTGAAACTTTTCCATCTAACTCTCACCGTTCGTGTAATAGAGCGATATAAACAATTAACTTGTTAACCAGTGATATGTCCTGAGCTATGAAAGTTATGAAAAAAAGTCATAAAATATTATGTGTGTATTTTTGTATAAGGAATAACATTCATTATACACTTTTTCTCCTATCTCTAACTGTTTTCGCGATAGAGCGTTTTAAATAATTGAAATTGTTGATAACAATTGAAGAAATTGTTTTTCAAGATTGACACTCCTTTCCCGCCTGGACATCGGTGCTAGGTGATATTTGGCCAAAGGAGAACCAAATCGATCGAACCGTTTACGAGGAACCGTTGGCTAAAAAATCACTCGCATACGAACACGCACACACAGAACCCTCATCTAAAATTTGTCAGAATGATGTAAAACATCGAGAAAATTGAAAATGCTCCATTTATCAAGCAGACAATTATGAACATTTGAGTAGGCGCATAGTGAGCGTGAGGACGAGACTTATGCGCGTTACTGCAGTGGGAGTGAGACGTCAATAGGGCTGCGCCCGCTCGAGGGTTAAACCCGTCGTACCTCCTTAATTATAACGATTATGGAAAAGAGTCATAAGAAATTAAATGTGCATTTCCACTTACAGAGCAAGTTCTGCTTAACACTTTCTGCCGTATCTCTCACCCTTTTTGCAATAGAGCGTTGTGAACAGTTCAATTGTTCAATGAAAAATCGGGGAGTTAAAAAATTAGTTGAGCCGAGTTAATAAATGGAATAAAATGAATTAATAAAAGAGATAAAAAATGAGGGTACGATGTAACCGCCTGCTTGATTTCTCATCCGCGATTTTTTTTTTCGTGTATTGGCCCTTCCCCTATCGTCGATGGTTCTCGCGTTAAATTTCCGCAAATTGGGCAAAAAATTATTCTCCACGGTTATGCAAATGCTGTTTTTGGCGGAGATTAAATTCCGAAATGAGGTCTTATTTATTATGAAGGTGGTTTCCACTCCGATGTCCTTAATTTGGCAGCATTCCACGGGAATGGAGATTAGACTGTCTTAAGGGAACTGTACCTGCCGCTTAAACTTACTCGCCTTTGGAGTCGTTCACATTCGCAATTGTGGTGTCACCCGGCCGTGTAATCAAATTTTAGAGGGAGTAAAAAAAGTCAAGCATCACAAAAAAAACGCGGAACTTCCATTGCTTCATTTTGTGAAAACAAAATATTTCGAAATGCGAAGTCTTTTAGCCAAAAAATTTTGTACATAAAACTTGAATAGCCCCTTTCAATCGCAATATATTTAGAAAAAAAAAAATAATACACCTAAAAATTCTACTGGAATAATCCGAACATCTTGACTATTTTGCCCTCACTCGTACGCAATTTAATTGCAAAAATTTACCGATTTAAATCTCCAATTATTAGATAACGCGCGGCGCGAATGATTCACTCACACAGCTGCGTATTGATTAATTTGCTGGCGGCATTTACCATACGTATCTCGCGCGAGGACGTTTATCCCCTTGACCATCGCTGGTATTCGATAATTTTCAATTTTATTCCATTTCCCATTCATCCCGTTCGCACCAACAAGTGTTTAATTTAATTTTTTACTTTTTATCTTAGATTTTATTTTTAAAGATTTATGAATTTATCTTACGAAATTGCCTCATTTTCTTTTAAATTCAATTGTTCAAAGCTTTTGAAGCATTTATGTTTCCAATTTTGTGAATTCAGCGAAAGATTTTTGGAGTGAAACTTCTATAGCCGCCGTTAGGTGTGAATCGAATACACGCAAGTCCCTATGTTACAAAAACCGACACTATTGGGGAGGGGGAGGCGCCATATATGGAGTGCGTACGTACTTTACTCGCTAGGATGTAGAGACGGTATGCGAGGTACGGGGAGGGGAGCACGAGAGAGAGAAGAATAGAGCATTCACGCACATCTAGACCCGTTTGCAACGTGTTGCATGGGAACGTCGGTAATGACGCGTTCGTCGTAATTTAACGGAGGGCGTAAGATGGCGTTATGCGCATTTTCTATCCACGGTACAAAGCCAGCTGTTTTCCAGTCTGGTGTGTCAATGTATACGTTATATATGTGCCGAGCGTTATTTTCTATATCATAATTTATGTCCGGAATAATTTGGTGTGTGTGTTAATCAAATGTTTTCGTTTCTTACTTCAGTTATCACAAACCGATAATTTCATTCGTAGAAAATACGACGGGGTAAATGTTAATTGGTGCTTTTTTGAAACCGTGTCGGACGATTTGTAAAAAAGAAAAATTGTATTAATTAATACATCTGGTACGTGTACCATACATCGTTGTGCGACGACGGCTTTATCCCCTCGACCATCGCAGGTATTCGATAATTTTCATTTTCATTTCGCTTCCCCTTTTATATCATTTCAGCCCGCTTTTTTTTTAATTGGGCTTTGCGTTTATGGATAATACACATTGTGGGCATGCAGCGCGAGGGGATCAAGTTGATGCGCGGGAATGCCTTGGCGATGCCGACGCACATCTCCAGGTGTGGTGTGCATAATAAAAAAAAAAATTAAAAATTGCGTGAAGTCGTTAACGAATAACTGCACTTGCATTAGCCCCTGTACGTGCAATATTTATCTGCCGCCCAGCAGACAAAATTTTCCATATTAATAATGTGCATAATATATGCAACTGAAACAGCAGGTTTCTTGGAGCAGATGATTGCATACCATTTTTAGGATTCTCTTGCCGGTACAGGACGATATTTAGGGAATTTTTGGTGCAACAGTGGAATTTTTGAAATATTGAAATTTTTGAAATTTTTAAAATGTTTGAAATTTTTGAAATTTTTGAAATTTTCGAAATTTTTGAATTTTTTAAAATTTTTGAAATTTTCAAAATTTCTGAAATTTTTGAAATTTTTGAAATTTTTAAAATTTTTGAAATTTTTAAAATTTTTAAAATTTTTAAAATTTTTAAAATTTTTAAAATTTTTGAAATTTTTCAAATTTTTCAAATTTTTGAAGATTTTTCAAATTTTTGGAGTTTTGGAAATTTTGAAACTTTTTAAAATTTTTGGAATTTTTGAAGTCCAACAATTGTTCCTACAAAATGAAGGAATTCTTCTCCAAGTGAAGAATGTTGCTTGTTCAAAACTTATAACGAATGTTCCATTTTTTGTTGCATGTGTAGAGGAGGCAAGTTCATCACAGTCGGCGATAGAATTCTCCTGCCCGATGATGTCACGATGGGTTATATCATTGAGCACTTGCTGAAGAAGCAATTGACAGTAGTTGAGCAGTTCCATTCACACTTGGAGCCAATGAAATTTCTGAATGAGGATACTTTCCATGAGCAGGTATTGTACAGATCAAATTATATATGTATCGATGTAAAGCTCTCCAAGTTCTGCGGCACCAGCCGCTCCAAGTACCATTAAAAACTAGCGGTTCCTACCCCCCCCCCCCCCCCGCCCACCACTCTGAAACCGAAGTAGCAAAAATAAAAAACACACATGGTGCAGTAAGCGGGAAATCATTTTGCTATGACATCTCGTTATTGGAGAGAGATGACGAATATTGGATGGAAACATTTTTTACACATTTTTGTTCATTAATTAATTTCTACGCACGATTGAAAACACGAGGCTCGACATTGACGATCAGCTGACTGCTAACCGCATGATTACCACCATGCTCGTTTGGCGGCGCTGTTTGCCCCTAGATACTCCCGCGCTATTTGAAATACTTCAAAAGTTAACCAATGGCAGCACGAGACAGGGCCAATCAGAGCAGGTTACGCGACAACTGTCCACAAAGGTTATGAGTCATTCATTTTACGGATACTTTTTTGACCGTATGCGCTCTGATTGGTCAGGGGGTGGTCCTGCGACCTAAAAGCCCAGTTTACATCGTAAAAATACGCTCTAAAATGGAGTATTTCAGCACAGTGTGACAAAAAATAGTTTTTTGTTGCGTGGTCAGAATTTCGACTCTGTTTTTATAAATTCACATAGTTTTGAAAAAAATTGAAGATTTTTCCGATCACGAATAAATCATCTTGCCGACAAAACCAATATTATCCCATTGAATAATTTGTCCAATGTAAAACATTCTGCAAAAATTGCCAGCTGTCTATATGAGCGTGGTTTATGATGAACGACAACTCGGCGGGTTGTATACCGTGGACCTTGTAGGCAGAGTACCCTCAAGCGATCTCATCGTTACTCAAGTGGCGTGTCTCGCGCCAGGTGTCTTACCACTCTTTGACTCGGCATTCACGCAGCGCCCTGTGCATAATGAGAAAAAAAAATAGAATTTTTATGACTTATCTGTACACATCAGTTTCAATTTTATAAGTTTTGCCTTTTTTTTCCGGCGTCATGTTCATAAAAAAGTAACGGACAAATACGCAAAATATACCTCATGGCAGGGAAATATATGTGAAGATATATTTGACATATAGATGTGTCTTATTAGATATATTCCGGCCAAAAATGGAGTGAGCGAAGTATATGCCGGATATATGTACTTTTGTATATTTAGGTATATTATGAAATATGATATAGCTGATATACGGATGCGAAAGTAAAAATCCTCCATTCGGGGATAAGAAAAATCGCTATCCCCCATTCGAGGACAAAAAGCAAATATCCCGGATGCCGGGATAGAGTATAGAAATCCCAGGTTCTGAGATACAAATATCCCCCATACGGGATACACATCCGTGACTTGGTAGAAAGGAAGCCCTGAATCGGGAATACAAAACTCCTCGAACATGATTTCCCCTAGTCGGGATATTTTATCGCCGAAGCGGGTGGATTTTGTCCGCCAAGTGGGGATATTTCATCCCCCCCCGAGTGGATGTTTCATTCCCCCAAGTGGGGATATATTATCCCCTTGCGGTGATGTCATCCATCGAACGGGGTTATTTCATCCCCCAAATGGCAATACTTTACCCCCCAGGCGGCAATATTGCAGCTCTCAAGTGGGGATATCCCATCCCCCAAGTGGGGATATCCCATCCCCCAAGTGGGGATATCCCATCCCCCAAGTGAGGATATCCCATCCCCCAAGTGGGGATATCCCATCCCCCAAGTGGGGATATCCCATCCCCCAAGTGAGGATATCCCATCCCCCAAGTGGGGATATCCCATCCCCCAAGTGAGGATATCCCATCCCCCAAGTGAGGATATCCCATCCCCCAAGTGGGGATATCCCATCCCCCAAGTGGGGATATTCCATCCCCGAATTGGGGATATCCCATCCCCCAAGTGGGGATATCCCATCCCCCAAGAGGGGATATCCCGGCCCCCAAGAAGGGATATCCCATCCCCCAAGTGGGGATATCTCATCCCCTCGGTGGGGATATCCCATCCCTCAAGTGGGGATATCCCATCCCCTCGGTGGGGATATCCCATCCCCCAAGTGGGGATATCCCATCCCCCCGGTGGGGATATCCCATCCCCCAAGTGGGGATATCCCATCCCCTCGGTGGGGATATCCCATCTCCCAAGTGGGGATCTTCCATCCCCAACTGGGGATAATCCATCCCCCAAGTCGAGATATTGTATCCTCGACGGGAGACGATTCTATCCCTCAAGCAGCGATATTTCGTCGCCCAAACGGGGATATTATCACCTAAGGGGATATTTTATCCCCTGCTGGGGATCCCTTTTTCGCCAAGCATCAAAATGTTATAACTCAATTGGCCATGCATATCCCATAATGTCGGGACATTTTATCCTTCAATTGAGGATACGCTATCAGTCGGCGATATTCATATTGCCCGCCTCGAGATATTCTTGTGCACATAAATCGGCACAATTTTTTTTTCATCCCTGATTCAATATTTTACCTACGAAGCAGAGATATTGTATTGCCCAAATTGGGGATGTTGTATCCCCTAATGAACGATGTTTTCTCCGATTCCATTTAAATCACCGGATCACATATTTTTCCCATAACAATTTTTTTCAATCCAAAACAATTGGTAATGCACTTTACGCATAAGGTTTTTTATTTTAATTAAAATTTACGAAAATTTCACAAATTTTAGAGAACAAAAATTTTGAACTCGTAAAAAAAAATAGTCTGAAAAAAATTGAACGTTTGAAATTTAAAATTAATTACGATTTTTTTTTTTCTTTCAGTTTGTTTAGTTCAAAAATAAGAAACAAATTAAATTCTCTGAACAATTTTTTTTTAACTAAAACTTTTGAAATTTTCCCGCTTGACTTGCGATTTACGGTACGCCCCCATATTTTGTAAAAAAATGAAACTTTTATGACTTAATACACATTGAGCGCGAATTTACATGCTTTTCGTTTTTATTTTTTGTCATGCACATAGGCGTCTTCGAAAAGTTCTCCGTTAATGAGAGACATTATAATTTTATTATGCTGTAAATAATGATATTTTTTATTGCGGCTAATGAACAAAACCCTTTTTTTATTGGCTTCAGGTATCCTTCAGCTACTCGAAGGATCCGCGGGAGGACTGGAACGTTGTTAAAATCGATGGTTTCCGGCCCAAGGATGATCCAAATAGGTAATTTAAAATTCTAGCCTTCTTCTCTGTCCTTTGCTGGTGACCTAACGACTTAAAACTGGTTCCCCCGCAATTTTTAGTGTTATACATCAGCACAGTCTAGTGCAATTTCACTGTGCTTGATGCTGTCTTGATATATACCTGACATTTCAAACTGAAACTATTAACGAGTCATAGTTTCCCTAAAATTTTATGATGCCCCAAAAGCATGAAAATTTTGAATGGATCAGCTTTTCTTAGCGCATGTTATGATCGAGTTAATAAACGTCATAATTGGAAGATAAATGCGGTTTTCAGGCTTGTGTGAAATTTGGGCAAAATTCATTTACACATTTAATAGTTATTCACTTTTTGCAAGTGGCGCGAAATTTGTCTTCACATTCAAACATGCAAAGTCCCATATGCGCCATCTGGAGTGAAAATGACTCTCAACTTCTACCCAAGAACTTCTCTTTGGCTTGGGCCCAGTGTTTTCCGATACACCAAAGAGTATCGATACTCTGCAGTGAATCGAATCGAAGAGTTCAGTATCGATCCACCAAAGTATCGATGCTGTATTGGTAAACAGTACTTGGGCCGGTATACCTGTGCGCGCTTCGTACAATTTCATTTTGAAAAAGTTTTGCGATAAAACATGCTACTTGAAAATGTCAGTGTCAATACATCCATTGACATCATCAGAAGAGATTATAAATTTTGAAGGTGGGGATACAACCGTGTAAGTAATGTAGCTATCGGGAAGCAGAAGTCCATACTGTTACTGCGCAAGGAGGACTACACTATGTTGTTAGTATATTCGACATACGACAGCTTGCTATATAAATTCTCGTGGGTAGAACGTCTGCTTCTTTAAGCTTCTCATTACTTTACCTCTAATGTTTTTTTTCCATCACCATTCCACATGCTGAAGGCATCAATTATTTGAATTGCGGAGCTGGCGATGTGTCGGAAAGAGGTCGCAGTATGATGAGAAATAAAACAAAGGGGAAAAGTGACAAGTGAGGGCATGAAAGGTGCAGTCATGCGCGAGATAGATAGACTATTGCATTTGAAAAATGAAAAACATATAGGCGATCGTGCATTGCGGGGTTTAATTGACGGGGGGTGATGGACTGAATCAGGCCAGGAAGCCCCTGCGGTCTTTAACAATTCGCTTATTAATGCTAATTACCATTTACATATGTTCATCTCTATTGATTGCTGACTTTTTTATTCCAATCCCAAACCGCTTTGATATTTTTATTTTTTGAAATTCTTGGAAATTTTTGAAATTTTTGAAATTTTTGAAATTTTTGAATTTTTTTGAAATTTTTGAAATTTCTGAAATTTCTGAAATTTTTGAAATTTTTGAAATTTTTGAAATTTTTGAAATTTTTGAAATTTTTGAAATTTTTGAAATTTTTGAAATTTTTGAAATTTTTGAAATTTTTGAAATTTTTGAAATTTTTGAAATTTTTGAAATTTTTGAAATTTTTGAAATTTTTGAAATTTTTGAAATTTTTGAAATTTTTGAAATTTTTGAAATTTTTGAAATTTTTGAAATTTTTGAAATTTTTGAAATTTTCAAAATTTTTGAAATTTTCAAAATTTTTGAAATTTTCAAAATTTTTGAAATTTTTGAAATTTTTGAAGTTTTTGGATTTTCAACTGAAAAAAAATGGTAAATCTAAAAATTCTTCGAGTCTTAAAAAAAAAGAAAAAAAAATTGTCGCTGTTTATCAATTTCCCAAACTGGGAGAAGAATTTCAAATGAGTAATTTACGATGCGTACTCAATCAGTTCGCTGTGGACGATCCTTTCAGTTTGAAACAATCGGCTCATTACTGCTAATTACACATTCACATATCCTCTTTATATGTTGCAGGTTCAGATCGATTCATTGTCGACTGTTTCCACATGAGACAATTTGCCCGAGGAGATGATCAGCCCTTGTTATTAATGATACAACATCCAAAGAGGACCCTGAATATTTCAAGCACATTTAACACTATGTTAATTTTTTAAGTACCTATTTTGTTACGACTCTTTGGACCTGTACATATGTCATTTCCAAGCGTAAAATAATCGTACTTGCTCGGCAAAAGCGTGATATTTGTACATATTTTAAGTGAGAAAAGTACGATTGTTGGATATATATTTATACAAAGTTTATTATTATTGTTATCATAAGATTACAGTTTGCGTACTGTCAGTTCTGCCGTTATCATTATCCTATTATTTATGATTAAAAAAAATTGAACTCCGTACTAGTCTCATACAGATTTAAAATTTTCAGTTTATAAAAATTTTGGTTGAATTTTTTCGAACAGTAAACAAATTCGGGAAAAATATTTTCAATGCCAATTTTTTTTTTTAATTTTTTCCAAATTTCCTGAATTTTGGAATTTTTTGAATTTTGTTGGATTTGCGCAAGATTTTAGTTTTTTCGAGCTTTGCAACGAATTTTTGAACAAAATTTAAGATTTGAAATTTTTGAAAATTTTTTAACTTTTGAAAATTATTGCAAAAATTGGAAATTTGTGGATTTTCCCATTTTTTTTTGACTTTAAGAAATTTGAAAAATTTTGAATTTTTGTAAAAAAATCAAATTGAGTTCCAATTTTTTGGTTTTGTTTGCAATTTTGGTTTTTGAAATTAGTGCAAATCTGAAAAAAAAACATTTTGAAATTTTGAAATTTTTTGAATTTTTGGAAATTGTCAAGCTTCTCAAAATATTTCAATTTTCGAAATTTTTTGGATGAGTCCTCATTCATTTTGCGGACTTCAGGAACTTGAAGAATTTTAATATTTTCGAAAAATTTTCAAAATTTTCAAAAAACTTTTGACGACTACAAAAACTTCGAATTCAGAAATAAATAAAAACAAAAAAATTGGACTAAAAAAAAAATAATTCCCCAAAAAATCGAAATATCAGATTTTTTCCTGATTTGCAAAAGAACAAATTTAACTAAAAAAAAAATGAAAAACTGCTGAAATCTTTTTAAATCTGTACTAGCAGAGCCGTACCGTTCCCGTTATCTTATTATTTATGAGTCGCACAAATTTGAACTCCGTACTAGTCTCATTAGAAAAACAGACAGCTCTACAATGTGATATCTCAGTCTGTGAGAGAATGCTCGTATAAGACAGTTTTGCCTCATTTTTTCCCCTCTTCACATTTCCTTTCAGGAATGCCCTCCTCCATCGTTCTCCTACCCTCCATGATCTTCTTCCTCTATTTACCTCCGGGTTTTTCTATCATTGGGTGATTGCCAACCTGAGAGGACCCATTTGCGAGTGCAATATGAAACTGCTTTGAGACATGATTATTTTTTTTTCCATAGTGTTACTTTAGGAGCAAATAAATTGAAAATAGGAGAAATATTCGAGGCTGAATTCGTAAAATTTTTTGATTACGTACAAAGTATTGAAAAATTTATAAATAATTTCATTTTGTTAAAATGTGAAAAACGATTAATTGAAGAAATCCTTATTTTGTAATTATTGTTGAAGAGAAGAACTGTAAAATATTTGTAATGATGATATATTAAAGACACATTTGATAAAAAAGTATCTTTTCTTAATTTCCTGACACATTCAAGTTGAATATCTATATATATGTGAATATATATGTGGGTGGGCGTGGGTGGGCATGGGTGGGGGTGGATGGGTATGGGTGGGCGTGGGTGGGTATGGGTGGGCGTGGGTGGGTATGGGCGGGCGTGGGTGGGGATGGATGGGCGTGCGTGGCTATGGGTGGGTACGGATGGGCGTGGGTTGGGGGGGGGGGGTGGTTCGGGGCGGGGCGTGTGGGCGGATATGGTTGGGCGTGGGTGGGTATGGGCGTCCGTGGGGATGGGTGGGTATGGATGGGCGTGGGTTGGGGGGGGGGAGGTGGTTTGGGGGCGGGGCGTGTGGGTGGATATGGATGGGCGTGGGTTGGGAGGGGGCGTGGGTGGGTATGGATGGGCGTGGGTTGGGGGAGGGTGTGGTTTGGGGGCGGGGCGTGTGGGTGGATATGGATGGGCGTGGGTTGGGAGGGGGGACTGTGTGTGTGTGTGTGAATTCATTTTTATTTTCAAAATGATTCAAGTGCTGAAGCAAGAATTTCGCTCACTAAGACGACGATTCTTTCATTTATCTCGTAAACGAAGCAGTTCAGCAAAAAATACCATACTACTTCTTTTCTTGAGAATCAAATTCTCTACAAAAAAATGTTAACAATATTTTTCCGTAAAACCACTTGTTAACGAGATATTCACTTTTCTTTACTAATTTCAATCTTGGTGATATCTAGGAGACCGAAAAATATAGTTTGTTCATTTCGCCTTTTAGAAGGGTTAACGGTCAACTACTTGCTTCATTTCACTAGTGATAAGGCTTCGTAAGCTGTGAAGGGAGTCAATCGATAATGGACCCCCATCTGCTAGCGCATTCACGAACCGCTGCACTGCTGGATGGTAAGGCAGGCGTCTGCATAATTGAGTCTTTTGAATAGTGTCGTTCCTTTGGGAATTACGTCTTCTAGGTGTACGCTCGCTGAGGCACTGATGAAAAAATCTCGGACACGCACAATCCATTCGCCGGAGAGGAGATATTTTTTGTCAAAGCCAAATTGTGCACTTGAGGATTTTCGAATGAGCCCCAAATGTTACTAGAATCAACTTTTCGTTATTAATTTCCCGATTTAGGGAAGTTATTGTAATGACCCTGATAATTTTTAAATGAGGGTTCTGCGTGTGTGTGTTCGTATGCGAGTGATTTTTTAGCCAGCGGTTCCTCGAAAACGGCTCGACCGATTTGTTTCTCCTTTGACCAAAAATCACCTCTCACTGATGTCCAGGCGGGAAAAGAGTGTCAATCTTGAAAAACAATCCATTCAATTGTTATTAACAATTTTAATTATTTAAAACACTCTGTCGCGAGAACGGTTAGAGATAGGAGAAAAAGTGTATAATGAATGTTATTCCTTATACAAAAATACACACATAATGTTCTATGACTTTTTTTCATAACTTTCATAGCTCAGGACATATCACTGATCAACAATTTTAATTGTTCATATCGCTCTTTTACACGAACGCTAAGAGTTAGAGGGAAAAGTTTTAAATAACACTTGTTCCGCATGTATAAACACACATTTTTCGTTATATGAATTTTTTCGTAACACACACACACACACACCCATCCACATTTTCAGGGTGATTGCTATACCTTTCCCAGCTCGGGCAGTTCAAATTTTCAAGATTTTTGAAAATGTCGAAATTTTCAAAAAAATTTAAAAATCTCAAAATTTTCAGAAATTTTTTTTTTTTAATTAAAAAATGTAAAAATTCAACAATTCCAAAAAATTGGAAAACTCGACACTGTTAAAAAATGAGCTACTCTTTTACATAGCTCCCTACCATTACCATCCTTCAACCACAAAAACCGCAATTCCACGGAGTTACAAACACGATTCATAAATTCCCAATATAATTTCACTCCAAATTGAATTCAAAGGCGTGCCCTACCAAAAATTCCGGTGCACCCATCATCTAAATTCAAATAAATTTCCGGCAGTTTTTTCCATCTACTATAGCCGTGAACTAGTCCGGGCGTATGTGGTACGAGTAAAAGTAGAATGGTGAAACCCCACGAGGAAATGAATAGGCAACATGTAACACTTCATACCTGCATCCACGTCCTCATAAACATTCTGAAGGATGGTGCACGTTGAAATCGCACATTCAGTTGCATATTGCCTTGCGCCTGAGTTGTTTTCCCGCACATAGCCCACAACTTTATTTAAAAATAAAAATTTCTGCTGATTCTCGAGGCATATGATCTAGCGACCATTTTCGTCATATAAACATTCCTGCAATAGTCTAATACTCCTAGGAATTCACGCCCACTTAGATGCACGCAAAAACACCCGACTCGAAGGATCCGGGTCATCGAGATCGCAATCGGAGGGTCTCCATGGAACTTAGATCGGATGAGTTTTCGGTTAAAATTGAGCGAGCAATTTTTTGTTATTAACAATTGAATTGTTCACAACGCTCTATTGCAAAAACGGTGAGAGATACGGCAGAAAGTGTTAAGCAGAACTTGCTCTGTAAGTGGAAATGCACATTTAATTTCTTATGACTTTTTTCCATAATTGTCATAATTAAGGAGGTATGACGGGTTTAACCCTCGAGCGGTCGCAGTCCTATTGGCGTCTCACTCCCACTGCAGTAACGCGCATAAGTCTCGTCCTCACGCTCACTATGCGCCTACTCAAATGTTCATAATTATCTGCTTGATAAATGGGATAGTTTAAAATTCTCAAATCTGCAAGTTTTCGTTGTGAACCTCACGGGCCACACTGATTTACCCACACTAGTGTTTTCTCTGAAACCAGTCTTTCAACATTTAAGGATATTCCACCTATATTGGCGAAAATATAAGAATTGCTTGAAATTTTGACATAATGTTTTTGAAGCGGTAACAGATGCCTGTATGAAATTTGAGATTGATTCACAACACCGTTTTGTAGTTATTAATTATCAAAGTTCTCAATTAACACGGCCTCTTATGGGAAAAATAAAAATTTCTGTAAATACAGTTCAAAATATAAAAATTTGTTGAAATTTTGAAAATTTACTATTGAAGCAGATATAAAACGATGGTAAACATTTCATGACGATTGACTAAAATTTTTTTTCATTAATTTGTTTAAACAATATAATATTGATTCGCAAAATCAAATACAATATAATAATTTTCTATGGCTATCACTTCAACTAATTAACGCATTGAAATATTAATTGAAAATTATTGGCGATAAATATAACGAATTATAGAAAGGGTCATAAACTTTTGTTTTGACTGTACGTGTTGAATATCCTTAATTGACGTGTCGGAAAATCTAGGAATGTCACAACCTCTTGGATGTGCGCTGCTCTGATCGCCTGCTAATTTTTCCCGAAGTTCTTTCCTAATATTTATTGTACTTGTTTCTCCATGTAGGCCTGTATTACAGTTTGAAATTTCGTAGTTAGCCATAATTAACTATAAATAGTTCCATCCTACCACGAATATCCAACAATTAGTCGTGGCCTCCTGAAAATTACGGGAACAATGCAAGCAGTAGGTGCTAATCCAGTTAGGGATTTGTAACCCAGGTTGAATGATGCGGTTTCACTTCATAAAGGGACCAAGCGAGCTGAGGGACAGAAAGTGAATTGCACATTGGGTGTTCGGTAAAAGTTTTGGCCCGGCAATGCGCTCCGTCCAAAACGAGGTCGTGTCACCGACAATGTGACCCATATATAGGATCTCTCCTTCCTTTTTCTCTCTTTTATTTTGCTCTCTATTCTTCGTTTTATACTTGCTCGCTGCGTCATTCTATGCTGCAATGTGCAGTGCTCCAATTCTTGTTCATAAGTTTCTTTTTCCCTCTATTTCTTTAGTTTCTCATATTCACAATTGCGATATCACCGTAGTTCATTACGTAATTACAGCTCAATAATATGATATATTATAGCCAGACTTATGATAAATGGAAAAAATCTTATAGGTCTGTATGTATGGTAACGGTTTAACCCTTCCCCCCCCCTTTGCAGTGCATTCAATATAATTTCTGTTGCGCGATTGTCGCAGCGCTTTTATTGTGTCCAACTTTCATCGCGAAATAGACAATTTTCCATGAGTATATATACATATATGTGCGTGTGTGTGGGTGTGTGGATGTTGGTAGCTAGGTTGGGTCGGTGGGTTGGGTGGGTGGGCGGTTCAGGCGGGTGGGTGGGGTGGGTGGGTTGGGTGGGCGGGTGGGCGGGTGGGTGGGTGGGCGGTTCAGGCGGGTGGGGTCGGTGGGTGTTGGGGGGTAGAGGGGGTGGGTGGGGGGTAGAGGGGGTGGGTGGGGGTAGAGGGGGTGGGTGGGGGTAGATGGGGTGGGTGGGGGTAGGGGGGGGGGGTGGGGGTAGGGGGTGTGGGTGGGCGTGGGGGCTGGGTGAGTGGGTAACTGTTTCCACCGCAATCGCCCCTTTAACTCAGAGAAACTGATAAAAGAAAAAAAGAAAATTGAGGCATGATCCGCTTCCCACTGCTAGCCAATAAAACCCCATTAACTTACCCTAACCTTCGGAAGCTTTTCCGCCAAAGCTCCTTTTGATACACACACACACATTAAAAAAAAATCCATGAACAAAAAATAGATTGGATGGAGCTTCACCGCTATGAGGTATTTCCTGCCTCGAATAACAATATAATGGCTCACTTCTTTTTCTCCTCCTTTGAAATTTATCATTTTGCCTTTTGCATGGTTCTTTTTTAATCTTCATATCTTGCGGTAGGAAAATTCACAAACACTTTTACTTTTTGTCCTTTTTTTGGGGGGGGGGGGGGAGGGGGAGGCGGCGGTGATACTCGTTTTTTAATTGCTTAAACGGGGATTAAGCAAATCTCAGGCCATTCGGTTTACTGCTGACGGTAAAAAAAATACGGGTGATGAGAATTTAATGGGTTTTTCGATGTTTAATCTAGAAATGGAAGTGAAGATGTTCTTCATTTATCCACTGTGCGATTCAGACACTTTGAGGTCTTTTTGGCATGAGTTTCAGGGGGACTTAATTAAAAAACACTCTGTGAAAGAGATAATTTCTCCACGTGCATATATATATATATATATATATATGTTACTACCCGGGTTTCATTATTTATGTTTTGATTTTTTTTATTCGGTTCACGTGGTGAGACGGTGAGATTCATTTTACCCCCCCCCCCCCCCCCCCCCCCACCCCAATTCGGATTGCTTAATATTTCCGAGTAGCCCATATACTTCCCCCAATTATGAACATTGCCTAATCACAACGTAAAATTTGGGATGATGTTACAAAGTTTCACAGTCGACAATGGAGCAGCAAAGAGGAATTAAGTTTGCGAGGTAGGTCAGTGTAGGTGGTGAGAAGGCCGGTATCCGGTGGTGTGTCCGTTGGTTAAGGAGGTTGCCGACCACAATTGATGATGGTAGGAAGGGAGGTGAACGCTACCGCTGAGCGGAAGATGCCCGAACTATTGTGCGAGTGAAATGAAGTTGAAATAGCACACTGACTAGACGGTGATGGATGGGAACGCTTTAGTTTTGATGTTTCAATTGCTCACCACTGGGGCTTAAACAGGATTAAAAAATGTGATTGCGGTGGTTCAGAAAATTAAACTGTTAATTTAGTTAGGTAAATACTTGGCGAGTTGAATCGGAATTGGAGAAGCTATTGGAGTTATTCTGGCCGCCTGCAATTCTTCAAATATTCACAAGTTCAAGTTTTCAGCATTTCCATAATCTCAAAACCTTTAAATACTGGAATATTCCTGAAATTTACGAAAAATGAATAAAACTCGACGATAAACATGAAATCATCAGATATTTATTTTTAAATATTATACTGTGCTCCAACAAATTAAGTCTACATCTTCGGATGATCACATAAAGCCAAACCGTGAAGAGAAGAGATATTGAAAAGACGTTGGTGAAGTATAAAAAAAGTTTAGAACGGAGTCTTTATGGTTATGTCAATCACAACAAATACCGTATGGCAGTTGCGGCAGCACTAGAATACGAGGCAAATATACGGGGTGGGGGGATGCGCAGATACCTGCGCAGAAGGTTGTTTGTAAGCTTTCGATTACCGAGCAGCGCCGGTTGTGTAGGTAATCCGGCCTTGTCAGCCGCTGGACACTCAACTGAGACCGGCCTGTTTACACTTGCGTATGGGATAAAAGAATTAATTCAAACTGTCATCACTTTTAGAGTGAGATCTTACAATGCCTCAATTCCAGGAATTCATAATCCTTAACCTGAGACCCCATGCCTCGAGATAAGAAATTTGTTTTTGTTGGTCTACCCAGATGTATTGATTCCTGGGCAACTTGTGAAGCATGACAATGTGATGCATTCGCCTTTTCACAATTTCGAATAGCATTTTTCCATTAGGGTCCTATATTCGTAAATGGAGCTATAATAGTGAGACTCACCAAGTTGAGTGCTCCAGGAATATGAGCTGCAGAGGGAAGTAACCTCGAGGCGATAACATTCGCGGAAGGA
Organism: Asobara japonica; assembly: GCA_026005395.1. Classification (NCBI taxonomy): domain Eukaryota; kingdom Metazoa; phylum Arthropoda; class Insecta; order Hymenoptera; family Braconidae; genus Asobara; species Asobara japonica. Next base: position 996,146 of record BQMI01000151.1, on the reverse strand, counting down.
AGCACTCTTGTGAATACTTAAAAGTTTTATAAACACTTCCCCTTCCTCTGTGTTGAGGTATCGAATGGGCTTGTTGAATTGTCAGGAAGGTATTCGTCTGTTGAGATAAAAAAAGAGAAATGGGAATGTCTCATGGGAAAATTTAGGATTGTAAATCACGGTATGGATGTATTTAGTATCTTGAACAGAAAAGTACATTGACCATTGTGTGTTAGTGGGTGGGTGAGTGTGCACACACCCACTCGCACACCCCTACCCCACACACACCCGCCCGTTCACTTCCATCTCAACATACACCCACCCGCCCACTCCCACCCCCACACACACCAACCCGCCCACTTCCATCCCCACATACACCCACCCGCCCACTCCCACCCCCCACAGACCCACCCGACTACTTCCACCCCCACACACCCACTCGACTGCCCCCGGCTCCACACACACCCATGCGCCCACCCCTACCCCCACACACGCCCATTCGCCCCCCCCCCACACACACACATCCACCCGCCTACCCCCAGCCCCACACACACACACACCGGACTACTCCCACCCCCACCCGACTGCCCCCGGCTCTACACACACCCCTACCGCCACACACACCCACCCGCCCACCCTTACCCCCACACACACCCACCCGCCCACCCTTACCCCCACACACACCTACCCGCCCACCCTTACCCCCACACACACCTACCCGCCCACCCTTACCCCCACACACACCCACCCGCCCACCCTTACCCCCACACACACCCACCCGCCCACTCCCACCCCACACACAAACCCCCCGCACACTCCCACACACACACGCCCACCACCACCCCCACAGACACCCACCCACCCACATCCATCCGCCCACTCCCACCCACATCCACTCGCCCACTCCCAACCCCACCCACCCACCCACCCACCCACCCACACACACACACACACACACCGTTGAAATATTGCTTAATTTCATAGAATTCTTCGTTACTTCCAATTTCACAAAATCAATACAATTTAAAAATTTGAATAGACGAACATCATTAAATGAGATTTGAACGTGAAAATTATAATAACGTATATTCCTCCATCAAACATTATCCACATATGTTGACATGTATCTTCCCTCAATCACCCACATCAAACGAAATCACTCGGTCCTTCCTTAATTGGAAAGCCCCATAACCCTTTGTGGTATAGTCAATGAAATTCCAGAAGTCGATGGCTTTGAGAGGTCTCTACAGTGCGGAAGTTTGTGCGAGAGGAAAAAAGAGGAAAAAAAAAAGGTGGAGACGAAATAAAGGAGAAAACCTCACGCGTTGTGAAGGTGAGACTCTTGAAGAAGAAACGCCATCCCATGAAAGAGTCCTCGATTGAACTCAGCACCAGGCCATATCGTGACGGAGCACGCGCGGCCCCTTGCTACGAGTGCCAGGAGGATAAGAGAGGAGGAAACTACGTCACTCCGCCTGGAGCAGACTCTTTCTCCATCAGCGTTTCACCCAACACCGACTTTTCTCGCTTTACGTTTTTAGATCAACGTCTCTCTTACGGAACGAAAGGGAAACGTATTCTATAAGATGACATCATTGAAGCAAGTGTGTCAGAGCATCACTCTGTTTGGGTATTCGTGAGTCTGTTTATTTTCTTCATTGACTTGTTCATTATTAACTTCCCGATATAGGGAAGTTATTGTAATGGCCCCGAAAATCGAAAGAGAAAATTTCACCATATCTCCACGTTTCAACCTCTCTACTCGTTCTAGACCATTTTCAACAAAATGTCTGTATGTATGTGTGTGTGTGTGTGGTTACGCGCACGTATGTGCCCACAATTTTTGACCAACGATTTCTTGCAAACGAATCACCCGATTCGATAATTTTTTTTTTAATCGATGCGTCTTCACGCAGTTGAGACCTGATTAGATTTTGAAAGAAATTCATGCACTAGTTTCCGGTTGTTTTTAAACATGAAGCATGAAAATCGCCAAAAGTTTTAATCAATCATTATTTACGAAGGAAAGTTGTGATCAAGCTAATCAATGTCGCAATTGGAGTCTCTCGGCGTACCTTAGCTTCGATCAAAATTTGACTCACTTTCATGTAGTGAATTATTAGTTATTGGTTGATTTTGAGTGGCGCGAAATTTTAATGACTATTCAAACTTTCATATTCGGTCTAGATCCGAAGTTGTCCGACTACCGCCGGCGCATGCGCGTTTGCCCGCATTTGCACAGGAGAGTCTGAATGCGCGATGCGCAGTGTGATTGGTCAGTGCGTCACGTGACATAGTCGCAGGTAGCTACACCTGTTGTATTCCGGTATTCAAAATTTCATGATTCCTATTTTTTTCTCTGGAACCAGTCTTTGGACATTTAATTGACGTGCCGGAAAATCTAGGAATGGTAAACAGAAATTACAAATCGGAAAGTTTGGTTTGTGCTCCCAACGCGGGCAAACGTTCTTCCGTCCCACTAGTTTTTTTCTGGCCAATGAGGAATCGTCTTACGACTTTCGACTCTGACGATGTTCATTTTTGTGTATGCGCTTTCTTGAAGAGGATCAACAGCTCCATTCCATGTGACTATTATTAGGGCAAAATTACTATGTGATTAACGATGGTGTTAGTGTGTGATTATCAATAAAATTAGTACACGATCATCAATGAAATTAGTATGTAATTATCAAACAATCGCAAACGGCGCGCGTCATATTGGGATTCAATGGCCGTAGGGACCTAGTTGCGTTATAGAATCCGTGATGGCATCGGTTATTGTCCACTCAATATTCGTGAGTGCATCGTAATAATGCACCGAGCGGTCAGTCTACCGCAAATCGGTAGTGCATGCTCGGGCATGTGTCGGATCAGCTCGCTGAACTCACCCAGAGCAGTCGCATTTGGGAATTGCAGCAGCCGCGATATGTAGGACTTTATGATTGCATTATAATGATCTGACTTGATCTTTAATGATCTAGCTCCACGGTGGCCGCCTTCCTATTTTTTCTCGTCATGTTCATTATAATATTTACAATTATCTAATTTTTTTAATTACTCCATTTTTTTGTAAACGCATAGAATTTTTAGAACTCAACCGTTTTTGCTAGCTCTGGAATTAAAAAAAAAATTGTTAACAGCAAATAGTTTTTAAATTTTTTTGCAAGTTTTTGTTGCAATTTTTGCAAATTTTCAATTTTTTCTTTCGTTCTTTAAAAGCTTCTAAATATTCCCTATGAATTCATTTTACATACCTCAATGTACGATTAAAACGCTTTTGGTGTACGGTGCACTTCCCATGACTCTTCAGGTTCGGGACCGAACTTTCCGCGTCCGAAGAGTTACGAAGTACCCCCTCCACTCTAGCAATGGGCATGTCGCTAGCCCCTCCCCAACGTTTACATCGTATTGCCCATGCGCTCATGCGACGGCCCACAGCGAAACGGCCATACCCCTCATGCCCAATTTTCAAGGTCACGCGTAGTGGGGACGCATTCCCCTCTGCTCGCTGTCGCTCGGAGAGCTACAGAGTGGCTTGAGTTACGTCAAGTCCACGGTGATAATCCCGTTCGGAGGCTACTGTGACCTATGAAGTTTCCCCCACCACGTGCCACCGGGCATCCGGATAATCAAAAATTTGGTTTCCTATAAATATGATTCAACAAATATTGTATCAAATTAAGACGAATTTATTTTTCAAGTATTCCGAAAATACTCCTTCACAACATTCTCCTTCCATTTCGAAAAATGTTGAACCGTTTTGCCCCATCGATTTTTTTTCTCGCGATGTAAAAGGAGATGAAAAGGGTCAGCTTTCGAATATTTTCTTTCGATTTTCAAACGTCACAAAATTATGAAATTTCTAGGAACGTTAAAGCAAACACTCCTCTGTCAATCACAAAAATTTCATTAAATTATATTTATATGTTGTTCCATGCAAGAAATGCGTTAAGGCAGCTGCCTTAACGGCTCGAGCATCTCCACGGATGCATCTCCACTTCCGTAATAAAATTGGCGGCGGAGCGGAATAATGAGATCTCCATTGGAGAAACTGCTTGGCGTAAAGAGTCAACACAAGCAAATCTCAGGTGCTAATGATTCTCCCTAGGATTCCCTTGAGCATGGATAGTTTGTCTTAGTTGAGCAGTCAAGAGTGTGATAAGTCAACACCAAAAAATGTAATGCCTTAAGTTAAGATCAATTCGTTTAAACTGAGACAGTGACAGTCTTCAATTAAGATTGGATTAAGAATGATCCCCCCACCCACGCACCTTCCCGACGAGCCCGAATTACCCACCCATCCGACGACCCACCCACCCACACACCTAACGATCCACCCACCTCACGACCCCCTCACCCACCCAGTTACCTAACGACCTCCCCACCCACCCGGGTACCTAACGACCCCCCCCCCCCCCCACCCACCCAGCCACCTAACGACCTCCCCACCCACCCGGGTACCTAACGACCCCCCCCCCCCACCCACCCAGCCACCTAACGACCTCCCCACCCACCCGGGTACCTAACGACCCCCCCACGCACTCTGCCACTTAACGACCCCCTCACACACCCAGTCACCTCACGACCGCTCCCACCCACCCGGCTTTCTAACGACCCCCCCCCACCCAGCCAGCTAACGAGCTCCGCACCTACCCGGGTACCTAACGACCCCCCCGCCCCCACCCACTCGGGTACCTAACGACCCCCCCACCCACCCGGGTACCTAACGACCCCCCCACCTACTCGGCTGCCTATCGACCTCCCCACTCACCCAGCCACCGAACGATCCACCCACCCACCTCACGACTCCCCCACCCACCCGGCTACCTAACGACCTCCCCATCTACTCATCCACCTCACGACCCCCTCACCCACCCAGTCACCTCACGACCGCTCCCACCCACCCGGTTTGCTACCGACCCCTTCCCCCGCCCACCCAGCCACCTAACGACCTCCCCACCCACCTGGGTACTTAACGACCCCCCCCCCCCCCCCCCACCCCACCTAACTAGCTCTCCCACCAACCACCCACCTAACTACCCCTTCTCCCACCCACATATATATCTACACGCTTACATATTTTATATAAAATACACACATACCCGCACACACCCATGCACATATGCAGACATCGTCTCAACCTCTATTGGATAACATTTTGGTGTCCTTAAAAGAGCAGTTCACATACGGAACATACGACTCGCGAATGAAGAGTTACTATAATAGATATACAAAATTGGGAAGTTAAGGAATCTTTTAGACCGACCTTTTAGCCGTGCAAATCTTTCACCCAGTATTTTCTCTGTACATAGAAAGGTTCAGTAGGTTTAGGCTCGGACATCCATCCATAAGTAAATCAATGCCCACTCCCTGATAAAATGGGGGATGCAATGGCTAGGATGTTGGCCGCGGGGAAGAGGTAAACCAGCGACTGTGAATATGTGGCTGCAGATGAAACTCTGATGAAACCGACTGTGTATGGGCAATTTACTTAATAGCGATGGACAATCTATTTTCTCCCCTCAGCAACTTCAGCACGAACAACATTGTCGGATGCTTTTTTTATTGCGCTTGGTTGATTTCTAAAAAAAACTTAAGCCGTTGAAAAGACTTCGTCAACAAGATAAACTTTATCCAGAACAATTTTTACAGGGAATTAAATTGCTGAAGTGTGTTTTCGAGCACTGGAAAATGAGGTGCGGAATCCGAAGGAGCCAGGTGCAGGTTAACCCGTCAGCACGTTTTTTTTCAGAGCTTAGAAAACGTTATTAAAATTGCAGATATTGAATTGAAATTTGTTGGTAAGCCCCCACCCACTATTTCGTTTCCTCATGATATCGCTAAAATGTCAATAGCATGCTTCAATAAATTATTAAAAAATGTTTTATTGAGCGCGACCGACGAGTGTGATACATTCCCTCATCGTGCGAGTGAAGTCAGTTGGGAAAGTCGGTTAGATCGCCAGTCTTCGTGTGGTTCGCCAGGTTCGGACATACTCGGCGGGCTCCGTGCGGTGTTCGAAGATACTGGGCAAGTACGGCTGTGGTGGGGGAATGGCAGAGCCCAGTTAGGAACCGACGATCGGGACAGAGTTGTCTCAGCCCTCAAGGAGGGCCGGGGAATCTTGGATTGAGGCTGAGTGCCAAGCCTGATTTAGGCCTGTTTCAACCTCAAAATGATAACGCCGTTTGAGGCTCGTAAACCAAGCCTTAGCTCAGGGTTCATGGGGCGCCTCAACGCAGCCTTGAAATCGCAACGAGCACGGCCTGAGACAAGCCTCGAAAGGCATCGTTCTCAAAGACTGCACCACATTGGTAAGAGGGTTTAACTGGGGCTCATCGCCATTGACTAAAATCGACTAATTGACGCGGTTATTATTGATAGTCACGGTCGATTATGTCATACAATTTTTCGAGGAACTGAGGAAGGAACCGTATCAATAGGCCGAGGATCAGGGAGTATGCATTGAGGAAATTGGTTAGCCCAACCTCCATCAGCAGACATCAGCGCCTCCAATGGATAATTCCGGCGACCATCGTATCCATTGCACTATCCTGTGCTAAGCGTAGATATTTTCAGCCTCGAGAGCCTCAGCATGAGGCAAGGGTGACCCAAGCCTTAGCAATAGCCTTATTTGCTACCCTGAGTTCAAGGCTGCTTTGGAAGATGAGATTAAGCCTGGCACAGGCTTGGCTGAGTCGGGCTCGGGGAACAGGGCTGGCACAGGCCTGTTCTCGTCGTCATCCTTGGGCATGACATTTCTAACACCACTGTTCCGAGCTGGGTTCTTCTCCAGTTTGGATCATTCTCTGATTGATCCTTAAGGTTTTGGTTGGAATTGCGAACACCTACTGAGTCATGACACAGACGGTAAGTATTACTGCTTCATCGTTCATCAGGAGACGCGGTAGTGTCTCGAGGTCCAACGAGCGTCCTCCGCGTTTACCGCACTTTTGAACAGTACTCGGGGGAACTTCAACTTCGTTACATACACGAAAAACTGTTTCAAAAAAAAGCTTCACGCTTGGATTGATCCGTTTTTTGTTTCTAATTAATTGTTTATTTATTGTTTTTTGGTTCGTATATGTCTGCTGGTTTCTATTGTTATTAACACTTTCACTTGTTCATAACACTGGATCTCACATAATATGATAGATACGCAAAAATGTGTCAAATAAATGTTGTTCCTTATAAAAAAATACATATTTTCCGTCCTTCGAGTTTTTTCGTATCTTCAACCGGTTTGGCGTTACAGCGTCCTAAACAATTGAAATCATCTACAGAGCTCTATGCTAAGAAAACGAGATATTGGAAAGAAAGTACACACACACAAGCAGACATCGGGAAGTTATAATCAACGCCCGCGGGTTATGTCACTATCATCGATTCTTTGATATCCCATCTATTCTGACCATCCATTGATCCCTCGGCGTTGCACAGGTCCACGATCTGTTGCATAATACTACTTCAAGCAGTCAAATCCCATACACTTCTTGATCCCTCCCCCCCCCCCCCCCCCCCCACCGACCCAAGTACACCCGATAAGACGTATTTATTTCCAATGAAGATGCAATGAAAAATGCGCGTGTCACACGTATGTTGACAGCTCGTTGCAAAGTCGTATGGATGCGGCAGCCGTGGATTCTATACAAGTATGATCGATATGGAGGGGAGTTGTAGTCGAATGGCGCGGGTTTCGCTTCGGCGTCGCGGCTCCAGGGGGTGTGGAGGGAGGCTGCTATATAACACCGCTGGTCGGAGCGGGGGGTGGGGGTGGGGGGTAAGGGGGGGGGGGGGTGAAGGGGGAAGTGGGGGGGGAAGGTTTGGAATGAACCCCACGTACATGTGGGGTTGCAGAAAACAGATGAGGGGTGGCGGTGGGGGGGGGGTGGTCGGGATGGCGCGCAGAGTGTGCTGAGCAAAAGCATACCCCTTCGCGTCTCATGCTAGTTTTAGGGTACGTACGGGCATTGGATGTTGAACGTAGCTCAGTGATAGTCGCGCTGTGATCGCGTAAACGTAAACGCGCACTCTCCTGACAAAATTCCTACCCCACCAACCCCGAAAAATAAAACACCCCCGTGCTTTTCTAACTAGGTCAAGCCCACTTTCTGCACGGCTCGCTATTTGTAGTGGCATCACAGCCGGCCGTGCAGGAACGACCTATCGCTTCCTCGATTTTTAGTTATGTATATATATATATATATATGTGTGTTTTCAATGGTTCGGGTTAAATAGACACAAGTGACTTGTGGGATAGGACCAATACAACCCATACGGTTGAATTGTTATTTTTTGGATTCATTTTTTGGACGGCCAGTGGACACAACTGGATGAATGGATTTATCATGCATTATGGTATGCTATGGTATTCTACATGGTGATATATAGGTGTAGTGATTTGAATAGCGAATTGCGCAACTGTAGATGTAGATGTATACAATTGTTCGGATGATTACGCTTCTCTCGGGGGGGGGGGGGCAAACCAGGCGCAGATGCGTCAATGAGGAGGTCGAGGTCAGCCTGGGCTTTTTTCAGGATTAGATGATCGTTATGGAGAGGTTGGAATTCTACTAACGTGCTTGATAAGCATTTTCAATAGAACTCTGGTGGCAATTCTTGACATGTTCGTCCTGGTTGTTTGATGTGGTAGTTTGATTGGGCCTAATTATCAGTGAGAATATGGGGGGGGGGGATCTTCTTGTGGAGTTCAGATGAACTTCAGATTAGTGTATGAAGATATGTATTCTTTGCGGCTGCTTCGAAAGTGGACAGTGATGTTTTTATGGGGCATTCACGTTGTTCGATGTTGGAAATAATCCGAATGCATTGTGGATGTCAATGTGTGTGTGTGTGTCTGGATGAGTGTGTCGGTGTGTGGGTTGTTGTGTGGCTGAGTGGGTGGGTGGGTCGGTGAGTGGGTGGGTGGGTGGGTGGGTGAGTGGGTGGGTGAGTGGGTGGGGGAGTGGGTGGGTGAGTGGGTGGGTGAGTGAGTGGGTTCGTGAGTGGGTGGGTGAGTGGGTGAGTGGGTGAGTGGGTAGGTGGGTGGGTGAGTGGGTAGGTGGGTGGCTGTGTGGGTGAGTGTGTGTGTGGGTAAGTGGGTCAGTGGGCGGGTGAGTGGGGGGGGGGGTGAGTGAGTGGGGGTGAGTGGGTGGGGGTGAGTGGGTGGGGATGAGTGGATGGGGGTGAGTGGGTGGGTGCATAGGTGGGTGAGTAAGTGGATGGGTGTCTGGGTGTGTGTGTGTGTGTGTAAACAATTAGTGGTCATCCTCTGAAATAACCAACCCTCGAATAAATCTTGAAAATCTTAAATGTTTATAGCGCTATACCTTCAGAACGATTATAGATTAGGAAAAAAAGTGTCAACAAATATGGCGCCACTCTTAACACTACACGTGTTAACTACAATTATTGTTTTTCCCATCCCCAACCATTCTCAAAATACAGAGTTGGAAAAATTATAAGACATCGGGCACTTAACACATATCGAGAAGTTATTGGTTCGACCCGGGGAGAGCCATGCCGTTTATCGTTAACTACACTCACCGTAGAACAGCTCATATCTCGCGAACACTTCGGTCTACACAAAAATGAGTGAAAATCATTTTTGTTAGAAATCCAATTCTCTACAAAAAACAATTAGAGTATTTTTATGCAGAACCATTTTTTAAGCTTCCACACGAGTCTTCTGTCCAATTACCATGTTGAGACTATCTATAAGATATAATGAAAACAAACACACATCAGGGCATTATTGGTTTGCTCCAATGAGGCTCACACCCACATCTCATTTATTCGGAGGTCGAGGTCGGCCCCTCGGTGTTTCAACCTTGTCCCCACTGAGTAGTGTCACCCTCTCGACGTTTCTCGCCTTGCAAATATTTTCTTTTTCTCTCGACTACGAGGGTTTACACGAGCCAGCCCTTGACCATGGAGTTCTTTTTTTTCTCGTATGCTAGAGAGGCACTTCCACCTTTAGTAATACATTCTTTCTTGTGGGTTTTAATGAAAACCACCTTCGGGGCCCTTGCCAATGGACCAACAGTGCTTTCTCATCACAGCGAGCTTATACTCTTATAAAGAACATTCTTCATAAAGGCCATACTCTCCTTAAATTTTCAACGTTAAGGGATGGCAAATTTCATCCTATATTAAAGGACCACCTGTCCATGTCATTTCACCCGAATATTACGCACATTCATTTAAAAGGAAAGAGATTTTTCTCGTTCAGAAGGAACGAGGACAAAACGAATCATGATTTTATAGTTTATTTCTATAATTCCATAGAAGAAAAAGCACACCCAGCCACCCCCACACGCACACACACAAACACCCATCCTCCTACCCACTCACCCTCCTCCCCACCCACACACACCCAACCAACCACCCACACACACACAAACACCCACCCACATACACCCACCCACATACACCCATCCACCCACCCACCCACATACACCCATCCACACCCTCCTACCCACCCACACACACCCAACCAACCACCCACATACACACTTACCCACACACACACAACCACCCACACACACACACACCCATCCACCCACCCACGCACACAAGCACACACACACACACACGTCCGCCTGCCCAGCCACGCACACACCAACCCACACCTACACACACACACACACACGCGCGCATATTGTTGCAGGCTACTATCTCCCATAATTTTCCATTACCCACTGTTACATAATTCTGTTGGAGTTCGACACTTATCAGTTTGAAATGGAATCTCCTTCATCGATGTCTCAAATCACACTCGGGCCAAATTATCTTTCTGTCACACCCATTCTACGCTCACCAATCATAATCCCATATTAAAGAATAATATGTTGGCTTCATTTCCCCCTCCCCCCCCCCCCCCCCCCCCCCCCCCCCCCCCCCCCCCCCCCCCCCCCCCCCCCCCCCCCCCCCCCCCCCCCCCCCCCCCCTCCTCCTCACCCAACTAACGACACATATCAATTTGAGTTGAAAGGAAGCTGCTCTAGCTATACTCCGCAATGCACACGCATACAATGCTTCATTTTTCTATGCCACCTTCTTGCTTCAACTGCATCTTCATTTTACCGAGTTGCATAATAGAGATCTTGATCTTCCACATTTGAACAGTAAAATTGATCCCTACTCCCTAGACACTTCAAGTACATGCGTGACTTCCACGTCTTATCATGTAAGTAAGATGCACATAGACCTATATACATCTACATCTATGAGGTAATGAAAGATTTCAGGTCATGATATTTTTGCATCATGCCCTTTACTTTATCTCTACTGGTGGGATTTGATAATCTAAGCAGTATCCACTTTATATTTTTCCCTCTGCAATTCGTTTTCTTTTCCAAGATAAAGTGCACATCGGCCGAAGAGATATTGCCTGCAAGCGGTCTTATTGAGCTGGGGGATTTCATTCCCAGGAATAGTAGCTTTTCCGCATTTTATATCAAATCGGCCCCGAGAATTGGGTGAATCTTTACATTTACTGAGCGATGTAAATTCATTATCCGTCATTTTCTTTTAATTTTTCCATAGGGAAAGTTATTGTAATTACATTGAAAATTACTTGTGTCAATCATGAACTTTTAATTTTGACATTTTCTGACCTGAAATTTTTTACATGGACTGTGTATTTCGGTCGGAACTACTATGGACCCGCGCGTGAGTGTGTGTGTGTTTGTTTCTACATGAGGAACAAATTTTATTTAAAATTTTTCCATCTAACTCTTACCGTTCGTCAAATACAGCGATTTAACAATTAAACTTGTTAACCAGTGATATGTCCTGAGCTATGAGAGTTATGAAAAAAAGTCATAAAACATTATGTGTGCATTTTTGTATGAGGAATAACATTCATTATACACTTTTTCTCCTATCTCTAACCGTTCCCGCGATAGAGGGTTTTAAATAATTAAAATTGTTAATAACAATTGAAGGAATTGTTTTTCAAGATTGACACTCCTTTCCCGCCTGGACATCAGTGAGAGGTGATTTTTGGTCAAAGGAGAAACAAATCGGTCGAGCCGTTTACGAGGAACCGCTGGGTAAAAAATCATTCGCATACGAACACACACACATATTTCCCTAAATCGGGAAATTAAAAAATTGAAAGACCAACCAACACAGCCGGGCCACATTGACCCGAGTCCTTCTCCGACCGACGCTAGCCGGTTATTGAGGCCTCGGGATCGCATGGGAATCATCCACAGCTATAGTTCAATCCCTCGACTGCCACCAGAGGGCCATAAAACCGCCATTATTTGAATTGCCAGAAAGATATAAGCGTTGAAACTGAACCAATGGGTCACATTAACCCGGGAGTGTCGAGGAAGAGTTAATTATGAAGAGAATGGATGTTATTGGCCTTATGTCATATAACGTTAACTGTCACAGCTCTGCTCCATCTCCCGAAGTTATTGCAGTGACCTTGATGAGAGGAAATGGTGTCCTACCTTGTAAATAAAATTTGTTCACATTCCAAAATACAAATTGTATTCAATGCCAGTTCCGAGGTAGGAATGCCCAAAGCTGATGACGAGAACAGGCCTGTGCCAGCCCTGTTCCCCCGAGCCCGACTCCGCCAAGCCTGTGCCAGGCTTAATCTCATCTTCCAAAGCAGCCTTGAACTCAGGGTAGCAAATAAGGCTATTGCTAAGGCTTGGTTCACCCTTGCCTCAGGCTGAGGCTCTCGAGGCTGAAAATACCTACGCTTAGCACAGGATAGTGCAATGGATACGATGGTCGCCACAATTATCCATTGGAGGCGCTGATGTCTGCTGATGGAGGTTGGGCTAACCAATTTCCTCAATGCATACTCCCTGATCCTCGGCCTATTGATACGGTTCCTTCCTCCGTTCCTCGAAAAATTGTATGACATAATCGACCGTGACTATCAATAATAACCGCGTCAATTAGTCGATTTTAGTCAATGGCGATGAGCCCCAGTTAAACCCTCTTACCAATGTGGTGCAGTCTTTGAGAACAATGCCTTTCGAGGCTTGTCTCAGGCCGTGCTCGTTGCGATTTCAAGGCTGCGTTGAGGCGCCCCATGAACCCTGAGCTAAGGCTTGGTTTACGAGTCTCAAACGGCGTTATCATTTCGAGGCTGAAACGGGCCTGCATCAGGGTTGGCACTCAGTCTCAATCCAAGATTTCCCAGCCCTCCTTGAGGGCTGAGACAACCCTGTCCCGATCTTCATCTCCTACCTGCGTTCCCTTCTGAGGATACTTATAAGATAGACTGGAACGGACACACATCGGCGGGTCATTGGTTTGACCCGATTTACCTCCCAGCAATACCCGGTTTACTACATTTTTTTTTAACAATGCAAATTCATTACAATTGTCTCAAGAAAAAGCTTCTTCATTGTTGGCCTAGATGTTATTTTTTGCAATGCTGACAAAGCTTATCACATCTCGTTGAATTTTAAAGGAAAAGACAATGGATGATAAAAATGTTGCAAGGGGGTCAAGATGTTTATGTATTGCAGGTACTGCGGTGTGTCTTTCTCTTCCTTATGGCCTATGTTTCTCTTGGGACGCCAATTTACGGTGCGGCTTAGGTTGCGTCCTGAGATTGGTGAGATGACCGCGCAAGCTCTCGTAAATATCCGGGAAAATCACGAGGGAGTCACGAGATTTTATGATCTGTCTGTTCTTTGAGTTATTCTATCATACTATTATCGTTGGCTTGATTATTATTCGATAAGGGGACAATTATCGTTTATGGGGAGTAATGAACTTACTGGGCTTCATACTGAAATGAAGAAGCTTAAATTTTTTCGATGATTATTTATGGCTTCTATACACTTCTATGAGGACCTTAGAAGACACAGCAACGGATCTTTAGTGTAGGATTTCTACCTACAGCGTCAAAGATTTTTACAGATGTTTTGTAATCGATTCTGACCGATGGCAGGAACATTCCGTGCGATTTACTCTCTCTACAATGATGTGTGTATGTGTGTGTGTGTGTGGATGGGTGAGTGTGCGTGGGTGGGTGTGTGTGGGCGGGTGGCTGGGTGTGTGTGGGTCAGTGGGTGAGTGGGTGTGTGGGTGTGTGGGTGTGTGGGTGAGTGGGTGTGTCGGTGTGTGGGTGCGTGGGTGTGTGGGTGAGTGGGTGTGTGGGTGAGTGGGTGTGTGGGTGAGTGAGTGTGTGTGTGTAGGTGGGTGTGTGTGAGTGGGTGGGTGGGTGTGTGCGACCAGGTAGGTCGGTGGTGTGTGTGTTGTGTGTGTGTGTAGGTGGGTGTGTGGGTAGATGGGCGTGTGTGACGAAGTGTGTGGGTGTGTTTGTGTGTGGGCGGGTGTGTGTGTGTGGATGTGTGGGTGAGTGGGTGGGTGCGTGAGTGTGTATGGGCAGGCGAGTGGGTGGGTGGGTGTGTTTGAGTGGGTGGGTGTGTGTGTGTGGCTGGGCGGGTGGGATTAAAAAATATTCAAAATCGAAAAATTCGCAATTCTCATTTGTTTTTTTTGTGGAAGGATCCACATACGTTCCATAAAAAAATATGCTCCGTCAAGGCGGAGAAATCAGATTCTAGGGAACACCAACGAATGAAGCAATCTCACGGTTATGGTAGTTTTTCATGGGAAACTTTGCATATCTTGTCCATCCATAAAACTGATACATCCTTACTAGAAAAGAATCCACGGATGTATTTTCAATCCACTCTTCGAAAATTTAGTTCTCGCCCATGAAGTACCCATTGTACCCAGAAAATTGAAAATCGATTTTTCATCATCGTGTTTCAAGAAGTTTGGAGTGGTTCAATGCGACTTCATCCTGCAGGATGATCAGAAGTGAAGAAAAAATGAGCTTATCAACTTGCTGATAAGGAAAGTTACTGTGAAGATCCCCAAATTCAGAAAGTTAGGCGAGGAAGAATTTCGATGGATAAATTCTAGTGCGCGGGAAAATGCGAACAAGTTTGCCCATGGGAAGAAAATACTGTACGACCTTTTGTGAGAGTCAGTTTAGACTACAAAATTTTTGCAGTCATCCCCAAAATTTTTGCCGCAAACAAGAACTAGGGTTTTTCATGAGCAAGGTATTTTAATTTTTCCAGTAGTCGCAGTGTTTGTTTAGTTGAAGTCGGCTTGATTCGAGTAGTAAAGCCCCAGATGGATCAGACCGAACTAACTGTACAACCAGTCAAGTAGTAATGTCGGTAATTGGGCAGACATCTAGATGTCTTTGGTGTGTTGAATAATTACAAACTGCAATTGAATTGCGCAAATAAATTTAGAAATTTTTGGGTGGGTGGGAGGTGGGTGAGTGGGTGGGGAGGGGGCTGAGTCGGTGGGTGGGAGGTGGGTGGGGGAGGGCTGAGTCGGTAGGTGGGAGGTGGGTGGGGGAGGGCTGAGTCGGTGGGTGGGAGGCCGGGGGGGTGGGTGGGTGGGAAGTGGGTGTGGGTGGGTGAGTGTATGTGAATGATAGTTCCGTGAAAAAAACACCGACGCATACACACACATGGGAATACTATTGGTCCGACCCGTTGAGGGTCCCGTCCACATCCCATTCATTTATTATCGGATTTCAAAATCTTGCCCTCTTAAGCGATTTCGTCCTGAACAAGCGATGTGATTCGAATTTTCTTCCATGCAATCAAAGTGTCTTCACAGTATTCCACCCTGATTGGATTTTTAAGACATCTGACTCGGCACTTTAGTCGGTCTTAAATCTTGGAAAGGGTCCATGTTCTCAGTCAATTTCAGATGGAATTCATGGCCATCACTTCCCTCGACAGCGAGTGTTGTAAAGATCCCAACCTAAAACCATATACTGGAAGTGTCATTGACTGGCGTTGATTCAAGGACGGAAGCTGGGCGAATTGGATAGCTCATGGATATCAGTTTCTCTATCAGTGATTGCATGCAGGTGGGCCGGTGGGTATGGGCGTGTGACTGGGTGGGTGGGTGGGCGAGTGAGTGAGGGTGGGTGAGTGGGCGGGGGTGATTGGGTGCATGGCTGGGGGGTGGGTGAGTGGGTGGGGGGTGATGGGGTGAGTGGGTGGGTGGGTGAGTGGGTGGGTGGGTGGGTGAGTAGGTGAGTGGGTGGGTGGGTGAGTAAGTGAGTGGGTGAATGGGTGGATGGGTGAGTGGGTGCATGGGTAGGGGGTTACGGGTGCTTGGGTGGGTGGGGGGTAAGTGGGTAGCTGGGTGAATGGGTGGGGGGGTGAGTGTGTGTGTGTGTGTGTGTAATGTAGTACATTGTACAAAGCTCAAAAACTTGGGAAAGGCTCTGAGTCAATTTCAAATAAAATTCATGGCCATCACGTCCGCCAAATCGAGTGTTGTAAGCCCGTGAATCAGGCCGTGTGACGGGGAGTGCACATAAGGTGATTTTTTTTATTCAGAGGCAAATCCATCAGCTTGACGGCAAGGAGTGATGAATCGGCCCCACAATGCCTCGCACATACTGCAACCGAAGCATTCAAATTCGGAACGAACGATGAAAAACGCTATCCCATATCGTTGAAATGTCATTGGCTGTTGTTGATTTAAGGACAGAAGTTTCCCGGATACTAGTTTGTCTATTATTTTCTGAACTTGCTGTTTTTCCCATTAGTTTTAAGGGCTTTCGAAACTTTTGAATTTTTTTGTATTTCCTGAATTTGGTTTGAATTTTCGAAATTTTTTGAAGATTTTTGAAATTTTTGAAATTTTTGAAATTTTTGAAATTTTTGAAATTTTTGAAATTTTTGAAATTTTTGAAATTTTTGAAATTTTTGAAATTTTTGAAATTTTTGAAATTTTTGAAATTTTTGAAATTTTTGAAATTTTTGAAATTTTTGAACTATTTAGGATTTTTCAACCCTCGATCCTTCCCCTTGTTCATTCCATGGGGCCTGGTCAAAGGTGAAAAGAAAGGAATTAAAAAATTACCAACTTTTCAGAATTGCGAACTTACGCGAAAGTTCGTAATCTCCAAATTTACCTTTTACCTTTGACTGTTATATATATCTTTGAGGAGAGGCGCGCTGTAACTCCCCTCGAACAACTTCATAGATTTTCATGAATATTAATATCAATCTTTGCCGAACTTCCAAAAGCTTACGTTGAAAGTAATGTCAGTATGGCAGGAGTTTGTCCCTGGAAATCAAGGAGCTTGAATTTTTAAGTAATCAACGGGCCTTATTCTCTCAAGTGGTGACCAATTATGAATGTGCATCCACTAGAGCTATTCAAAACCAAGTTGTTAAGAGTGCCAGTACGTACTCTCTCGTACGAGTGCACGCGGTGAAAATGCACAAAAAGCCGTGTGTTAATTCGCGGGAAAATATGCGCGTTTCAAATGAAAAAAATACGAAAAACATGAACTTCCCGATTTGTAATTTCTGTTTGCCATTCCTACATTTTCCGACACGTCAATTAAATGTTTAAAGACTGGTTTCAGAGAAAACACTAGTGTGGGTAAATCAGTGAGACCCGCGAGGTTCCCAACGAAAACTTGCAGATTTGAGAATTTTAAACTATCCCATTTATCAAGCAGATAATTATGAACATTTGAGTAGGCGCATAGTGAGCGTGAGGACGAGACTTATGCGCGTTACTGCAGTGGGAGTGAGACGCCAATAGGGCTGCGACCGCTCGAGGGTTAAACCCGTCATACCTCCTTAATTATGACAATTATGGAAAAAAGTCATAAGAAATTAAATGTGCATTTCCACTTACAGAGCAAGTTCTGCTTAACACTTTCTGCCGTATCTCTCACCGTTTTTGCAATAGAGCGTTGTGAACAATTCAATTGTTAATAACAAAAAATTGCTCGGTCAATTTGAACCGAAAACTCATCCGATCTAAGTTCCATAAAGACGCTCCGATTGCGACCTCGATGACTCAGAGCGTTCGATCCGCGAGAAATCGTTAACCAAAAATTTTCGATTGCACCTAAACACACACACACACATTCTATAAAAATGAATTGGAATTTTATTTCTGTTTCAGCGTCGGCGACACAACATCACTCGCTCAATTGTCAACTGATATTCACCCCCAACTAACTATTCGTTCACCCAATAACCTGGTTGAAAATCATCTACATTGGTTCAAACTATCAAAAGCTGATTTCTCCCATCGAGGAGACAATAATTGCACGGAATGAAGGGTAAGTTTGAAGTTTAATTAACGAGAGTCCGCTTGATGTTCATACACAGAGAAACCAGTAGACTGAATGTGTATAGCCCCTTAGGGACCACATCAAAATCATCTCATCTCTAGTTTCAACGTACGATTTTTTTTCAGAAAACTCGTCAAGGTTTTCATTTCACACACACACACACACAGTTACACACACACACACACACACAGCCATACACACATACACACACACATACACACACACACACATACACACACACATACACACACACACACACACACACACACACACACACATACACACACACACACACATCGATGTTACACTCTTCATTTCTGGATCCATTATCATAACTTCCCCTATCAGGAAGAAAATTTCCATGCCAGAAATTGCGTTTTGGAGAGAAAGGAGCGATAACACGATTATCCATTAAAAAAAAAAAGAAGAAATACAGAAAATAATAAAAAGTAACGAGCGACCAGAAGAGTTCATCAAAACGGCGGAGGGGGGGGGGGGCTAATTATCCGGGAATATTACCAGCAAACTGTCGGATAGCACGCTAGAGAGAAAAGTGAGACAGAGAAGTTGGAATATCACTACTATGGATATGACGTACCAGCTGTTTTGCATGAGCTAATTAACCATCCACACGTACTTGTAGTTTTGTCCATGTGTTGAGAATTCTGGCAATGGGAATTCGAAAGCAATTTCCCATTCACTGGTTTGGCTTTTCGGTTATAGTATAGTATATTCATTAAATACCTATTAAATCATGAATTTCATATTTATTCCATTGGAATGGTATTTAAACTAATGATGTTTAAAGTAGTAATTATCTTTGGTATTTTTTTGGGAGTGTGAATTAGTGATAGGTGATACGGGACATGATGATATATACATTTCATGACGGGTCACGTCATGGGACATTATCTACGTTTATATCAATTAATATTAAATGAGATGCGGAAATTGGAGGGCTATCGGGGCAGAGATAAAACTTGCTTTCCAAAGATTTTCGGGAAAAGTTGAATATGACTCGCAACAAGCCACATATCCACCCACTCATCCGCGTGCACCCCCAGCCATCCACCGATCCGCACATACCCACCTACCCACCCACTTACTCCTACACACCTACCCACCCATTCACCCAGAACCACCCACTTACCCACCCACCTACCCACCCACCCACCTACCCACCCACCCACTTACCCACCCACGCACCTGCCCACCCATCCACTCACACACCCACCCACCTACTCTCATACCCACCCATTCACATACTCACTCACCCACTCACTCACAGGCCCACCCACTCACAGATACACACCCATTCACACGCCCACCCACCCATACGCCCAACCACTCACATGCCCACCCACTCACACGCCCACCCACTCACACGCCCACCCACTCACACGCCCACCCACTCACACGCCCACCCACTCACACGCCCACCCACTTACACGCCCACCCACTTACACGCCCACCCACTTACACGCCCACCCACTCACATTCACACACCCACTCACACATCCACCCACTCGCACATCCACCCACTCACACTCACCAACCCACTCACACAGTTAGGGCTTGGAAGTATTAACCTACTATGTTAAGAAACTTGGACCGACCTACTATTTGAAAGGTCCTGGGTTCGTGTCCGACTTGAAAATTTCAACAAATAATAAATAATTCGGAAACATTTTTCCGACCAAAATATACTTTTGATGGAATGTCAATAAAATCTCGAATATGACGAATTAAATTGGTCCAATATTTGATGGAATGTTCTCTGTGTAGTTAAAGCATTGCGATAAAAACTTCGAAAAAATACAAAACACTTCATACTCCGATTAATGTACCCACGAAACCACGCATATCTATCCCATATTTAAATCAAGAGAAAAAATATCTATCCCATATATGAAAAAGTTGATACAGTCCCATTGTGGTCCATCACCGAAAGGGTGAAATCCGTGGTCTTGCTAGCTGTTCCATTATCGGGGAAAAAAAACATGTTTGGTTGCAAATTGGGCAAGTGGTGAGTATCAATGGTGTGGGCTTCCACTGGAATGAATGGTATTGACTACCGTATATCAATAGGTACAGATCAATCCGTTAGCTATAGAACACACATGAAAATCGCGCGATTAATTGAAGTGCGTTTGCGCATGGGCGTTATGCAATTAATTGATTCATCGCGTGTTACATAAGGTGTTTGTGTGTTGAAAAGATGTAACAAATTCAACGCTATCACCTTAATTACGAGTGTTTCTACATGGGGAGCAACTTTTATTTAAAACTTTTCCATCTAACTCTTACCGTTCGTGCAATAGAGCGATTTAACAATTAAAGTTGTTAACCAGTGATATGTCCTGAGCTATGAAAGTTATGAAAAAAAGTCATAAGACATTATGTGTGTATTTTTGTATAAGGAATAACATTCATTGTACACTTTTTCTCCTATCTCTAACCGTTCTCGCGATAGAGCGTTTTACATAATTAAAATTGTTAATAACAATTGAAGGAATTGTTTTTCAAGATTAGCACTCCATTCCCGCCGGGACATCATTGAGGCTACACATTTTAACTTCACAACTTTTTTCTAAAACTCTCGAAATCACGGAGATATCATGGATTGGAGATGGACGATGAGTGCGCGACTCGCGATGGCGAAATTTTTCGTTCGAGCCATGAAACCATACTCCACTAAAAATTACCTCCCATCCTTAATTCAAAACCCTGATGCATAAACTCAGAAATATTGCATGGTGGAAGTATTAATTTTCATCAAAAATGAAAGAAAAGCATTGCGTTCTCTTTAAACTCCACATTGAGGGATAGAAATGAAAAATTTATGGCATATATAACTAAGGTAGTGTGAAAATTGCAGAGAAAATTACACAGTGAACTTTCGCTGGAGAGAAAAGCTGAACCAATGTTTATTCTGGTGAATCGTGGATTCACATGTGGTATAGTGCAATACAGAGGCTTT
Organism: Asobara japonica; assembly: GCA_026005395.1. Lineage (NCBI taxonomy): Eukaryota > Metazoa > Arthropoda > Insecta > Hymenoptera > Braconidae > Asobara > Asobara japonica. The sequence continues at coordinate 975,060 of BQMI01000151.1, read as the reverse complement.
AAAATTTTAACGTTTCCTGAAAAAACAATCCGATAGAGGGTCCATAAAATTGTTTTCATTAACTTTTCGATGGGCAAAAGCTTTTGCAATCATTTCGAAAATTGAAAAACCATATTGCGGATATAGAAACATTAGATGTCTACCACATCCTCAGTTTGATTATGGAGCAGGAGTTTACACACACCCACCTACGCATGTCTACCCGTCCATAGACACACCCACCCACCCACTCAACCACTCGCACCCACACCCAAGTACTCACACCAACCCACCCGACTACTCACACCCACCTACTCACCCATCCGACCACTCACACTCACCCACCCACTCACCCAACCACTTACACACACCTACCCACCTAACGACTTACCCCCACCCAGTCACCCAACCACTTACACCCACTCACCCTCCCTCCCAACCATTTACACACACCCACTCACCCTCCCTCCCAACCATTTACACACACCCACCCACCCACCCAACCATTTACACACACCCACCCAAAGACTCACACACACCCACCCTCCCAACCACTTACACCCACTCACCCTCGAAACCACTCACACCCACCCACCCACCCAACCATTTACACACACCCACCCACCCAACCATTTACACACACCCACCCACCCACCCAACCATTTACACACACCCAGCCTCCCAACCACTTACATCCACTCACCCTCCCAACCACTTACACCCACTCACCCTCCCAACCACTTACACCCACTCACCCTCCCAACCACTTACACCCACTCACCCTCGAAACCACTCACACCCACCCACCCACCCAACCATTTACACACACCCACCCACCCAACCATTTACACACACCCACCCACCCACCCAACCATTTACACACACCCAGCCTCCCAACCACTTACATCCACTCACCCTCCCAACCACTTACACCCACTCACCCTCCCAACCACTTACACCCACTCACCCTCCCAACCACTTACACCCACTCACCCTCGAAACCACTTACACCCACTCACCCTCGAAACCACTTACACCCTTCCAACCACTTACACCCACCCACCCAACCACTCACAAACACCCACCTAGCCACTCACAGACACCCACCCAACCACTCACAGACACCCACCCACCCATCCAACCGCTCACACCCACCCTCGTACTCACTTATACATGGCAGTCAACATACCTTACTTCTCGTAATTTATGCATCAAACTTGCTCCTCCAAAGCCTCCAATTAAAACATCCAACTCAATTTGATAATCTTACCGAAGGCGTTGAGTTAAGTACTCTATTTTAGAATTTATTCCCTTTTTTCTCTAACGAGTTCGGCCGCGCATTTCCCTTTACCGCCACACTGACTGGTGTCGCGTCAGTGTCGGTCTTACGGTTTTCGATAATTCCGATATATACTGATATTTTCCTTTGGTCCCTCCCCTTTACTGGGGAACTGTAATGAAGTTGGGTGGGGGGTAGGACTGTCGGGTGCCGCCGGCCGCACTCGGCCGTCCTCGGTCGGCGAGGTGGGGGCAGGGACTGAGGAGGGACGTGGCCTGCTGCGGGTCCAATGCTCCTTACGTTTTCGCCAGATATCTCGAAATCCAACAAACAAATCGAAGTTTTGATAACACCCTTTATTATAGAAATTTTTGCGCTCTACAAAAAATGTTTATAGCAAAATCTTTCTATTTCTCTTAGATTAGAAGATATCTGCACCAAGAGGGAAACATTTTTTATTTACGAAAACACAGGGTATTTTCCCCTCGGACGACGAATGGATTTTCACAAAAATTAAGTCATTTAAGGATATTCCACCTATATTGGCGATGATATAAGAATTGCTTGAAATTTTGACATAATGTTTTCGAAGCGGTAACAGATGCCTGTATGAAATTTGAGATTGATTCACAACACCGTTTTGTAGTTATTAATTATCAAAGTTCTCAATTAGCACGGCCTCTTATGGGAAAAATAAAAATTTCTGTAAATACAGTTAAAAATATAAAAATTTGTTGAAATTTTGAAAATTTACTATTGAAGCAGATATAAAACGATGGTAGAAATTTCATGACGATTGACTAAAATTTTTTTTCATTAATTTGTTTAAACAATATAATATTGATTTGCAAAATCAAATACAATATAATAATTTTCTATGGCTATCACTTCAACTAATTAACACATTGAAATATTAATTGAAAATTATTGGCGATAAATATAACGAATTATAGAAAGGGTCATAAACTTTTGTTTTGACTATACGTGTTGAATATCCTTAATACCTAAGAATACTTACTACTCATCAGTAGCTTGGAGTGAGAAAAAGCAGCTATAAGCCGGATGATTTTATGATGAATAATGGTAGACGAAAGGTAGAGAGGATTACTCAAGTTTAAACGAAAATTCAAAACTTCCCCGCCAGCACTCGTAGCATATATATCTCACCTGGCCTACTTTCAACGCATACCACCGAACTATAATCATTATTCAGAAAATTGTTGGCTGAGGGCAGTACTATTGCGCTGAATCAAGTGTCTTCTGCCATTTTTTTTTTCAATAAATCTCGGGGGTTAATCCGAGTGCAATAATCGACAGCTCAATAACTGGAAATTATTCTGCTCCGTTTACTCGTGCAAAATTAATAAAAAAAAAAATCCGATTTTAATTACTCACAGATTCCCTCATTCGTTGTGTGCTATCAGCAGCGCTCTGAATCGCAATGTGCTGTTTACAGTCACATTTCATTTTGGAATTGCTTTCCCACGATTTCCACCCCCCCCCTTTGACAGCTACATATAGATATATATCGGTGCAGAATTTAAATTGTCATTATAAAGGTTGTTAACGTGATTTTTGTTCACTCGATCGGGAAATAAATCCAACATGCTCAGGTTCATAATAGTTTGATAGAATTCTGGATTTTGCAATTTTTTTTAGATTTTTAGTTGTGAAATTTTTTTTATATTACAGGTTGTATGAATTTGGTGATTACGAAAACTTGGAAAATTTACGAATTTTTCTTATCAATTGCTTTGCAAGCTGTCAATTTGTTCTATTCTTCAAAATTTTGCGAAGTTGACGATTCAAAGTACTGACTAGCCCACCACTGCATTCAGTTCCGAGACCGGTTCCAAGTAGACGAGCAGTCCCAAGGAGTGTTCCGCGTGACGGGCCCGTTCTGGGAGCTGTTCCAGGCGGAACTTCAGTTCCCGGAGTCGTTGGCAACCGAAAGTTCTGGAAACCGTTTGAGTCCAGAAGTTCCACTCTGAACAGTTCCCAGAACGGAACCTTTACGGGAAACACCTTTTGACACTGTCTGTCAACTTGGAACCGTTCTCGGAACTGAAAGCGCTAGCCCAAGATGTATTCCCCCGTGGCGGATCCGTTCTGGGAACTGTTCCAGGCGGAACTTCACTTCCCGGAGTCGTTGGCAACCGAAAGTTCTGGACAGCGTTTGAGTCCAGAAGTTCCACTCTGAACAGTTCCCAGAACGGAACCTTCACGGGAAACACCTCTTGACACTGTCCGTCTACTTGGAACCGTTCTCGGCACTAAAAGCGCCAGCCCAAGATGTATTCCCCCGTGGCGGATCCGTTCAGGGAACTGTTCCAGGCGGAACTTCACTTCCCGGAGCCGTTGACAATCTAAAGTTCTCGGAACTGTTTGAGCCCGGAAGTTCCACTCGGAACAGTTCCCAGAACGGAACCTTCACGGGAAACACCTCTTGACATTGTCCGTCTACTTGGAACCGTTCTCGGAACTAAAAGCGCCAGCCCAAGATGTATTCCCCCGTGGCGGATCCGTTCTGGGAACTGTTCCAGGCGGAACTTCACTTCCCGGAGCCATTGATAACCTAAAGTTCTCGGAACTGTTTGAGTCCAGAAGTTCCACTCGGAACAGTTCCCAGAACGGGACCTCCACGGGAAACAGCTCTCAGCAATGTTCGTCAACTTGGAACCGTTCTCGGAACTGAAAGCGCCAGCCCAAGATGTATTCCCCCGTGGCGGATCCGTTCTGGGAACTGTTCCAGACGGAACTTCACTTCCCGGAGCCGTTGACAACCTAAAGTTCTCGGAACTGTTTGAGTCCAGAAGTTCCACTCGGAACAGTTCCCAGAACGGGACCTCCACGGGAAACAGCTCTCAGCAATGTTCGTCAACTTGGAACCGTTCTCGGAACTGAAAGCGCCAGCCCAAGATGTATTCCCCCGTGGCAGATCCGTTCTGGGAACTGTTCCAGACGGAACTTCACTTCCTGGAGCCGTTGACAACCTAAAGTTCTCGGAACTGTTTGAGTCCAGAAGTTCCACTCGAAACAGTTCCCAGAACGGGACCTCCACGGGAAACAGCTCTCGGCACTGTTCGTCAACTTGGAACCGTTCTCGGAACTGGAGGTGCTAGCCCAAGAGGTGTTCCCCGTGGCGGATCCGTTCTGAGAAATGTTCCAGGTGGAACTTCAGTTCCAGGAGCCGTTGACAACCTAAAGTTCTCGGAACTGTTTGAGTCCAGAAGTTCCACTCGGAACAGTTCCCAGAATGGAACCTCCACGGGAAACACATCATGACACTGTTCGTTTACTTGGAACCGTTCTCGGAACTGAAAGCCCAGCACGCAACTTCAAACTTCAATAACATCACGGGGGGGAGGAGGGGGGGGGGGGAGAACTTAGACAGAAAAGTCGAAAAAAATTTCCTGGAGAATTTTTTCCCACTGACTTTTGTTCTTGTGACATTTAATTTGTTGACAATTTATCCTTGGTCGTGTTCCTGGCGGAACAAGTCCGAGGACGTCCTTCTTCTTATGACTATTTCCGGGAATCTGAGGAAATTTTTGCTGTGGAAAATTTGGTTACTGAATCATTGTCTGTGGTAATATCATCGTGCAAAATTCTCTGCGGAAATTTTGGCGCGGGAAGATTGTCCGCGGATGGGAAGTGACGGAACCCTGTGAAAGTGCAGTTGGAAGGAGCCTTACCTTCATGGATGTATTGCTAATTCATATCCGAGGAGATAATGTGACAGGATCCTGGACAGAGAAAATTCGTTTACCTGTGGCCCCAAACAACTTATTTATTGCGACTTGGAAGCGGCCTCTCATTATTTTTCAGTGGATAAACATGAAATTGGGGTGGACAATGAGAACGGTCGTTGGGCTCTGCTTGTTTTCATGTGGTCACTCAGCCACTTAGTAACCGCACTCATCAGCCCCATTCACTTAGTAATCACTAGCGACACTGCTTAGTCTTTCATAGCTATGCTTTTCCAACGTTTAAAAGGCCGCGGGGCCTCGCAGGGGCAATTGCCGGTGTATAATGAAGCTTCATCAGTAAAGTAGGTAATTATGTTGTAACTTACACTCACTTCGGCTACTCCCAAAACAAAATATAATCATGATGCTGGGGAACCAGGTGATGGTGGGCCATGCGCAGACCCAGGAATAATTCAAACACTTTTTCCAATCGGCAAAGATTGTGTAAAATTATTTTTGAAAAAAAAATCAAATAAATTTTCAAAAACATTCATCCGAAATTTACAACAAAATTCTACATCAAATTTCATCCCCATTCTAGCTCTTAAAAACAAGTGAAAAAAAAAATCCATCACAATGTCGTGGAGTAGGGAAGGAGAATGAATGGCGTATATTTAATGGAATTTCTCTCTGCGAAAATATTATTGCAATTTCATCGCTCGTTCCGCCTCAAAATTTCACGAAGCAAGTTTACAAATTTGCCATAATTATTATTCAGAATAATTAAAAATAAGATTATGACAGTAAATTTCCGGTGGATTTTCCATGCCACAAGCTTGTATTGGGTTTCATCCGTTGTATGCTCAGGTACATTCTATGTTAAAGCAATCTTCGTTAGAGGCTAGGCGCATTTCCCCCCCCCCCCCCCACCCACCCACCCACCGCCCCCTGCTCAGCCGCGGCAACCTGTCATTAACCCGGCTCTTATAGTTCCCCCTCAAACCGAGAGAAATGAGAAAAGCTCGAGGGGTGGTACTACAGTAGTTGCAATCCATCCACTGTTCCACGATGTTGGACAATGTGAGTGAAAACCAAATGAGCATTGCAGCCATTTGTTTCCTTCCTTCTATTCAATTGGTCTTCGATCACATGGACGAAAAAAAAAAAAAATACCTGACCTAAGTATATTACGAAACCCTATTCGAGGATACAAATATCCCCAAAATGGGGATATTTTATCCCCAAATAACAAAAACCCCATTTTGGGGATAAACATCCTCAATTTGGGGATAAAATATTCCCATTTCGGGATTAAATATTCGCATTTTGAGATGAAATATCCCCAGTTTTGGGGATAAAATATCCCCAATTTGGGGATGAAATATCCCCATTTTGGAATGAAATATCTCCATTAGGGGATGTAATATCCCCATTTGGGAATGAAGTATACCCAGTTTTGGGGCTTAACATATCCCCAGTTGGGGATAAAATATCCCCATTTGGGGATGAAATATCCCCAGTTTTGGGATGAAATATGTTCAATTTGGGGATTAAATATCCCCATGTAGGGATGAAATATCCCCAGTTGAGGATAAAATGTCCCCATTTGGGGATGAAACATCCCCAATTGGGGATAAAATATCCCCATTTGGGGATAAAATATCCCCAATTTGGGGATAATCACATCCCCGGATCGGGGATATTCATATACCTCCAAATGGGTTATATTCCTATCTTCAAATTGGGGATATATCATCCCCGAAGTGGGGATCTTCATATCTTCGGATATGCCATATTCATATCCCCAAATCAAAATTCCTGAAAATACCTCCCAAAAATTTACATATTCCCCAAACCATCATCAAATACAGAAATACGTTAATATAAAAAAAAAGCAAACAAAGATTTTACTCAAGAGTTCCTCCATGAATTTCCTTCATTATTCCCTTCTTTTTTCCCTATCCTCCTTCACAGAATAAAGGTACATCTTTTACATCTACTGTCTGAGGTCGCGATACGCCAGCTTGTAAAATATATCAGGTTGGGCAACGACTGAAAAAGATGATGCATCTCACTGTTGAAATTTCCCACTGTTCGCTCACCTCCCCCTCCCCCTCCCCCCCAACCCCCATTGCCCCCATTTATCTTGCTACGCTGTTAATATTCTTAGAGTTAATGGGGCATTACCCAAGGAAAAGCAATTATAGAATTCTACGAGTAAAATTATGCATTCCAAGAAAAATAAAGCGAGAAGCCCGAAAATTTCACCCCCCTCCCCCGCCCACCTCTCACCCCCTCCCACTCCCCCCCCCCCCCCGACCCTTGGTTTTACAAATTAGTGACAACCACTCACGGAAATTCCACCGGGTCTCGTCCAATTGAAAATACAGTCTGATCGGCATTCATTTGATATTATAATTGACACAATCTACCCTTAGAATGAGAAAGTGGTGAGATTGTTGGGGGGGGTTGAGTGTCTTCGAGTGGAATGAATATTTTTTTTTTTTCCACACAGGCGTGATATTATCTTTCATTAGAGTGGAACCAACGGCGATGAGAGAAAAAGGGTGGGGGTAGGGGGGGGGGGAGAAGTTGGATAAAAGCGCCAGAGGTGGGATGGTGGTGGAGAAGCTACCGAGAAAAGATAAAGGAAAATAAGAATTGAAGAAAAATTGTGGGCAAAAGATCCAAAGGCGTTGGCCCAGTTTGTCTCGTTCCCCTTAGTCTGTGGTCCACCAGACTGGATGGCTGGGTTCACACAAGTTGAGGAGGTACAATATGATCCCCCTCCCCCCGGCCACCCACCCACCGCCCAACGACTTCCAAGCCCAAAACTTGGAAACTAGAAAAGGAGTATTGATTCAAACTCAACCATATATATTCTGTTTTGAAGCTGAAAACTGTACTCACGTGTGTTACACCCATCGATCCAGCCATTTTCGCAAAAAGGGTTACATAATACGGTGAAAGACGGTCTTGGCTGTTTTTCCGAATGTCGACGGAAGGAGATTTCATAAATCAAACTAAACCTTTTTTTTCCACCAAAGTTTCTTATATGAAAGTCTGGGGCAAAACGGGTCTTCTTTAGGTCGAAGGTATTTTTTGACCGAGCTGGGGAAGCTTGACAGTTGTGACTAACTTTTAAAGCTCTCCGAGAGGACCACTGGTGACCAAATGTCGTCGGATTATCGATTGTGAAAAACAAGCGCTGGTTCTTCCTATCTTACGATTACACGCCCTTTTCTCGCAGTATTTTTGCTTTCAGAGTTATTTTCTTGCTCAAAAGTCGGTATAATGCGCTAGGAGCCATCCGGATATTGTTGCCAATGTCCACAGGAGACTTCATAAATCACACGTAATCTGGTGTTTTTTTTTTTTTTTTTGGAGAACATTCTCCGCCAGCAGGATGGGGCAGAATGATGCCTTCATGTCGTACATTGGCTGGCCAAGCTGCAAAATGTAGAAACTTTTGAGGGTTCGTAAAAGCTCATAGCGAGAACTATTGACTACTAAACATCATGGTTTATCGATCCATTTCATACAACACTCTCCGTCAACTAAACCGGCCTTGCATCAGGCCGGTTTAGTTGTGTCATCATATTTTTAAATTTTTTTCATTACTGCTTTGTATTTTCCACTTTTTATTTTCCGAAGTGTTTCTTAATTTGCTTCTACTTACTTAATGGTCTTGGTAGAGTAATAGGTAGAGTAATTGCGTTCTCTTTACCGACGGAGCGGTCCTGAAGCCGCTCCGTCACGCCCCCCTCCCCCCTAAAAGGATCCGCCTTCCCTTGGAACCTTCCCCGTGCCTACTTCCCCCGCCCCTGAGAAGCTCCGCCCCTAGGCCCACTCCCCCCCCCGGCCCACTTCCCCGAGAGGCTCCGCCTTCTGGGCCCACTCCCTCGAGAAGCGCCATCCCCTGAGTCCACTCCCCCGAGAGGCTCCGCCCCCTGGGCCGACTCCCCCGAGAACCTCCGCCCCCTGCGCCCACTCCCCTCCCCCTCGAGAAGCTCCGCCTCCTAGGGCCACTCCCCTCCCCCCGAGAGGCTCCGCCTCCTCGGCCCACTCCGTCGAGAGGCCCCGCCCCCGGGCCCACTCCCCCGAGAGGCTCCGTCCCCTGAGTCCACTCCGCCGAGAGGCTCCGCCCCCCCCCCTGGCGCCACTACCGCGAGAGGCTCCGCCCCCTCCCCCTGGGCCCACTACCCCCACCCACCCCGCGTGATAGAAAATATTATGGGCCATTCGGCTAGTCCCGTGGGTTTATTAGCAGCCTAAGGTGGCAAAATTAGGTTTTTGACCACTAAATACCGCTCGTTTACCATTGGACAAATCAAGCCGCTGTTTCCATCTTAGGATTACACCTCGGACACCGTTTTTTCTCCATATTTTGCTGGCATGTCTATTTTTATTCTCAAAGGTCTACTTGCCAACTCTACCATATTCCCTCGCGGTTCATGTGCTATCGATTCTTTCATCCTCCCTCACAATGTTTTTTTTTCTCACTAACCTTTTCCTCGCGTGTCTCCCCCGCCTCTCCCCCCCCCCCCCCATATGCACGTACAAAAGAATGTAAAAACTTGATGAGGCAAGTTATTACAATAATACAGCTCACGGTTGAGTGTTATTGACCTTACGGTGGAAAAGAAAAAAATCCTTCAATTTTATCCGTTAATCCTGATCTTCATCGTCTTGACTTGAAGCCTTTGCTTCACCCCCGGCGGCGCGGATCCGTCTTTCTTTCCCTCTGCCTTGCTATTATTTGCAAACCAAATTTTCACGGAATACCTCCAGGGCATCCTTGCTCCTCGCCATTCCCTCATCCTATTCCACCTTTTTGAGTGCTACATTCCACCCGATCTCCTCTATCTCCAGACTATACAAAACACAGCTGCTAGCGATTCTTGAAGGTTCAGGGTCCATTGGGTAATTGTCCACAGCTGGTCAATCATCCAGAAGTCCTTTCATTCTAATGATCTAACTGCATTCATGCACAAGTGAAATGGCCAATAGAAGATTCGTTCATGGATACTATTTGCACCTCTTCAAAGTCCCGGTTGGCAAGTAGAATCAAGGATAATTCCTTTTTTCTCCTTGCGGGGGAGTGGGCCTAAGGGGCGGAGCCTCTGGGGTGAGTGGGCCCAGGGGGAAGAGCCTTTGGGGGTGTGGACCCAGAGGGCGGCGCCTCTCGGGTGAGGGGGCCCACGGGGCGACGCCTCTCGGGGGAGTGGGCCCACGGGGCGGAGCCTCTTGGGCGAGTGGGGCCAGGGGGCGACGCCTCTCGGGGGAGTGGGCCCACGGGGCGGAGTCTCTCGGGTGAGTGGGTCCAGGGGGCGGAGCCTTCGGGGGTGTGGACATAGAGGGCGGTGCCTCTTGGGGGAGTGGGGCCACCGGGCGGAGCCTCTCGGGAGTGTGGACTCAGAAGACGGCGTCTGTCGGGGGAGTGGCGCCAGGGGACGGAGCCTCTCGGGCGAGTGGGGCCAGGGGCGGAGCCTCTCGGGGGAGTGGGCCCATGGGGACACCCGAATTGGTTTCATTCCTGCAGGTGGTTCGTATTACCAATATGACCTATATCGTCCGGTCTATCGCACGGCTGAACCCTGATGATCAGTTGCTGACCAGAACCTTCTGCACAGAAAACATTAATCGTCGAGTCATCGAAGCATCTGAATGTTGAAGATCCATTCCAGCACCTCTTCTGGATCTACTTCAAGTTGTCGCGGCATGATACCAGATGACGAATCCATAATACTGCAAGCATCAACAGTCCAGTGCTCTGATTAGCAGAAGACAACCTAGCCCTGAAGCTTCGGAGCAGGTCTAAGGATGCTGCATGGACGCCTGAGCATCGATCGTCCAAGTGATCAGGAGACATCATGATAGAGCAATGATTGGAAGCAGCAATACCTGGTACCATTATTGGCTTCCCAAGTCTTCCAGCATAACCTTCATTGGAAGAATCCGTTGAACGATGCCGTCAGCGTCTTCCCTTCCCTTTCGTAGCTCCCAACAGTTGGGTCATTAGTGATGACTTTGGACTCTTGCTGGTCATCCAGAAGCTCATGACTACTTCATCTTATCTTTTTGCATTGCAACTTCATTGGTGTCCTTATACTATTTGACTTGTCCAACAAATTCAGAAACATGTACCTCGTTAGATCTTACTATCAATTGTTGAGGTCAGCAAAACCAATCCCTGAGCTTGATTACCATTCGGAAAGCTCCAATCATGGACAGCTTGATCCACTAATTTGCCTAAACTAGCAGTTGAATTGTGCTAAAGAGATATGAAGGTGTCGAAGCGAAGTGGGTGCTTCATGTGTGCGGTACAGATCATCGAAGGGTGATGAATATCCAAGCCGATGCCATGGTTTACTGCCTTCACACAGCGATCGACTGGTTATCGTTGCTGACTACACACCTGGTTTAGTATCAACGGATTTACATGGGGCTCAATACTCCGTTGTTAATGCAATTTGAATAACATTCTCCTGGAAGATCACCCACGGTTACATTCACCCCTCTCATCAGCGTTGAGCTAACGTTGGTGTTTATGTACTGCTGCTTTATTAGGTGCATTCACCCCTGTTAATCGGACTTCAAATAAAATACGCTATCACCGCTACTTATTCCTGGAATTATTTGCTCATTGGATGATCGTAAAATCAATAAATACGATGGGGCTGTTAGTTGCAGAATATGGAAAACACTTGAAGCTTGAACAATCCGATCACGCAATAAATGAATTACGATTCGAGAATAAAGTAGAGACATGCAATGTATCTGTCCCCATCGGGGACATGCATGAAACTTCCCGATAGCTACATTACTTACACGGCTGTATCCCCAGCATCAAAATTTATAATCTCTTCTGATGATGTCAATGGATGTATTGACACTGACATTTTCAAGTAGCATGTTTTATCGCAAAACTTTTTCAAAATGAAATTGTACAAAGCGCGCACAGGTATACCGGCCCAAGTACTGTTTACCAATACAGCATCGATACTTTGGCGGATCGATACTGAACTCTTCGATTCGATTCACTGCAGAGTATCGATACTCTTTGGTGTATCGGAAAACACTGGGCCCAAGCCAAAGAGAAGTTCTTGGGTAGAAGTTGAGAGTCATTTTCACTCCAGATGGCGCATATGGGACTTTGCAAGTTTGAATGTGAAGACAAATTTCGCGCCACTTGCAAAAAGTGAATAACTATTAAATGTGTAGATGAATTTTGCCCAAATTTCACACAAGCCTGAGAACCGCATTTATCTTCCAATTATGACTTTTATTAACTCAATCATAACGTGTGCTAAGAAAACCTGATCCATTCAAAATTTTCATGCTTTTGGGGCATCATACTTTTCGGGATAAATTTGAAACCACTGTATGGATTTAATGGAAAATTTAGTCAGCTCTACAATGCACCAAGAGATTTAATTTTCGAGGGAGCATTATCTCGAAAATATATCTTAATTTCCAGGCGCGGCGTTTCATGGACGTCATTTGCTTCATAACATCCATCTACATGAAGAGTGCAATGAAAGTTATGGAAGAAATATCCTTTCCAGGTTACTTTTTGTAGCGTATTATCCGATTTTCCGAGTTCCTCACGCCAGAAATATGTCCCATAACGAAAATTCATGGTGAGTGTTCCGGAAATATGCCGAAAGGAGGCGTAAAGAAGTGCAGAATATGGTATTAAATCCCAAATGGAAGGCCTTACGAGTTCATGGGCACGGTGTGAGGTAATCCGGCCTCGATGGGTGGAAATTACTTGCGCCTTGGCAGAAAGACACGCTTATTCTATCCGCTCAGCCGGTACTACATCGCTAGCATGAGTACTTTCAAAGTGGAGAATGGAAAACGAGGAACACGTGAAGAAGAAAATTGCACGTAGTAACCAACAAATATTGAGCGGTGTGTTTTTTTTTTGTTTTGCCGACTGAAGAAAATTGAAAAATTTTGCAGACATGAAAAATGTTTTTCCCACGAAAATGGAAAAAGCAATTGCAAGCTATCCGAGGTGTGATATGAGAACTTGGAAAAAGGAGAAGTGGGCGAAGTGTGACTCCCGATAGCGACTAGCAATTTCGATTATAATTCTCTAAAATACCCTCCACAAAAAATCAGATCTCAGGTAAGAATTGACGATGGGGACCGGGTTATCTCAGCCCTCAAGGAGGGCTGGGAAATCTTGGATTGAGGCTGAGTGCCAACCCTGATTCAGGCCTGCTTCAGCCTCGAAATGATAACGCCGTTTGAGACTCGTAAACCAAGCCTTAGCTCAGGGTTCATGGGGCGCCTCAACGCAGCCTTGGAATCGCAACGAGCACGGCCTGAGACAAGCCTCGAAAGGCATTGTTCTCAAAGACTGCACCACATTGGTAAGAGGGTTTAACTGGGGCTCATCGCCATTGACTAAAATCGACTAATTGACGCGGTTATTATTGATAGTCACGGTCGATTATGTCATACATTTTTTCGAGGAACTGAGGAAGGAACCATATCAATAGGCCGAGGATCAGGGAGTATGCATTGAGGAAATTGGTTAGTCCAACCTCCATCAGCAGACATCAGCGCCTCCAATGGATAATTGTGGCGACCATCGTATCCATTGAACTATCCTGTGCTAAGCGTAGGTATTTTCAGCCTCGAGAGCTTCAGCCTGAGGCAAGGGTGAGCCAAGCCTTAGCAATAGCTTTATTTGCTACCCTGAGTTTGAGGCTGCTTTGGAAGATGAGATTGAGCCTGGCACAGGCTTAATCTTAGGGTCGGATTTTGAAAGCCAAAAGATCTCGAGAGCAATTAGTGTAACCTCATGGAAGTCCTAATTGAAGGTGCTCAAATGTCAACAGAGAGGTCTTACTCCGCAACTTCAAAGCCTTGGAACAAAAACTTTGAGATAATTGATTATTTTTAGCGTCAATGGAAAAACATGTCGCTGAGAGTTTAGCAATCCAAGCTATTGTAATCTTCTGCTGTATATAGCATATCTAGCGACTCGGATGCGCGAAATAAGATATTCATTATGGAGGAAAAAAAACGTCAACTGGAGGACCCACCTGCATGTGACAGAGCCCTCGGAAGATACGAGATTCCTTGTTTTTAAATTTTCCCTTAAATTGCTTGACACAGGAATCTAGTTACCTGAGTGAAATAACCATTTGTATGGAAACGAAAAATTTCGAAAGCAATCGCATTATATCCTTTTGCAACTTGGTCATGCAATCAAACCAACTTAATTACTGCATACATGTTAATTCCAACTGCAGTGTATACATGTACTCTTCGAAAATGTTAATTCTCACATTGTTGCCGCGAATTGGACATTTTTGGAAATTAATACTGGTCGATATCAGTCGAATTTCAATTTTGCGACGTTTAGATTTTGCTGAAGTATATGCGGAAAAATTTAAACAGAAGTTTTTTCTTCAGTCAGAGGATAAAAATGGGAGAGATGTCAACGTTTGCAAATTGTTGAAAATGTATAATTTTGCAAATTTGGTAAATTTTTGAAAGCTTTGTAATTTTTTTACGATTTTGTAAACTTTTGAAAGTTTTGTAAACTTTAAAAAAAATTTAAATTTTTGAAAATTTTATAAAATTTGTCAATTTTTGAAAATTTTGTACATTTTGGAAGATTTGGAGAATTTTATAAATTTATGAAAATTTTGGAAAATTTTGAAAATTTATGAAAATTTTATAAATTTTTGAAAATTTTGTAATTTTTTGAAAATTTTGTAAATTTTTGAAAATTTTGTAAATTTTTGAAAATTTTGTGAATTTTTGAAAATTTTGCAAATTTTGTAAATTTTTCAAATTTTTCAAATTTTGTGAATTTTTGAAAATTTTGTAAATTTTTGTAAATTTTGTAAATTTTTGAAAATTTTGGAAATTTTTGAAAATTCTGTAGACTTTTGAAAATTTTTGTACACCGTTATACGTACAACTTTTATTCCACGAGCTATTTGAGACCGGTGTACAGTTCCGGGAACTATTCCCAGCGCGATTAAAAGTGCGAAAATTGTTCATGTGAAATGATTCTTGGGACTGTTCGTTCACTTGGAACCGTTCTGGGAACTGAAAGCACCGGTCCAACGGGCTGTACCTGTTCAAATTGCAATAACTTCTTGCGGGGGCGTCCGACAGAAAAGTGGAAGAGGAACTTTCGACTTGGAATTTCGCCCTCTTTTGACCCTAAACAACAAAGCCCATAGTTTTGAACATCCTGAACAGAAAAGGGCGTTAAAGAAGCACGTTTAGAGAAAGTTCTCAGTAGCTTTCATTCAACCAAGCAGCATCAAAACAACATCCAAAGGATCATTGCTCTTTCCGTATTTTTAAATGTATAACAATCAAGAATAATCGCAAAGAATCCATTCACTTCTGAATGACAATGCGATAAAAAAAAAACAATAAATATTCATAGAAAAAAAGGGAAGCTCGACTCATGCGAAAATTCCACTGTTGTATAAATATTCTGGGGGTGATTGCTTACGACAAGTCTATCGGAGAATGCTCAATTGCGGACAAAGGAAAACTTGTAGTGCTTTCAGAATTTTTTTTTTATCGACAAATACTCGGGATACGCGCACTGATTGCCCTGAGGGTTAGCAATGGAAAAATGTCGCAATTTTTACTCGTAAACAATTCCTGAAGTAACAAATAATGAAGGATGGCATTCCAGCCTTGTTATCAAATTCTCATGTGAAGAGTGAAATGAATTTTTTGTAATAAGGACTTTGGGGCAATAATTTTTTCTCTGTCATACCACAATTTACAATCACCCCGAGAACAATTTGAGAGCTCCAGAAAAATAGTCGTGGCCCCAAAATGGAAATTTTCTTCTAATATAGAAAATTTAGGGGACTATACAAATTTCGACAGATTGATTTTAATTTAGTCTACAGCCGGAACTTTCATTTCAAATCCTTTAAAACTGAAAGTCGATTAATTCATTAATTGGTCTCGCGCTTGCGTGTTGGATTGATCAATTGAGTAGTTGAGTTATTAATTGATTGATGGATTGATTGATGGAGTGATTGATGGATTGATTGATGGATTGATTGATGGATTGATTGATGGATTGATTGATGGATTGATTGATGGATTGCTTGATGGATTGATTGATGGATTGATTGATTGATGGATTGATTGATTGATTGATGGATTGATTGATGGATTGATTGATGGATTGATTGATGGATTGATTAATGGATTGATTGATGGATTCATTGATGGATTGCTTGATGGATTGATTGATGGATGGATTGATGGATGGATTGATGGATGGATTGATGGATGGATTGATGGATGGATTGATGGATGGATTGATGGATGGATTGATGGATGGATTGATGGATGGATTGATGGATTGATGGATGGATTGATGGATGGATTGATGGATGGATTGATGGATGGATTGATGGATGGATTGATGGATGGATTGATGGATGGATTGATGGATGGATTGATGGATGGATTGATGGATGGATTGATGGATGGATTGATGGATGGATTGATGGATGGATTGATGGATGGATTGATGGATGGATTGATGGATGGATTGATGGATGGATTGATGGATGGATTGATGGATGGATTGATGGATGGATTGATGGATGGATTGATGGATGGATTGATGGATGGATTGATGGATGGATTGATGGATGGATTGATGGATGGATTGATGGATGGATTGATGGATGGATTGATGGATGGATTGATGGATGGATTGATGGATGGATTGATGGATGGATTGATGGATGGATTGATGGATGGATTGATTGACGAATTGATTGATTGATGGATGGATTTATTGATTGATACCTGCTCTTCATCATTTCTTCGAAAGGGAGTACTGGACACCCATCCATGCCGCTCGGGCTGACTTCCGCCATTTAGGCCATCGTATTTCCAAACAGGGTAAACCACCAGAAACCCCTGTGCTACGATGGCAGGGGTCTACAATGGAAGCCTCCCACCTCCCCCCCCCATCCCCCCGACGTTGCGGTCTCATTTTAGGAGTAACGCCGATAGCATACACGGAATGTACCTGTTATCAGTCGGAATGCATGAGAAAATATTCCATCATGTGAAACATTCACCGGAGGTCGGATGCGAAGCTAGGACATTTCACGTAGTGGGTAGGTCCACTAACCACTACATCAAAACCCCAACGTATGGGTGTAGGTGCCTGTGTGCATACGATGCAGAATTTAACACTATAATTTCTGTACCAAAATTATCCTGTGAAGATGCTCAATAATTCATCTGCTTTTGATGCACACTGCTCCACTACTTCTTTGCATTTAGGCGGGAAATATTTTTTGTCGGAAATGCAGTTGTCTCCAAAAAATGTTACGTCATTTTTCCCCAGTGTCACGTGTCAACGATAAAATTGACGTGTTAAGAAAAAAATAAGCGCCTCACCCGGCAATGCCACAGCGGTGAATTTTTTATGTAGCTCCAATTGGCAACACTTATTTTGCCTAGGAGGTGTAGCAAAAATTTGGCACATCTGATAATTTTTTTCTCCTTTTTTTTTTGGCGTAATTGCCTACCCTCGAGAAACGTCAATAAGCTACATGTGTGCGTTCCCTATAATCACAAACTCTCGTTGAGAATTTGCAGTGTGAGTTTTTGCCCGAGAATAGGTAGGGAAATGTCCGAGGGTAAAGCCCGCATGTGCACAAGCACCGATAACACCGATAAGTGGGTACGAGTTGCAAACCAGGAGAATTGACTATGTAAATCCATACGTGCCCGCACATTCCCCGGGGGAAATAGATGACGTACAGAACAAACGTTCAACATATATACACGCATTATGGTTAACATGGGAAGCTTTGACGTGGTCCAATATTCCAATGAAATTTCGTAAACTTTGCTCGAAATGAACAAAATCGGGTGGACTGGCAATAGCACAGGAGCATTGATTGAAACACGTGTGGCAACTGCACGAACTCTCATTTGGAATTCTCATAATTTGAATTGTCGCAAAAATTTAATTTTTAACTACATATTTAACGCCTGTGAAGAATTAATTAATTCCTAAGTTTTTACAAACGTGGAAATTCTTCACATTCTTTTTATAGAAATTTTTCTGTTCCTCGGTGGATTATTATTGACCGATGCACTCGTATAAATAAATTTTTCATCGTCCTCTTCGATACTAATGTGGAAGGAAATTAATTAGAACATTTGTGTGTGTGAGTGGGCGGATAGACGAGTACGTGGGCGGATGGTTGGCTGGGGGAGTGGGCGGGTCGATGGTTGAATGGGCAGGTGGCTGGGGAGTGGGTGGGTAGATGGTGGAGTAGGCGGGTGGATTGGGGAGTGGGCGGGTAGATGGGGGAGTGGGCGGGTTGGTTTTTGGGTGGGTGGGTAGCTGGGGGAGTGGGCGGGTAGCTGGGGAAGTGGGCGGGTCGATGGGTGAGTGGGCGGGTGGCTGGGGGAGTGGGCGGGTCGATGGGGGTGGGCGGGTGGATGGGTGAGTGGGTGGATTGGTTTTCGGGTAGATGGGTGGGTGGACGAGTGGGCGGGTGAGTGAGTGGGTTAATGGCTTTCGAAAAATTTCGGAAATCTCGATAATTTGCAAAACAAATTCCGAAAGCGCCACGACTCGAAAATTAAACTGAAATCCGTTGTCCAACGAATACCCCCCCCCCCTCCCCCCTTTCTCATAAAATTTACATATCTCCGGCATGAGGTTAAAGACGGTGTCATAAAATTCGCAAAGCTCACGTACTCCCCTAAGATGTGCTGTACAAGGGCAAGAACAAGAATAAGTGATTGTATTCCCCCCCCGAAATTCTCCTCCATGACAAAACTATATATATATAGACGACATCCGCAAGGAGCGCTGACGCAGCGTACTCTTTCACTCGCCGATACTCATAATTTTTTTTTTTGCACCCCTTCGTTGTACGTGTGCCCATGTGAGCCCCCACACTCCAGATTCGCCCCATCGTTTAATTTCCCAAAGCCTCACGTACGCAGTATAAGTCTTTCCGGCGCTCGGAGAGTCAATGAATGCTGAAATAAATGGAAGCGTAAGTATTCATTTACCCCTTAAGATGTCGGCTATGGCCTCAGCGCCGTGTAAATCCAAATTCGTCAATTTTTTACCAAAACCAAAGCGCCAAACAAAAGTGAAAAAAAAAATTGTATGCTCACTCTGACATGTATCAAACAAAGTTACCATCCCGATTTTCCTCAGTATTGCGCAAATTCAAAGATATGCAATTTTTGAAAGTGCGATCCATGAGAACTTGGGTGGGTGGGTGGGTGTGTGGGTCAGTGGGTGTGTGGGTGTGTGGGTCAGTGGGTGTGTGGGTCGGTGGGTGTATGGGCGGGTGGGTGGGTGGGTGGGTGTGTGGGTGGGCTGGGTAGGTGGGTGCGTGGGCTCGGTGGGTGTGTGGATGTATGTGTGTGTGTGTGTGATATTTATATCCCCAAACAGTGTGAATATTCAAATCCCCAAAGCGTGACAGGACATCCGCGAATCGCCGAAGGGGGAGGGGGGGAGATTTTATTTTCCCAATTTGCGAATATCTTCATTCCCCGAATGGTGAGAATATTCATATCCGCGAATGGCGGGAGGGGGGAGGAGGGAGGGGGGGGGATTCATTCGCCGAATCGTGAGAGTATTCATATACCCCCATCGGGCTGGGGGGGGGGGGGAGGGGGGCGATATTTATATTCCTAAACCGAAGATAATTATATCCCCAAATCCAAAGTCTGATTCCTCAATATAAACAGTCAATCGAGTATTTTTTCCACACCACTTTACACTCCTCTGTATCGACCAATGAAGTTGCTCTCATTTTCACTATTACTATTCAGGCAAAAATGGCTAGATTCTTTCGTCCCCTTGTATTTAAATTTTCATAAAAATCGGTTCTGTGAACAATTGACATATCGAATTTCGGATTTGGCTTTCGTTGGGATTTTCGTCCACTTTCTGGACATACAAATGCCGCAGAAACATGGAAAGCCCCGGCTAAAAAAATGTCGGGCAAAAAAGGGAGTTCGAAAACAAACGAAAAAAAAAAAAATTAAACCGGTGAAAACGAAACATTTTTCATTTCAATTGTTTGATCCGACAATCAACAACGCCGGATTAT
Organism: Asobara japonica; assembly: GCA_026005395.1. Classification (NCBI taxonomy): domain Eukaryota; kingdom Metazoa; phylum Arthropoda; class Insecta; order Hymenoptera; family Braconidae; genus Asobara; species Asobara japonica. The sequence goes on along the minus strand of BQMI01000151.1, from coordinate 954,985 downwards.
TCATCGAGCTCAATCACTGAGGATGGATTTCCGAAAAAATTGATATTTCAATGGCAGACCTCGTGCGCTGATCCCAATTTTTTAGACCTATCTCATGACATCTGCAAACTTATAATTTTCAAGTGACATTTTCACCGAAAATCATTAATTGATATCGTCTACAGTGTGATAAGGGTGGTTCTGCGCCGATGTCTGGCGGTGCCAAAAATCGCGAGTTTGAGTGGCGGGACTTGGCTAGAGCTCTGATAAAGTGTGCTATGCGGTATACGGTACAGGGTCCACGCGGCTGCTGGGCCCAGGCGACTCTTCAGGCATGCCTCGATCAATACAACCCCCTATTCAACTCCCCCAAGTATCTCTGGTGGAACACCCTCGGACGCGTCTTTCAGTTATAAGCCTGTCTTCTTTATCATGTCTGCAGCATACATTGAAAAAAAAAAATAAGTGCTGAATCAATCCGATTTTTCGCTGTCCACTTGGAGGGGAACTCCCAAAATTTTCCAACTTTCCGAAAAGCGTGGGTCATCGAGGTCGTAATCGGAGGGTCTTCATGGAACTTAGATCGGATTAGTTTTCGGTTTAAATTGACCGAGCAGTTTTTTGTTATGAACAATTGAATTGCTCACAACGCTCTATTGCAAAAACGGTGAGAGATACGGCAGAAAGTGTTAAACAGAACTTGCTCTGTAAGTGGAAATGCACATTTAATTTCTTATGACTTTTTTCCATAATTATCATAATTAAGGAGGTATGACGGGTTTAACCCTCGAGCGGTCGCAGCCCTATTGGCGTCTCACTCCCACTGCAGTAACGCGCATAAGTCTCGTCCTCACGCTCACTATGCGCCTACTCAAATGTTCATAATTATCTGCTTGATAAATGGGATAGTTTAAAATTCTCAAATCTGCAAGTTTTCGTTGTGAACCTCACGTGTCACACTGATTTACCCACACTAGTGTTTTCTCTGAAACCAGTCTTCAAACATTTAATTGACGTGTCGGAAAATCTAGGAGTGGCAAACGGATATTACAAATCGGGAAGTTTTATTTGTGCAGTGGCGGAATGTCGTTCAAAAATATTTTCATAAATCCGCGAACTACAGGTAGCATTGAATAATAATGATAATGTTCCGATCCATAAATGAGATCGGACAAAATGGGAGCATGTAAAACCACACAATTTCATCGTAAATTCCTCACCAAAATCCCATGATTCTCATATCATTGTAAATTTTATTCCAATTGCCTCATTTAATTAATTTTAGCGGTAACAATTTACTAATGAAATCGCGTTTTCTACTACTCAAACTCGCACAATGCATCATCCCTGTATCACGTGACCTATAGAATTCCCTTTAAGCGCTTGAATATCAAACTAATCTGTACCAAAAAATTCCAAAAAAAAAAACATGAATAAATTTAGTTTTCATTAACCAAAAATTTTCCAACAAGTTGCACACATAGGTAAATTCAATTTATCAGAACAATCATGATTTGAAAAAAAACTGTCTGATATCACAGTTGATGATTATGTTGCCTTCATTGGAATTAATCTATATTCATGATACTGAATTTTTTATATCTCGTCATTTTAATGATATTGCATGTTCAATTAAGCCTTCCCCGGGGGACGGACTTATTGCAATAATGCTGAACCGTGTGTATGTTCCGGGTCCCCTACTCATGTACTCCACACAGTAGCTTCTTGGTCAGAGAGTAGTGGATGGGGCCGACTTCCGCCATTTAAGCCATCCGATTTCTAAACACAGGGTAAACCAGAAATTCCCGACCTCCCCCCCTCGCCACGATTTAGGTAGCCCCGATGACACAGACGCTATGTTCTTACTATCGGTCGGAGTCGATGGAAAAATATTTTTGAAGGATACTCCGGAGGCCGGACGGGACCTTTGACACAGCAGGTAGAAATTGTACCCACTTCACCAAAGCAACGTCTGTGTGTGTAAGTGAGTGTGTGGGTGTAATGTGTCTATATGTATTGGCGAGTGGGTGGATGTGTGCAAGTGTGAGTGGGTGGATGTGTGCGTGTGTGGGTGGGTGGATGTGTGTGGGTCTGATTGGGTGGGTGGGTGTGTGAGTTTGGGTCAGTGGGTAGGTGGATGGGAAACTGTATGCATGGAAGTGTGTATATGTATGTACGAGTAGGTCCATGTGTGTGGATGTGAGTGGGTCTGGGTCAGAAGGTAGGCAGGTGGGTGACTGTGTGTGAGTGGGTGGGTAGGTGGGTGACCGTGTGTGAGTGGGCCACTGTGTGTGGGTACGTGGGCGGGTGAGTGACTGGATATGAGTGGGTGAGTAGGTGGATGACCGTGAGTGAGTGAGTGGGTGAGGGTCCCAGTGTGTGGGTAGGTGGGTGAGCGAGTAACTGGACATGGGTGGGTGATCGAGTGGGTGGGTCGATGGGTAACCGTGAGTGGGTGGGCCACTGTGTGTGGGTAGGTGGGCGAGCGAGTAACTGGACATAGGTGGGTGATCGAGTGGGTGAGTGGGTGGGTCGATGGGTAACCGTGAGTGGGTAGGCCACTGTGTGTGGGTAGGTGGGCGGGCAAGTGACTGGGCATGGGTGGGTCATCGAGTGGGTAAGTGGGTGGGTAGATGGGTAACCGTAAGTGGGTAGGTGGGCGGGCGAGTAACTGCATATGGGTGGGTGCTCAAGTGGGTGAGTAGGTGGGTAGGTGGGTGACCGTGTGTGAGTGGGTGGGTGGGGTACTGTGTGTGGGTAGGTGGGCGGGCGAGTGACTGGGTATAGGTGGGTGAACAAGTGGGTGACTGGGTGTGAGTGGGTCGATGGGTAGGCGGGTGACTGTGTGTGGGTGGCTGGCTGCGTGTAAGTGTGGGTGGATAAATGTGTATGGGTGTGGGTGACTGAATGTGTAACATGCATACAGCATATGGGTGTAAGTATACCGATGTACACAAGTTTGTCTTATAGAAGTGATTCCTTTGGAAATTTTCGAAGACGGATGCACACCTATTAATTGAATTAAATGATGCCTCCTGGTTACCATGTCCCTCGGCATCGACAACATTTCGGAAAACGATGTGATTGACAGTATTGGATATTGGGCGAGCTGATGAGGAAGGGAGCGATGTAGGTCGGAAGCGACGTTTTGACAGAAAATGTGGGCCATCGGATAATTGACAGAATGGGGCAAAATGGTGCTTTCAAAATATCGAATCGGACAATTTGCTTCAGACATTTATGAGCAAAATGTTTTCAAACAAAATTTTGAAAGTAACCCTTTTATTCGATGTAATTCGGATAATTTTTATTGGTGAAAAAAAAATGAATGAGAAATTTAATATACTTCAAAGAAATTGCCGTAATTTTCACCAATTTAAAAAGTTAAAAAAATGTAAAACAAAGCCCAAAATTTCAAAAATTTCAAATGTTTCCAAAATTTCCAAAAGTTCAAAAATTTCCAACATTTCCAAAATTTCAAAAATTTCCAAAATTTTTTATTTATTTAAATCACTAGAAGCAGGTGGTTTGCACTATTATGGTGTTTATCAATAATCCTCTATAAACATCAAAATTTCAAAGTTTTACGAAGCTATTGAGCCACTCACTTAGGGTTTATTGAGACCGCTCAATATCATAAATAACACAGGGCACCAGAATCGTCGATAACCCATCGGGTAAATATTGTCGGAGGTCTTTGGGAAAGCAGTGAGTATTTAACCTGTATTAGGAGATTGGGGGATCACCCCCTACATCGATCTTGAAGTAGAGGTAAGCTATTGATTCCCCTTCGAAAATACGCGATTAAGTGACATATGTAAACCGACGTATTTGCGGCCGACTTGGAAAATCGCTCGCTCACCTATGAAAAAAATACGATAGCACAGATTAGAATATCGATATTCGATATCCGGTCCATCCGACCAGACTAAATATTTTCAACTTCCCGGAGGGAAAGTTACCGTAATGGCGCCGAAAATCAAAAATGAAAATTTCATCACATCTCCACGTTTCAAGCTATTGCCAATCGTTTACAGCTATTGTAACAAAAATATCTATATGTATATAACGCTGTATGTGTGTCCGTATGTATGTGCCATAAATTGTTGTCCAACGATTTCTTCAACACCAATGAAGCGATTTGATTAATTTTTTTTTAACCGATGCGTTTTCACGTAACTAAGAGCTGATTAGATTTTGGATTAAATCGATACAGTGGTTTCAAATTTATCCAGAAAAGTATGATGCCCCAAAACCATGAAAATTTTGAATGGATCAGCTTTTCTTAGCGCATGTTATGATCGAGTTAATAAAAGTCATAATTGGAAGATAAATGCGGATTTCAGGCTTGTGTGAAATTTGGGCAAAATTCATCTACACATTTAATAGTTATTCACTTTTTGCAAGTGGCGCGAAATTTGTCTTCACATTCAAACTTGCAAAGTCCCATATGCGCCATCTGGAGTGAAAATGACTCTCAACTTCTACCCAAGAACTTCTCTTTGGCTTGGGCCCAGTGTTTTCCGATACACCAAAGAGTATCGATACTCTGCAGTGAATCGAATCGAAGAGTTCAGTATCGACCCGCCAAAGTATCGATGCTGTATTGGTAAACAGTACTTGGGCCGGTATACCTGTGCGCGCTTTGTACAATTTCATTTTGAAAAAGTTTTGCGATAAAACATGCTACTTGAAAATGTCAGTGTCAATACATCCATTGACATCATCAGAAGAGATTATAAATTTTGAAGGTGGGGATATAGCCGTGTAAGTAATGTAGCTGGAGCTGTTTGAGCAGAAAAAAATTTGTGGATATTTTTGCATTGCAAGCTTGAAAATCCTCGAAAATTTGCCAAAAAAAAAGGCTAAAAAGGCGGAATGTATGCTATAGAAAGTCTCCTGTCGGGGTAAAAAACACACTAAGTGACACATGTAAACCAGAATGTTTGTGGCCAAGTTCGAAAATAACTGGTCGTTTGATCGCTGATGAATAACTATGAGAACAGGACTTGGAATATCGATAGTCGATAGGTGGGCCATTGAAACCGCTCCGCACACTCCGAAACTCTGATAAGTTAGCACTTTCTATCCGGTCTGACCAAACGTGGACCGCGACCACTAGTCGGAACACTCACATCCGTGCCGGCAATTATGCGGAATACATTTGAATAAAATATTCCCCCCTCCCTCACCCCCCAAGCACGCGAAAAATATTCATCCCTCATATCTTGTTTGTGGATGAATACGGATTAGATAAAAATGGTAATTCTTCTTCAACTTGATGATTATGCACGGCGGGAAATATCGTCACGGATGCCATCGTGCTCGCTTGAAGAATAAATGGTTCCGGGGATTTAGATTCAGAGTTGAATTTTTCAGTTAAAAATGTCGGTGAGAATTTTCTTATGCTTCATATGGAGTTTCTTAAAATGCCGGCTTATTTACGAATGAATTGAATTAAATTGGGTGTAGGTGGGGTTGGGTGGGTGAGTGGGTGAGTAGGCGGGCGAGTGGGTGAGTGGGTGGGTGGGTTGTTTGGCTGGGTGGGTGAGTGGGTGGGTGGGTGGGTGAGCGAGTGGGTGGGTGAGTGGGTGGGTGGGTGGGTGAGTAGGTGGGTAGGTAGGCGAGTGGCTGAGTAGGTGGGTGAGTGGATGAGTAGGTGGGTGAGTGGGTGGGTGGGTGAGTAGGTGGGTGGGTGAGTGGGTGAGTAGGTGGGTAGGTAGGCGAGTGGCTGAGTAGGTGGGTGAGTGGATGAGTAGGTGGGTGAGTGGGTGGGTGGGTGAGTAGGTGGGTGTAGTTGGGTGAGTGTTTCTGTGGGTGGATAATTGCCTGTGATTATGAGAGTGGGGGGGGGGGTGAGGGGGAGGTTGATGTGTATGTGTGGATAGGTGAATCTGCAAGAATCGGTTTTGGACTTCTTATCCTAAATGTCCCTCTTGAAAATTAAATGAATAAGTATATAAATAGAGAAATAAAAATTTCGCAAAATTCCATCTTTTTTAATCCCTCAAAGTCGCACTCCAAGGACTTGTTGAGCTTGTCACGAATGTTTTCAATCACTTGTTTTTTTTTTTTAATTTACTCTATTCTGAACCAATGCCTCGGATAATTTGTTTCATTCCAATCTACGTTGTTTGTGGTCCAATCAAGCTCTACCAGCTCTTATATACACCATTACACTTTTCTCTGCTAATTGCGAGCGTCATCCGAGAAGAAAATGCTGAGGCTTATCCTTTGGGGTCCAAAAGGCGCTGTAATTGCAGGATTTTCTGCCCGAGCCGTTCTAACTGAGGGCCAACTCAATCCTCGTGGCGGGATCACGCGTGGATTATCACTGGGTGCAACGAGCTGATGTAGAGCCTCACATGATACAATATAATTATGGGTGATATGCCCAGTTTGATGGTAATTTGACCACACTCGCAATTGATCCCGTTTCAATTATTGACGCTCATGATGATGATGATGATGATGATGATGATGATGATGATCATGGATGACATGACTGCGTTTAAATCCTTAATTAACATAATGTGAACTTCCATCAGCCATCGTAAATTGAGAAGACTTCCCCGCTATATATACCTTATACAATGTTTTCACTTCTTTAGAGGTGATGAAGATTTAGATATACGAAGGCAATAAAAGGTACACGAAAACTTAGAACTTGAAAAACTTATTAATTTCATGGATGATGTTTAATTGTAAATAACTGGTAAATCATCGTCCAGCCAATTTTATATAAATCGACACGGCTTTGGCCTTAAAGTAAATTGTGGTATAGTTATTTGGAAAACCCCTCAAAAATCACTTGCTCCTCCTGACCACCCGGAATCATCGAAAAACATATACAAAATCACCAAGATATATACATATATCTATGGGTGTGGGTGGATGGGGGTGGGTGTCTGTGGGTGGGTGTGTGTGTGTATGTGTGGATGGGTGGGTGGGTGTAGGTGGGTGGGTGGGTGTGGGTGGGTGGGTGTGTGTGTGTGTGTTGCTGTGTGTGTGTGTGTGTGTGTAACTGAATTTTCGAATCTCAATTAGAATGTTCTATGTGGGAGCCCAATTTCAATCCATTAATTGGAATTTTTTTTTCACATCCCACCTTAAGTGGAGCACCCAAGAAAGCAAAAAAAAAATTATTGTATTTTATGAGGACTTCGACAACTCCAACGGAATCATGTCCATTAGCGAATAATTGGTCTAATTTTGTGACCGTTTGGATGCTGGCATTCTCGAATGATAGAAAACTCTCGAGATGACGGAGAAATGTGAGTGGGTGGGCGGGGGGGGGGGGGGGAGACTTTGTAGTGGGGCCAGAAGGACGGAAAAGTTTAATAGCAAAGTTGGAAATGAATTTCAAGAGCCAAGGGACTCGCTCACCAATCGAATCCACTTCCTTCAGGTATCTCTCCGCATCTCCCCATTCGCTTCTTCCCTTTCCTACAATTCCATTCTCGTTATTCATTTCAGTTGGTAGCACGCTCGAATATAACGAGAAATATCAAAGGGAATATTTATTAAAAATTATTATGTAAGTCCGATGTAAGTTCAATCGTATTTCGCACCGAAATGTGTCAAAGTAATATTATTAATTTCTATTCTGAACTCCTACTTATATCTGCGTTTGATATTGATTTGGTTTTCGTGGAATATCTCAAAACTGATCCAAGATAGCGAAATTTTATAGAGAACTTTTTTGTAGAGTAACATGTGATCTACAGATTTGTTGAATAGAAAATTTTGATAGCTCTTTTAGTTTTTGAGATATTTAGCATTTGTCTTTAGCAAGTTGCGCTGCATGAGACCGCTTTATTGTAGAATAAAGTGTAGACACCATTTATTCATAGTAGAAATATGAGTTGCTTGATTCATAATACACGGTAAAATATCCGCGACAAAATCTCCATAAAATAGCGTCACCACATCGCGAAATTGACAATATCGACCTGCCTCATATATCTGCCTCATAACATCATACGATACATCACCCATAAAACGACATGAAGATTGATTCACGTAGATAAATTGTACTTGCCATTTACGCTTATTATATGTATCATAAAAATGTGGGAAAACGAAAATTCTGAAGATTCTCTAAGATTTAAGGAAATTATTGAGTATAGAAAAATTAAGAAATACCAAATAAAAAACAAGGGCCAATACCGCTTGAATACAATTCCAGTGTCCCCAGATCACTACGGGACCTAGATACGCTGTATCTGCCATGGCTTAATGCTGCGGTTCCGTTTTTCTCTCCTCAGCTCCGCCGAGCTCAGATTAGTCGATCTTCTGCGGGTGTAGAGGCACCGACGCTCCTCCGCTAGAACTTCGATAGGTAGCATCCGAGCAATGACAGACACAGCGTCGTTAGATACTGTCCGGTATGCGCTAGCCACTCTAAGGGCACTCGACCTCTGGACTGGAACAGATTGACGTCGTGCTGCTTGACTTCCTGATGCATCAGTCCATATAAGGATACCATATATTGATACCGACGTAACGACTGACCATAACAAGAGCCTTCTCCTCTGCTCAGGCCCTCCCATGTTCGGCATAAGTCTTGCAAGGGCAGTCTTCACCCCACCTGTCTTACTGCTTGCATGTTGGGCTTGCTGTCTAAAACTAAGTCGGGCATCGATCATAATTCCCAGGTACCGTATGTAGGCCTGGGAAGTTATTTCGTGCCGACTTGCAGCGTGATTGTCTCCAATTTCTTTCGGCTTGTGATAAGTAGTGCCTCGGCCTCATGCTTCGCAAGTTGTAAACCAATCGAATCCATCCATTGCCGTATCTTGTTGAAAACATTCTCGAAAATGAGCTGGAGCGTGAAAAGGTGCTTTCCCACGATGATTATGGCCACATCATCCGCAAAAGCTACACGCGCGTGTGTGTGTGTGTGTGTGTGTGTGTGTGTGTGTGTGTGTGTATGCGGAATGGTTCCATCAAAGGCCGACGATCGCAGCACAGGGACTTCCGCTGCGTTCAAAAATACGATGACGAAAGTCGGCCGTGTACGATGCCGTATGGATGGGTGTCCACTGATCCCTTCCGGAGGAACGCTGAAGGGCGGATACCGTGGGGAGAACACGAGAGCGGGACGGAGGAAAAAATGAAAATACACACTCAAACACACACACACACGCACACATTCACACACATATATATATATATATATATATACATGCCTTGAGAATTTTTTTTTGTATATATATATATATATATATATGTATATACAAATATACATATACACATATATATATATATATAGACATGTACACACCAAAAAACATTCTCAATACGTGGACGGAATTACTTTTTTCAGGGCCTACCATAGGTATCATAAGCCCCATAGTTTTCCAATCTAAAATAGCATTTGAATTGAGACCTAAAGGTCTTTGATTTTTTATACCACAGCACCCAGCAATTCAAACTTATATAAGCTTAATTGAATTTTTTTTTTTCGGTTTACCGGATATATCAAATTTACCGCATTGGAACCTCACAATACAGATTCCCTTTTATTTGCTTCTTTTATGATGCTATTCGGTGAAAAACGCGTCCGGCTTTGTATGAATATTTTTTATTGAACAATACATATTTTTTATTATTTTTTAACGTTGATTGGCGCACGACTATTTTTGAAAATGTGAAGCCATTCGTGAAAATTTTGTGGTTTTTCCATGCTTGTATTAAAATAATAATGATAAAAATTCCAGTAAGTACTACGAAATTACTAATAAAAATATACATTCAATTTTTGTGTTTTTTTCGTTTCCAATATCGATGTTTCGTGAAAATTTCATACCACCGAAATCTTCGTTTACGGTCGCAGCAGTTTTTTCAAATAATTTTCATTACATATTGGAAATCGTAATTTAGATGACACTGATTATATCAGATTTTTTTACATTTTTCCACGCTCCATAATTTTCCATTTTATTCAATTTTTGCCAAATTGAACGCCCGAGTGTCTGACCCAGTCGTAGGTATTACTACTTAATCGACTATGCTCATTAAAAATTGTGTGGTGGGAAAAAGTACAACAGACGCACACACACACACACACACACACACACACACACACACACACACACACACACACACAGGCATACAAACACAATTCCCAAAGTGGTATAAAATGTCTCAACGTATCACTAAATTGAAACTTGCCATAGATTTCAATCTTTTGATGTATGACATTTATGTCCAATACCGTCTGTATTGACAAGTTGAAAAAAAAAAAAATTATTTTTAGTGAATTTTACAGTCTCCCCCAACCGTACACTCCCAAAAATGACCCATAGATCTGGCTGAAATAAATAGTCTACCATAGCCAAGTTTCACGTACAAGCAATGTATATCACTGAGCAGTAAAGTTTTTTTAAAACCGCTCGAATGCACCGGGCATCCATTATCCCATTGGCTGGTAAATTCTCGGAGGTTTGCACTTGGAAAAGCCCCGAACCACATCTCCCCTGTGTCTGGTCAGAAAAACGTAAAAACTCGTAAACATGACCAGGAAAAGTAGGAAACTCGTGAAACACAATTTACTTGCATTTCTGTAGTCCATTGAGGTAACAAATAACACTGAAAGGCGGGGATTTATTTTTCTCGTGAGCAAGTTTTCTTGAGGCAAGTATTCAAATGGAGATTTTCCGCATTGATTTTGGTACAATTGTCCACCTATTATTTGGGAGAAGATTTCATTGCAATGCCCAGGTAGGAATGCCCACAACTGACGAGGGTAACAGGCCTGCGCCAGCCCTGTTCCCCGAGCCCGACTTAGCCAAGCCTGTGCCAGGCTTAATCTCATCTTCCAAAGCAGCCTCAAACTCAGGGTAGCAAATAAGGCTATTGCTAAGGCTTGGTCCACCCTTGCCTCAGGCTGAAGCTCTCGAGGCTGAAAATACCTACGCTTAGCACAGGATAGTTCAATGGATACGATGGTCGCCACAATTATCCATTGGAGGCGCTGATGTCTGCTGATGGAGGTTGGGCTAACCAATTTCCTCAATGCATACTCCCTGATCCTCGGCCTATTGATACGGTTCCTTCCTCAGTTCCTCGAAAAATTGTATGACATAATCGACCGTGACTATCAATAATAACCGCGTCAATTAGTCGATTTTAGTCAATGGCGATGAGCCCCAGTTAAACCCTCTTACCAATGTGGTGCAGTCTTTGAGAACAATGCCTTTCGAGGCTTGTCTCAGGCCGTGCTCGTTGCGATTCCAAGGCTGCGTTGAGGCGCCCCATGAACCCTGAGCTAAGGCTTGGTTTACGAGTCTCAAACGGCGTTATCATTTCGAGGCTGAAGCAGGCCTGCATCAGGGTTGGCACTCAGCCTCAATCCAAGATTTCCCAGCCCTCCTTGAAGGCTGAGACAACCCTGCCCCGATCGTCAATTCCATTTGATACATGGAAAAAAAATTATTAGTCGTTTTCCATGAAATCTCGATAATGTTTGCAATCCGGCCTAACTTTCCCGAATTAATATCCAGACCAATGTTTGACTGACCACAAAGCAGATATCAGTTCAATGAAAAAAAAAAATTAATTACGCGAAACTGCAAAGTGAAAACCTCAGGAATTCACTGAAAACTCAATTAATTATCCTTTGATTTTTGCAAATCCATCAAATTTTTTTTAGTCGCTATTAAACAGTCAGGGGAACGTATGAGCATTATAGATAATGACGGGCGTATTAAGGGAACGAATACGCAGATGTTTAATGGTTTATCGATAATCTAAGGTGTCTGGGAAAATTTAATTGAAAGAGTGCGGTTAAAGCCTCCAGTACTTTCCATCAAAGTTTAATACTCAGCCATTCACCATTTGGATTCTCTTCGTCAGGAACATGTGCGTCAAAAATTGTGATTTCCAGACGAATTATTCACATTTAAATTGCAAATGTTGAAACGGATTTTAATCAGCAGCAATTGGATTATTACCGTTTCGTTTTGTTTTTTAAACAAATCTTTCATTCAATTTCGAAAATTCTTTCCATTTTCGAATTTTGTACACTATTTTTTTAAATATTTTTTTTTTATATTTTCTTCATATTTTTTTCATATTTTTTTTTCATATTTTTTGAAATATTTTTTAAAATATTTTTTAAAATATTTTTTAAAATATTTTTTAAAATATTTTTTAAAATATTTTTTAAAATGTTTTTTAAAATGTTTTTTAAAAATATTTTTTAAAATATTTTTGTTAAAATATTTTTTTTAATATTTTTAAAAACATTTTTTTCAATATTCATTTTAATATCAGAAGAGCTCTCCAGTGTGTTCACTCCCCTGAAAATACTCATAACTCTTGCTACACTTCAATAATAAGAAAAAAACCTGCGACAAAATTGTAGCAAAAATTCTGACGCGAATTAGTCCGAGTTAAATTTTTTCATAAAAGAAACGACAAATTTCCCACAATTCTGGTTGAAATACGTGAATACCTTTGAGCTAGTCTCGCGTGTTCCTTTTGACATTGGGAATTCAGTGAAACAAGGGTTTTAGCGTATCAAGCCCAATGTTATTACGTATTTCACAGGATGAAAGCAACGTAGAGAATTCGCGGATTAACCCAGCATCCCAGGCAGATGTCGAGTGAAAACGCCAGTGTGAAATGCAGAAATGGCAACGGATAAAGGCATCCGAACGCGATGGGTGGGACGGGTGGGATAGGTGAAAGGCGGACTGGATTAAATACACACCCTGCAATATTCTCAGTACAAGTGTTTTCTATTAGATACCGTATATATTGAGCTTATGATTGTGGGGATACTTTTTAAAGGACAAAAAAGCTTGCAATTCAATTCCACTTTACTATAACTAAAACGCATGCCGCACTCTGGTGTAGGGTCCGAAGAGGGACAGGGTTTGAGGTAGTAACCTCGTTAAAATGTTTTTTTTTTGTTTGGAGTAAATTTAAAAAAAAAAAAGGAGAAGTTTTCGTTGCGAGAATTTTTGGGAAGAAAATTTTTGGAAGGAGAAATTTTGGCGGAGGAGAAGGGGCGGGGGGGAAGAGGAGGGAGGGAGAAGGGGGAGGGGAGGGAGGGAAAGGGGTGGGGGAGGGGAGGGAGGGAAAGGGGGTGGGGGAGGAGGGGAGGGAAAGGGGGTGGGGGGAGGAGGGGAGTATTAAGTAGACACCCCGTAATATCCTTAGAACAGGTGTTTTGTATTAGATAACACGCGATGTACTGAGGTATCAGTGGATTAACTGCGCACTGCTGACTACTCCGTTGGACCAGTTGGACGGTTTAGAGATGAAACACAGAACCCTTGATGGACTGCCCAAATGTATCGATGTCCGTCATCGCTACCTCAAAGCCAAACACGTCGCCTGTTCTAGGCGAGTCAAGGGGTACTGATCCAATTACGGAAAACCAATTTTTGCACGTCATGGCACATAGAAAATGCTTGATAGACACGTAGAGTGTGATGGATATATTTTTCACTTTGAGCCATTTTAGCCAGAGATGTTGTAAAGTTAGAATGTCAAGCTGTCTTACACAAAGAGAACGAAGAGGATATCTTTGCTACATGCACGGGAAGAGAAATTCAATAAGAATTCTCAGAGGAGTTACGCAAGCCCGGAACGAAATGTTTTTCGGTGGACAATTGCGAAACAAACGTGTGTTTGTATGTGATCTAGAAAAATTGCGGGAAATTCACGAAAAAATTCAAATTCCCTTCGTAATTTTTCCATGATGTTACAGAAAAATTACCGAAAACGAAATACCACTGGAGAGAAAAACCACTGTAGCAAAATTCCAAGTCGAAACTTCAGCTTTTCGTCCCCCCCCCCCTCCCCCCCATGAACTTATTGAAGTTGAAAAGTTAGAGCACTGCATAGCCACTGGGCCAATGCTTCCAGTTCCGCGAACGGTTCCAAGAGTTGCCACCTGTGAAGAGTCGGTTCTGGGAACTGTTCCAAGTGAACCTTTACTTTCGAAAACTACAAGGAACGGTTCTAGATGCCGGTTTAATATAACTTTTCCTCCACCTGGAGAAAGGGTCCGTTCCTGGAATGGAACTTTCACCTGCAACTGTTCCTGGAATGGAACTTTCACCTGCAACTGTTCCTAGAATGGAACTTTCACCTGCAACCGTTCCCGGAATGGAACTTTCACTTGCAACCGTTCCTGAAATGGAACTTTGACCTGCAACCATTCCTGGAATGGAACTTCCACGTGCAACTGTTCTTAGAGTGGAACTTTCACCTGCAACCGTTCCTGAAATGGAACTTTCACGTGCAACTGTTTCTAGAATGGAACTTTCACCTGCAACTGTTCCCGGAATGGAACGTTCACTTGCAACCGTTCCTAGAATGGAACTTTCACTTGCAACCGTTCCTGGAATGGAACTTCCACCTGCAACAGTTCCTGGCCTGGAACTTTCACCTGCAACTGTTCCTAGAATGGAACTTTTACCTGCAACAGTTCTTGGACTGGAACTTTCACCTGCAACCGCTCCTGGAACGTGTTCCGAAACTGAAGTTCCACCTGGAACAGATCTCAAAATGAATCCTTACCGTAAAGCCATTCTTAGAACTGTTCTCGGAACTAAAAGCACTGGTCCAGTGGGCTGACCACAGCTGCAACCGTTCCCCTTCAAACTTCAATGACGTCATATGGGAGCGTCAGACAAAAAATTTAAAGATGAACTTTGGAATCGAAATTATGCAGAGTTGATGAAGATAAGGTGATAATAAATATTGAAGTGCGACCACTGAGTTCATGCTTCCCAGAAGCCCAGTCCAAAGCAATATATTATGGGTATATACATCCTTACATTGGATGCCGCGTATATGTTGTACATAAGAGCATACATCTCGTCTATCTATATATAGAAATATACGTGATGTAACTCGCTGTATATAATATTTCCACAGGGAATGTACCTCCAGTCGAATACTCAGTGTTTGAATTTTTTTTCCCCCGAATTTTCGCTTCGTGTATATTTCAAATGTACGCCACGGTGACCCTGGAGGGAGTTTCAAATCAGCTATGCTCCCAGATCAATTCTAAAAAAAAAATGGAAAAAACAAACAAAAAAATGGTGAAAAAAAAATTTACAACTTGGACCGAGGCAGCCAAAGGTTTTTCCAGAAATTGCAAATTTCCAATTGATTGATTGACGGCTCCGCACAGATGCGAGGTCAACAATTTTTTTCCATCACATTTTCTATGGCTTTCAATGTCGAGATTTCAAATATGCCCCTGGGCTATTTGAATTTTCGCGCCATAATTTTTTTATTAAGGAACGCGAATCATTTTAAAAAAACGGTTTTGGGCAATAAAAAAAAACATCGGAAATTGAACCAACCGTAATTCACCTCCGCCTTAAGCTCACATTAAGGATATCCCACCTATATTGACGACAATATAAGAATTGCTTGAAATTTCGACATAATGTTTTTGAAGCGGTAACAGATGCCTGTATGAAATTTGAGATTGATTCACAACACCGTTTTGTAGTTATTAATTATCAAAGTTCTCAATTAACACGGCCTCTTATGGGAAAAATAAAAATTTCTGTAAATACAATTCGAAATATAAAAATTTGTTGAAATTTTGAAAATGTACTATTGAAGCAGATATAAAACGATGGTAAAAATTTCATGACGATTGACTAAAATTTTTTTTCATTAATTTGTTTAAACAATATAATATTGATTCGCAAAATCAAATACAATATAATAATTTTCTATGGCTATCACTTCAACTAATTAACGCATTGAAATATCAATTGAAAATTATTGGCGCTAAATATAACGAATTATGGAAAGGGTCATAAACTTTTGTTTTGACTATACGTGTTGAGTATCCTTAAGCTCTTGCGACGAGAAATAAGCTTCGGCTCCTCTGGGTGTACGTAACCGCAGTGGAGGCTGCTGCTGGACCACACGAGGAAAACTTTCCCGCGTCAGATTTTTTTGTTAATGGAGCGAGAAAGTTCATCTCAACTGCCTGAAATCCCCTGAAACTCGTACATCTATTCTCTAAGTAAGTCCCAAGAAGCAGGGATCTTCTTGCACTGCAATATGGTCTCTCGGAGTTTAAGGAACAGTGACACCCTCGGATAATCCCTTGACTAGCCTCAAGACTGTCTCCGTGAACTTCAAATTCTCTTCGACTGGAGTCAGTGGTGCATACCCATCGAGACATCTTTGTACCCGAACGCATGTCCCCCCTCCCCCCCCCCCCCCCCACCCACCACCCACTCACGACTAGAGAGCACAAATTCCTGAAATATCTCTGGGCAACAAAGCACCTCTGCTTCCCATAGAGCAGAATGCTCGACTAGACGCAAGCTTCATCGCATTCACGAAACTCTCGACAAGTACTCCATAAGGTTATGCCCTAACGATTGCATAAGATCGAGACGCTCTGATTTCTCTGATGTACACTGGGATTTTATGTCCTAGGACCGCTGACCAATCAGAGCGCTTACGGTCAAAAAAGTATCCGTAAAATGAATGACTCATAACCTTTGTGGACAGTTGTCGCGTAACCTGCTCTGATTGGCCCTGTCTCGTGCTGCCATTGGTTAACTTTTGAAGTATTTCAAATAGCGCGGGAATATCTAGGGGCAAACAGCGCCGCCAAACGAGCATGGTGGTAATCATGCGGTTAGCAGTCAGCTGATCGTCAATGTCGAGCCTCGTGTTGTCAATCGTGCGTAGAAATTAATTAATGAACAAAAATGTGTTAAAAATGTTTCTATCCAATATTCGTCATCTCTCTCCAATAGCGAGATGTCATGGCAAAATGATTTGCCGCATACTGCACCATGTTTGTTTTTTATTTCGCTATTTCGGTTTCTGATAGGGGGGCGAAGCCCCCCCCCCCCCCCCCTACCACCCATTTGACCAAACTGAGAAAAAATTCTTCCAGAATGGACCATTCTGTGATCTTTCGAGAGCTAATCGATAAGTATCGATAGATTTCGTACCTGGTAGCACTTGCCAAAAAGTCTTTTTCGAGATCGATAGAAGATTAAACGCTCTATATTCTCTGAATAGTTGCTCAGAGGTGACATACATTCGGCCTCGTACAACTTGTGCGCGCTCATAGCCACTGGGGAATCGAATTCACGTCGTTTCCGGGTAAAAGACAAGCGCAGTTGTTCCTCTGCGCACTGAACAATTTGGGCGACAGAAAAGACACATAGCACTTGAATCAAGTGGCTTCAATATTGACATTCTCAAACGGTGAATGGGCCCTTGACAATTACATGACCATATATGTCAGACTATTTGACACTTGAGGACACAATCAGTGTATGGGAATTGGCGGCTTTCTCCATGTATATATGCAGGATGTTCCATTTGGAATGATGCACCTAAATATGTTTAATGGGACGCAAGTCCCAAAAGAATATTGTCAACAATGGTTGAGAACATTCGATACATGCGTTATTTTGAGTTTGCAAGCTGCAAGCACAAAGTTCTTTTTCAAGTGAAACTTCTTTAAGCGCCTTTGGGTGTGAATCGAATACACGCGAGTCCCTATGTTACAAAAACCGACACCATTGGGGAGGGGGAAGTGCTGTATATGGAGTGCGAACGTACTTTACTCGCTAGGATGTAGAGACGGTATGCGAGGTACGGGGAGGGGAGCACGAGAGAGAGAAGAATAGAGCATTCACGCACATCTAGACCCGTTTGCAACGTGTTGCATGGGAACGTCGGTAATGACGCGTTCGTCGTAATTTAACGCAGGGCGTAAGATGGCGTTATGCGCATTTTCTATCCACGGTACAAAGCCAGCTGTTTTCCAGTCTGGTGTGTCAATGTATACGTTATATATGTGCCGAGCATTATTTTCTATATCATAATTTATGTCCGGAATAATTTGGTGTGTGTGTTAATCAAAAGTTTTCGTTTCTTACTTCAGTTATCACAAACCGACTATTTCATTTGTGGAAAATCGTGACTTGGAAACAGAATAAAAAATCTTTTGTATATTGATATAATTGGATTGTTTTAAATCATAACCTCCGATTTACACTGATATTAGAGCCACTGATCCTATCCTATCCTCAGCAGTAAAACAAAATATTTACAGAATAGGAACCCCTTCATTTACAAAATGCGAACGTTTACAATCGTAGTCTTAAAATTATCTGTATAGACATTTAATTAATTCCACTGAGCTATTTCTTTCATCAGTTTTCTCATTGGAGAAAATTCACTCTGTTATTAATGTGAAAATCCAATCGGAAAAGTGGAGGAACAAATTCCTGAGCCCTTTCATTCCTATCATTTTGCAATATTTCTATCCTGTAATATTATAGTCCTTTGATGTTTACACCCCATGAAAAATCTAATACTCTCCAATCTCTTTTATGATTATAGACATGCGCTGGCCCCTCTGTCTTTTCGTGTTAACGGTAACTGCTGCACTCGGCTGTCGTCAAAGTGAGTTCAAGTGCGGAAACGGACGTTGTGTATCTCTCAATAAAGTGTGCAATGCACTGGACGACTGTGGGGATGGGAGCGATGAGCAGCGGCCGTGTTCACGTAAGTGAAATGGATCCGCTACTAAAACTTTACTGGCAACATGGACAAAACAAAACTGAAAAAAAAAATATGGTCCACTATTTTAATTGGAATGTCTTTGGTAAAAGGCTAGTGGCAGAATGACAACGACTGGGCCGAATGTGTTGGCAGCCCCATGGGGACCATAGAAAAAAAAGCTTCAATTTGTAAATTCTTTTCTTAGATTTTTTTTATTCAAACACCGGAGTATCATCCGCGAAATATGCCTGCTGTCGGTCGCAAAATCCATAAGAAAATCTGTGTGTGTGTGTGTATGTGTGTGCGTGGTTGGATAGGTGGCTGTGTGTGGGTAGGTGAGTGGGTGAGTGCGTGATTGAGTAGGTGAGTGTGTGTGGGTGGGTAGGAGTGTGTATGTTTTGATGGGTGGGTGGGTTGCTAGATGTATGGGTGGGTAGGTGTATAGGTGGGTGGGTAGGTGTATGGCTGGGTGGGTATATGTGTATGTGTGTGGTTGGGTGGGTGGAGGGGAGGCGGGTGGGTGGAGGGGAGGGGAGTTTGGGTGGGTGGGTGGAGGGGAGGGTAGGTGGGTGTAGGGGAGGGGGTGGGTGGGTGGGTAGAGGGGAGGGGGTGGGTGGGTGGGTAGAGGGGAGGGGAGAGTGGGTGGGTGGAGGGGAGGGTGGGTGGGTGTGTGGCGGGAGGTGGGTGGGTGGTATAACTGTACAAAATGTCCATAGCATCCACGATAAGAAATATCACAGAAATTCTATAGGTCCGAGCAATGACCTGAATGCTCCATACAGCGTCCAATGAGATTCTATACGAATCCTCCAGAATTTTTCAATACAAACATTTTTTATTACAGCATACACAGATGGTCTGAAATCATCTAAAGCGTGAATGAACTTTGTTGTCTCGCATTCATACCGCTCCCAAAGTTTACCATTCCCCCCTCTCCCTCCCCCCCCCCCTCTCCGCAAACCGAATACAGCTCTCTACCCTTCCATTAATCCCTATTTCCTCGCTGCCGATGGCTGCAACCCAACGATTCATGGAAAAATCGTGGAAACCCTGAACGTGAGGAATTCCTAAAAAGAAAAACCTCCTAACAGAATGAAATTGCAGCGCTCGGTCGATCTCATCGACGTTCCGGAATTTGAGACTGTCAGAAGTGAACAAAATTGATTTCCCTGGGTCCATCACCCCCAGAAAAACGGTTTATTTGAATTAAATCAATGTCATCCCAGTGAAATAGAGGGATTTATCTGAAAGGACACTTAACACAACTTCTATTTAAAATCAGACCCCACATGACAAAAATAGATGAGTATATTTAAATGACATATAGATATGACATTTTCGGATTTCTTCTAATGTTCAAAATTTCAAGAATTTTCAAAAATTTCAAATTTTAAAAAATTGGAAATTTTTGAAAAATTCAAATCTGCAAAAATTTCGAATTTTTAAAAATTTCAAATTCTAAATTTTCAAAAATAAAAAAAAAAGACACAATTGAAAATTTGAACTAATTCACAAATTCTATAATCGAGTATTCTTCATCAAAGCCGAATCGAGTTACCCCCCCTCCCCCCCCCCAAAAAAAACAAAACATTTATTCAATTGAAATGAATCATGATTCTGGGCGTATCACCAATCTAATATATATTTCCCGGCGAAAGCATTTTTCATTAAGCCCTTCAAATAACCAATGGTATGAGAAAAAAATCGGATTATTTTATTTCCGTCTGTATCTGGAGATACAACTAATGGACATCGCCAACTGGCGTTGGGCCAATCCCTCCGCCCAGCATTTGGGTCAGCTCTGTCGTGTCCTCGCCAGATCGCACCGCGTTTCATTTTACGTCATTTCCACCAACTTCTGATAAATTTTCGATTAACATTACCAACGCTTGGATGTACTATTGATGAAGTTGCTCCGCTAATTAAATGGATAAGAATTCCTCAGAGGATTTGTGGTAAAAGAGCATTTACTTGATGGAAATAAAATTGCGGAAATAAATATACCATCGGACGGAGATGGAAACATACACACACACGACTTTGGTGTAGTGACTGAACTTTCTTTCTGCCGCGTCACAAGGTCTGGGTTCGGGAATAAATTAAAACGCTGGGCCGGACGGGAACCCCACCCGACGCATGTGTTGGGGGGGGGGGGGGGTGGTAAACGGATACCGCCGATATCCGCACCGAAATGACTAGACTATATTTCATAAAAATCCATATCCGGGTCAAGATCATTCCGGAGAAATGAAAGGTCAACGAAATGGCAAATTCACCGCAATCAGAAGCGCCCTAAAAATATCAATGCTGGTTTGTTAAGAAATTAATTTTCCGCAAATTTGTTACTTCCAATTTTGCGATAAGCAAGTAAATATTGAAAAATCATTCCTTCAGTTGAAAATGCGCATATATTGTTCCATAATTTTGAACATTTCCCGCCGAAACTCATTGCGGCCAGTGATAATCCCGTGTTCAAGTAGTACAAGTCAACCATCCGATCCGCCCGAAATTTTCGCTGCGCAAGGTCTAATGAAGAAGACACGATTGAATGAACTTGACACCCATGGCCCCCCATGGATTCACCTGTAACAGGTCTGAATGGAGCTAACGAGCTCATCCACTTGATGCAATAGAATGAAAGAATCGTGTCGTCATGTACAAACGTTGGGGGCTTCATGTGGCATGTGGCCACATGACTTTCGAGGAGTTAACGCCGCACGAGTGGTTATACAGGATTCATTGTATGGCTTCAAGGGCTCATCGGGGATGTATGACTAGGGGGTGTGGTGGGGTAGAGTGGGGGAAGGGGGGGGGGGGTGGTCTCCATCCAATGGGGTGTATGGGGCTCAATGAGAACTCCACACAATCCGACATTTGTGGAGATGGATCAGCAACGACCATTTCCAATTGCGCTAGCTTGTCGCTTGGAATTTTAATCCATCAAGAATTATGACAATACTCAAATTAATGAGTGTTTGCCGGGAGATTTGCAAATTTTCGAAGTTTGAACATTTCAGGGAGTTTTTTTATATTTTATGACGGTTTTTCATAACTCATAATTTAGGTGTAAGTAGTTGAAGATGAGCGAGTGTGCATTATTCCGAGCGTCTTTTGCACACACACACACTCACACACAAGGTTTCAGTCTGAAAGCAATGGATTTCGACGTTGGACTCATGCCAAAAAATACTTGCAAAATCAGACTCAAGTCTGCGTCTACATTAGCAGTGGGTGGATGGGCGATGGGTGATGGGTGGTTGAGCGATGGGTGGGGGGGTGGATGGGTATGTAATGGGTGGGTGGGTAGGTGATGGGTAGATGGGTGTGTGTGGGTGTTCGATGGGTGGGTGGGTGGCCGATGGGGGTTGGGTAGGTGGGTGGATGATGGGCGATGTGTGGGTGTTCGATGGGTGGATGGGTGTGTGTGGGTGTTCGATGGGTGGGTGGGTGGCCGATCGGTGGGTGGGTGATGGGGCTTGGGTAGGTGGGTGGGTGATGGGTGAGTGGGCGATGGTTGGGTGGGTGGCCGATGGGTAGGTGAATGGATGATAGGTGATGTGTCGGTGGGTGGATGGGTGTGGGTGGGTGTTCGATGGGTGGGTGGGTGGCCGATGGGTGGGTGGGTGATGGGTGATGGGTGGGTGGGCGATGGGCGGGTGGGCGATGGGCGAATGGGTGATAGGCGGATGGGTGCGTGATGGGTAGGTGGGTGTGTGTGGGTGTTCGATGGGTGGGTGGGTGGCGGATGGGGGTTGGGTAGGTGGGTGGGTGGGTGATGGGTAGGTGGGTGGGTGATGGGCGGGTGGGCAGATGATAGACGATGTGTCTGAGGGTGGGCGATGGGTAGGTGGGAGGGTGATGGGTGATGGACGATGGGTCGGTGGGTGTGTCATGGATGATAGGTAATGGGTACGTCGGTGGGTGAATGACTGGTAACGACACACACACATACACATATACAGTCGGGACTTTGGCAGGGTATCTTCTACGACATTCCAAACCTTCCAAGTTTGTAATTTTTCGAAATGGGGGGCCCGTGAGGCGGGAAAATGGTTTCGGTGCAATGTAGTGAACAGAGCAATTCGTGAACACCGAATGGAAATCCACACACAATACATCGTACATTTATAGTGATGGCTCAGAGATGGCCATTTCAAATTGCACGACATCATCGGGATACATCAACATCGGATTAATCAGGGATGATGACAATGATAAATGATTCGTGCTTTCATGAGTGTACGTGAAAAACAAATTCGTGGAAAATCCGAACATCTGTACATTGCGTTTCGGAATATTCATTTATTGATAATTCTTTTTTTATACTTTTGGAGGTAATGGAAATTCGAAAATTCTCAATATCCCGAATTTTTAAAACTTGTGAATTTTTTAAATTCATGCCAATTTAGACATTTTCAAAAATTTATAAATATTGGAAATTTTGAAACTTGCAAAAGCTGTGAAGGTCCCAAAAACGACATTGCTATTTTTTTCTTTTTCAAGTCTTTGAAATTTGTTTTCGGGGGAGGGTGAATAGTCTTCACACAATGCGATGTACACCCTACTTTTATAGTGATAGACCAGTGATGGTGATTTCCCATAATACAAAGTCATTGACAACATCCCATTAATCATAGATAATGGCAATGATGAATGGGATGATAAATTGCACGATTCCGACAAAAGATCATACTACAAAAATATTATCTGCACAACCATGACAACAACAAATAAACCACTCTACCCTTTAATCGGAATGATTAACATACAGCAATGAGCACCCACACATACACACATGGTTTCAGTCTTAAAGCAATGAATTTCGACTTTGAACTCATGGCAAAAAAGACCTGCAAGAACTGATTCAATTCTGCGTCTACATGAGCTGTGGGTGGGCGATAAGTGGGTGCGCAAGCGATAGGTAGGTGGGTGGGTGGGTGATAGGTGGGTGGGTGGATGATGAGTGGATGGGGGATGGGTGATGGGTGGGTGGGTGGGGGATGTGTGATGGGTGGGTGGGTGGGTGGTTGGGTGGGGGATGGGAGATCGGTGGTTGGGTGGGAGATGGGTGGGTGGGTGAAGGGTGAGTGGATGGGGGATGGGTGATGGGTGGGTAGATGATGGGTAGGTGGGTGGATGATGAGTGCCTGCGTATATATATAGGTGTCTGTGTGAAATGATCCGCATAAAAATATGTCCTTAACAATCTATCTCACGAACCAATTACACGATTAAGGTACAGAGTTCTTTGCAGAGTTGTTTGCGTACTGCCCCGACGGGGCACACATTCCGCCCACCAGCTACCCTTACTTTGATTCTTCATTTCAGCAATTATAAAAACTTGGTTTATGGCAAGTCAACAAAATGTCTAATTGAGTAAAATTCGTTTCTGTAATTTTCAGCATGCAATAAAACGTACTACGGTGATGTAGGAAAAACTTATTACCTCGAGCTGCATCGACCGAAGGAGGACAAGGTGCCTTACTTCTGCAAGCTCACTTTCGATGCCCCTGGCAATGAGTTCGGGGACATTGTTCAGGTACTCATAATTCTCATCTTTAATAACTGACGCTCCGGAGAACCTCCAGGAATCTCCATTTACATTCTCCATGGAATACACACACTTTTTTTTTCTTACATTCCGGTAGTTTTTGCTGCTTCATATGACACTGCTCCTGGAATCTCTTCCTCCATGATCACTACCATTCTGTTATATTATTTTATATTTCAAAAATATATTATATTTAAATTTCAAAAAATCCAAAAATTTGAAAAACGTCGAAAATTTTCCAAAATTTTCAAAAGTTTGCAAAACATTTTAAATTTCCAAAAATTTCAAAATTCTTAATTTTTTCAAAAATTTCAAAATTTTTGAAATTTTCAAAAATTTTATTAAAAACTCCAAGAATTTTTAAAGTTTCAAAAATTTTGAGAAATCCCAAAATTTGCGCCTATGTTTCTCACAATTACGAAAACATGAAATAATTTTATTCTTTGAGGACATAATTTGAAAATAGTCCCATGAGACTCGCATGCTTGCCCCAAAGTGAAATAATGATAAAAACCGCAATCTGTTGCACCGCAGTTGACCTTCGACAGTTTCACCCTCGGGAAATTCGTCTCGTTCACTGTGGAGGGCTGTCCCGATGGATCTCTGCAAATATCAGAGGCACAGAGACCCAATGTTGGGGGCGTTTGGTGCGGCACATCATGGGGTCCAGCGATTTACTACAGCGAAACACCGGTCGTTACCATATCCCTCAAACTCCTGCGACTCAGCCAGGACCAAACGGAATTTAACTTCGACTTTCGAATGGGCTATAAAATGATCAGGAGATCAGATGCGGTCGTCAGATATGGCAACCCATTTGTCGGCAAGTTGTTCTATAAATATATTGAAAATACGCATTTTTGATACTGATGAGTGGGCTTTTTACGAGCTCGACGAAGGTGAAAGCCCATGTCGTTGCGCCATGGAAGTTTATCTTACACTTACATAAACACCCTCCTGCCCCCCCTCCCAAGCACCTATGCGCCGATCCAACGACCCACCCACAGACTCTCCCACCCTCACACTTTCCCCCCCTCCCACAGTCCCACCCTCCCACCCAGTCACCCTCCCACATTCCCACCCGCCCATCCTCCCACTTTGCCACCCACCCAACCACTTTCCCACCCATACACCCACCCACACACCCTCTCACCCTCCCACCCACACACCCTCCCACCCACACACCCACTCACCTACACACCCATTCACCTGCACACCCACACACCCTCCTACCCACACACTTACCCACCCACACACCCAAGCACCCACACACTGACGGGGCTTTGGCGTAGTCGGTAGAGTGTCTGCCTACTATTCTAAAGGTCCCGCGTTCGATTCCCGCTCACTGCAAAATATTTTTTCTGAAAAATATTTTCTCACGGACTCCGACCGATGGCAGGAACATTCCGTGTGTGCTATCGGCGGTATCCATGAAGTGAGACCGTGAGCCGGGACCGAACGCGACCCGTCGCGCGGGGGGGGAGGGAGGGTTCCATCGTAGACGCCCGCCATCGTATCACAGGGGTTTTCTGGAGGTTTACCCTGTGATTAGAAATACGATGAGCTGAAATGGCGAAGTCGGCCCCAGCCGCAATGGGTGGGTACTCTGATCCGTAGTATTGCCCATGTAGTAATGCTTACCAGCGGGGACGTGGGTGAATACGAATAGAGAAAGAGTAAATAAAAAAAAATAAAAAAAAAAAAATAAAAAAAAAAAAAAAAAAAAGCACCCACACACTTACCCACACACACACCCAAGCACCCACCCACCCTGCCACCCCCCACCCACCCACACACCCTCCCACCCACCCACACACCCTCCCACCCACCCTCTCACCCACACATTGCACCCTCCCACCCACACTTCGCCCGCCCACACCCCCCTACCCACACATCCACCCACTCACCCATATATCCACCCAGTCACCCACACAGACACACACGCACAGACGTTATTCAGTTTCTTGCACTGAATAATGACAATAACTTCGCCAATGGAAAAGTTTTTTAAAAACCTCCATTGAGTTACTAACTTGACAATGCCCAATTTCCTTTACAGAATTTGCGTCATATCTCACAAAATCAACCCTTCGACCCAGCACTGCCATGAATTACCCCGTCGACTACTCGAACGCAAGTGTAATCACTTCAGTCAGAACACTAGAGAAGTTGAAACCGACGCAGGCAACGCCCGAGCAACAGTACCTGGGGGACCTGATTTCAGGGACTTACTGCTCGAGAATATTCAGCGATTGTGATAAGAGAAAGTGTCGACTACAATCCCCCAACTTTCCCGGTCTCTATCCACGCAATCTCACGTGCTACTACGCGGTAATAAATTCACTCTTTTTTTTCTAAAATTGGGGCAAAATGGGTTAGTTTTTTTGTGATTAACATTCTTCAACCAGACGAGTATTTTTTTAGTATATACACTTACTATATATATGATGCTCCATCTATTTGTCAAATATGAAAAAAAAGTCTTTCAAAAACGCGGCAATTTTAAACGGAAAAAATGATATTGAAGTTTTTTTATGTTTCAGAAAATTGAGAATCTTTTTTCGAAATTCATAAATCTCAAAAATTTTTAAAATTACAAAAACATCGAAATTTCCATTTTTCTCTCCCCAGAGTTAAAATTTAAAAATTATTGAAAAACAACATTTCACATTTCCAAAATCCAAATTTTCATTTCCTGTTGCACAAAATTCAAAAAATTTTGAAAAAAAAAATTCAAAAATCTTTGCCTATATTTAACTCTCCCAAAATTGTTAAAAAAAAGGTCATAATTTTGAATTTCACAGCTGTTTTCCTGACCTCTGATTCAGTTTATGATTCAATATAAGTGCTAATTTTATTGATCCATACAATCTAAATAAATTCCCCATTTCTACCCCTCGACGTAGCTCTGCCCCTTTTCCACAGTTTGATTATTTGAATGGCGGAATGTATTCCCTCCACGTTCCACCGATTTTTCAGAAATTCAAGTTTTGTGGAATATCTGGAAAATAATAATTCCTCGGAAAAAAAATTGTGGAAAGACGTGATGTGTTCTTCAGATACTGGAGATATTTCCCCATCAATTTCCGAGGTTCCCAATACAGAAAAATAATAGGTCTCTCAGACGAAATTTATCTTCCACTGCATTTCGAATTTAAGTGGCATTTTTAAACTCAATTTTTTCCCCCTTACAATAATGATGAAAAATTATTCTCCAAATTTTTTTTCCAAAATCACGTTGGAAAATTTTTTTGGACCGTTCTTTTCTTAAATTTGCAATTTTGCAATTTTTTTTTGCAAATTTTCTTTACAAACTTTCTTTGCAAATTTTTTTAACAATTTTTTTTTGCAATTTCGATTTTGCAAATTTTTTTAACAATTTTGATTTGCAATTTTTTTTTGCACATTTTTTTAAAAATCTTTTTTTGCAAATTTTTTTTTACAATTTTTTTTGTAATTTTTTTTTGCAAATTTTTTCTGCAAAAATTTTTGCCAAATTTTGTATGGTTAAATTTTTTTTCCAATTTTTTTTGTTAAAAAATGCAAAATTCCCAAAAAAATTTTCATAAATTGTTTTCCTCTGTAAAATGCTTTTGCAAGACATTTCGAAAAAAAAATATATTCGACAATTGCCCATAAACAACTCACCGTGCTGTAATGAAACTACAATTTCGTCCGAGATTTTTTTTGCCACTCGTTTTCAGGTGGCTTGAAAAAAATCCGGAAATGTAACGCCGAGCATGTAACACCACCAGTATGACACGTTCTAGTGTGTTTCATTGGTCAACAACACAGTGTGTTTACCCTGTATACTCTCTATATGACTGCATGATACGAACCATGAACATATATCGTTTATCATGCCCCCCGTATAGTACCAAGTCAGAAATTTGCAAGTGAGAAAAACTGAAGAATTATGAAAATGCCAAATTTTTCAAAATTTTCGAAAAATTCCAAAATTTAAAAAATTAAAAAAAAATTTTTTTTTTTATTTTTTTTTTTTTATTTTTTTTTATTTAGTTCAAACGTTTTTGAAGAACTTGAAATTTTGTCCACTATCAACCATCAATTTTAAATTTTGTTTTTAATTTTTTTGAAATGATATTTTGATTTACATCGCTTCAATTCATGAGCATTAAACGTGTACTGCACGATCGCTCCTAATTCAACTAAGTTTAACTTCAAAAATGATGGGTAAGTTCGGGTTGCACTATTCCAGTCCCCAGGAACACGATCTAAAGCTCCGATGCACCCGCGTTGACGACGAGAAATTGAATTCCACCCTCGAATTGAAACTAATGTAGCTTAAGAAAGGATCTCAGACGCATTGATATTCTCCTCAGGTACGACAGCACGAAGTACCACCGGGCAAGCACGCACTCATAACCGTCCGCCAACCAAGGGGTCAGCTCATCGCTGTTCGTGCACGACCGGCCAATCAGTCAGAGCCACCGCCAAGGGAGCTCAAATTATGGCAGGACTGCGATGAAGTTCAGGTTTGTGAAAAGTCATGTTGTAATTTACTATTTTCCGAAAGGTAATTTACGATTTTTTGAAACGTAATCTACGATTTTGCGAATCGTAATTTACGATTTTGCAAAAGGTAACTTACGATTTTTCAAAAGGTAACTTACGATTTCCCGAATCGTAATTCACGATTTGCCGCATCGTAATTTACGATTTTCTGAATTGGAATTTACGAATTTTTCGAATCATAATTTACGATTTTTCGAAACGTAATTTACGAATTTGCTAATCGTAATTTACGATTTTGTAAAAGGTAATTTACGATTTGCCGAATCGTGATTTACGTTTTTTCGCATCGTAATTTACGATTTTATGAATTGTCATTTACGAATCGTAATTTCCGATTTTCGGAATTGTAATTTAGGTTTTTTTGAATTATAATTTACGATTTTCCAAATTGTCGTTTACGAATTTTCGAATCGTAATTTACGATTTTACAAATTGTAATTTACGAATCGTAATTTACGATTTTCCGAATTGTAATTTATGATTTTTTGAATTGTAATTTACGATTTTCCGAATTGTCATTTACGAATTTCCGAATCGTAATTTACGATTTTCCGAATTGTAATTTACGATTTTTTGGATTAAACATCACGATCTTCATCATTGTAATTTACGATATTCAGAATCGTAAGCTTCGAAGATGTATCAGCCTGACAGGAACGTTATTCCACGAAAATAATTGCTTCGATTGCGTATGGAGCTATATCGTAAACCGGTCAAATGAAAAAAAAAACGTTTGATCAATAATATTCCCAGCGTGAAAATATATATTCTATGTTATATGACTTTTCTATCTAACTTTTAAAACTTGGGGGATATCGCGGCTTGCAGTCGCGTGAGTAGCGCGCGAACGGTAAACGAGCCTTTTGACACGATCCGGAAGTTATTGGTACGACCCATAGATGGGCACACCAAATTCCATTTAGTATTCTCATCACCCCAATATCTTTTCAAAAAAATCAAATTTCGGAAAATTTTGAATGAATCAGCTTTTCTTAGCGCATATTATGAGCGTGTTAATAAAAGTCATAATTGGAAGATAAATTGCGGTTTTCAGGCTTGTGTGAAATTTGGGCAAAATTCATCTACACATTTAATAGTTATTCACTTTTTGCAAGTGGCGCGAAATTTGTCTTCACATTCAAACATGCAAAGTCCCATATGTGCCATCTGGAGTGAAAATGACTCTCAACTTCTACCCAAGAACTTCTCTTTGGCTTGGGCCCAGTGTTTTCCGATACACCAAAGAGTATCGATACTCTGCAGTGAATCGAATCGAAGAGTTCAGTATCGATCCGCCAAAGTATCGATGCTGTATTGGTAAACAGTACTTGGGCCGGTATACCTGTGCGCGCTTTGTACAATTTCATTTTGAAAAAGTTTTGCGATAAAACATGCTACTTGAAAATGTCAGTGTCAATACATCCATTGACATCATCAGAAGAGATTAAAAATTTTGAAGCTGGGGATACAGCCGTGTAAGTAGCTATCGGGAAGTTTCATGCGACGGCTGGCCTGGATTTTTAGATCTTTACGGAAATCAATTTGTTACGAACGTCAATAATTATCTATAACGAGTTTCTCATAAAAAAAAATTGCAAAACTTCATTTTCAGTTACCCTGACATTTTCCTCTAAAACAACTAAATGAATTAAAATTAACGTGAAACTTGAATGTCCTCGCAGTAACACAAATTCAACAAAGTTGGGATATAAAATCCAATAAATTTTTTTTTCCAGGACTATGTAACAGTGTACGATGGTTATACCACTCGAGACCCAGTGATCCTCAAGTTTTGTGGTGGTGGTGAGCCCGTGCCTGAGGCAACGAGCAGTGAGGCTGAAATTCTCGTTGAATTTACCACATCGCCCTATGGAACTTTTCTTCATCCCACACCACCACACTCACTCCATGGCTTTCAACTAGAAGTCCAGGTGAAATATCCTAGTCCATAACTTGCCTTCAATTCACGGTAAAATATCCGCAAATTAATTTCCAAGTTTTTCGATTGTGTTTGTCCATCATTTGGGATGAAAAAATCCCTAAAACAAACAGACAATGTGATAAATTGAACGAGCTATTTGACCGATAGTAAAACAAATATTGGCTTTTCGGAGCGTTCAACGACATTTCAAAATCCAATTTTGTAGAGATCGCTAAATATTGAAATGCATCGCGACGAGTTGACTTATTTTTCATATTTTTGACTTGCCGATAGAGAAAGTTATCGTTTTGTCCCCGAAAATGAGAAATCGATTTTCCATCAGATCTCCACGTTTCATGGTATTTCGGACCTTTCTAGACTATTTAAAACAAAATGTCTGTATGTGTGTGTGTGTGTGTGTGCCGATGTACGTACGTAACCAAAAATTTCCGGGAACGATTTCTCGTGAACGAATTTCCCGATCAAGGTCCTGTATGACGCAATCGAAGCGTCTTGCCGTAACTGAGAGCTGATTAGTTTTTGGTCCATATATGTCTGCTGGTTTCTATTGTTATTAACAATTTCAATCGTTTATAACACTGTATCTCACGAAATATTATAGATACGCAAAAATGTGTCAAATAAATGTTGTTCCTTATAAAAAAATACATATTTTGTGTCCTCTAACTTTTTTCGTATCTTCAACCGTTTCGGCGTTAGAGTGTTATAAACAATTGAAATCATTTAGAGAGCTCTCTGGTGAGAAAAATGAACGAACCACAACTAGACCAGCTAACCCCGCCTGCACGACGGAATAGTACTCTTCGTCACATTTTCCCCATTTTTAAGCGTATTTTTACTATGTAACCAGGGTTTTACGTTTTAGGACCGCCCCCCGACCAATCAAAGCGCATACAGTCAAAAAAGTATCCGTTAAATGAATTACTCATAACTTTTCTGGACAGTTGTCGCGTAACGTGCTCTGATTGGCCCTCCCTCGTGCTACCATTGGTTAACTTTTGAAGTATTTCAAATAGTACGGGAGTATCTAGGAGCGAATAGTATCGCCAAAAGAGCATTGTGGTAATCCGCGCTTAGCGCCTCGGCCACGCCTTCCGCTGGTAACCCGGCCGTAATGTGATGCATGAAAACGCCAATACCGATTTCCGCACAAATTCTCGGTTTCGTCTCCCCCTGCAACCTACAACGTCATCAGAAAATTTTTTCAAGCCAAATGACCAACACTTTTGGCCCGATAAAACGCGATCTAGCCGAGCTAAGTGAGATTCACAATTGAGCGGCACTAGTATTCATTAAAAATTGAATTATCCTCCCCCAGGTGAAATTCGTAGACGCAGAGTCGCCCGAGTACGCGAAAAACAAACGCTGTGAATTTTGGCTTAAGGGTAACAGCGGAGGTGTCCTAGCATCTCCGCGTCATACTCTGCCCCGCAACACAACGTGTTTGTATCACCTTCGTGGAGCTGGACCAATGATGCCGAGTCCAACGCCGCCGCGACCACTTCCAAAATTTCCCGAAACAAGACCGGGAACAGTTTGGCGTAAGCCAGCGCCAAAACCCGCGCAGCCGCAGTTTCGCATTTGGATGTCCATGCTCAAGTTCCACGTGGGAAGCAGTTCCAGCACCAATGTCGATGATTGCAGCGCAACACTGCTGGTGTGGGACGGGGACATCATGCCACTATCTGAATGCAATGACATCTCTTGGTAAGCATTAATAAGTTACCATTGTCCACTCATCAATATCCGGCTCTAATATCATGTTCTCATAAGATGTGTGTGTGTGTGCGTGCAGGCGACGCGTTTGTAACTCAGCTTGATGATCTTCATACTTATGAGCAACAGCCAGACTTATGGAGCTCTTTCGTTTAGAGCGGAAAGAGACGTGTAAAAGAAGGACCCATGAAACGTTGTCGTTTCTCTTTAATTGGTAGATCCTTAATGCTCTCACACCTTAGAAAAGAGACTGGCAAAAATACTGGGAATGTTTTTACAACACGTGTTAACTCTAGAGCGGTGGAAAACGGAGTCTCCGAAATTGGCGCGCGTGAGGAACTGAAAACGCCGGGCCAGTCCCGGATAGTGCAGCCATCCACGGCCGATAAAACAGCATACGCAACAACGTTTCTCCTCAATTCCACAAGCACCTTTATCACAACCTAGCACTGTCACATGATTCCTGGCCACCCAATCCTACATTTAACTAACTTTACATCTCTAAACTCTCCCTGTAAGTGTCTAACCCTTGTCTAGCCCTCCTCTTCACACCTCAAAATCGCAATCCCCCGACGCCATGTTCCATTACTCTCCTTGGGCGTTATTCAATCAACTTCCAGTTCCAAATAACCACGAAACTGCTTCAGGTTTTGGTTATTGTTTATTTATTGTCATAGCAAAGGCCACTGATGATATTTATAAGACCATCCTGTGGGTCGCGCCCATAGCGGGATGTGAAAACTAAAATAAACTCGACAAATCTGCAAATCGACGGACTTTCAACTCAGCAGCAAGATTGTTAAACCCAAATTTGAGGACCAATTTGCATTTCATATTTTTTTTGTGAAGTATACAACAATCGAGGTGCGATGTCAAACTTTTATACGTGCCTCTTTCGTAGATCTCTCTCTACCCTGAACCGAAGATATTTATCAAAAGTTTGACTAGCGCTCATAGACTTCAAGATATTCAGCAAACACTGACCTACTGGCGCATCAAAGTTCGCTTATGAAATGTAAATACAAGCGCCATTTTCCTATATTTACGCTTAATAATCAGCCTTCCCAGGCATATTTGATTAAGGTTTCAAAGTGTCGGGTTATACGAGACTCATGTAATATCTGCATTTAACGCTAGTCTTGCCTTCCATGAATACCTCGGATACTACAGAGATGGGTCAATTTTCATCAAAACGTTATTTGCTAACAAGATACTTTCTATGAAAAAACTTTGATGGAAATTGCTCTATCCAATCTGAATTTTGCGTTGTCCGCCAGGAGCACAGAGTTGGCTGAACGAAAGCTTTCAAAAATTTCTCCGACAAGAATTTTCCCTGACCAAACATATCACCAATTGCTGGGTCTGAACTGATAACGCATTCCAAACACAAAAATGTCTTCAAGACCATGACCACTCTCCGCCTCTATTGGACTAGTTCAGGTGGTGGCCGCTACGCGACCACCTATCCTTCTTTCTCTGATTTCGAGCTCGACTCCGATGATCGATTTAGTTTCTTGATTGAAACTCTCATATATATATATACATATATATAGGAGATAGAGATAGAGACTACAATGATCAACAGAGCGGTTGCGCGCGCATTTCAGCGCGACAGATTTCGAGATAATCGATATATATCGCACATTGTCCTTTTTAGAATACGAGAGCGGTAGCGCGTGCTTCGCACGCGCATTTCCTTTTTCCGCCACACTGACTGGTGTGGCGTTAGTTTCGGTCTTGCGGTTTTCGAGACATTTCGTCTTACGCGATATCGAGATATTTCGAGATTTTTCTTCGCTTCTCCTTTTCACCATAGGAAATAGGATAGGATGGAATAGGATACACGTGTAATCAGGCCGGTCTCAGTTGAGTGTTCAGCGGCTGACAAGGCCGGATTACCTACACAACCGGCGCTGCTCGGTAATCGAAAGCTTACAAACAACCTTCTGCGCAGTAATCTGCGCATCCCCCACCTCGTATATTTGCCTCGTATTCTAGTGCTGCCGCAACTGTTATACGGCATTTCTTGTGATTGACTTAACCATAAAGAATCCGTTCTAAACTTTTTGATACTTCACCAACGTTTTTTCAATATCTTTTCTCTTCACGGTTTGACTTTATGTGATCGTCCAAAGATGTAGACTTAATTTGTTGGACGACAGTATAATATTTAAAAATAAATATCTGATGATTTCATGTTTATCGTCGAGTTTTATTCATTTTTCGTAAATTTCAGGAATATTCCGGTATTTAAAAGTTTTGAGATTATGGAAATGCTGGAAACTTGCACTTGTGGAAATTCGGCAAAGGTGTAGAAGGTTTTCGATACTATTTTTTCGCCTTTAAAGTATTGCTTTTAATATGTTTTAGTATTTGATCTCCGAATCGAAGATCCGGAAAGATTTTATCTGCAAATTGGGAATATTTAATCGCCAAATCGTTTTTTAATAAACCCGCGCCGATTATGTTATATTGTCATCCGTTATATATAGTCTCATCCATAGTAACAAAAAAATTTCCCTTTGGAAATAAATCATTTCGGCAGTGTACAAAAAAACTGATATTTCAAAAATATCCCTCAAAATTTTCCACAAGCGCAAATTGCGAGAAATTTCAATCCAAGTTTCGCGCTCACGTTGTCAGAGACAGGAGCATGAGGGAAATATGTGATTAATTTTCAACTTCGACGGGTATGGGACGTATATGCGTTGAATCGAAACGTGATAGTTAACTTCACTCTATTTTCTTTTTATCGTATTGACGAGCGTACACGTACGTGTCACTCACGTATTTGACGTTTTTCACTTTTACACACGTTATAATTGAGTTTTTTTTCACCCATTGTAATATCATATTGACAAAAAAATATGAATTTGTTTTCAATTTGTTACCGACTCCAGAGCTGTGGTGGAGTGGGTGGAAGTGCCTGCTACGTCAAAGGTCCTGGGTTCGCGCCCGGCCTCCGGAGAACATTTGGCCGAATCAAATGTCTTCTCCTAGATTCCAACCAATGAAACATTCCGTGTGTGCTATCGGTAGTGCGTTGGAAATTAAAACGCTAAGCCGGACGGCAACCCACCGCGCGGGGGAGGGGGGGGGGGAAGTTGCACCCCTGGCGCACATCATCATAGCATAGGAGTTTCTGGTGGTTTACCCTGCGTTTAGAAATACGATGGCGTGGAATCGCACAATTCGACCTTTCTAAATGACGACGAGGCCCTCTCGCTATTTCGAAATAAATAATATAAAATGAAAAATAAAAACAAAATGAAAAATAAAAATAAAAAAAATAAAAATAAAAAAATACAAATAAAAAAATAAAAATACAAATAAAAAAATAAAAAAATAAAAAAATAAAAATAAAAATAAAAAATAAAAAATAAAAAATAAAAATAAAAATAAAAAATAAAAAAATAAAAATAACAAAATAAAAATAAAAATAAAAAAATATAAAAAAATTCCCAAAAAAATAGCAAAAGTGAGCACAAAAAAAAACTCAAACACCAATGGCCATGTCGATAATTAGCCCAACGTCCCACATAATTGCATTCCCTATTCATTAAATCTCCTAATCAAGGGAGATAACAATAAAAAAAAGAAAAACCCACTCACGTTCAACGTATCTCATTTGCTCACCGGGATCGATTAACCCCTTAACACATGACCTGCTTCAGTATCGCAGTTAGCTTCTATTTCCCCAATAATTTGAAAAAAAAAATCTCTCAAGTCTCGGAGTGCTTCGTGTTGCAAAAGCCAGCCAAAGAGTACTTCATAATTCGTAAGATATTGCCAAAATGTTCGATTTCTCAACCGAAATTGTGCCCTCTCACCCCAAAATTGAAGTGGGTTACCAATCTTGTTTTTAACTTGCCGATAGGGGAAGTTATTGTTTTGCCCCCGAAAATGAAAAATCGATTTTCCATCAGATCTCCACGTTTCATGGTATTTCTGACCTTTCTAGACTATTTAAAACAAAATGTTTGTATGTGTGTGTGTGTGTGTGTGCCGATGTACGTATGTAACCAAACATTTCCCGGAACGATTTCTCGTGAACAAATTATCCGATCAAGGTCCTGTATGACGCAATCGAAGCGTCTTGCCGTAACTGAGAGCTGATTAGTTTTTGGTCCATATATGTCTGCTGGTTTCTATTGTTATTAACAATTTCAATTGTTTATAACACTGTATCTCACGAAATATTATAGATACGCAAAAATGTGTCGAATAAATGTTGTTCCTTATAAAAAAATACATATTTTGTGTCCTCTGACTTTTTTCGTATCTTCAACCGTTTCGGCGTTAGAGCGTTATAAACAATTGAAATCATTTAGAGAGCTCTATGGTGAGAAAAATGAGAAAAAAGTACACACACACGCAGACATCGGGAAGTTATAATTTTGGCCCGCGGAGGGTCAAACCCACAGTCCGTTCATTACCTTCATTTTTTTTTGTCGAAGTAATTTTGGGCGTTACTTACAGCGAAAAGGAGCGACAGAGATACATGGACCGCACCGGGGTTTCAATACCATCGAGTGGTGGTAGGCCAACGAGTAACACAACGCTAATGGCGAAATACTGCAAAGACAAACTTCCGAAAACATGTGATCACTTGATGCTGCAAAACACCAGCCGACCGTGCACCCAGGGCGAGAGTTTCATTTCCTCTGGGAATAGCATGACCATCGAAATTCGCATGACGGAATCCACAGCCCTCAGGTAATTCCATTAAACATGATATCTGAGCGCTTGACTCGTGAATAACGATCTCTGAATAGCAAATTTACACAATTTTTTTCACTTCTTCTTTTTTTTTGCCCTCTGGTTTTTCTTTTTCAATGTAACTGAATAAACTGAAGCGACTATTTTGCCAAAAATACTGGAAGAAACGCACATATAGATACCCACTCACCCTCATCCACCCACCCACCCTCACTTACTACCACCCATCCGCACGCATTACCACCCACCTATCCTCCCCTACTCCCACCCACCCACCCATCCTCCACTACTACCACCCACCCATCCTCCTCTACTCCCACCCACCCATCCATCCTCCACTACTACCACCCACCCACCCACCCATCCTCCCCTACTACCACCCACCCACCCATCCTCACCTACTACCACCCACCCACCCATCCTCACCTACTCCCACCGACCCACCCACCCCTACCTACTCCCACCCACCCTTACCTACTCCCACCAACCCACCCACCCTTACCTACTCCCACCAACCCACCCACCCTTACCTACTCCCACCCACCCATCCTCCTCTACTCCCACCCACCCACCCATCCTCCACTACTACCACCCACCCACCCATCCTCCCCTACTACCACCCACCCACCCACCCACCCATCCTCACCTACTCCCACCGACCCACCCACCCTTACCTACTCCCACCGACCCACCCACCCTTACCTACTCCCACCGACCCACCCACCCTTACCTACTCCCACCAACCCACCCACCCTTACCTACTCCCACCCACCCAGCCACCTTTACCTACTACCACCCACCCACCTTTACCTACTACCACCCACCCACCCAGCCTTACCTACTCCCACCCACCCACCCAGCCTTACCTACTCCCACCCGCCCACCCACAGACGCATACACAAACAGAACAACATCCTACATCTTTCATCTACCCAGGAATAATTATAAGTGTCAGCATTGTAAAATGCACAGAATAATTCATGTCTCAACGATTTTCTGCATACAACTAACGACCTATTAACACACCCTGACTAACGTGCGAGCGCTTCAGTACAAGGATCGAGATGGTAATTGAGGCC
Organism: Asobara japonica; assembly: GCA_026005395.1. Lineage (NCBI taxonomy): Eukaryota > Metazoa > Arthropoda > Insecta > Hymenoptera > Braconidae > Asobara > Asobara japonica. Next base: position 916,935 of record BQMI01000151.1, on the reverse strand, counting down.
CACGGTTACAATATTGAGTAATTGCACTCCTAACAGGTCGCACGAATATTAACTAAAACATTTTCTTTCACACTTGTACTTTCTGTCAATAAATTATAGTTTACAACAAGTTTCGTTTGCCCGGATTTAACTGTCTCAACTGGCAAAATTCATCTACACTTTTAGTAGTCATTCACTTTGTGCAAGTGGCGCAAAATTTTTCTTCACATTCAAACTTGCAAAGTCCCATGTGCGCCATCTGGAGAAAAAATGACTCTCAACTTCTATCCAGGAACTTCTCTTTGGCTTGGGCCCAGTGTTTTCCGATACACCAAAGAGTATCGATACTCTGCAGTGAATCGAATCGAAGAGTTCAGTATCGATCCGCCAAAGTATCGATGCTGTATTGGTAAACAGTACTTGGGCCGGTATAACTGTGCGCGCTTTGTACAATTTCATTTTGAAAAAGTTTTGCGATAAAACATGCTACTTGAAAATGTCAGTGTCAATACATCCATTGGCATCATCAGAAGAGATTATAAATTTTGAAGCTGGGGGTACAGCCGTGTAAGTAATGTAGCTATCGGGAAGTTTTATGAATAAGATTACCTCAATTTCCGAATGACAAAAAATTCTGTCCATGAAAAACGGGGTCGCTAGTACTCCATATAATAACACCTCCCCAAGGACTCAGCTCATCATTTATTACTTTTCCCAATTTACCCTGTGACAGTTATTTGCATTTGGTTTTTTGGTCAAGGCCTGTTAATTTCCGGGCGCTCTACGAATTCGTCGATCTCCACCAGGATGGAGATCCCTATGGGACTGGTCCATGCTCGAGGGTGTTTTACAGTAGGAATAGAGATCAGTATGCAGACAGGAGATTCCAGGCCCCCAGGGACATTTTCCTCTACGGCAGAGGGGGTGCGAGAAACTTGAGGTAAATATCAATATTGTCCCTAAAATGAATGTGCTATTCTTTAGTAGTCCAGGACGGTCTACTTCATACAGTCCAGGACGGTATACGTCATACAATCCAGGGCGGAATACCTCATACAGTATACTTCATTTCATCTCGAGTTGGGGAGGAACGCTATGGCGCGTTGCTATGACCCGTTGCTATGGCGCGTTGCTATGACCCGTTGCTATGGCGCGTTGCTATGACCCGTTGCTATGGCGCGTTGCTATGACCCGTTGCTATGGCGCGTTGCTATGGCCCGTTTCTATGGCCCGTTGCTATGACTCGTTTCTATGGCCCGTTGCTATGGCGCGTTGCTATGGCGCGTTGCCATGACCCGTTCCTATGGCCCGTTGCTATGGCCCATTGCTACGGCGCGTTGCTATGACGCGTTGCTATAGCACGTTGCTATGACGCGTTGCTATGCACAGCGCCATGACAGTCCCATAAGAAGTTTCACTTCAATAATGCAAACTATTAATAATAAATCAAATCAACAATAATCGATTTAGAGGTATCGTCAAATGCCGGTGCTCGGTACATAAATGAAGGACCGATTGTAGGCCATTGAACTGCCCGACGATGATCGGCAAGTAGGTTTAGGCCCAATGCTCGGCCATAAAATGGGATCGCGATAATCGGCAACTAGATCGAAGCCCGATGTTCGGCCATGTTGTTTATATCGGTGAACCCTACGTGAATTAAATTACACTAGTAATCTTGCATAGTACCTGTTTTCCTCGTCTGCAGAGGCCTTCATAATATTCATGTATATATGTTTTTTTCATAGCTGTATATATCGCTTCGAGGGGGAACAGGATGAAGTGGTGAAACTACGGTTCAATAAGTTATTGAACGGAAATCACTCGTGTCGGAGTGTGTCTAGTGTCGATTACGACCGCTTCCTCTGCGTGGGACAGAGCAATTTCTCGCTCAAGGTATTTTTATTGCATACCTTAACGTGTTTTCTATTTTTTCTAAAAGATTCTTCAGCTCGAAAGCAATAAATGTTAACAACAAATATTTAAAAACCTTCCATGTAGAAAATTGCGAAGTTTATTGATAAAAAAAATTGCGGAAAAATAAAAAGACCTCCAACAAGAAGTTGAGAGCTTCTCATTTTTTATTATCGGCAACAGCAAAATATTGCTCCGATAACACCTCTTTCTTGTCATATTACAAGATTTATGAAGACGTGGAAAAATTGTTTTACCACCCTGTTACTGATCCCACGTAACATCTTTACAATTTTGATTAGATAATGGATGTGCCATGGGCCAATGGCTCGCCAATTCAGCGCGACTGCTTGTGCTCCAATCGATCATTACCAATAACTGTCAAGTCGCTGTCCAACATCGTTGAGGTGCATTTCGTTGTGCACTCAATGAGCTCCCTCGACGACTACAATAATTTATTCTTCGAGGGTGTCTGGGACTTCATCAAGGACGAGCCCTGCCTGCAGAAGCGGCGAGTGAGAGGACCATCCGGGGAGATCAAGTACGAGGCACTCATTGGCGAGGGACACAAGGTTTGCATAAACACTCTATAATTTAACATTTTGTTACTCACTCTATGAGTACCATACCGCAGTTCAGCAGATTTTTTTAATCCTCTGATCTAACAATTTTTTTTAGAATTTTGGCAATAATATGATAGTTTGAAAGAAAAAAATTGATGCATAGTAAAAAAATTCTTAATGTGAAATTGTGTAATTTTAACAGAGCAAGTGTCGCAATCACCCCTGGCTCATCGATCCGGGCCCAAGTCAATATCTCTACGTACAAACTCACGGAAGAATTATGAAGAACGACACAAAATGTCTCACGAAGAACCGAGTAATCCTGCACACAGGTGGCACTTTAAATGTGGCAGTTTGTCCAAGACCTGCAATTGACTCGCGGCATCAGGTGGTTGGGGTTTTTAGTAAAGGCTGGAACGCCCAGAATTACGCGACGATGCTCATCGCCCCGAGTTTCGATCCCCTGAGAAGCATCGCTGTTGAATTTATCATTAACGAGCCTGACACTCACTCAGTTACGTGGCTCGAGATGACAAGAAGGTAAACCCTAGGTTAAAGTGATTAAGTCAGCCAGCGATAAAATGGTTTAAGTCGGGAGATATCAAATTTTCCGGGCATCCAATGAATAGTATGTTTGTTATTTTTATGAAATTTTGCATAGATATTAGTCTTGTTATAGAGAGGCAACATACTTTACCTTTAAACGGTACTACTCCGAAAAATCACGTTAAGCGGACCATCCGGTCTGTCAGACCGCTGATGAGGTCCAAACTCGATTCCTATTTGAAAATCAGTTGTAAGTGGTCAAGATATGTATGTTATTATACTCTACAGTCGATATTCCCAGGTGAGAATCGACCATGCGCTAAAGCTTGATCAAAGCTTGGACGAGGCTTGACTAAGCTTCGCCGAAGCTGTGTTTTGAAGCCTCGGTCAATCTGTGCAGAACATACGAATGTAACACCAATCCCAGCTTAGAAAATAAGCTTCGTCCTAGCTTGGTTACGCAGGTTAATACAAGCTTCGAACTTTATCTTCATTCAAGCTTCGGACTTGATCTTGGTACAAGCCTCGAAATTCATTTTCGTCCAAGTTCCAAAGTTTCTCGTGGTCGAAGCATCGAAATTAATCTTGATCCAAGCTACAAAATTTATCTTGGTTCAAACTTCGAAGATAGGAACATTGAGGTTGGACCAAGCTTAATTGAACATTCGTTTCCAAGCTTGGGTTTAGGTGGTGCGGCCATCCTGGATTTATATATGAATCAAATATTACTAAAAATTTGAAGTGAGTTTTTGTGTTTATCTAAAGTTAGACACGATGAAAATGTTGATGGCGATCCCACAGACCGCCAGTACCGTTCAAAGGTTTATCATCGCCAGACGAAATATATTTTCACTTGTCATTCCATCGAAGAGGCGAATCAATTCGCGCTTTTACGAGCGCGATGCCTGAAGTCTGGATGCGTTATAATTCTTTCATAATTCCGCTGGAAGTACTCTCTTCACATATTTTCTGTATTCTATCCATCATTTCATTCCTGTTCAACATTCTTCTTGCCTTCCATAATTCCTGCATTACTTGCTTCATTTATTCCAATCTCCTTCCACCTCCAACTTTTTCTACATTCATCACATTTCATACTTACGGATTCTCCGAACTTCCTGTCATTTACATACAACCCATTTACACGTTGCCAATTCTTCGAACCCATCATATAGTTTCTTCATCACGAAAGTTTTAATAATAAACCAGACAGTGCTCTAGTAACGACCACAACAAGGCAGACAACAAATCCTATTAACTCAAAGCAAACTAAACTACCTATTTTCTCTTCAGGCCAGCTCTGAAGACACCTCCAGAAGGTCTTCAGATGCCGCGCGATTGTGAGCAGCGCTGTCCGGAGTTGGATGCCTGCATCAATGCATCACTGTGGTGTGATGGTACATCACACTGTCCATCTGGCTACGACGAGGCCCTCACCCACTGCTCAATGCTCCTACGACTTCCTCCCCTACACCTAGCAGTGGGCACACTTCTAATTCTCTCCATCATCGGTGCAATATTCTTCGTCTCATGGCGTGTCTTACGGCGAAAAACAAATCGCTCAATTTCCCAGCATCGCTTAAAAAGCATCTCCTCGGAGACGGCTATTATCGATGGTAAAGAAGTAATTTGCTGACAAAACGACAGTTCTGTGCGATACGTTGAAATTGACCGTGTGACAACGGTGTGACGCACATTTCCAGTGGTCCAAGGGTCTAACTCTAATAAAAGTGGTTATACATTATCACCACTATGTCATCACTGCCAATTACAATTTTTGTAATATGCAAAAACTCGAGGCTCGAGAGAATATTTTTTAAATCATTGGAAAAGCGTCTTCGTAACGCCCAGAACTGTCTACTAGGCCCACTATCTGTGGGTCCGTGTGTGTGGGTGAAGCGGGTATAGGGATGTAGGAGGCAGGAAATTGGTGACACATTTGTGATGTGTCTCGTGAGTGTTACATGATTGTTGTTGCATGACAAAATTATGACGGCCATATTCAAATGAGCAAATGATCTATCACGTGGCTGGCAGAAGGTATAGGGGCTTTGACATTTTGGTAATGCGACAACTGCACCTTTTATAAGTCTACCGGCCAATATGCCGATCAACTACAACTCTACGAGAAGTGCACCAGTCACAGGCTCACCACTGGAACTGTCTACCAAAACGCCATTCAATTTTTACATCTCTACCGAAAGAATACCACCACTGGGATATTCTTAAAATTTACATGCCCATCGCGACACAAACCTACCGTTGCCTTAGGCCATTGAGCGATGAGGCAACCGAGATAACTCTGCCTTAGTGCAAGCCTACCATTAGCGACAGGAAATACCGATGGCGGCGCTGTTACCAATTTCAAAATGGCCGTGCACGGAGCAAATTTGACGTCCTGCAAGAGTCGCATTCTTATTTAGCGTCGCCATCAGTACAACAATTGAGGTATGATATAGGGAGGTATTGGAAAGCTTTGATCTGGCCGACGCAAAAATAGGGGACAAATACAACTGGCCACCGCGCGTGGCGCCCGCAACCTCTCTTCCCCTCATGCGCGTTCGCTTCCCACCACTCGCCGATTTCTGAGCATCAGAGTTCAAATGCTCATGAGATCAGCATACATTTATTTTTCAATTTTCATGAAAAGATCTGGAAATTAGTATAAAAACAATGCCATGGGCGCCATGGGTACTTCTTATGGACTAAATATCAATTATATTATTATAATAATAATAATTAACGATAATTACCTGGGGGGAAATAAAATCATCAATAAAACAATAAAATAAATAATTATTTTCATATTCAAATCTTTGAATTCATAACACCGAAAGTTCGCGGGGGGAGGAAAAGGAGTTGAGGGGAAGAGCCAAATCTACTGCGATGCCTCTTGCGGCGCTCGAGCGAATTTGTCCCCTGTTTTCTGCTTTCCAATACCTCCCTATATCATCCCTTACAACAATGACCTCACAGGCCGCTTGACACCCTCACCGCGACAACTGCACCATGTGACATGCCCACCGGTATCATTTTATTATGAACACCTCCACCGATAAAAACCTACCTGCACTATGTGTCTACCCGTTATAACCGTACCAAAAATACATTTCTACCAAAATCGCAACCATAGACATATGATGAAATTTGCACTTTTGACTTTCGGGGCCATTACAATAACTTCCCTGTGTCGGGAAGTCAATTAAATAATTGTATTCAAAAAATGTATCAAAAAATTTGAACTTACTGGTGGCATTTTTTATCACCCACAATTTTGCCAGACCATTCTTCAAAAAATCTTTCTAACTCATCGGAATACCCACATGCTTACAATATTTTCATCACTCGGTGATGAAACAATCTAACGTGATATGGCTGCCGTGATGATTGTCCTAAAGTTGTCATGTGACATCAATGATAATTATCTTCACATCTCTAAACAAGCTTATTTTATTGCGTTAAATGACCCCGGGAGTCGCGTGGGGTGGATTGGAGTTGGCGAGGGGGCGGGTTTAGAAAAATGTCTCGCAATCTATCGACAATGTTAGAATTTTTTATGTAAAAATTTCTCCCCGAAGATCATAAAAATTTTACCATTGTCCCCATTTTTGAGATATTTCTCCGGAATTAAATTGTAAGCAATTGTTTTCTCATCGCAATTGGGGTTTCAGGGAAATAAATAATTATTATTCAATGAATTTTCCGCTTCCCCCGTCCGCAGTGTCTCTTGATTTTCATAATTAAATCATTGATTTGCGATTATAGAAAATCAAGAGGTGTTTCTAGTGATAGAATACTGATTTATAAATCCTAAATTTTGAAATTTCTTCGGTTTACAATGACAATAAACTTCCATAAAATTAGTTTTATGGAGGGGGAAAAATAATGAGGGGATTATCCAGAGGCTCTGCGGATAATTAACCGTTGAAAGGTGAATAATGATGTATAAAATGAAGGGAAAAAAAGATAGGAATAAATAATTAAATTCAATATTCGTTGATAACGAAGAAGTACTGGTTCAAGTGGTATGTCAGAAGTGATTTTTCTTATGAAAATAAATAAATGAGTAAACAATACAAAAAAAAAAAATAGTAGTTTTGTCATTGTGCATTAGTAAAATCTCATTAGATAACGACCAAGGTGAATAATTGTTTGTGGCATTGGGGAATTTAAATATTGAGGTGTGAAGAGGTGGGACTTAGACAATTGATTAGACACTTACAGGGGAATTTAGAAATTGTAAAATCAGTTATAGTAGAAGTTGAGTAGACAGGAATCATGTGATAATGCTGTTTTCTGACGGAGCTGCGCTTCGAATTGAGGAGAAAGATTGTTACACCGTGATTGGGATCAATTTGGCCAATTTCAATTTTCTATTTGATTATCAAGGCATTTGGGGTGGTATCCACCCCTAATTTTAAGATATTCAAACAAATACTGACTTAGGATCCCAACTCGGGCCATGTAAAACTTTGTTTATAAATTGTAAATACGATAGCCATTTTAATATCTTCACTATCAATAATCAGCCTTTGCAAAGCACACTTTATTGATACTTCAAACTACAGAACTATGATAGACTTGTGATATGACTTTTTTTTAAGGATATTCCACCTATATTGGCGAAGATATAAGAATTGCTTGAAATTCTGACGTAATATTTTTGAAGCGGTAACAGATGCCTGTATGAAATTTGAGATCGATTCACAACACCCTTTTGTGGTTATTAATTATCAAAGTTCTCAATTAACACGGCCTCTTATGGGAAAAATAAAAATTTCTGTATATACAGTTCAAAATATAAAAATTTGTTGAAATTTTGAAAATTTACTATTGAAGCAGATATAAAACGATGGTAAAAATTTCATGACGATTGACTAAAATTTATTTTTCATTAATTTGTTTAAACAATATAATATTGATTCGCAAAATCAAATACAATATAATAATTTTCTATGGCTATCACTTCAACTAATTAACGCATTGAAATATTAATTGAAAATTATTGGCGATAAATATAACGAATTATGGAAAGGGTCATAAACTTTTGTTTTGACTATACGTGTTGAATATCCTTAAGGTGGTTTAATTGATGAAGAATTCGGAAATTTGGGGAGAATTGGTTTTATTATTGCTGTTGTCAAAGGCTGATGCTTATTACTATTAATTCCTAAGTACATGACTTCCAGCATGTCTCAGTCCAGTGGTCGCTGTCCAGAGAATAGTTGATTTTGTTTTTATTTCAAAACAAGAAATTTTGCTATTTAGTTATGGACAGATGGTTTCATTCTTTTTTTTTTTTTTTTAACAACATCAAAAAGCGTTACTAAACGCTGTCGAAATTTAACGAATTTGTTGACAAATAGATAGCAAAATTTCTTATTCAGAATGCAAAATTTCACACGATCAATTACAATATTTACCACCAAAAAATCCCTAAAAAATGTGGAAAAAAAATTAATTCGACAATAATCTTAACAAACAAAAATCAATTGTTCTCTGGACAAACTTCTTGAAGCGTTCGCTTCTTCCTGAGACGACAAACCGCTCACAAAACCGTTGTCAACGACGCCATAACGAAAATTAATATTAATTTAGCATAATCAATTCTAAATCTGCCGTTATCACCGCCCACTAATGTTGACAATCTTTGTGATAATTATTTCAGTTCATCATAATTTTCTACTTGGTTTTGTTATGTAACAAAACAAGAATTTAATTGTCTGTATTTTGCGTTACGGGACCAAATCACCAAAATTCACAAAGAATGGGATTTGTGTTTTTTACTTTTGTAATTCAATCAAAAACACAGGAAAATTTTCATCAAAATAATCATTGTAGTGAAAATTTGAGTCACAATTAATCACATTTTTTTTAGATACTATAAGAAAAGTAACGCTTGTATTATGAAATTCCAATTTTAGTGATTTCAATGAATACGATCTGAATATGTTTTGGAGATAGCGAAATTATTGTGTGTAGATGTTTCTTAAAATCCTGTAAAAAAACTTTTTTATTTTTTTTTCATTACGATATTTTTGGAGATTATTCCAATTTTCAAAATCGACCCAACCTTCTGTACTATTCCAAAAGCCCTATTTTAAATGCCTACCACAAGAAAACAAAAAACATTTATAACCAGATTTCGCTAGTCTCATGAGTCCTGAAAAATCTGTAACAAACTGATTTCTTGAAAAGTGAATTGTTATTTTTTCCCTCCCCCCTGATGTTCATCAACTCCCCCTTATAGACACCCCCCCCCCCTATTTCCACTACATCCCACTCGATAAAAACCAAAGATTAAGGACGAAAAAAAACGTCTAACAATTGACAAAGTTGATTAATAAAATGTTCCTGTTGGCAATTGTAAATACTCGCGTATGCTAGCGTGTTAACTCCTAGAGCCCGAGGTGTACCCTAGATTGGACGATGAAAAATTAGAAAAATCTAGACATAATAATAATAGCCACTATTAAACGATGTGAAATCATATCTACGACGCGTTGAGGTTCTTCATTGATAAAAACCAAAATAAAGAATAACATTTATTGCAAGAGATTTTTGCATTAATAGACTGAACAAGTGGTGACATTGGAAAAACGAAGTATGGGGCAAAATGGGCCAGCCATTTTTTCCATCCGAATGATATACATCTCATGTTTGAGTTCATTACAAATTTAGAGTGTATAGTGCACTTGGCATAGCGTCCTCGGTTGGGGGCTGAAGCTTCCGCGTACGAAGAGTTACAGGTTACCCCCACCACGCTCGCAATAGGCGTGGCCACGGAAGGGGAGAAGGCATATGAAGGTGCGAGTGAAGGCCGCGCCTGTTTTTCTTTAGCCTGACCCCTCCAAAACGTTCATATAACATCGCCCATGAGACCATGCGCGACGATACGCTCTTACCCCTCAAGCGCAAGTGCTAACGCACGGGTAGTGGAGACGCATTCCCCTCCGCTCGCTTGCGCTCGGAGAGCTATGCGAGGTGCACTGTACCAGCTATATAGGAGAAATAAAAATTGTATTGTAAAAAACTATATTCCGATAAATCAAAATGGCTAACTGAACACATTTAGAACAACCCATTTTGCCCCAATGCCTCGACTAATACAAGCACTAGCTTCACCCGTTTACTCGCCGTCAGAAAATGATTAGGACATTCTGAAGACTGCCATACATCTTGTAATTTATCAATTAATGATGATTCGTGTTCGATAAATCGAAATTATCGAGAGCAATAGAAGAATTATTGTTTAGTTATTTATGAGGTGAGCGATTTTGTTGAGGATTTTGAGGGCAAACGACACCGAAAATGTGGAAAATATGAGTGGAGTTGTGTGGAAAATGAAAAGGAATAAAGCGGAAATTTTAAATGTATTGGAATGTCTCAATCATTCAAATATTCATTGAAATGTCATTTAGTGAATGATCTTATATATTTAATAGTACGATAAGAGTGTCACCCCCCCCCCCCCCCACCTCCCCTCCCCCCTCCATTTTTGTCGCTGAGCATTCTCCGGAAAAGCGCGTTATCGTGCTAACCCTCCTGGACTCACGTGCCAGCCACCCCTACCCATGTCTGCTCGCATGGTGAGCACCGCGCCGCCTTCTCTCCATGGCTCCGCAAAAAAATGAACGTCGTCAAGAATGTTAAGGTCCTTAGTACCGACGTTTCACGTGCACCAAAAATTTTTGTTTTGATTTTTTTTTACCAAGTGTAAAACCCGGGCGGCAGACAGCCGCCCGCCATGCCGGTGGAACCGCTCATGACTTGAGCATCTGGTCAGCTCGGTTTGATGTGCACCGGCGGATTTCCACATTCACTGCACTCGAGCACTCGCATCGGGCGGCGAAACGCCGCCTTACCAGATGTTGAAAAAAAAACACTTTAGGGGGGCCCAAAATTTTTTAGTCTAATTTTGGATAACGATGCTCGCGAAAAATTTCAATTTCAAAATTTTGTCATATATTCTTAGATTTTTTTTATAATGTTTTTTCATTTAATTTAATTTAATTGGGATTAAATAAATGAAAAAAATGCGTATACATCTAACTTCTAAATTTTTGGGGATTAAACCAATTCTGAATTTCTAGTTGTTCATTTTCAATATTCCAATAATTTTTAATTTTTCCTTATCTGATTTCTAATTTTTTTGAGATGAAATCAATGAACCAATTTTAAATTTCTAGTTATTAATTTTCAATACTCCCATAAATTTTGATTTCTCCTTATCTAATTTCTGATTTTTTTTTTTTGGATGAAAAATAACGGATTTAATAATCGAATAAAAATTGAATTACTCATTTATACATATATTTCGAGATTCAATACGTGATTCGAAGCGTACAGACGAAGTAAGTGGACTCGTCAACTCATTCGCTGTTTAATACAATGAATATTAACATCAATCATAGTGTCTACAATTTGTTTTTCGTACATCTCTTCATTCACAGGTTTCATCATTTTTACAGGAAACCTCAACAAATTAATTATATGATTCAATTCAGTGTAAAGTGACAGGGATGCCAAAGAGTCTAAATACCCCAAATTCGTTATCAATAATACATGATTTTTAATTTACTAACAATTCATTAACGAACTGAATAATTGCAATTAATTCTAATTTTTTTTTCTCTGAAATTTTCGTTTATGGCGGGAAAAAATGACTTTCCGAAAACAATCCCAACAAACTTGCCTAAAAATGTATTTAAACACAGTTCCGTAAAATCATTAATTCCCGACATAATTCACGATTTCACAAAATCGAACTTTTTAAGTTAAAAAATCAATCAAACTTGCTCCATATAATTTTTCAAATTATTATCTAAATTTGTAAATTATTAAAAAATCTCGAAAGGCATTTTTTTTATGAAAAATTGAACACTAAAAAATTTTTCCATAATTTCACATCGAACTTCTGATTCCCAATATAGATCGAAATTTTCACAATTGCGGATTTTTAAATATTGACTTATCCCAAAAGTTATTCATTTTTTTTTAGTCAGTTTACAAACAAAAATGTTTCGTTACTTTTTTTACTAAACCATATTTTGTACAGAATTAAATTTCCAATTAATTAAATCCAATTTTCCGAAAAAAAAACCTTTTTTCCCCATTTCCTCAAAACCCCCGCCATTTCCCCAAAATCGTATTTAGGAATTGAGAATTTGGTGGAGAAGTGGTCCCAAAAATTCAGTAGGCTTTCTCAACACCTTCAATTTTATTTTTAAAAACTAATCCACATTTTTCTCTTCCTAAATATTCTTTTACTTGAGGAAAGTATTCATTAAAAAAAAAAAAAAAAACAACAACAAATTTCTGCAGATCGTTATGAGAATCAGAATTTCCTTATGTTAATTATCTTCAAAAGAGTTCATCGAAAATCATATATTTCCACATGTGCACAAAACCTTGAACAGTAGTCTCTAATTTTCCCTCCCTTCTGCTTGAAAAACTTTCAATTATGCCTAAAAAAATGATTTTTTCCTCAAATGTCAGAACCCATTTTTTGTAGACAATTTAATATCCAACCCAATAGTCTTCTACTATTTTTCTCAAAATTGCCTTATTACCGAGCTAATCGAAATATTCTCCAGAAATATTTTCTTCCTCAGTGCAACTCTGTTTGCTTCTTTTCCCAAAACATTACATCATTATAAAGATGCATCTCCAAGTCTTCAGAGACAGAAGAAATTAAAAGACATGTGGACCACTTGTACAAGATTTTGTGAAATATGTCCCATAAAACAATCATCTAGAGCACTCCACTTGTCACAATAAAACAAGTAAAGAGAGGTTCTTTTTATTAAAAAAAAATCCTCTCCAAAAAACTGAATATTCGAAAAAAAAAAAACACAAAATTTACAAAGAACTCTTTGGCCCCTGCACTCCCTCCAGCATCTCCTCTCGAGTATTAGCATCTCGTCTCATAGAGACCACTGCGCCCAATGTATCTCACCCATTTGATGACATCATGATCAGAGTAATTGAGTTTAGATTCAAAGACTTTCAAGTAGCGTACTTTGAAGCCTGACGGTGCAAATGGTACCTCAAAGTTCATAGAAATTGGCGGTCTCGTCCATTTTTTCTTGGTATCAGTTTCGAGTAGATCAATTTCAGCTGAGAGCTGTGTCTCCTTCATACCCGCCATTCGTTTTATTTTCCATACTATGGCATTCTCCGAAGCTTTGTACTTGGCCTTGCCCTTTAGACATATTAATTGTACCCCAGCTGTATTGAGTGGTGTCGGTACGCGAACTTCAATTTTTTGGCCGAGAAGTGAGGGCTTAAAGTTGGACTTTAAAACTGCCTTCACTTCCATTTTCGTACGTCCAACTTCGCGCACTAGGGGAATGAGACGAAATGGCAGTGATATGTCCTTCGTTGTGCGGTACCTGTACAAATTAATTTTTGTAAATATTTTTAATTAAAAAAATTTAATTAGTATTTTTTTAATTTTTTTGCTCTTAATGAAAAATTGCACAAAATCAAAATTTACCCCCAGAATAATATTTTTCATTTTTTTTTCTGTAAACTCTCCAAAATTAACTCAGTTTAAATCAATGTCCACAACACTCAGGGAGCACAACATTGCTTGGCTTGATCAGTAAACAACAGAAAGCCATGGGCAACAGCAATTGGGGTTTTTAAACAAATTACAGATCAAGTTAAAAAAGAGAAGATTTAATTTATTAATATTGAGAAAATTTACCTCATCAATTCAAATTCACCATCTGGTGGTATGAAGCTAATGGAATGTTCAGTTTCGAATTTAGAGAGCTTGACACACTGGTGAAATTGACAATCGTCAATCACCACAACTGGTTTACCAGATCTTGCACCAGTTGGATCATCACCACCACCCAAACCTCCAGCATTGCCTTTCATTCCCCTTGCCTCCATTACTATTTTGTCATTGATCCCAAATTTACACTCAGGCATCCCTGACAGGTATGACTTCATGACCACCTGAAATAAAAAATGAGTAATTTGTTAAACATGTTTCAAGTTGAAAAATTATCTTTGCATTTTAATTTAATGAATTCCAAAAAAAAAATCAAATTTCAAGAGTTGTGATAATTCAGAAAAAATTAAATTTATTGAAAAGTTTAAGTCTCCAAAATTTTAAAATTGAAGTTTTCAAAAAAAATTTTAAACTTCAAGTTCCACCATGGTATATTTTTTTAAAAAATTAATTAAACTTTTTTTTTTAAGCTCACTTAAACCTTCAGGCTTACAAAAATTAATTAAACTGATAATTTTTACTAATTTCCCAAATTTCCAAAAACCAAAATTTTTGTTTGAATTTTTTTTAAATCCCAGAATTTTAATTTGGCGTCAATGTTGTAATGAATTACCTTTCCAGCAACATGTGCGCTTAACACCTGTCCCTGAGGACTCATCAACAAATTCACATACTCCAAGACATCCAGGAAGAGTTCATTTCTACGATATTTAATGCCCTCCCTGCGCCAGCCAATTTGCCCAGTGACTTGCGACGTAATTTGCGCTTGTTCCTCCTTCGTCGCTGACTTAACCCCTTGCTGAGTGATGAAGGTCTTGAGGACACCAGTGTCACAATTTTGGGGATAACCGAAGTCGAGGATCTCTGAAAAAAAAAATCAGATTTTCCAACACTGAAAAATTATTCTAAATCATCCAGAGTCAACTTTGCAATATATTTACTACTTCCCAAATATTCCCTCCCAATACCGAATATATATACACCACCCAAAAAATTGATTCAATTTTTTTCAATCATTAGCTCACCATCAAGCAGCTCATAAATCAGCACAAAATTATTTTTAATATTCTCCTCTGAGATCTTCCCAAAATACGACTGCATAACGTCATTGATCTTGAGAAGAAATTCAAAGACCATAGCAGCATTGACATTCTGCTTAGTGACAGCTGCAAGCCAAATGTTGGCGCGCTTTATGTGGAAGAAGGAAGTTCTTGCGATGTTGGTTACTGGTGATCTCACTTGTTGTCTTGCATGAATAACGTTAACCCTAAATGCATCGACAGCATTTCGGCCAATGTCGTCCCTGTAGACACGTGAAATCAGGACTTCACCCTTGTGATTGTAGACGAAGAGACCTCCGATCATCTTGGCTGGGATAATTAGCCTGCGGCTACTCCAAAACTGTAAAACAAAAATAATAACATTTTTTTTTTTTTTTTTTTTTTTTTTTTTTTTTTTTTTGAGAAATTGGAATTTTAGAAAACAAATTTTTTCCCCCCATCTCCGATAATTCGGACGAAACTCTCTTGCACAACAATTATCTGCACCATACTCTGTGACAATCGAAAAAATTATCTAAAAAAAATTGGCTTGAACACCCGCTGGGTAAGTTAGTATTTTCAAAATTGCGCGCTTTTACCACACATATATATCACTTAGCCACCAATTATGTTAAAAATTGCATTGAGCTGGGGGATAATCTCAATACCGCCCCATTTTTAATGAATGACATTTCAAAGTAACTGACAATGGTCCTGTTATCGATCTCGGCACAACTTCGGGGTCACACTTTGCAACCTTTCACCTCGCACAATTCACCCTGCACACCTTAACAATAAAATAAAACAATTTCATTCCTCCAATTTACCTATTTTACTTACGCATCTCACTTAACAATTCAACGAAATTATCTGGCAAAGAGAAATGCCCGGTGCCAGAAAATTCTGAGCAACTATGGAGATCCGAGTGACGAAGTCCACCCACTTTTGGACACTACCAAAGTCAACGAAAAATCCAAAAATATGAACAATTTTACTTCGTTTATTTCACGTAAATTGTGCCAAAATATAGATAAATATTTGTGTTCTCTATATTTACAAAATTTCAACAATTATTTTACAAATTTTGGAGCAAGTGGCGAAGATTGGGAAAATGAACTTTAAGAAATTACGGGAAGTGCTATATTGTGCGGCGACAACTTCCGCCTCTTGAAGTGAGATGATAAATGTTGGAATGTCTATATATATTTAGCCAATCGTTTTTTCCTTCCAGTAAAACGTAATTTTGGCGGTATTATTAGAAAAATTTATCAAAATCACGCGCCAAATTATTGATTCTTCCATTTTTGACGTTTTACATGAAATACAGGAGACGGTGAATTTTGAAACACCCTGTTGAGTCCGTTTTCGAATTACGCTCAATTTTTTTCTGACGAGTTATAAGGACTCGGTGAAGATTCATTTCGTAATATGAAAAAGAATAAAATTTGAATGGACTAAAAAAAATAAAACTCACTCGTAAAATCGTTTAGGGCCATCACAAACTATATCAAACTCGAAGCGCGCACTTCGGTAAAGTTCGTAAATATTCGGTAAAATTCTACACGACGGGGATTTTGTGTGCCGACAAATATCGGTCTATTCCATATTTAATTAATGTATAACAATAAATAATAATAATTTGTTTAGTTAGCCTCGTGAAGTGAGTGCACGTGGTCTCCAGTATGCCGCGAATTATGATAAAAGGGGGTGTTTGGCGGAACACCGAGGTAAATATACTATCATCTCAATTATGACATAACCTGAAACTCCAGACGCTCCTAATTTCTCCGCAATTAAATGAAAATTAATTTACACACATTTTTCCCACTATTTTCCATTCGTAAATTGAACTTAATTCCACTATACGCATGACAATTTCGATTTTTGAATTTGAAAAAGCTCCCCAAAAAAGTTGTCACATGACTCAGGGCCGCTTAATTTTACATTCAACTTATTTGGCACTTTCAACATCGACTTACAAGTTTCGATATGTGTTCAACCTGTCAAAATATCACTAAATAAAATCCATCAATTTTCCCGCCAAAATTCCCAATTTCAAAGTCACACCAAATTTCGATTATTAAAATCCTCACAAAATGCTCATTTTTTTTTCTTCTTTTAGGATGAGATCCTCAAGGCGGCCGTAATGAAATACGGCAAGAACCAATGGAGTAGAATTGCCTCGCTGTTGCATCGCAAGTCTGCCAAGCAGTGCAAAGCGCGTTGGTTCGAATGGCTGGACCCTAGTATAAAAAAAACCGAGTGGTCCAGAGAGGAGGACGAAAAGCTCCTGCATTTGGCCAAACTTATGCCCACCCAGTGGCGCACGATAGCCCCCATAATTGGCCGAACTGCGGCGCAATGCCTTGAGCGTTATGAGTGTCTCCTGGACCAGGCACAGAAAAAAGAGGAGGGCGAGGATGGCTCAGATGACCCGCGAAAACTCAAACCTGGGGAAATTGACCCCAACCCAGAGACAAAACCCGCGCGACCCGATCCCAAGGACATGGACGAGGACGAACTGGAAATGCTGTCCGAGGCCAGGGCTCGTCTAGCCAACACCCAGGTAGGATCCTATTCAAGAAAGCGCATATACATAAATGAACATCGTTAGAGTCGAAATATCTCGAAAATCGCAACATGATTTACTTTTCAATCGTCATTCATTTATTGCTCGATCAGATTAGTCAGATAACATCGTCAAGTTGGTTGGTAATCGCCTTTGCATCGATAAACATCGATATTTGGGATATCGATTCGGCTTTAGTTTTCAAAAGTATGACAATTGTTCAAGTTGTCATAGCTTATGTAGTTATTGAAAATCATATACACAGAATATTTTTGGACGTTCTGTTAATTTATTAAGTTTCGAGTGTTTTACATATTCTGTCCAGTGTTGACAAATTTTATATGTACGCGATAATTACAGAAAAAAACAAAAGATGCTTGCACCAAATTGGAAAATTGAAAGCTCTCATTATTTCGGAGTCGATGATTAACAGTATCTTCAACTTCAGAAAATATATTGTTACTTCGAATGTCAAATTGTAATTCAGTCCCAATTGTTTTTTATCGATACCTCCAACTTTTTTTGTGATGTTTGTTTGGTCTCATGGATAAAGAACACCACCCTCAATTTTATTAAAACTCGCACGAAATTTGTATGTATCTTTTTAACTTACCGATCCCAGAGGGAAGTTATTGTAATCATCCCGAAAATGAAAAGTCGAATTTTCAAGAAATTTCCACATTTCTCATGCCGTTTATTTTGTCCGGGCAGGGTAAGAAGGCTAAGCGCAAGGCGCGCGAGAAGCAGCTGGAGGAGGCGCGGCGTTTGGCAGCCCTGCAAAAACGTCGGGAGCTCCGTGCAGCTGGTATAACCGTAAACCAGAAGAATAAGCGCAAGCGAGGTGTCAACTACAACACCGAGATTCCCTTCGAGAAGCGACCAGCTATTGGATTCTACGACACCTCCACCGAGGTCGTAGACCCTCTAGCTGCTGACTTTTCGCGCATACGTCAGCAACACCTCGACGGTGAACTGCGCTCGGACAAGGAAGAGCAGGAACGAAAGAAGGATAAGCAGAAGCTCAAGCAGCGAAAGGAGAATGACATACCCATGGGCATGCTCAATAATGAAGAGCCCCTGAAGAAGAGGAGCAAATTAGTTCTTCCCGAACCACAAATATCAGATCAGGAACTTCAGCAAGTTGTGAAACTGGGGAGAGCCTCTGAAATTGCCAGGGAAGTTGCTACTGAAAGTGGAATCACATTGTCCGACAGTCTTCTTGCTGATTATTCACTTACTCCGAATGCAGGAGTCACACCCAGAACTCCAGCGGTATTTATTCTCATTTTTTTAAACATAAATTTTAAGATCCAGTTTTACTTTTTTTTTTTTTTAATTTTGATAAATCCAATCGACTTAGAAGTAGATGATGCAGGCAAAGGAAACTGTATAGAACTATCCCCATTACATTCATAATTTTTTTTTAATTATAAAAAAAAAATTTAATTAAAAAAAAAATTAATTAAAATTCATTTAAAAAAATTAATTAATTTTTTTTTTATTTTTGTTCCATAATTATTAAAAATTGTATAGTTACTATTGGCCTCAGTTCAGCCATACAGTAAAATAAAATTATTTCCAATGAACCTGGCGACAAAAAAAATGAAATACGAAAAATATAAAAATATATTCATGGGGTAGGTGACAGACAGAGTTCTCCAAGAAGCGCAAAATGTTATGGCTCTAACGCACGTGGACACACCACTGAAGGGTGGACTTAATACACCATTGCATAACGTAGACTTCAGCAGTGTCGTGCCGTCGTCGACGACAGTGGCTACACCTAACACAGTGCTGACGACTCCCTTCAGGTAAAGAATTTGTCAACCTTAATTTTTGCAAAATTTTTTGCAAAACCAATCCCTTGGGAGTTTTAAGATATTCACGTTTGGAAAAATTTGCATCCACTAGATATTTTTTTATTGATCAATCAGGTCTTTTTTAAGCTTGAAATGCTAACAATTTTAATCTATGGCGACAAAAAAAAATTTCTAAAGTTTTGGGAATTTCGGAAATGTGAAACAAGAAATGCCAAAAATTTTAGAAACCTTCAATGCCATTAATTTTTTTTTGACTTTATAAATTTTGATGAAAATAAATGATAGGTGGTTCCATATTTTTTTCCAGGTCCCAAAGGAGTGAAGGTACACCGATGAACTGTGGATTCAGTACTCCAATGTCTGAGAGAACGCAAAATGGAATTTTGGCAACTCCAGTGAGGGATAAATTGAGCATTAACCCGGAGGAGGGAGGCGAGACCCCTGGTGCCCTCAAGCAGAGCAAGGAGCAATTGAGGCTGGGACTGGGAGCTCTTCCCGCCCCCAAAAATGATTTTCAAATTGTCATCCCCGAGAATGAGACTGGCGAGGGTGAGGGCGAGGTCCAGGGCATGGGAATCGAGGATCAGGCTGATGTTGATGCCAGGAGGCAACAGGAGATACTCGAAATGAGAAGAAAAGAAATGGAAAAGAGGTCCCAGGTAAAATTTCATTTTAACAATAATTTTTTTTTTTTAATTCTGAAAGATTGGAAAATCTTCAGACTTTCAAATTTGTCGAAAGATTACAAAATTTATTAATTAAAATTTAAGGTAAATAATAATTCCATTAAGATTCTTCGGAAATCATTTTTTTAAGATTTTTTTTTAAAGATTTTTTTTTTATTTTTTAATTATTTTTTTTTACTTATTTATTTGTTTATTTATTTATGTTTTTTTTGAACATTTTTCTATATAGAGAAATTTAATTTTGCCGATAAAGAAAAAAAAATTGTGGTTTTAGAATGTCCAGAAATAAAAATAAAAAATAAAATGAAAATCGTAATTTATGAATTCAGGTGATACAGAGGGGCCTCCCAAGGCCAACAGAAGTCAACCTGAACATTCTGAGGCCCATTGACGTAAACCTAAAAAATATGAGGCCAGCACGAGACTCCGGATTGACTGATCATCAAATTGCTGAGGAATTAATTAAAAGGGAGATGTTGACAATACTGCAATATGATGCCATACATAATCCCACATTGGGCACGACAAAAAAGGGAAATTCCCTGATTTCAAGTGCGCAAAATTACCTAGAATGTTTCCCCTATGAAAATTTTGATAAGGAAGATTTAAAAGTGGCGCGAGATATGATTGCTGAGGAAATGGAGGTGGTGAAGAAGGGAATGGCACATGGGGAGCTGAGTTTAGAGGCTTACACTACAGTCTGGGAAGAGTGCTCTTCTCAAGTTCTCTTCGTAGAGAATCAGAAGAAATTTACGAGGGCAAATTTAGCTGCTAAGAAGGAGAAAATTGAAGGGGCAGAAAGAAAACTTGAGGAGAATCGACAGCACATGACTGGAGAAGCTAAGAGGGCAGCGAAGATGGAGAAGAAATTAAAGGTGAGTTGAACAAGCAACTTCTATTTTTAAAAATCTATATCTATGGAATTGAAAATAGTAAAAAAAAAAAAAAAAAAAATTGGATTTCTTAAAAAATGTGCACCCAAAATTTTCTTAATAATCATTAGTTAACAAATTCTAAAAAAAAAATTGGAAATTTCAACCTTTACAAAAGTTTCAAACTACTTTAAGAAATAAAAAAAATATTTAAATTGCAGGTATTAACCGGAGGGTACCAGACCAGGGCCCAAGTGCTTGGCAAACAGCTTCAGGATATTTGTGAGCAAAATGAACAAGCCCAATTAGAATTATCCACGTTCATGTTTCTCCAGGGGCAGGAGGAAGTTGCACTTGAAAGGAGGGTCAGTGGAATTGCAGAGGATGTAAGCAGGCAGGTGGAGAGGGAAAAGTGCTTGCAGGGAAAATTTGCAGAGCTACAGGAAATGCTGCAAGTTGTGGGAATGAATTAATAAAAAGAAAATGGTATTCAATGGAAAAATCTTCGAAAGAGCCCAGACATTTTTTATCCAGATTTGGTTGAGAGTACATTATTTTTCAAATAAATTTTTCTTAGAGAAATTAAAAAAAAAATTTTCTCAAATGAATTTTTGAGAAACAATTTCTCAAAGCCAATTCATGAATTTAAGTGGATTAATTGGTCATTCTTTCGAAGTGACAGGGAAATAACGTTTTTGTGGAGAATTTACAAAATCCTAATTGGAAAAAAAAATAATAATAACGTGAACGGGACTCGAAAATAAAACGAGTTCAATGAACAAAATATTGATTTGAAAATATTCTTTCCTCTTGGCTTTGTACACTATATGTAATAATCTATGTATTATTCAATTGATATAAAAATAAGGTTTTTATTACAGAAGTCTGATGCAAGGAGACATTTAGATATTATTTCTGACTCATGGTAGTTTGCTTTTGTAATTAGTTTAGCGTTGTTATGAATTAAATTGATATTCTCAGTGAAGTAATTTCGGTGTTTTTGTTACAGAATTTATTTTATCATGCTCGTCACAATTCACCGGTAATAAAATGTTGCAGAATTATAATTATGGGTGATAGAAAAAAAAGTTTTGTTTTGTTTTTTTTTTCGCTATGAAAAATATCAAAGATAAGTTCCAATTTATTGACCAATTTTATTTTCGCTTTCTGAATTTTCCAAAGTTTTCAATTGAATTATATGAATATCCTCACTGGAATATTTTGCATGTTGTTCCTTGAGGGGAATATACTTCAACTGAAATTTCGTCTTAAGCGCAGTTAAAAATTCATTCCACACAGGAATTTGGCCTGGCGTATCTCTTTCCTCTTGTGATAATATCGCGTAAGTAGTTGGTTTCAATCTGCAGAGGGTTTCCAGAGTGTCGATCAAGGGCTGGATTGACTGCAATTTTAATTAAACATAAAGTTGATTGAATCAAAATCTAGATAACACAATAGTGAAAATAAAAAAATTTCCAAAAATTGCAGCTTTGGAGTTCAAAAAATTGTTCTTTGGGACCAAAAAAAAAAAAAATGAAAATTTTTCTTCTTTTTTCTTACGCTTGAATAATAAACGCAATCGGCCAAGACAACAATATCAGGAGAGAAATCCAAAGAACTTGGGTTTTCCCAGTCAAGGACCTCAGCTCTGGCAGTTCCCGAGTTTCGCCACTGGCTCTCATTCATAGAAATATTTTTTTGAAGAATTGCCATAGTGCTCTCCAGATCTGTCATCACCACGTGGGCCCTGTAACATTGTCATTCGTAACTTTCAGGATATGTACAATATTTTCAAAAATTCGAAGAAAAAAAATGAACGGCTTCATCATCAATGAAAAATTGCCTATAAGAACTAACCCTAGACACGCCGCAGTCATTCCCACGCATCCAGTTCCAGCCCCTAGCTCCAAAACACTCTTCCCCTTCAGCCAATTGTCCCCTCGGTTGCCATGGCAACACAAATTGTCCAAGTACTTTGCGAGAACAAGTGCCGCGTCCCAAACAACGCAACTGACATCACCAACTTGTTGCTGATACAAGGTCAGGCTTTTGCCTTGGCTCTCCACCTCAAAAATCCGTGTAAAAATTCCCTCCATCATTAAATAAATTATGTAACGGATGTTTTATTGATTCTTATGAGCTTAAAAGAATCCATTCCCAATAACTGCATTCGAGCGAGCCAGACATTTTGATCCACCAAATTGCTCCAATGATAAAACAGGAAGAATCAACTTTAAGGTGTTCTATATATATAAAGAACAAACTATATATACAGAAAAAAGCTCTCATTTTTTCGGAGTCAATGATTAACAGTATCTTCGACTTCGGAAAATATATTGTTACTTCAAATATCAAATTGTAATTCAGCGCGCATGCGGTCTTGTATATTCAAACCCAGATACACCACGTGACCTGAAATGCGGCACTGTCATTGGGCGAACTGCGACCACCACAAATACGCCTCTTGTTTTCCCGCCAAACTCCTCCAATTGCAGATGTCGCTGCTCAATTTTTTCAAAAACACCGGCTCTGATTACCTAGGTTATGTTTCCAAAACTGTTCGAGTGTCCCGCGCTCTAAAACCCTCAAAACTTTCCCATAAATTAAAAAAATATGTCGAATATCTGATACAAAAACAAGTGGCAATAGTGAATTGTATACACGCGATAAAGGCCGAGTGATAAATTTTGGAAAATGTCGGAGCTCGCGCGCCCGGTGCCGAAGGATCTTCTGGTCCAGCGGATGCTGCGGGCAGTCCTCTTGAGCCTGCTCCTCCATCACCTCTTGTTATCTCCCCTGATCCTTATAACGCGCCTGTCCCCCCTGCCCCTGTCTTGGCCAACAGAATTTTTTTCATCAATTATGTCCCTCAGGACTTTGTCATTTGTCCTCACTCTAGGTGTAGTCGTCACTCTACAAGGAATCATCTGCAGCAAAAGTTACTTGACACCACCTACACCTACGAGCACAAGATTTTCACTCATGTGCAGCTTTTTTTCACCGCACAATCTGAGCTTATGCGCTATGCATGCGACAATTGGCCTTCTCCTTGTACTTCTGTATCTTCCTGAAGGGGGAATCAGAAAAAATTGCGAAAATACCGAGGGCAAATGCATTATCGAGGAAACACCATTTCTACTTGCTTCGGGAGTATTCTCAGGTCAGGAAATATTTTCAACCTCCATACGCACACATAAGATTCCTTTCAAAGACTTCTAGTCAAGAAAGCGCATACACATAAATGAACATCGTTAGAGCCAAAATATCTCGAAAATCGTGACATGATTTATTTTTCAATCGTCATTCATTTATTGCTCGATCAGATTAGTCAGATAACATCGTCAAGTTGGTTGGTAATCGCCTTTGCATCGATACACATCGATATTTGGGATATCGATTCGGCTTTAGTTTTCAAATGTATGACAATTGTTCAAGTTGTCATAGCTTATGTAGTTATTGAAAATCATATACACAGAATATTTTTTGACGTTCTGTTAATTTATTAAGTTTCGAGTGTTTTACATATTCCGTCCAGTGTTGACAAATTTTATATGTACGCGATAATTACAGATAAAACAAAAGTTCCTTGCACCAAATTGGAAAATTGAAAGCTCTCATTTTTTCGGAGTCAATGATTAACAGTATCTTCAACTTCGCAAAATATATTGTTACCTCAAATATTGAATTGTAATTCAGCGCGCGAGGCGCGCATTCGGGATTGTATTCCCTAAGAAGTGAAAAAATATTTTTTGTTCTATATATGTTTTTACATTACCTCTTCACTACAAATTTTATAGAAATTTAATTAAAAAAAAAAAAAAAAAAATGTCATTAAAAATTCACTTACCCCGTTGAGTAATAACCAACTAAAATGATTGTTTAATCCTAGGTATCAACTACTTCATTGCCAACAGCTTCCTGAGCATCAGATTCCTGAAGTTTTCCCCAATTCCACAAGGAAAAATTTCCCAAGTGACACGTGAGCTCACCCGGCTTATTCCCTCGGCAATGACGTCATCACTCTGGTCGAGTGCGTATTTTTTGGTGATCTACTACTTGCTTGGGGGTCACCTACGTGGTCTGATCAGCACACTTCTTTTCTTGAATACCGAGGACGAGGGTTTGGACACTATCTCTCGCCTTCTTACTCCAAGATTGCTCGTTCATGTCGTGTTACTGTCAGCTCTCTTCACGATCTCGATGAACCTCATGCACTTGCTCTACCAAGTTTACCTCACAGAGTGGATGCAATTTGATGTGCAAAAGATTTACAACGAGGTGACAATGACCCTACCGGAGGCGTTATCTGCTGAAGTACCTGTGATCAACGTACGCAAATTTTTGAAGGGACTTTCGAAGGAAAAACTCTCATTAAAATTTTTTTTTTTCATTAAAAAAATTTTTTTTTAATTTTTTTTTTAATGGTTTTCAACGTTGCTATATTTATCCTCTCTACCTAAGTGCTAATCAACGACAGAAGTCTACGATGTGGTTGTAAACAAATCACTTATAAATAAATTACATCGGTGCTCGTATCAATCAACTTGACCTGGACAAGAAAAATGGAGAAAAAGGGATTGTCAATCAGCTTGTTCATTATGCAAAAACTCTTTTCCATCTTTAATTCCTATCTAGAGCAATTTTCCAACATTTAAGTGACATATTTCTGCAGTGACTCGTAAATAAAAAAATATGGAGAAAATTTTGCAATGGCCAAAAATTCTGCTCCACAAAATTCCATATATAAAAAATTGAAAAAAAAAAAAATCTATGTTTTGTGATATATCCAACTAGAGAGGACCCAGTAGTAAAGATTTTTTTGTGAAATTCTCAATTTATATAAAATCAATTCAATTTTGTTTTATTGATCATCCCAATATTTTGACTTGTCCCCATCTAACAAGATAAAAAAAGAAAACGTAATTACAATTCTTTGATTCAATTGAATTGATGCAGCATCTGGGCTACCTGGACCTGATGACATTGTCTCAAAAGCAGAGAAGAAGACGAGAAGTGGTATTTTCATTGAGCCAACCTGGTGGACACCCATACAACTGGAACTGCATTCTTGAAAAATGTTTGACGGTCATTAAAAATTTCTCGAAAAGGGTCGATGATGTCTGTGGAGTGAAGGTCGAGGTGAATCCCCAAGTTAAGCCTCTGGGTCCAAGTGTCGAGAGGAATTATGCAACGGGGATGAGGAATTTAGCAGCCAAGGTTCGTGCTACACACACACACATCAATTTTATCTTTCACCACATGGATCTATTATCATGACATCCAAGCCCGAATGCGCGCTTCGCGCATTCAATTACAATTTGATATGTGAAGCAACAATATATTTTGCGAAGTTGAAGATACTGTTAATCATTGACTCCGAAAAAATAAGAGCTTTCAATTTTCCAATTTGGTGCAAGCATCTTTTGTTTTTTTCTGTAATTATCGCGTGCATATAAAATTTGTCAACACTGGGCAGAATATGTAAAACACTCGAAACTTAATAAATTAACAGAACGTCAAAAAATATTCTGTGTATATGATTTTCAATAACTACATAAGCTATGACAACTTGAACAATTGTCATACTTTTGAAAACTAAAGCCGAATCGATATCCCAAATATCGATGTTTATCGATGCACAGGCGATTACCAACCAACTTGACGATGTTATCTGACTAATCTGATCGAGCAATAAATGAATGACGATTGAAAAATAAATCATGTCACGATTTTCGAGATATTTCGACTTCAACGATGTTCATTTATGTGTATGCGCTTTCTTGAATGGGATATAATTGTATGTTCACTGCAGGTTGAAGCTCCTCAAATCGCTCAGGAAAAGCCTCCCAGTCTCCCTGGTGGGCTCTTGGAGACACTCAACAAGAGAAGAGACAACTTCCTCGCATACGTGATGGCAAAACCTCTAGTGGCCTATTTTTTCGGGGTTCGAAGTGAGAGGAAAATTCAGCAGGTAATTGGGGGGTAAACTGAAAAATTTTGAAAACCAAAAAGAATGAAAATCTTCATAATTGGGGTGAATTGAAAAAATCTTAGATTTGTAAAATTGAAAAATATAATGATTGAGGAATTTGATAATTAATGGTTTACTGCGCTTTTGAATTTTCTTTGCCTTCGAAAATTAAAACAAATTTTTTGGAATATTTTAACAGATTTCTCAAGATCAACACATCTAAAAAATGTCCAAAAAATTTTTGCATACATCTGCGACAAACAAAATCTCTTTCATGGAATATTTTCAGCATCACGAAGTCTAAAATTAACATTAATATAAAAGCTAACAAATTCACGAATTGAAAATGAGAAATTAACAAATCATGAAAATATTTTTTTTTAATTTAAAGATAGTAAAAAGTACAGAAACTTTCTACAATTTCCCCAATTTAATTAATCTGAGAGATTCAAAGTTTAGCAGAATATCAGAAATTGCAGAGTTCACTAATTTTAAAAATATCGAATTCAAAATTTTCGAAAAAATTTCCTCAGAAAATCTTAGTAATTTAGAAAAAAAAAAACTGATTGAGAATATATTGACACGTAGTATTACCCCAATTTAGGTACTGATAGAGGGTCAGCCAGTGGTCTGGGCGGCAGAGGCGATTTCCTCTCTGGCCGTGGCCTCGCTCAAGGAGGACTCCTACGGGATCGTGCAAAAGGACCTCTCAGGGATCATCGATGCCCTCCTGGGGCTCAAGCAGGCCTTGGAAAAATTGCAGAAGAGAAGTCTTCTGGGGAGAAAAAATCAACAAGACGACGGGGAAATGAGGCACCTCTTGTCTGGCCTCAGAGCCGCTAATAAAAGAAGTGTTTATAGAATTGTTGTAGGATTTAAGGAATATGTTGATGATCTGGGAGTCGAGGGACCTGTGAAAGACATGTTACAGGGCTTTTTCTCATTTAGGGAATAAATTTTTCGGTGTTTGAGAAAAAGAAACTTTGCGAGAAAAAAACTCAAAAACTGTTTTTCCTTTTGAGAATCAAATTTTTTTGAAACAAATTAATTTTTTGATCATCATTAATTCATTATTATCCAACAAATGATCGTATCATATATTCGACTCCATCCGTCTCATCCGAGTTTTTCCGTACTATCCGGGCCAATTCGGGTAGGCCGGATAATCGAGACTGTACAATCAATTGTTGAATAATAATCATAAATTTTTCTTGACTACCAGGAAATTGTCTACCATAAGATATTTATTTTTTGTATTTTTCTTGCAATAAATTCAGTGGAAAGATAAGAAATCGCAGTTTCCCCTAAGAGAAAAAATTCCAAAAACATCATTCTACTTCACTTCTCTACACATTTGAGCCAATGATTCACCAGTTTTGATAACGAATAATTGGAGAAAAAATCCCCTCCTATTTTAGATACAATTTTCATATGTAATTTTGCCGATTTTTTCTACGCCAAAAAAATCGATTTTTTTCTGAAAAAAAAAAATGAAAAAAAAGTTTTGTCTGTCCTGCTGCCCAGCGTACCTATTACACCATCGCACCCAGTATATATACTACATCACAAAGTTTTTCACTTTTTTCAATTTGGACATTTCCGAACTCATAATTCATTTCTGGGTCCCCAAAAAAAAATTCCCAACATGAATAACAGATTACTTAGATGGGGGCTCAAAATTTCTTGAGCCCAAAAAAAAGCCAACTGCATAAAAAAAAAAAAAGTATCCGTAAAAATAAATTTATTCCATTGCGGATGAATTATTTACATTCTCTTAACATGTTGTATAACACTCAAATTATAATACAACTTCTCCCTCAAGGTACCCCAGGTGTTCTCCTGCACCGCTAGCAATTCCCCCAGGTACTTCCACAGTTCCCTCACCTCACTAATTTTGGCCCCATGGACCTTGAGAAAATCAGCGAGATAAGCCTGGGAGAGCTCAAAGTCCCTCCTACTCTCCATCATGAAGCCAATCATCTTCATGAATTGCAACAGAATGGCTTCTTCCCAGGTTGCATCCAAGGAGAACGATTGGATCTCAAAATCCACAGTGCTGGGCCCGAGCTTTTTAAGTCTCGTTATGACTTCTAAAAAGTCACCAGTGTCAATGCTATCCTTCAGCAATTTTCCAAAAGCTGTCAAATTGCTAAAATTGGCGGGCATCAGTAGCTTGCTATTGTCATCCTCTGCTGGTGTCTCTGACAAATCGAATTGAACATCTAAAGAGGGAAGTGTGGGGAGGAAAAATGGGGCAGCTTGTGGTGCTTTTGGTGGCTCCTTGGGCTTATTTCGTTTCTTGACGATGTCAATGTTGAGGAGATTTGCCCATTTGGAGGTGGGCAGGGAGGACATGGTGATCAGATCAGCATTCAGCTGTTCCGGTGAGATGTACTCTTCGTCACAAGTGGGGGGATCAATGTCCAGGGTCTCCATAGCTGCAGAAGACTCCGTCACTGAGCCTGGAAGACTGACGATGGGAATTGGAGAGTCTAGGGAAATTTCGCGGAGGGACACGTGACTGAACAGGGTCTTGTTGGACCAGAGGTAGATACCCAGACTCATGCTATGAGCTGTCACGAGGTAATCACCTGTCGAGGAGAAATCCAGGGAGATGCAGGGCTCCGATACCTGGAAATGATAAGTTTTGGTTTTGAACTCCATGGTACAATTTTTTTTTTTTTTTTTTTTTTTAGCATTTTGGGAGAGAGCATAAATATAGTGACGTTAAATAGAGAGAAAAAAAAAGTACGATTTTGCACCAGCAAAATGTTTTGACTTGAAAATGTGATGGGATAAATTCTCTATGGTAAAAAGGAGGGGCAAAAGCAACTATCGATATATATATCGAAATTATCGAAAACCGTAATACCGAAACCGATGCGCCACCAGTCAGCGCGGCGAAAAAAGAAAATGCGCGTGTGAAGCACGCGCCACCGGAAGCGTTGGAAAATGTTTAGTCACCTGGAAGACGTCGACGAGCTTTGCAGATGGAATGTCCCAAGTTCTGATGGTACAGTCCATGGAGGTGGTTATCAGCCACCTAGAGTCGGGGCTAAATGTCGCGTCTTTTAAATTTCTTGTGTGACCCTTGAAGGCACGCACCACACGCCTTGTCTCGAAGTCAATGAGGACTATGGTGAAGTCCCCCAGGGCGAGGGCTATTAGAGAGCTCTCGCGGT
Source organism: Asobara japonica (assembly GCA_026005395.1). Classification (NCBI taxonomy): domain Eukaryota; kingdom Metazoa; phylum Arthropoda; class Insecta; order Hymenoptera; family Braconidae; genus Asobara; species Asobara japonica. The sequence goes on along the minus strand of BQMI01000151.1, from coordinate 887,049 downwards.
GGGTCCTGAGCCACTCAATGGGCTCGCGGAGCGTGATTGTTGTTCGCGGTTCAGGTCCTGAAATATTTTTGGAACTCCGTTATCTTTTTTGGACTTAATTTTTTTTTTCATTCGAAGTTTCCCCTTTTTGCAGATCCCAAAAAAATTTCTCGAAATTCTTGCACTTTTTATTTAATAATATATATTTAAAAAAAAAAACTACATATTTGAGAAATAATAAACAATTGTGATATTTTATGTTTCATAAAATTCCAAAAAATGCAAATTTTTATAGATTCGTTATTTCAAAAATTTTAATGAGCACCACGTGGATAAAAAAAATGTTCAGAATTTTGGAAAAAAAATGAATAAAGAAATAAAAAACATTAAAAAAAGGGGGGGGAGGAACCCACCTGTTTTTCGACTTTGAAAACTCCAAAACTTGACTTGCCCATCGTTGCCAGCAGTGACAACTTCCTGATTGAGTCCATCCACCATAATCCCGGTAACAGGGCCTTCATGCGCTCCACCCTCCCCCCCATAACAATCCCTATGTATTCCCGACTGAATATTGAACCTATCCACATGTCCAGTATTATACCCCACAACCACAAAATTGCCACAATGCGTCAACGCCAAACATGTAGCATTGGCATTAAAATTTTTCCTAAATCTTTCTGGCAGCAGTTTATGCTCTCCCATTTTCCCTTTATCATAGGACCACGTGGTCACCACTCCCTTTCCATCATGAACAGCTGCAATATTGTCCCACTCTTTTTCCCGCGTTTTTTCCGCTGCTAACATCCTTATCGGGGGCATAATTAGGTTGTCATCGACCAGTCTTCCCTTCTTCCTCGACGACTTCCGGTTATAGGACGCCCTACCCAGGCTTCTATTAAACGTCTCAGTCACTGTAGAAAATATTCGGAGAGATGAATCACTCCCCGATGTCAGAATATTGTGTCCATCGTAACCGTAGAATCTGGTAAAAGTTGGTGGCTCGGCGTGTCCTAATGGAGAACGTATGAGAATTTTTTGTTTTGTAACTCAGTGCAACAATGCAATTTACTCACAAGTACCAAACAGTGTAGATAAAAAAAAAAAAAAAGTACCAAACAGTACCACTGTCTCCAGACAATTTTTTTTCATTTGATCTCCAGACAATTTGAAATTGACTTCAAAAAAATTTGATTAAAAAATTTTGATTAAGAAAAAAAAAATATAAAAAAAAAATTGGATGCTTTTTTCGTCACCTTCTCTGATTCGAAGAAGACGTCCAGCCCCATCAGCAAGATCAAAAATCCAGAGTTTCAGAGAATTATCAGATGAGTTTGATACCATCAGGGGCTCATTGGGGAGAAATTGTAGTCCAGCAACTGCATTGAAATGAGCTGATATTATCTGACTATCAACTCGGCGCTCTTCCAGGTTCCACAGGACAATGTGACCCTGCTTGCTGCCAGTTGCCATTATGGGTGGCTCGGGACTGCGGAAGGAGATGGAAGTCACTGCTCCCCAATCCTGCATCAGTGTGAAGATCGTCTTGTCCACTTTCAAGTTGTGCAACTTTATCTCACCTGAGCAAGTAAGGTAAACATTAAGTATTAACATTAATTAATATGACCCTCTTCGTTTCAGTGATCTCGAAGTGAGAAATTATTGGGGTAATCAAATTGGTGAGTCCTTGGAAAAAAAGTGGAATTTTTGGAGGCTGTGTGTGTGTGTGTGTTCCATATTTTGTAAAAATTAGGCGAATTTTTGGAGATGTTTTTAGGGGTTACTTACCATTTGCAAATCCAATCGCAACAACATCTTTTGCTGGGGCTACCTGCAATACTGTAATCGCCGATTCAAAACGTTGGAATGTATGGATCAGCTGCTTTGTGTGGAGATTCCATAGTTGGAGAAGTCCTTGCTGGCTACCCAGTAGTACCTGCAAATTAATATACATTTTATTACTGTGTTTAACATCCAAGATTTCGTTGATGTGAAACATCCAATGCGGCGCATGGGATCGGAAAAATTCGCTCGCGGGATAGGCAATTTCCGTGACAAGTATATATAGATATACTTCACTGCTTACCCATCGCCCCCTCTCTGCCATCGACGCAAAGGCGATGCGCACAAGTTGTATGTACATATCACGATACGCTGCAGGGTTTCAAAAATTTTGAAAATGATTAAAAAGATTTTTAAGCAAATTAGAAATTTTTTGAAATAATTCCTCAAAAATTTGACAAAATTTGGAAAAATTGTGAAAAAATTTGGAAAAAAATCCCAAAAATTTTGAAAAAACTGTGGAAAAATTTTGGAAATGTTTGAAAAATTTTGGCAAAATACCTTGTTTATGTACGTGCTCGGATGAACAATGGCGGTAATTTTAAACGCAACTTTGGCAAAAGTTTTTTCCCAAAGTAACTCCGTGGTTTTGATATCCCAGACCTTGAGATTGCTCTCCTCATCAATGGAAATGAGATCGGGGCCAAATGGTAGTAGTAAATGAACAGGATGTTCATGCCCGTCATAAACATGTTTGATTTCATTGCCGCGTCGCCAGGCGAAGATCTTCCCCTCGCTCGCGGTGTACACATGAAATGAATCACCTGCAAGACATGTTATGTCACCAGGATGATCACCCGAAACACTCAACAGTGCAAAATGCGCACAGCCATATGTGTGAAATGAGCGTCCAATGCATGTGACAATTAAACACTCTTTTCTGCGTCTGATATAGCGCGTTATAAGCGGCACTTCATTACTGACATAACCTAAAGCGCGATTTTTTGCGAATATCTTACTCTGAGACATGGCTCAGAAATCACTTGGCTAACAAATTCCAGAATGATGATGATATATATATTAGCGAATTACCGAATTATAATGTTCACCATTTATTGTTAGAAACACCGAAAACACTAAAATATTGTGGAGCAATAACTTTACGTAAAATGGACGAACTGACGTTTTGAATAAATTGATTTATGGCGGGAAATTCATGAAAAAACATTTAGTGTGGATTTTTTTGGGAATACAGGCGAAATACTACTTTTGTGGAGGGTTTAGTGACGTTGGGCTGTAAGGTTGTAACACATCGTTCAAGCGTAAGGTTAGTCACGTGGGGTTGAGGTTGGATTGTCAGGCACGTGGGGCAGTGATGTAATCGATATACTTGGCGGGTTAATAATCGAGATTTTTCAAACGATCTTTTTTAACGTCGAGATGCCGGAGATCGACAATATCGATTTCGGTATGTGGATTTGGTGGATTTACATTTTTAACTCGCCGGTAGGGAAATTGAAAGTGTCAAAATTTTTAAAAAATTAGTTTTCTCAGGCCATGTGACAGAAATTAAAGACGACACAAATGCGAAAAAAAATTCAAAAATTCCCAAAATTGCTCTTTAAAAAGTAAAAAAAAAACATTTGATGTCAAATTTGGAAAATTCCTGCACAAATAATGTTTAAGTCAAACCAAAAGTTTAGAATTTGAATCATTTGAAAGACTCCAAGGGCGGGAATGTCAATGCGCATGCGCAATGACGGAGATGTGCAATATTGAGGTTATGTGAGGTCATGTATACAAAACCATGTGTCCTCTAATAGAATGTCGTTTTGACAACTAATTTTCGGCGCTCCCATGGACTTTAAAAGACTCAGTATTAAATTTTTAAAAATTTGAAGTGAATGGCCCGATGAATAATTATAATGGCGGAAGTTAGTGAAAATATTACTCAAGGAGAGTCCAGAACCGTTGCAGCTGTAAATGAACAAACTGTTGACGCTCCTAATTCATCTGTGGTGATTTCTGGGGGACAAACAGGTTGTTTAGATAATGTAGTTAATAATTTGAGTAAACGACAGCTGAAGAAAATTCAGAAGAAGGAATTGTGGCTGTCGAGAAAGGCCGAAAAAAGGTACTTTTATCAATAATTGAAATCGACTTTTACTGAGCGGGTTCGGTGGCGCGTGCTGCGCATGCGCATTTCCTTTTTCGGCCGCACTGACAGGTGGCGCGCCTGTTTCGGTCTTACGGTTTTCGATAATTTCGATATATAGTAATAGTTCCTTTCGTTCCTTTTCACTATAGGATCAATAGATTATAACAGGTTCATTAGAGAAAGGAGCGTTCCATTCAATATGTAAAATATGTAAAATAAAAAATGATAATATGTAAAATAAAAAAATGAAAAAAAAAGATGACATAGATAAATCGAATTTTGAAAAAAAAAAATCTCCCGCTCCAAACTAATTGTATTTTTTTTGTTGCAGACGAAAAGAGCGTGTGAAAACTAAAGAGAAAAGGGCATTTGCCAGGGCCCACAATATTGACCTTGGGCCGTCGAGGAAGGCCCTGAAAAAGTGCACAATGGCTGATAGCCCCTGCAAGGTCACAGTCTCCATCGACATGTCGTTCGACCACTTAATGATTGATAAGGATATAGCGAAATTGATTAAGCAAATTTTAAGGTGCTATACACTGAATCGTCGTGCGCAGGCACCCATCCAGTTCTCTGTCACCGGATTCAATGGGAAGTCTGAACAAGAGATGGAGAAACATAATGGATATCAGCATTGGGATGTAAATAATTTTTTTTTCAGGGAGCGGGGTAACAAATTAGTAAGCAAGTGGTGAATTATGAGGGCAATCGTACTTCGACGTACTCTTTGGCAAATAACTCGATAACAAATGCATGGGGGGGATATGTTGTCATGACATTTTTTGTAGAACAGATTCTAGTGTACAAAAACAGTTGGTATAAAATATCTCCTAGGTCTCTTCGATTTCGAGTTATTCAGTAAAAAAAAAAAATAAAATAAAACAAAATTTAAAAACTTTAAAAAATTAAATTTTTTTAAGAAGTTACTCAGTGAAAATTGGGGTACCCAAAGGCGCTTGGATAATTTACTAGAAATAATCTGCAATGCAAAACTTAGGGTCGATTGAAATTTGAAAAATTAAGCAATTTGCGCAACATTTTTTTAAGAATTCTGTAAAATGGTAAATATTTGAGCATTTTCAAATCTTCGAAATTTTTCTAGAGAAAGTTTTTATTCTATTTTTTTATTTTTTATTTTATTCTATTTTTTGAAGATATTTTTTTGAAGATTCATATAATTTTGTGCACATTTTTTTGGAATGTTCTTTTTTTTGAATATGTTTTATATAGTTATTATGGATATTAATATACTACTGTTCAATGGAAGATTTATTTAATTTGTTTTGTTTTTCAGGTGAAATTTTATGCAGAATCATATTTAGAAATTTATGACCCGAAAAAAGTGGTTTATTTAACTTCCGAGTCTGACAATGTAATTGACACCCTAGAGCAGGACTTTGTTTACGTAATTGGGGGACTCGTGGACCATAATCAGCAAAAGGTATGGTTGGGTCCTGAGTTAAATTGTCAATTTGGTTTCAAAAGAAAATTTTTAGAAAAAAAGAATATTACAAATTTCAAAGAATTTGAGAAATCGAAATTTTTCAAATGTAAAAAAATCTCGAAATAGCAATTTTACGAACCTCAAAAATTTCAAGAAATAGAAATTTTAGAATCATAAATTTTGAGAAATTAAAATTTCACAAATATCGAAATCTGTTAGAAAATTTCTGAAACGTGAGAAGAGTCAGAATTTTTGATAATCTCAAATCGTTCAACGAAATAAACAGAATTTTTGAATCACAAAAAAAAAATCAAAATTGAGAAATTTCGCAGATTTCGAACTTTAAAATTTTTACGAGCAATACAAATTTCAGATGTTTGTTTTTCTGGTAAAAGACAGGATTTAAAGGGTCTCGTTAAGTTTCCATGATGAGTTAATTTCCATGTTTCAGGGATTATGCCATGAACTAGCGCAGAAGGCCAGTGTTGCCCACGCACGTCTGCCCCTGGACAAATTTCTAAAAATGAAGAGTCGAAAAGTTTTGACAATAGACCACGGTATGTACTTTTCTCCCAAAATATCAATCTATATATCGATTACAATTTGATATTTGAAGTAACAATATATTTTGCGAAGTTGAAGATACTGTTAATCATTGACTCCGAAAAAATGAGGGCTTTCAATTTTCCAATTTGGTGCAAGCACCTTTTGTTTTTTTTCTGTAATTATCGCGTACATATAAAATTTGTCAACACTGGACAGAATATGTAAAACACTCGAAACTTAATAAATTAACAGAACGTCAAAAAATATTCTGTGTATATGATTTTCAATAACTACATAAGCTATGACAACTTGAACAATTGTCATACTTTTGAAAACTAAAGTCGAATCGATATCCCAAATATCGATGTTTATCGATGCAAAGGCGATTACCAACCAACTTGACGATGTTATCTGACTGATCTGATCGAGCAATAAATGAATGACGATTGAAAAATAAATCATGTCACGATTTTCGAGATATTTCGACTCTAACGATGTTCATTTTCAGTGTTTGAGATTCTCGTAAAAGTGACAGAGGGTATCACGTGGCAAGATGCATTCCTCCAGGTCCTACCACTCCGCAAAAATGCTGAGCCAATGTGTCACGATGACACTACTGATCGAAAATCGAATCACGGTGACAATGACGAGACAATGTCGTGCCATGATGACAATCCCTGTGATACAGCATCCACAATGGAGCCCCAAGTTTAATTCCCAATAAATACATGAAGATCAAATTTTTATTGTTTCTCAAAAAATTTACATGTCAAATATTAATTTATCGTATTTAAAAATATCTCTACACACATAGCACGCACATGACGTGTATGTACATATATCTATGTATGTAAAAATTTAGAACTCATACATGTATAAATAAATAACTCTTCTAATAGCAATGTCGTAACGTAACTTCAGAAAAAACAATTCGTAAGACGATAAAAATCAATTTTCATCAGTTTTGTTTTTTTTGTTTCTTTTTTTTTTTTTTACTATTTGAAAAAGTGAATCCTTAGGACTTCTTTGCAATGGGTCTGTCAGAATGTCTCTCCCTTCAAAGACAGCTAAATTTAGCAAAATGCTTTCACAATTTTTTTTTTTATTTATGCTTTCACATCTTTATTCGTAAAATTTACGCATGAAAATTGCGGAACGTAAAAATGTACAATTTTTGGAGAGCAAAACGAAGTTTGAAACTCCACTCCACAATTTCACATTGAAGAAAATTCGAATGGAAATTATGCAAATAAAAAAAATGCTTCTTCTTCTAAAGACTCCTAAAAAGAGGAAAAATTTTGGACAATTTTTGGAAAACAAAATTTCCAAAATTTAAAAGTGAAAATTTCTACAATGTCATGTGTTGGGTTTGTAGAATTATCGACATATTAAGATGTACATAAATTACGAAACTTTAAATATGGGACAACACAGAAATTTACAAAAAAAAAGCAATTTTTACAAATGTAAAGTAATTACAAAGAAAAAAAAAACGAAAAAAAAATTACAAAGTAAAATAAAATTTAAGAAAATTACAAAATTTTCAGAATTCGAAAAATGGTAAAGATGGAAAGAAAGTTGAAAACTTTTTGTCATTGCTTTACTCCAGCATGGTTATCAATCAATCTGCTTTTTAATGCGATAACGATGAAAAACTGGTAAAAAAAATTGATATTTTAGCGTTTTACGATTAGCCAACTGAATGTTAAAGACGATACGAGGAAGAAAAGCGTAAAGCGTCATTTCCCTAGAAGGAATTTCTCTTTAGTCCACCAACATTAGGCATCTTACAAAAAATAGCCATATTTAAACATCCATTTGCATTGAAAGTTCTGTTCAATTAACGGGGGACTACTATGAGTTCCAAACTTGATCAAATTTTCAGAAAAACATTCCCATCAAATCAGTCATCCATGCCCACCGCAATTTGGAAAGTTCATAAAAAAAAATCCAATTATTTCCATAGCCAAAAACCTGTCACGTGATTTAAAAAAATTTTTTAGTGATTTCATATCGAAGTATAAATATTTTTCTAATTCCATTGACATTTCTAAATTGCAAAAAATTCATAATAAATTTTTTTTTGAAAAATGTTTTTTTCCTTACGTTTACAATAAAAATGTTTTGAATTTTTAAAATACATTTACGAATAAAAAAAAAACTCTTCTTAAAAATTACGAAAAAAAATCTGCAATTGAGAAATTCATACACTGAATTTTTGATGATTAAATTTTCTTTGACTAATTTTCGACCTACGAGGGTTTGTTAAATTAATATGCCCCAAAATTAAAAAAACAAAAAAAAACTCATAATAGTCCCTTGAAATTGACAAAAAAGTGGCAAAAAAAATTGTTTAAAGTGTATGAGACCCTTTTACACAATTACACATAATATCAAAAATAATTGATTGACAGGATCTCCAATATCTGAATTAAATGGAATAACAAAATTGCCATAAATGTGTGATTAATTTTGTGAAAAAAAAAAATAAATAAATTGTTATTCAATGAAAATAATTCCTGAGGACGAATTATTGAGTCGTCAATTCGTAAAATCAAACCCCTATGTACATTTCCGTACCCACAATAACTCATGTTGATTCACATGTTAATCATAAGATTTTCGAAGTAACGCAAACGTAAAATTTTCGATTTTACAGTAACAAAAAGGAGAAAAATGATAATACCAGTAATTATCAGTAGGTATTTTTCAGCTTGAAAACATTTTAGGATCATTGAATCACACAATAAATGGTAATTGCACACTCTAGTTACCACTGCATAGATATAGATTACTTTATAGCCAAAGTAGTTAAGCTGGGGACGTTACAACCAGGAGAAAGTTTAATTCTTTAATAATAAAGAAAAATCAACAAAAAATACTTAATGGCTATTTCTAAACCCAAATTTTCCACTCAAATTTTTTTTCCAATTTGACAAATTTATGGAAATTTCTGATCTGCATAATGGTAAACATCTGGACAAAATTATCCAATCCTCTCAAATGACACATACAATTTGCTTTTCCGATCTCAATTGATGGACGCGTTGTATGTTCAATGATCCCGAAATTTTTTCCCACTCGAGAAGATGTTTGACAAATTTTTTCCCCCATTTAGTGAAGCTAAACATTGTTCTCTCAAGTAAAATAAATTACATGGAAATAAACATAGGTGCGTAGAATATTGTTCTACACTATATCTATAACTATATTTTAAGTAATCATTAAAAAGTTCAAAGACAAACTTTTGACCAAAGACAAATGAAATTTAATTTCCCCTCTTTACTCAGTGCATTGCTGCACGGACATCCCCAGGTTCATATAATGTTGTGCGGACGTCCTCAGGTTGGAAGAATGTCCTGCGGACGTCCCGAGGCGCATGTAATGGTCGGTGGACGTCCTCAGACCGAAAGAATGCCCGCCGGACATCCGCAGGTTCATGTAATGGTCTACGGACGTTCTCAGGCCGACGAAATGTCCGGCGGACGTCCCCGGATCCATATTATGGTGTACGGACGTCCTCAGACCGAAAGAATGTCCTGCGGACGTCCCCAGGTCCATATTATGGTATACGGACGTCCTCTGGCTGAAGGAATGTCCCGCGGACGTCCTACCGCCCACATAATGTCCTGCGGACGTCCCACGATTCCAAGAACGTCCTGCGGACGTCCCCGGGTCCATACTATAGTATACGGACGTCCTCTGGCTGAAAGAGTGTCCTGCGGACGTCCCACAGTTCAAATAATGTCCTGCGGACGTCCCACCGTCCAATTAATGTCCTGCGGACGTCCCAGACCCAAATAATATCCTGCATACCTCTCACGCAACAACACAACTTCAATTCACCGAATAATGTCATATAAACATAATTTTACACAAAAGTTATTTTAAAAAATTCTCTCTACAGCTTTATCAAATGGGTGGATAATTTTTATCAAACTTTTTCTCGCAGTGCATAGGTCTTAAAATCTTTAAGATTTGTGGTGAAAACCACTGATTTCTTGACTGTCAATTATCTCAAATTCACTTTCGCTATCACTGGGACTTGTCTCTTGATTTCTCAGCTCAAGATCAACTTCGTCCTCGGATGATGATGTACCATCGAAGTGGCTTGTCTGAATTTTAATGTCCACAGGATTGGCATCAGCCTCGCAACTCAATTCCAATTCGGATAACTCTAGGCCATCTGTGCTGCCATCTTCGTGAGATGGCATTTTCAGTCCGATTAACTCGTCGTCATTGAATGGATCTAAAAATAGGTGAATTGTATTTAAAGAGCATTAGGTTTATGGGCATATAGATGGATTCGGGGGAACTACAGGGGATTCTAATGGCGGCAGGTGAAACGTCACCGAAGAGCAATTTTTTTTTATCGTTAAGTAGGCTCATGGAGATTTTGTTGAACGAACATTGTTCATATGTTTGGGCGATTTTTGGGAATTGTGAAAATTGAGAATTTTGACACTTTTGGAGTTTTTAAATTTTTTCTAAATTTTTGTTCTTATCCATTATTTTTTACCATTTTGAGTTTTTGATTCACTGAGTGGCGTTGGTGAATGATCACCATCCTCCCCTGCCCGCTCCAAGACCTCGAGATTGTCCTCGGTCACCGCCGGTAGAAATTCCTCAATCTCATTGTCCCACTCTGAAAAAAAAAACGAACATGTAATTCCCTTACTTGAATGCCTTCATTGGTTACAAGGATAATTTTTCCCCACTGATCTCTCCAATAACTGGAAGGCGGGTCTCATGTAAAGCAAGAGCACTTCCCATGGCCCTCCAGTCACTGGGCTGAGCTTTCCGCCTATGAAGAATTACAGATTACCCCTTCCACTCCCGCAAAAAGCGTGTCCACAGAAAGAGAAAGATAATATAATGCCTCCATGCAAGTTTTTTTTCAACCCGAACCTCTCCAAAACGTTTATATTACATCGCCACACGGAAACATAATCCCTGAAATAAGTCAAACCCCTCCAAACCGTCTATATTCCAACGCGCATGCGCACCCGGTGACTGCATGCAACGAAACGCCCATACCCGTCACGCGCAGTTTCTAATCGCGTGTGGTGGGGGGCGCACTCCCCTCTGCTCGCTTACGCCGGGAGAGCAACGGGAAGTCTACTATGTGAAATACAAGCCCGAATGCGCGCTTCGCGCGCTAAATTACAATTCAATATTTAAAGTAACAATATATTTTCTGAAATTGAAGATACTGTTAATCATGGACTCCGAAAAAATGAGAGCTTTCAATTTTCCAATTTGGTGCAAGCACCTTTTGTTTTTTCTGTAATTATCGCGTACATATAAAATTTGTCAATACTGGACAGAATATGTAGAACACTCCAAACTTAATAAATTAACAGAACGTCAGAAAATATTCTGTGTATATGATTTTCAATAACTACATAAGCTATGACAACTTGAACAATTGTCATACTTTTGAAAACTAAAGCCGAATCGATATCCCAAATATCGATGTTTATCGATGCAAAGGCGATTACCAACCAACTTGACGATGTTATCTGACTGGTCTGATCGAGCAATAAATGAATGACGATTGGAAAATAAATCATGTCACGATTTTCGAGATATTTCGACTCTAACGAGGTTCATTTATGTGTATGCGCTTTCTTGAATAGGATATGGTGAAAAATTGAAATATTTGAGCAATTTTTTTTTTAATACCTCCACTAACTCAAGTTTATTTAACTGGAGATAAAAATATAGTTTTTTGGTGAAGAGTCCTCACTGATAAAATATACTTAGCCAGGCCCAAAAATTAGACAATTTTCTGATGTTTAGAACTTGAGCGTTTTACGTGACAAGCATTTCATTGGGTCCGAAGTAAATATAAAAGTTTGCTGTGGCAGAACTGTTCAATATATTTTTGTATAAAAACAGGATGTTACAAAAGTGTTTGCGGAATACGGAAAAATAAATTGACCTCCACCCGACGTGTTGGTCATTTGATAACTATTTATAAACATCCGGACCTCTAATTATATTGTCGTAATAATGAGCCTCCTCATGGAATTCCCAAATTGGAAGAGATGATTATGCATTCAGAGGTGTCTTTATATATATATGATTTGTCCACAAGCTATCACATGCACCCAAGAGGTCCAGAGCCCTTCATGCCAATCAAGAAATACCGTCAATTTGAAAAAGATATTCATGGGATAGACTTCATCGCTCACGGTCAAAGCAATTGAAAGTTCACGTTGAGCCGAAATTGCGAGTTGTGCCTTTTGGGGTACATTTTATTTCCTTACCCAAAATTTGGACATTTCCGGTAATTATCAATCTCTCCAGAAACCGGCGGATTTCATGAAAAAATGTCAAGGCATTCTTTCTGGAGATAATCAAATTTCCTATAAAAAAAATAAATGCGTATACGCCCAACAGTGAGACTTCAAGGCACAATAATTGATGAAACTTTTTTTGTGGGACATACAAATTTCACTCTGTATGGGTGCTGTTAAACACATTCCTAAAAATCTGCTTCATAGCACAAATAATGGGAAAATTTTCGAGCATATGTGAAATCTTGACGTTTTGGTAATTTTAGATTTTTTTTTTTTGAAATTTTCAAAACTCAATTTTGTTTTTTTTAACCATGTTCCAAATGCTGGATTTTTTTTTTTTGAAATTTGCAAATATAGAAATCTTGAAATTTTCGAGAATTTAAAAGACCTGCACATAAAAAAAATTACCATTTTTTAATTGGGGAGAACTTACAAAATATGAGGAACAGATTTGTGAAATTATTGAAACGTAAAATTCTCAAAATTCTTAATAAATTCAATTTTTTTTAAAGTTAAAAAACTACGACAATTTTCCTCACTTTTGAAATTGCTGACATGGCATTTTCTTAAAACTGAGATTTCAACATGACATAATTGAACAATACTGTGCTCAAACATTTTCATTGATTTACCTTTTGTGGGAAAAATTTTACTGGGTATCCGCAGTAATAATACAGGTCCCACTAAAATACTCATACATAAAGTATAGGTGATAAGAACGCCATTGACCGCTCGTCCAATTAGCCAAAACACTAGTGATGCAGTGCAGACACCAGCGCAAAACTGAAAAAAAAAAATTCCAGGTCTAATTTTCTGTTGAGAAGATGAAAAAAAAATGCAGCCCTAGGTGCACAATGCCCTATCATCCAGGTGAATTTTACGAAAAATTAATCAATAATAATTACCACGCCAGGCTGATCTTGACGTAACGCTCGTAGACTGTTGCACGTCAATTTCACTTTATTTATTATTTTGTGGACCTTCTCGGACTGCGGGTGGGTACTATAACAGAATAAGTGTTCATGGAAGTTAATAAATACTCAAATTTCATTTGGTATCCTCAGTATGGAAATCCCATAACTTTATGGTGTATTTATTTTTTTGAAAAAAAAAAAAAAACAAAAAAACAAAAAAACAAAAACAAAAAAAACAAAAAAACAAAAACAAAAACAAAAACAAAAACAAAAACAAAAAAACAAAAACACAAAAACAAAAAAACAAAAAAACAAACACAAAAAACAAAAAACAAAAAAAAAACAAACAACAAAAAAATAAAAATAAAAACAGAAACAAAAAACAAAAAAAAAACAAATACAAAAAAAAAATTTTAGCTACCCATGAAATTCTTCATAAACTGAATAGGATACTTGCATTGGTGAACCCGATGCGGCTCTTTCCTTATCAACCTGCGCCTCTAGGGTACTGTAGCAGAAAATTACAACGAGCGCGGCACTGCTGGCCGCGGCAAAAGCGCGAATCTCCAGTACAACTATACCCCTGAAAAACAAAACGTAATTAATACTTGAGTTCATGGAACTTGGATCGGATTAGTTTTCGGTTTAAATTGACCGAGCAGATTTTTTGTTATTAACAATTGAATTGTTCACAACGCTCTATTGGAAAAACGGTGAGAGATACGGCAAAAAGTATTAAGCAGAACTTGCTCTGTAAGTGGAAATGCATGTTTAATTTCTTATGACTTTTTTCCATAATTGTCATAATTAAGGAGGTATGACCGGTTTAACCCTCGAGCGGTTGCACCCCTATTGGCGTCTCACTCCCACTCCAGTGACGCGCATAAGTCTCGGCCTCACGCTCACTATGCGCCTACTCAAAAGTTCATAATTATCGGCGTGATAAATGGGATAGTTCAAAATTCTCAAATCGGGGAGTTTTGTTTGTGCTCCCTACATTAGTTTACTATGTAGAATGAAGAAATGAAGGTAATGAACCGAAACTTCTGACCGATAGTGCACAACCCAGTAGGAAGTAGTCGAACGATAATAACTTTACTATCACCTAGTTGCGTCATTCAGGTACGCCTCGTAAAGTGAGACAGAAAAATTTTGCATAAAATTTTCATGTAAATTGTATTTCGCTAAACAAAATTATTTTTCTACGTAAATGACTATTTTTTCTTTAAATTTTTGCTATTATGACAATTGCGTTTGAACGGGTGCTATATTTAGGCGAATATTGTTCACTACTTTAATAGATGACTCAGAGCTAATTGATTCTCTTCCGCAAAAAAGTATTCTTCCAAATTTTCTCCTACGAGTCCGTTGGCGCGTGCTGCGCATGCGCACCTCCTCTTTCCGCCGCACTGACTGGTGGCGCGTCGGTTCCGGTCTTACGCTGTTCGATAATTTCGATATATAGCGATAGTTTCTTTCGCTTCTCCTGTTTACTATAGGAGGATTCACGGGAGATATATATATATCATCTTCCGCCAATCTGATGAATCTTCATCGACTGCCTATATCGATAATCGCCCGATCGAAAAAATGTAAAAAATATTTTTCCGTAAACAATTGAAATTTTCAATATTTCCCGCAATTTTTCTCCTCTCGTTATTTAGATAGATTAAAAAACGTTAATTAAAATTCTTCATAATTTCTTTTTGTACGCTCATAAAAAAAATTACAATGGTAATCATTCATGGAATTCTTGAGCGCATCTCAATGAAAACATGTTTATCACATAGTTCCCCCCTCCCCCTCTCCCCCGCAACTTAAATCCAGTGACATAATTGCATTGCGAAAATATCGCTAATGCAATTCATTGATAATTATACAACATTGTGTCAAGAGTGCACAGAGTCATTGACAATCGCATCATTGGTATTGCATTAATATATTGGTGTCTGGGTCAGTGATATAAATAAATAACTGAACAAACAGCGTTTGGGCAAGTCAATTTAAACGAAAAGAGTTCTAAAAAAAGCCCCAATTATCCGAATAATTCCAAATTGTTTTTTTTTAATAACGATTTGGAATAATCTTGAATAATTCAATTTTTAATAATAAATAAAATAAATTTAAATAATTTCTCAAAATTACAGCAAAATATAAAAATCGGCACATTAAAAAATTTCCAATTTCGAGCGGGAAATTCGAAATTTTCGAAATCTCAAGTGTAATTTTTTTTTGAGAAATTTCCATAATTTACAAAAAATTGATAACACGAAAATTCCAAATATAGCACAACGCTTCATCGTCTCTCAATATAAAATTGATGCCTTTAAGGCCGGCCCTACGTCACACTCCAAAAACGTAATTTTAATATAAATTCATTCTTTACAATCAAACATTATTTTGCGATTTGGTTCAAGCAGAATAAGCAAAATGTTTCATCAATATGAGAAATTCGGAAACTGCGCAACCCTGTTCTAGCATTTGTTGAATTTCTGCGATGTAAATTGAAAATTGTAGCAAATATCAAGAAACACCAACTCTGGTGCACTATTTTTCATTTGGCGTCTAATCGTGTTGTTGGTTTTTCATCGGATGATGTTGTTGATCATTTCTATTGGCGCCTAAAGTGCAGGACTAAAAAAGACCTGTCGCAACTCCAAGACATACGGTGTTGTCAATTTGTATATATATATATATATATTATATATATAATGTATTTTTTTTAAGTGTTACAAAGGTATTATATATTGTATATATATATTGTGTATATATATATTGTATATATATATTGTATATATATATTGTATATCTATATATATCGAATTTATCGAAAAGCGTAAGACGCGAACCGGCGCGACACCATCCATTGCGGCGAAAAAAGGAAATGCGCGCGCAGCGCACGCGCACTCCTACTTGTGAAAATAAATAAAAACTGATGACAAGCCGACTTGAATGCGCCGGTGTTCAACGAAAACTTAAATTCAACAAAACCAAAGGCGGCACGTGTCCGACGCAACTCACTGGTATCGGATGATTTTATCATTATCATTCGTCTATTACTCGATTTGTTATTGACCGACTCATCGCTACGTCACATTAACGCACTAAACAGCCTGTGCAACACTAACATACGACACCTCGAATGTTTATCACTCTGATTACGAGGAATTTACGCTCTAGCTGACTTATGATAATATGTTGTTATCGATTTGGCATCCTATGACCATTCTTCCTTGTGCATCTGCTGGATTCATATACGCTATAGCGACAAGTAGGAAAATTCATTGACGTTCAGTTTTATCAACAAAATATATGCAAGAATCGTTTGCGTTCTTATTTTTCGCAAATATGTCGCAGTAGAGAGCACATGAATGTGTTAGTCATCATTTTTGGCAAATAAACTTTACTATACATAGATAAATGGAGCTTATCATTGCATATATGTCATATAGACAATTCCGCGTCAAAAATAAAACCGAAAAAATGGCGATTTTTTGGACAATTTTTCCCCCACAAAAAATGATACTGAGAATTTGGATCGGGCCATCAATTGTTGATAACGCCGTAGCGTCGAAACCGCTCAAAATAGGTGAAAAATGTATATAACCAAAGTTGTTCCTTATACAAAAATACACATTTCATATCTTATGACATTTTTTGCTACTTCGTATAGTTTAGAAGATATGGCGAGTTGAAGTAGAATATAATAATTGCTGGAAGCATGGTATATTGGAGATGAATGAAGGTAGTATGCTGTGCTGAAATACCAAATCGAGAAGTTTTGCTTGTGCCCCGTTGAAAATTGTAAACCAACTGATAAGGCGATCGAGGTCGTTTCGATCGGAGTCAGGTTGTCATGTGTAGCCTGAAGGCGATTCGATTTTGGGATGGCATAGCTCTGGAATTTCCATTGCTATTGATACATTTCTTCATTTTACGGTTGAAAGCTTCGGTTGTCAAAAGAGTTCAAGATTTCCCAGGCACTGGTGTTAAAATGTTAGATTGGGATTGGTGAGGAACGCAATTGCGGTCGGAATCGCAGCAAGGATACCCCCCCCCCTTCAGCGCAGATGCAACTCAGCTACAGTTCCTCTACTTCGCTTCTCCAATTTGCCGAATTTCCCCTGACCTCCTGCTATCCCTCGCGAAGCGCCCCCCACTCCTCCCCACTCGAGCTCGACTGTATCTCCTGTTAGAGTCTCATGCGCGATGTCAATTCGGGTCTAGGGTTTTCAAGGTCACAAATTCAGAAGCTTATAAAGTGGACTTGTCGTTTTGACTGGAAATAGTGATGAAAATTCATCCCAGTATTAATTGTTGGACATTAGATACGCTTAGGACAACTTATAGCCACGCCCCCCCCCCCCCCCGAGATACAACGAACAGAACTCTTGCGGACTGGTCGATCGAGTATCGATCGACTTTCGATTGCATAAACGACTCGATCGGTCGATGAGTTTTCGAGTGAATTTCGATAGTATCGAATGATCGATTCAAGGCAAGATCGATCGTGTTCCGATTACTTTCGATTGTATGCCAATAACCTAATCCTATTATATAATTGAGAGCTTCGACCAGGAAAATAAATCGATTATTGAATTCAAAAACTCCAAAGTCGAAGAAAAAATATCGATTATCGATGACACAATCGAA
Source organism: Asobara japonica (assembly GCA_026005395.1). NCBI lineage: Eukaryota > Metazoa > Arthropoda > Insecta > Hymenoptera > Braconidae > Asobara > Asobara japonica. The sequence continues at coordinate 869,271 of BQMI01000151.1, read as the reverse complement.
ATCGAACTCGAAACCCGAGAACGAACGGCAGTGGCCGCGTAGCGGCCACCGGCAAGGAACTAGTCCTTATATATAAAGCAGAGGAACTCGAATCGAATGAGAATAGCAATAAATCGATTATCGAAGAAAAAACTCGATTATCGAAGACAAATCTCGATTATCGATGCCATGATAAAAATTGAAATCGAAATCGCATTTGGAAATGTATGTGGCCGCGTAGCGGCCACCGGCAAGGACCTAATCTCACTGACCTCTGCTAGGTTATGTAAACAGCACAAAACAGTTAAATGTAATGTATGCACATGATCTTCTTCCACAGTATATTGGTGGAATAAGTGGCTATGATCTTTCTCTACCTAGCACCTGAGCTGTTCCTATAGTCCTCCTATAGTAAGCAGGAGAGGCGAGAAAACTATCCATATATATCGAAATTGTCGAAACCCGTAAGAACGAAATCGACGCATTGCCAATCAGTGCGGCGGAAAAAGGAGATGCGCGTGCGCAACACGCGCTACTGGTCCTCGTCCTATAGTGAAAGGGAGAAGCGAAAGAAACTACCGATATAAATCGAAATTATCGAAACCCGTAAGAGCGCAACCGACGCGCCACCAATCAACGCGGCGGAAAAAGGAAATGCGCGTACACGCCACTGTTCTCGATAATGAATATGGAAGAATACTTTTCGCGCCAACTGTCATCATCTTTCACGTGTAAAAACTATGAAGTTCACTCACCAAAATAGAATATTGAATACCACCACCACTGAAATACTGTTCACCGAGTTCTCCCACAGGAGCACACTCTCTAGGATGCCGAAGAGCCTCCTGGAGGCTTCTCCTTCGCAGCCACATTTGATTTCTCTTGCTGTAGGTCCTTCAGCCCCAATGGCCCACTTCCACCACCTACTCTTGGTTAATTTCTCCATGTTCAGCCAATTTCCCCAAACTCAGGCGTCACTCGTAGTAAATTCTCGGAGTCTACACGACATCAGTCGTCACATTTCCTGATTATTTAGGGCGGCCCTGCCTCTCCTAGAACGGAAAAGGAAATTTTTGTTTAGTGCCTATTTTTTTTTTTTTTTTTTTTTTTTCAAATTTCTACCGCTGTTCAAATTTGTTCAACGATTTAAATTTTTGGAGTTCGATTTTTTTTTGTGAGATACTCTGGAAGTCTTAAAATGTGCTTTTTTATGATTCTTATGAATTTTCCAAAATTTCATTCAACTTTTCAGATTTTTCATTTTTTTAAAAATCGAGACAATTTCCTCCTAAAATCTCAGTTAAATTTTCCGTACTATTACTATATATATATATAGTCACTGTATATATGCGCACTGTGCATTACTATATATATCACTCATCCTTAAACATTGTCACACATTTTACCTCCAACTTTCCCGACAATACCAAAACTATCAATCATTCAAATTATTTCCCGCGTAAATTTGAATTTAAAAAGTCGTCAATAAAAAATCGATAAAACAATCGATAAAAGTGACAATAGTATGAAACTGTACATAATGATAGAGCACTCTTACTGTTCTGAATTTCTTCCCACAATTTTGCATATGATTGTCATTGTGTCATACTTTGACAGCATGAATCGACTGTCCTCAATATTTTACCGCCAATTTATTCTTTTGAAAATTCATCCAAATTTCGTCTTCTTTTTCACCACAGAAAAAAAATATTGTTACACTAAACACTCCAGTATTATAAATCACGCTATACTATATATATATATATAAGCAGTATGTGACGGTCTTGAGAAATTGGGCAACCTCAATATTCCGGATTTTCTACAACAAATTAGCATATGATTGTCATACTTTTACTCCATGCAACAACTGTCATCAATACTTTACCTGCGATTTAGTGATACAAAAATGTTGCGCCTACAACCCGCGTCGAATTCGCGTATTATTGCCGCTATATCCCTAAATATTGTCACTAATAAAAATCAATAAGATTTTCGAGCATAAAATATCGATAAACATTAAACAATCCACCCACACGTCCTCGCTCTATTTTTCGCACGCCCCTTCACCCTTTCCTTTCACTGAAACACAATTCCGAAATTCACTGATACTCCGCAGCAATTGCCACCAAGAAAATAGTTAAATTTGCCAATGACGAAATTATAAATTTTGTCACTTTCACTGACACGTGACACGGACTTTTCAAATTAGCAAGTGGCCTTTATCAATGACTTCCGCAAACTGCGTAAATGTGTTTATAGTATAATTGAGAATATTGCGATGTTTTTGTGTGGCTTACTGGATGATTGGGGCACCCATGTGGTCAACCCCCACCATCCGAGAGTCTTGATGTTCCCGATATTCTTGGATTCTGTCTTTGTTCAACTAATTTGTGTTTAGGGTTAGAGGGGGCACCCCCACCACTTATTGAACACGTGACGCGGGGGTGGGGGAATTGACAGTGGAGTTTTTTTTCCAGACAGTGTTGCCAATGTGAGTGCGGTTGAAACATGGCATATCAATTTGAATTTTAGCGCGCGAAATTTTTTGACAACGCACACTTTGCTTCCAAAATAGGGCAATTGCATGTTTTTTTTTCGAAAATTGCCAGTTGACAATTTTCTGCGTTGCTTTCTGTTCTAACTATCCAATTTTAAAAATTACTGTTTTTCAAATCCAGGGAGAACAGCTGAGACGTCACGTGAGTACCGCGCCAGCCAATCACAGGCCGTCTTTAACGTGACTCGAGTGAAGGCAGCCAATAGGAAGTATAGGAGCGCCAGAGCGAGCATTGTAACGAACTACAAATTGGCGGTTTCACATTAACGAATTCTCTATTATTGATTTGAAAAAATTGAGGAAGAACTGGCATAAACTTCATGTGGAGAAGTGATTGACAGGATGTGATGAATCTGCTTTTAATTCAAATATTGTGTAAATGCGAGTCATTGCATAATTCCATGAGTTTTAACTTAACTTTTCGTCTTTCAGTTTTATCATCTTGTGTTTTTTTATTTGAATCATCTTGCATGTAAAATATTTGAATATCAGTATTCTATTCATTCAAAAAAATTGGGAATGTCAAAATTAAAAACAAAAAAAAAAGATGATTCACAAAATTTTGACTTTTACTCACCAATGTTATATATACACATTTTGTTTTCCAGGGTACAAAAAGAGCATACACCATCCAAAGAGGTGTGAGAAGTAAATGAGTATATCCTGGTATCTTCACAATATACCAACTGTATCTTATTTTTTCCTGTAAATATAAATAATTATTGATTTCATATTATTTACAGGCCGTGACGACACAAAAACGAGGAAATGGATTGTGGGCCTAATCAACCGAGCCAATGAAATTGATCAAAATAGTGATTAGTCCGAATCCACAGGTTTTCTCTTCTCAGAATTGTTATTGTCGCATACACTAATGTATTCCTCGCAATATACATCGTTTATATATATATGAGGATGCTCATGTTACTGCCCATAAGCGAAATGCTTGATAAAAATTATCTTGCTTTTTCCTGGAACGTAAATATTATGGTTAACGGCCTCATCGTCTCACCCGAGATTCTTGAACTTCTGAAGTTTATCTGCCCACGATCTTCGCCAAAGTCGACTGCTTCACACCGTCAAAACGTCTAAGAACTATGTTTTATACAGTCCTCTCAACAGAGTGGCAAAAGTGGTTAATGAACATTGTATGCAAGTGAACTTTTTTGGTGGCTCATATAGCTCATTTTCCGCAACAGTGAGGAGATTAATAACAGACTTTTCATTACAGTGTATAGTATGTGAAACATTCTGATTATTTGTGTCTTTTCTATAATCTCTACAATTTGTTATCTTTTTCCGTTATAAATTCTATACACTTATTACATATTAAATGTATAAAGCCGATTGGCGTAAAAGGAATAGACGAATAAATAAATACTAAATTATGAACCACTTTTGCCACAATTGTGTAAATGTACACTTTTCGATAATTCCGAGACACCAATATTGTTCGCTTCCCCTTTCTACTGATAGGATTCATAGAAAACCTCCATTTTATCTGTAATTTTTTTAACACCATAGTTTTTATAGTTTCCATGAACAGTGCAGGTCTTATCAGATAAATTTCCGGCCGGATGGAAAATACTTTTTTTGTCGTGGTCACTTTGCAACACCTCTTTAGGCTTTTAGGTGTTTATTAGGCCCTCAATAAAAGTCAATATTCCATCACCAATCTATAGCTATCATCTTCAGGGAGGCCATTAAATATTTTGGCAAATGGAATGGTAATTTTTATCAAACTTTTCCGTCTACAAATCCACAGGGAGAAATGTATATTACGAAAAAACATGAGATATTCGATATTAAATCGTCCAATGACCGACTAAATTTTTTTTATGTAAAAGTAAATAAAATGCACAATCAGCTCGTATTATATTTTTTCTATAATATCTTTTTCCCTGGTGGAATTTATGTATGCAGATGGTAATATCTGCTGCATCGGAACCATAGTTTCTTTTTCAGCCACTTAATAGTACTTATTTCTTAGGAACACTCATACCAATTAACACACACTTATAGGCCAAAGTTACATTATTTCGCCTCCATGCACTGCGTGTCTCGTGGAAAAAGAATTCCTTATCACATTCTTAAAGACCATGAAATCTTCACGCTCCAGATGACTTTAAGTGGCTTGTGGGTGAATGTCAAAGACAATTCTTGAAAGAAAAACACAATTGTCTAGAAGAATTTGTCAGACAAGTTGGTGAGTGAAACAGCTTTAAATACTCAAGTTGAGTGTTTTCTCCTCTCCACAATTTTTCAACACCATTACTAGAGCTTTCAGTATAAAAAAAAAAAAAAAAAAAAAAAAAAATGAACATACATTTTTTTTCAAATTGCCGTAAAACGTGTACAAACAAACATCTGATTTTCCCCACAATTCACGCGATACACTTTGCACTTTTTTTCAATTCTCTCCAAAATGTCAGTTTACACGAGTAGTTATTAAATATCCCTACGCATGACATACGTCAAATACTAAAAATAGGCCGTATGGCATTTTCTTTTTTATCAGTTTCACCCATTGTCACTATTCAGTGCTCATGTAATACTCGTCGTAAAAAAGTTTTGGCGAAATACATTTTTTTTCCACTTATTTTTCTCTTTGTAAAATATAAACTTGGACATTAAACAATGAGTTGTGCGATGATAATAAATACATATGTAAATGAATAAAAATAGAAATTTAATAATAGCTGCAGAAGAACGAAATTGATTATCAATTTCAATTTTTTGAAAAAAAAAAAAAAAAAGTTTCCCTGTTCATACATTAACTGAACAAAATAATATGATAATATGAGTTGTGTGTAAACATTGAAAATATGTATATATGTTTTTTATGTAAAAAAAATGAGCAAAAAAAAAATTGAAAATCAATTTTTTACTGCAAATTTTCTGCACAAAGTGCTCATGATTTCTTTGGTAATTATAAAAATAATTAGTCATTTAGTTTTTCAGACCTGCTTCTTGAAATCGTGCAACAATGATGGTTATATATATTGTAACTATTTCTTTTATCAACTCCATAAGTTTCGTTGAAAATTGAAAAAATAAAAAGCATTCAATCTACTCTTGATTTTCTTATTCGTATGTTCACCATTTGTGAAATGGTGTAATAGTAGAAAAGCTAAACTCTCGAATTGTGCTTTTGTGCACAATATTTTACATTTTACAATCGATAACAATATTACAATATCAAGCCACGATATTTGAACAAATGATTTCTGGACAATGCACATTTTCTATCTACTATGATTCAATTGTTGTCAATTTTTATCGTTTTTTTTCAGATACAGTTTCCTTCCATTTTTTCACAATTATCACAGCTATAGAGAACTTTTACACAGTTTTTTTTCCCCTTATTACTCGGAGAGAATTTTTTTTTATAAGTGAAAATGTTATATAATGTCACTGAACGTAGTTATGAAATGACCTAAAATTTTTCCAACTTCTTATATTATATTCAATTTGAAAAGAAACTGTCCAAATTTGATATTTCATCCCGTTCTCTGATTGACATAATTTCATATGATTTTTCATAAAGTGGGCAAGTTTTCCCCAAAATTTATCACATGCCTTTATGTATTCAATGTGCCATAAACTATTAAATTTGTCATTTTATTCAGAATATTGTTCAGAATTTTTTCTGAATATCTTTTCAATAATACTTGGCAAGAATATGATTTTCCTTTTCCGACAGATCTGTTCATTAATCTCCAACAACTTGTTCAATAAATACTACTCTTCACACTTGGTAAATTAGAAAATTGTTTCGAATAAGCTTCATAATGTGATTAGAAAGAATTTTCAAAAATGCGTTGTACTTCAACCTAAACTGGCATGTCTCAAAATGAGTTAATTTTTCTTAGGTTGTATAGTAATAAAAAAGACGTCAGTATTGGCACTGATTATCCAACAAAAGTCGGATAAAAAAAAACATTAAAAAAATGGCAATTTTAAACTGCCCGGGTAAAAAATTCGAAATTTAAAAATCTACGAAAGTTTCGTAGTTTTGCAAAGACAAAAAAAGTTCTCTCCGAGGAAGGAATTTTCACGAAAAAATCGCCTGTCCTCTCAATAGCAATATTCATTCCTTAATCCTAATGTTTGTCATTATGTGATGACAGTTATTAATCTCCATGAATGAAAATACTGTAGGCAGTATATTCAATGCCTATTCCAATCACCGTCCTTTGGTTTACCAATCCTTAAATCGTGCAAAATTTACGGGTTTTACAGAATATTGCATTTGCCCGTACGCCTTCTTTTTCGACGATTCTTCTCCAATTCTGTGGGAGGCTGGTTCCAAATAATTCGTACGACCTGCAATAAATACAATATTCGATATTATTCAAAGATCGTCTCCAGTTTTTCTCTTCAAGGGAAGTTTTCTCCTTTTATCATTTTTTTTACATTTTGAGGAGTTTCATTACTGAGTTTTTTTTTGTTTTTCACAATTCTGGACTTTGCAAAATTTTTGAAAATTCAATTAGTTAATAGCAATTGACCGCATCAGTTTTTGGGAAAAGCGTTCCTTTCGGACTTGACCACGAGTGAGACGTGTCGATAACAAAAAAATGAAAAGTTGAAGATTGATTTCCGTGTAAGATAATTAATTAATTATGCGTGCTAAGAAAAAAAGTCATAAGATATAAAATGTGTATTTCCTTGCGGGGGATATCCTTCATTCAACACTTTTTTTCGTATCTCGAACCGTTCTTACGATAGAGCGATATGACCAATTTAATTTGTTAATAGCAATTGAAAGAATCAATTTTTCCACAAATCGCTCCTTTCGGACCTGGAGACCCAGCAAGACGTGTCGATCAGAAAAAAAAGGATAAATGGGCCCAGTGGTCCCGCCGGAAACGTCAATGTTCTGAACACCCCCCCCCCCCCCACACACACATACAGACACTTCTCTAAAATCGTGTCCAGATGATGTGAAAAATTCTTGAAATTTCTCTAAAATTCGACTTTTCATTGTCGGGGTGATCACAATAACTTCCCTCTGGGATGGGAAAGTTAAAGAACATGGAGGAACGATCCAAGTACTGGTGCTGTTCCTACCTCATGAAAAGCTGCATCGACATTGAGCGGCGGATCCTTCGCCGATGTCTCAATATAAGGAATGCCCAATCTGTGTGCCAATTCTCGTCCCTGCTCCTCCGTTACTTTTCTCAAGTGAACTAAATCCACTTTATTAGCAACCAACAGCATGGGATAAACATCCCTATCCTTAACGCGCAATATTTGCGTGTAAAAATTGACGATATTTTCATAGGACTGTTTATCCGTAACAGAATACACCAATAGAAATCCATCGCCTTTGCGCATATATTGCTCTCGCATTGCACTGAATTCCTCCTGACCTGCTGTGTCAAGTACATCAAGTATGCAGCACTGCTTATCGACCTCAGTATGCTGAATATAACTATCCTCTATTGTTGGATCGTAATCAGTGACAAATAACTTTTGGAAGAACTGGATCGTTAGGGCACTCTTGCCAACTCCACCATCTCCAACGACAACCAATTTAAATGTCAAGAGATTATCATTGTTGGGTGGTCTCGTCATGATGCTTCTCTTTTTTCCTTTTGTAGATTATTGAAAATTTTGATGTCCTTCCGTAGCAATTAACCACCAGCAGTATCGTCTTATGAATTCTGAAATTGAGTTTTTGAAATTAGATATAGATTATACATGTGTGATAATATGTATATATGTATATATGTATATTTGCAATGTGCATAAATTTTAATATTTGAACACTGCATAGTTAAGTATATAACAAAGTAAATGTCAAAATTTCAAGCGCCCCTACCATGTACTATATATACAAGCCTATATATAATTAATACAAGCCAGAATGCGCGCTTCGCGCACTGAATTGCAATTTTATTTTTAAAGTCACAGGATAGTTTTCGAAGTTGAAGATACTGTTATATACTGATATAATAATAATAATAATAATCCTAATAATGATGATAATAATAATAATAATAATAATAATAATAATAATAACAACAACAACAATAGTGATAATAATAATAATAATAATAATAATAATAATAATAATAATAATATAGCGCCACTTCCTATACTTGAATGATTATGAAATATCACAATTATAATAACTTCCCGAAAAATTGTGAAGTTAAAAAAACAAATGGAAAAATTCCACAATCTTACTTTTTGAAATTGTACATACAGAAAAAAAAAATGAGATGAAATGGTCTTTTCTAATTTTGGCATTCGTTTTGTAATCTACCCAACTATACAATCCTCTCAGAGTTTTGCACATTTCAAACTTCATATATATCTGCGGAACTAATTTAAACAATTTGAAAGTGTAGCATTGTTGTATATACTGTCACGGTTATTTGACAAAGTGACAGATTGACATATATGTCAAGCTTGATCCAACCTTGGGTCATGTTTGTTTTTTTTAAAGTGCGCATACCTTATATGAAATCAATTCCACGAATGTGTTCAGTTATCATTCTTTGCGTATCAGTTGTCTATTTAAAGGGAAGTTATGGTAAATATTGAAGCATCATAGTTGACCCGTTGACTGACTGGAAGATCTTAGTTGCGATTGAAGCAGCTGAGACGTTGAAGGTCCTTGAGGTGTCACTTATGAAATATTTCCGCGCACTTATTTGTTCTCTTTTTTGTGGTCTCTGTCGCCGGTTTTCAATGATGAAAAATTGACAGTTGTGGAAGCCCGGCGATTATTTTAATATTTCTCAGCTGTGTCATGGGAGGTTAATTTTACTGATGCTAAGGGGTACTAGGGAGGGGAGTGACACAGCGGAGATCGACTTGGGGCTAGTGCACGAAATGCTGAAATAAAACTTGCCCCTGTGATTGGCCCGCGGCGGAAGGGGTGGGGGTCGCTCGAGCTATTTGAAGCTGACGTTATATCTAAAATACCTGTATTCTGAAAACGCATAAAATAACCAATTCGCGGATCTTTGTACTCCGGAATAGGGAAGTTGCAGCCCAGGTTTGTGAATTAACCCCATTGATATATTCATTACAACTTATCAATTACTACTTCACGTAAAATTCATGGCATAATTAAGCAATGTGTTGATATTTTGCCGGACATTGAATCCCAAGTTCTGCTGCTAAATTGTTCACAATATTCCGCAAAAAATCTTCAGAAATGTCCGTTAATATGTCGTCAAATTTCCGTGATTTGGGGCCAGGTCAAGTTAACCGCGGTGGAAGTTAAATTTAACTTAAGGTAAGCGTTGTGATTGGCTGGAATTAAACTTTCGACCAATGAGAAGCTTAACGTCAAAGCTACAGTTATCATATATATTGTCTATTATATATAGATATACATATAGTCAAAAGGATAAACCCGAAGAAACTATCGATATACATATATCGAAATTATCGAAAAGCGTAAGAGCGAAACCGGCGCGACATCGGCGAGCGCGGCGGAAACAGGAAATGCGCGTGCGAAGCACGCGCGGCGGGACTCGTTAAAGTAAAATGTAGCAATAGATAACCGAGCGGAGCGAGGTTAGGGCGCGCGGAATTCGCACCCGCATGACATAACCAAGACACGCGATAGCGTATCGGACCAAGTCAACTTTTGCGCGATATGTATCAACAATGTGCATCACTAGGCACGCTAAACCGCGCTTCGCTCGCCAAAAACCGCGGATCTAAACTAGTGACAAAAACAATAATTATTTTCATGGGTTCATCCACATAGGGAACATTACTACAATAAATATAATTATCGCCACGTTTTGTTATTCTACGAACATTTATTTCACACTATTTTGTACAGACATGTTTATACTTCTTGTTTTTTTTTTCTTTTTCTTCCAAGATTTGAATATGAAGTAAATGTACATGATGGAAAACATTGATTCTCTGTTTCTCTGCTGCGCATGTGTATTCATTATTCGGTACCCATGAGACACTGACGTATTGCATGTGAATTGTAATTATATAAATTAACCAAAGGAACAATTATCTACCTCTTGTGATATGTTGAAATTCATATTAAATTTGAATGAATTAAATGAATATGCAGGCTCAACTAACCCACAACATAAACTTGTCAACAAATGTTATTAAGTAGTTATATAATGTATAACAAAAAAAAACATATCTTATTCAATTTTTTGGCGCCATAAATACGGAGACTGAGAGTATTAAAAAACAACTACTTAATTATAAAATAACGCAACCAAATTTAAGAACTTCCTAGATCTAACAGTAATACTTATAATATAACAAGGTCAATTTGAGCGCTCCGCTTATGATTCGTCATTGGATGCTTCTTCCCCGAAAATTTCGGTTTAAAAAAATAGGAATCATGAAATTCTGAATACTGGAATACAACAGGTGTCGCTACCTGCGACTATGTCACGTGACGCACTGACCAATCACACTGCGCATCGCGCATTCAGACTCTCCTGTGCAAATGCGGGCAAACGCGCATGCGCCGGTGGTAGTCGGACAACTTCGGATCTAGACCGAATACGAAAGTTTGAATAGTCATTAAAATTTCGCGCCACTCAAAATCAACCAATAACTAATAATTCACTACATGAAAGTGAGTCAAATTTTGATCGAAGCTAAGGTACGCCGAGAGACTCCAATTGCGACATTGATTAGCTTGATCACAACTTTCCTTCGTAAATAATGATTGATTAAAACTTTTGGCGATTTTCATGCTTCATGTTTAAAAAAAAAACCGGAAACTAGTGCATGAATTTCTTTCAAAATCTAATCAGGTCTCAGTTGCGTGAAAACGCATCAATAAAAAAAATTATCGAATCGGGTGATTGCAAGAAATCGTGTCCAAAAATTGTGGGCACATACGTACGCGTAAACACACATACACACATCCATACAGACATTCTGTTAAAAATGCTCTAGAATGATTAGACGGACTTTGAAACGTGGATATATGATGTAATTTCCACTTTTGATTTTCGGGGCCATTACAATAACTTCCCTATATCGAGAATTATAATCATGTATATTTCAAATTATCTGTTTCGCGCCTGTTTTTTACGGGGAAGAAGCTTCCTGTAACTCATGTCTAGAACAAAAAAAAAATCTCCTTGGATGGACTTCAATTACGCCTCGACGGCCATGAAAATATCAGTAGACAAATCGACTCTTACCTAATTTCAAACAGTAATCCTTAATGGCAGGATAATCGTTTCATTGCATACATGTAATTTTGGACGTTTTCCATCGCTTGTCTTCAATACTTTTCACTATCATATACGTTGATTCGCGTGATTTAAATAATTTAATCCAGCAAAAACAACAAATTATTATTGAGCAAACGCGTATGGTAAAGTATGGCACACAAATACCTTTAAATGGCTTCGAGATTTCTACCCTGTTAGATTCATTGAATCGAAACTGAAGATACTAACAATCGAAATATCCGGTTCAAAACAACTGTTGAAAGATATGTCAAAATTTATGATTTTTCTGGTCAAAGTTATTGCAACCAAAAGTGGTAACGTTTCACGAACGTTGCAGTGTGCACAGTGAGGTCTGAGAGTTGGAATTGGTTCCAAAATTTTACAAATGTTTACGCCTCCTCTCACCCACTTTGGAAGAATATATAGACTTCGCTGAACCTCCAGAGCTCAGCTCGAGCTCAGTTTTGAGAGCCGACTGGGCAAACTGCAACGTTTGTGCAACGTTGCTCGAAAATCGTTGCAAGTCGATACCATTGCTGGCAAATTATTTTTCCCCACTTGACTTAGCTTGACCATAGTTATCCACAATTTTAAGCGATTTTGCGCAGTCCAAAATTTCAAAATATTCATCAAAAACTGTTTTGAACCTTGACGCTTAAATCAGTAGTACGAACGTTGGACAAAATTAATGGCTGTTTCGATTCACATATATGTTGCCCTTCACCAATAAGTTTAGTAATACCCATGATGGACCCGTTAAGGTAGCTCAATCTATTGTTAACGGATGACCGGTTTCGTCCTCGAAAGTACAGAAATGCGCGGGAAACTTTGCTCGATTAATGCTCCATCAAATAAAAACGGAGAAATTTTAACAATAGCTCAAAACAATTGCTCATTTCGGCGTAATGGAATCAAACCTTTTGAAGGAGGCTTGAGATTGATAAACGATGGGAAAACACTTTTGAAAATGCGAAGTGATTGGTAGGTGTACGCGCCGCCATTTTGTTGGGAGAAGCAGGGGGCCGCCATCTTGATCAGTCAAGATGGCTGCCCGAGCTGTTACTCCTATGCACAAAGATTGTTTCAAATAAGTTATCGTTGTCTCTTTCAGACAACAATCAATTACGAAAGATTAACATTTAATTTTCATATTTAGCTTTTCCCTGTTGATCGACTCTCGATTGCATAATCGACTTGATCGATATATCGATTACCTTTCGAGTACTTCCCCTTTGGGCTCTGGAAATATCAAAATTCGACTATCACGATCAGGATTGAGCCACCTTAATCCCTGAAACTTGCCATCACTCCCAGTAATCCCTCACACTCACCAAATTAACTGAGATATATAAAAATTATAAATTACTCTCTAATTACAATTATAATCCCAATGTGTACACATCAACGAATGCATTAGGTACAAGACTTTTACATTATATATCCCTTATCTCATTTGGGTATTACGCCTATAATAGACTGATTACATCTGCATTTTAATATACGTATTTTTACCTACAATCTCATAAATCTTATGAAACTGTCATTGAAAATATGAATTTCTTATGTACTTGGCCTCTACGAATACTATTTATTTTCCACTCACTCTTTCTTAAATCTGTTCTCATAATGAATATTTAGCCTTGCCTCTTGTCATCACTCTGTCTGACACTTTTTCACCTATTTGTACAATCAGATTTACACACCGAGATTACTTGAGTATTTGCACAATCCCATATTTGTTACGTTCGTCAAATTAACTTATCTACTAGTCAGATTGAACAACCAAAGTAACTGCCTGGCATCGATCCACCAAATATTTAGATAAAAAAATTTCGATGCAATTGGAGAACACTGTGAATCATGAAAAGAATTTTTATAAATATCTTTGGCATTCTGATGTTAATAAAATCTATCAATGTTTTACATAATTTTTCAATTAGCAGAGGGTGTTTTTTTCAGGCACAAAAGTTTCATTCTAGGTAGGAAAATTCAATTCACGTAACAACTATGCCAAGTATGGAGAACATTTAAAGAAACACAGTTGACGATACAAAAGTCCTGGTTACATTGACCTATTTCTCTCGACAGGAATTGTTAGTAGGATCAGTGTCCCAGTAGATGACTTTTGGAGGAGTTTTTGCGTTGCCAGTTAATTTTTTTACAGAGTCTTCGCAGGGTAGACGAACATTGGATAGGAAGGAAAATTAAATGCTGGAGTGCGGTCAACTACTGGGACATTTACGTCACACAAATTTGTAACTAGACATAAAAAGATTTAGTTCAGTCCATAGGTATCCCAATAATCAAATGTTAGACGGAAAAGACAGATCCTTGAATCAAGAAACTCATATCAACTCTTTCATTTGCCCTTCGGTTTAAGTAATCCTGTAGTAAAAAGGAGGAACGAAAGAAACTATCGATATATATCGAAATTATCGAAGAGCGTAAGATCGAAACCGCCGCGCCACCAGTCAGCGCGGTGGGAAAAGGAAATGCGCGTGCGCAGCACGCGCCGCCGGGCTCGTGGAAATTCCGGAAATTTTCCGATTATTGTTTCTTAAATCAAGGACTTTTTTTCAAGTGCAACATGATTTTATCTGCTAAAATATAACACTTCGTCAAACATTGATCGACAATCGTTGGATACCCCGTTCTGACTTATCCACATAATAAACTCTACACTGATAGAACAAGTTAATTTTATTGAGATTTTTTTTCTTGAAACGAGGATTTTTGAGTTGATGTTAACTGGATTCGAGGGTATACTATGGTCAAGATCCATCATCTTTTCACAGTTTTAATGTCAAACTGGAGAATGCTGCAGAACTCCATAATAGTTATTGTCAGACCTATCTGCAGTAAAAACCGGTTTTCCTAAATTCATTTTTCTTCCGGGAATATAAACTTTTGTATGTATTGTCTATTGGCGACGCTGAATAAGAATGCGACCCTTGCGGGGTTAGTGCAAAGTAAAATCAAAATGGCTTCGCACGGGACCATCGAGACTCGTATTACATCCATCCTATTTTCCTAGTATTGTTTATTTGCTGAAAATTTCGGATTTTCGTTACCAGTTTCTAGAATGAAAAAAACTGAAGGAAAAACAAAGTCGACATGAATAAACAGAGTATGAAAACTAGTGTCAAAAAATATTGAAGTGTTTTTTTCGGAAATTCCACAGAGCACTAAATTTCCAGAATTTAGAACTGCCTGGCCCTTCAGCATATTACGAGACTCCAATGTAGTCTCAGCAAACATTGTAAATTTTCTTCAATAAAATCGTCTCCATTTTTTTGCTTTGTTTTGAAAATACTTCGCTACTTTATTCATACTCTCAACCCATGTGACGTACGTTCAAAAGCCCCGCGTCAACTTTGCTCCGTGCACGGCCATTTTGAAATTGGTAACAGCGTCGCCATCGGTATTTCCTGCCGCCAATACCAGGTTTAAAGAAAATAACGTCAATAAAATTAATTTCGTCTATCAATAACTCCCGGATAATCACTTAAAAAATATGAGGCGCAAGTTGCAGTTTCCAGAGTGAAACAGGTCTGGCGAAAACCGTAACCTGTCCCTTCTCCCTTCCGCCAATCAAAAATACATAGAGTGGTGCGGGTGTGGGTGGCGCTTGGCTAGCTACAAGTTTAGCTCTCTGTCTTTCCGCCCGAGAAGCACTCACCGCCCTCCTAGAAGGTGAAGTGGATCCGAGCGGTAAGCTCTTAGGTGGCGCCCTCGGTTGCTTGAGTTCCTGAAGTTCAAGAAGTTCAGTAAAAGTTTGCGATGCCGATCTCCCCGGCGCATCCTCAAGAACACTATCCGGCGGACTATTAAGTATCTTCGCAAATTTGGCATGCTCGGTGGTCTCCAGGCCCAAATAATTTGGATTGCAAAATCCAAATTGGCCTTCACGTATCGTTGGCCCCCTATGCTTCGATCTCTTCTTCGACTCGTGCTTTTGATCCATACAGAAGTCATCAAGTGGATCACCAGGACTTCTCGCCTCTATACTGGCATAATCCGACGTTGACTCTTCGCCTTCTTCGAGATCGGCAAAGCGTACTGACGCCGATGTTGGCAGTCGCGTTGTCGGTGTCTTTGGACTCTGCACAGCTTCATACAAATGCGAACTGTAGCTCTCACCACGAGTTGGCTGGCAAGCTTGATGAAGTGTTTCAAAGTCACCACGTTCTTCCTCAACATCGATCAACCTAGCTGTCACATCGATCTTCCTAGACTCACTTCTCACTTCACGCTCGTTATCACTATCCTCATCTGGATCAACAAACACCAGTCTAGCTGCTTCAACTGGTGTCAAAACTGGCGTTGGAAGTGTTAGTGCACGAAAGTTTGGCACGGATATTGGCTCCCTTGTCATTCTATTGCTTCGATTTTGGGAATCGTATGTGTCATTGTTGAATGAAGAACTTGGATTATTGGCGAAATTCTTTTGACGTCTTCTTGCTAGAGCATTAGCACTGCGTGACTTTACCATTCGACTATTGAGATTAGTTTCAGCGAGCTCCGAGTCGACTTGTTGAAAGGGATAGTAGGAGTTTGGCTCCTGCTTGTACTGACTGTGATTCTGCTCATCCTCGTGATCCTCCTGGCCACTCAGCACTGAGTAGCTGCACTTGTTGGGATGACTCAGTCGGGAGAGATTGATTTGAGATAGCTTGGAGATCTCCCTGAGGAAGCTGGGTCTTGAGTTGGTGTTGCCTGGCGTTTGGCACTCGTCAGTTGAGTTGCCCAGCGAAAAGCGAGGCTTGCGGATTGTTTTTGATCGGTGGTTATCTTGGATGCCATTGCCACGGATGACCAATTCCGAAACAGCTAGAGCTACACTCTCAGCTCTTGGTTGAGGCTTTTGTCCAGGTACCATCAGGCGCTCCCAGGTTTCTGTGCCGAAGTGAAAACGCCAGAGCTCATTCGTTGCTAATCCATTACTCTCACCTCCGAATATCAACATGCAGCTCGGCAATCGGCATGCTGCGTGCCCGTGCAGGGGGCCTGGTCCTGTTTTGCTCTTTAGTAGACTCCAGGAACAAGCGTTAACATCCCAACGCCAGCAGTCATTTCGCTCTTGTAGATCCGTCATTCCGCCGTAGATGTACATGGCGTCGCAGTGCAGCACTGCTGAGTGTTTGTGACGAGGAGGTGGTGTGCTGTCAGATTGGGAGGACAACAAGTGCCAGGACTCCGTCTCGAAGTGGAAGGCCCAAAGTTCTGGGGAACTTCCCCGCAGGTCCTGATAACCACCGTAAACCAGCATTTGGCCACGGTGCACCAGAGCGCTGTGGCCACGACGGCCGCGCGGCACTGCGCAACCTCGCTGCGCACGCACTTTCTTCCAGGAATTTGTCTGCGGATTTCAGAAAGTTTTAAGCAAGGTTTAAGGAAATTTTGGATAGTTATTTTTATTTCAGATTGAAATGGAGGATCTTCTTTATTTTCAGGCAATTTTTCGAGCCTATTGCAATTTTATGGGGCTTGTAGTTGATGTAGGAAAGATCACGAACAAGTGACGTCATGCAAGAAACTTCAATTGCATTGTTTATATTGCTATAATGATACTCTCCTGTTGTCCGAGCGAGTCTACTTTATTTCATTCTTTGCCTTTTTTTCTATTTGCTTTTAGCCTCCTCTATTTTGTTTTGTTCGCTTCTATTTACTTTTCGTTTTTCTTTCATTTTCTGCTCGTGTGTTCTACTTCATGGTAAGGTCTTTGAAACAATGTGGAATAATCAATACTATATTCAGGTCAAAATGGCACAAAGAGAATTGAAAATGTGATTTGCCGGTGTTATACATTCTTTTGCATTTTCATATGTTCTTTATAGATTTTTAACTCAATCGTGACCAGTACTTTTATTATTGCGGAAATTAAGATATCAATTTTTGTTTTTTTTTCTTTTTCATTTCTTAGATAAAAATTTGTGAAAGAGTTGAAAATTTTTTTGATCTTTTTTTTCCACATTTTCAATGGTATTACATTACTCTACCAATAGTTTTTTCATTAAATCTCCTTCTTATTTGAATAAAATGGACGGTGAGATCTACAATTTAAATGATAAGAGAGATATGTAAAGTACCTTCACGGTGTAAACCCACAATGGAGTTTCTGTTCCTGCCGAAAATCCAAGCTCCCCTCCGAAGACGTATAAGGAATCCTTGAAGGAAACAGCACTGTGTTCTTGAAGGGCGGGCGGTCTTTCCCCACTTGGGTGCAATTCCTCCCAACGGCTTTCAGCTGAGCATAAAGGGGAGAATCATTAAAATGGAGTGAATTTAATATTGAAAATTTTAATATATTATGTTATCATGAAAATTGGCTGCTCCATATGTTGGACCCTTCAAAAACCTACAAACTTTCAAATGTACAGATTATATGTGAAATACAAAATTACAATTTTGTTTCATTCCACATTTTATCAATTTCAAATTTTTTAAAAATATTTCTGTTGAATTGAGAAAATTGGTGAAATTGTTTGTTTCATTCCACATTTTATCAATTTAATTTTTTTTTTAATATTTCTGTTGAATTGAGAAAATTGGTGAAATTTTTTTTATTGACAATGGCGAATGTAGAAAAATCGAATATCTCGATCAGATCTCACAATCCTAATGCACACTTCACAAACTTTCAAAGAAAACCCAAATATACGTGCACACGAAAGACCGTGAATTCCACCGAGTTTCAAATATTGATTTACTATTGAAAATTTAGAGCTCCCACAATATTGGAGCTTGCATAAAATTTCCCCGATACTCTACTCTCCAATATGAGCCATATTGAGAACGATTGAGAAGCTGAGAAAGAGGAATTTTGGGAAAATTCATGGCATCGTGGGATGGGAAAACGTGTTAAGAAGCGAATCAGCAGTTTTATTATTACTAAGAATATACTTCTAAGAGCTCTCACTTAAGGGCGCGCACCTTCAGCGTTACGCTTCACTTATTTAACCCTTACAAGCCCGGATGCGCGCTTGGCGCTGAATGACAATTTGAAATTTACAGTAACAATATCTTTTCCGAAGTTGATGACCCTATTCCAGAAAGCGCATGCGCATAAATGAACATCGTTATAGTCGAAATATCTCGAAAATCGTGACATGATTTATTTTTCAATCGTCATTCAATTATTGCTTGATCAGATTTGTCAGATAACATGGTCAAGTTGGTTGGTAATCGCCTTTGCATCGATAAACATCGATATTTGGGATATCGATTCGGCTTTAGTTTTCAAAAGTATGACAATTGTTCAAGTTGTCATAGCTTATGTAGTTATTGAAAATCATATACACAGAATATTTTTTGACGTTCTGTTAATTTATTAAGTTTCGAGTGTTTTACATATTCTGTCCAGTGTTGACAAATTTTATATGTACGCGATAATTACAGAAAAAACCAAAAGATGCTTGCACCAAATTGTAAAATTGAAAGCTCTCATTTTTTCGGAGTCAAAGATTAACACTATCTTCAATTTCGGAAAATATATTGTTACCTCAAATATCAAATTGTAATTCAGCGCGCTTTTGGGCTTGTACGTGAACCGGAAATGAGTCCATTATAGAAATCATTAGCAGGTAATTTTTTATTTCACCCGAATTCAATTAATGAGAGAGGGGCTTGTTAATGAAGAATCATTACCGAGGCTGTATCTCCAGAGATCCCTCAGGGGCAAATTTCCGTTGCGTCCACCAAGAAGGTAAACATGGCCGCCTAATAAAGTCGCGCTGTGTTTACTTCTGGAAGGTGGCGCTGGCCCATTTTCCGAACCCGCCGCTGTTACTGAACTCCACATGTTTTCGTTTTTCTACGATCAAGTCAGCCAAGCTCTTCAGCGTGTGATTGCCTCTGTAAGTGAATAGAAATAACATGAATTAGTAATTTGTGAATATTACTGGTTTCAGGGCAGTTATTAATCGACAACGGGAAATACACAGAGGCACACGCATGGACAATATATTGGGCGCATCCCCCCTCCCCTCAATTTCGAATATGTGTGGACTCTTCAAACAATATATGTTGATGATCATCTATAGCTATACTGATTGAAACAGAAGTAATTTCTTCAAGTAAGTTTTATTTGCCACAAGGAATTTGTTTTTTGATCATTTCCTCATAAAATTATATATATATAATATAAAAATAATAATAATCTCAGATAAGTAATACTATCGTAAGGCGCATGCGCACAAATGAGTGCAACAAATGTGAGTGTGATTATTATTCACAGTGTACTCCAATCAACAATGCGAGTATTGTGAATGTTAATATAGGAAATGAAAAGACAGGGGGTGAATTAAAACACACGAAAGACTATCGATTCAACTTTTGATATATTTTAGTAAAGATGTACGGAGAGAAATATCTTTACACTTCACTTTCTTACGGTCAACTAACTACAAACTCTTACTACCTAGAGCTCCTGTAGTAAAAGGGAGAGACCGAAGAAACTATCGGTATATATCGAAATTATCGAAAAGCGTGAGACGGGAACCGACGCGACACCAGTCAGCGCGGCGGGAAAAGGAAATGCGCGTGCGCAGTACGCGCCACTGGACTCGTACTATAAAAATGGATGGTCATATTCGCCTAAAAAATATTGGCAGTAACAGAAAGTCCAGCTGATACGGTAAAAGAAAAGTGCTATTCGAAAAAAAAATGTCATTTTCCTTATCCTTGAATGTCAAGAATTACGGAATAGAAATCTGATGAAATTGGTTTCCCACACCAAGGCGATATGTTCGTCACACTTCGGAAATCGAGATCATTGTCCTGTGTTCCGGAATTTCATAAATTTTTTATATGTTGCGTAAATGGAAGACTCATCGCATGTTGTTTCCCCTCGTGTTCTACAATTCCTTTAATTTATGTGTTATGTCGCGAAGGGCGGAGGGAGATAAATCAAGTGGATTAGGGGGTGAGGTTTTGATGAATATGGCAGCCCCCGGGGAGATCCCAAATCCTCGGCTTTCATGCGATTTTGAGGCACTTGAAATTTACAGAAATATTGCCCCTCTCAGACCGCGTGTCTTAATCAAAAGAATATTTTCAACTTTTATTCGCGAAAACCGCCAATTTTTTAAAAATAATAATTCTTAAAAAAATTTCCCTTAAAAAAAAGAATTCTAATTTTTTCGTCCTAAAAACTTTCTCTATTCAATTCCTCATCATTAAAAAAAAAAGATGACTGTCATTCAATTTATAGTTGCTAAATTATCCTAACACAACGACGCGGTCACGCTACTGTCGCAAATCCGGGGGAATTAGAATTAAAGAAAAAAAAAAAGAGTTGTACTATTTCAGGTAGAAAGTACGATTTCGTCTAATTCCACCTCTAATAATTCTGAACAAATGCGAATTGCATTGTTCCCGGTGAAAATCCCTCCACTTCCTATCATTTGTCACACTCTTTCTACACTCGAGCCTCCAGTGCACATACACGAGGGCAAGCCTTCATTAATGCACAAGCAGGGATAGTGGCACAGGGGGCAAAAAAGAGAAAAAAAAGTAATGAGTGTAAAGCCCCAGTATATCCTATTAGCCCATGTAACTCATGACCCACATGTCTCAAGTAGCAATCATGAACTGAAGCAGTTCATTGATTGCATTCTGTTGCATTGTCCACTTGGGGGGGGGGGGGTAAGACAGGGAAGCGGTTTTAATTCCGGAAACCCGTCCATTTGTCTTTTCGATTTTTTTCAACTTCCGGAAACGGAAAACTTGGCGTTCTCCAAAATTCATTTTCCGTCATATATCCACGTTTCCGGTAATTTCAATTCTTTCTAGACTACTTTTGACGAAATGTGTGTGTGTTTGTGCCGGCTATTTAGTATTCCGCGCGGTAGGTATACTCTTGAGCATTTCTTCAGAAGGGACCACTGGACACCCATCCATGTAGATGAAGCCAACTGTGGACATTAAGGGTCCCATATTGCTACGATGGCTGGCGTCTGTGATGGACCTCCCCCCCCCCCCACTCGGCGGGTTGGGTTCCCGCCCGACCTTGCGATCCTTTGGATAGATAGCACACACAAAATGCTTCTGCTATATCTTCGGAATCCAGGAGGAAATATGTCAACATGTAATGTTTTCCTCCGTAAGCCGGAAGCGAATCTATATATATGTGTTCGTTATGATTTGCACGATTAAGGAGGTATGACCGGTTGAACAATTATCTATGTAATGAATGAAGCTATCGCGGTCAGGGGAGGGGATGAAATTTTGGCTGGACTTGGTGCAGGATATACATTATTTGGAATTGGAGATGATTCAACAACTATGGATATAGGGTGCGAGATAATCGATATAGCTTTAAGGAGATGCGGCTAGTATCGACTGGCATGCGTTAGCCATCATATTTCTCAAGATAGGGCAAATCACCGGAAACTGTGTGTGGGGGGGGGGTGCGTGTGGATGGATAAGTATATGTGGGTGGGTGAGTATGTGTGGGTGGGTGAGTATGTGTGGGTGGGTGGGTATGTGTGGATAGGTGGGTGGATATGTGTGGGTAGGTGAGTGGGTGGGTGGGTGTGTAAGTGGGTGGGTGGACTGATTGTGGGTAAGTGGGTGGGTGGGTGGATGTGTGTGGGTGGGTGGGTGTGGGTGGGTGGATGTGTGTGGGTATGTGTGTGGGTGGATGTATATGGGTGGGTGGGTGAAGGTGTGTGGGTGTGTCCCAAAGTTTTTCAGAACTATGAATATTCCAAAAATTCTTCATAGCAGTTATCTCACGAGCACTTGTTGCCAATCTACTGTACTTTTCCTGAAAATACGGCAAACAAAATAATGGCAAAGGAAAATAAACTGGCCGGCAAGTTTTTTTTTTCCTGTTTACTACTGTCATATTTTCTCCCCACTAACATGTTTAAGCATGGTATTCACCTACTCTGTTTATGAGTAATTTCATCCAAGTTGTAATGTTAACCCTTAAAAATTCAGGACAAATGTCCTTCCTATATCCCACACAAGGTAAACAAAGTTAATGGCAAAAGTCAATAATCAATAAATTAAGGTCATTCAAAATTGCAGAACCTGCTGAGCTGCGCCAGACCATATTCAGAATTTCATTTTGTCACCAAAATCGGGAAAAACTGTCAGGTGTAAGTAGCTACCATTAATAAGCACAGCCATGTTTTTAAATTTATAGCAAAGTAGATTAATTTGACCGATGAGCGAATTTTTTTTCGACATTTTTGTGGTGTTTTAATACTGGCAAAAAACTGGGAGTCCGTGTGTGTGTGTGTGCCTGTCTGTCTGTATGTGTTTATCTTTCTGTATGTGTGTGTAAACAAATACTACCTGAGCAGTGGAGTTCTAAAATTTCCAAAAATGCTTAAATGACTATTTCTATTTTTGATTTACAACATTAATTTTTAGCGAAAAATCAAAGATTATAGCAAACACTGGGAGAACCTCAGAAAAAAAATATAAATTTTGGGAGAAGAATTTCCCCTCCTGAAAAACCGACGTGCAAAGTTCCATAGTTACGTCGATTATTAATGTTTTCTTGAACAAGAAATAGGGAAGGTAAATTGAGTGCGGAAGTAATTGCAGTGGAGGCTAGGTAGCATTTAATATTTCATTCAGGTTGTACCAAAACTACTCCCAACTTTAGCCGGCTATTGTCGAGTGCAAAAGTGGTGTACACCGAGGTGCACATTTACAATATTCGTTGACCCATAAAATGCTCGGGAAAAAATTCAGGAGACTCTGATTCTCTCGTACTCGAGCCGAAATATATTGAAAGGACTGAACATTGTGTCCGGATCATCACCAATTTACGTAATGATCACTATACACCCACACCTAGGCTTACACATTTTTTTCTCAAAGCAATACTTCAAACTGGGAGAAGACGTCGAATTTTTTTTCCCAAAAAAAAAAAATTATCCTCGATTGCTTCAGCTGCCACTTACCCCTTTCCATATCTCCAAAAATTCCAAATAGCATGGGGAACACCAGCTCAACAGCACAATGAACTCAGCATGTCCTCCGCGCTCACAATATTTACATGCTCAACATCATCACCATTCATTTACAATCACAGTAAATCACCGCACTTGGCCCAATAAATAATCCCTCAATGATTTACCACCCCCAACTTACCCAACCCCCCCCCCCGTATTTTTTCATTGGCAGGTAAAATTATCAATGGAGATGTAAAAAATGCATCCTACTTTCAGTGATGGCGAGATTGATTGCCCCGAGCAATGCGCCCGGGTCGCCTTGTACCCTCGATGTGGCTTGTCACAGTGAATTTTAACGCACGCGCAAAAAATACATCCCCTATATTTCTCCCTCTACCCCCCGGCGATGTTCTCATACCAATTCCATGGACATCCAATATTTGTTGAGGATTATCCAATCCTTGTCGCAAGTTCATGTGGACATTCATTCAATCGAAAACATTACATCTAGTATATATAGGATGGATAATACTCAGGTCATTTTGTCCCAAAAAATTATCAACCCTTATCTGTCGACAAAAAAATTCTGACGATTTTTTTCAGTGAATGTATCGCTAGGAATATGCATCTGAATTTTTTTCCGATTTTTTGAAGTGCTCTCTTGGGAGCGCGGTTCCTCCTTCCGCCGGTGGTGTCGCGTCGGTTCCGGTCTTACGCTTTTCGATAATTGCGATATTTGCGAAATTTTCTTTGATGTCGCATTTTTAGCACAGATGTCGGGATCTAACAGAGGGAGCGCATGATTTTTTCGAGTGATAACAGAACTTTTCACGATCATTTCGTGTATAAGTAGCGATAGATTTTTCTTCGTAATTCTCTATTTATTCGTAACAATTCATAACAATTATGCTGGAAGTGGGGCAAAACGGGTCGGAGATAAAGAAGAATAGTTTGAGGAAGAGATGTGCCAGAGCAGATTAGGTGCAAGATTTTTTTCACATTTTTAGTATCGGAGCTTTTGTGGCAATGGAGCAGATGGAGGCAACAGACTGGGCGGCCATCATTCGCGCTTCCCCTCTTTCACGCGCGCTAACTCTTCAACTATGCTAGCTAGGGGAAAAACACATAGAACTCAATTTCTCCGTTTTTGTATCAGCTCACTTTTTTGTTTAAACATTTTTTGCCTATCTTTAACCAGCTTTGCGCTATACTGTTTTTAAGGGATGCATAGGTATGGAAGAGTGTGAGGTGCCACCAAGACAGATGAGACATTTGGAATAAAGCCGATATTAAATTCTCATAAACTGAGACCGCTAGGCCGGGCGGGAACCTAATCGAATTTTACCCTGTGTTTAGAAATACGATGGCCTAAAATAGCGAAAGTCGGCTCCAGCCGCATGGATGGGTGTCCGGTAGGCCCTCTCATGGAATGCTCGGACTGCACCGACCGTCGGGGGTACACATGAGACGGTTGGAGACAACACAGACACAGACGCAGGTTTGCTACAGTAATTTTCGAAATACCTCCATTTGTTATTTATACATAATTCAGTAGCAAAGTGGTAAAAGGAGATAAGTGATCGTTTCCTTGCAGTCAGTTTTTATTGACGAGATCGGTCGTGCGTGCTCCGCACGCGCATTTCCTTTTTCCGCCGCACTCGCTGGCGGCGCGTCGGTTTCGGTCTTACGCTTTTCGATAATTCCGATAGATATCGATATTTTCTTGGGTCTCTCCTTTTCACTGTAGAGACATTTCGGGATCTAACAGACGTAGCGCAATGTGGATAAATACTTTTTATGCGAAACTTACTGCTGAACATTTTCGTATTCTATTTTTTTTTTTCATAATATCAATAATGTCAAAAATATACTTTCTTGTTCACAAAAAAAAGCTGGAACGTTATGTTTATTTGTTTGAAAAATCTTTCCGGAAATTCCATAGTTTCGTGTTTGAATTTGCAAACCAAAATTTTGAAAAAAATATTTAGACTTAAGAGATCCAATGCCGATTTTTTTTTTCAAAATCATCGGAAATGACCGCAGAATATATATATATATAGTTTTTCAGACATCTTCTTGTGTTTATAATTGTTGCTGAATTATTCACGAAAGAAAGAAACAAATCGCATCTTTTTTTCACGTTATGAGAGGTTATGTGCAGTTTCATAGAAATCCGGATCATTCGGTTTCGAGCCCCACGATTCTACGTGGAATGTATATATATATATATATGTATACTTGTTGTTTTTGCGGATTTTCTATAAAAAAAAAAAAAAAAAATGAATATGATATTTTCAAAACGTGATCAAATTTTTGGTGTGCAAAAATCTGGGCGAAATTCGTTCAAAATTCACACTCGTTCCGTAACTATAACTATATATACCAAGTATATAGAACGGAAGACCGAAAATTTTTTTAGCCACACTTGTTTTTTTTTTTTGAAACAGCGGAGATGTTGGAGGAGTCTTGATGGGATTTTTTATTGAGCTATGGTAAATAATGCTATCCGATGTAGAGGGAATCATAAGTGAATTTCGGGCATGAAAGACTCGAGGGGGAAAATTGCCAATCTAGGCGCGCATGCGTGGGCGTCGGTTGCTAGGGCAACCGGCGCGAGATGTCTCATGTGGTTGCGTATTGATTATCTAAGCTCTCTGTCGGCATTCGACAATAATTGTCATTCTAGTTACAAGGGCTTTTGCATGTGGACATTACCCCCCCCCCCCCCCCTCCCTCCCGCCACCCCTCCGAAGAACAGAAAAATATGGCAACATGTGAAATTGGTTCAGGGATGCATTCCATTTTAAAATTCTCTTGTGAATTTTTAGAAATTCCGTAGAAACTTTCAAAATTTATGAAACACATTTTTTTCTCATTTTAGAAATTTTTGAATTCTTTTTTTTTCAATCGTTGAACTTTTGCAATGTTTTTCACTTAAGGGTGAAACTTGGGTTCGGACCCACCAATCAGGTTCTGATATATAGACGCATAGCCAAAGAAGCTCTATAGTAAAAAAGGAGAGACGAAAAAAACTATCGATATATATCGAAATTATCGAAAACCGTAAGACCGAAACCGACGCGACACCAGCGAGCGCGGCGGAAAAAGGAACTGCGCGTGCGTAGCACGCGTCACCGGTTTCGTAAGAAAAATTCCGGAGCCAACCCATTTTGCCCCATATATCCATGAGAAACATCCACCGGTTCAGTCTTTTTCCGACCTGGTTCAGTCCTCTTACGACCTGGTTCAGTCCTTTTCTGAACCGCTTCAGTCCTTTTCCGAGCCGCTTCAGTCCTTTTCCGAACTAGCCTAATTCTTTTTCCGCAATGGAGACGATGTTCTAATCGCAGGAGGTAAAATAAAGAGGCCTCAGCCGCACACTTGCCTCCGGCTCCGGTGGTACTTTCACGTGCTGCTGAGGCTCCTCATTTTACGTCCCACTGCGCGGGGGGAAATTTCTTCTCCGCCTGTACACCGGGACGGAGAAGAATGTTCTAGCCACGGGAGGTAAAACGGGGAACCCCCATTCGCATACTTAGCAACCTTGCCTTCGGCTTGGCTGGCACGCTTCCACGTTCTGTTGATCATTCTGCATTTTACGTAACTAGTTCATGGGGCGGCCGCTACACGGCCACATGCCGTTTCGTATCTGATTTCGAGTTCGATTTCGATAATTGATTGACTTTCCTGGTCGAAACTCTCATTTGTATATAAGGACTAGTTCCTTGCCGGTGGGCGCTACGCGGTCACATGTCTTTCCTTGTCTGTATTCTAGTTCCATTTCGATTGTGTCATCGATAATCGAGATTTTTTTCTTCGATTTTCGAATTGTCGAATTCGATAATCGATGTATCGAATTCGACAATCGATGTATCGAATTCGACAATCGATTTATCGAACTCGATAATCGATTTATCGAATTCGATAATCGATTTATCGAATTCGATAATCGATTTATCGAATTCGACGATCGATTTATCGAATTCGACAATCGATTTATCGAATTCGATAATCGATTTATTTTCCTGGTCGAGGCTCTCAATTATATATATAAGGGTAACAAAGATAGAGACTTCGATCCGGAA
The DNA here is from genome assembly GCA_026005395.1 of Asobara japonica. NCBI lineage: Eukaryota > Metazoa > Arthropoda > Insecta > Hymenoptera > Braconidae > Asobara > Asobara japonica. Next base: position 841,541 of record BQMI01000151.1, on the reverse strand, counting down.
TACCTCCTTAATTATAACAACTATCGAAAAAAGTCATAAAAAGTCGAATGTGCATTTCCACTTACAGAACAAGTTTTACTTCACACTTTTTGCCGTATCTCTCACCGTTTTCGCAGTAGAGCGTTGTGACCAATTCAATTGTTAATAACAAAAAAACTGATGGGTCAATTCAAACCAAAAACTAATCCGATCTAAGTTCCATGAAGACGGCCTGATTACGACCTCAATGACCCGGATCGTTCGACCCGCTCGTGAGAAATCGTTAACCAACAATTCCGATTACACACATACAAACATACACTCACACACACAGAAATTGGTTCAGAATTCAACAGATCGCATTGTGGTGTACTTGAAACACCAGTTACGAATCGAAAAAAAAATCGATGTAGGGGTCATTACAATAACTTTCCGAAAAATCGGGAAATTAATGAGGAGATTCAAGATTAATTTTTTTCTTCGGTCAAAGTGTTTTGGGGGGGGGGGGGGGGGGGGAAATAAATTCGGGCAAAATTTATGCAATGTTCGCTTTTAATGAGTTACTCTGGAAGGACGTTAATGGGAGGTTTTTACCTCTCGAGGGGTCAGGACGCTCTTTTTTTGGAATTGTCGGGAGTTTACGGACCTTGGAATGATTTCATGAAAAATAGATGCCGCATCTCGGGTCATGAAATATACATTGCGTGTTCTCGGGAAAAATCGAGGGTTCCAGACACTTTTTCCGTCCGTCTCGCCTCAATGTTGGAGAAGATTTTTTAGAAGGAAAAAAAATGTTTGGAGAAGATGAGATCCTTCACATGCGATACCAAACTTTTTTTTTAGTAAATCGAGGATAACTTACAGGGACACAGGGGGAGGTAGACAGGAAATCGAGAAGTTATTGATGTGCCCCAGGTTTGTTTAAAGTTGTCATTTTGATGTTATACTACAGGAAAGGTAAATCGTTTCGGTTGCTTTAATTTATTTCCAGTCTCTCATTTTCTGCTTCTCAATGGAGTAACACCAAGTGACAATAGTCACACTCATGTGTCCTAGCGTAAATAATGATAAATAATTTTGAAACGTATTCGCGGAAGTTGATGATTAATTTCAGTTTCACGTTGTGACAATGTATCGAGGACAAGGACATGAAGATGTAAAAAAGAAGTTTTTTTAGGTGTTCGACTGTAAAAGAATAAAATTGTTAAAATTTTTAATTCCAAATATTTTGATATATAGAAGGACTCAAAAATGTCACAAATGACTAAAAGCTGGGAAATGTAAAGAGTTTTATATTATACTTTTCAAAGAATTGAAGAATTTAAAATACAAAAAATTTTCGGAATTTTCAAAATTTCCAAAATTCTCAAAACTTTCAAATTTCCAAAATTCTCAAAACTTTTCAAAAGTTCCAAAAACTCGAGAAGTTTCAACAATTTCACACATAACTGAAATTTCATAGTGTCATTGACGATTAGCATTGCACTATGCTCGTTGCATAGTTCACGCGTAGTAACCCTAAACAATTCATACAAAGCGGTTGACCGAAGAACAATCAACAATCATGCATTGTTACAGGTATAATGTCCCCAAAGCTTGGTTATACCAAGTTCTTACTAGATAAAATGCTTTTTACAAGACAAGTCCGGTGGCGCGTGCTTCGCACGTGCAGTTCCGGTTTGCGCCGCCCGACTGGTGGCGCGTCGGCTTCGGTCTTACGGTTTTCGATAATTTCGATAGTTTCTTTCGCTTTTCTACTATAGGATACGTAACTTCGGGTTTCGAGCCGGACTCGCCCCACTCCACAACGTTCAACCCCACTCTTGCCGGCGCGTCCAATCGAAAGGCAAAAATATCAACTAAATTTGTTTGCATACTTTTTCATTTATTATTTCATAGAATCTACTGTTCCATCATATTACTTATTATTATAATTGGCATTCAACAAAAATAACTTCATTATCTGAATCACTATCCGCGAATGAATCCGAGTGTAAATTCGAAACTAATTCAAAGCCCGAATTTTCAGTGATGTTTGTAAGATCTGGATCCAAATCCATATGAGAATCCCGTACCTTTTTTTCTTTCCTCAATTTGCGACTGTTGTACCAATCCACTGAGTTGGTTAGTCCAGTACCAATGGCCGATGCAATTTGGTTGCTTCCTTTGCTTCGATGATGAGCTAGAATTGCTTCTGTAAAATAAAGATTAATTCATTTTTTGTATTAAAAAAAAATTAATTACTGTTGATTATGTATTTTGAATCGTAATGCCTACTCGTCATTCCAAGTACGTTATTACCTTTCATACATGACATGAGTTTGGGGCACTCTTTCTCCAGGACAAGCTTACTGGGCATCTTTTTAATAGCAGTAAACTGCATAGCAACCTCTCTTGTGAGAAATTTCTTGAGGGTATCGATCACTTGTTTCGAGAGGGTATCGTCTTTGATTACTTTCATTGCGTCGATCTAAAAATAAATTTTCACCAAATATGTAAAATATTGCCCAATGTAATTTCCTTAACCAAAAAAATGAATAGTAGTCAAAGTACTCACAGTATCGCGTAAACATTTCTCATCATCCCTCAATTGCTTCTCAAATTTTATCAAATCTTCTACAGATTTTATTGGGATTTCCACATTGTACTTAGCTAATGACAATTCTGCAGTTATTATGTCAGATGCTTTCGGTTGTTCCAGGTATAAAAGAGCTCTCCGCATCAAGGCATTACTCTCTCGAGTCTCTTCAATTAATTTCGTCACTGATCTTACAAGAGTTTGTAATACTAAAACAATAAAGTTATTACAACATTTTACATTGTTTAATCTAGAAAAATTGCTTCGTATAAAATACAATTTCATTAATTAATGAAGAAATTACGGGTTATAATACCGATTATACAGATTTTGAATGCATAGCGGAGTCATCTATATAAGTGAAATATCATTTTACCGTCTGAACTCGGACCATTGTGAGAGTTAGGTGTTTCACGACGTTGAGCGATATCAAGCATTGACTCTAAAGAACAGGCGTGGCTGGCTGGAGATGACGAATTTGAGCGACATGAGCTCAGTTGTCGAATATCCTCAGACGAAGAGCAGAATGATGAACAGTCATTCACTGAAAGTAACTCTCGTGATGTTGAGGGTGATACACGCAGGTCTTTCAGAGTGAGACTGTGCGCTTTCTTCAATCCTCCTAGATCAGAGACAAAATTATAGACAACATAATGTAGAGAATTTTGTACACGAATACACACAGACGATGCTGTGTAAGTAACACCCCTGACGTCACAGGGTGAAGCTACAGCAGGTCGTAGGTGGGGTCCTACCCCCACTCTTACCACGGTTGCGGACTGACCTGGGCAAGGGTCACCAAGGGACATCCAAGGGGTACTCCTCTTGTGGACATAAACGGGACAACACCTTTTCGTCTTTTGTATTTTCTAGTGACGGCTAAATATACGTTTGGTTACAAATCTCGGCCTTATATTTATTTCTTACAATAAATTGAACTAGTCGGATGGAAGTGTGTTTACCCCCGGTAGGAGCACAAAAACTTCCCGATTTGTAATTTCCATTTTCCATTTCTAGACTTTTCGACACGTTAATTAAATGTTCAAAGACTGATTTCAGAGAAAAATAACTTTCCCAAAATACGGGGAATACCTCTTGATCTTTTTGATAATTCCGTACGGGAGTTCGTCCTTGCGGTCTCCAATCCCAAATTCCCTTTCATTTTATGCATCTGCTCTACCAGCGATTGCGAGCGAATCTGCTTTTCTAGAGCATCAGACTTTTTCGGCCAATTCTGTTCGCTCCCTGATGACAATACACATTTCCTCTTTCTCACCAATTCCTTGACTTTTCTCTCAGCTCCTTCATAAGTACCTGTAGCATAATTCAAATAATAGCACACTTTGTTTCCATTGTTATCTAATTATTTGTGTCATATGATATTAACCTGATTGTCCACGAATTTTAATGGAGTACACTTTCCACGTAGGGTCAGCTGTTTTTTGATTTGCCACCATTCTTCGAACACTCATGGAGGAGGCTGCTGGGAATGGACACATAAGCTGCTTCTTTTCCTTATCATATGAAATCCATATACGTGGAACGATTTTTATTTCTGGGACCTTTCTATCCTGGATATTGAATTTCACCAGTTGAAAAGGTTTAACAACATTTTTCCTTGAGCCGTCCATCTGTAAAATATTTATATCTTTATCAGTTAAAGAATTTTTTTTTCAATTTTACCTCCTCCCCCCGCCCCCCTCTTGCATCAACAATTGAATTTTCTCGACACTAATTCGGTTCTCAAATATTCAAAAATTCCTGAAATTTTTTAATCCAAGTTTTTGTAATTTTTGAAATATTTCTTTATCTTAACAGTTTTCAAATAGTACTACAACTCAAGCGGCAATGCAGTACCCTGAGCTACCTTTAGCGCACTTCCCGTTACAAGTGTTTAGACCGAATAATAATAATGGTAACGGCAGGCATATGGCTGCGTCGCTTTGGTAGTCCCTCGTGGATTAGGGCAATAAAAATGAATCGACAGGCAGGAACCGATGCACTAGGTGGATATAATCCGGAGGAATGGATGCCCCAAGGAGCAGAGGAATGAAGCGGGCAAAGGAACAACAGTGGGGAGCTTCCCAAATAGAAATTGTTTCTTTTTTCGTCAATTTTCATACTCATTAATGCACCAGAGATGTTACTATTTTCAAAATTTGCTATCGCTAATACACTTATTCACTGATGGACCCATAAATACTTCATAGCACGCTAACACAGTGCCAAGACTATGTCCGACTTCAGATATTTATACGATTGTAGAGAATTTTGTACACGAATACACACGGGCGGTGCTGTGTAAGTAACACCCCTGACATCACAGGGTGAAGCTACAGCAGGTCGTAGGTGGGGTCCTACCCCGACTCTTACCACGGTTGCGGACTGACCTGGGCAAGGGTCACCAAGGGACATCCAAGGGGTACTCCTCTTGTGGACATAAACGGGACAACACCTTTGCGTCTTTTGTATTTTCTAGTGACGGCTAAATATACGTTTGGTTACAAATCTCGGCCTTATATTTATTTCTTACACGATTTTTTTTTATATTGACTGATTGTCAGAAATACTTACTTGAAAAGTTGATGGTGCAGAAGATGATGTAAACTGAAAAAGTACTGAACTGAGTTGGTTTATTCTGAAAAATTGGATGATGCCACCTCGTTCTGATAGAACGCGCCCGAAGTACCTTTCAAACTGAACTGACCTGTGGCACCTCACAAAATGCGGAGGGTCATAACTCGACGCCAGGCTCGATTCATACTAGCCCCACTGGTTTCTTAGAAACCTCGGGCCTGTGTAGCCTTTCGAGCTCGATACGGGCTCGGGCAATGTCGTAGGAGCGACCTCTTTTTGCCGGGCCTCACTCCACCAGCCATAGCACCAATTTGGCGAAAGGAAATACCGATGGCGGCGCTGTTACCAATTTCAAAATGGTCGTGCACGGAGCAATGCTGAGGCAGGAATTTTGAACAGCTGTCAAATGGGATGAGGGTGTAAATAAAATAGCAAAGTATTTTTAAAATAAATCAAGAAAATGAAAACTTATTGAAATCTTATTGAAAAAAAATTACAAATTTGCTGAGGCAACGTTGGAGTCTTGTAATATGCTGGAAGGCCAGGCAGTGCTAAATTATGGCAATTTAGTGCTTTGCGGGATTTGCGAAAAAACAGAGACCAATTTTGTATTGTACAGCCTATGCAGACAAGTGCAATATCGAATAATCCTCAGAAATTAAAGGTGTTCTTGAAGTCAAAGATACAGGTAGTAACGATGTCGATATAAAATCGATGGAATGCAGTCGCAAAGCGGGGTTAGGTGCAAACATTTTTTTTTTATTTTTTTGGTTCAATTTTTTTTTCATTCTATAAACTGGTAAAAAAAATCCGAAATTTCCAGAAATAAACAATACTAGGCAAGTCAGAGGGACATGATGCGAATCTCAATGGTCTCATTCGACGCCATTTTGATTGTATTTCGCGCTAGCCCCGCAAGGGTCGCATTCTTATTTAGCGTCGCCAATCCTCGAGACTCGATACGAAGTTGCGAAGCGCTAAGTCCATGTATATTACCGTTAATTTTCAAGTTCATTACAATATATCATTTGTAGTTCTTATTGACATTTTGTTGTCAAAAATTTCCTGAATTTTATAAACTGCGAAAGTTTTAGACGTCACGGAATTTCGAAGAAGTTTGAAATTGAAAATGATAAATTCAGAAAAATTGAAAACAAATCTAATAGATTTCCAAAAGTTGTACAATTTTCAGAATGCTAAAATTTTCCAAAATCACAAAACACCTGAAAACGTTTAAAAATTCCCGCCCCCCCCCCCTCCCCGGAAACACCGCGTTTTGCATAAATACCAAATGGCTCAAAGCAAAGAAATATTTGACTCTAGTTATCGCAAGGACTTCTTTCAAAAACACTAAACATCATTTCTACCTGATAATAGTAACTAGGGAAAACCGCAATTATGTTCAATGTACAATTTATTTATGAAACTTTGTGTGATTATGATATGGCATCTTGTGTTGCAGTTGGTGAGAAAATAAAATTACCGTGAGCATGACTCGCCAAAAGTGACACTCTCGTTTTCACTCGGAACCGTCCTGTCACACTTCGTGAATCTGCAATTTTCTTTTTTTTTCATCGTCAGTCTTTCATGCTTTCCATGGAATACTTCCGACGTGGAATTAACTTTGTCAACTCAATAAGCAAAGTGTGAACAGAGTGTGTGTGTGTGTGTGTGTAGTCCGGAGACAACTTGTCTACTCAAAGCCACTGGGGCCGACTTTTGTCATTCAAGCTATCATCTTCCTCTGATCGCGACGTCAAACATCCAGAAAACCTTCCAGGACCCCCCCCCCCCTCCACCCTTCAATGCGTCGTGTTGGGTTCCCGTCCGGCTTGTGCCATTTCGTGAGTACCGCCAATAGCACATGAAATATGTGTGCCAAAAAATCAGGCGTATGGGAAGGCCCGCGCGCATGCGCGCGCATGTATGTGGCTCCGTACGTGTCGCAGGACAGGAAATACCGATGGCGGCGCTGTTACCAATTTCAAAATGGCAGCCGTGCGAAGCCATTTTGATTTTACTTCGCGCTACGCCCGCAAGGGTCGCATTCTCATGTAGCGTCGCCAATTGGTTGAGCGTATCGCGTGAATTATGAAAGTTACTGAAAAAGTCATATTACAGAAGAAGTTCACTTTTATGCGGGATTCTCTTCTGGAGGATCCCAATTGAGTCTGTTAGTTTTGACCGGAAGGTATAAGGCCCGAATGGGGATCACACTTCGTCCGCTTCTTGTTATACGAGTCCGGTGGCGCGTGCTTCGCACGCGCATTTCCTCTTTCCGCCGCACTGGCTGGTGTGGCGTTAGTTTCGGTCTTACGGTTTTCGTTAATTTCGATAGTTTCTTTCGTCTCTCCTTTTTACTATAGGATATCCCACTGGCCGAAATCATCTTCATTCTCAAGATTGATCCGGTCAATCCCGAAAAACCCATCCAATTCCCTAATCCTACCCTCAACCCCATGCGCCCCCCCCCCCCCCACCCACCCGAAATCCACTTGTCGATATCCATTTCCACTTGAAATAGTGGTGACGAAAAAAGTAAATATGAAAGTCGGCAACCCTGAAGGGCGACTACACGACTTGCCGGCCTATCGCTCACGTGTGACCGTCCCCATCCCATATAAATAGTGAAACTGGAGAAATTAGAGAGCCACACGTTACCTCAAACGCTGACGGACTGTCGCCAAATTTTTTGCTCATCAAAAAAATTAATAACCAAAAATAAAAAAACCCGGTAAAATAGGAAAACAAAAAAAAACTAAAATTTTTGCCTATAAAAATAATAATAAAAATCTTTGGGAAGTTAAAAACTAAATAATTATTGACTAAAATATACCGAACAAATGACTTGATATTGCAAAAGTTTGCGTTGAAATGTCTCGATATTTGTTTAACCACTGTGCGCGCGTGATTGTAATTGGTTTTGTGATTGGAACATCTATTGCAGTATCAGTGAGACCGGATAAGGATGAATTGGCGCTGGAGCCAATGCGACCATCTCCCATTGATGAATCTCAGAATGACAAGTCGTTGATTCGATTGGATGAGAGTTCCATTGATAGGGCCAATGCCAGTAAAACTAAACGAGAGGACAGCGATGATGATAAGAGTGATGTGAAATTTGGGGGGAATGCCGAGCGTAGGGAGAAGGAGATACGCAAGTTTCCGGAATCATTTGCTGGTGTCAATAAATTGTAATTAAACAATTTTTCAAATCATTTCATATTTGCCTACCTAAAATATGCAGTCTTAGACGTGGAGACACTTTTCCTATAGTAAAAAGGAGGGATGAAAGAAACTATCGACATATATCGAAATTATCGAAAACCGTAAGACCGGAACCGACGCGCCACCACTTAGCGCGGCGGAAAAAGGAAATGCGCGGGTGTAAGAACATTGAACTTCGAGTAAACTGCCAAGACTTTGTTAGCAGAAGTTCTCAAAAATTGGGAAATGTCTTCTCTCGAAACATCTCAAGGGCTAGCGATTTCCTCTGCTACAATCCCAATCACTACTCCTGTGCCACTATTCGGTTATTTATTGCAGTTTATGATTTTGTGATCATTAAATAAATGCGATTACAGATTTTCGCTTCGGTCAGCCAACGTTTCAAAAACTGTGGGCTCTCCTCTTCAGGGCGGTTTATATTTTATGTATTGTTACATGTCCCCCTCGAATCCTAATTCAGTAGTAATTGATCTGAACGTGGCTCACTTGGCAACGGCTGTCTTCTGAATAACATGTCATCGGATTCCACATTCTTTCTTAATAAACCGCCAAACCTTTTCATTAACGTGTGTCTCCTGTATTCTTCCTTTTGGATTCAACAGTATTATGTTTGAGTGTTTTAGATTAGAGTGAATGAACTTTGCTTATTCAAAATTGACGTTATACTTTTTTTTTTCTCTGCTGCCAATTTGTGTCTGCAAATTCTGAGACATATGCGGAAGAGCGTCGCGAGTCGCAGACCGATTTAAACCGATTGACTACAGTGTTGCGGTTGGAAATAATGTGAATGGGAATGGGAAGCATGAATTAATTTAAAAATGGGCATTTCCCTAAGACTAAAATCTTTTTTTTTTTTTTTTTTTTTTGAAGATTTGAGGTAACAATATATTTTCCGAAGTTGAAGATAGTGTTGATCATTGACTCCGAAAAAATGAGAGCTTTCAATTTTCCAATTTGGTGCAAGCATCTTTTGGTTTTTTCTGTAATTATCGCGTACATATAAAATTTGTCAACACTGGACAGAATATGTAAAACACTCGAAACTTAATAAATTAACAGAACGTCAAAAAATATTCTGTGTATATGATTTTCAATAACTACATAAGCTATGACAACTTGAACAATTGTCATACTTTTGAAAACTAAAGCCGAATCGATATCCCAAATATCGATGTTTATCGATGCAAAGGCGATTACCAACCAACTTGACGATGTTATCTGACTGATCTGATCGAGCAATAAATGAACGACGATTGAAAAATAAATCATGTCACGATTTTCGAGATATTTCGACTATAACGATGTTCATTTATGCGCATGCGCTTTCTGGAATAGGGTCATCAACTTCGGAAAAGATATTGTTACTGCAAATGTCAAATTGTCATTCAGCGCCAAGCGCGCATCCGGGCTTGTAAGGGTTAAAAAAGTGAAGCGTAGCGCTGAAGGTGCTTGGTCAACAAAAGTGACTTGGTCGACGGAGCACATGGCTCCGGAATTTGCTAGTTTCGTAATTTCGACAAGCTTTTCATTATTGTTTTTTTTTTCCAGCGGCCACTGCTGTGGTTCTAGATTCGAAGTGTCGGCCCCCGTCGGCCGGCCAGAGAGCAGCCAACAATTCACAACGAGAGCAGCTGAGAGTGATCGCTATCCCAATCGCTTGGGCGGTCGGCCGGATGACAGGTATTTTTTTCAGTTAATGTCTCAGGAAAGAGAATAATTAATTAGTGAGATAATGAATGGCCTAGGTACGGATGGCAGAGCTCATCTGCTCGACCCACTGGGGGACCATTATCTGGCGGAAGTCTCTACGGAGGACAAGGAAGTCGGCCCGACAGGTTGTTATTACTGTTTAAGACATAGAAATTTTTCGTTTCGAATACACGCAGAATAATTGAGGATGTTTGCTTACTATAGAGAATGTGGAAAGAAAACTCGAAGCAAGGTTTGGAATCAGTTCATTTTTTTTTCATCAAAATCAGGTGACTCATTTTTTTTCTTCCCTTAAAATGCGCGACTAATCCCAGGTTCAATTGCCTCGACTTATTACTCATGAGCGCTTGCTCTTAGAAACATTTTCAGGGCAACGTTCATCTCTCATTGAACCCACCGGTTCTCGTCCGATCACCGAAGTTAAGCAATGATGAGCGCGGTCAGTACTTGGATGGGTGACCGCTTGGGAACACCGCGTAACGTTGGCACTTTACTTTTTTCTTTTGCATTTCAAGATTTTTTTTCTCGTTTCACTTCCTTCCGGCAAAATAAAAATTCAAAAAAAAACAACAAAACTGTTAGGATCCAAAGATATACATCACTAATGAATATGCTGATAGTTTGATAGGGAGATCGAAAGTGTCGCAGACATCACATTTTCATTTTATATCAAAATTTTAATCAATAACACCTGATTAATAAACAAAAAGGTTTCAATTTTTTTTTAGAAACATAACTTGTACTCTCAAGATCCGCAAGGATAAGTTAATTTTTAGAAGGTGTATCCTTCTCGCACTATTACCAAAGAAAAAAAATCTAACTTGATTGCATACTAGTCATTTGTCACCTTCAGAATGTTGAAACATCTCGATAAGAGGTTGGAAAGTCCGAAACGGTCTTTTGAAATTTTGTAGAAATTCCCTCCTCTTGTTCCACAGCGATAACTTCCCATTCTCTTCTCCATCGGAGTTGTACATTTCCACTCCCTGGTACATAATTAATCCTACCCAAAAGAAACGCAGCACACTATATTTTGCAGAAATCATTTAAGGCTTCTTTGCCCGCGCCTCTCGTCGCGACATACTTGCCGCATGACGAGCGGAGCGCCTTCTATGTATTTCCGGTTGCACTGTTGCCGCAGCGCTCCCAGTATCCAACTTCCACTGCGGCATAGACAATTTTTTTTCCAATTCCCTGAATTAGTTATCTGGAAAATATCTCATAATAATATCACAGACAGTGACCGATTGGCCTATCCGCCATTTGTGGCGCGACATTTCAAAACAATACGACGCGCGGCAACAGCGCTTCTTATACTGCGCATGTCCCGCCACTAGCGCTGCGCAGTTTTTTGCTATCCGCACTTTCTTTGAAGATCAATTACTCCGAATCTCCAACTGTATGTCTACAATTTCATCTCAAATTCTGTCCCAATATTCAACTGGGACAGTGACACCATTCTCGAATATAACAATGTTCCCATCTTCCAATCCTCATCTTCAACTAAATTTTTTACCTGTTTTTGATTTTTTTCAATTTCCATTCAGTCTATAGTAAAGAGAACGGAGCAAAGAAAATATCGATGTATATCGAAATTATCGAAGACCGACGCGCCACCAGTCAGTGCGGCGGAAGAAGGAAATGCGCGTGCGAAGCACGCGCTGCCGGACTTGTATTGTAAAAAGGACAACCCCAGAATATATCGATTATCTCGCAATATCTCGAAGTTTTGTCACGCTGAAATGCGCGCGCAACCGCGCCGTCGTTGACACTCGTACTTCACTCTCTCTCCCTATAGTAAACAGGATGCACTGAACGAAATATCGGCATATATCGAATTTATCGAAAAGCGTAAGACCGAAACAACCGCGACACCAGTCCGTGCGGCAGAAAAAGGAAACGCGCATGTGCAGCACGCGCGGCCGGGCTCGTTTGAAAAAAAAACGGTGAACGATGCATACGCTTAGACATTGAGGCGCAAGCAGAACAAAACCATGAGATTAAATATTAAATATGGTGAAATGACAGTACATTCTTACAACTCAATTCAAGGTACGGATGGCGTCCCCCATACGGCTCTGGTCAAGACGGTGAATACGGCAGACCCCCAGTGGGCTCTCGACCTCCCCTAAATCGGCCCGGCTATGGTTATGGAGATAACGGTGCATATGGAACAAGTGGATTTGAAAGTAGCCGTCCGGGAATTCACTTTTCAGGTGGATCACGACCGCCGGGTAGTGGATACGGCATTCATGGTACTATCGGTGAACAAGATGAGTTCCCAGGTGATGCTGGGGCTGATGCATTACCACATCCACCCTCCAACATCCACACGCAGAAGGTAACCACAGTCGACTCTCCTTTAAGTGTAGCGCTCGGGACCGACGCACTGTTCAGCGTTCCGTTTAGGTTAAGCCCCCTACTTCCCCCTCTCCCGCATGTCACGTGACTCTTCGCGCAAGCAGTTTCGTATCTTATATTGTGCGCAATGAGGTGGCGTTCAAAAAAAGGCGCGAAATTTTCGTTGTGGTGGGGAGAGAGCGTTTGAGGGGGCTCAACCTAGAAGGAGCGCGAGTCAGTTGACTTATGGGATCTTCCACCCAACGAGGTGTAAACTTATGAGAGAGTCGACTGTGTGTCATTTGTAAGAAATAGGAAATCCATTCTTTTCAAATAATAATAATAAAGATTGCTGTAAGCGGATCTTGCGGACTTGCCTCCAATGCTAGTAACATTGTTTGCCGCCAGAGGTTATGTCGCAATAACTTGCAAATTTGTGGGTTAAGAACCCTCCTACTGTGCCTAGTAATGGCTTTAAGGATATTCAACACGTATAGTCAAAACAAAAGTTTATGACCCTTTCTATAATTCGTTATATTTATCGCCAATAATTTTTAATTGATATTTCAATGCGTTAATTAGTTGAAGTGATAGCCATAGAAAATTATTATATTGTATTTGATTTTGCGAATCGATATTATATTGTTTAAACAAATTAATGAAAAAAAATTTTAGTCAATCGTCATGAAATTTTTACCATCGTTTTATATTTACTTCAATAGTAAATTTTCAAAATTTCAACGAATTTTTATATTTTGAACTGTATTTACAGAAATTTTTATTTTTCCCATAAGAGGCCGTGTTAATTGAGAAGTTTGATAATTAATAGCTACAAAACGGTGTTGTGAATCGATCTCAAATTTCATTCAGGCATCTGTTGCCGCTTCAAAAACATTGTGTCAAAATTTCAAGCAATTCTTATATCTTCGCCAATATAGTTGGAATATTCTTAATGAAGTTGATTGATTCTTCCTAGGCGGTTGCATTGAAAGCTCTGGCAGGAGTGGCGCTGATTGGAGCGGCAGCGGCCCTAGCTGCCAATCCCGTTCTGCTGCCCGTGGGTGTTCTTGCTGGCCGAAAGAAACGATCAATCGAGAATAATTACGATAATCTTGAATTTTTATATGGATTTATGAGAGCCCATGTGCCGGAAATCGACCGAGAAAGCACGAGCGATGAATTTTGGAATGAACCCATATGCATTGCTCGGCTCACCTGTGAACTTCAGCAGCATTATCTGAAGACCGTGAAGAATGAAGAGGCATTGGTGATGCGAGCGCCCATACTGAAGCAACGATTGGAAGCGCAAATGGAGCAATTGTAAATATTTTGTTAATTCACTTGGTAATACTTTAGTCGGTAGCGCAAAAACAAGAGTCTCCAACCAATGCACAGACTTCAAAAACTTTACCTGCTTCTTTAAGAGTTTCGATTTCTTGCAAACGAATCACCCGATTCGATAATTTTTTTTCGTCGATACGTCTTCACGCAGCTGAGACCTGATTAGATTTTGAAAGAAATTCATGCACTAGTTTCCGGATTTTTTTTAAACATGAAGCATGAAAATCGCCAAAAGTTTTAATCAATCATTATTTACGAAGGAAAGTTGTGATCAAGCTAATCAATGTCGCAATTGGAGTCTCTCGGCGTACCTCAGCTTCGATCGAAATTTGACTCACTTTCATGTAGTGATTTATTAGTTACTGGTTGATTTTGAGTGGCGCGAAATTTTAATGACTATTCAAACTTTCATATTCGGTCTAGATCCGAAGTTGTCCGACTACCGCCGGCGCATGCGCGTTTGCCCGCATTTGCACAGGAGAGTCTGAATGCGCGATGCGCAGTGTGATTGGTCAGTGCGTCACGTGACATAGTCGCAGGTAGCGACACCTGTTGTATTCCAGTATTCAAAGTTTCATGATTCCTATTTTTTCTCTGAAACAAGTCTTTGAACATTTAATTGACGTGTCGGAAAATCTAGGAATGGCAAACAGAAATTACAAATCGGGAAGTTTTGTTTGTGCTCCCAACGGGGGCAAAAACACTTCCATCCCACCAGTTTTTCAACAAAATATTGTCTTTTAATTCAATAACTTATGAAACTTCATCATCATACAATCGTGGTATTTCGTTTCTTTTTCCAATTAAAAAACATCTCAAAATTTTCTTTCCCCAAAAAATCGTTGTTCTTGTCGGCCCTTTAACTGTGAACTTAATTAAAACTTGACTCTTCCTTTCCCACAATTAATTATCAACGCATGAAAGCCGCAAAGTTTGGATTCCTGAAAAAAAATCGTTCCCTCTTTCAGGCTGGAAACCGAAATAATCAGTGCCAAGGACGTCGAGCAGAGTCTCCAGCTTCTCACAAAAATCTGGCCCACAATATCAAGTGCTCCAGACAGCTGTAAAACTCTCAACTGTCGTCTCTACGTTCCCTAATTTTCACACTCCTAAATTATAAAAAAAAAAAAGAAAAAACCTACAAAGTAATGCGCATGAGAAACAAAAAAAAATGATGATTGTTATCCATGATCAGCAATTTATTTCGATTTATCGATTAAAACCTATTCAGCGAAATTCAATCAATTAAATTTACCTCAGCACCTCCCTCCCTGAAATTCCTCAATTTGTTCCTCACATATTAAACAATTGTTTTGCGATGAAAATGATTTGTATATCGAAAAGGTATGTTACTTCTCCTTAATTAATAAGTGAAACGCCCAAAAAATATTAATAAGTATCAATATAATAGATTTTGAATACAAAGTTTTGTTTATTTAACGTTTAAACGGGCTAAGTGAGTTTCTTGGCTTTCTGGTAAAGTGTATCCACAACTTTGCCCATGTTATGTATCGTTTCAAGGGCAATCTCATAGGTTTTATCTCTTGGAGTATCCTCGAAGACAATTAGTACACCCTCACCTTGATCAAGTACACCAAGAAGTTTTTTGTCGAGAATCATCTGGGAGAGTTTCTTCTCGACTTGAGCAAGCGATAGAGCTATGCACGAAGCTATATGAGCCACCTGAAAATAATAATTGAATTAATAAATGTACAAGCCCAAACGCGCGCTTCGCGCACTGAGTTACAATTTGATATTTGAAGTAACAATATACTTTCCGAAGTTGAAGATACTGTTAATCATTGAGTCCGAAAAAATGAGAGCTTTCAATTTTCCAATTTCGTGCAAGCATCTTTTGTTTTTACTGTAATTATCGCGTACATATAAAATTTGTCATCACTGGACAGAATATGTAAAACACTCGAAACTTAATAAATTAACAGAACGTCAAAAAATATTCTGTGTATATGATTTTCAATAACTACATAAGCTATGACAACTTGAACAATTGTCATACTCTAACGATGTTCATTTATGTTCATGCGTTTTCTTCAATAGGATCATGCATTCAGTCTAGTGGTTAGTTTTAAATTCTTGATGGGCACAGTTATTGTGATGAGTCTGAGAAAATGGAATTTGAATTTTTCTGTATGTTTTATGATCTGACACTTTTTTTAAAAAAAGTGTGTGTTCCAGATATGTCTGACCATTCTGCATCATAATAAAAAGTGTGTATGTATGTGTGTGTGTGTGTGTGTGTGTGTGTGGGTGAGTATGCGTGGGTGGGTAGGAGGGGTGAGTATGGGCGGGGGTGGGGGGTGAGTATGGTTGGGTAGGGGGGTGAGTATGGGTGGGTGGGTGGGGGGTGAGTATGGGTGGGTTGGGGGGGGGTGAGTATGGGTGGGTGGGGGGGGGGGGGTGGAGGGTGAGTATCAATTCATTTACCTGGACACGAGAGTAGGGCTCGACAAGTCTGCAGAGATTCTGTTCGAGCATTGTGTCGTAGAGAGATCCCAAGTGAGCCCTGACTATAACATCCTCCTCGAGTTCCTGACGATAGGTCTTAACAGCTGACTGAAAATCAGCAAGTGAGCGTCGATGACTGGCCTCAGCCACTGCACGCATTGCATCCAAATCCCTACCGGCGTATTTCACAGCGAGTTTACCAGACATTATGGCCTGGACGTCCTCGGGTGTGCGGAGCATAATCTTCGAGAGCAACATGTATTTTAAAGTTGTCAATGCTTTTGGACTGTCAACACTGTCGTATCTGGAAAAGAGAGCAAATTTTTGGTTCAATGCTCTAAGAGGGCAAATCGTTATTTTATTTATGAAGAAATTTGTTTCTCAAAAGATGATCTTTCAAAATATATTAAATTTTTTTAGACTGTTTTTTAATAATATATCTGTATCTGTGTGTGTGTGTTTTTTTCAATTCTCTTTTAAAATTTTTTAAATTTTCTTTTCTTTTTTATACCAAACTGTTTCCTATCTTTATCCCTGGTTATTATTTTTATTATTTCTGTTGATAATTATATATACTCATATTTTCATGTTCTGTGTATAAATAAAATAAATTTTGCAAATCTCGTAATTTCATTATTTTTGGTAATTTTAATATGCTCAAAATTTGTGGATATCAAATTCTGATTGATCCTCATTTCAATTTTGCAATACTCCAAACTTTTGAAATTTGACATTATACACTTCAGAGACACTTAGAAGCTTCAAACAAAGCTGAAGGTCTTGTAATGTTTGATATGTATAGAATCGATAAACGTCAGATTACCCTTCGAAAGCCTCATAAAAGTACGAATAAGCAGTCTTGAAATCCCTTTCATCAGCTGCATGCAAAATGCCTGATTGCAGATCGAGTGCTGCTTGCATTTTGGGAGGACAATAGATAGCATTGGCAGTTGTCCTAGCACTGGTAAGAGCAGCCCTGGCCTTGGCTAGATTGCTCAATGCATGATAAGTCTTGGACTCGAGTAGCTGCACCTCCACCAGCAGCTGCTTGTCATCCAGCTTTTTGAGCTCTTTGAGTAGTGCCGAGCCGAGTTGCAGGGCCTCGCTGAACATGCCAGTGTCAAAATAAAGTGCTATCAACCTAGTCTCCAGGGATTGTCGTAGAAACGTACGACGCTCCTCCTTCGCCCACTCTATGCATTCTTTACAAAGTTGAACCTGCAAGAAACATTGCAATATGAGAAAAAAGAAGAGTCCTAAAAAATCGGTCAACCCTTCTTGGAATTCTTCATGTAATTTGAATTTTCATAACCGCAATGTAAGAAAATCATTTCTTAAGGATATGCCACCTATATTGGCGAAGATATAAGAATTGCTTGAAATTTTGACATAATGTTTTTGAAGCGGTAACAGATGCCTGTATGAAATTTGAGATTGATTCACAACACCGTTTTGTAGTTATTAATTATCAAACTTCTCAATTAACACGGCCTCTTATGGGAAAAATAAAAATTTCTGTAAATACAGTTCAAAATATAAAAATTTGTTGAAATTTGGAAAATTTACTATTGAAGCAGATATAAAATGATGGTAAAAATTTCATGACGATTGACTAAAATTTTTTTCCATTAATTTGTTTAAACAATATAATATTGATTTGCAAAATCAAATACAATATAAAAAATTTCTATGGCTATCACTTCAACTAATTAACGCATTGGAATATTAATTGAAAATTACTGGCGATAAATATAACGAATTATAGAAAGGGTCATAAACTTTTGCTTTGACTATACGTGTAGAATATCCTTAACAAATTTCGGTCAAAAATTGTGGAAAGTCATTCAATTGCATTTCCAATAATTTATAGAATTTCAGTAAATACAATTTATTTCCCCCTATCCTAGTTGCAGGCCCAGACTGAAAATTTCACGGAATATGAAAGAATATACTTTATGAAATCAAAACAAAAAAAAGTCCTGGGGACAGGTACAAAAGAGTCATGTATTATTAACAAATGGGATTTAAAAGTTTTAAAAGAAAAAGTGATCCAATGCTAACATTATAATTTTTTTTGGCAAGTTCAAGGTATTTGGAGAAGAAAAAGTAGTTATGAATTTTTAGCCAAACTTGAAATTATAGCTGTGAGAATTAATTTAGAAAAAATTGGTGAAAAAAACAAATTGGGATTACTCAGCTATACTTGGACTTAAATACTTGAAAATTTAGGATACTTCTCTAAATATGGGTAATCGATAGTAAAATTTTCAGTTAAAATTTTCAATACTAAAACATAGTGATGAAAAGCTCGACGGTATTCGAGAGAATGAGCCATATGAACAAGCATAACTTGATAACTTGATATTGCTCCAGCTCAGCCAAATTTCCCATTTGGATGATCAACTTATTTATAAAAATCTGGGGTTATGTTCGCCGCAGTGCTGCGTCATGTAAGACATGCCCGAGCTGGACAGCACCTCGTAAACCCTAAACCTCACCTCAATTCCAATGCCAGCTTCAAGATCGAGGAAGAAATCCACCAGTGACCTGACCAACTTAGCAGCCTTGGCTTTGCTGATGTGACTCAAGAAGGGCCTTGTTGCCTTGATAAGATCAGCAAGCTCCTTGGCCTTGCCCTCCTTCTTATACAGCTCACCAAGCTGAAGGATACCCTGCTCCTTGATCCTGATGCTCTCCTCATCCTCCTCATCCAGGCCAATACTCGGATTTGATACAATCTCATTCAGAAGTGTTATTCCCTCACTCCGATTGGTTATACAAGCTGCCTGGGCCCGCTCAAACAACATAGCACCAGCCATTTTTTTATCTCTCGCTCGCAATTCTTCGAGATATTGAAGCTCCTCAAACACTAAAAAAAATATATATATATATATATATATATGATCAAAATTTATTATGGCCAAACAAAAAATGGAAAACAAAAATTTGGGGAAGTTGAAAAGTTTGTATTATATGTTGACGTTTGATGTCAATGAAAATAATAATAATAATAATAATAATAACATATTATTTTGGCATAGATTATGGAAAATAACAAAATTCCAAAATCTTTGAATGTGTGTGTGACTCGTAAATGTGTTAGGTATGCTGAAAGGGGCTTGTCAATGTCAGGCACACCGTACAAACGTAATTTACAAACTTTAGCACACTGGTAAACTTTTCACATGTTGTTAGTGACCATTTTTAAGGATATTTTGGTTTAGTTATTTGGGATTGATTGGGAGTGATAACCACTGATTTTCACTGACTGCCGGTGAAGTTTGGTTGCGTTTAGACTTGGGAGTTTTTCGTTTTTGGGGTCTTCGGATTCTCGTGGGCCACTGGACACTGAGGGGTGGTAATGCAATTTAGTGGTCTCTCAGAGGTGGTTTATTTTTTTATAGACAATTTGCGGAGCTTACCGTTTATCTTTTGACACCAATGGATTTGAAGTCAATCAGTCAACATCGTCTGTGCTTGGCTGGGTGAGCGCTCGGGCAAAACTCGTGTCATGGCGCTACGAAAGTCATACGAGTGTCTGAAAAGCGGGGGGGGGGGGGAAGCGGCAAATTCAAATGGCTCATTTCAATTGCTTTTCCGAATGGGGTCATCTGTGTGTCTGTTTTTTTGTCTCCGTCCCTCCCGTTTACACTCCCCGCGGTAGCTGCTCTTTAGCATTTCTTCGGAAGGGCCTATTGGACACCCATCCATGCGGCTGGGGCCGACTTCCGCCATTTGAGGTTCTCGTATTTCTAAACACAGGGTGAACCTCCGGAAACGCATATGCTACGATGGCGGACGCCTATGACACACATCTCCCCTCAACGGTTGTGTGTGTGTGTGTGAGTGCGAGTGGGTGGCTGGGTGGGTATACGTATGTGGTCAAGTTTTTGACAAACGCGTCCGGAGGCGCGCGCATTTCCGTTTTCCGCCACAAGGGATGACGGCGCGTCAGTTTCGGTCTTACGGTTTTCGATAATTTCGATATATATCTATAAAGGTCTCTCCTTTTTATATAGAATGATTTCTCACAAATCAAGCGATTGCGGTAATTAGTATGTGTACATCGGCCCACCTGGATACAACTTCCGAGGGATTAGATTGGGCAAACTTCATCACGTGCACCAATTGCTAGTCGCAATTTCAATTATTGATATCACTGATGAGTTTGCTCATCACAACGGTTGCGTGCTTATTGGAAAAGAATAAAGGTAGTATAAGTTTTGTTTGTGCCGCAAATGGAGCGCACACATATTCATATGCTCTACAGATACACTTTTGTATCGGGTGTTGATATTGACCAACATTAATGTTATCCAGATAGATCACTTTCAGGATAACACAATGGATGGACTATGTACTTTAGCGCACGTGGACATTATCTGTTTACTCTCCACTCTATTGTGCTGCTGTGTCCTCCCAACCTTTCGTTATCCGCATTTCTTGTTATTACGCTTCTTCTGTCTTATAAAAGCTGGATATTAATTATTGCAGCATGAGACCCACAGAATTCCAACTCCCCAACATGTCCAAAGTGTTTAGTGTCACCGCTCACCGAGGAAGCGTCAGAGCGCTGTCGGTTAGTGCGCAACGCGCTGGAATAACCTTCCAGCTCAGCGACACGCAAAAGCAGTTAAAAGAAGCAGCTGAACAATTTACAAAAGAAGAAATAATACCAGTGTCAGCTGACTACGACAAATCCGGGGAATATCCGTGGCCAGTGATGAGAAAGGCTTGGAAGCTTGGTCTCATGAATCTCGGTTTGCCCAAACAATATGGCGGACTGGGCTTGGGAATATTCAATTCCTGCCTTGTCGCTGAGACATTGGCCTACGGTTGCACCGGAATTCACGCGGCCCTGGAAGCAACCGAGCTCGGACAAACGCCAATAATTCTCGCTGGTAATGAAGCGCAGAAGAAAAAGTACCTCGGTCGTCTTACGGACGAGCCAATGCTAGCTGCTTACTGTGTGACCGAGCCAAGCGGCGGTTCAGATGTCGCTGGTATCAAGACTAAAGCCGTGAAGAAAGGCAAAGAATGGATCATAAACGGTACAAAGATGTGGATAACGAATGGTGGAGTTGCTAACTGGTATTTCGTTCTCGCACGAACTAACCAAGACCCAAGGACACCAGCGAGAAGAGCTTTTACGGGTTTCATAGTTGAGCAGAGCCGTTTTGGGGTGACGCCAGGGCGCAAAGAGTTCAATATGGGGCAAAGAGCGTCGGACACTCGTATGGTGACATTTGAGGATGTAAGAGTACCGGAAGAGAATATTTTAGGAGGTGAAGGTGAGGGATTTGAGATTGCTATGAGAGTTTTTGATAAAACTCGTCCGGCAGTTGCGTGCGGCGCTGTTGGTCTTGCGCAACGCGCCCTCGATGAAGCAAGAAGATATGCGCTTGAGAGGAAGACCTTTGGTGTGCCCATAGCAGAACATCAGGCTGTAGCTTTCATGCTAGCTGATATGCTAATTGGCGTAGAAACTGGCAGACTCGCTTGGATGAAGGCGGCGTGGGCTGCGGATAATAAAGATCCATCTGCCGGAATGTATGCCAGCATTGCCAAGTGCTATGCATCCGATATCGCCATGAAATGCGCTAGCGATGCTGTACAAATTTTCGGCGGTGTTGGAATTAATTCGGAATATCCAGTGGAGAAACTTATGAGGGATGCCAAGATTTTTCAAATTTTTGAGGGCACTTCGCAAATCCAGCGAGTTATTATATCTCGGGCTCTTTTGAAGAATCAACAGCAGAGGGCAGGGAGGGTGGGGTAAGATGGGGCAGAGCAGTCGCTTGGGATCAATATTTGTGGGACATCTGAAAATATAAATCAGTTAGATCTGTTGAGAAGCTTGGAATTTCCTGCTCTGCATGTTTGAGATAGGATGTCTCTATCGCTTCACCACTGTGCAACGTATCGAATGCCGATAATTTTACGTATTGATTGATTGTCGTAAAGATAAGGAGGCCTAGAGGAAAATGTCAAGATGTTGACTGATGCATTTTAGCGACAAGCGCTTTTTGACACCTTTACGTAAATTCAATGATTACTGCTTGATAAGTCAATTATCAGCTCGGATTGGCCGAGTTTCATTGATCCACTCAATGAAGTCTAATGTTTTGTATATTGAGGTAGGTCATTCCTCTTGAAGTTTCAAAATTTCAAAACTCTTCTGGAATATTTTGCATAAAGTTTAGGTGCAGTAAATATAGAAATAAGTGTCGTTCGCATAAGAAAATTAGGTTTAGAAAATCAGCTGCTTGCGAATTCACTGCATGGATCGACATTAAATTACTTCATTCAGAAGTTCTCTTAAGCAACATTTTATCATGGACCTCAACGTCAATGAAAAAAGAAAGAAAAGAAAGCAAAAGTCTTTCACTCACTCACCATTTATTATCTTCCAATCTCAACAAAATTTATCTTAACTTCCTCCCATACAAAAATTCATTTACTCTTATCTCAAATTTTCAATGACAAACTCACAAAATTACTACCACAAACTTCAAAATTATCGACTTTTTTCACGATAACTTCATCGTAAACAAATGGAAATTTCAGATTCATTTCCATAGATCCCTGGGGAACTTGACACTTTCAAACTTGAAACTCAAAAAAATTTTTATAAAAACTAATGAGCACAACTGAACCTCCTAACTCATTCTGCCCTCCCCCCCCCCCCCCCCCCCCCCAAAGTTTATTCTTCAATCAAAAGTTAAATCGGAATAGGCAGCTCCTTTGCAGCCATAACAAGTATTTGATCTATACTCAAACACCAGTTTTTGATGTTCTTGGAAGTTTTACACCAGATCTCTCCATGATGCGGCTCCGCAGCGACGCACCTCTTTTTAACCTCCTCCTGCTGCTCTTCGCTCCCATTGAGCATCTCGAATTTGAAGAAATACGCCCAGGAATCGCCCATGTCTGGATCAATCTTAACTGTCCTATTGAACCTGCAATACAATGAACTTAGTTAGAGTGAATGTAGTTAATTTCATTTGTTGTTTTTATTTCTTTATACACACAAATACAAAAGGAGTTTTTTTATTTTTATTTTTTTTTCAAATTTAGCAAATTTTTTTCACATTTTTTCCAAATTTTTTTCACATTTTTCCAAATTTTTTTCAAATTTTGTCAAATTTTTTAGAAATTGTTTCAAAAATTTTATTATTTGTTAGAAAAATTTCCAATTCTTTTTAAAAAATTTCAAAACACTACAGCGTATCTTGATATGTGCATACAACTTCTGCGCATCGCCTTTGCGTCGACGGCAGAGAGTGGGCGATGGGTATGTAGTGGAATATATCTATATATACTTGTCAAGGAAATTGCCTATCCCGAGAGCAAATTTTTCGGATGCCATGCACCACATTAGATGTTTCACATCAAAAATTGAAAACCCCTTTTTTTTTTATCGAATTTTGAATTTTCAGAAATTGAATCAAAGTATTAAAGAGACTCAAGTCACGATTTTTTTAAATATATTATCGAATAGGAACTCAAAATTTGGATCTTGTATGATGAAATATTATCAAAGAATAATTTGGATGTCACAAAAATTTAAGAATTAAAAGTCGACATGGACTGAAATAAGAAAAAAATACAAACCAGTCCCTGCATTTGGTGATTTTATGTTCACACCAAAAGAGCTTGGAGACTGCCAGTAGTACATGCGGATCGTGTTCACATTTTTTGAGGGCATCAACACTTTTGGTTTTCCTCTGAGGCCTGGGCTCCATGAAGAGGGCCTCAGCCCACAAAAGCCCAGAATTAGGACACTCCTGGAGACCCTTAGCCATCAGGGTATGTGCCATATCTCTGACACCTCCAGGTCTCATCTCGTTTCTAACAGCCTCCAGCCATAGCTCCGGATTTTTTGGATTTCTCAGTCGCGCCTTCTCCAAAACCGACCTGATTACAAATCATGGACAATATTAAAATCTTCAATACCATAAAATGGTCAAATAATTTTTTCATAGGGTTTTTTTTTCCTTTTTTAAAACTATTTCTTCTTCAATTTTGTCATTCCACATAAAATCCCTTGGAAAAAAAATTATTTTGAAAATCAATTTTGAACGAAATTTTGTTTGGTAAACAATACTAGGAACAAAATATTTATGCAAAATTATGTTGGAAATGAATACTAAAAAAAAAAATCATTTCAAACAATAAGAAAACAGATATTTTTAAACATTCCAAAGAAATAGAAGAAATACGAAAAGTGTGGACAGAATTTGAAATTTTACCTGAGTAAAAAATTAAAAAAAAATGAATTTATAATTTTGAAAACTTTGAAATTTATAATTTGAAACTTTTAAAATTGTTGAAGCTAGTCAACTTTTTAAATTCAATTTTCTTTTCCTGTATCGAATACTACTTTTCAGTAGTATTTTCTTTTTTTATTAAGTAGTATTTTTTCGCATGCAAACTCCATATTGATTTCTTTTTTTTTTAAATCTAATATACCTGGCCTTCGTAATATGCCCATTGCGTCTCTCTAGATCAGCCAACAATCTCCATAGGGGAATGGAATTGGGGCACTTTTTAATTCCCTGATTATAGGTCTCCAGCGCTCGATCCAAATGCCCCAATTGCTCCTCAATTTGA
Organism: Asobara japonica; assembly: GCA_026005395.1. NCBI lineage: Eukaryota > Metazoa > Arthropoda > Insecta > Hymenoptera > Braconidae > Asobara > Asobara japonica. Next base: position 816,709 of record BQMI01000151.1, on the reverse strand, counting down.
CCCTTCATCATCCATAGTTTCTCGAAGGACTCAAAACTCCTCAAAGCTTCTTTTAGGAGACTCACAGCGCCCTCAAGATTATCCAGGGCCCACTCCAATTTTGCACTCTTCATCAGCACTCGTGGTGTCGGTGCGGAGGCGCGGGCTTTGGCCAACAATCGTCTAGCTCTTTCATACTCAGAATTTTCTGATTCAAGTTTCACAGCAGCCAGCCAAATTTCCTCGGAGTTGGGATTTGCCTGTGAAAAGAGAGAAAAAAAATCCTCTTTACATTTCCTTAAAACATAAGTTCTTTTTTTTTTAATTTTTTTTTTACTTTTTTCATTTTTGATTTTGTGAAATTTTATGTTTCATTTATTTTATTTTATTTTTATTTTTTTTTATTTATTTATTTTTGGTTATTTATCTTTTTATTTTTTTTGCGTTTGGTTACATGTCGGATTCTAGAAATTTATGAATCACCTGAAAAGCTAGGGAGAGAATGCCACGTGCTGCTGGCACATCATTAGCCAGCCACTTGGACTTGGCCCCCATGAGCCAAAGAACTTCGCTTTTTGGACAATGGGCAACGGCACGCTGGAGCAATGATTCCAATGACTCACGTGTTCCATAAGTCTTTTCGAAGTAAGCAGCCCGCAACCAGATGGATTTCTTACTAGCAAATGTTGCTAAAGCGTATGCATAAACTGCCCTTGCGCACTCTAAAGCACCCTGCTGCGCACAAGTCTCAGCATCTTCCATCCACGTATGCTTCCTGTCTTCCTCCTCGACTCCAAAGCCTATGATTGCCTTTACAATCACTTGACACGTGTGAATTGCACCGGCTTTCTCAGTTTCCATGGCGTCTTTAAACCTTGAAATTCAATCAAGTTTTCGTTAAAACATATTTTTCAAAAGTCCAAGATAGCATTTCTTTTGCATATACAGGATGCAAATAATTTTCTCTTCAATAAAATCAACTAGAAGAAGTACTTGAATGCTTAGAAAAGTACTCTTGCAAAGTTTCAAATTTGAAAACATATTTTAACGGGAAAGTTGCTGTGAGAGAAGCATCGATGCAAAATAGAAAAACAATCACTGCAATTTTTCCTCATCATCTGCAATTCAATGATCCCATTCAAGAAAGCCTTTAGTATCTTCAACTTCGGAAAATATATTGTTACTTCAAATATCAAATTGTAATTAAGGGCATTCGGGCTTGTTTGTTATAAAAATACATACCAGTGTTCTCGATTGATTTCCACCCCATTGGCACTCAAAGACGATATAGCCCTATCAATGATTTTCTCCACCATGTGCTTATTTCCATTAGCCTCTTCTAGCTTAGCTGCTGTCGTCCAAATTTGCCGATCTGTTGGTATATTTTCTCTAGCTTTATTAAGTACCTTTCTCGCATTATCATATGTTTCCAATCTTGCAAGTGCCAGCCAAAGATCTACACTTGTTGGACAGCACTCCACAGCTCTGCTCAAGAGAATTTTAGCATCCTCCGGCTCCTCCAACTCAACTGCCGCCTTCCACAGTCTGACTGAATTCGGTATATGCTCTAGGGCCTTTCGGTACACCCTTCGGAATAAAACATTGAAAATAAAATAATTTAGGCTACTTTAAATTCAAAGTTATCTGGTCATTGGTTGGGATTAAATCGACAAAACGAGTATAAAAAGCCTCAACTCAAAGATATAGTATATCAATAATTGATTTTGAAAAAACTCGGATCCAGAAAACTCTTGATATCTAAAATTCAAAAAAATTCAAATTAAAAGAAAAATAAAAAAAAACAATAAATAAAAATTAAAACTAAAAATGAATGAAAATTAAAAAACAATAAAAATAAAAAAAATTAAAATTAAAAAGAAATGAAAATAAAAAAAAAAACAAAAAATAAAAAAATTCTATATATAATTTGAGCAGCATAAATGAAGGGAAAAGAAATCTTGTAATAGAAAACCGGATGGAATACACTCGTCATCAATAATCTCACCTTCTTTTCGCCTTGGTTTCATCCTCAATCTCAGCAGCTTTGATCCAAATTCTCACAGACGTGGGAATGTGTCTAACAGATTGAGCAATCACTGCCTTGGCTGTGTCTCGCGGTTGTAGTCGAGCAGCTTCCAGCCAGAGGTCCTCTGATGTAGGATTCACCTCGCAGCCCTTCATAATCAAGTTCCTGGCTGCTTGAACTTTTCCAGTGACCTCCTCCAACCTCGCAGACGCTATCCAAGCAGGTGGGTGGTTTGGATTAGTTTCACGGACGGACTTCAACAAAAGTCTAGCCTTCTTGATGTCGTTGATGTCACCGCCGTAGGTTGGAATCATACTCTGGAGATCAGTGAGGTAGCCCTTGGGGTCCACCACTGTCTGACCTTCCACAGAATCCGACACCTGGTTAACATGACGAAATGTTATGAAAAAAGTAAAAGTCCAATATATCTCCTAAGCTTGTCCTAAAAATTGGGAAATGCTTTCCTTCACAAAACACGTACCTGATTCAGCTTAACATTCATCAATGTATTCCTCGCCTGTCCAATCTTCCTCAAATCCAAATCTCCAGTTGGCGTAAGCATTCCTGGAGTCGCCACCCCAGGCATCATCGATGCAAGTCCACTAGAAGGATCAATACTTGACGTCGACTCGCCCCCCAAATTTCTCGCAAGCACTGAATCCGGCAGTGGTGTAAACTTCTCAGCCCTCGGATTCCTCTGCTTCTTGTTCCGCGCGTCGCCCACCTCAGGAACATTCTTCCACTCATCTTCACTGACATTCACCAGTTCACGCTTGAGATCCGAAAATTGTTGCTGGATCTTCGGGCGCTCCTGACGATATCGCTCGAGTTCTTCTCGAAGACGTTTTTCACGATACTCTTTACGCTTTTCGTCCATACGTTTGTCAATTGCCTCGTAGATGGCATCCGCCTCCTCGTCGTCCTTGTCATAGGGATCTTTGCTGAATAGGGAGCCACCATAACCCGAAAATTCGTCGTAGTTTGAGTCATTCAAGTCCTCCTCCTCTTCCTCCTCTTCGTCCTTCTTCTTGGCGCGCTTTGTTGGCGGCGCGTGACGATCGTCCGAAACGTCATTGGCGTCGCGGGCAGGACCGATATCCGAACGAGTTGTGAAGCCGGTGGCTCTGGAATGCACAGTAGTATTTTAGGAAACTGAACTCAGCTAAACAAGCCGGAATGCACAGAATTACAATTTGATAGTTTAAGTAACAATATATTTTCCGAAGTTGAAGATACTGTTAATCATCGACTCCGAAAAAATGAGAGCTTTCAATTTTCCAATTTGGCGCAAGCATCTTTTGTTTTTTTCTGTAATTATCGGGTACATATAAAATTTGTCAACACTGGACGGAATATGTAAAACACTCGAAACTTAATAAATTAACAGAACGTCAAAAAATATTCTGTGTATATGATTTTCAATGACTACATAAGCTATGACAACTTGAACAATTGTCATACATTTGAAAACTAAAGCCGAATCGATATCCCAAATATCGATGTTTATCGATGCAAAGGCGATTACCAACCAACTTGACGATGTTATCTGACTGATCTGATCGAGCAATAAATGAATGACGATTGAAAAATAAATCATGTCACGATTTTCGAGATATTTCGACTATAACAATGTTCATGTATGTGTATGCGCTTTCTTGGATAAGATGTATAGGACTGTTGCGGCAATCTTCCTTAAAGACTACATTATTGACTAAAGCAAAATGTTATCACCTAATTACTAACTTGTGACAAATATATGAAATGCACCAACAAGTGTTCATTTTAGTTGACAACTATATATATATATATGTTCTTGTAAAAATATTGTTCAAATTTGGAAGTTATTTAATTATCAACATAGATAATTATATTTCACTTGTATTTCAAGGCAATGGCTTGTGATTGGTCGTTCCACTTATTATATCTCAAGCGGGAAAACTTTTGAATAAATAAATATTTTGAAAAAGAGATTTGCAGGACGACTAAATTTTTTTTTTTAATACTGTTTTTTTTTGCCCTTAACGTTCTCCAGAAAGTTTAAAGCTCACAGTTTTTTGTAGGTTCAAAACGTTTTAGAACACTCAACTGGCAATTGAATGTTTGCGATAAGTGTGTAATGTTTTGACACTAATTTTTTTGTAATTGAATGGTAGGAATAAAAAGTTACCCTCTTCCAACACCCGCCACATATCCAAGGGGTGCGGGTACACCAAGAAAATGTTTTTTATTTCGTGTTGACAGTGACGACGATGGCACCGCCATTTTTCAACACATGGGATTTTGATGGCAAGTGTGTGTGCGGTCACACACTTGTGTTAGTATCGGCCCTTGCGGCCAATTCAGGAACTAACGAGAACGTAAGTTCCAAGCTGCTCACGTGGTAACAAGTCAACTTGACATTCAAAGATTTGTAATTAAAAATATGATTGAGCCAGAAAAATATTAATGCAATCATTTTGAAGAGGAATTTAGAATCTAAAAATATTCTCATATAAAATTTTGTGTAATCTGCCGGCTTCAAAAATCGCAACAAAAACTAAATGCTAAGTGGTAGCCACGTTACCGCTCACAGGATAAGCCGCTTAAAAAAAAAAGCACTAAATTCTCAATTTTCGCTGAATATATTAACAACTGAAATGCCAATTACAATCTCAGTAAGTAATTGTGTAAAGATTTTCAAAATTTGCAATAATGTTCAATAATTTTCAAACATTAAAAAAAGCCCGGAAAAGAATTGGCACTATATAGGTTCTTGTTCGGCAGAATTTTGCCAAATTTTTGTTTTGTAATGCCGATATAGTGAATTTACCATATGGACTTGTTTTTAGTTTTTGAAATTCCCTCCAAAAAATAGGGTTACAAAAATTGCTCTATTTCCCATAAATTGCGAGTTATCCGCAAAGAAATTTTGAAAAATGGAAGCGACCTTTACCCCTCCAATATCACCCCCCACTCCGTCGCCCGGCGCAACGCGCAAGAAAACTAAGTCTCAACATTATTTCCCAACAATATCGCCCGAGAACTCGTTGTATTACCCCAGAGGTCGCATTTTACAGTTATAAAATATTCCAATAATTTTTTTTAAGGTATTTCCAAGCACTTATCATTACAATTATTGTATTTATTAAATGTACTATTAGTGATTGTGAATAACTCCAATATGGAGACAATTTATAACTCCATAATTACTACTACTCGTGCAATTTGTGACAAATTCTATTCGGCGCTACCGACAATTTACACGCGACACCGCCTTTTCATTATTAATCTTAAGCACACGCCCTGTAGCTGATTATTTTACCAGAAAATTTGATTTTCTTGATTTGTTATTTGTGGACCATTGGCGGAATCGAAAATTGGTGGTTACCATAGAAATTTTAGTGCAATTGAAATTGATTTTTTTACTTTTGTGGAAGATGTGCATATGTAGTTGTAATTGTTATTGAAATTTGTTTGAGGGGAACGTTGGCATTTTGACAGGTGCCGTGTAAATAATGAGTTATTGTGTGTTTTTCATTCTAATTTTTTTACGATTTTTTTTGGCAAATGTGTTTTTTATAATGTGCAACAGTACAGGAGATATAGAGTTTTTTTTTTTGAAAATAACTGCCGCAGAATTTAGGGAATTATTAAAATATTGACAAACACTTTTATTTAGATCTTTTGATTTAGAGGCAGAATCGAAAATTTTACTTTTATTACATGTTCAGGAAGTGTCAAAATTGGGCGCGTAGATTTTGAAATTATGAACACAGTGTTGGAGTAGAAAACTGTTTATATATACAATCAAACATGAGATACTAACTCGGAAATTCGTTCACAATTTTTATTGTACAAAACTTTATGTGAAGAAACAGAATAATTGTCATATTATGATTTTCCATGACAAGACGTGTGCATTTTTTTATTTAATTTGATACATACTTTCGCGCCAAAAATTTGAAAAAAAACATTGCCCAAGTTCAAACTAAACGTGTAATTAAAGAATACGTTTGTACAATTTTTGCTTAAGATATAGCATCTTATAGATGTTATCAAGACGAAAGATCAAAAACAATCAACGAGCTCAACTATCGCGCGAGATATTCACAAAAAAGAAAGAACAATCGATATGTTTCCAAAACCCGTGAACCGATTTGGCAAAGATCTCGCAGAAAGTTAGATAGCAATAACCCGGGAAACTTGCAGATTTTCAAATACAGTTCTTACCTTCCAATTGTTCAATTCAGGGAAAAGTGATTTATCCGTTCACGCCTTCAATCATTCTTCATTACGTACCTACAAACTTAAAAAATCTAAATATGGAGTAATCGAATAAGGAAATCAGAATTATTGAAAAATCTGAAAAACTGAGTATAGAAGCAATTGACATTTTCACTGGAATTTCCTATTCTACCTCAACTCAACAAGTATGCAATTGTTTATCCAAAGTTTTCCACAAATTTGTGCTGTTAACAAAACGAAAAACTTTCCATTTATAATATTTCCAATGCGTCGTGCACCTCTGTGCAATGCGGCATTGTGCGCATGCGCGCCATTCAAACGCTCAACTACCATCCGCCGATTCTACCTGCGATTATTCCTTAATTATGCAAATTAGAAAAAACGTCATACAACATAAAAATCGGTATTCCATGTGTTGAATATTATTTCTCTTTTCTCAGACTTTGCTACTTGTAACTGTTTGCGAGATATGGCGCTATAAATATTTCACATTGTTGACTATGTATGTTATCCATAACCTAATGATACGAAACAAATTTTAAAACCGTCTTAGCGTATAACATTGCCACTTCCCTAGATATTGAATAATTCTGAATGTTGTTGGTTTCTCCGTAGGCTTTTGAATAAATCATGGCGAAGAAGCCGGCAACTACTCAGGCTTTACACAAAGTCATAATGGTCGGCAGTGGCGGCGTGGGAAAGTCGGCGTTAACACTTCAATTCATGTACGATGAGGTATGTGAATTAACTAGAGTTAATTAATTAATTTAACTTAATATAATGACAAATGGTGGTAATTAAACTTATTTTTCATTGACTGCAGTTTATCGAGGACTATGAGCCGACTAAAGCTGATTCATACAGAAAGAAAGTTGTCCTAGATGGAGATGAAGTACAAATTGATATATTAGATACTGCTGGACAAGAAGACTATGCTGCTATAAGAGATAATTACTTTCGCAGCGGGGAAGGCTTCCTCTGTGTTTTTTCTATAACTGAGGACGATAGTTTTCAAGCAACACAAGAGTTCAGGTTATTAAGAGTTTAAGATTTTGTTATACATCTACATGTCTATGTGTGACTGTGCGCATGACGCCAGCCCTAGTTGTCGAACTGGAGTTAGGCATATGGGCATATTCCTGACATCAGTCTCGAAGTTTTGAGCCCAAATAAACACATCCGAGTTGAAATTTCGCAAAGTTATCCAGGTTTGAAGTCGAAAACCCAAAAAACACAGTTTTGAGAAAAATGAACTTAAAGTTGCAAATCGCATTTATAAGCATTCTACTTGGCACTTAGTAGGATTTCGGTCTTAATTGATTGGGAGGGCCATGTAGATAAAAAAACTGACTGGTCATTACTTTACATACACAGTAATGAAAATTTTGCTGTACTGTAGACATAGCGGTGTGCAAAGCCACTTTATCAATTTCCGGTTTTGAAGAGTTTTGACAATTATATGACATTATTTGCTATTCTAGTATGACTTTGAGGCAGATTTTAATTGAAAGACATGGACGAACTGGCATTTCAGGTCTTTATTGTCATGTTTATCTATGGTCAGTTTTATCTATTTTTAATTAATTTTCAACATGAATGTTACTTCTGTCACATAATTCTGATATGAAACCAAACTTCAGATGTAATCGAAGATGGGTATACACTATGGAACCAATATTTGTGCCTGTAATAACTGCGCCAGTCACTGAATGCGGGATAATAATTCAAGAAGTTAATTGATTGAGATTCAATAGGTCTCACAATTCTTTTACTGTATGCTTACAGGGAGCAAATTTTAAGAGTGAAAAACGACGAGAACATTCCCTTTTTATTAGTGGGTAACAAAAGTGATCTTCAGGAGAAGCGAAAAGTCAGTTTAGCAGAGGCTCAAGCTAGATCACAACAGTGGCGTGTGCCCTATGTTGAAACTAGTGCAAAGACTAAAGAGAATGTGGACAAGGTAAACGGACATTCCACGTTAAGATAGCAATAGCCGTCAGTGATTGTAAATCAATGTATTTCCTGTTTGCTTAAGTCTACTGCAGCAAATTGTTTGTCCGCAATTTTTTTTTTGTTTTATTATTTTAAAATGCATCACTTGCACATATTTTTTTCAGGTATTTTTCGATTTGATGCGCGAAATAAGATCACGTAAGATTGAAGATAAGTCCGCGAGTAACGGTCGTGGCAAAGACCGTGCTAACAGGAAGAAAAAGAAGTGCATTGTTCTATAGGTTGGCTTATTTTTTATGCTTATTTTTTTTTTGTATTTTATGGGGTCTTATAAAGGAAATTTACACTTTGTGAGTGAAAAAAAAAATTCAAAAATAGCTATGTATATTTTATGATAATTCTTTTCGGTAAGCAGACTTTTCGATTCAAAAGTGAAATTTTATAACAACATTGTTTAACAACAAATTCGATGTGGAAATGACTCCTGAGAAGGAAATGCACGAAACATAGCTTCTCGATTTTTTTTCTCACAAAGACAATTTTTTTTAATGATCTCTCCTTGAGGTGGCTCAATCACTACTTTCATTTTGTTAGTGATTTCAATATAGCCTTCGGATTTTTCAATCGTCTAATTAGCAACTAAATTGTATAAGTAAGAACTTTTCACTTTTACATTTTTCACATCAAGTTTTTCGAAAGATGTCTTGTGATAAAATAAAATCTAAATCATCGAATTTTTTAAACCTACTAGGTAATAAAATGGAAGTCTAGTTCTTTGCGTTTTATGATATATCTAATTTGAGAATTTTCACTTTTTTTCGGAAATTGAGAACAATTCAAATGTGATTTTTTTTTAAATTCCATTTTTGTTCTGTTTTTTTTTTTTTTTTTTTTTTTTTTTTTTTTAATTATTCTAAAAGTTGAGGGTTTCTATAACGACGTCGCTCATAACGAAGTTTTTCAATATTTTTCCCACGACAATAATGGACAATTGAGAACATCGAGAAAATTATAAGATCCTAAATTCAATTGCTAAAAGATTGAGCTGCTTCATAAATGTTAGATTATCTCATCGACAAGTGGTTGCCAGATAAAACAATAACTATTTTCCATAGAAAGTCTAATTGTTTCAAGCCATAGTATTCTCTGAAAAGTATTTTCCTTTTCTCTAAAAGCCACTTGTTCTCAGATAAACCTAAACTGCATATTGCTTTGTATTGGCAAATTTAGTTTTTTGCATTGTACCAAAAATCGATTGATCTCGATATTCATTAACATAACGAAAAATCAATTTTTTTTCTCTGAGTATTTAAAAAAAATCTTTTTATTTTTTTCATTTGAGTCTCTGAAAAATTTCAGGTAATTTCTTAGGGGAGAATTGTGGAAAGTGAAGCCATACATATTGCTTGAATACGAAATTTTGATTACACATTTAAGATTTGATGTGTAACCCTTTGCGGCCACTGGGGGTAACTCTGTACCCCAGGCTTATGGTAACGCCATTCTGCTTATACATCATGTTGTATTTTACTAAAAGAATACCATGAAGTGTATTTGCCATTTGGTACCTGGATTTTGTTCCGTGAATTTTTCGCTGGCAAATATTTTCAGGAGATATTTCTGAAGAGAAAATTTTCATGACATCGAGATCAAATCGAATTTTCTAACTTCCCATTTAAGGATATTCCACCTATATTGGCGAAGATATAAGAATTGCTTGAAATTTTGACACAATGTTTTTAAAGCGGTAACAGATGCCTGTATGAAATTTGAGATTGATTCACAACACCGTTTTGTAGTTATTAATTATCAAACTTCTCAATTAACACGTCCTCTTATGGGAAAAATAAAAATTTCTATAAATACAGTTCAAAATATAAAAATTTGTTGAAATTTTGAAAATTTACTATTGAAGCAGATATAAAACGATGGTAAAAATTTCATGACGATTGACTAAAATTTTTTTTCATTAATTTGTTTAAACAATATAATATTGATTCGCAAAATCAAATACAATATAATAATTTTCTATGGCTATCACTTCAACTAATTAACGCATTGAAATATTAATTGAAAATCATTGGCGATAAATATAACGAATTATAGAACGGGTCATAAACTTTTGTTTTGACTATACGGGTTGAATATCCTTAAGAACCATAGAACTTAATTTGTGATTTCCCACCTTGTCATCCAACTCCCACTAAATTAATTACTAATTATTTTGCAGGTGTTCTTTGATCTGATGCGAGCAATAGCAACACGTAAAGCGCGAGAAAATCAAATTGAGGGATCAGAGCGTAAAAACAATAAACGCTGTTGTGTCCTTCTCTAACAACTGCCGGAACATGCTTTTATTATTATTTCCGACAAATTACGTTTAAATAGTTACATACATATGAATATATATTTTTTGCATATTATTTAATGAAAAAAAAAAAAATTAAGAGCATTGACTAAATGACGTTCGAAACGTATTGGAGTATGAATGGAGCAGGAATGAATGAATTATGTTTTGTGGATAAAAAGTCTTAAATTTTTTTTGCATTTGATAAAAAATCAGTTTTTCACTATACTGAAAACACGCCTCAATTCTTCGTCTAATTTACTTTCAACCATCATTAATTATGATTTTAAAAAACAGGTTTTTTTTATACACTCAAGCAATTTTTTCTATTTTCTTTTGGTTCAGTATTTAATTTGCTCATTTACTTTTGAAGTGATCACAAATCCTATAGCAAAAAGGAGAGACGAAAGAAACTATCGACATATATCGAAATTATCGAAAACTGTGAGACCGAGACTGACGCGACACCAGTCGGCAGAAAAGGGAACTGCGCATGCGCAGCATGCGCCTCCGGAATCCTAATGAAAAACGTAGAATTTCTGTCGCAAAAAAGTGACTTTTTCCCCACAAATCACATAAAATGTGTGAATTGAAACACAGTAATAACGACCAGGTATTTTGCAATAATTTTAAGTGAGCTGATGCGTTATCTTCTTATCTTCAATCATAAAATTACAATCGAACGATTCAATATTACTTGAAAAAATTGAGTTCTGTGTAAGTTAAATGAATTACTAGTTTGCTTTTTTGTCGCTGGTCGTATTGAATTTGTAAAAAAAATCGGTTTTTTGATGAGTAAGGAAGACGCATTTTTTTAACTTGCAAATGTGTTTGTTGAGAAAATCTTGGGAAAGGAGATACCGATTTTTTTGTGAAGAAGTTTTTTGTAGAAAAATGTCAGATCTACAAAAAAATCTACATCAATATTTTGATATCGAGTATGGATGAGGAAATATTTGCAAACAACCATTGATCATGTGCACTATTTCTGTAATTGATAAACCAAAAAGCGCTTCGCAGTCTCTCACTTTTTTGGTTGTAAAGCCTCACTTTTGTATATATTTTGTATGTCTTTAATACACGATAAATAAATGTTCATGATAAAAATTTATCCGACAATTCCATTAATTTATTTTGTTTTATTCACTTAATGTCAACTATATATTATGATTTTTACATACGAATATTTACAATTTTGAGATTAATATACCTAATAATGCCATAATGCTTAAAAATATACAATTTTGGAAGAAGTGACGAAAAATTGATGGGGAAAAACCTAACTTTCCACATTTGTTTGAATGTTCAATTTCCTCAGGAACTGTTGATTTGAGTTCAAATTTATGATTTTTTTTACAGGTGATTGAATTTAAATACCGCAAAAAAAATTTTTTGATCCATCACAATGTATTTTTTTTTTGCCAATTAAATTTTCTGGTTCAACCAACTTTTTTTTCCTTTCTCGAGAAAAAACAATAAAAAACGTAATTTCTTTCCTGATCAATTCGTATTTTTAAAGCCAATGTTTTTCTCGACTTTTCGAAATAATTTTTTTTTGTTAATCCAAAAATTACTGCTACAAAAAACAGGTTATTAAATTTTTGTCACTTGTTTCAGAATATTTCAAATTTCAGATGTTCGCCCCTGTTCTAATTATTCTTCTGACCCCACCACTCAAAAAAGAATTCGCCAAAAATACAATAAATTAAATCTGATGTTCCAACAACAAAATCAATTTTTTTCCGAAAAAATATTATGAAGAAAAAAATTTTAATTCTTAAAAAAAAAAAGTTGTAATTGCCTTCACATTCACCATTTTTTTCTGTATGGTGGACAGGGACTTATAAAATTTTTGCCCGAGCAATTCGCCAGTAAAAGGTGCATGAAATAAAAAAAAAATGGCATTGAACACTTCCACACTGACTTGTCCAATTACCTCGATAAGAACTGCCAACACATATAAGCCCAATTTTTCGATAAGAAGAAGTAACCTGCACAACGAAGGTTCACCATTTTCCCCAATGCTGGGTCTCCCACAGACGTATAAACCAGAACTAATTGATTCCACCATTTCAGTAACTATACAAAGTGGACTCTCCCCTGAAATGTATGTCTCCCTTTCGATAGCCCTCAAGTATACTCACAGGAGTGACCACAGCCCGTTGGACACTGTCGATTACCCCTGAACCACTCTCTCATATGCGCCACATGTCCACCATGTGTGCACCCTTGGCACCAAGCATAGACCCCCCTAACCACCTGATGGCATATAGAGCAAAGAGCATGCCTAGAACTATGACACCTGTCACACAGCCAAGCTGCCCTCTGCAGTGGCTTAGTACAAGCCGAGCAACAAACGTGAATTGTCGTCGATTGCTGATTCAACTGGGCAACCGAAGGTATCCACGCCAACTGAATGATCTCCGTAATGACATCGTAAAGCTTGAATCTACCCAGCATGTCAATGTACTCAAGTAGCCAGTGCTCCTGCATTGCTGATTCAATATTGAGACTACGTCGTCTGTTCCCCAGGGCAATTAAGACTGATGCTGCTGTTTGGACATCTCTAACTGCTGCATGATGCCTTAATGCCTCCTCCACAAGGACCTCAAGATGCAAAAAAAAAAAAAAAAATTATGGATGATCAAAAAAAAAAAGGATTTGACAGCAGATAATATGACAAGGTATCAAAGTGTAGGCTAAAAGGAATATGGAGTTACCTTAGGATTCCAGAACATTGGTTTTGGTACTGCTGTAACGATCAACTGGCACGTCTGATCTTCCACGGTTACCGATCCTGCATCGTCATTAACATCTGGGGAATTATTGGGAAATTGCTCAGGCGGTGGGGATCGATCCTGTATTTCGTGTCTCAATGGAAAAGCCTCCTTTGGTAGTGTCCAGTCACTCTCATTGATCATATTCTCCAGATAGTCACCAGGATAGTCCAGGGAGATCCTCTCGGTCTCCAGCTCACCCTCGCCGAACAGAAAGTCACCCCTATTCACCCTCTGGAAAGAGTTGAGAATAATTGTAGACATGTAGGTTATAACATTGTCCCAAAGTGAGACTGATAACTATCTGTGATAAAATCATCTGAGATCTTTAGAAAGAAGAAGAAGGTAGGAGGTTAGAATGACAATGTTTCTCACCCTTCTATGACCATTCACCAGTTTTCTGTAGTCCGAGGGCACCATGCCCATCCCAAAGTGACCAGGCTGCTGGTAGACATGAGTATCTGCAGTCTCGTCTGTTTCTGTTTCGTCATCTCCCCCAGAAATGCCTCCGGACAAACCAAAATCACCCTGAAGACTTCTTACATCATTCTCGTGAATGTGAACTGACTGTTGACCCTCGATGACGGCCATCAGGGGAAGGGGTAGATTGTCCTCTTTGACAACTGGTGGCTTCTTCCCCTCATTATTTGCGTAGAGAGTCTTTATGATCCTCCATACAGTACTGATGTCATTTCTGCCGCACCTAAAACAAGATCAGATGAACGGAAGGTGCGAGGGAACGTGAGTGTGAGCCTCGGCGGGGCGCATCAATAACTTCCCGATAGTCTGTGTGCGTACACTTTTTCGTATTTTTCCAATTAATTGGGGTCTTATGGGGAGGCAAACTTAAATTTTGTAAAATTGAATTTTTGACCCCGTCTGTGCTGATACTATCCAATAGGAACCTCTAAAAGATATTTCCGTTGAATTTGGGTCGAAAAAGTCAAATTAATTTTTTTCGATTTTGGCCAAATTTAACATTGGGACCTTATGGGGAGGCAAAGTTAAATTTTTTAAAATTGAATTTTTGGCCCCCTGTGCGCTGATACTATCCAATAGGAACCCCTAAAAGATATTTCCGTCGAATTTGGGTCGAAAAAGTCAATCTAATTTTTTTCGATTTTGGCCAAATTTAACATTGGGACCTTATGGGGAGGCAAACTTAAATTTTTTAAAATCGAATTTTTGCTCCCGTCCGCGTTTATACTATCCAGTTGGGACCCCTAGAAGACACTCCCGTCGATTTTGGGTCGAAAAAGTCGAATTAATTTTTTTCGATTTTGGCCAAATTTACCATTGGGACCTTATGGGGAGGCAAAGTTAAATTTTTCAAAATTGAATTTTTGGCCCCGTGTGCGCTGATACTATCCAATAGGAACCCCTAAAAGATATTTCCGTCGAATTTGGGTCGAAAAAGTCAAATTAATTTTTTTCGATTTTGGCCAAATTTAACATTGGGACCTTATGGGGAGGCAAAGTTAAATTTTTTAAAATTGAATTTTTGGCCCCGTGTGCGCTGACGCTATCCAATAGGAACCCCTGAAAGATATTTCCCTCGAATTTGGGTCGAAAAAGTCAAATTAATTTTTTTCGATTCTGGCCAAATTTAACATTGGGGTCTTATGGGGAGGCAAACTTAAATTTTTTAAAATCGAATTTTTGCTCCCGCCCGCGTTTATACTATCCAGTTGGGACCCCTAGAAGACACTCCCGTCGTCGTTGGGTCGAAAAAGTTAAATAAACGGGACGTGAGTGTAACCCTCGGCGGGTCGCATAAATACCTGCCCGATAGTCTGTGTGTATTAAAGATCATAATAATAGATCAATAGTCGAATTTGCGTAATTGATATACAACTTGACTTCATATGTGTATCGTCACACACACACACACACTCATTTCTGAAATCACATCAGGATGATGCAAAAAATTCCATCGATCTGGCACTTTTCATTTTCGGGGTCATTGCAATAACTTCCCTGGATCAGCAAGTATAACAAGGTAAAAACTCCAATTTAACAATTTTACAACACCTACATCGTGAAAAACCAAAATCTCACCTAGAGGCGACTGCTGCATTGTGCTCGCAGACCTCATTGAGCTTGCCCTGCAGTACATATCCTTCAGCGCAGAACTTGAAACACTTAGGATCCCGCTCCCCCTTAGTAGCTGTTCTAGTAAACCTATGCATAACACTGGACGCCAAGCAGAAGGTGTCATTGCTTGCTGGAGTCTTCCTGATGATATTACTGAGGTTCTTAACCGTAGTAGGTGCATTAGCATTGACCTTGCAGGCATAAGCCACATCTCCTTGAACGTTGAGGGCAATTCCCTGGGGATTGGCCTTGAGGGGAAAGATCATTGCAAATTACATGGAGACCTATTTGATGCAAATTGTCTTGGTTTGTGTCGCTATTAAGCAGAATGTTCAAAAAAAATTTAATGATTGGGAGATACTGAGGCAGTTTTAGGTACCTTGCTTGCAGGTCTGCTAGCATCCTTGAAGACATGGTGATACAATGTGCAGTCTCTGCTGGTTGATAAAAAGGATTGAGGATCTCCCCGCCATGCCACACCCGTGGGCACATCCCGATGTTCATTAAAGGAGGCAAAGGGTATGTAGGGTCTGCGTATGTCCCAAATATTGATGGAGCAGTCAACAACAAGAGCGCAAGATGCAATATGAAACTTCCTCTGTGGCCGCCAACGAATTCTACCGACAGATGCAATGGTGTTGATGGTGTAATCGCAGGTAGGCTTCACGGAAAGATCCCAGACCTGGCAAAGGTGGAGATTATCAGTATGAGCTTATCACATAACTAAGCTCAAGTGCTAATGTAACTCATATTTGCAGTATACCTTGATTGTTTTGTCCCTAGAGGCTGTCGCTAACCAAGTGCACTCTGGATGCCAGTCGCAGGCGAAAATTGGACCACTGTGAGCTGTAAAATGCTGAAAGTAACGATCAGCTCGACGTAAGTCCCATTGTTGGACATGTCCATTTTCAGAAACTGCTGCAAATGTATGCTGCTGGTGGGGGGAAAATTGAACATCACGCACGGATTCTGTGTTGCTGTAAAAAGTTTTTGTTGCCTCTTTTGTACGCAAGTCGAAACATTTCATAGTGCCATCCTGAGAGCCTGAGATCAGCCACATGGGCTCGGTCATGTGAAATGAAACTTTGTTAACTGTGCGCTTGTGGTCGATGAAAACATGATCCTGTTTAGAGCGAGAAGCTTTATTTAGGTTCCAGAGAACCACTGCCCCGTTGGTTGCTGCGGTCGCCAGGATGTGATCTAGAGATTGATTGATTGGTGGATTGATCAATCTGTTGATTGATTGATTGATCGATTGATTGATCGATTGATTGATCGATTGATTGATCGATTGATTGATCGATTGATTGATCGATTGATTGATCGATTGATTGATCGATTGATTGATCGATTGATTGATCGATTGATTGATCGATTGATTGATCGATTGATTGATCGATTGATTGATAGATTGGTTGATCGATTGATTGATCGATTGATTGATTGATCGATTGATTGATCGATTGATTGATGGAAAAAAGTATGGAATAGAATACGAAATGATTAATACCGTCAATGAGATTCCAGGCGACATCATTACACGAAAAATTAAGATTGAGATTTTTCCCCACTCGCAAATTGCAGGCCTCCTCAAATTTGTCCTCCAGCAACGTAAAAATCTTGAAAACTGGAATGTAAAAATCATAGGATTAGCTACAAAAATTTGGACGAAATGCAATTATAAAAAAATTTAGCAATCATGCAATTTGAAAATTCAATATTAGGAAATATTATTATTATTCGTAAAAGAAAACCGAGTAAAAAAATGTCAGATTTTTTGGACGACGGTTTGTACAAAAGTAGTTCATTTCAATTTTATTGGATCAAACTTACCATTTCTTCCGGCAATAACAACTTGTGAATTATCCTTATTAAGTGCCAAAGCATTTGCTGGACTCTCCTGAGTTATAAATCCCGTTTTCGACGTCATCTTCACGAAAATTTTAATCGTCTTCTCTGTCTAATTATCCTCAAGACATTGGTCATGTTTCAGAATGTTCACAATGGTGAAGCAATTGGCAAATTCACGGAAATCATTCATTGTTGTTGTGTGTTTACATTGCGGTACTGTGAAACAAAAAACAAAACCTCGGAAGATGTTAGGTTAGGTCAGGTGGTAGATTCGTGTGTTAAAAAATATTTCAACAGATGGAGCACGTGGCAGAATAACAAAACGAAATCTCTTCCGAAATTGCCGAAACTGGTAATGACCCATTAGTGGAATTAATTTATAGGAATCAATTGACATCATGGATGATGTTATGGAAAATCGACAGAGTCATTTGAAAATGAAGAATCGAGAAGCTGCCAACAGATTGAGAACTGGCAGTCCCAAGTTTCAGGAAGTTTTGCGACAGGTTAGTGATCTTAAAACACTCCATTAGCAATATATCTATATATATAACATATAGAGTAATTTTTTTGAAAATGACGTTTTGGAGCTTTTAAAGTTCTCTAGAAATTTTATTCGACGATTTTCACTATAACTCTAACAGTTTTTGCGATTTCCACGACAAATTTTAAGAGGCTGTAGGATTTTTTAAAAAAACTACTAAAATGCGGGGAAAACTGCGCCATGAATTCTTATCCAAAATTGGGTTAAACAATCTGATACATGTCTTATAAGATTTGCAATTTATATGGGAACCAGATGAAGCGAGATGATAGTGTTCTGAAAAGGAGAAGTAATATTAATAAATGTTTAAAAACATGAACTGATTGACAGATCTGGGTGCCGCCATCTTCCCTTCACTCCAAGATGGCGGCGCTCATTATCAATCAGCTCATGTTTTTAAACATTTATTAACATTATTTCTCCCTTTCACAAGACTCTCGTCTCGTTTCATCCGGTTCTCATAAAAATGGCAAATTTTATAAGACATGAATCAGATTGTTTAACCCAATTTTGGATGAGAATTCATGGCCCAAAGTTTTCCCGCCATTTTCGTAGTTTTTTTTTCAGCCCCGCAGCCTCTTAAACTGAAATAGAAGTTTTAACAACAAAACAGTTCTAATTCCCAATATTAACCAAAAATCTAAATCTATTGATTGTCAATATTTTAACAAACTTTTGGGATTGTATTTCAACTATTCCCCATGATTTTGTGTTATAAATTGACCATTTATTTTGCAGAGATGTCGTGACAGAATGAAAGAGAAGCGTCAAAAATTATTCGATAGGAGGAGACTCGACGTGGTTAATGGTAGTGACACTTCGGAGATGCTTCAAGATTCACTTACGGAGATCGTACGTCAAGAATTCAGTGATTTGAGTACAATGGTGGTTGACGAAAATGCTGAAACGTTTGGAATATTCAATGAGCCGCTCACTGAAGAGGAGATCTTTCAATTAGAGGCGGAAATTCTCGCTGAGGAAGGTACGGGAATCTATATCCTGACCATTCTATCAGACATGATCATTGTTAGTCTATTCCCCCCCCCCCGCTCATGCGTAATTTTTTCACATATTTTCCACTTGTTTACAAATTTTTCCTAGAACTCAAAAACACCGAATCCTTCTACAAGATTTGAAGGATTTATTTGAACCTATTATTCCCCTCACATTTGATTTTCCAGAAGAATGGATAATGCACGAATTCGACGCATTTTTCGCCAACGAAAATCATATGTTAAACAGTTTCGTCGAGGAGAGCCTCAGAGACATAGTTATATGTCCAATGTGCGAGAAATCAGGACTGGAAGAGTTACCTCAAGGCTTCATATGCCCAACATGTAGTCTCTGCCTACCACCAAAGATGCAGTTGAGCCAACTGTCAATTGTCATTCGAGATCAAGTGGAAGGCCACTCAGCTGTTTGCCCAAATCGACCCTCATTCATAACTCTACCAGAAAATAATTCCCTCTCTCTGTATTTGTGTTGCGAAACTTGTCACTGTTTCTCTCTTATTTTATGAAGTTCCAATAATTCAATATGAAAAGAAAATAGACGTACTTCCAGTATATATGATACTAGATTCTAACAATAATCTACTCAGGTAGAATTTTAGGGTAGAGTTTACTACGTCCTTAATTTTAATATAATTTCGACGAGATTTTAGTAGATTTTACGTTACTTCACAAATTTGATAACTGCGTTTTTTGAATTAATTTTAACTTCTGAAATTTCTGTATTTGCCCAATTGTGATTCGAGGTTGTGTGAAAAATTCCCTTCTCCCTAATCCATTTTGTCTGGTTCTAAATTTTTTTTTCTACGTAAAAAAAGTTTTGTATAAAATATGTTAGATTCTGGTATTGAATATATTGGGGTAAAGTATGTTTTTTTTGCTTAGTTTTAATCATAAATTCACGTTGTTTTTTTTTAAATTGACAATTACGGGCAACGAAAAATAAATAAATCGTACTGGTTTTTATAAGTTATAAGTTATAGGTCGACTAATGAAAACAATAAATTATTTTTTAGGTATTTTGATACTATATTGTGTTAATCGTTGGATTTATCGAAACAAGTTCACTCAATAAGTTGGATAATGTACCACTTGATTACGTGAAAAAAAATAAAATTTTCTATTCCTAAACACTATAATTTTTTCTATGGACGTTTTAGTGATTCACCATGTTTGTTATTTGTGATGCAGGTTTTAGAATTCAACTTGCGATCCTATTCAAGAAAGCGCATACACAAAGTTGAAATCGGTCATTACTATCCAAAAATCGAAATATTAACTTCCCAAAAGTTAGGAATTTCAAAAAAAATTGTAAGAATATTTACTAATTGGAAAAAAAAAACTGGAAAAATTTATATGAGTCAAAAAAATTTGGGGAGTTGAATTTTATCGACGGAGGAGATATAGTACTGAGCTTCCTTCATAGGAGGCATAACCGGTGGACGAATATAGAGAGAGAAAAACAAAGTGAAGAAAATATAACCCCGTTCGTTGTTATGGTCGCCGCTCATTCCTGAGATGATGACAACCATCAACAGCCCCAAGCTAGAAGTCCAATGGTCTCCAGTGCATCACAATAAGTTCATCACCTGGGGCACGGAAATATGCCTCTACGAAGTCGGGCAAATCAAGGACATTGTTCGCGCATCATGTAAGTTTGGAAAATGAGCGAAAATAATTCAAAACAAATTGTGCTTTGAGCAAATCCAATCTCTCATAGATTACAATTCCATACAAATATTACAAAAGAAAATAACAGGCCAAAATGTAAAAAATAAATAAAAAAAAAGTTTTTTTTTCAAAAATTAGAGGCAAAAATTCAATATTTACGTTTTACACAAATTATTTATTCATTTTAGAAAATCATTTATATCAATGTTAATATTTGGTTTGTAGATATAGGAACTTCCGGTGGATCTATGTCAATGGATTCGAAAATGAAATAGTGATTCGAAATTCCGGAAAATTCCGAAGTTTGCACTGAAAATACGTAGAAGAATGTTTTTCTATCAACTGGTGCAAGTTAACTCAGGATTGGTCAACTAATTTATTCGTTATGAACAAATTGCGCACATTAGACATTTGCGCCATGAATTCTCATGCAAAATTGGGTTAAAAAATCTGATACATGTCTTATAAAATTTGCAATTTTATGAGAACCAGGTGAAACGAGATGAGAGCGTTTTGAAAAGGAGAAGTAATATTAATAAATGTTTAAAATATGAACTGATTGACATACCTGGATGCCGCCATCTTCCCTTCACTCCAAGATGGCGGCGCCCATTGTCAATCAGCTCATGTTTTTAACCATTTATTAATATTATTTCTCCTTTTCACAACACTCTCATCGCGTTTCATCCGGTTCTCATAAAAATTGCAAATTTTATAAGACATGTATCAGATTGTTTAACCCAAATTGTGGATGAGAATTCATGGTGCAAAGTTTTCCCGCCATTTTGGTAGTTTCTTTTAGTGCCGCAGCCTCTTCAAAAAAAAAAATAGATGAGTTTTGCAGCATTTTCCTGTCTGTAGTTTTCACCAGAAATGAGAAACCTCCACTATTTGTGTTGTCCCCAGGCAAGCGAATCTCGGACAAGACAGTGGCGCACCAGCTGGCGGCGAACTCGAGTCATCCGTACGTTCGCTGCGTGGACATTTACCCGCAACCTGAGCCGGATATTCTTCTGGCAGTTGGTCTGGCCAATGGAAAAGTTGTCCTCACGACTTTTGGCCCTACGGCTTTTGACGCTCTGGGTTTAACGGGCAAGGAGCTTCCACCGAAACACGCGCGCCAGTGTAACGCTGTCGCTTGGAGCCCTGTAGATCCGCATCTTCTTGTGTGTGGACTCGACAAGTACCGTACAGATCACTCCATCCTCCTCTGGGATGTCGTTCGCAGCCAGAATCCTCTTCCCTCACTCCATCCTGCTGGTCATCATCACTCCTTGGCAACTCAACCCGATCACACTGTTAAACCACTGTCTGAGGCTGGCGTTTCCGAGACGACGCATTCCCTGAGCTGGTTCCCAGATTCCAGGTGAGAAAATCATTTCAGTATCCAGAGTCGAAATATCTCGGAAATCGTGACATGTTTAATTTTCAATCGTTATTCATTTATTGCTCGATCAGATCAGTCAGATAACATCGTCAAGTTGGTTGGTAATCGCCTTTGCATCGATAAACATCGATATTTGGGATATCGATTCGGCTTTAGTTTTCAAAAGTATGACAATTGCTCAAGTTGTCATAGCTTATGTAGTTATTGAAAATCATATACACAGAATATTTTTTGACGTTCTGTTAATTTATTAAGTTTCGAGTGTTTTACATATTCTGTCCAGTGTTGACAAATTTTATATGTATGCGATAATTACAGAAAAAACAAAAGATGCTTGCACCAAATTGGAAAATTGAAAGCTCTCATTTTTTCGGAGTCAATGATTAACAGTATCTTCAACTTCGGAAAATATATTGTTACTTCAAATATCAAATTGTAATCCAGCGCGCGAAGCGCGCATTCGGGCTTCAATGTATACATGTATTCCTGTTATAGATGTTGCGTTGCCGGTGTTAACAACAAAAATCTGCGGATCATTGATTTCCGAGATTCCGTTCGGATAGTGAATTCAACACCTACCAAGTCAGTGTTCTCCGTAGCAGTCAATCCCCATAACTCCTATCATTTAGTTTCCCACGTGGAAAATCAAATTACCATCTGGGATACTAGATTTTTTGAGAAGCCAGTATTGACGCTGCCTCAAAGTAGGCAAATTACCAAAGTTCTCTGGTGTCCGACACGTCACAATCTTTTGGGAACAATTCAGAAGGATTCGGGAGCTCTTCATCTACATGACATACAACATTGTGGAAGTAGCGCAGGTGTTTCTGTGGAGGAGCCCGTTGGGGGCAGTGGTGCGGCTAATGTTGCCGGGGTTAACAGTGAAGAAAATGAACCTGGGGCATTAGAAAGAACTGTCATTCCACAGTGGCCATCATCGCCCACGAGTTTCTCCTGGCATCCAAGCCACGTAAATCGTCTTCTTGCAATCTCTCATCAAGGATTCATCCATGATTACACAGTTTATGAGAGAATCACCGTTAACTGGTCGACTAGGTCGCATATTGCCTGGAATCACGCGTCGAAAGCTATCAAGTACCTCAGCTCTTCAGATACCATCTACAGGTACGACCAGAAAAACGATTATTGAATTTTCTTGTAAAATTTGTCAACGTCAAACTTTTCCCTTTATACCGTTTACATTATTATACAATTATCCCTACCCTATTAGATGGTTCCATATACATCAAATGGTTGTGGAGGAAAACATGCGCTCTTCGGAAGCAATGTAAGATTATGCTTGGACCCCAATCTATCAATCCTATTCGAGAAACCGCATACACATACATGAACATCGTTAGAGTCGGATTATCTCGAAAATCGCGACATGATTTATTTTTCAATCGTCATTTATTTATTGCTCGATCAGATCAGTCAGATAACATCGTCAAGTTGGTTGGTAATCGCCTTTGCATCGATAAACATCGATATTTGGGATATCGATTCGGCTTTAGTTTTCAAATGTATGACAATTGTTCAAGTTGTCATAGCTTATGTAGTTATTGAAAATCATATACACAGAATATTTTTTGACGTTCTGTTAATTTATTAAGTTTCGAGTGTTTTACATATTCCGTCCAGTGCTGACAAATTTTATATGTACGCGATAATTACAGAAAAAACAAAAGATACTTGCACCAAATTGGAAAATTGAAAGCTCTCATTTTTTCGGAGTCAATGATTAACAGTATCTTCAACTTCGGAAAATATATTGTTACTTCAAATATCAAATTGTAATACCGCGCGCGAAGCGCGAATTCGGGCTTGTATACTTTAACTCAAGACATCAATGTGAAACTATTATTCTATGTTACAGGGGCTTTGACGATATTGCAATTCTCATAAAAAAGAGAGCATTCACGGAGTATGGCCTGGCGCCAGAGCTATCGCAAAATGGTGATCTTGCGGAAAATGATCAATTGAGAAATCTGTGGTATTGGCTCTCACTGAGTCGATCCTTGGTTGAGGATGAGATCATACAGTCCAGCGATAATAAACACCCGGGGGTACGAACAGTTATGAAATTGGATGGGCAAATAAATTACATGAAATCGGAGCCGGTGAATCGACCATGGTCCGACATCGGTTCGACCCACACAGCCAAAATTTATAAATCACCAGATCGGGACAAAGCCCTGCAACTGTGTGGGTGGAGATTTGATGTGCAGAGTAAGCTATACATATCTTATTCAAAAAAGCGCATACACTTAAATGAACATCATTAAAGTCGAAATATCTCGAAAATCGTGACATGATTTATTTTTCAATCGCCATTCATTTATTGCTCGATCAGATTAGTCAGATAACATCGTCAAGTTGGTTGGTAATCGCCTTTGCATCGATAAACATCGATATTTGGGATATCGATTCGGCTTTAGTTTTCAAAAGTATGACAATTGTTCAAGTTGTCATAGCTTATGTAGTTATTGAAAATCATATACACACAATATTTTTTGACGTTCTGTTAATTTATTAAGTTTCGAGTGTTTTACATATTCTGTCCAGTATTAACAAATTTTATATGTACGCGATAATTACAGAAAAAACAAAAGATGCTTGCACCAAATTGGAAAATTGAAAGCTCTCATTTTTTCGGAGTCAATGATTAACACTATCTTCAACTTCAGAAAATATATTGTTACTTCAAATATGAAATTGCAATTCAGCGCGCGAAGCGCGCATTCGGACTTGTAATATAGTACTTCATTGATTTTTCATGACAGTGTCCAGTTCTGGTAAAGAGTTCCTTTTCGAGGAGAAAACCAACCTTTTCATCGATAGATTGGAGAGAGAAGGTAATTACGCTAGAGCGACAGCTATTTCTGTCTTCAATCTTTGCTTGAGACAAGCCATCGAAATCCTGAATCGAGGTGCAAGTAAGATGCCTGCCTCAACGAATCTGAATATCGTTGCCATGGCATTATCTGGATTTTCTGAGGATCGGAGTAGCATGTGGAGAGAATTGTGTCTGAAATCCCGAGCACAATTATCCGATCCTTACTTGAGGGCTACCTTCGCCTTTTTGACTGCGGATAATGACTCTTACGAAGCCGTTCTGAACGAAAATGGCGTTGCTGTGGAGGATCGAGTTGCCTTCGCTCTGATGTTCCTGTCAGATTCCAAGTTAGCGGAGTATTTGAAGAAACTCACCGTCAAGCTAACTGAGGAGGGTGATCTAGCGGGCTTCTTACTAACTGGAGCTACTATGGATGGAATACAACTGTTGAATAGGTATATTCGTTCAAAACAATGTACATACTGCTCCAATTTCATGTAAAACCTTTGACCCTCCATCCTCACAATAATGATTGTTCAAACGACCATACCTCCTTAATTATGCAAATTATGGAAAAAAGTCGTATAACATAAAATGTGTATTTTGACGTGGGGAACAACTTTTGTTATTACACTTATTCTCCTATCTCCCACGGTTCTCACGATAGAACGCTATGAACACTTGAAATTGTTCATAACAACATAAATATGGGAGCCATTTATCCAAAATCGAATTCCCTTCAAGTTGCATGAAGCCACTTCGTTTGCGATGTCGATGACCTTGATCGTGTCCTTCATTCGTGAGAAATCTTTCGCCAAAAATTTGGCTACACACACACACACACACCATTTTTAATCTATTGCTTCAACAGATACTTACAGATATCCGGAGACGTCCAGAGCTGTAGTTTGATAGCGATTCGTGCGTTCTCCTCAAAACTTCTCCAAGAAAATCAAGTTCAGGTGTGGATCGAGAGTTACAAAGGCTTGCTGGACGCTTGGAAGATGTGGAATCAACGAGCTCATTTTGACATTATCATGAGATCTTCAACGAATGAAAAGCCACCTCAGCAAGTTTATATTTCTTGCAATTTCTGTGGAAAGAGTATTTCAGCATTTATGCAGGGCTTGAGTCGTGCGAGGGGGCCCTTTGGAAGACTTGGTAACACTTCAAATAAGCTGAAGATGTCCTCTTGCCCTAGCTGCAGGAAGCCCCTGCCCAGGTAAAACGAAAATTGCAATCAATTGCTTTTTAGTTATGGAATTTAGCTGGAAAATTATTTTGTACAGCTAATTATTTCTACAAACAATTTTGTGCGGCATGTTCTCCACCTTTGTTAACTTTCAAGATATTCATTGTAGAATTCTTCATGAATAATCCACCGAGGAAATACTTAAATGCTGATGATTGTTTAGGTGCGCCATTTGTTTGATGCACATGGGAACTGTCAGTGGAGTTCAGGCAAGTGTTACGGGCATTAGTGGCATGAGCAATCGAAACGATGAAGATGGAAAGCTCACGGAATTTGGCAACTGGTTCACCTGGTGCCAAACCTGCCGACATGGGGGCCATACCGATCACATCACTCACTGGTTTGGACAGCATACAGAGTGCCCAGTGACCTCCTGCACCTGCAGGTGCTTCTCCCTGGACGCTTCACATGTTATTGGGGGGAACACATTGTAAGATTCATACGAAGGAGGCGTGTATTATATGTATATTGAGGATTAAAGTTTATTGTAATTTTCATGCGCTGTTTTTATTCAGAGTAGTTTCTGTAAATTTTCTTTCATTTGGCTTCTTCCAGGAACATCCTGTACAATGTCGCCTGGATTTTTCAATTTTATTGAAATTTTATTTTAAGAAATATCGACGATAAATGTTGAGAGGCTGCGGGACTAAAAGAAACTACCAAAATGCGGGGAAAAGTTTGCGCCATGAATTCTCATCCAAAATTGGGTTAAACAATCTGATACATGTCTTATGAAATTTGCAATTTTTATGAGAACCGAATGAAACGAGACGAGAGTGTTGTGAAAAGGAGAAATAATATAAATAAATGGTTAACAACATGAGCTGATTGATAATGGCCGCCATTAGCTGGGCGCCGCCATCTTGGAGTGAAGGGAAGATGGCGGCACCCAGGTCTGTCATTCAGTTCATGTTTTCAAATATTTATTAATATTACTTCTCCTTTTCAGAACACTCTCATGTCGTTTCATGTGGTTCTCATAAAGATTGCAAATTTTATAAGACAAGTATCAGATTTTTTAACCCAATTTTGGATAAGAATTCATGGCGCAAAGTTTTTCCGGATTTTTGGTAGTTTTTTTAGTCCCACAGGCTCTTAATCCTCTAGCTGCAGTAACAAGAAAAATAATCAGAAATCAATTTTCAGTGAGGAAGTTTTGCCCAATTATATTTGTTATACGCCAATTCTTTGCTGTGTATAAAAATTTGCTTCTAAATGAAATTGAAATTGGGCCAATTTTCTATGAAAAAATTTCGTTTTTTCAGAAATGTGTACGTGTTTATAAATAAGTTATGGCAAATGTTTATATTCGTTAAGTAACGTTTTGACCTTGTAAAGTTATGTTATCGATGGCAATACAGAATGTGTATTTTCCTCAGGTGAATATCGAAGGGTATATATATATATACATATATTGTGATTCTCAATAAATTTTGTCACCATTCAAATTGTCGAATTTAAAAGATATTTCGTTACATAGATTTATTCTAGGTTTGTAAAATAGAATAGTTCATTGGCAAATTTCAAATTCCCACTACCCTCATCACAATGCCTATTCAAAAAGTTCCGCGTTTCGACAAGTGGCGCTATATACATCAACAACCGCCATCTTTCTTCACCCAAACTTCCTTTACTTCTGAAAGGCTCAAGCGGTACGTGAGTTGTGCTGGTTTGTCCCGTTTAAATCCGTCAAAAATTATTGCAAAAGCTATCCATCTGCAATTGTCATTTCCATAATTGCAATTGTTTCCCCCTAAAGTATATTATTGGCAAAATATTTTTTTCAACAATTAATTTTTTCCATTTTTTGCAAGACAAGTGGTGTTTTGAGGTTAACTCGTGCCATATCCACTGACTGTTGTTCCCCTGTTTTCCTTCAATTGTAAATGATTATGGAACTCGGGAAATTATCGGGGACAGTTCATGAAGTGATAAACATTGAAGGTATTTATTATTAATTTTTCCTTTTTTTTTCTTTTTAGGACTGAGCCATGGGTCGAGTAATTCGTTCTCAGCGTAAGGGAGCTGGATCGGTTTTCCGATCTCACACAAAAAGGAGAAAGGGAGCCCCAAAATTGCGCTCTCTCGACTTTTCGGAGAGGCATGGATACATTAAAGGTGTCGTCAAGGTAAATAGTCATGAATCATTATTAAAAATTAAAAAAAAAAACGAGATTTGGACGAGATTGATACAATGAGTTAATCCAATGTCACTGTCATTCACATTTTTCCCTGACAATCCCCACGAAAGAAACTGAAAATTTAAGGTAAAAATAATCAAAGCCAACCAGTGATCAAGAAGGAATTTTGAATTTTTGAGGGAGAGACATCAGCCTTATGGCGTTCAAGTTTGTTTGAAAATGGAGCCTACACGAGGGAAGATGAGTTTTAGAAACTGAGATATTTGAGTGACGTCCATCGTAAATGAACATCGTTAGAGTCGAAATATCTCGAAAATCGTGACATGATTTATTTTTCAATCGTCATTCATTTATTGCTCGATGAGATTAGTCAGATAACATCGTCAAGTTGGTTGGTAATCGCCTTTGCATCGATAAACATCGATATTTGGCATATCGATTCGGCTTTAGTTTTCAAAAGTATGACAATTGTTCAAGTTGTCATAGCTTATGTAGTTATTGAAAATCATATACACAGAATATTTTTTGACGTTCTGTTAATTTATTAAGTTTCGAGTGTTTTACATATTCTGTCCAGTGTTGACAAATTTTATATGTACGCGATAATTACAGAAAAAAACAAAAGATGCTTGCACCAAATTGGAAAATTGAAAGCTCTCATTTTTTCGGAGTCAATGATTAACAGTATCTTCAACTTCGGAAAATATATTGATACTTCAAATAGCAAATTGCAATGCAGCGTGCGAAGCGCGCATTCGGGCTTGTATATGATGAAACCTAACATTTGGTGTTAAAAAATATCTTGAAACTGAGTAGAAGAGGGATGTTACAGAGAAGAGATGTATTGACAATATATGACCACAGAAATTATATTTTTTCTACTGATTGAATTCTTATGGCTGGGTCACATGATTCTGTTCCCTATTATTGTAAAATATTGAAACTCAATTGTAATGAACAAACCTTTTGTATTTAATGATGATTTCTAAAATACCTACACTCTGAATAGATTTGAAGATCATTTTAGAGGCTCTTTCTGATGAAAAAATCTACAATATATGGTATATGTTTTTTTTGAGAATAAGTTGTAATGTGGAATTTAACTATTTGTTTTAGGACATCATCCACGACCCTGGTCGTGGTGCACCCCTTGCTGTAGTGCACTTCCGTGACCCATATAAGTTCAAGACGCGTAAAGAACTCTTCATTGCCCCAGAAGGCATGTACACTGGACAATTCCTGTACTGCGGAAAGAAAGGTAATTTCTTACATGGCAATTCCTAAAAATTGTCCTTGATTTAAAAGAAAAAAAATCCCTAACTTTATAAAAACGGGTTTGAAAAAATATTAAAGCATTCTCAAACTCAGTGATGCTTTCACCATAAAAATTGTAGACTTTAGAAATTTCGAATTAAAAAAACTGAAATTAAAAAAGAATTCCAAACTTTTTTCAAGGTTCAGAATTTCAGATTTTGATTGAAATTTTTCAACTGGTAGAATTTGTTGAAATCATTTTTCTTCTTAATTTTTTTTTTTTTTTTTTTTTTTTTTTTTTTAAATTCGCAAAATAGTCAAACTATGTAAATATTTCAAGTTGTTAGGAAATTGGAAATTGCAATAATTTTTTTGAGTATTTAGTCTAATCTCATCTTAGCCACTTTTAAAAAAATTTATCATTGTTTTTAGATAAGATACGACATCTACAATATTGCTTGAAATTATTGCGATTTTGCGGAGAGCCAAAAATATAGATCCATAACTTTGGTAGATGAATGAAGGTCTTCACTTTATCTTGATTTTTTCAGCTACTCTCCAAATAGGCAATGTTATGCCAGTGGGTACCATGCCTGAAGGTACAATTGTTTGCAATTTGGAGGAGAAGACTGGTGACAGGGGTCGGCTTGCACGTGCCTCTGGTAATTATGCTACTGTAATTGCCCACAATCCTGACTCAAAGAAGACTAGAGTCAAGCTTCCATCGGGAGCTAAGAAAGTCATTCCCTCCAATAACAGAGCCATGGTTGGCATTGTTGCTGGAGGTGGAAGAATTGACAAGCCCATTCTCAAGGCTGGTCGTGCTTATCACAAGTATAAGGCCAAGAGGAACTGCTGGCCTAAGGTAATTATACTTATTTTCCCTTCTCAATTATTTTTTTTCTCTTCACCATGCAACATTTTTCTTCCCTCTGGAATCAAATTTTTCCCTCAAACATTCTACACTTCTGTACCAAAAATTGTCAAGAAACATTTTGCCGACGATTGTATAATAAAAATTTTTTTTTTTGGTACTTTAAAGGCAAATTGAAATTTTCGACGATACTAAAATTGAGTAACAGATGTAAATTTTTTCTAGATTCGACATTTTTCCCTAAAATTAATTGTAACTATAAAAGGATAATTTTGACATTTTGAAAAAAAAACATAACTAATAATTTAAATCTGAAATCTGAAGTTTAGAGAAATATATTTTTCCAATTACTAAATGATGGTATGACATTTGAAATCCATATTCCTGTGAGGAAAACATTTCCAACTGATAATAATGATAATCTTTTTTTTTTAACATGCCCCTATTTCTACCATATACTAAACGACAAAAAATTGCAGGTTCGTGGTGTGGCTATGAACCCTGTCGAGCATCCCCACGGTGGTGGTAATCACCAACATATTGGTAAGGCATCCACAGTCAAACGTGGAACTAGCGCTGGAAGAAAGATCGGTCTCATTGCTGCCCGTCGTACTGGAAGAATCCGCGGAGGAAAGACAGACGCCAAGAAGGAGGATTAGACTAATAATTAATTGTCTATGTGGTGTTCTGTATTGAATAAAAACAAACAAAAAAACCTAGCCAAGTCAGCTTTATTTTATTCTGAATTTTTGGAAACTGTCCAAAAACGATTGACAAAGAGAATTTTGGAAGAATTAACTTTTTTATTACTAATTTAATTGAAGTAAAAATATTTTGACAATTACTTGGAAATTGACATTTTTGGAACACTGAAGAAAAGCTTTGAATTGTTATTATAATTTTTCATTATGTTTTTCAGTATTTCAATAACGAGTTCAGTGGTGCGTGCTGCGCATGCGCATTTCCTTTTCCCGCCGCGCTGACTGGTGTCGCGTCGGTTTCGGTTTTACGCTTTTCGATAATTTCGATATATATCGCTAGTTTCTTACGTCTCTTCTTTCTACAGCAGGACAAGCCCGAATGGGTGCACCAAATTCGAAAATTGGAGGCGGTCATTTTTTCGAAGTCAATGATTAACAGTATCTTCGACTTCGGAAAATATATTATTATTATTATTTCAAATATCGTATTGTAATTCAGCGCGCATTCGGTCTTGTTTAATCCTAACGCGACTATTGACAGGTTAATCGCGCGAAATTGCCCGCGAATTCATGCGCACCCGCCCGAAAAAATTCAAAATTGCCGCAAGAGTGCGCCACTCTATGAATACCACCCACACAGGCTAATTCACACGCGTCCCGCGCATGTGTTTCCCCGTCGTTGGCCTCGCGGTTTCTTTGTGTCAGCAGCACCAGTCATTGGCGGCGAGCTTGCCGAAGGGTGAGGAAGTGTATGATAACCAAGTTGTGTGATCCCAAGTGATCCGAATAATCCACTGAAAATCCCCGTATCGTGCATTAGCACTAACCAACTCAATCGACAATAGACATTTTGCCCAACGTCACCCTGATTTTCATCCAATTGAGCAATATCAACTCATCCCACGGGACAAAAGAGCTACGATAGTTCGACCCCAAAAAAAAAAGAATTAAATCTACGCATAGAGGAGGAGTAATATGAGTAATGCAGCCAACCAAAATGGATCAGGTCTAGAGCAGCAGGTAAATTGATTTTACTGGAAAATAAGGTACAATCAGGTGAATCAGTCATTTAGGAAACTGAGTCATGGCATTTTTTTTTTTTTTTTTTTCGTTCCAACGCCAATTGCTAACGGTCCTTCATCCGCCATTCCTGCTCTGTTGGACAGATGAGCACGCTTTGCAATTCACTCGCATTTTTATTACTTCCTTTATCTTCAGTCATTTAAAATTTTTGGCGGGAAAACACTTGCCGCGCATAATGCCAAATTGATGATTTTTGGTGAGCGTCATTCACGAAATTTTGCGGGAAAATCGTTTGAAAATTTGACTGTTCAGTTTTTCCGTGACGTACATTCTCTAACTTAAAATGGCGGCGATCAATTTCGTAGAAAAGGGGGAACACGCTACATGTATGGGTGAACAGGGGAGTTTGGCTTTTGGGTTTTTTTTTTTCGGGGGTGAAATTGATTTTGGGGGGGGGGGCGAGTTTTTTGTGTGAATTTTTTGGGGTTAGTTTTTTTTTTTATTCTCTTTTAATGGACACAGTAGTTTGTAGAAAGTTCTACAAAATTTTTCGAAAAATGAAAATTGGTGGAAAAAAATTTGACGGTTTTTTTTTTAATAGAATTTTTTTGTATGCATTACAGCGGTGAAGTCTGGGAAATTTATGAATTTTTTGATTTTAGGTATCGCTTGGGGGCACATCGCAACTTTCACAATTGGACAATTTTATTAAATCAATAAATTTATGGAATTTCATACTGGGGAGAGGGGAGTTTCAACACTCAGCGATACTAGTTAATTTGATGATTCGAGAGAAATCATTGCTAATGCTCCTCATATTTTTCATGCACGCGGTTTCTTTTATTGACAAATTATCCTTAATTATATTGTTACTATTATTCATACATGCGCTGCATGTTATGTACGATGAAGCGATTATATAGAGAAAAAATGTTGCGCGTTGATTGGACTAACCTAAAATCATTGGTACTTCACATTTTGACAGCCATTTTTTTCTCAAGTTGTGAACTGAAATTTCCTTTCCTAAAAAGAAGGATTGCTAGTTTCTTTACGCTTTTGCGCAATTGTCAGGTTTTTTGGTGTTCAATCAGTCAACAATTACGAAATTAAATCCTGAATTTTTTGGACAAAAAAAGTGAGTAAAGTAGAAAAAAAAAATTAAACGGAACTATATATATATATATATATATATATATATATATATATATATATATATATATATATATATATATATATATATATATATCTATATATATATATTTTTTTAAAACCATTTTACAAATTCTGATCATGATTCGGGAGGGACTGATCTCAACGCTTACACGTAATTACTAATTGAAATAAGAAATTTTGACTAATACTTTTTTTTTTCTTCGTACAGTTAGCTGGTCTGGACTTGCAGGGCTCCCGCCAACAGAGTGGGGCTCGCTACGTACCACCGCATTTACGCAATAAGCCCAGTAAGTATGCGAAATGAGGGGAAAAAAAACAATGAGAGTAATGCGGAGAATGGGTCTGGAGTTGAGTAGGGCGAAGTGGAGAGGTGTCAGGGTCAAGGAGGCTCTGCTACCTTAGGAGACCACGTTTTCCTCAAAAGCTAAATTTTTTCCGCTAAATTTTACTGAATTTTTTATAAGAAAATTTTTCATTATCCTTTAAATCAGAAAAATTTTGTGGTTCATACTTTGCATCATTTCTTCCTAAAGCCAAATTTATTTCATTCAAATGGTTTTGAAAAAATCTTTTTGTAATGTAAATACACTGGGTGACAAATTGTTGCAAGATACCTCAAATTTCCAGTTGTGAGTCACACACTACACACTGAGGAAAAAAATTACGAAATGGATTCATCCAATTACGAGTTTTCTCAAATCAAGAAAAATTTTTCAAATGAAAAAAAAATTGTCTTGATTTGGGTAAACTTGCAATTGGGTGAATGCAGTTTGGTTGCAAAACATCCAATTGCTAAATGCTGGTAAGCTTTTTGCTCGGTGCACATGTGTGACGGTGAATTAATCTGTATCTAAAAGTTATCTTCTCGTGAGTCAGATTATCTGAAACGTGAAGGTATCAGTTTTTCAGGAGTCGGTTTTCAATGCTTACAGTGGTTGCCCAGTAGTGTTTTCCCACGATTGAGAATCGTTTGCGAAGTATTGGGTTTCCCAAGAAATTAATTTTGTCCTCAACCTGTCTCAAATTTATGTCTGAATGGTCGAAAATATTAAGAGACTTTACACCCAAAAAACAGTTTTTATCTCTGGATAAAATTGAGAAAATTTTTTTATTTTTATTTCTGGATAAAATTTTTTTTTTATACTCCATTATTTTTTAGCAGGAAAATTTTCCGCATTCAATTTTATTTTGGACAATTTTAATTTTTATAATCCGAATAAATAAATAAATATAGATAAATAAATAAAAAAATCTCAACGCATAAATTTGTAAATTTCCCAGAAAATACTCCTAGAAATGATGTTTTGTAGGAATGTACATAATATTATGGAGAAATTTAGTATTACCAATTGTCATTATACCAATTATAACCATGGACATTTTTTTTTTAATTTTGGCAATTTTGGTTTGAAATTTTTCATATTTTGCTCATTTCAGCAATATTCAAACATTTTCAGTTTAGGAAATTCAAGTTTTCAAATTTCCGAAGTTTTGGAATCTTTTTTTTTTATATCAAGATTTTGATGAGGTTATAAATGTTGAATCAGTTGAAAATTTGCGAATGTTTTAAATTTTGTAAATGTCAGTAACTATCGAAAATTTGCCGACATTTTTGCAATTTTTTTGTTAATCTTGAAAGATTTTGAGATTATTTAATTCTACAAATATTTTTCAAAGATTTTTCATGGTTTTCAAATTTTGTAAATTTGAATTAAACTTTTTTTTTTCTTTTTTTTTAAAGTCCCTGAAAATAACAAATCATGGCTTTTAGAGTTAAATTTTTCAAATAATTTTTTTCATCTGTAAAAGTGACGTTGTAAAAAAGGAACTGAAAATGCTGAAAGTTGCCGGCATATTTAACTAACGTTCCATCCGACGAGTGCCAATTGCTTTATTGAATAAATAACCATAACTCAGAGCTGTAATATGACGAAGAATAACATCAACAATTGTGGGGCCTGCGTTTGAGTCGTTCACAAACTAATTATCATTCTTTTTTCGTTCTTCGTTGTAGCAGTCGTTGCCGATTCAACCCAGCTAAACGATTTAAATATATATATAACTTTCGAGTTAACTAACGAGTTAAATATATAACTTTCTTTGCTTTGAACATTTCCTTGGAAAATTGGATTCGTCAGAATTTCGAATAATGAAAGGAACCTTCGTTTTTTTCTACATTTTTTTGCTACTAACTATGGCTTCGACAGATGAAAACAAAGCTTAATCTGCCGGAGATTTTGTCAATTGTGCACAGAACCTTGTTTAAAAAAAAAAAAAAATCAATTGAAAAAAGTTTCAAAGAATTAAAAAAAAATTGAAACTTTTTTTAAAAAATGAGAATTGAAAAAATTAAAAAACCAATAAGGCGAGGATCGTTTAGGCCTCAACCTCTGCAAAAATGGCAACTCAAAGAAAATTTATTTTGACCTTTTAATCCCGTAAAACAAGTCAATAAATATCAATACAAAAATCTCGAAAGTTATAGCTATTTGCCTACAATTTGAGTTCAAAACAGTTAGCTCAAAATTTTAGAAGTGTTCTGGAAACCGGATTTCTACCTCAAGCAATTTCAATTTTTTTATTCATCTATTTGAAATGAAATTTTGAAAATAGGTGCATAGGGGAATTTAGATTAGCCGATGCGAAGATTATTTATTAACAAATAATTGGCCGGTCGATGCCTGAACGAAATCATTGAAACTCCCACCAATCACATCAAAATCAATATTTCCCATTGCCCTTACGTAGTTCCCTAGCGATACTCATCTAGATGCCGTCTTTTTTCTTTTGTTCTCTTGCTTTAAATTTACGTAATTTACACTGCGTGCCGCGGGGCCTCGATTTCTTCGGAAAAATTTCTGCAATGCCGTCGTTGAAAAATTTCTCATATGAAAGTGTCGATTATTCTTAAAGAAAAAAAAAAAATTGTGGAAATTGGGTATTTTGGTATGCACGTATTCCATGCTTCATTCATTCCAAAATGTTCATTCATTCAACACGATTGTACAATTTGATTGTTGTCACCACTTGGTTGTCAACAACTTTTCCAATGCTCTTAACTTTTCCTATTCCCGTTAGGGGCTCTGCTGACGCCAAATTTTCCCGAGAATCATAAACTCGAATGCGAATTTTGTTTTGCCCAGAACAAGCCCGGTGGCGCGTGCTGCGCACGCGCACTTCCTTTTTCCGCCACCCTGACTGGTGTCGCGTCAGTTCCCGTCTTACGCGTTTCGATAACTTCGATATATGTCGCTAGTTTCTTTCGTTTTTCCTTTTTATTACAAGAGATTCTTAGGTGAGACTTAACCATGTGAGGTCGTGATCAGCATCTCCAAAAAAATCCAATCATATATATGAAAACAAAAAAAGCTAAAACGAAACAAAAAACAAAAACGAATGAATGGATTCTGGAGAGTATCCTATGTTGGAACAATTCCAAGAACCAAAAAAGATCTCATCCAATAAATGTTTTCAGGTAACGGGCCAGCACCAGTGTCCGGTGATCCCTGTCCCGACAGTCGTCCCTACGCCGAGCGCGATCGTGGCGGACGTCCTTTCGCCGATCACGAGCGGGACAATGATCGTCAAGACCGTAATTCATCCTATCGTGACATCCGCAACAACCGAGACACTGATTTCGGTAATTTTGGGAGTCGCGGCCGTCGCCCACAGGAGAACGGCCGGGACTACGGGCGTCGCGACTACAACAACGACAGATGGCAGGACCAGCCGCGCAATGATCGTTGGCAGGACAACAGAAATGACTCGCGTATGTCCGGTGGTAACCGAGGAGGCAGAAGCGAGGTTTGTACGAGGAGCAAGATCCTGTTCAAGAAAGCGCATACACATAAATGAACATCGTTAGAGTCGAAATATCTCGAAAATCGTGACATGATTTATTTTTCAATCGTCATTCATTTATTGCTTGATCAGATCAGTCAGATAACATCGTCTAGTTGGTTGGTAATCGCCTTTGCATCGATAAACATCGATATTTGGGATATCGATTCGGCTTTAGTTTTTAAAAGTATGACAATTGTTCAAGTTGTCATAGCTTATGTAGTCATTGAAAATCATATACACAGAATATTTTTTGACGTTCTGTTAATTTATTAAGTTTCGAGTGTTTTACATATTCTGTCCAGTGTTGACAAATTTTATATGCACGTGATAATTACAGAAAAAAACAAAAGATGCTTGCACCAAATTGGAAAATTGAAAGCCCTCATTTTTTCGGAGTCAATGATTAACAGTATCTTCAACTTCGGAAAATGTATTGTTACTTCAAATATCAAATTGTAATTCAGCTCGATGAAACTGTCACACTGAAAAATTGGGTATAAATATTGATATAATTACAGGTTGACTGGACAATTCCCACTGCCAAAGACGAGCGTCTCGAGCTCGAGCTCTTCGGCACTGGTAATACCGGAATTAATTTCAACAAATACGAGGACATACCCGTGGAGGCGACTGGTGACAATATACCCAATCACATCACATCCTTCGACGAGGTCAAGCTGACAGATATAATAAAAAATAGTATTAGTCTAGCTGGTTATGATACACCAACGCCAGTGCAAAAATATGCAATACCGATTATAATAAATCGTCGTGATGTTATGGCGTGCGCTCAAACGGGCTCAGGTAAAACTGCTGCCTTTTTAGTGCCAATACTTAATCAGATTTATGAGAGTGGACCACGCCAACCACCACCATCAGTTAGTAATGGTAGGCGTAAGCAATATCCACTTGGTCTTGTATTAGCACCAACTCGTGAATTAGCAACGCAAATTTATGATGAAGCTAGAAAATTTGCTTATCGCTCGAGAATGCGTCCAGCTGTTGTTTATGGTGGCTCCAATATTGGTGATCAAATGAGGGAATTGGACAGGGGCTGCCATCTTCTAGTTGCAACACCAGGCCGACTTGTTGATATGCTTGGTAGGGGCAAAATTGGACTTCATAATTGCCGATTTTTGGTACTCGATGAGGCCGATCGTATGTTGGATATGGGCTTTGAGCCGCAGATTAGGCGCATCGTTCAGGAGGATACTATGCCACCTACTGGGGAGAGACAGACGCTCATGTTCTCAGCGACTTTCCCAAAGGAGATTCAGGTAATTGCTCAAGGTTATTCCGCCTATATTGGTGAAGATATAAGAATTGCTTGAAATTTTGACATAATGTTTTTGAAGCCATAACAGATGCCTGTATGAAATTTGAGATTGATTCACAACACCGTTTTGTAGTTATTAATTATCAAAGTTCTCAATTAACACGGCCTCTTATGGGAAAAATAGAAATTTCTGTAAATACAGTTCAAAATATAAAAATTGTTGGGCTTGTGTTTACATCTTATTTCTGTTGCAGATGTTAGCCAGGGACTTCCTGAGCAACTACATCTTTTTGGCTGTGGGCCGAGTGGGCTCCACATCCGAGAACATAACCCAGAAGATTGTCTGGGTGGAGGAGCACGAGAAGCGTTCCTATCTTCTGGATCTGCTTCCCGGCACTTATGAAGATGGCACTGAGTCCCTGACCCTGGTGTTCGTGGAGACGAAAAAGGGTGCAGATATGCTGGAAGAGTTTTTGGAGAAAATGGGCTATCCAGTGACCAGCATTCATGGTGACAGAAGCCAGAGAGAACGTGAGGATGCACTGAAGCGTTTCAGGGCAGGCAATGCCCCAATTCTTGTAGCAACAGCTGTTGCTGCTCGGGGCCTTGATATTCCCCATGTCAAGCATGTGATTAATTTTGATCTGCCTGGTGATGTGGAGGAGTATGTACATCGTATTGGAAGAACTGGTAGAATGGGCAATTTGGGCCTTGCTACCTCATTCTTCAATGGCAAAAATCATAATCTCGTGAGGGATCTTGTGTCACTGCTGGTGGAGGCCAATCAGGAATTGCCACAGTGGTTGGACAATATGTTTAATGAGTCGAGAAATACTGGTGGAATTAGGAGAACTGGCGGCACCAAGAGCAGTAGTAGCCGATTTAGCAGTGGCTTTGGCGCCAGGGATTATCGTCAACAACCTAATTCGGGGATGCCAAGGAGCAATGGACCTTCTGGCAGACCTGGCGGTTATGGAGGTCAGTTAAAATTCTTCACACACTTTTTTTTTTTCCTAAAATCGCTTTTGGGTGATATAGCTATATCAAAAAAAAAATTTTATGAGAAGGAGAGACCAAAAATTTGGCTTTGAAATCCCCTTCTTCCCTGATTTTTTTTTTAATTTTTACATTTAGGCAATTGGGAATTGACTCTAAAAATATGATGAAAAAATGTTAATTAACAAAAAAAAATCTTAAAAAAATTGGGATACTTTTCTTATTATGTAGCATCGAGAAAAAAATATATGAACTGAATTAGACTAGGTCAGGTTTCAAAGTGGTAAATTTGGCGTGAAATGCCTCATATATATATATATCACAAACCAGTGAGAAACAAAATTAGACAATTTTTTTTCACTGGCAATTTTATTAAATACAAATTTCTGTTTGAAGGTGGCTATGGAGGCGGCTATGGAGGCAACTTCAACTCATCCTACAATTCCACCAACAACGGTAGTGGCGGTGGTCCCGACTGGTGGGGAAAGTAATAAATCTCTCCCCTATTCGCGACTATCTCCAATTTCAATGACCTTTATTACACTACTCTACACGCAAATTTAATTATATTAAAAGAAGGGAAACAAGAGAACGAATATAGTACGGAAAAGCAGGAATAATAAACCTAAACGAAAAATTACAAGAAAGAAAATGAAAGAAAGAATGAAACAAATCACTATAACAAATAACAACGTAACAAGGTAATAATGTGACGTAACATTTGACAGGACGAATCATGGCGTGTTATGATGTACAAAACAATTAAATGAAAAATCGATTAATCGAAACTGGGTGGCAATTGTCCGCCAAAATTGTTTCGAATTATCTCATGAAATATGAATCTTCAATGACCAATTAAATTGCAATTACCTTCAGTTATTTGAATATATCAATTTCATGAGTAGAATGAAAGCAAAAAAAAAAGAAGTGCAACACGAATACAAATTACAACGTAGAATAATCATTCATCATCCTTTCATTATTATAGATAAAAAATTTATGGAACACGTGGACAAAAAACAAACAAACAAACATGGAAACACTGATCGTCGTGTCGACACTGTACGATCAATGTTTAGTAGATAAATATTTAGTTCAATTTTCTAGGGACATACCTTGAGACTTCAAGACTCGTTGTGGCTCTATTATTCTTATTAATTAATTGTCATTAATCACGGTTTAATTAATTTATGATTCTGCAAGTGTGCTAACATTTATTGGTGATAATGATTTTGTGGTGAAATCACGGACTTTGTGGCGGTTTTTTTTTAAATTTTTTTTCCTTGTAAAGCACAGGATTTTTTTTTTTGCATTTAATGAGGACGACAAGCAAATTTAAGACGAAAGTTAAATACACGTATGGAAAAACGTATAGATATATCAAAGGGATTTTTTTTCAATTCACCTTCCTTGTTCCTTGGATTTTAGGGAGTGGTTTTATTGGCGAAAAATTGAGGTAGTGTGGATGAAATTTGAAGAAAAAAAAATGCAATTTTTTTCGTTCGCAATTAGAAAAAAAAAAAACAAGAACTGACGTCACTACTCGCCCAATCACCTCAATGTTGTCGCTCAAAAAAAACCCCGACTAATTAATGACCAAAATTGTGAAACTATGCGGAAGCCCCAAGTATTATTTAACCGAATAACTGAGTCTAAAATAATAACAATTGAGCCCCAAAGAATTTCAAAAAATTAAAAAAAAAATAATAAAAATAGAACAAAATTGGACTCGGAAAAAATGAAAATAAAAATAAAAAAAAAAACGTAAAAAAACATTGTAATAACGCTGAATAAAGCCAATGCAAGGGTGATATTCATAAACTACATGACTAAAATAATTGACCAACGACTGTGATATTAAACGATCTTGAGACATTCAATTTCCGCTGAATAAATTATCAGAATGAGGCGAGCTTGTGAACGATAAAAGACCCGTTGGAATAAAATTGAATGAGAATCTATCGACAATATTGAATGTCACGGGCGTATTTAGCTTGAATTGTACTCGAGCTAACGAATGAATATTAGAGTCGTTATAACGAATAATGCGGGGGAAAAAAACACCGACGTTTGTTTCGGTAAATGTGTAGAATAATTTGGGGTGGGTTGAGAGGAAATTCGATGTTCATAGCACAG
Source organism: Asobara japonica (assembly GCA_026005395.1). Taxonomy (NCBI): domain Eukaryota; kingdom Metazoa; phylum Arthropoda; class Insecta; order Hymenoptera; family Braconidae; genus Asobara; species Asobara japonica. The sequence continues at coordinate 775,341 of BQMI01000151.1, read as the reverse complement.
ATAGATTGTAATGGGTGTTCTCAAAGATTTTACAATTATTGCCACCAGTTGCAATCCTGTGCGGCACTAAATGAACTACCAAAATGGCGGGAAAACTTTGCGCCATGAATTCTCATCCCAAATTGGGTTAAACAATGTGATATATGTTGTATGAAATTTGCGATTTTTATGAGAACCGGATGAAACGAGATGAGAGTGTTATGAAAATGAGAAATAATATTAATAAATGTTTAAAAACTTGAGCGGATTGACTATGGGCGCCGCCATCTTGGAGTGGAGAGAAGATGGCGGCACCCAGGTCTGTCAATCAGTTCATGGTTTTAAACATTTATTAATATGTCTTCTCCTTTTCAGAACACTCTCATCTCGTTCCATCTGGTTCTCATAAAAATTGCAAATTGTATAAGACATGTATCCGATTTTTTAACCCAATTTTGGATGAGAATTCACGGCGCAAAGTTTTCCCGCCAATTATTTTTTCAAATTTTCTCGCCAAAAAAATTCAGTTTTTTCCACGCATATATATATATATATATATATATATATATATATATATATATATATATATATATATATATATATATATTGCAGCGATAAAATTGCTTAGGAATTATTCTACACATATACATTTGTTCCTTCTCTTCTTATTTGAGGGCTGAGCGCTCACTGCAATGATCTTGTCAAGCGTCCCTGGGGCATTGTTTATACTTAATAATAGCGGAATTAGATAGTTCAAATTAGCATGAACGAATAAAAAAGGAAAAAAAAATGAAACCGATGGATATGGTTATGAAATAACGAACATTCAATTTAAAATAATTTTTCTCTTTTTTTTTTTTAGGAAATCACGTCAGATTATCAATCTGTGCGAAAAAGTACAAATTCGCTTTTTCCTTAATTTTCTTCATTTTATGTATGAATAACATCAACAATTTCTAGAGGAAATAAACAAATATATAATGAATTATTGAATTTTGTTTGTTGAATAAATCGCGTTTAGTTAATTCACGTAATTTATGAAAATTTAAAACCCCTTCTTGCTCTGACTATTTTTTTTTTATCAAAATTTGTCATTCAGTTCATTATGCAGAAGATCATCAGCGTAAAATTATATGAAAGTGGGTGGAACATATACAGGTAAGTGAGAGTTTTATTTCCCAATATGGAGAGTTATTGTAATGGCCTCGAAACTGAAAAACCCCAAATTCATCATATCTTCATGTTTCATTTCTTTTACGGCCGCCATTTTGTCGTGCATCAGTACCATCTGACGCTCATTTAAGAATGCGGCCCTTGCGGAGCTGGCGCGAAGTAAAATCAAAATGGCTTCGCACGGGACCATCGAGACTCGTATTACATCCATCTGACTTGCCTAGTATTGTTTATTTCTGAAAATTTCAGATTTTTTTTACCAGGTTCTAGAATAAAAAAAAATCGACATGAATAAACAGAGTATGGAAACTAGTGTCAAAAAATATTGAAGTGTTTTTTTCGGAAATTCCACAGAGCACTAAATTTCCAGAATTTAGAACTGCCTGGCCCTTCAGCATATTACGAGACTCCAATGTAGTCTCAGCAAACTTGTAAATTTTCTTCAATAAAATCGTCTCCATTTTTTTGCTCTGTTTTGAAAATACTTCGCTACTTCATTCATACTCTCAGCCCATGTGACATACGTTCAAAAGTCCCGCGTCAACTTTGCTCCGAACACGGCCATTTTGAAATTGGTAACAGCGCCGCCATCGGTATTTCCAGTCGCCAATAAATAAAACTGCAGGACAGGGATAATTGGATTGTTAATCAAGCCGATACATCACTATATCCATCTGTTTTATTATACGAGTAAATTAGGAAATAGTAAATAGGAAATGTTTACCCGAGGATCAAAAACCAAGGCGCACAATTTTCCCCTAAATTTTTCTTATCAAATGTCTTATAATTCTTAACTATAGTCTCTCCATTATTTCACCCACATTGCGTTATTACACACAGAGCACTCAAGCGCATAACCACTCATCTCCGCACAATGACGTCATATCCTAATCTGCCCAATTTGGCAATTATTTGTAATATACATAAAGCAAGGCATATTCACAGGTTGACTCTCAATAAAGAGCTTCAGCATTAATTCAAATGCTCTGCTGGTACAATAAATGGCATTACAATATTCCTTATATTTGTTTTTTTTCTTCCTTTTTTGTCTTTCTTCTTTTTTTATAATATCAGGACAAGTCGAAAGTATTAATTTTAAGATCACCATGAGATCAGGCTCCACTCCTGCTTCGGTACATTTTATTTTTGTAATTATCCTCAGTAATATTCCGAAAATAATTGAGCGCTGAGAATGTCGTGGATCATTATTGCAAAATTCTTTTGATTTGGATTCGTTGAGAGGCCTCGGAAGTAAAAAAAAAAAAACAAAATGGCGGGAAAACTTTGCGCCATGAATTCTCATTCAAAATTGGGTTAAAAAATTTGATACATGTCTTATAAAATTTTCAATTTTTATGAGAACGAGATGATGCGAGATGAGAGTGTTCTGAAGAGGAGAAGTAATATTAATAAATGTTTAAAAACATGAACTGATTGACAGACCCGGGTGCCGCCATCTTCCCTTCACTCCAAGATGGCGGCGCGCAGCTCGTGGCGGCGCCCATTGCCAATCAGCTCATGTTTTTGAACATTTATTAATATTATTTCTCCTCTTCACAACGCACTCATCTCGTTTCATCGGGTTCTCATAAAAATTGCAAATTTTATAACACATATATCAGATTGTTTAACCCAATTTTGGATGAGAATTCATGACGCAAAGTTTTCCCGCTATTTTGGTATTTTTCTTAGTCCCGCAGCCTCTTAATGAATTGGATAGAGAAAAGATGGAAGAAAGATCATGGGCTAATGGAACTTGAACTTGTAAACTTGAGTTTGACTTTTTTTTGCAATAAAATTGTTTAATACCAAAGACATTCTCACCTCTCTCTATATATATATCTGTAAATATAACGTATATCTTCTCCCCTTAAATCTAAAAAATGTTCATCGAAGAATCCTGAATTTTGACAGTATATCAAAATGTCAAAGGCATGTATGTATTGTCAAAAATGGTTAATTCAAGCAGTTGTCATTGACAAAATTTGTGAAATATTAAATTTTTTCGAAAGTTGAAATGGACGGTTGAATTAGAAAAAAAAGTTCAGTTTCAAAAATGAAACTGAATTGTTAAAACGATATTCCATCGTCAACGTTGTAGTAGACCAACTATTGTATAGCGACAATTGTGAGATTCGCGGAGTAACGTAAGTATCATTTGCCAATTACATTCCTAAGACACTTTTTTTTAATCACTATGTTAACATGAATTTTCGTTTTTTGTTTTTTTTTTCTCTAAAAATAATTCGTTATAGATCTGAACAATTAGTCATTGCACATCAACTTTTAATAATGTAAATACATTGTCGAAATTGCATCCATAAATTTTTGAAAAATATTTAGAATATTTGAATCAATTATTTCCTTTACTTAATCTCTGGACAATTAGTATGCAGATACTTTCGTCATTTTCGGTTTATACTTTCTTTAGTTCCTTAATTTAATATTGCGAATTTGTTGGAAACAATCGACGCTTTTTTTTTGCTTTTTCGACAGACTCGGAGAATCTTCATTTCACGTTTGTGTGACACTTCAGTCTCGTTCCCTGGGAGTCTTTACAATTATTACACTACTGTCTAGGGGCCCCATGAACTCGTGAAAATTTCAACGTTGATGCTAATAAAATCAGAATGTATTTTTTTCAAGATTTTCTACTTAAACAAAAAACACATTTTTTGCAGAGCACAAAATTTTCGAAAAAAAATGCTTTTTGACATTTTCGAGATAAACAAAAAAAAAATGAATGTTGTTTGGTCACTCCATTAGAAAAAAAAAATCATTCGAAAATTTTCGTGTATTACGAATTCACGTTTCCCCAGGATTATCAAGAGTTACACTGGCGAAGTGCATCTATATGGCTACTTTATGTTTTTTTCTTTTTTTATCGAACAAACATGCAATAGTTTGTGAATCCAAGATTTATGAAACCGAACTTATGGCATTGTGGGGCGAACCCATTTGAGTGAGAACTTTGTCCAGCCACTGGAGTGGCCCATGGAGATGTGCTTCTATCCAGCACGGTGTGGAAGTTACATCTTGCCTGTGGTATTCGGCGCCCCAGCCCTTGACAAATGACATTCTGAAAAATAGAACATATTAAATGTATAATTTAGTAAAAAAAGTCGGTTTTAAAACTTCGATTTTTTTTTTAAATAATGTTTTTTTTCTAATTGAAAAAATTCGACATTTCCGAATTAATTGCAAAAATAGATTTAGTTAATTTTTCTGAAATCCAAGATATTTTAGACAGGATGAGTCACATCCAGGTAGAGAAACCCAATGGCACTTCAGGTATATGCACCTCGGAGCACATGTTCAGGTCTAGGTACAGCAGGTATAATTTGAGATGGAAAATGGAATGAAATGAAGCGACAGAATATGACCGCCCCTTTTTTCAGTCCCTTCGGGCAATAAAAATCCTAGGCAGTAAGCCAGCTTCGGGCAATAAAAGTCTTTTTCGTCAGTAGTCAAGTTGCAATATCAGATGCTCCACTCTTCCCATTTAATCACAGCCTATTAGTATACGTCTCTTCTCAATATTCGAAATGTTTCCATTTTTTTACCGTTTGAACGTTTTGAAATTTACACATTTCTAAATTTTTTAACCAAAAAATTTTCTGATTTAACTTAATTTTGAATTACAATTTGCTGTTTGAAGTAACAATATATTTTCCGAAGTTGAAGATACTGTTAATCATTGACTCCGAAAAAATGAGAGCTTTCAATTTTCCAATTTGGTGCAAGCATCTTTTGTTTTTTTCTGTAATTATCGCGTGCAAATAAAATTTGTCAACACTGGACAGAATATGTAAAACACTCGAAACTTAATAAATTAACAGAACGTCAAAAAATATTCTGTGTATATGATTTTCAATAACTACATAAGCTATGACAACTTGAACAATTGTCATACTTTTGAAAACTAAAGCCGAATCGATATCCCAAATATCGATGTTTATCGATGCAAAGGCGATTACCAACCAACTTGACGATGTTATCTGACTGATCTGATCGAGCAATAAATGAATGACGATTGAAAAATAAATCATGTCACGATTATCGAGATATTTCGACACTGACGATATTCATTTATGTGTATGTGCTTTCTTGAATAGGATACCGTCAAAAACTAGCTTACCTGATGGTGCACATCTTCGTTAGCTCATAAACCGCCTCGAATCCATGATTGACACTCTGCGACAGGAGTTGTGCAAACTCCTGATTATTGAAAATCTTGAGAGAGCAGCCCGGCGGAATTTTGCAAACGGTGCTGGGATGAAATCCATGGTGATGATTGCAGTTTCTGGACTGGACAAATATCGCTGAATCAGACAGGCACTCGGCATACACCTCTCCTCCCACATAATAGAGGTGGACTCCCTTGCCTATGTGCCTCCTCGTATTCTCAATCGTGGAATTTCGATTGACATTCGACAACTGTCCCAGGCAGAACCTGTTGGAATCATGGCATTTTAGCTAAAGGAATGGTATGCTGATCTTACAATTGGGAGTCCTAAAAGTTCGGAACTTTTGATTATTTTAACTGAGTGGAAAAATTGGTCCTTTTACTGCATGCTCAAATTGTTGGATTGGGAAGTCAAATTCATAGAAAAAGAATGTAATATGCCCTCAAAAATGACTTTGTACTTCATCAAAGTAAATTCGTTGACTAGACCAGGACCTTTTATTTTTCATTTAAAATGCATCTTTAAAAAAAAAAACAAAACAAAACAAAAACAAAAATAAAAATACAGCTTCTTCCCAGTGCAATATTATAAATATCAACTATAATATCCAAATAACCTGTCGGAGTTGTTACTGGGATTTGTGAAGCCATCAACAATAATTGAGTGTGACTGACAGTGGAAGACCTCCCCCACTCTGCAATTGAGCTCATAATACGCTATGGAGGCCCAATAGGGTGGCTCCTGATAGCATACAGGAGCAACTTCTGTTGCACCACCAGTGTCCATGGCGTTGGAATCAGGTGGTGGTGATTGGCCAGTTTGTGAGCCATCCTCAGGTGGTGAATAGGCTGGTGGAGGAGTTTCCGGTAGGCCATTGGTGCCGTAAGGGCTCTGAGGATTTGGCGATGTTGTCCCAGGACTTGAGACTGATGTAACTGACGACATTGGTGATGTCGGTCCCAGGGAATTGTTGTTTCCGGAAGTCACACTTCCCGATGAGCTGCCTGAAGAACCCTGAAAAAAATTGAATGCAAAAATGAAAATTTTGGCTCAATTTTGAGGAGAAAAAAAAACACACAATTTTTATTTATCTAAAATTCGAAATTTATACAAAAAAATTTTCAAGAAATTTCTCAGGTAAAATTTTTAATGGAAGTCAAATCTAACTGTACTATATTTTACTATTTAACTTTCCGATTTTTCGGGAATGGAATTAAAGCATTTAATTGACTTATCGAAAAATGGAGGAATGGCAAACAGAAATTACAAAATTGAAAATATATGGACAAATGAGGTTTTACCTGATTGAATCCATTCGACGAATAGGAAACATTGTGCGGCATTGTGGGCTCGGGTAGCTGTTGGAACGGTAGGAGTGAATGGCCAGGTGCAAATTCTGAGTGTCTTGGTACCAGTACCGGGGGCAAAACGGGACTCTCCACGCGTTTGTAGTGATAGGGATTGATGCAGACCTCCTTTTGTTTTGCGGAGAAGGGATATTGGCAAAGTTCCAGGGGCTTGAGCTCATGGTGCGACTGGAGATCCGGCCATCGCCAGACCCTGCAGTAAATTACGTGCGGCAAACCTGTAATGAGATCCCATTTTGAAATTTACTCCAGGATAAATGAAATGATGAACCACAGGAAGAAAACTTTTCCGTTTTTCAATCTCCCCTGTCATTTTTTCCAAGATTTTTCACAATCTCAAGTACCTGTGGCTAAACTGACGCAGTGCGCATGCGCAAGATTCAAACGCTCAAACACCATTGGCGAATAGCAAACTTGTCGGTTACTAAAATTTTTTTTACGAAATATATATATATGCTACACAAACGATACTATAAACATTTTTGTCAATATTATTTTTTTAATTTTCGAATTTTCAAAACGATATTGAAACCCAAAATTGATTCTGGATTTATCTAAAGAACGAGTCGATTTAGAGAAAAATGATAAGAGACGTTTTCGATTCGAAATAAAATTCTCTACAAAAAAGGATCAATAACATTTTTCATTTAAACCATTTGTTAACGAGATATTTGATCATTCCAGAAAGTAAGACGGAAGACAACTTTGGGCGGGAATTTCAAATCGGTTTTTTGTGTTGCCCGATCTAACGCTCACTTGTTTTTTTTTTTTTTTCTTATCGAATATTTATACAAACCCTTGCGATGGGAGACTTGGAGCCTGCCATCGAGACTTCTAGGAATTGTGACACATTTGCTGGGTGTACCAGGACAGCTGAGGGCTCGCTCAAGCTCTTCAATAGCTCCCTTTCGTTTTTTCAACTTTTTTACAAGTGAGTCAACAGCTTTTTCCGCCCATTTCTCCTCCTCATCGCCCTGCTTCCAGCCCAAGAGCTTTTTTACCGCTGGGCTTGTGAAGGAAAAGAGGGAATTCAGGGAAGACATTGGACCAGAACTCGATGAACCTTCTTCGTCGTCCATATTTTGGAAATTTTCGCGGGGGGAGGGGGGGGGGGGGGGGGAAGTTCGGTTCGAGTTGAGTTCAGTCGATTTTCCAAATGTATTTTTTGGGAAAATTGGAGGAAATTTTCTTACAATTTTTTTTTATTTCAAATAATTTTCTCGATTATTCTTTTGACATATATATATGTATATATATATATGCGTTTGCAATATTAACGAAATTGAGATGTAAAGACAGTGGACAGATCCCAACATTGATTTATAAAGAAATTACGCATCTGTTTTCATTTTTTTTTTTTAAGATCAACAGATACAACTCAATAGAACTTCCGTTTTGAGTAATTGCAATTTGTAATTTGTTTTTCGCGCTTACTTGTAGGAAAAAAAAAATTGTAATTGGAGCAAAGTCAATATGTTGTGGGATGAATTTTGGAAATTGGTGTGGGATTGGATCGTTGAACTGACGTGTTTACAAACACTTGTTTCGCACGTTTCACTGATTGTTGATGAGCATGATCACTTTTTGGGAAAATTCGTTTTAGTTGTTGGGATGAAATTGGTCCGTCTGTACAGGAAATAATTGCACTATTTATCGATTAATTGTTAAGAATTACGCGCACTGTTTGGCCTTTATTGGTTATGGGAGGGGCGTTGATTTGGGAGAATTTTTGAAATTCAACGCGTTGGGGTGCAAAGTTGGTGAATTACGAAAGTGTTTTTGCTGGTGCACTTTGCATTCGCGTCAATTTATGTCGGGTTTCCTTGGCACTGCTTGGCATCACCATTATGCATTCACTATGGCGTAGCTTTATGCTTGCGCGCGCGTGTGTGTGCGGGGCGGAGGGAGTGGGGATAGCTGAACGTGTATTGGAGCACATGGATTACTATACTGTAGCGCGTGACGTAAGCGGCGGGGATTTTCCGGGAAACGTCACTAGATGGGCGGTTTGGCGAAATCAGCAGGTGGCAGGGTTGGGATTATTCACCTATGTGACAAATTTTCACATTTTATGGCAGATACCGGCATTATACCATGAATAGTTTGAACGTTGATTTATTGTGTTTGTATTCTATATTCTACTTATTAAATTTAGGAATTTTTAAAATATTTCGCATAATTTTTCATTTGCATTTTCGTTTTGATGTTTAAAAATGTGTTCTTTTTGAATTTTGTTAAAAACTTTTGGAATTTTTTGAAAAATTTTCATCTAGTTTTTTCAAATGACAAAATTGGGTTTAAAATTGTTTAAAAGTCTCAAATGTTTTAAAATTTTCAAAAATTTTATGAATTGAGAGATGAAAAAAAAACATTACCATCATCAGTCGCTAACCATGAAATCTACGTCACTAGACACCCCCCCCCCCTTCCGGTAGTCGTCCGCCATTTTGAAGCTGCGCGCGCAGAAGCCCGCCCGGCAAACGATGTTCCATCTTTCCCGCGCAGTCTATGCCCAAGTTAGCGCAAACTATACAGTGCTCACGGGCTCAACGTATTCCTCTTTTTGTAGTAAAGAAATATAATCAGTCCCTCTCTTAATTACACGAACGTCACCTAATTCAAAAGTCCCCGAAGTCCATGCAAGCTCCAAATTTAAGAACGAAAGAAAAATTTGAATTTCCCGGTGGCTCCTGCGGCCGCATCACCCAATCCCTAATTTTCCATTGAGAAAATTGATCTTCCACGGAAAATTGTGGTAGAAAAAAGAAATTGGGGAGGTCATTGTCACTCCCCAGGGCTCAGCAACGTCACCTAGACGTGACCCAAAACCACCTAATTAACTGTTCAATTTTTGTGACATCATCAAATTTACTAAGACACTTTGCTGCAGTTGATGATACTGTCACGCGCTACATTCCTATGGCGGAACAACGTGAGAATGGTGAATTGCTTGCAAGAGATGATAATAATGGAGAGGATCAGGTGATTATTATTGAATGGTTAACTATTTAATTGTAGACGAAAATTTTTTATGTCATGAGTGGGCGATTTTTGGGGTGTAGTCTCGAGATTTTGTGATAAGACATTTCTGATGACATACCTTCAGATTTTTTGGAGAAAACTTTTGATGAAATTTTGGGAACAATTAAGATCGAATAAATTACATGTTGTTTTTTTTTTTTTTTTTAATTTTTGGGTTACAAGTCAGAGCAATTTTTGGAACTCATATTGCCACGTGTTTTTAATTTTGAGAACAACTTTGGCATAGTGATTGCAAAGTTTTTTTTTTAGTTAAGAATGTCTTGATAAAAAAGAAAAAAAGAAAAAGAATGTCAGGACCCACAATTTTGAGTTTGCTTTTTGTTTTGCTATAGGTGGTGAACGCTGACAACTCATCTGCCCAACGTCAAAATCACCAGCCAAGTAGATGGGAATCGTTTTTCGCAGTAGCTAAGTCTCTAATAATTCGTTCCCTGATAATCTACTTCATCACTTCGTTCTTCAGGCGTCCGCAGACAGATCCCTCCTCGGTTGGCCCAAGTTCCCCAGGTATGCATCAGTATGGTCCCTAAATTGTCTGCTTTAAACGACACAAGCCCGAATGCGCGCCTCGCGCGCTGAATTACAATTTGATATTTGAAGTAACAATATATTTTCCGAAGTTGAAGATACTGTTAATCATTGACCCCGAAAAAAATGAGAGCTTTCAATTTTCCAATTTGGTGCAAGCATCTTTTGTTTTTTTCTGTAATTATCGCGTACATATAAAATTTGTCAACACTGGACAGAATATGTAAAACACTCGAAACTTGATAAATTAACAGAACGTCAAAAAATATTCTGTGTATATGATTTTCAATAACTACATAAGCTATGACAACTTGAACAATTGTCATACTTTTGAAAACTAAAGCCGAATCGATATCCCAAATATCGATGTTTATCGATGCAAAGGCGATTACCAACCAACTTGACGATGTTATCTGACTAATCTGATCGAGCAATAAATGAATGACGATTGAAAAATAAATCATGTCACGATTTTCGAGATATTTCGACTCTAACGATGTTCATTTATGCGCATGCGCTTTCTTGAATAGGATTCAATTTTGAAAATGCGACTCTTTGCATTCATTATGTTTGCCTCGGTTCATACCCCCACACACACACACACACCAGAGGACCCTGAAACATGAATGAAAGTAATTTCCCAAACGAAATTGTAAATGGTTTCAAAATATTAGAGATACTTCAAAACGACAAGTTTTGAATGGACCATAAAGGCTTCTCTTAATTTCTGAAAACAAAAAAAAAAATGAAAAAAAAACAAATACAAAAAAAAATCAGTAACTTCGAAAACGGTCAAAAGTTCGTAAAATTTTAAAAAGAATTAACCAATGCAATTACCCAATTAAAATATTCTGTGAATTTCCAGGTGCAGCACGACTGCCCGCAGTAAATCTATTTGACAATGGCACAGCATTTGACCTCTGGGTCTTCCTCTCGGAGTCCCAATCATTCAATTCGCAAGACGAAAGGGTCTTCGACCATTTGGTGTGGCACGAGAGAAATCTCATCTACGGGGACTGGTCCTCCGGACCCAACAACGATGGAATTCGACAGATAAGCTACAGCTTTGAGCCCTCCAAGCAGCTGATAAATAACGGCTCAATCTACATACACATTTACGCAACGAAGAATAAAAATCCAAGTGACGATAGTCTCGAAAAATTTAGGGGAAATAATAATACTTATTGCTATGTCCATAAGATGTTGAATAAATTTAAGAAAATTAGGTATCTAAAGAGGCACAATTTGCTGACTGGTGAGACAACAGCGTCAGCCGAGGAAATTAAAAAGGCGGAATCCATGGACCAGGAAATTGTGTCTCACTGGCATCCAAATCTCACGATTAACTTTGTCACGGATCAGACAAATTGGGTCCATGGACAGGTTGGTGAATTATAACTTCCTGATGTCTGCCTGTGTGTGTGTACTTTCTTTCCAATCTCCCATTTTTCTCACCACAGAGCTCTCTAAATGATTTCACTTGTTCATAACGCTCTAACGCCGGAACGGCTGAAGATACGAAAAAAGTCAAACGACACAAAATATGTATGTATAAAATTCACCTGTTGCATTTTCAGGTACCCCCACCCCTAGATGAATCAATTCAGTTTGTTAAGGGTGGCAGCGCCTACAAGCCAGTGATCCATCTAAACGACTTCTGGAATATGCAGAGGGATTATCAGCCACTGAATGATACCGTAACAACCCTGGATCTCCACTTGACTTACCAACCACTGTCATTATTCAAATGGCAGCTGTACTCAGCCCAATCCATGAGAAACAAGTGGACCTCGTCGTTGATGGGCGATCAAGCTGAAGAGGATGACAGCGATCAGGACACTCTGAAGGAAACCATACTCGAGACAAATCCAGTGCTCCTAGGAATGACAATTTTCGTGTCGCTTTTGCACAGTGTCTTCGAGTTTCTGGCGTTCAAAAATGGTAAGAAATTGGGGCAAAGCTCCACAACCCCTCGAATGCCCTAGTATACGAACGCACCCACATCGAACCCATCCTCGACAGATTTAACCAATTAACAACAAATTTTGCACTTAACAAGTTGGACCATATTTTTCACCTCTGCCACAAACGTGATCCACACCAGATCACGTTATAAATATCCACCCAATACTCTACTGAAAAGTCTGGAGGCAATTCGAATTGAACAATATGGCAATGACTCCTGGGGAGGTCAAACTCTCTCACAGCAACAATAATCGCTCTGTATTTCTTCCCATTCATACACTCGTTCAAGGATATTCCACCTATATTGGCGAAGATGTACGAATTGCTTGAAATTTTGACATAATGTTTTTGAAGTCATAACAGATGCCTGTATGAAATTTGAGATTGATTCACAACATCGTTTTGTAGTTATTAATTATCAAACTTCTCAATTACCATGGCCTCTTATGGGAAAAATAAAAATTTCTGTAAATACAGTTCAAAATGTACAAATTTGTTGAAATTTTGAAAATTTAATATTGAAGCAGATATAAAACGACGGTAAAAATTTCATGACGATTGACTAAAATTTTTTTTCATTAATTTGTTTAAACAATATAATATTGATTCGCAAAATCAAATACAATATAATAATTTTCTATGGTTATCACTTCAGCTAATTAACGCATTGAAATATTAATTGAAAATTATTGGCGATAAATATAACGAATTATAGAAAGGGTCATAAACTTTTGTTTTGGCTATACCGGTTGAATATCCTTAACACAATAAACTGTACCATTATCACCCCCCACAAATCTCTGTACAATTTACTGACAAAACTAATATTCAATTACCTCAGTATTTACCTGTATCTTTTACATTTGATTATCATTTTTTTTTTCTTCTCTTCCTTTTTCACTTTTGTGATTAACACTTCAGAATGTGAATATTGTTTATACCCGGCTGAAGGCCCTCGGGCGATGACCACTGTTAAGGTTTCTTGCAATAGAGACCGTTAAAAGTTAAAGTTGGGGCAAAATAACACATTGCGTCCTCAAATTCGTGAACATCAACTGAAGTACCTAACCTTTACTTTGATCTCTTCCAGACATTCAATTCTGGAACAACCGGAAGTCCTTGGAGGGTCTCTCCGTTCGTTCCGTCTTCTTCAACGTCTTTCAGTCTCTCGTGGTGCTTCTCTATGTCCTCGACAATGAGACCAACACTCTAGTCCGCATAAGCTGTGGCATTGGACTGTGTATCGAGATTTGGAAGATAAACAAGGTGGTGGATATAAGTTTGGATCGTCAGAGTGCCAAGTTATTGGGTGTAATTCCAAGAGTGACATTCCGGGATAAGGGATCGTACGTTGAGTCTTCCACTAAAGAGTATGATAGACTAGCATTTAGGTATCTGTCATGGGCGCTTTATCCACTTCTCGGTGGCTACGCCATCTATTCCTTAATGTACCTGGAGCATAAGGGCTGGTACTCGTGGGTACTCAACATGCTCTATGGCTTCCTTCTTACCTTTGGATTCATCATGATGACTCCGCAGCTCTTCATCAACTATAAACTTAAAAGTGTAGCGCATCTACCGTGGCGAATGATGTCGTACAAATTTCTTAATACATTCATCGATGATATATTTGCATTTGTTATTAAAATGCCAACGCTTTATCGACTTGGATGCTTCCGCGATGACATTGTGTTCTTCATATTTTTGTATCAACGGTGGATATATAAAATTGATCACACGCGAGTCAATGAGTTTGGGTTCACTGGTGAAGTAGAGGGACAGGAGAGCAAGGATACATCGCAAACGCAAGCTATTGAAGGGAGTAAAAAGACAAATTGAGGGGATGTGTGTGCATGTAATTAATCGTGGATTTGTAATTATTGATAGGAATTGATAATTACACCACTGTAATTATTAATGTAATTAATGATATTGATAATTATTGAAACTTTTTTTTTTCCTTGTTTGATTTAGGCGAATTTGTTATCATGTTATCAATCATTATTATTAAGGTTCCTTTGACCATGAGTGTAATTAAGTGTATCAGAGTACAAAGAAAATTGGTGTAATACAGAATTTGCTGGTTCTTTGAGAGTGGCTTTTTTTACACCTGACAATTTTTCGATAACGATTTCTTCTAAACGAATCAGCCGATTCCATAATTTTTTTTAATCGATGCGTCTTCACGCAGCTGAGACCTGATTAGATTTTGAAAGAAATTCATGCACTAGTTTCCGGTTGTTTTAAACATGAATCATGAAAATCACCAAAAGTTTTAATCAATCATTATTTACGGAGGAAAGTTGTGATCAAGCTAGTCAATGTCGCAATTGGAGTCTCTCGGCGTACCTCAGCTTCGATCAAAATTTGACTCACTTTCATGTAGTGATTTATTAGTTATTGGTTGATTTCGAATGCCCCAAAATTTTAATAACTATTCAAACTTTCATATTCGGTCTAGATCCGAAGTTGTCCGACTACCGCCGGCGCATGCGCGTTTGCCCGCATTTGCACAGGAGAGTTTCAATGTGCGATGCGCACTGTGATTGGTCAGTGCGTCACGTGACATAGTCGCAGGTAGCGACACCTGTTGTATTCCAGTATTCAAAATTTCATGATTCCTATTTTTTCCTCTGAAACCAGTATTTGAACATTTAATTGACGTGTCGGAAAATCGAGGAATGGCAAACAGAAATTACAAATCGGAAAGTTTTGTTTGTGCTCCCAACGGAGAACATTCTCCTGGGTTTTTCCTCGTCGAGACGGTATTTTGCCATTTGAAAATTAGGGGATTCCCCCATAAATGTGGATTACCTCAAGAGATACGTGCGCATGCGCAGTAAGTCATTTCGGTTGATTCCAGCCCATAGATGATTACAAGGGAAAGAAAACACAAATGGACGTCACCAAATTTATTCAATCATAAGATTTTTTTTATTATCTTCATCTGTGGGCTCTCCATTTCTCTCTTTCGACATTTCTACATTTTTCTTACACAATAATAAGGACAATAATACGAATAATAATAATAATAATAATAAAGAACGTCTAGATATTTGATCCTTTCAACAGTTCAATAATTACTCAAGATTGTATCATACATTATCGCGAAAAATAGTGTGAATAAAAGACAAATTGCAATGTGTGGAACATGTGAGCAAGTGGTTTAATTTTAAAAAACAAAAAAAAAAGTGGTAAATAGTTAAGTAAATTCGTAGTCCTAGCAATTCTTGACTATCCTTATATGCAATAATACTTAACCGTGATTACAATTAGGCAGAAGAATAATTTGTTGTGGCATTATATACATGATTGGCAAAACGGAGAGAAATTCTCATGAAAAAGTATGAATATTCGATAATTTATTAATCCGTATCATCAACTTTTTTTTATCTATTTATTTTTATGAGCTGCATTTACTTTACGCATGCTGAGTTTTAATTTTCGAATTTATTTGGCACTTTCACATTTGAATTTCTCACCGCCTAGACGATTTTTAAAATTAAGGCACTTTTCCATTGATTATTTGTACAATGAATCTACAATATGCAATTGATTTTTTCATTGCTCAGCTGTGAGGATTTTTAACAATTTTAGTTAACGACTAAAGTATCGCAGTTGCCGCAGTTGAAGAGATATGAATCAGCTTTCATTAAACAATTAACGGTTTTTTTTTGTTTTTCTAGTCTACGGTGATTGTACTGACGTAATCTGTAATTATTTAAGTAACTCGTCTAGGTTTTTGGCATCTTGTCGATGCTGGTTGTTAATACAATGAGTCAGTGATGCAATTGAAAATTTGTCAAGTCTCTAAGAATTTTTCATGGTTTATTTATTACGGTGGGGTGTTTCAATGTGAGGACCAATTTTTTAAACTGGAAAACAGGTGATTCCCCGTCTCTTCCTCCCTCAATCGGTTCTAACCAATGAGAGCGTGGCGTTTGGCATCACGTGGTACGACCATCATATTACATCGGCCATTCTTAGTCATTTACTCGGGTATTGACGACGGGAAATACCGATGGCGGCGCTGTTACCAATTTCAAAATGGCAGTGCGCGGAGCAAAGTTGACGCGGGACTTTTGAACGTATGTCACATGGGTTGTGAGTATGAATAAAGTAGCGAAGTATTTTCAAAACGGAGCAAAAAAATGGAAACGATTTTATTGAAGAAAATTTACAAGTTTGCTGAGACTACATTGGAGTCTCGTAATATGCTGGAAGGCCAGGCAGTTTTAAATTCTGGAAATTTAGTGCTCGGTGGAATTTCCGATGAAATACTTTAAGATTTTTTGACACTAGTGTTCATACTCTATTCATGTCGATTTTGTTTGTTTCAATTTTTTTTGCTTCTAGAAACTGGTAAAAAAAATCCGAAATTTTCAAAAATAAACAATACTAGGTAAGTCAGATCGATGTAATACGAGTTTCGATGGTCCCGTGAGAAGCCATTTTGATTTTACTTTGCGCTAGCCCCGCAAGGGTCGCATTCTTATTTAGCGTCGCCAATAGAAACCAGGTGACATTTTCACAACTTCTTTTGGAACACGTTTGGCCATGATAAATGTTTGACCTTGTAATGGGATTTTTTTTTTTTTATTAAAAACGGGGAAAGTTGATTTGGTTTCCTGACAAGGGTTATTCGATTTTGGCAATGTATTAAATGGTGAAAAAATTTGTCCGCATATTGAGAACATCACCATTGGCTTGAGGTGAAGGCGATGGGATTGAGTTACATTAATCCGAGTACAGAGTTTTCATTCGATATCTCAAAAACTGAATGAGATAGGCCAATTTAGGTGAAATACTTTTTTGGAGATCTTTCAATGCTCCACAAAAAATGTATTCCCAAGAAGTTCGATATTTCCTTCAGGGCTCGAGATATGGAACAAAATGGCGGATACAGTGGAGGCGCCACTGTACTGTCGGTAACATTGAACGATGACGTACCATCAGTTGCGGCGAATCGTCATTTATCCCGGTGATGAGGGATTTCCTGACAAGATGTGAAAAGATCTTTTGGAAAAATGGTCTTGGTACTTTTCCGGAAAGTTATGGAGTAAGGGACTACGAGGGTGAAATTTGCATGTAAATTTGCACCTACAGAAAGAATTCTTATAGTGCAACAGTATGTTAACAGAATGCATGAGATTATAATAGAATGCAAGTTTCGTCAAAGAGGATATTGAGCTATTTTTGAAATTTCATAATTTTTTTTTTAAATATTTGCAATTCCTGGATATTTTTCGAATTTTTTTGTCAGACACTTTTGGAAAATTGTGAAAACTTTTGGAAAATTTGATTTTTTTTTTTTGAATTTTAAAATGTCTAGATTTCTTTTTAAAACTCGAAAAGGTTTGTTTATTCATTTTATTTATTTATGTTTTTTTAATTCGGAAGAAAAACCTTTTAAATTTTTTTATATAGTAGGAATTGTTCGTAGGATTTTTCAATTTGGCTATTAATTATTGGTCACTTAGGTCCTGTATCGCTTCCTCGTATTTCAAGGTCAACTTTCAACTTTCAACCTCCTCTGCAATTGGCCAGAACTATTTAAAATTTAATTATTCAGCTTTGGAATTTTTTAAAATTAATTTCCTTTCTGATCCATTTCGTTGTATCGTAAAAAAATCGTAGCCCTTCACTCAATACTAAACGAAAACAAATTTAAAAAAATAGTGGCCATATGGAAAAGAATAATTAAGGGTATATCGCAACATCAAGTACTTCGTGAAGTTGAGTTAGTAAAAAAATATGAAATCTTTACACTTTCTAAGAACATAATAAACTGTTAAGTTATAATGGCAGTACAGCACAAAATTCAAGTAACCGATTAAAAAATTAAATTTTGACCTCTCGAAAAAAAAGTCCCAATCCGAAAATCTATTTTTTCTGATTCTGACTTGGTTTTTTTTTCAATTAAGTTTACTTATTTTCTACAGGGCACACCATGAATTAAAAAATAAAAGATAAATTTGAAGCGACAGAAATACAAAGTGCGCTTCAAAATCGAGGAAGTAATTAAAATGAGGGATTGATGAATTTAATGATCATCTCAAGTTGTCTTAGTTAAGTTATGCCTGGCCTCTCTTTACCCATTTTGTCCAATTTTTTACGCAACTATTCCAGCGTCCTTAGCCATACTGTAGAATGCACTAGTGGGTTTCTGAAGTAGCAAGTGTGGCGAGTCAAATTCCACCATGTAACCTTTATCGAGAACGATAACCCTGGAAAAATAAAATAAGCCATGAGATGTTATTTTCAAATTTTTGGACAACGATTTCTTGCAAACGAATCATCCGATTCGATCATTTTTTTTAGTCGATGCGTCTTCACGCAGCTGAGACGTGATTAGATTTTGAAAGAAATCCATGCACTAGTTTCCGGTTTTTTTTTAAACATGAAGCATGAAAATCGCCAAAAGTTTTAATCAATCATTATTTACGAATGAAAGTTGTGATCAAGCTAATCAATGTCGCAATTGGAGTCTCTCGGCGTACCTCAGCTTCGATCAAAATTTGACTCACTTTCATGTAGTGATTTATTAGTTATTGGTTGATTTTGAGTGGCGCGAAATTTTAATGACTATTCAAACTTTCATATTCGGTCTAGATCCGAAGTTGTCCGACTACCGCCGGCGCATGCGCGTTTGCCCGCATTTGCACAGGAGAGTCTGAATGCGCGATGCGCAGTGTGATTGGTCAGTGCGTCACGTGACATAGTCGCAGGTAGCGACACCTGTTGTAATCCAGTATTCAAAATTGCATGATTCCTATTTTTTTTCTCTGAAACCAGTCTTTGAACATTTAATTGACGTGTCGGAAAATCTAGGAATGGGAAAAAGAAATTACAAATCGGGGGCAAACACACTTCCATCCCACCAGTTAAATCAGTAATGAAAAACTTGGCAGTTTCAAACTCCAGATGGACTGGAAGCATGGTGTTTTTCATTCTTAAATCTCAATGTAACATTACCTGTCAGAGTCTAGGATGGTGTTTAATCTATGTGCAATAGTGAGCACAGTACTTTCTTTGAATTCTTCCCTAATTGTTCGTTGGATGAGATCGTCAGTTTCCAAGTCAACTGCGGCAGTGGCTTCATCCAATATGAGAATTTTCGTTTTTCGAAGTAGAGCTCGGGCTAAGCAGATGAGCTGGCGCTGTCCGACACTCAGATTGTCACCGCCTTCTGAAACCGCGTGGGCTAGGCCATGGGGCAGACCTATTGAAAACAAAATGAAGAGAGCATTAGCATTAACAACTGAATTATTCACAACGCTCTATTGCAAAAACGGTGAGAGATACGGCAAAAAGTGTTAAGCAGAACTTGCTCTGTAAGTGGAAATGCACATTTAATTTCTTATGACTTTTTTCCATAATTGTCATAATTAAGGAGGTATGACGGGTTTAACCCTCGAGCGGTCGCAGCCCTATTGGCGTCTCACTCCCACTGCAGTAACGCGCATAAGTCTCGTCCTCACGCTCACTATGCGCCTACTCAAATGTTCATAATTATCTGCTTGATAAATGGGATAGTTTAAAATTCTCAAATCTGCAAGTTTTCGTTGTGAACCTCATGGGTCACACTGATTTACCCACACTAGTGTTTTTTCCTGAAACCAGTCTTTGAACATTTGAGCGCGCAAAGTGAAGCGACGTGCCGATGTCCTTCGGCCCCGCCCACCGATTCACATTGGCGGAGCGCGCTCGGGTTAGGCTGGGCCCGCTCTGTGATTCGCTCCCTCCATTCCCTCGACATCGTGACGTCATCGTCTCTCTTAAACCGCCCAAAAATCTTCGCTTTCCACTACTGATTATTCAGGAAAGTTTGGTTGACATACAAAACTCTATTTCTTCTGATCATCGGCTCGGTAATTAATGAAAAAAATTAGCATGTCTCCTTCTAATTTTGTTCAATTTGTTCATCCAACTGCAGAAGATTATTCCCTCAATTTTAGGTCAAGTTTTATGATGTTTTTCACATAGTTAAGTATTGTCATTTAACGCTTTGGCGTCTGACTCATTCCCCGAAACTAATGCGACCTACATTATAGTGAGCTCAAGTGTTATAAAATCATTATCAAAAATGTTCACCTCAGTATTACCCAAAGTTTAAACGTTCCATCACGTAATGTCAGGTGAATTGCAATCACCACGTGGAAAGCCGGAAAAACGGTTCAAGCTTCCAGGTATATATATATGTCTTCTGGCGCTGATACCGTTCTTCGGTGCGCTCACATTTTTAACCTCAAAACTTGTTAAAAAACCGAATGGCGCACCAGTGATTTGTGTGGAGCCGCAAAAATTGGTGCTAATCAGGACCAGGCACGCTCTGCAAAAGACACTGAAGGTGAGTGATCTGGCGAATTTCGTTGGGCCTTCAATTTTGAAGGAGGAGCTTGAGGTCTTCGAGCTCATTGACGAGCCTCCCAAATTTGCGAATACGTCACGAGCCTTGGAGCAACCGTCTGCGCTGTTCAGCAACAAGTGCCTGAATTTGCAGAATGTTATCAACGGAATGAGCAATCTAAGATACCTGAATTTACGGCATAACCAAATTGAGGAACTTGCAAGTTCAACATTCAAAGCGGTACCCGATCTCCAGCTGCTCTTCTTGGAGTTCAATAAGATCAGGAAGATTGAAACATGCACCTTCCATCACTCCGATCTGCGCGAGCTCAATTTGACGCATAATAACCTGATCGAAATAAGTATCGGAATGTTTTGTAAGCTGGATCAGTTGGAGATGTTGGACTTGAGTTACAACGGGATAAGTGTTGTTGAATCCGGCGCCTTCAGCGAATGCCCAAGCCTCCAAGTACTTGCTCTGGCGAATAACGAAATACACCGCATTCAGCCGAATACTTTTTCGAGCTTGCATCTCAGGATTCTTAGGCTGAGATCCAACAGAATTGCGGCCTTGGAGCACAATTCATTCAGCGATTTCAACGCCACTGAGTGGCTGGATCTCACTTGGAATAATATCACGAATGTTGAAGCGGGCGCTTTTACAAATTCCACAATTTTTGAAATTTGGTATTGCTATACTGGCGCACAAAGTGAGAGCGATCGTCGGGATCTTGAGAGAGCCGCGGTCTCCTACACTTTTTCCCGAGCTTGTTGAAATGTTGGAAAGATTGGTGAAACCGTGAACGTGGAAATTCGTTGGAACTCAGTGACTGAAATATTAGAAATTTGAAAAAGAGCGCGAAATTCGAATCATGTTTACAATATGGAAGTTGTAAAAAAGAAAAATATTTAGACCACCTGAGAACAGCTGTGACGTCACGATAGCGCCTGGACCCGCGACGGCCAATTACAGGGCGCCGTTACCGTGCCCGGAGCGGACCCGGACGCGTCCAATAGGAAGTGCCGGCCAGCGTGACGCTTGTGACGTGACGCGCGGCAGATGTTTGAAACTGACGAATGTTGACGGTATTTCTAAGCGTTTTAGATAATTTAAAACGAAATGTCTGTGTGTGTGTGTGTGTCGATGTACGTATGTAAGCAAAAATTTCCCGGAACGTCTCTTCTGACCTAATTATGCGATTGAGGTCCTATATGGCTCAATCGAAGCGTCTTCCCGTAACTTAGAACTGATTGGATTTTGGATAGATTTGGTCCAGGGTTTTTTAGTTATCTCGAAAAAATGGAGATTTTTGGGAATTTTCGGTGTTATCTCGAAAATCAAGCGGTTTAGAGAAAAATGACGAAAGACTTTTCATTTCGAAATTCAATTCTGTATAAATAATGTCTAATAACATTTTTTCTTAAAACCACTTGCCAACAAGATATTTGGGTTTCCAAGAAAATATTTGAAACAAAATCATCTTGGCCAGAAATCACAGATCAGCAAGTTTTTTGTGCGACCCCAATGGGTTCTAATGGTAATATAATTTGTTTTTTTTTTCTAATATGTTATGTAACATACATGTAAAAAGGAGAAAATTGTCTGAAAAGCCTGACATTGTCTTAATGAACGTGAGAATTAAAAAATCTGGATAATGTCGGCTCGTCAGCGAAGAATGATTGAAAGATTGTTGAGTAATGTTCTGATAATGAAAGTTATGGTAATGACCTGAATAATAACGATGATATAACGATGGAATTTTATCTGCATTTTACATGAGCCCAATATTTTCCTTGACAACCGAAGAACCAATCTAAGCAAAAAACAAAATAAATTTTGTTTAAAAAACGCCAAGTTTTTATTGTGCTGTTGATTATCTTTCTGCTATTTTTTGCAGACACCAGAAAGATAATCAGCAGCACAATAAAATGGTTACTTGGTGTTTTTTAAACAAAATTTATTTTGTTTCTTGTTTAGATTTCACTACTTCTTTTAAAAACCTCAAATGGGCGATTCTCCTACCGTTCTTTTATCAGCTCAGCTGACTCAAAACGTGTCCAAACGAATATTACATGAGGTATCTCTGCAGAATTGCCCAGCGGCATCTTAGAACATGCACCCACGGCTTACAGCTGCGCATAATTGATAGTAAAAAAAATTGGAATATATTCTCCGATACGAATGCGCTATACTTCACGATAGTTAGCGGGGGGTTGGAAGATAATTAAGACAAGCATATTGGTATCGCTGCCTTTTTCAATGGTGAACAATGGTACGTTATTTATAAAATTTTGGTATGCGTAGTTTTTGCAAAAACAAATTATGAAAAAAGGACCAATGATTGGCGGGGGGAATTGATGCAAAAAATCTGAAAAAAATTAGTTGTATAGAGAATTCAATGGTAAACAATGGCTAACTATGGCGAATCACTTAGCCGTCCACATGGACTGCGGCGCCATACCGTGGCCGAGGCAGCATCTAGCAGTTTTGGGGTCGGCCAAACGAGACCTGAGCCTCTACTTCAGTCAATTCTCTTCGGCGCGTACAACCTGATTGCCAACTTCAGGGTACAGGCAACTTGCAAACTTAATTCTGACCAAAGAAAATGTGAATCGCGAAAACTGTAAATACGAAAAATGGAGTGGAAGGTATCGACGAGTCGATTTCTATTCATCCTGCACTAAAGTCGTTGGCTAACCTTCTACTGTATTGTCAGTACGGGCCAATTGAGTTGTCACAGGAAAATAAATATTCCATAGATTGATTTGAAAACGAGGCTGACGCCAAGACCCTCGGTGCGGTCATCACCAATCCGGGTGATCTTCTTAAGTATTTAAAACCTGTTGCATATGATCTCTCTCCTCAAAGTTGATGATGTGATTCTCGTGTTACCAATATCATGATAATAATCAATTTGTTGCAGGAGCGCTGCATTATATTGATTGTACGTTAATTGAATCTGATAATTTAATGAAATAAAATTAAAAGCCAATATGCTTTTTGCTGTTATTCTTGCATATGTTATTTATGATAGAACAGTTTTGTTACTGTTATTTTGGTCTGTGCTGTCGAGTCGTGTTGCCATCGAGCGTTACCCGCCTCAAGTTTATTAACTGTAATTCCTGGGCATGAAGATACTGAATTGCACGAGCTTCCTCTTAATACTATCATGGAAAACAGTAATTTCATATTACAATCTGCTTCCGAGAGAATGTAATCTTTGACTTTATCTACCAAGGTCGCACGGCTTCTGTGAGTATTGTACGAGGAATTTTTTTGACTAATCTCTCAGTTTCGCCGATAAGTGGAAAACCTGATGATTAACAGCTGCTGATAACAAATATCTATAAAATAGTTGTAATAAAAAATTGTGGGCCCAAAGTCGTGGAGAGGCATAGTGTCTCAAAGAATCACGGACAAGTTGAAAGACCACCCATTGACCCCGGAAAAATGTTGAAGTTTATAAATATATTGGCATCCCTAGGTGTATTAACAGCTTCGGTAATCAGTCAACAAGCGTTAACAAAAAACGAGTGCCATCCGCGTGGCAATGACAACGTAGTGACTTGCATAAGAAACGATAGACTGCTGCATGTAAGGTCGACCGTGGAGAGAAAAGCCCGAATAAACGTTGCTGATTTCTCCACAGTAAGCCAATATGCCATTCGCCGCCTGAAACTCGAGTCCCTTGAACTTGGCCTACTACAAACTGAAGATTGTACCCCTAAATTAGTGAACTTAACAGCAGCAACATTCAAGCAACAACCCGAATTGACGTCGCTGATGCTAAAGTGTATACACTTGCCGGCAGAAGAGAATAACTTCGAATACCTCAGCAAACTCACCAGTCTCTCCCTAACTCGAGTCAATTTCGCAGAACTCTCTCAGCACTTTGCAATACTAGCAAAGCTCAAATTCTTGAAATTAAACGATGTCGGTATTACAAGCATTACTCCGGCCACCTTCTCCACCATCACGGAGCAACTCACGCAGCTAACGATAAAGGACCAAGTCGAGAACATTGATAACAAATCTTTTACCAAATTTCGTGCATTGGATGGACTTGCCCTGAGCAAAATCAACCTAACTATACTACCAGATGGAGTGTTTGATGGACTTGCTAATTTGCGCAATTTGGTTCTAGCCAATAATGAAATTGAAAAATTCAACGCATCGACTTTCAAGGCATTACCGAAGTTGCAGCAGCTTTACATGCAGTCCAATAAAATCAGGTACATAGAAAATGGTACGTTTCATGACTTGAATATATATGTGCTGAATTTAACGCACAATAAGTTAACGGAAATAAGTAAAGATACTTTCCTAAATCTGCAAAATTTGACAAAATTGGACTTGAGTTTCAATGAGATAAGTGTTTTTCAACCTGGAGCCATCAGCAATTGTCCAAAGCTTCGAGTGGTGAAGTTAGATAACAATCAATTGAAGCGCACTTCTGCATACTCATTTGCGGGCCTGCGACTTACCTCTCTCACTTTACATGATAATAAAATAACTATGATTGATGCGGACTCTTTTAATAATCTTATTGTTCTGAGCTTGGATGCCCGTCGAAATAAAATTCGGGGGATGGCCCCAAACAGTTTTAGACAGTTTACCGCTAAAAATGTTTGGTTTTGTTATGACGGCACTGAGCGTGATATTTATGAGGTGGGGAAGTCCCACAATTCCAGCTCAATCACAAATTTCCAACTCATCGATTGTGATACGTAATACTTCATACAATTGTGATCGAGCAGCTCTAGATATTTAATGAAGAATGTCAATAAAATTAATGAGTTTTATCTATTCGTGTTGCTTATTTCTGAGACTGTTCCTCCCCTTCGTTGTTGCTTACATTGCGATTGTTTAGGTTTGTAATGAGACAAGGGGTGGCACCTGTCGATAACTCATCGAAATCTATCGAATTAGTGGGGATGAAAAATTTGGAGCTCCCTGGCTTTCTTTGATTTGCACAACAATTCTCTTACATCCTGGACTCCAAACGATTCGCACACGTTTGTTCGGCTAGAAACACATAATTTTTATCTACCACGTGTTTTGCCCATACACATTAATATCGCAATTCACGTCGTTCGTCTATAAAGATTATATGAGAATCTATATTATTGTAGTTCACAAGCTCTTGTAAGTATCGCAGACTGAAGTCACCATCAATTTTATATGCATGTGATAGCATGGTACTGTAACATTGTAGAGTGTGATTCCAGGCATGCATCAATTTTGGCTCTTATGTCCAATTGTATATCGTGAAATTTGACTGAGGTGAAACTTCTTATGGGACTATCTGAAGGTGTTGCGCTGTGCGGACACTTAGGCTTAGGTACCATAGCAACGCGCCATGGCAACGCGCCATAGCAACGGGCCCTAGCAACGGGCCATGGCAACGCGCCATGGCAACGCGCCATAGCAACGCGCCATGGCAACGCGCCATAGCAACGGGCCATGACAACGCGCCATAGCGACGGGCCATAGCAACGCGAAATCTTTGGTGAGGTTTAATTTCAGAAACTGCTCTTACCTTGCACAAACGTTTTGAGATGTGCGTGCTCCAGTGCCCTCCACACATCCTCATCAGAATGCTTGGTAAAAGGGTCCAGATTGAGCCTCAAGGTGCCCGAGAATAGCACGGGATCCTGGGGAATTATGGTGAGCCTCGATCTAAGATCATGCAGTCCTAGATCAGCTATGGACACTCCATCGATAATGATTTTCCCCTCTGCGGCCTCAATAATCCTGAATAAGGCGAGCGTGAGTGAGGATTTTCCCGCACCAGTTCTCCCTACAATTCCAATTTTTTCACCTCCTTCAACGGTGAAAGAGATGCCCTGGAGGACGAGATCGAGTCCTTCTCTGTATCGTACTTTGAAGTCCCTAATATTGGTGAAAAAACATGCTGATTATATTGGAGAGGTGTACAATGTTAGTTCAAAAATGTAAGTGGTCAAACTGTAACAAGCTGAAAGCAACCTACGTATTTCTTGCAAGAGTTTCCTTTATTGTTGCTTTATTGGTGCAATGACATCACGACAAGAAACTGGTATTCGATCATTTGTTCCATACCTGAACTCGACTTTTCCCTCCGATGGCCACTCCTTCGGGGGTGTCTTATCTGGAATACTCCACTCCGCTTCCTGAGGTGTCTCGCCGTACTCCTTGATTCTCTCCACAGCGACGATGTTTGTCTCGACATCCGACGTCATTCTCACAAGCCAATTGAGGGTCTGGGTGATCTGCAATGCGTAACTCACAGAGAGACCCACGAGACCAGCACTCAATGTGGCGCGCTCCAGTACGGCGAACAATGCCGAGAACAAGATTATCAGATTACCTACCATCTCCAGACGAACCGCTAACCACCTGTTATCATAATGGTAGGAGCAATTATTGGACAAGTAGCAAATAAATAACGTACGTTTCTTTCAATTATTTTAAGGAGTTTTTAGTGGTTGGTTAATGACCTCTGCGGTCTTAATGGTTGTTGTTATGGTACCATGACTAAATATCATAAAACATTTTCATCAGGACAATTCAAAATTCAATCTCTGAAATTTTTCAAATACAATTGCTACAATAAATTGACAATTACTATTTATAATTATGAAGATGAACCACACCAATTACAAATTTAAATGGTGATTTGTTTGTAAGATGAATTGTAAGGAAGATGAATTGTCTGCATGATGAATTGTCGGACTGGTGAATTGTTTATATCATCATTTGTCAGGATGAGATGAATTGTCAAAATGATATTTAGTCCTGCCACCGATTTTATATATATATAGATTCATCTTGTGAAGAGTATAGCTATATCGTGTCTCTTGAGCCAACAGGTCGTACAAAAAGTTTCTTAGAGTACAGTAAATCTCCACGTTTCAGCCAATTCTAAGTCATTTGAACATGAATCTACGAGAATTTTTTTTTCAAAAAATGTGAACTAAATTTTTCGGACAGAAAAAAAATCAATTTGCATCAAAGTGTAATTTTAGTTTTTTCGTTGTTTTTCCGGCACTGGTCCTGGAATTCCTGACTCAAATGTTTATTCCGTTTGACAAAATGTTCTTTACATATATTACTTTAGTGCTTCTACTTTGAGTGAGTTCAGTACTCTCGTTTCATCACTTCCTAATCCAAATGTCCCAGGTCTTTGGCAGTAGCGCCACTACCGTGCGTGACGCTGTGACGTTGCTTTGATTTCATGATTCAGGAGTTAAGATCTTACCTGTTGGCGATGATACTTGGATAGCAGCAAACTTGATTGAGGTCAACCCTGTTTTCTGATTCTTGAATGAATCGGTCCTGAACGTTGTAAGCTCTGATTGTTTGGGCACCTAGATAATTTTTTTTCATGAAGAATTTATGAATTGATGAATCATGTCTCTGGTAAGAATCCTCATGCACTTGATATATTTTCAGAAAATCATTCAATAAATTAATCAACTGAATATAGTCAACTCCGTAGTAGGGAACTTGCATGTTTAGACAAAATATATTTAGAAAAGTTTATAATGCCAAAGGATACTACAATTTGAGATTGACGAATTTTAAATTATTGAGCGAGGATTGTAATGAATTTCATGGGAAGTAGTCAAGTCCTTCCTCCCTTCCTATTCCAAATGGTTTTATCCTGTAACTATGTAAGAGGCAAGTACCAATTCTTCTCTAAGTAACGGCTTCAGTTTAAAAAATTGAAAAGGAAGAAGTCAAGCACAAGAGAACTTTGGCTTTTGGCCCGAATCCCCCCACTCCTCGCCTCCCTCCAGCGCGCGCTGGTAAGAGTGGGGTTGAATGTCGTGGAGTGGGGAGAGTTCGGGCGAAATCCCGAAGTTACCTCTCTTGTAAGAAGCGTGATATTGCACGACAGCCGGCTCGGTGGTGTTGGGGACGCGTCACGACTTCCGTGTGGTGGGGGATACAGGGGAATAGGGGAGGGTGACGATGCGGACAGCGAATCTGTGACTCGTGGGGACGTTACAGCCGGGCATTCGACTGTAGGTTGTAATGCATGAAGTAATGGGGTTACATCGTGAATCTCGGCTCTATGCAAGTTCCCTATGTAATTTGGCGATTGTCTCCTCTAGGTTTCATGCAGTATATTCAACAATTAAAGTCAAGGTTAAAGTTATTTTTTACTTTATCTTATTGACCATATAGAGGTGAAACAATTGGGAAATTTTAAATGGATCAATTTGTCAAAGATCAATACACTCTTCGTGGAATTTTTTTTTTCGAATAGGTAAGACTTTGAAGTTGAGAACTTCCTTTTCACGCGCCGAAAAGTGTATTGATAATTGATGAAGGGATCCCGTGAAAAAAAAATTGAAATGATTCTTATTAAGTTTAATGTAAAATGTAATTCCTACCAGTAACGGATTCGCCAAAGTGAGAATAAATCGGCGATCTAGAGACAGACTCCAATCGTTTTAGCTGTCTCGATGTTGCAACGTAAAAACGTTGTATAAAATAATAGATAACACCGATTGGTATTATAATGGATATAAAGACTGGCGTGCTGAAGCTTATGACTACGAGCGTAGCAATGACCTGCAATGTCGACATAAGATTAATGAATTTCACATCAGTTGGTACACCAAAATCGATAGTTGAGTGGTGAAATAATGACACTTGTCAACGTTTTGTCACCTGTTCTAATTTTTTACTAAAATTTTCAAAAAATTTGGGAAATTTAATTCGACTCCTTAATCATTTTTAGAATTTTTTTTTTACTTTGCATTACTTTTTTTACACTGCATTTGAAAGCGTTCAAGAATTCAAACGTTCTCAAATGTTGAAAAAAAAAAAATTCTCTTCATAAATAAAATTTGGAAAATTTACGAAAAAGTAATATTAAAAAAAAATAAAAAAAAATAGAGAAATAAAAGTAAAATCTTAAAAAAAAAACACAAACAAAAATCTTCACTTTTCACCACTCAACTATCCAAAATCCTTCCATTTCCCTGGTATCGTGCATAAAAATAAAAAGAACCAAGATTACATGTGTACTTAGACATAAGGATCATGCATGGGCAATTTGTATAAATAGTTTATGGTAGAGAGAGAGAGAGAGAGGGGGGGAGAGTGGCAAAAGAAGCGAAATAATACAACAGACAAGGGAGAGATGAGCGTGAAGGGCCCACCAATCGTCGAATGTGGTTGGACTTGGTGAATGACGACATAAAAATCAAAACAACACAAAACCCTCAAACGGGACATTAGTGATGAACAATTAAAAGAAAGCTCATAAGCAAAAGCTCTTCATGATACGTGTACTTTCGCATAGCAGATCAACTTTGTTCTACAGATCACATGAAATTTGACGGACACGATTATACCAAAATGACATTCTTGTTTGAAAATTTTTTTTTTTTCGATTTTGGATCATCAGGTGGAATCAGGCAATAAAATATCATCAATAAAGTATAAATAATGTTTCATACTCGTGATACGGCAGTAAATAGCTAATGATCAATCAATTTAATAAATAAACCTGAGGAGATAAAACTACAGATAACAATTTTTCTTTGGGTAGAAAGTATTTTTCATTAGTGATGTGGTAAAATTTTGAATTTTTACGAACAATAATTTTTACGAAAATTTTGTAAATTTGTTGGAATATTAGGGAGAGAAGTCGCATAGGGGATAGCAATTTTTAAAAATTATTGTAATGTCTATCGACGTTCAGAACGCTGTTTAAAAATTGGAAAAATTACTGGAGGTCTCCTCGGATGGTTTGGAAAATTATAAATATTTTCCCACGATTTTACAATCTTTAGAATTTTTTTTTTTAATATTTGGAGTATGGAGAACTTTTGACAGCTTCCAATAAGTCTCACAATTTTTGAGAATTTTCAGAATGTTCCGAAAAGATTGGAGAACTCACGGAAATTATGAACAAATGGAAGTGAATTAGAGCGTAAACTTGTCCATAGGCGGCCATACGGAGCCGGCTCTCCTCAGCGCCAAAGTTTCGCACTCTAACCACTCGGCCAAAAGAACTCTCCAAAACCGATTAAAGACTAATTCTACTTGATGCTAATTCATTAAACTTCATATAGAGTGGTCCGTGTTATCAGCGTACCGCATTATCGCTGACTCTTCCCCGAAATTAAAAGCCATGGAACCTCACTGTGAGCAGATACCTTCACATGCGACTTTCTCCCACAAAAACTTCAATATACCCGTTAAAAAAAAACCGTTTTACCACAGTACACCAATAAACGCTTCCTCCTCCAAAAACACCTTTAAAAAAATGGGATTTTTTCAGAGTAAAAAATCACTGGCTGGCCAGCTGTTTTCTAAATTACCTCAAAGAGACAATAGATGCTATCGGAAATTTGTTGGGGGAGTGATGTATCCAGCACGTCGACGTCTTTAGCAAATCTGGAGATAATGCGACCGGTGGGTGTAGTGTCAAAGAAGGTCAATGATGCACGCATCACACCGCTAAGCATGACCAAGTGCATTTGGCGAGCGGCCAGCCAGCAGCCCAACTGCGGTGCCAAATCGCAGACAAAACTCGTCACCGCTACAACAATTAGAGACGTGCGGAGAATCATTGACAAGCCGCCAATACCGGTTAGATTGTTTAATTGTGTAAATTGTTAGCTATTCCAAGTTGTTACATGAAATAGTGGATCACTGCAGGGGAGAAGAAGTTTGATGAAAAGTATCTGCTGCGTCTGGTAATACTGTGCGCCAATTTTCAGATTTTTTCAATACCTCAACCAGGGCGTTCTTAGCTCAGAAATACAGCGGAAGCGGGTGGAGTGGAACGAGTATGGTGGCGCGTGCTTCGCATGCGCACTTCCGTTTTCCGCCGCATGGACTGGTGGCGCGTCGGTTGCCGTCTCACGGTCTTCGATAACTTCGATATACAGTCGCTCCCGCTTTGGAACCACGTGACTTACGGAAAAATAAAAATGTCCACTATGATCACTGTCTCTCCCCTCTTGAATCCGTACTACATGGAACACACCACGTGCCTGATGCTACTGCGCATCCTTGCGCGCAACTAACAATCCGCGCGCCCGCAGCCAATGTTTACATTGTGTCATGGTGCTGTTAACGGTTTTTCATTACATAATATACAGAATTTATATTATGTAATATTACATAATATTATTCTATAGTCCACCTCTAAACAATGAAAAACTTTGATTATTGTTTTCAAGTTATTCATTCCGGTTTTTTCTAATACGAAACCGGTGGAGCGTGCTGCGCATGCGCATTTGCTTTTTCGTCCGCACTGACAGGTGGCGCGTCTGTTTCGGTCGTACGCTTTTCGATAGTTTCGATATATATCGATAGTTCTTTTCGCCTCTCCTTTTTACTGAAGGAATAATGTTTGACAGGTTCCAAACTTTTTACAGATTTCAGGTGACAATATTCAACAATGTCCGATTGTATATCAATAGTTTCTTCCGTCTCTCCTTTTTACGATACGATATACTACGTGCGAAAAAAAATTAGCAGACTGGAATAATTTTGAGCTTTTAGTAGGGTGGTTTTTTTTTTAGTGATTGGAGAATAAATAGTAAATTTCGTTGTGAATGACGAAGATCTTTTTTTTGTCACTTGGTCTGATGAGGTGCGATCTTACCGAACTAAGTGAGATCAGGGCCGCGATTTAGCCTGGTAACAAGGAGGGTTTACTTGTGTAAGATCTGCTGGATTTCGGGTAAGGAAATACCAAAGTTGGCGTGAGCTACAGTATTACCAAATACAACGATAATCTTTATCAAATTTTTAGAGGTCTGCACGTCCCCATTATCTTCGGAATTTCACCAGGCGTATACGCTGATTGAAGACATACTTTTCGAAAACTTTAGATTTGCCGTAACGTTCTATTAATTTTTCTTGACAAATTCAAGCGAAATTTCCGGTGAGCGCTGATTTCCAAATTACATTTTTCTATGATTAAACGCTGCAGGTAATTTCGGGATATTTTTTAACGTAATTTAATTGATTTGCAGAATGTTTATAACAACTGAATAATTTCAGTAGAAAAGATTCTGAAGTAATTGGAAGTCGATTTGAATTTACCGATGGAGGAAATTATGAGGGGCAGTTATCACTTTAATAGGTTTTCTGTATGACCGTCGGTAATATAGGAAAAATGCTAATGTTATCTTCAGCCCCATTTAACCTGATCTTATGTGTTACAATTCTTCCACAATTATTGATATTTTTTAAGCGGTTTTCGAATTAATTAACTGGAATTTCGAAGAAAAATTTGATAAAGGTCCAAGCCCGAAAGATCCGAATTAGGAAATTGTTAATGAACTGATATATAATTTTTCCTGAGCTTCGGATCAATAAAATCCCTCGTCATTACACTAATTACAAAGACTCTCTTAGAATATTTCCGAAGAAAAAATATAAAATACGAAAACAACTCTTTTGCAATCAGCATATACTTTTGGTATGTCCAAAAAATGGAACTCATGCGCACAGAAGTTGATCACTATTTCATGGAACTTCCAGTTTGTTAGCATTCGTATAATTTCCGCACATGTTACATGTAAAACCAAGTCACAAATGGACCATTCATTTTGGTCCTCAGGGATGCGTTCGTTGAAGTGAATAATTCAATTCGGAATTCTGCTTTTTAAGTGAATCAATTTTTTGTTATCTATTGCAGATAAAAAAAATTGCTCATTTTTTTTAGTCAATTGAATTTCCAGAGAATACAAAATCAAAATTGGCAAAATGGGCAAAATTGACAATATATCTGAATCTATAGATAAATTTATTTAAATAATTATTTTCGTTAATTGTTCAAATATTAACTGCTTCTCATATGAAAAAAATATTTATACTCTCTCATAGTTTCCCAGAAAATTAGGAAATCACTGGTCAAAAGGAAATTTTGAAAACAATTTTCTCAAGATCGAGTATAGTTAATAGTGAATATCTCCGAATCTATGCATAGTGGGCAAATTTTGATGAGAATGTTTTCTGTTGCAATTGAAATTGTCTATAAAAAAGATCCTTATCACTATGCCCCTATCTGCGCTAGGTTCTGAGATATCCCATAAAAACGTTCCAAATTGTTGTATTCACTCGAAACCGCATCCGCTCCTTGAGGAAATTACCACACGGAGAGAAAAGTTGGATATAGATTACACTTTCGTTTACTAAACCTGTAATACCAATCATTTTTGTCAGATTTTCTGTCTAGTGGCGCGTTAAGCGCAGCGCAGTCCGTATATCATCGACTGCGACGTTGCCAGAGCGCTTCGCAGTACCCAATTCAATGCCCGCCAAATTCAAATACACGCAAAGTTGAATGACTTGAAACTCATATATATAACTAATAATCGAAACCATGATCAATCAAAAGAATTCTGTTTTACTTTGAAATTCTTTAATGCCATACAAAAAGCAACGCGCGACGTGGCAACGTCGCATGACAAAAGTCTCTAACGTAACTGGTGGCACCACGAGCGCAGCGCACTTTTCTCTCGACCGCATATTCAAAAACAAATTAAAAAAAAAATATGCAGTGAATGTAACAATATGAAACCGAGTTCTATGCGAAGAGACCTTATCAACTCTACCGAAAAAAAGTGTAATTTCAATCAAACTTGTCTCTCCCAGTGAACATTATCACACGCTTCAACCCTGATATATAGACGCAATCGATGATAGCCAAAGCTGGTATAGCTTGATAATTTGCAGGATTATTTCCTTGAAATTAGCCCAACTCCTCTCGATTACTGACTGCTTTATTTTCCCCTCTCAATTATCTCAAAGTTACCCAAAAATCCATCGTCCACTAGGCGAGGGGGTGAAGTTTGCTGTGGCATGCATCAGTTGTATGCAAACGTATGTTTACCTAGATAACGAATAATTAAGTATGATTATAGCTTGCAGGAAGGAAAGACAAAAACAAGTAGCACCTGTTGAAAGTATTCCCAAAATAATAATAATAATAATAATAATGATAATAATAATAATCCACAGAATTTGTATAATTGTCTCCGTCAAATGTTCCAGCACTTTTGCTGAATGACAAATCATTTTACATATGGTGTGTTCTGGGGAAAAAAGTCGTGTGCAAACTGCGAAATCAATGACGTAAAAGTAATCTGATAAATTTGAATTTATCTGCATTTGAGAACGGTGACGGGCACGTACGACGTTCTTCCAGATACATTCGATACTCAGCATGCTTAATTGGTGAGCAGAGCAGTTGAGAGTCATGCAAATAATTGATTACACAGACTTGGAGCA
Organism: Asobara japonica; assembly: GCA_026005395.1. Classification (NCBI taxonomy): domain Eukaryota; kingdom Metazoa; phylum Arthropoda; class Insecta; order Hymenoptera; family Braconidae; genus Asobara; species Asobara japonica. The sequence goes on along the minus strand of BQMI01000151.1, from coordinate 740,497 downwards.
CGTGGGCAAACGCAAAATGTCCGGATAGCGGAGGGCATGAATTTGAAAAAAAAAAGATATGACTATACAGATGGAAGCAAATGAAAGATAATGAGGGATGGGATGATACGTATTATGATCCATCCAGTGTTCGAATTTTTCTTGGTAATCGAATGGATTACTGTCCGTATACTAAAAGAATTGCGTAACAATTTAATCGCTATACGGCTGTGTCATTTGGCGGGAAATTTGAAGTACAGTAAAAGCCGATTTGTGCCGATCGGTTGAGCGGGAAATTTGAAGTACAGTAAAATCCGATTTGTGCCGATCGGTTTGGCGGGAAATTTGAAGTACAGTAAAAGCCGATTTGTGCCGATCGGTTTGGCGGGAAATTTGAAGTACAGTAAAAGCCGATTTGTGCCGATCGGTTTGGCGTTTCCGAAGCCTAAATTGGGCCCACTGATCTCTATATAACTGGATAGCTGATCCCTATACCCCCACCACACTAAAAGTGAGGCGGGTTGAAGCGCCGCTGCATTGCGGCAGGAGTACTAAAAATGATGTCGGTGCGCATGCGCGGCGCAATAGTGCGGTCACGTGCTCGATAGATTATCATGAAACACTAGCGCTATGCTCGCGGCTGGGATGTTGACCAACTTTTCAGACTTTTGTCGAACTTTTTTCTTATTTGAATGATTTGAAGTTTGAAATGAAATATGAAATATTTTAATTTTTAATTTTTGTAACAAAATTTGAGTTCGATTTTAAGTATTTAAACTTGAATTTAAAAAATGGATATGAATTTTTGCATTGGAATTTGAATTTGAAAAATATTCTCAACTTGAAACTGAATTTTAAAATTGGAAAAATGAAAAATTGTAAATGAGAATTGAAAAATGCGACTATTAATTTTCAGATTTTTTTGTTCCACTCCAGTTGGTGCTAAAGCCGTCTTTTTCCATTACTGATAATTGAATAATATTTTGCTTTCGAACACTGGACGATGGGGGGAAAATGGGTTGAAAGAAAAGGTTTGGGATAATGGCGCGTAATGAAATGATAGAGTAGCTTACCCTACAACAACAGGGTAGCCACTGTATAAGTGACCCGGGTAGTCGGGAATCCGTGATGTCTACATCAGCACCGAAACGGCTCAATATACGACCAGTGGGCACTGTATCGAAGAAGGACATGGGGCCGCGCAAGACATTCTGCAAGGATTCTCGCAGTAGTGCAACGGACGATCGCAGGGTACCAATGTTTATGAACAGCGCCGCGAAAGAGACACTTAGGACTGCAACACAATACTAGCTTCGTCAGGGAATGAGATAGAAATGTTTGATAGTCACTGGTACGTCGACGATTGTTTTAGAGGGTTTTTTTGGCGACATTAGAAGGGTGGGGGGCAATGCAGCCAGGAGGCCCAAATTTTTTTTATACGTTATTCAATCTATTCAGCAACGGTGTGCAAAATAGGAAGATACATAATCGATTAGACTATAACGAAAATTAATTTTGAAGTTGCTACTTATACATGAGGTGGGATGGGACATTGATAAGTTTAGCATTTTTCCCACATTACCGACTCCGCGATAATACAGAAATCCTAGAAAATTTACCGACGCCCGCTAACCACGTGTGGAGGATGACTTTGAAAATGATTTTCGCTATATGTTTGGCGATTATGTATGTTCATATACTGCCACACACTCTGCTGTATTTGTTCTCCGGCCTCAATGTCGCCATAACATGTTTAAGGATATTCAACACGTATAGTCAAAACAAAAGTTTATGACCCTTTCTATAATTCGTTATATTTATCGCCAATAATTTTCAATTAATATTTCAATGCGTTAATTAGTTGAAGTGATAGCCATAGAACATTATTATATTGTATTTGATTTTGCGAATCAATATTATATTGTTTAAACAAATTAATGAAAAAAAATTTTAGTCAATCGTCATGAAATTTTTACCATCGTTTTATATCTGCTTCAATAGTAAATTTTCAAAATTTCAACAAATTTTCATATTTTAAACTGTATTTACAGAAATTTTTATTTTTCCCATAAGAGGCCGTGTTAATTGAGAACTTTGATAATTAATAACTACAAAGCGGTGTTGTAAATCAATCTCAAATTCCATACAGGCATCTGTTACCGCTTCAAAAACATTATGTAAAAATTTCAAGCAATTCTTAGATCTTCGCCAATATAGGTGGAATATCCTTAAAAGGAAACTATCTCATTTTGTCATTACGAAAATAATGCTCTGTTTATGAAGACCGAACAAGGACACATTAACATGATCACTGACTGATGTGTATCTGCCTCGAATATGTCAATAATACGACAATAAAAAAAAAATACATTATTCATTTGCTTATTAGGACGCAACAAGCCATGTTCTTAAAGCGGCTCATACCCATCCCCACAACACCATGGGACAACGAAAGACGAAGTCGCAGTGAATTGCACTCTCGAGTTCGGTGATATCAATTGCAGAATGGTCAATGGGTGTACGAAATTTTGTTCTACATGTATTTGTGAAGAATATTCTCAAATTGGGGAAGGAAAGTGGCATTTTGATTACGATTTTTTCGACTTTTGCATTTCCCGTCTTGTTGGTACAGTGCACTTTCCATAACTCTCCAATTTGCAGACTGATGTTTCCGCGTACGGAGAGTTACCGATTGCATTTTCCAAGATGTATATGGACGTTGCTGTGGTTGGCTGATGATATTGTCATCAACCGGTATGGTAGGTAAATGACGTTATATGACGCCAATAGTAGGAGATAGGTTGTTGTTGCAGAACGACGGCAATTGTTCAAAATGGAATGGAATAGGGACGGATAATTGTAAAATAGGGATTATGATTGAGGTAGTTGAAAAGGTTTAGGTGGAACACTGAACAATAACGAGCGCGTCCGTTCTGGTTAGCGCTTCCCTCCGAACTCCGCAATTGGGAGTTGGAAAAGAGACACGATAGAGTGATGACGTGATGAGCGGTGCTCCGGTAAAAGAAAATTAGCTGAAACCAACTGGACCTAAAAGATTGAAATAAAACAGATAACTCATCGGGAAAAGAAACGGGAATAAGAAACAAGAAGTGGAAAAAAGGGGATTACCAAAGGAGGAGAAAGAAAAGGAAGTAGAGATCAACTGGTAGGAGCACCGCTCTGATCATCAAACAACTGCCATCTATCTGAATTTGTCCTGAACACGGGTATTACCCGAAACATTGGACAGATGGCGTCTTATCACGACCCCAATCCACAGAGAAGGAATAGACACTTGCCTCTTTTCTAGAGGATATAGTCAACCAAAGGAATAGAATAGAAACTCCGCAATTGGCGACGCTAAATAAGAATGCGACCCTTGCGGGGCTAGCGCGAAGTAAAATCAAAATGGCTTCGCACGGGAGCATCGAGACTCGTATTACATCAATCTGGCTTACCCAGTATTGTTCATTTCTGGAAATTTCGAATTTTTTTCACCAGTTTCTGGAATGAATGAAAATTAAAACAAAAAAAAAATCGACATGAATGAACAGAGTATGAAAACTAGTGTAAAAAATTTGGAATTGATAACAGCGCCGCCATCGGTATTTCCTCCCATCAATTGCTAACGTCACGTGCCATTTATGGTCAGAAAACAGATAATCGAAATGCCATCTCCTCAACAATCAGAATATCCTTTAAAATTCGTTTACCAAACAAAATCCAATTGACCCATTCTCAACAGTACTGATGCCTATGCGAATGTCAATAAAAAAAGTCACAAACTAAAATAATAGACAGATCCTACCGAAAAGAAACAATTGACCAATGCTCGAAGTATCATTGGAATGACATTATCAACAACATCAATGTCTTTTCCACAACGATTCAATAAACGACCAGTTGGCGTTCTATCGAAGAACGACATTGGGCCTCGCAGTATTTCCGTTAAAAGAAGTTCAAAAATTGCCACGGATGCTTTAACAGCTCCCAATGCCAACATTAGTGATATCGCGAGTGTTGTGACACCTAGAAATAAATAATTAAATCATAATAGTAATAATTATGAGCAGTCCATATATCGCAATGATTAAACCGATCGATCCAATCTCAATAACTTGGGACTTTTCTCTACTAAAAAAAATATTTTCCAATTTCTCTTTTGATTAATGTTTTTTTTTATGTAAAAATCTTCATTATTGGACGAATCTGATGTGTGATGTAATTGTAATAACGTTGATGATGAACATAATGATGCTGTTATTGCCGTATCTATTCTTATCATAGGTGAAGATTCAGTCTCTTTGAAAGTTTTTCGTATTTCATAAATGACTTTAAAGAGCGATTACTGGAGTCTCCTAAAACCTGAATTTTCACTTATGTCAAGAATAGAACATTAATCTAAGAAATTGATTATTGAAAAGTTAATGTGCCATTACCATAGATCTAGAAAGAAACATCACCAAGTGCTGCATATAATTTTCGTGATTAAATACGTTGTTGCATGCACGTGAGGGGGTATTGTGTCATACTAAAAGATATATCATAAACGACAGAGGTAACCAAAATTACTATCGTGATAAATACTATTCGCACTCATTGGTGGACTCACATGGTACGAATTACATGATGCAAATACCGACAGCAAAGTCCATACAGATGCAGTGCACTTCCGTCAGCCCCACTGTTTCGGGGGTCTAGATTCCATGAATGTTAAACTAACGGTTGCCCCTTCCATGCGCTGAAGGGGCGGTGGTATGTGAAAGAGACGGCGTACCAAACTGAGCGAGAACGCTGCGGGCATACAGTCAACTCCCCCACCAGTGAACTTCCCCCAAGTCGATGGATCCCTATAGTCACTATCGTCATGACCCCACCACGGACTATCTCCTCAAGCGCCGCCTCCCCACCACTGTGCAAATGGTCCCACGTGACTTTGAATGTTCCCTCACTCCGCTTACTAGGATCGGGGAGTGGGAAAAGTAGGGGAGGGTCACTTGTGGGACTAGTGCACTAGTGGGAGAGTCGACTGTACTTCCAAACCCAACTTCAACGCGAAATGTCATACTGTATTTTAGTTTACAAAAATTGAATTTATAGTTATTCCTTATCCGATAAATGGCATTAGACTTCCAGAATAATGTTCCTCTATTCTCAATTCAGCATTAGTAAAAGACTTTGACATTGATAGTGTAAATTTTGTTATTAAAAAAAATCAAATATAATTCTAATTTATTTGTACGGCTCCACTTCAACTGGATTACCATTCTCTCATTTCCTTAATGCATTTAATTTCACATGAATTTCAATCTCCCGGAGTTTTCGTTTGTCCTTTGACGTTTCTATATTGAGGTTAGGCGTGCGTGCAATATAATGTCAGCGACCGCAGACTCCCTCCGCCCAAGATCATGAGAGTAGTGGGGGAAGCGCCCCCCTCTGCCACTGATCTCTTTAATAACTCGATGTCAGGCATGCGCGTTAACGTCACATTTAGTACCGCCATCGGTGGTAGAGGCGCTGAGACGGCCTTCAAAAGGATTCACTTGCTTCACATGGGCCCGGCCAGCCAGTTATTATAGAGATCAGTGCCTTTAGCGCTACGACACACGACGAGCTACCGGAAGTGCACTGTAGTGTGCGGCTCCAGCGTCATATCATGTGCAGACTCGATTAGCTCAAGTCGGTACATGGATGGGTGGCCGCTTAGCCCTACCGGCCTCGATTGAACGATTGCTGTAGGTCTTTGGTCAGTGTGACAAAGGTGTACATCGAGTTCCTGCAATAGCGGCCGATTTTACGACCAGGTTTTCCATGTCCACAGGTCTTCGGCAAATGCAATACAGTTTGGGATAAGGTCCGGTGTCCATGGTAACGGGACGGGGGGTAAGTAAGTGGAAAAGGCAGGCTGAGGTGCCCAACAAATCGAGAAACTACATAAGAGGAAAAGAGAAAAACAAAAAAATAGGCAATGATTATCATGAACGGCGTTGATTAACATAATCAACATCATATCTTTTCAGGTCAAATAAATTAGTAAGATTATGAAAATCACCGAGTTCATGAAAATCGTGAAAGAAAAAATTATAGAAAAACCTCTGCCGAATAATGGCCATCTAGAAATATATCTAACATACCGATACTAGGCAAAGTAACAATGCTTTAATGTTCGGTGGTAAAACATTGTCGACAACATCGATATCCTTGGAAAAACGATTTAATATCCTGCCTATGGGTGTTGTATCAAAGAATCCGATTGGTGAATGTAGAACACCGAATAATAAAATTGCATGCAGCAATGCGCTGCTTCGCAGTGAGCCAACTGCCATTGTCAGCTGTGCAAGTAGAATGCATATTGCTGAAATTAATTTTTTTATTTCATAAGCGACAATTTTGCACGATATACATGAGAGGGTGAACGAAATTTGAGAGGGCAATTGAACTAGTTATTGCGATGCAGGCAATGTAAAAAATTATGTAGGGTCTTTCAATTTCAAATATTACTTTCGCGTAGATTGTGGAAAAAAGTCGTATGTGCGGCTTAAAAAAAATCCTCCATAAAAAAAATTTTAATGTTCTAAAGTGCAATTATTTGTCGTCCCAAAGCATACACATACGACCTTTTTCACGCAATAAACACCGATAATTGGCTATTAATGTTCTACGAACTGTACTGGGATGCAAGGAATCAAAATCTGGGGCGTGTCTTCATGCGTAACTCAGCAACGTTAAATTGACGGCTTGAAATACGTCATCTAGTAAAAATGATAAGAGCTCGAATGTGTCATGATCGCGCTCTGATAACACAGCAAACTACACTCGCTGTTCTAGCACGTGTCTTCATGCGAATATCCTCGTGTTTCTCTTCGATTATTTTGGGGATTTATTGGTGGGGGGTATGAATAATTGTCATGTTTCCTTGCAACGTTGGACATGACCAACGGCCAAACGTAAATCCAATGAATATTTTTTGTCATGAAAATCTCGTGAAAAATTATATGCACAAGATCGTTCTGCAGAAGGACATATTAAAGTAAATTTGTCATTTTTTCTTTTTTTGTGGTTTTGTTTTTCTATGAGAGTTCACATGACAAAAATTACTCAGAAGTGCTCCCACTGGAGCAATGGATCATGAGTGATTGTAGTGCTTCCTGTAAAGTCTAATACGCCGAAAGGCAAGGTATAATGAACTGGTGATGGTGAAGCTTAATAGAACAGCTTACCTTGCCCGAGGCCAAGCGCCCCGTAGACTCCTACATACATATCTCGTTTAGCCGTGTCCTGCGTATTATTCTGCACTACTGTATGATCATCCACCCACTTGCTGATCCACAGGTTGGAGCCGATGCTGAAGGATTGGAAGACTGCGTTCATCACAATTGTGGATACGGATAAGAAGAGACCAATTGACTTGAGGTAGTGCGCATAGACTCGAAGTTTCACCTGGTGATAAACGAAAATAGTAATTGGTGATGTATTCATGACATTTCGAAATTGTAGAAATTTTTTTTAGGATTTCGGAGATTTTTGGGAATTTCACAGATTTTTTTATTCTCCTCAATTCTTCAGAAATTCTTCAAATTTTGCATAGACTCCAATTTTTAACTAGTGGTGTAAGCATGTGTGTGCCCCATTCCGATCTGGTATTTCAGCACAGCGTAAAAAATTTATTCTTCTCCAATATACCATACCTTCTTAATTATGATAATTATGGAAAAAAGTCATTAGAAATTAAATGTGCATTTCCACTTACAGAGCAAATTCTGTTTAACACTCTCTGTAGTATCTCTCACCGTTTTTGCTGTAGAGCGTTATGAGCAATTGAACTTGTTAATAACAATGTATATACTGCTCCAATTTTATATAAAATCTTTGACCCTCCATTCTCCATGAAGATACTGCGATTGCAATTCCTTTTTCCATAATTGTCATTAAGTAGGTGATTTACACACACTAGTGTTTTTTTCTGAAACCACTCTTCAAACATTCAAGGATATTCCACCTATATTGGCGAAGATATAAAAATTGCTTGAAATTTTGACATAATGGTTTTGAAGCGGTAACAGATCCCTGTATGAAATTTGAGATTGATTCACAACACCGTTTTGTAGTTATTAATTATCAAAGTTCTCAATTAACACGGCCTCTTATGGGAAAAATAAAAAATTCTGTAAATACAGTTAAAAATATAAAAATTTGTTGAAATTTTGAAAATTTACTGTTGAAGCAGATATAAAACGATGGCAAAAATTTCATGACGATTGACTAAAATTTTTTTTCATTAATTTGTTTAAACGATATAATATTGATTCGCAAAATCAAATACAATATAATAATTTTCTATGGCTATCACTCTAACAAATTAACGCATTGAAATATTAATTGAAAATTATTGGTGATAAATAAAACGAATTATAGAAAGGGTCATAAACTTTTGTTTTGACTATACGTGTTGAATATTTTTAAATGACGTGAGCATTGGATAAGAAGTTATACTAACACTTCCAGTTTCAGTTTTCTCAGTTTCGATGATTTTCTCCCCAGCCTTCGCTTCAATGGATTTCATTTCCTTGAAACTGGCTGCTTTTACGATGGAACCCGATCGCTGGCTCTCGGTTGATTGTTGCCTGGCAAAGAGGAATGTATTATTATTCAAGAATTTTTTCTTCGAATGTTTTTCGGTCTCTATCCAAATCATTTTACTCCTGACAAAAGACGAGAAAAACTCATAATTCAATACTCACCGACGCAAAGATCCATTCAGTGAGCGCTGATCAGCGCCTGAACCCGATTCACTTCGTGTCATCGATGTTTTCGATCGTGATCTAGTCAACTTTTGCTTCAATTCTTCTGAACCAATGGTTGATTCCAATTGCTGTTTGATTTCAGTTAAATCTGTCTCTTCGTCGTCCTCAGCCCTCACTTGGAAATAAATTCCGAGTTTATTAATTCTCATTTATTAAGTAATATCTTTGGTAAAATTAAGGATATTCCACCTATATTGGCGAAGATATAAGAATTGCTTGAAATTTTGACATAATGTTTTTGAAGCGGTAACAGATGCCTGTATGAAATTTGAGATTGATTCACAACACCGTTTTGAAGGTATTAATTATCAAAGTTCGCAATTAACACGGCCTCTTATGGGAAAAATAAAAATTTCTGTAAATACAGTTGAAAATATAAAAATTTGTTGAAATTTTGAAAATTTACTATTGAAGCAGATATAAAACGATGGCAAAAATTTCATGACGATTGACTAAAATTTTTTTTCATTAATTTGTTTAAACAATATAATATTGATTCGCAAAATCAAATACAATATAATAATTTTCTATGGCTATTACTTCAACTAATTAAGGCATTGAAATATTAATTGAAAATTATTGGTGATAAATATAACGAATTATAGAAAGGGTCATAAACTTTTATTTTGACTATACGTGTTGAATATCCTTAAGAGATTTGTTGGAGCTATTATGACCAGATAATCTGATCATTATTCGGGGAAGCAATAGAAAAAATGAGGCATTTCAATAGATAAATTATGTCACTACAATTGCAGAAGAGAGAGAAAAATCTAGGATACCATGCGGTTAAAAAAAAAGGAATACAGTAATTATTCAATGAGCTCAGTCATTGGCAAACCAAAATAAATAGCTTCATTGACTTACAATGTCCAACTTGACTCCACACATAAAAATAAAGGAATAAATTTGTGAATAAGCGAGTTATAATAGACTTGAACATCGAAATTAATACGATTAATTGTCAGTTTAAAAAAAGTATGTAATTACAGTGTTGAAATGGGATATTCAGATTTTTTTTGCCACTTTTTACTTTTGTTTATAAAAGGAATCCTGCACCTCATCTATTTTACTGAATTACGAGAACTGTAGAATATTGAAGCGAACGGAAAAATCCCCAGAAAGGAGGTCAATTTTTGAGAAAATTTATAACTACAAATCACTGTGATTGTACACTAAATGATGACAAAAAATTTTTGACTGAAAAACGAAAAAATGTCGGATAAATATTGAATCGATAGAGTAAGAAAAAATATTTATGGATTAATCTTTTCCACGATATACACTTGCAAAAATGTCGAAAAAAAAATATAAGAAATTTCGAACTCCTTCATTTGAAAAAAAATTGTAGACCGAATTCTGGGAGAATATTTTTTGGGGGGGAAAAAAATTGAGCCAACATACCTTCCTGCAAATGTTGTATAAGAAAATCAGCAAAAGCTCCTTTTTTCTCCAACAGTTGTTTGTAAGTACCATCTTCGGTGATTTCGCCGTCCTTAAGTACAAGAATATTATCCACTTCTGGTAAGTACGTGATGCCATGAGTGACTAGTACTCTTGTTTTTTTCTTTAAGAGTCCATTGGGTCCAATGACATTCTCGAAAATGTGTTTCCCTACATGGGAATCAACGGCACTGAGAGGATCATCCAGGAAATACACTTCGCAGTCAGAGTAGACAGCTCTGGCAAGTGCCACTCTTTGCTTTTGTCCACCTGAGAGATTGATTCCTTTCTCTCCTATCTCTGTTTGATCCCCAGCGGGAAGCATGTTGATGTCCAGAATGAGAGCACATGCTTCAATGACCTTTAAAGGAAACAAATATGAAATAGACTTTCAACGAATCTTTCATTAAATTTTTTTAAAATTCCCGATTTTTATATTTTTTTTATATTTTAACGTCGCTCTATTTATGCTCTCTACCTAAGTGCTGAAAAAAACAAAAACGAAAAACAAAAACAAAAAACAAAAAACAAAAAACAAAAAACAAAAAACAAAAAACAAAAAACAAAAAACAAAAAACAAAAACAAAAACAAAAAAAAAACAAAAAAAAAAAACAAAAAAAAAACAAAAACAAATTGGAACGAAAAAATTGATTTACTATCCTACGTCTTCATCAGGGAATCGACTAAAAATCGGTAGAATCGTCATAAGAAATGCAGTTGACACTTTAGATCCATACCTTCCGATAAAGTGCTTTATCAAATGTCTTTCCGAACAGAATGTTATCCATCAGTGTGGCGTTCTGAATCCACGCCTGTTGGGAGACGTATGCTATGGAACCCTTAGTGTTGACCCTCCCACTTAGTCTATACATCTCTCCCAAGAGCGCCGATACTAACGAACTCTTTCCAGATCCTACGGTACCCACGACAGCTACTAGTTGTCCATGTTTAACCGAGAGATTGATGTTCCTGAAGGATGCACACATTAGTGGGTAAAGTAAAAATTTTGGTAAACAAACAAACAAAAAAAATTGTAAGATGTTATTTTTGGGAGAGTTCCATTTTTGTTTCTAAGTTCCCGATATAGGGAAGTTATTGTAATGGCCCCGAAACTCAAAAGTGGAAGTTTCATTATATCTCTACGTTTCAAATTCTCTCTAATTGTGCTAGAGCATTTTCAACAAAATGTCTGTTAGATGTGCGTGTGTGTGTGTTTACGCGGACGTATATGCCCACAATTTTTGGACAATGATTTCTTGCAAACGAATCCTGATTCGATCATTTGTTGGTAGTCGATGCGTCTTCACGCAGCTGAGACGTGATTAGATTTTGAAAGAAATTCATGCACTAGTTTCCGGGTTTTTTTTTAAAACATGAAGCATGAAAATTGCCAAAAGTTTTAATCAATCATTATTTACGAAGGGAAGTTGTGATCAAGCTAATCAATGTCGCAATTGGAGTCTCTCAGCGTACCTTAGCTTCGATCAAAATTTGACTCACTTTCATGTAGTGATTTATTAGTTACTGGTTGATTTTGAGTGCCGCGAAATTTTAATGACTATTCAAACTTTCATATTCGGTCTAGATCCGAAGTTGTCCGACTACCGCCGGCGCATGCGTGTTTGCCCGCATTTGCGCAGGAGAGTCTGAATGCGCGATGCGCAGTGTGATTGGTCAGTGCGTCACGTGACATAGTCGCAGGTGGCGACATCTGTTATATTCCAGTATTCAAAATTTTATGCTTCCTATTTTTTGCTCTGAAACCGGTCTTTGAACACTTAATTGACGTGTCGGAAAATCTAGGAATGGGAAACAGAAATTACAAATCGGGGAGTTTTATTCGTTCTCCCCACGGGGGCAAACACAGTTTCATCCCACTAGTTGTTTTTTCAATTTTTAGAAATATATTTACCTGAGGGTAGGTTGCTCAGTGGAGTCCCCAGAGTCCCAGGTGAAGCTTCCTCCCTCGATTATGAGGGGATCCACCTCACTCTGGTCGTGTTGTACATTGTTTGGATCGAGCTCCTCGTTGTTCATGAAGACATTGATGCGCTTCACGGATACTGATGTCTGGACTACATTACTTATCATCATGGGAAGCATAGATAGGGGAAATCTGAGAATGTTGAAGAGACTCAGGGAGACGAAGGCCTTGCTACTGTCTAGTATATTGCTTTCATCAATGTAGACGTAGGTAGCAAAAGAGACAAGTGATACGAGAAAAGGAGCACAGGACCAAATGAAACTGGTACCTGCGTTGAGGTAGGCGGCCTCTTTCAACACCTGCAATGTAAAACCCAGGAGTGTGATGAGAATATGTCACCAAAGTGATTTCTTTAAAAAAAATTCTTAAAAAAAAAAAAATAAAATAAAAAAAAAATTAAAATTAAAATTTAAGAAATATTTAGGAATATTGAGATAAGAAGTTTGATTTAGGAAGTTCATCAATTTGGGAAAATCTCACAACATCTTCTCAACTTAAAACCCCATTGAGAAACATGATACTCACTTTGATCTCCTTATTCCTAATGTCAAGTATCTGTTGTTCGAACGATGGTTCCCATGCATAAAGTTTAAGTACTTTGATTCCATTAAGTACTTCATTCATGAGTTTGACCCTCTCGTCTTTGCTTTTCATCTGTCTAATCTGTAGTGTCTTAACTTTGCTGGCAATTAAAGCATTAACGGGTATTAAAATAATCATAACAGCAAGTCCTGCAAGGACCGAGGGACCTAAGATGCCCCACAGGAAGTACAGAGCCAGTGCAATTTGCAGTGGGGCCGACCAGATCATGTTTATGTAAGCTGTGAGATCCATGAATCTCTGAGCATCCACAGACATCAAATTCACAATTTCTCCAACTGTCGACTCCTTTCGTGCAGCATTAGACATACGCAGGGCTTTTCGATAAATAGCTGCGATGAGGGCTGTACGTATGCGCAAACCAACAATGAACATTCTGTTGAAATACTGAGAAAGCACCAGTGTTTGGATTACAGCTGTTAGGAAAAGGAGGACTGAGTAGAAATAACCCTTCCACATGGCTTCAGAGCCCTGGATGAACTCGATGAGAAGCTTGAGGATCTGGAATAGAAAATTTTCATTATCAATTGCAACAATCCAGCTATTCTGCGCTAGTTTTTCCACTCATCAATTTACACCAGAATTTAATTCGACAAGTCCGAATGGGCGCGCTTTGCGCGCTGAATTACAATTCGGTATTTGAAGTAACAATATATTTTCCGATGTTAAAGATACTGTTAATCATTGACTCCAAAAAAATGAGAGCTTTGCTCCAATTTGGTGCAAGCATCTTTTGTTTTTTCTGTAATTATCGCGTGCATATAAAATTTGTCAACACTGGACAGAATATGTAAAACACTCGAAACTTAATAAATTAACAGAACGTCAAAAAATATTCTGAGTATATGATTTTCAATAACTACATGAGCTATGACAACTTGAACAATTGTCATACTTTTGAAAACTAAAGCCGAATCGATATCCCAAATATCGATGTGCATTTATGTGTATGTGTTTTCTTGAATAGAATATTTTGCATGATCCAGTTGTTTGTGAGTATCATATATATATAGTTATATATAAAAAAAAATATATATATATAGACAAATAGCTGGGATGGCCCTTAAAATTGGAGTCAGTATAGATTTTTGTTAAAAAAATTTCGGCTTGAAAAAATCGGACAACATATTGGTTTTGTAAAATTTATGACAGTATTGTCTTGACCTGGGGACTGATGAAGATCATGATGTCTTGTGAGAGCTTAAGGAAGGCCCCGAAGAGGAAGGTGGGACCGAATGCTCGGCAAAGTGGCGTCAGTATTGAAGCCACTTTCCTTCGTCGACCACTATTGAAGTTCACTTGACCCGAAGACTTGCGGAAGGAGGCCTTCGCCGTTTGATTGCTGAAAGACAAGTGAAATTAATCAAGTGAATGGGGATGGAAGATAATAACCTACCTACAGTAGTCCCACGTGAGCCTTGGGGCAAGCAAAAACATAAAGCGTGATTTTTTAGGGGAAAATCTAGTGCACTTAATTGGGACTTAGGAGGGAAAAAAGAAAGTTTAGGAAATTTTGGAGACAATTTTAGAAATTTATCAAACTTTGAACGTTTCTTGATTTTTTCAAGTTTTACATTTTTTTCGATTTTCAAAATTTTGGAGTAATTAAAAAAATGAAGTCGTCGATTTCGTCTTTTGGAAGGGAACAATAAATTTAAATATTTCAATTTTTCTTCTCCCTGTACTCTCGAAAATTTTTGGATTAAAAAATTCGTGACGTCGAAAGTAACTTTAGACATTCAAATGTTTTTTGAAAACTACCTGTTTATCGAGAACTCTTCATCGAGACTTTACTGAATAAATTGTATAACTCACTTGTCATATTTTTGCAGACTCTTTTCCCAGTACTTATCGAACTTTGGTATAATCTCAGCACCTGTATCTTCGGGATTCATCGACCACAAATCTGACGTTTCCAGGGGCTTTTTGAAGCCCCTCCATGCCAATGGATCAAACCAAGCGAATATCATTCGTGATGGGTATGAGGCACTTTGTTCGGGGCATGGTTTGTCAACCTGTATCAATTAATGAATAACGAGTTTATTGATCAATAACACCAACAAAATTAATATCTCACTTATTCGAAATTTTCTCATCTCATTTTCGCAGTTTTGATAATTCTGCAAGAAACAATCAACTTCCCAAAAGGAGTGAAGAAAAAAAAGTTTGAAGTTTTTCTTTTTTCAACAAATTTAGTTTCTAATCAAAAAATTAATTTCACATTTTTTCTTCACTGTTTTTGTTCAGCAAGTTGATAACAAATTTGTCAACGATTTTGTTACTATTATGAAGAATCGTGACTGTGAACAATCAATTAGAAAACTTCCGCAATTTTTGTCAATTTGATAATTGTCAATTTACCTCTTCATATTCAGAGAACTTGGGCTTCGCATCAACCAGAAAGTTCAACAGCAAAAGTGCCAGAATCACTGGATAATATATGAGATACGATATCCTGTAATAATGTTGTGTCTCCTGCAAATGTCAATATAAAGTCAGATTCAGCTAATAAAATCAGCTTATAATTTTTTTTTTTAATTTCAAGAAAAGATGTTTTTCACATACGAAAAAATTTTCACAAAATTTTTCAACTTAAATATTTCAAAAATAATTAAAAAAAAAATGCAAAACTTTTACACATTTGAAAATTTCCCGCATTTTTTCTTGCGCAATAAAATATGTTATGCAATTTTCGAGTGCATACCCTGTGACAAGGCACTTTCTAATCTACCGCTGATAGTGAAATATTGATTAGGACATTCTTCATGCCTCAAATGATTTCTACAAAAAATGCCCAAAAAGCAATCTCACTATCTCGACAAAAAATGTGGGTCTAGAACAACAGCTAATTTCCAATTAATTTAAATCCATCATCTTTTAAATTTGTGGTTAGTCGTTTTTTTTTTGTTATTGTGAAATTTGAAAAATTGCTGTTTGTTCAACTTACCTGATGCTCCGGTTCCCTGAGAATATGTCGGAATTGCACAACGCCGCACATTGCAAGGAAGAGCCAAAATAAAAATAGCAATCCGGAAGTTCGCATTCCCATTTTTTTATTGTAATATAACAAAACTGCGGCTAATGACTGAAATAAAAAAATATCAGTTTTATCACAGCATGACCTCAAAAAATCATATTAAAAATTGTGGGAAAATTGTACAGAATAAAAATTTTAATTCTTTTTATTAAGTTCTAAAAAAAATCAGAACTTAAAGAGAATTTTTCTCTTTACTCCAATTCTATACTTGAAAATTCCTCAGATAATTTGACGTTTTCCACATTCGGAAAAATTATTTAAAAAAAAAATCCCAAAGTTTAAAAAATTTCTCAAAAATTTTAAATAATTTCTTTTTCATCATTTTAATGAATAAATTTTCTTTTACTTCTCAAATAAATGGATGAAAGAAAAATTAATTATTGATTAAAAATTGTAAATGTTGTTAAAATTTTTTAAATAAAATTGAATTAATACTTATTATTGGGATAATACTTACAAAAGTGGCAAACTTAATGGTTGGTGTATAATACTCTACAGGTGGTACTTGTCTATAACCAGAATCGCTTATCGCAACTCCAAGATCACTGATACTAAGTACAATAAGTGCGCCGTTGAGCGCACCCTTGGCAATGAACTTCCATGTAATGGGGACATCTTTTCGTTTACTGTTTAGCAAATAAAAAGCCTCGAGGAAGGAGAATGTCCAGAGGAAGGCGCAGGGCGTCCAAACTAATACACTATTTTGAAAACATGGAGTCAAGTCTGGGTCTGTCGTGTTCCATGACAAGCTGGAATTCTGAAACAAGGAAATCACATTTTTTATTAATGGATAAATCAATCATAGTTACAATTTAGGGTCAACCATAATTTCTTATCAACTGGAAGGGCTCCGAGAGCGAACAAAAATTCTCCGATTCAGGAAATTTCAGACTTTAAATTTACAGAATTTCAAAAATTTCAATAACTCAATTTTCAAAAATTTCAAAATTTGGCAAAATTGAAAAAATTGCAAAAACGAATTTTAGTTTCGATAAATTTTTAAAACTCTCACTGAAGACTGACCTAATTGCCTTCAAATATTTTGCCATAAATTAGCCGCAAGAGACATGCAAGTAAAAATAAATTTTGTGGAATTTTCGAGAATAATTAATTGATGAATTAATTTTTTTTTTACCCAAAACTGCGAGCCACAGAAGCCGTCCATATTGTGCTTCTCTATTTCATTACTCATTTGTCCTGGCTAGGTGTCTTATCACTCTGTAAAGAAAAAACAAATTGAAACTTGGTGATAAATGCATCATAATTTAAAAAACAAACTGTAAAGAGGAGGTCTTCGATATGTTGATGTTTCGATTTTTTAAAACTGTAATTCTGGATTGTAAATTCAAATTTGCACACCTGAAAAATTCTACATTAATTAAAAAAAAATGAATTTACAATGACTAGATTGAACATTTCTCAGTACAATAATTGTCCCTCACATTTCCCTTTTGAATTCTGATTTTACCGTGTTTTTCTCGTTTTAGAGTTGCCAGAATATTTTATTGATTAAATTAAATAGAAAAAAAATTAAGAAAAAAAAAATTAAACTGAAAAAAATAATTAGATTAAATTTGAAAAATTAATGAAATTAAATTTTCGTATGAGCTCCCACCGTAATAATTCACAATCTCCATAAAAAAATTCAACTAAACCCCTCGCAAAATTGCCCAATCTAACTGCAATTAATCTTCATAGTTTGCTAAACTCGATGAATAAAATCCATGAAATATAAGTTATCTCAATAGCTCCGAGTCCCACGACAACACAAACGCTAGAATCAATAGAATTTGAAGGATGCTGACACTTGATCTCTTTAATTCGTCTAATAATGTCTAATGGTAAAGTTGCCCTCGTCAGTCTATAAAGTTTCCTCAGTATGCGTAACATATCAAAGAGAATTGTATAAACTCTAGCGAGAGTAATAATGAATTTCCACGTGTTGGAGATGAAATTACTTATCGACTAAGTTTACATAAAATACACATTATTTTCACTATCTTTTTCTTTCGATAAAACTGGACTTTTAAAAGATTATTAAAAGGAGAGACTCTGAGATTTATCAATTTTTTTTACGTTGGCTTTCTATTAATTTTTCAATCCTCTTCTCGTTATCTAAATTTTAAGATCTTCTTGTTATCTAAACTTTCTTTCATTGCAATAATTGCGGAAATTAAATATTATAAATCCATAAAAATCTGATTGTCTTGTTGAAGTTTCGGACTTTTTTATGCTTTTTTTTAATAGCAGTCCCCGGATATTTTTTTAATTTACGGAATTTCAGTAAATGTAATTGATTTCGCTCTATTCCAGTTGCGGGCCCAGACCGAAAATTCCACCGAATATGGCAGAAAGTATGTACTTTATGAAATCAAAACAAAAACAAAAATTCGGTGGACTGGTACAAAAAAAAAGGCATTTGCTATTAACAAATGGGATTTGTTATTATAAGCGCGATCCAATCGTAACATTATAATTTTTTTCGGCAAGTTCAACGTATTTGGAAAAGAAAAAGTGATTACGAATTTTTAGCCAAACTTGAAATTATAACTGTGAGAATTATTTAAAAAGGAATTGCGATTACTCAGCTATACTTAGACTTAAATACTTGAGAATTTAGGATAATACTTCTCTAAATATGGGTAATCGATGGTAAAATTTTCAGTTCAATACTAAAACATAGTGGCCAAAACCTCGACGGTCTTTGGGAGAGTGAGCCATATGTGAAATTAGACCTCTCATAATTTACATTTAAACAGTATTGTTGGATGAATATACCTTGAGATAGAAGCAATGATATATCTTTTTTTAGCTAGTTGTACTATTGGCACAACTGAAAAACTTGGTTTGAATTGAGTACAATTCCACCCACATTACATTTTTATCTCACTCAGCTACAAGGCGACAGGTTTAGGATTAACTGAATCTGTAACAAAAAAGAGCGGGAAAATTAGCCAATGGAAAATTAAATAAATTAGGAGCAAAAAATAAACTTAAAATTCCGTCTAGGTCCCAGAGTGGTTCATAACCCCTAATCCATTTTTTGCACAGATTACAACATTCGAAAATAAAGTGGGAACCTTTTAACGATAAATCAATTGAGAGCAAAGGACACGTGAGCAAAGGACACAATGATGCACTATATGTCTATGAAGTAGTAAAACACAATTGCGAAGATTGTTACATGATTCGCAGACTTTAGTGTAGTTATAATGGTGCGGGAAGGCTAGGCCGGTCGAACCCAATCAGAAACTGATGCACAGGAGTGCCAAGGGCAAATGAACCCGAGGGAAATTCAATTTATCAACACTTAACACCTCATTGGGTATTATTGTGAAAAATGGAACACGTGAATTGCAAATTTTTCAATTTTGAAAATATGGAAAAGCGCGGGAAAATATAATGTAAAAAAAAATGTTGAATTTAAAAAAAAAAAGCTGAACAAAATTAATGAATCAAATGACGAATGTTATGATTATGGAGGAAATTAGAATTATAAAGTGAATGTTAAAAATTGCATAAAAATTCACTTTTGAATTTCCACTTTTGGCCAAAAATTAAAAACCACTTAACCAAACATATTATCACATTTTTAATTCGCAACGTTTGAGTGGGTGTAAAAAAATTGATAGTTAAGTTTCGCTGAATGACACAAATTTCTTTAAATGCGATGACATTTCAATGGGCAAAAGATGTCCATTGAAATTCATAAGAATCTGGTAAACTTTCGTCACATGTTTCATCATGTTGTAACGATTTCGTGGAATTAAGAAATGTCGAATTACCGAGGGGTAGCACGAGCAATGTGGCTTGGTTAAATGTGGAGAGAAGACTGATTTCTCGTGTTTGTTTCACTTCTCGTCATAATTTTCAACTGAAATCACATCCGCAAGTCATGGTAATTGTCTTGCCACTGTGCCCCACTCTACGCCATCTTGGCGGGTGGGGGAAGGGGAGGGGGGGGGGGGCAGTGGTTATGTGTCACAACATTGACACCCACCCCCACCAAGTAATGGGTCATGATGGATTGCGAAAGACAGGGTAATTCAGAGAAAGAACTTTGGAGATACACATTTTTTTCCAAATTCGTTCAAGTATCTCAGCCTTTTGTTTGACCTTGACAAAAATTTGATGACACTTACCAGGCACCTCATCCCAGCCACTATAACAACATATGTTCTGATTTGTTTGCGATAAGTTTTCACATATTTTAAAAAAACCTCCAGTTAATCATTTTTCCATATAGTGTTTATAGTCAAACTGTATGTGTATGATAATAATAATAATAATAATAATAATAGAGAAAAAAGAAGAGATGAAAGAAACTATCCATATATGTCCAATATATCGAAATTATCGAAAACCGTAAGACCGGAACCGACGCGCCACCAGCCCGTGCGGCAGAAACCGGAAATGCGCGCGCGAAGCACGCGCCACCGGACTCGTAAAAAGAAAAAGGAGAGACGTAAGAAACTATCGATATATATCGAAATTATCGAAAACCGTAAGACCGAAATCGACGCGACACCAATCAACGCGGTGGAGAAAGGAACTGCGCGTGCGCAGTACGCGCCACCGGACTTGTATAAAAAGAATATGCAATAAAATGAACTTGTGTGAGAGATTTATAATCGAAGAGCGACGTAAGGACTTGGTCCTGACTGGCTTTGTCAGAAGAGGTTGCACCTTACGCCTTACCGGTCGTGTGCTTGCATTTGCAGTGAAAAAGGCGGCAAGATAGCTATATACGTTTCCGAGTCCTCAGGAACCTGTAACAACCGTGAGAATAGCATCTGCAAGACTTCGTCGTCATCCGACACAGCTGTGCCCGATAAGTGATATGCGCATCTCTTCCAGCCCCTGATATATATATATATATATAACCTGCCATATCGATGAGTCTCCCAATCTTGGAGGATAAGTCGTCAGAAACACTACTACCGATAGCAATGGCCGTGTGGTTAGGGCGCCTTTGGCAAACGACTTGCAAGGATCGAATTCCCGTACGGGGAATCTCTTTTCGGTCTAGTGGAGTGCGATCGTCCATGCCCTAACTCATACGGACTCATCGTCGGACGGGAGTTTCGTAAAAGAAACGGCTGTACAAATTGAGATTCTCCAAAGTCTTCGGGGGAACAGGTGCATCGATGGCCCCCAAAGACTGATCAGTCACTACCGGACAATTGACAGTTGGAGTTCGCGGTATCCAGATCAGAAAAATCTTTGTAATGGATTTTCGTACTCAATGATGCACACGCAAGCACATGCCTCGATGTAGGCACAATGAGGCCATGCCGATCGACGAAAGGGATATCAGTCTTGTAAGAGGATAACAATGTGTCCTCACCATCTATAAGCTTAGGCAAAGGACGAGTCAAGTGTTAGACCCCGCGGTATGTTGTGCCGCACTATGCGCAACAAGAACCGCAAGTCCGTCTATACGGCGACCTCAGAAACGCGGCATCCGCACTGAACTTTAGCCCCAAAACAGGAGACGATTAGCAAGTTGCCACTGCGCGTAATGCGACCTTGCCTGAAAATCCTCTAACCCTCCAAAGAAACAATATCATCATCAATGCAGGAGCCTAGCTCAGTCTCAGTCATTGCCATACCCTGAAACCGAGTATGACATTCTAAGGATAGTCTAATGAAGGAAGTCTTTCCATGTGAGCTCTAAAGAAGCTCATGTTAAGGTTACACACTCACAATCATCGTGACGTTAATAAGACAGTGGCGCCGCTGGGCGTGCGGCAGTTACGAGAGGGGAGACAAGTAAAGCATGAGAGGGACTAGGTGATGAAATAGGAAAAGGTAAATGACCAAGAGTGAGAGTGGGAGACTGAGCAAGGATTGAGCAAAAAAAAGCAGAAATTATTTCGTAGCGTTCATTGTTCACGTGCAAATTTTTAGCAGGGAGAATGCGGAGTTTTCAACGAGCGCATCGTTCATTGGTGGTTGGAGTTTAAAATTAGGCGTTATGATTGGCTGGAGTTACATTCCCGACCAATCAGAAGGCTTAACCCGGAATCAAATATGGCGCTAACCGAAAACTGGCCCTTAGAACAAAATTCATTTTTTCTGAAAAATATTTTCTCACAGACTCCGACCGATGGCAGGAACATTCCGTGTGTGCTATCGGCGGTATCCATAAAGTGAGACCGTGAGCCGGGACCGAACGCGACCGGTCGCGCGGGGGGGGGGGGGGGGGGGGGGGTTCCATCGTAGACGCCCGCCATCGCATCACAGGGGTTTCTGGAGGTTTACCCTGTGATTAGAAATACGATGAGCTGAAATGGCGAAGTCGGCCCCAGCCGCAATGGGTGGGTACTCTGATCCGTAGTATTGCCCATGAAGTAATGCCTAACAGCGGTTACGTGAGTGAATACGAATAGAGAAAGAGTAGAAAAAAAAAAAAAAAAAAACAGAAGTCAGGTGCATCCCGTCAAGGACCAAACGCACATATTTTATTTATTCAAAATTAGTTTTCTCGTGATTATTCAACCGAATAATCCTCATTTGAATAGTCAATTAATTGTTGAACTAAACTCAATATTTCAGTTTTTTCTTTTGCCAAAAATATCAATTTTTTATGGAAAAAAACGCTCCACATTTTCTCGCACAACCGATCTTTTGTGAAATAAACTGTAATTACTATCTGACAGGCACGAATAAGGTTTTCAAATAATTCTAATTTTCAAATTCCTGAATTTCTGTTATCCAAGTCACCACTCTCATTTGCAAATACTGACAGGCTTGAAAATCTCAACAGCCTTGAAAAATCCCATATTTCTGTAGACAGTAACGTCAACTATTATGACTTGCAATATTATCAGTCGTAAAATCCGTCATAATTCCGGAAACTAGTGTTTGGAATGGGAGTTACATTTATCAAGGAAAGCCTGTCTTATTTCTTGAAAATCAGCTCCCAATGTTGTTATCTGCAGTGAAATCGGTAGTGAAGTAGTGAATCGAGTTGAGATGCTTTTCGTGGCGCCTCACTTTTATGCGGATATCTCAAGAGTGAAACGAGATATCAGCATTTTCATGAAGACCTTTTTTGTAGCGCGTAATGAGAGCTCCAAAAATTGTATCAAAGCCAATTTCAATATCTTGCTTAGTTTGCGAGATATTTCGCGGAAACTACTGAACACACAAAATGTATTAAGTTTTTTCAAATATATATTTGTTTTTATAAAACGTCCAAACTTTCTTGTTCGTCAAAAATTGAGAGGTTTCAAATATTGAAAAAAAATAACAAAAAAAATTGCAAAAAAAATTGCAAAAAAAATTACAAAAAAAAATTACAGAAAAAAATTACAAAAAAACTAAAAAAAAAATTACAAAAAAAAATTACAAAAAAAATTAGTTTGACAAACGTGAGGCCACTCATCTTTTCCTTCCAATTTTTTTCATACAATAATCAAACCTCACTAGTTATCCAAAAGTATTTGAAAAGGCTTGAAATGACTTTACCACTCTGATTTTGCAAATAGTAAATTTTACCATTCACTTACTCAATGAACTGATTATATGCAAGTATCCAATGACACTAACAGCCATTCACTCATGTTGAAAATATTTATTATAGTATTTACTTACATAATATATAATCGAAAGAACGTAACAAAAGTACTGTTAACACACTGCATTCACCTATGCAACTACTCAATTTATGTTACAAGATTTCGTTGCTATCTATCGATTTGACGATAAGATATGATACAGAAGAATCTTATTTATCGCTGACTTTCACGTGATATCAATGATTCGTCCAAAATATTAGTTGTCATTGGCATGTTTACTGTTTACTCTGAATTCGCAATTGTCGATCGTTATTCCACCAGAAAACTGGGGCAATAATATTCAATTTTTCTTATCACGTTTCAAAAAATGCTTTCCTCGTTTGCAGAACATTTTTCTCCAACAAATTATACCCAACTAAAAAAATTTTTTATACCTAATTTTTACACTGTTTTAAGTACAAAATTATGTCGTAGATAAGTGGTTGTGAATGGTAAAATGCATTTTTTTAAACGGGCATTTTTCGAGGTTTTTTGGAGGCGAGATCTTTTGGAAATTAGTTCGTTTTTTCACATTCAATTTTTTAAATTAATAAGGAAATTGTATGAGACTCGCTATCTCACCTTATCAATACATTATTCCTATGCATTAGATAACCAAATAGAAGATATATCTCTATCCATAACTTGCATAATTTGATTTATTATTGGAAAAGAGAAGCGAGCTGATAACTGTCATGGTGATAACAGATAAAAAAAATGTTGGGGAGTTTAAGAAAAAAAATTTAATTCTACAAATTTCGATAATTTCGCCCAAAAAAATATGTTTTACCATTTTCACCTGAATCTCTCCATCAGATCTTCAACATGCAAAGTACACTATCATCACCTCAAGCACTGTCTTTAAAAAAATCATTTATAAAAATTGGTGTTTCACCTTCGGCAATCACAATTATTTTCACCTCTCTCCCACCTTCTGATTGAACAACAGTCCCAGTAACTCGGGTTGACTTAGATCTCTCTTAAATTTGTGCATAATTTCCTGGATCTTCAGTCTCCTTCTCACATGGGGCGGATGATAACTATCATTTTCCAGTCTTTTTCTCTTGGCCATATTCATGGCAGTCTGCCTCACAAGTGTCCCAAGGACTCGCCTGGATACCACCATACCATCTACCAAGGGTGTTGCTAAATTCACTCTGGATATTGGTCCCTGTGGGATGAAAAAATCATTTAGTGTTTAGTGTTCCCAGAAAAATTTTAGCTAGTTGGAAATTCAGTTTGATTTAATTACAGTTTCGTAATGGCTTCTACCAGTATCGTGGGATTTCAAGAAAAAAAATTGGATTTTCAACTCGATCGTTTCATATCTATGACTCATAATGGATGCTCAAGAAAGCTCGGCGCGATAAAAAAATATCACGTTACAACTTGTTTGTAATGAGGAAATCGTTAGCGGAATTTTATCAACTGACAACTATCATGTGTCAAATATCTGAGATTCTGAGGTTAATATTCTCGACGCGGGTCAGGTATATTACTATGTTGTAAACAGTCATTCTATAGTTATCAGTCATCTATATTTGTTAGGACGGAATTCTTGCATCCCATTCAAGAAAGCGCATACACATAAATGAACATCGTTAGAGTCGAAATGTCTCGAAAATCGTGACATGATTTATTTTTCAATCGTCATTCAATTATTGCTTGATCAGAGTAGTCAGATAACATCGTCAAGTTGGTTGGTAATCGCCTTTGCATCGATAAACATCGATATTTGGGATATCGATTCGGCTTTAGTTTTCAAAAGTATGACAATTGTTCAAGTTGTCATAGCTTATGTAGTTATTGAAAATCATATACACAGAATATTTTTTGACGTCCTGTTAATTTATTAAGTTTCGAGTGTTTTAAATATTCTGTCCAGTGTTGACAAATTTTATATGTACGCGATAATTACAGAAAAAAAACAAAAGATGCTTGCACCAAATTGGAAAATTGAAAGCTCTCATTTTTTCGGAGTCAATGATTAACAGTATCTTCAACTTCGGAAAATATATTGTTACTTCAAAATGGTAAAAAAAGGAGCTCAAGTAAAAAATGTGTTTGGATAGACTGGTGCGAGTAATTCTTTTAGTTTATTTAGGGGGAAATAAAAATTGCTTATATTGTTATTGGAAGAACGGGAGAAGAGACGACTGTCGGATTAAGAGTTTTAATACCTGTAGCTTCACCCTTAGCAATCCACTCTCTAGAAAATGTAGGAAGATCACTAGGACGTCTCCGGCTTGGAAAACCCTGCAGTTTTCCAATCCCGTGTTCGTATACACCAGCATTTGCTCTACAGGAAAATGCACATGGTCTTCCAAACTTTCTAACCATACGACCATTATTTTAGTCTCCATGCTACCACCAAAGGAGTGCTTTCCCCTTTTCCTCATGGGAAACTCTGAATTGGACTGAAAACAAAAAAGTGTAAACTTTTTCATACTTTCCGCTCATTTCGTTTTAACCTCCTGGTGCTTTTCAACTTCCCGATATAGGAAAGGTATTGCAATGGCTCCGAAAATCAAAAGGGGAAATTTCATCATATCTCCACGTTTCAAAGTCTCTCATCGTTCCAGAGCATTTCTAACAAAATGTCTGTATGTGTGTGTGTGTGTGTTTACGCGTACGCATGTGCCCACAATTTTTGGACAACGATTTCTTCCAAACGAATCACCCGATTCGATATTTTTTTTTTAATCGATGCGTCTTCACGCAGCTGAGACCTGATTAGATTTTGAAAGAAATTCATGCACTAGTTTCCGGGTTTTTTTTAAACATGAAGCATGAAAACCGCCAAAAGGTTTAATCAATCATTATTTACGAAGGAAAGTTGTGATCAAGCTAATCAATGTCGCAATTGGAGTCTCTCGGCGTACCTTAGCTTCGATCAAAATTTGACTCACTTTCATGTAGTGATTTATTAGTTACTGGTTGATTTTGAGTGCCGCGAAATTTTAATGACTATTCAAACTTTCATATTCGGTCTAGATCCGAAGTTATCCGACTACCACCGGCGCATGCGTGTTTGCCCGCATTTGCACAGGAGAGTCTGAATGCGCGATGCGCAGTGTGATTGGTCAGTGCGTCACGTGACATAGTCGCAGGTAGCGACACCTGTTGTATTCCAGTATTCAAAATTTCATGATTTCTATTTTTTCTCTGAACCCAGTCTTTGAACATTTAATTGACGTGTCGGAAAATCTACAAATGGCAAACAGAAATTACAGTTTTTTTTTTTAATTTCAAAACGAAAATAAATCCAAATATTTCCAAGTATGAACGAAATTTCCCAAACTCTTGATTTTCAAATTGATGATCAATTCAATAGCAAAATGGTAGATTGTAGGTAGGATTGGTCGTTTATCGGAAGTTTGATGAAAATAAAGAAATGATCAAATCATTCTTACAGATACACTTGGAGGTCCGGAGCTCGTGAGGCTCGATGGCTGTTTTTCGAGATCAAGGGACATGGTTCTCCCCTCAACTTTCCTCAAATCTCTCGTTTCAGTCTTCTCGTAGAATGTACCACAGTCGCCTGCGCACACATTAGCGTCCTCACACTCAGTATTACCAGTAGATTTGGCAGAGTTTACAGTGGGAACCACAAAAGCGACTTCTGAGCTAACGTCGGCCCAGTATAGAACGTGGGTTTCCCCGCTGTACATAGCGCCACCTAGTTCCTCGTGAAGCTCATTTTGGAACGAATCTTGGGCCTTCCAAGAGGTTGAGACATGTCCGGTCCAGCCGGAGTGCTCTTTCACATTTACGGACCAGCCCAAAGCATTCAGGAATTCCAAAAAATAGGGAGATACATCCTGTCTGTTTAAAACATTCGAGAGAATTTCACTTGGAGCTTTTTGGCCACCCTTGACGTAAAATATATGAACTGTGTCGCAAGTTCGTGAGCTTATTGCATCGAGAATTTCCAAGTCTCCACTGAAACCCGGGGACGACTCGTCCAGCGATGTGATACCCATGGATCTCTCGCTCTCATCTTTGCCCTCCAGTGAATCGAAGTTGATGAATCTGGGAAAAAATTTAAAGCTCTGGATTTTTTTGAAAATTTATACATTTTTTTTTTATTACTGATGGGTTATTATGGTTACCAATGAAATATTTGTGGGTCTGTGTGTGTATAATTACAGCCTTAGGTATTCTAGTTGGTCGAATTTTCAGACTATTAAAAATGTTTTTTTTTTAATTTTCGAAATTTTTTGTTGTTTTCAAAAAAGTTAAAACCTTTGGGGTTTTCAAAAGATTACACAGCCCATTCTGTTCATTCGTAATATTCTCAAAATACAAAATGCAAAATTTATAGTTTAATTTTTTTTCTAGTTGCAAAATTTCCTTGCAAAAGTTGCAAAAAAAAATCTCGTCTTTTTAAGTGTAAAATGTATATATAAAATTGTATATAAAATGTATATAAACTGTGTATATAAAATTTTATTACGAACCCAAAGTGACTTAAGAAAAGTCTTGCAGTATGAAACTCGTGGGAGCTCTCGGGAGGACTACACTCTGAATATCCATCCTTCCTCGCCGCCCTGTCAGCCTTGCATTCGGCGCCGATCTGTGACTCGATTGCAATTTGACTCTCAAGAAGTTTGCCCAAAAGTTCGTGTTCTAATTTCAATGGAGTGGTCTCGTTCATCACTGCTTCGAGACTGGGTATGGATTCGTCAATCTAAATTGAGTTACAATTGAATTAATTTTATCCATCTTCTGGGATTATAAATATTCCTTCAGGAGGAATTAGAAAGTGGAATCTAAATCATAATTTTAGTAAATATAATTGGGTGAATCTTCAATAACGAATTGGTCACCAAATGAGGTGGGAGATCCGTTTTTGGAGACTTTCTTAGTTTCAAAATGCAGATGATTTTTTTATTTTTTTTATAAATGCAGATGATAAGTTCAAATAAAAAAAATATATGAGAGAAATTAGTAAATTTGAAGTTTCCGGATTTGATTTGGGCAAAAAAAAAATTAATTATAAAAACAGATTTCTCAGAGAAAAATATATAAAAAATTTTTTTTCTAAAATCGATTTTTTTTTCTGATGTACTT
Source organism: Asobara japonica (assembly GCA_026005395.1). Taxonomy (NCBI): domain Eukaryota; kingdom Metazoa; phylum Arthropoda; class Insecta; order Hymenoptera; family Braconidae; genus Asobara; species Asobara japonica. The sequence goes on along the minus strand of BQMI01000151.1, from coordinate 712,014 downwards.
TGACCATTACATTTTTTTAACGTCGTTATATTGCTCGCGTAATGCTCCTTTTCTAAGTGCTGATAAACGACGGAGGTCTACGACGTGTTTGTAAATAAATCACTTATAAATAAATTACATTGGAACCCTTCAAAACAAAATCTGACAAAATAAAATTGCACTTACTTTGCAATGAGGAATTTTCTCCACATTATCAGGAAAAAATCTGGGCCTATATTCACTCCTGGGGGCAGCCTCTGCCAGCGGCAGTGGTCTTCCTGGATTCGGATTTATGCTTTTCACCCCAGTTTTGTGTCTCGGTAGATGTCGGAGGTGCATTGTCCAGGCGTGACGTCCAAAGGGGCCTCTGATAAGTACGGTAACAGTTGGCATACGATCAGGTGTCTGTAAAATGGTAATTCAGAGCAGTGTTCAGTTAAAGATATCGTTGTAATACAAATATAGTTGTAATGACTGATGGAATGTGAACGTTTCGGAGAAAGGTGGTAACTCGGGAGTTACAAAAAGTTTTGACAATTTGGACAACAATTTCTTCCAAACGAATCATCCGATTCGATATTTTTTTCTTAACGATGCGTTTTCACGCAGCTGAGACCTGATTAGATTTTGAAAGAAATCCATGCACTAGTTTCCGGGTTTTTTTTAAACATGAAGCATGAAAATCGCCAAAAGGTTTAATCAATCATTATTTACGAAGGAAAGTTGTGATCAAGCTAATCAATGTCGCAATTGGAGTCTCTTGGCGTACCTCAGCTTCGATCAAAATTTGACTCACTTTCATGTAGTGATTTATTAGTTACTGGTTGATTTTGAGTGCCGCGAAATTTTAATGACTATTCAAACTTTCATATTCGGTCTAGATCCGAAGTTGTCCGACTACCGCCGGCGCATGCGTGTTTGCCCGCATTTGCACAGGAGAGTCTGAATGCGCGATGCGCAGTGTGATTGGTCAGTGCGTCACGTGACATAGTCGCAGGTAGCGACACCTGTTGTACTCCAGTATTCAAAATTTCATGATTCCTATTTTTTTCTCTGAAACCAGTCTTTGAACATTTAATTGCCGTGTCGAAAAATCTAGGAATGGGAAACAGAAATTACACATTGAGAAGTTTTGTTTGGGCTCCCCACTTCGTCGAATATTTTTGAAACTACAAGAAGTAGTCACTGTAAAACTCACCGTTTCTGATTTTTCATGATCTGGGGGTTTACCAGGTGGTCCCTCAAGGATGGAGAGCATGGTTGCATTTTCCGCGACGAAGAAGCGAAATTTTTTCAGGGCCTGGGGGCGAGGCGCCTGTATGAGCGACGACTCATCGAGTAGAGAGGAGAGCGATTGGGCGCCACAGGCACTCGGAAAATAGCCCACTTGCTCAAGTATTATGGTGAGAAGACAATCCGCGGCGTCTCGAACGCGCATTGACGCAGGCTTCAATTCCTTCTCGTCCTTCATCTTGATGGGCTCGCCGGGCTTACCCACAGACTTAGTCCCCGAGATTCCCAGCTCGACAACTTCAAGGACCGTTGTAAGGCAGTCTTTATCCTGGAGGAGCTGGGGATGAGCTGTAAGCCATGTTGTTAGGCAACCAAAAGCAGCGACAATGGAAGAATGCAGATCTTTGGAGTGCGCCGGCGGTGGACGCCAACACTGATAAGTGATGTAATCGCAGAGCCATTTCACTGCACGCTTACACTCCAGGGAGTCTACAAAAATTAATTAAAATAATACCTAGTATGTATAACAAAACTACGCGAAAAAAAATAAACATGTGTAATGTACAAAATGGTTTTTCTCAATTCGCAAGATCGCGGCTGGAATTTAATCATGCAAGTATGGAATGTATATTGAAAAATAATTATGGTGTAAAATGAGAGGAATCCTATGGTAAAAAAGGAGATATATATCGAAATTATCGGAAAGCGTAAGACCGAAACCGACGCGACACCAGTCAGCGCGGCGGAAAAAGGAGATGCGCGTGCGCAGTACGCGCCACCATAGTCGTCACAGACATTGTAGAGGGGAAGAATGTAAAGGGATATCATTCACACCTGTTAGTCTCCTTGCTGGCATGTAAATTGAAAATATCACTTTTAAAAGGTATATCTATTGCATCGATAGATTATGAAGCAGTGGTAAAGTGTGATTTAACTAACAATTTATTTGACCTTGAAAATTTGAGCTGAAAGCTGTTCAACTAATTTTGACTAATTCAAAATTTAAGTGAATAATTATTAATTTGATCCAATGTGCCCAGAAGATATCTACATAACATGTTTTTTTCCACATATTTTTACCACTTCATCAATCTTCATTTTTTTTTTTCATAAATTTAATTAAATTCATATTTACCAGTTTCTCGAATATTTGTCCTAGCGAGTCCCGACAGCAATTCTAAGGCAGCCAACGAAATATTCAAATCCGTTTTCCAGGATGAAATTAGTCGATGGCAGACGAGATAAGTTGCTCGCAAAAAGAGCGCATGAGCGGAATCTGAATAGAGAAAATAATTAATCAGTGACTTGACCGATAGGGGGAGTTACTGTTTTGCCCCCGAAAATGAAAAATCGATTTTCCATCAGATCTATTTAAAACAAAATGTCAGTGTGTGTGTGTGTGTGCCGATGTACGTATGTAACTAAAGATTTCCCGGAACGATTTCTCGTGAACAAATTATCCGATCGAGGTCCCGTATGACGCGATCGAAGCGTCTTGCCGTAACTTAGAGCTGATTAGTTTTTGGTCCATATATGTCTCCTGGTTTCTATTGTTAACAATTTCAATTGTTTATAAACCTGTATCTCACGAAATATTATAGATACCCAAAAACGTGTCAAATAAATGTTGTTCCTTATAAAAAAAATACATATTTTATGTCCTCTGACTTTTTTTGTATCTTCAACCGTTCCGGCGTTAGAGCGTTATAAACAGTTGAAATCATTTAGAGAACTCTATGGTGAGAAAAATGAGAGATTGACAAGAAAGTACACACACACGCAGACATCGGGAAGTTATAATTTTGGCCGGCGGAAGGTGAAACCCACAGCCCATCTATTATTTCTCGATATCTCCAGTTTCATGTCATCAATTGAAAATTGCCATTTGAAAAATTACAATTCTGCAGTGAAGTGGTGAAACGAAGTGTATTCCTAGCATTGGTTCTTGATGAATATCTCCGCAGCTAGAAGAGATGGGGTAAGTTCCATAAGAACTTTTTTGCAGAACTTATCTGTCCCCACCAAAAGTTTGCCATGAAATTTCCTCCATCTCTCCTCACTTTTGAGATATGCATAAATGAATGAGCTTAGAAACAAGTCAACTTACTTCATCTTACCACTTTACTTCAGAAAAAAATGACATATTTGTCTTTTTTCTAATGTGACCTGAGCAGTTTCTGAAACAGTAAATAGGATTGCTGAATAGGGTCGTAACTAAGCATGCGAAGTATCTCATGTCATACCGATCTTTGCAATGATAAAGCGATAGTTATGTACAATTTCAAATCGATGCGAAAGTAAGAGCGCGTGCAAAAAATTTTAGGATTTGAAAATTGATTTTAGGATTTTAGGATTTGAAAATTGAGGTAACTATACCCTCCTGTAATCCCACTTTACCATCGTATATGGTACACCTCACCTTCACACTCTCTCGCTCCGTTTTTTAACCCACAATTTTATCTAAAATAGTCCAAGTATAAAGTCGATTTTTTCGGTCAATCTTTCGGTCAAACGATAAGGCCTTGCAAAAAAACAATTACCCGCTGACAAAACTCGAATTAACTATTAGATACTACTACACATTGTTTCTTTTGAGGTCCCTCTAGAAAAAATTTCTAGATTTTTTCACTCTAGGAAAAATTTTTAAGGTCCTCCACAAAATTAGGAAACATAAAAGTGGAACGATTGCACGGCATTCGAAAGCAAAAAAAAAAGGAACTTTTGGTAGTGACTACCTCTGGGGAGATCCCAGTTTGAGAAAATGTGGTTCCTGGATGTACAATTAATTTTTCTGTGTACAATTCACCTCATTGCATTTGCCCCTCAATAAACATCATGGAGCATTCAATTGATTACCAATGTAAGCGCTAAAGAAAAATATTTACCAAAAGCAGGCGTTTCGTCTTGAACGGTGGAACCCTCCTCACCCAGTGAGCGGTCACTGCAAATGCTTATTTGACTCGTCGAATCGCTGACTATTGAAGCAGATGACGTCACAAGTAATGCCCAAAGGTGCAACCAAAAATTTAACAGAACAAAAAATTGCCTCAACAAATAAAAATTGCAGGTGAATAGGCGGTGGAGAAAACGAACTGTTTTCAATGTGAGATAAGATATTAACAAGGAAATAGAACTGTGTCAAGATGCTGAGTAACTTTGGTGGTACAAGCCGGAATGCGCGCTTCGCGCGCTGAATTACAATTTGCTATTTGAAGTAACAATATATTTTCCGAAGTTGAAGATACTGTTAATCATTGACTCCGAAAAAATGAGAGCTTTCAATTTTCCAATTTGGTGCAAGCATCTTTTGTTTTTTTTCTGTAATTATCGCGTACATATAAAATTTGTCAACACTGGACAGAATATGTAAAACACTCGGAACTTAATAAATTAACAGAACGTCAAAAAATATTCTGTGTATATGATTTTCAATGACTACATAAGCTATGACAACTTGAACAATTGTCATACTTTTGAAAACTAAAGCCGAATCCATATCCCAAATATCGATGTTTATCGATGCAAAGGCGATTACCAACCAACTTGACGATGTTATCTGACCAATCTGATCAAGCAATAAATGAATGACGATTGAAAAATAAATCGTGTCACGATTTTCGAGATATTTTGACTCTGACGATGTTCATTTATGGGTATGCGCTTTCTTGAATAGGAACTTTTTTAGGGTCGGCTAGTGCCGAATCAGTCAAAAAATTTTGCACGTCGAACAGTGAAAAAATTTCAGCCTTTTGAAAAATTGGAAGGAAAAAAAAAAGAAATTTTGGTTCTGCAAAAAATTTCCGAATTTGCTAAATTGTGGAAATATTGACAAATTTTGAAATGGAAAAAATTTAGAAATATTTCAAGTGTAAAACTTTCGATAATTCAAATGCTCTTTGAAACGTTTGAGGAAAAGAAAATACAAAAAATAAAAAAAAAATACTTTTGAAAAGATAAAATTTTGTGTTTCATAATTATTCTGAAAAAAATTAAGTCTCATTTTTGGTTCTATTTACAACAAATTGCACAGTCCCGTTTTGCCCCACCCTCTCTTCCATTAGCTTGGAGAAGTCACGAAAGCGTTTAAATACTCTCAATGTAAACGTAAACAATAACGAGAGAAAGAGTGATTTCAAGCTGTAAAGTCTCGTGTTCCTCTTGCATTAAATTGAAAATAATCACCAGACGTCAATAGATTTGTGGAAGTCTCATTATCCGGAATATCCAGAGCTGCTGACTGCTCTACTTCTTCAGCTGTTGCAGAATCTTGAACGCTCAGCAAGAGCCCCCCTATAACAAGATATTTTTAGAAGTTCCGTCGATTGTTAGGCAAAAAAAAAGAATTTGTGAAAAAAAATCCAAAGTTTTCAAATTAAAAAAAAAAGTGACAGTCCTGAAATTTTTCTTCCATAATTTCAAGAATTGCAAAAATGTCGATACGTTTGAGGAATCAAGACATTTTAAAACAATTTTTTTTCTTCAATTACCAAAATTTTGAAAATTCCAAAAATTTCTAAAACATTGCGAAACCTCCAAAATTTTTAAAACCTTCAAATCCAATTTTGAAGGAATTGCAAAACTCTCGGAGAATATAAAATTCCCAAAATTTTCACCATGTCTGAAAATTTTTCAGTTTGAAAAAAAAAACATTTCAAAATGTAAAAAAAAAAAGTTTCATTTAACAAATTCCAAACTACAATTTACAATCGAAAAAAATTGACGGCAGAAAAAATCACCAATATGAAAAATTCCCCATTTCAAAAATTCTAATAAAAAACAAATTCAAGAACTCAAAATTTCCAAAAAATCCCACATTTCCAAATTTTTTTTTGTCCACAAAAACTGTACATTTAAAAAAAACACTTGTCTATTTTTGCCTTAAAAACAATCTTTTGTTTACTGCATTGGTTCTTTATCTGCGTAAATTAATTGACTAAAAACACCAAAACCATTTTACCTAACAGCATATGCGTGTTGAGAGGATCGGATTCAACTTGTAGCGCATTAATCAGCAAATTCATAAGTCTCGGTTTCAATTGGCCGAACGTCAATGGAGGTTTATCGAAATTACTATCCATGTGATTGACTAAAATTTCTCGAATCTGAAGATTCTGCAACAAATAAATTTTTTCTTGCTCAATATCCTAAGATTTTTCCTTATTATGTTTGTTCATTTATTATAACTTTTTTAATCTATATATCTATATATAAATAAAATGTTAATATATATATAACAAATATATGCATATATAAATATAATATGACAATACATAGATATATATATGCAGATTTCTACGTACCTGAAAATGAAGCGGCAGCGCCAACATTGATATCAGCATTTGGATTGAAGCTCTTCTCAATTCAATTTTAGAAACATTCGTTGATTTTAATTTCAAATCCTTATCGGGCAAGACCAATTCCAGGGCTGTTAAAACAGCGGGTGCGAGCATTTCGACTCCATCCAAATCTAATCGAAAAAGATCCGCAGAATTTGATAAAATACTTGCCAAAGTCTCTCCACATTGTCGACTCTGAAAAAGCAATTTTGAATTAGCTCCTCATGAAAAATAGAGAAATTAAAGAGGAAAAATCAATATTATAAAAATACCAAAGCTTAAAAAAATGAAATTTAAAAATGCAAAATTTTGACTATGCCAAAAAAAAAACGAAAATATTTTTTCATTTATCTTAAGTATCTGTTACTTTTCAATACGCAACCAATTTTGGTTACAGTGTAGACCAGTAATCATAGAGCGATATTGGGAAAATAACAGTGTTGAATTATTCCTGAAAGAGCCTTTACTTCATTAACTCTCAGTCCTCGATATATCGCCTGGTAGAATCTAGCCAGGTAGACTGGGAAGATCTCTTCTCCGGTTTTTTTGGCGCAGAATATTCTACAGAGTGCTCCCATTGCCTCAGCTTTGCCAGATTCATATCGATCGATGCTCAATGATGTTGGTATTTCACTGGTTGTCTCTTGAAGCGAATTTGGACCCTCCACGAGCACCGATGACGGCCTCTTCGAAGCTCCCACAGGCTCTGATTTCACGAGAACAATTAACAAACAAAAGAAGTTTTGATCCAAGGAAATTCAGAATCGGAAGAAAGGTTCGTTCCAAAATTATACATTTAGTAAATGTTTATGAATTTGTTTAAATGTATAGAACAAAATTAATCAATTTTACGTTTTGTCGTAAATTTTGAAAACTCCTAGAACTCACGTGGCAAGGTCTGAGACCACCCGTCAGTTCCAATAAACGCCGCTTCGAAGAGCCATTCTCCAAAGAGATGTAAAACTGTATTGCATTTGGCTCTGCCTGGAGCAAGAGGTGGTCGAACATCACTGCTGAGAGATGTGGCAGCTTGAATCGAAAAAAAAAACAGTAATGAGCATCATTGAAGAATAATGTGGTGTGATTGAAGGTGATAACAGAATACAGTGAGGAAGTTTGCATTTTTTGGATACAATATTTAATCCATTTGGAAAGAATCTGAAAAATATGAAGATACATAATCGACGAAATAAATAGAGAAATTAATTTCAAAGTTTCTGGTTACACATGAGGTGAGATGGAATGTCGATAAGTTTAGCATTATTTCAATGTTACCGACTGCATGATACCGACCAACGATAAACTTTTTCTATTTTCATTCAATGTATGTTTTGTTTGATATTTAACCTGAGTTGACTTTTGAGTTGCTCAAAAAATTGCTTACAAATTGTACTGGACGTTGAAGATGGCCCTGAATTGGTGATGTTAACCTGCGTGCTCGATATTCTACTCGTCGTTAATCCAATTAACGATGCCTTGGGAATTCCTAAAAGATGATGATATATTAATAATTTATTATAATTGAAGCGAGTATAGTTTCAAAGAATATGCAAAGACTGGTTTCCTGTAGTAAAAAGGGGAGACGAAAGAAACTATCGATATATCGAAATTATCGAAAAGCGTAAGACCGAGACCGACGCGACACCAGTGCGGCGGAAAATGGAAATGCGCGTGCGCAGCACGCGCCACCGGTCAAAGAAGAAATAGGGCTCATGAAATTTGAAATACTGGAATATGACAGGTGTTGCTAGATAGAATACAAATCTTAAGAAAGTCTTAAAAAATTCATGATATCCTCAATTTTTAATTGGGGGAAAATAGTGTGCAATACCCTTAGTGACAGCAGACGGTGTAACGCTGAAACTTTTTGCAAGTCTGCGTTGTGTTGGGGGTGTTGGTGAGGGTTGGGGCTGGTCCCTTGTCATTTTATCTCCACCAACTCCAGATAAACTAGTGTTTGATAGTCCAGAAGTTGTGCAACACTCTTCCCAGCAGCAAGCTTGGGAGATGCCTGAAAATTTTTAGTCACTGTGCCATTACCCAGAGAGCAAATCCTCCAAATGCGTGAGCTTCCTGAGTGCTAGGATGATCATTTTTTTTCTTGTCAAAATCCAGATTTTGAGGGTTGCTTGGAGACTTTTTTTGATTGCTATAGCCAGAAGGTTTCTTAAATGATTTAAGCAAATTTGTTTTTTTTTTATTAACTTATGCAAATGAAATTTTTTGTGTCAAAATCTGGCATTTGGTGCAAAAAAATTATCGTATTACGAAGTGCAATTAGAGAAAATCCGTGCGTGGAGGATTACAAAAATTAAGTGCAAAGAGGATCAAATGAAAGTTATCCAGCCGACAGTGAATCCGAAGAATAAGTGCATTTGTAAATAAATGTGAAAACAGTGACAGTTATAATATACACTTTTGTTAAACATCTCACAGTTAGATTGCTTAGTTTTTCCCCGTTTTGAATTTGTCACTTTTAAAAATTTTCAAACATATTGATCGTGAGATCTTCAATTTGGCCCAAATATTCGAATTTTTTGCACATTCAATATTTGCATTTTTTACATATATGATTTTTTTTCATTTTTGAATTTACATGAAACCAGTTGAAGCATCGCGAGGGTGAAATCAATCTGCAAAATGCAGACAAAAAATAATTTTTTTAGAAACAAATTAAAAAAAAAATTAATCCATGTGAAACTCACATGCAAAATATCGATAATAAAAACTAAAATTTTTTCTGTATATCGAAGATTTTTTCTATATCATCGACATTTATCAAAATAAACACTTTGAATTATGCCGAGAATGGTTCTACAAAATTAACTGTAATACAAAAATGCAGTAAGTGCCACCGAATGTTTTAAATGAACAGTTGAATTTATTTGAAATTGCATCAAAATTTCATTGAAATTGAAAAAAAAAGAAAATATTGAAATAGATAACTGACCAAATTCCACCGGAAATTAATTGAAAAATTCAGTGAATTTTATTGCCCATTATTATTAAATACATTGAATAGTGCATCACGTGATCAAAGACCTCGAACAAGATGTCTCATCCCACGCCTGAAATCGATGAACAGCTTACCCAAAAATGCGTCGACCTGACCTGCAATTCCTTTGATTGCCTTCAAGAAAATTTGAGGTAGTGCTTGTAAGCAGGGATGCTGACAGGGATCAATCACACTGGGACTCGTTATCGCGTACTGAAGGAATGCCTGAGTCTGGGACACCACTGCTGGTCGACATAAATCCACAGGATCACCAACTGTTCGTAAAAGGCGATACCAGGCTTGTGCAACTGCTTCATCTGACATCGTTGGTGGTATCAACTGTGCATCTTCATCACCTGAGACATTAATATAGATCAGACACCATTCTCGATGACATTGCAAGTGACATTAATTTATTAGAACACTTCCAAACCTGACGTAGTCTAATTCAGTTCATATATTTTTTTTTTCGATGCTAGATGATGAAAAAAGCATCCCAATTTTTTTTAGATTTTTTTTTGTAATTAATATTTTTTACTCAATTTTTTAAAGCCAATTTCCAATTGCCTAAATGTAAAAATCTGAAAAAAAATCAGTAAAATTTACCACTTCCAAACCTGACCTAGTCTAATTCAGTTCATATATTTTTTTTTCGATCTTAGATGATGAAAAAAGCATCCCAATTTTTTTTAGATTTTTCTGTTAATTAACATTTTTTAATGATTTTTTTAAAGTCAATTTCCAATTGCCTAAATGCAAAAATCTGAAAAAAAATCAGCAAAATAGAGGATTTGATACCAAAATTTTTGAGCCGTATTAAAAAACGGTTTTTTTAACATAACAAATAAACTACGTCGAAAACCATTTTTTAATACGGCTCAAAAATTTTGGTATGAAATCTCCTATTTTCCTATTTTTTTTTTAGATTTTTACACTTAGACAATCGAAAATTGACTTTAAAAAAATTCTTAAAAAATGTTAATCAACAAAAAAAAAAAAAAATAAAAAAATTGGGATGCTTTTTTCAGAGCAGGCCAGGTTTCAAAATTGTAAATTTATGCCTATATTTTCCACCACGTGACATTCACAATTGATACATTTGTACAAAATGTAATGAGGCTCCAATAAAAAAATGAATAAATTAAATTTCATTTTTTAACGTACTGATCTTGAGTACCGGGAACATAGGTCCATACAAAATGGTGAGTAGTCTAGCTGTTAGAGCTAGACAAACACGATTCCACTGTTCGATGAGGGCTAGTCGATGTCTCCACCGAAGACACGATTCCCTCAGTGTCCTCCATAGAGGTGGTGATGGAAACTTCTTCTCACAAGCAACGAGCCAGACCTCCAAGAGAACACCCAGAACCCTTTCGCACAGCTGTTCACCAGCATCCTCTCGAACAGCTGGTGGCGCCAGCAGTGAATCATTGATACCAATGAGAAAAAGCAGAAGACTTTCCCAAGTCTCTCCATCGAGGGTCGCAGGACCTCTCGCCACTTGTTGCAGAGTTCTGAGAACTCGGTGACACAACACGGCTTGTCTGTTTATGGTATCAGTACCTACCAAACATTTTCAGACGTATTAAAATCAGAAAATTTTTTCGGGCTTTTTTCTGAGCTTTTTGCAACTTAAATAATATTTATAAATTAGAAGAAAATTGAGGGAGACAATTAGTGGTATTTTACCTAAATCCTGATATAGAAATGGCCAGACTAAAAATGATAAATATAGGGTTAAAATTCGTTCACATAAATTTGATCATTTCAGTCTTAAATGTCTCAGAATTCAAGGAAGAGATTTTTGAAATTTTCAAAGTTCGCAGGACTCTCAAAATTAAAAAAAATTGCGGATTTTTCGACCCTAAAATTCTCAATTATTTTGATTTTCTAAATTTCCAAAAAGACTGAAAATCGATGAAATCCCTAAATTTAAAAAAAAAAACATAATTTGGTTATTCATCGGTTTTACAATTTTTTTTTTATTTGAAAAGTTCAGAAGATGTCAGATTCGAATGTGAGACTCTCCGTTCCTTTTCCTACTACAGTAGTTTTCAATAAATTTTTCAATAAGTTTTCAATAAAGTGTTTATCTCTGGAAATTATCATTGGAGCCTCACCTTCGCCTTTTCTCGGCACAAATAAATTATGAAAATGGCTAATGATTTTCCTCGCATAAAAATTGGGATCCTCAGTGATGGGTTTTGGTACGGAAATCTTTGGTGATGTGTAGAGTGCAGAGAGCCACTCGCAGTAGACATTAACACAATCGCGGACGGTGTCGTGCTCTGCAAGTGGAAGAGAGAGACCAAAGCAAATGACTTCCATACACCATTGGACTTCTCGATCTGTGTTTAGGGGACTCGTTTCGGCGGTCTGGAACCAAAATTTACAGAGAAATGGCCATTGGGTCCAAACATAATTATTCTACCCAAAAAAATGAAGATTTTACTAAAAAAAATATTGCAAGTTTTTTCCAAGGAAGTTCATTCAGAACAAAAATGTCTTGCACCAACCCCAATTTTTGTTACTCAAAGAAAGACATAAAAATGTCCAAAATCAATAATGGTCAACAACCTGCTCTATGTAACTTGCACTGTTGAGTAATTAAAAGAAATTACATCAAATTAGTACCTGAGAGATTCCAAGGTTAGATGCTAGTTGTTTCACGACGGACAGTGCGACCTCGCGTCCAGCACCTGGAGCAAATTTTTCGAGAACACTGCGACTGTCGTCGGAGCCGCGCTGGATTAAAGTGCTGAGAGACGCCCATTCCGAATACATTCCGCCTCCAGAATCCTGAAATTCAAAAAAAATATTTTAAACTCTTGTAGCTTTTGAAATTCCCGCCAAAAAGACATCTCAAAAAACGAGTTTAAATTCACGTTGTTTATCACTACTTAGCAGACCTATTATCGTTAAGGATGTAATGAAGAATTTTCCTCGCAAATTCTCTGACGCTCCCCCCCCCCCAGGACGCTCCGGCCCCCCCCCCGGGCCGAAATTTGAAAAGAAGAGTTATAGAAAAGTGCGAATTGAATGCGATGACAGTCGACCAAAAAACCGCACCAAGGTAAATAATCGAAGCATTCAAATTTCCCGCGCACATTCAATCTGACACTTTCGTGTTTCGCTAGACCGTATCTTGTTTCTCATGTATTTAATTTTGCTGCCATTACAAAAATAGAGCCCAATGGTAATTGCATTTGTAAAAAAAAGGTAACACTTGCGAATACCTTGGAAACTGGTCCACCAATCACAGTAGCGTTAATAACCTTTAATGCAGCATGTTAAATTTGCTGCAAGAGAGAGCAATAATTCGGGCTTTTCAGGAAGTTGCAAAAAACCAAATTCCAATTGAATTATTGTAAACTATTGTTTAGATGTAAGTGATTGTATTGCGTGAGAGTATTTTCATCGACAAAATGTTTTTGCTAGTTGGAGCAAGACTTGCGCTCCAGCTGTATGCTATCTATAATAACCGGGCTATCTACTAGTTATAAGTGGATGTATCTATCGAATTGATAAAGAAAATTTTTACCTTTAGATTAACTCTGTTAAATACGCCCAAATTCATAGATTACAATCGTATGTAACGGTAATCATGTATCAGCAAATGTGCCTATACAAATTGTCCAAACACTCAGTTATTAACACGGATAAAATAAACATTGAACTACATGAAGCTACAACAATGATACACTATGTTGCATTATATATAACACCTGATAAATGAAAACATTTGTGAAGTGTCAAAATTGCATGCTTTTATTCAATGAACAGTGAAGTCATGACAGGTCGACAGTGGCGCCACCTACAACTGCGCGAACTATATGACTATATATGGCAATGAGTTTTTTGAATATTGAAGGATCGGGATAAGGTTATTTAATTATATGCAAAGTTTTTGGGGAAATAGGCACTAAGAGAATCACCTGTGCTTCTGAATGGAAGAATTGCTATTATTTGAGGTTCCGCACTTGGAAATTCGTTTGAACAATACCTCGGATGGTTTGAAATGGAGAAATACGAAGTTAAGAATCGCTATGCGTGGGTGACGTCGGGTCGAGCATGACTTTTGAGTAAAGCAAACAGTTAGATAGGGAATGTTGAGAAACACAAGTGGTATAGTATTTTTGTCCAGCATTATTAGTTGTTGTGAAAAGGGGAAAAAGTGAAGGCGAAAATTGTTTATAGAAATTATAAGTCGGGGAGAGCTGATGTGGATGTGAATAGAAAACGCTTCAGATACTTCAAAATGGAAATTATTTATGTATATATAGGATGCGAACGCTTATTGCATAGCGTATTATTTGCCGATAGAAATCATTTTTCCCTTATTTTTTTCGATTTTGGGAAGAGGTAACATGGAGCTATTATGGGGAGGCATATTTAGATTTGTCAAAATGTAATCTTATGGGGTCTTATCGGGAGGGAAACTTAAATTTTTTAAAATCGAATTTTTGGTCCCGTGCGCGTTTGTACTATCCAATTGGGACCCCTAGAAGACACTCCCGTCGATTTTGGGTCGAAAAAGTCAAATTAATTATTCTCGATTTTGGCCAAATTTAACATTGGGGTCTTATGGGGAGGCAAACTTAAATTTTTTAAAATCGAATTTTTGGTCCCGTGCGCGTTTGTACTATCCAATTGGGACCCCTAGAAGACACTCCCGTCGATTTTGGTTCGAAAAAGTCAAATTAATTATTCTCGATTTTGGCCAAATTTAACATTGGGGTCTTATGGGGAGGCAAACTTAAATTTTTTAAAATCGAATTTTTGGTCCCGTGCGCGTTTGTACTATCCAATTGGGACCCCTAGAAGACACTCCCGTCGATTTTGGGTCGAAAAATTCAAATTAATTTTTCTCGATTTTGGCCAAATTTAACATTGGGGTCTTATGGGGAGGCAAACTTAAATTTTTTAAAATCGAATTTTTGGTCCCGTGCGCGTTTGTACTATCCAATTGGGACCCCTAGAAGACACTCCCGTCGATTTTGGGTCGAAAAAGTCAAATTAATTTTTCTCGATTTTGGCCAAATTTAACATTGGGGTCTTATGGGGAGGCAAACTTAAATTTTTTAAAATCGAATTTTTGGTCCCGTGCGCGTTTGTACTATCCAATTGGGACCCCTAGAAGACACTCCCGTCGATTTTGGGTCGAAAAAGTCAAATTAATTTTTCTCGATTTTGGCCAAATTTAACATTGGGGTCTTATGGGGAGGCAAACTTAAATTTTTTAAAATCGAATTTTTGGTCCCGTGCGCGTTTGTACTATCCAATTGGGACCCCTAGAAGACACTCCCGTCGATTTTGGGTCGAAAAAGTCAAATTAATTTTTCTCGATTTTGGCCAAATTTAACATTGGGGTCTTATGGGGAGGCAAACTTAAATTTTTTAAAATCGAATTTTTGGTCCCGTGCGCGTTTGTACTATCCAATTGGGACCCCTAGAAGACACTCCCGTCGATTTTGGGTCGAAAAAGTCAAATTAATTTTTCTCGATTTTGGCCAAATTTAACATTGGGGTCTTATGGGGAGGCAAACTTAAATTTTTTAAAATCGAATTTTTGGTCCCGTGCGCGTTTGTACTATCCAATTGGGACCCCTAGAAGACACTCCCGTCGATTTTGGTTCGAAAAAGTCAAATTAATTATTCTCGATTTTGGCCAAATTTAACATTGGGGTCTTATGGGGAGGCAAACTTAAATTTTTTAAAATCGAATTTTTGGTCCCGTGCGCGTTTGTACTATCCAATTGGGACCCCTAGAAGACACTCCCGTCGATTTTGGGTCGAAAAATTCAAATTAATTTTTCTCGATTTTGGCCAAATTTAACATTGGGGTCTTATGGGGAGGCAAACTTAAATTTTTTAAAATCGAATTTTTGGTCCCGTGCGCGTTTGTACTATCCAATTGGGACCCCTAGAAGACACTCCCGTCGATTTTGGGTCGAAAAAGTCAAATTAATTTTTCTCGATTTTGGCCAAATTTAACATTGGGGTCTTATGGGGAGGCAAACTTAAATTTTTTAAAATCGAATTTTTGGTCCCGTGCGCGTTTGTACTATCCAATTGGGACCCCTAGAAGACACTCCCGTCGATTTTGGGTCGAAAAAGTCAAATTAATTTTTCTCGATTTTGGCCAAATTTAACATTGGGGTCTTATGGGGAGGCAAACTTAAATTTTTTAAAATCGAATTTTTGGTCCCGTGCGCGTTTGTACTATCCAATTGGGACCCCTAGAAGACACTCCCGTCGATTTTGGGTCGAAAAAGTCAAATTAATTTTTCTCGATTTTGGCCAAATTTAACATTGGGGTCTTATGGGGAGGCAAACTTAAATTTTTTAAAATCGAATTTTTGGTCCCGTGCGCGTTTGTACTATCCAATTGGGACCCCTAGAAGACACTCCCGTCGATTTTGGGTCGAAAAAGTCAAATTAATTTTTCTCGATTTTGGCCAAATTTAACATTGGGGTCTTATGGGGAGGCAAACTTAAATTTTTTAAAATCGAATTTTTGGTCCCGTGCGCGTTTGTACTATCCAATTGGGACCCCTAGAAGACACTCCCGTCGATTTTGGTTCGAAAAAGTCAAATTAATTATTCTCGATTTTGGCCAAATTTAACATTGGGGTCTTATGGGGAGGCAAACTTAAATTTTTTAAAATCGAATTTTTGGTCCCGTGCGCGTTTGTACTATCCAATTGGGACCCCTAGAAGACACTCCCGTCGATTTTGGGTCGAAAAATTCAAATTAATTTTTCTCGATTTTGGCCAAATTTAACATTGGGGTCTTATGGGGAGGCAAACTTAAATTTTTTAAAATCGAATTTTTGGTCCCGTGCGCGTTTGTACTATCCAATTGGGACCCCTAGAAGACACTCCCGTCGATTTTGGGTCGAAAAAGTCAAATTAATTTTTCTCGATTTTGGCCAAATTTAACATTGGGGTCTTATGGGGAGGCAAACTTAAATTTTTTAAAATCGAATTTTTGGTCCCGTGCGCGTTTGTACTATCCAATTGGGACCCCTAGAAGACACTCCCGTCGATTTTGGGTCGAAAAAGTCAAATTAATTTTTCTCGATTTTGGCCAAATTTAACATTGGGGTCTTATGGGGAGGCAAACTTAAATTTTTTAAAATCGAATTTTTGGTCCCGTGCGCGTTTGTACTATCCAATTGGGGCCCCTAGAAGACACTCCCGTCGATTTTGGGTCGAAAAAGTCAAATTAATTATTCTCGATTTTGGCCAAATTTAACATTGGGGTCTTATGGGGAGGCAAACTTAAATTTTTTAAAATCGAATTTTTGGTCCCGTGCGCGTTTGTACTATCCAATTGGGACCCCTAGAAGACACTCCCGTCGATTTTGGTTCGAAAAAGTCAAATTAATTATTCTCGATTTTGGCCAAATTTAACATTGGGGTCTTATGGGGAGGCAAACTTAAATTTTTTAAAATCGAATTTTTGGTCCCGTGCGCGTTTGTACTATCCAATTGGGACCCCTAGAAGACACTCCCGTCGATTTTGGGTCGAAAAAGTCAAATTAATTTTTCTCGATTTTGGCCAAATTTAACATTGGGGTCTTATGGGGAGGCAAACTTAAATTTTTTAAAATCGAATTTTTGGTCCCGTGCGCGTTTGTACTATCCAATTGGGACCCCTAGAAGACACTCCCGTCGATTTTGGGTCGAAAAAGTCAAATTAATTTTTCTCGATTTTGGCCAAATTTAACATTGGGGTCTTATGGGGAGGCAAACTTAAATTTTTTAAAATCGAATTTTTGGTCCCGTGCGCGTTTGTACTATCCAATTGGGACCCCTAGAAGACACTCCCGTCGATTTTGGGTCGAAAAAGTCAAATTAATTTTTCTCGATTTTGGCCAAATTTAACATTGGGGTCTTATGGGGAGGCAAACTTAAATTTTTTAAAATCGAATTTTTGGTCCCGTGCGCGTTTGTACTATCCAATTGGGACCCCTAGAAGACACTCCCGTCGATTTTGGGTCGAAAAAGTCAAATTAATTTTTCTCGATTTTGGCCAAATTTAACATTGGGGTCTTATGGGGAGGCAAACTTAAATTTTTTAAAATCGAATTTTTGGTCCCGTGCGCGTTTGTACTATCCAATTGGGACCCCTAGAAGACACTCCCGTCGATTTTGGTTCGAAAAAGTCAAATTAATTATTCTCGATTTTGGCCAAATTTAACATTGGGGTCTTATGGGGAGGCAAACTTAAATTTTTTAAAATCGAATTTTTGGTCCCGTGCGCGTTTGTACTATCCAATTGGGACCCCTAGAAGACACTCCCGTCGATTTTGGGTCGAAAAATTCAAATTAATTTTTCTCGATTTTGGCCAAATTTAACATTGGGGTCTTATGGGGAGGCAAACTTAAATTTTTTAAAATCGAATTTTTGGTCCCGTGCGCGTTTGTACTATCCAATTGGGACCCCTAGAAGACACTCCCGTCGATTTTGGGTCGAAAAAGTCAAATTAATTTTTCTCGATTTTGGCCAAATTTAACATTGGGGTCTTATGGGGAGGCAAACTTAAATTTTTTAAAATCGAATTTTTGGTCCCGTGCGCGTTTGTACTATCCAATTGGGACCCCTAGAAGACACTCCCGTCGATTTTGGGTCGAAAAAGTCAAATTAATTTTTCTCGATTTTGGCCAAATTTAACATTGGGGTCTTATGGGGAGGCAAACTTAAATTTTTTAAAATCGAATTTTTGGTCCCGTGCGCGTTTGTACTATCCAATTGGGACCCCTAGAAGACACTCCCGTCGATTTTGGGTCGAAAAAGTCAAATTAATTTTTCTCGATTTTGGCCAAATTTAACATTGGGGTCTTATGGGGAGGCAAACTTAAATTTTTTAAAATCGAATTTTTGGTCCCGTGCGCGTTTGTACTATCCAATTGGGACCCCTAGAAGACACTCCCGTCGATTTTGGGTCGAAAAAGTCAAATTAATTTTTCTCGATTTTGGCCAAATTTAACATTGGGGTCTTATGGGGAGGCAAACTTAAATTTTTTAAAATCGAATTTTTGGTCCCGTGCGCGTTTGTACTATCCAATTGGGACCCCTAGAAGACACTCCCGTCGATTTTGGTTCGAAAAAGTCAAATTAATTATTCTCGATTTTGGCCAAATTTAACATTGGGGTCTTATGGGGAGGCAAACTTAAATTTTTTAAAATCGAATTTTTGGTCCCGTGCGCGTTTGTACTATCCAATTGGGACCCCTAGAAGACACTCCCGTCGATTTTGGGTCGAAAAATTCAAATTAATTTTTCTCGATTTTGGCCAAATTTAACATTGGGGTCTTATGGGGAGGCAAACTTAAATTTTTTAAAATCGAATTTTTGGTCCCGTGCGCGTTTGTACTATCCAATTGGGACCCCTAGAAGACACTCCCGTCGATTTTGGGTCGAAAAAGTCAAATTAATTATTCTCGATTTTGGCCAAATTTAACATTGGGGTCTTATGGGGAGGCAAACTTAAATTTTTTAAAATCGAATTTTTGGTCCCGTGCGCGTTTGTACTATCCAATTGGGACCCCTAGAAGACACTCCCGTCGATTTTGGGTCGAAAAAGTCAAATTAATTTTTCTCGATTTTGGCCAAATTTAACATTGGGGTCTTATGGGGAGGCAAACTTAAATTTTTTAAAATCGAATTTTTGGTCCCGTGCGCGTTTGTACTATCCAATTGGGGCCCCTAGAAGACACTCCCGTCGATTTTGGGTCGAAAAAGTCAAATTAATTTTTCTCGATTTTGGCCAAATTTAACATTGGGGTCTTATGGGGAGGCAAACTTAAATTTTTTAAAATCGAATTTTTGGTCCCGTGCGCGTTTGTACTATCCAATTGGGACCCCTAGAAGACACTCCCGTCGATTTTGGTTCGAAAAAGTCAAATTAATTATTCTCGATTTTGGCCAAATTTAACATTGGGGTCTTATGGGGAGGCAAACTTAAATTTTTTAAAATCGAATTTTTGGTCCCGTGCGCGTTTGTACTATCCAATTGGGACCCCTAGAAGACACTCCCGTCGATTTTGGGTCGAAAAAGTCAAATTAATTTTTCTCGATTTTGGCCAAATTTAACATTGGGGTCTTATGGGGAGGCTAACTTAAATTTTTTAAAATCGAATTTTTGGTCCCGTGCGCGTTTGTACTATCCAATTGGGACCCCTAGAAGACACTCCCGTCGATTTTGGGTCGAAAAAGTCAAATTAATTTTTCTCGATTTTGGCCAAATTTAACATTGGGGTCTTATGGGGAGGCAAACTTAAATTTTTTAAAATCGAATTTTTGGTCCCGTGCGCGTTTGTACTATCCAATTGGGACCCCTAGAAGACACTCCCGTCGATTTTGGGTCGAAAAAGTCAAATTAATTTTTCTCGATTTTGGCCAAATTTAACATTGGGGTCTTATGGGGAGGCAAACTTAAATTTTTTAAAATCGAATTTTTGGTCCCGTGCGCGTTTGTACTATCCAATTGGGACCCCTAGAAGACACTCCCGTCGATTTTGGGTCGAAAAAGTCAAATTAATTTTTCTCGATTTTGGCCAAATTTAACATTGGGGTCTTATGGGGAGGCAAACTTAAATTTTTTAAAATCGAATTTTTGGTCCCGTGCGCGTTTGTACTATCCAATTGGGACCCCTAGAAGACACTCCCGTCGATTTTGGTTCGAAAAAGTCAAATTAATTATTCTCGATTTTGGCCAAATTTAACATTGGGGTCTTATGGGGAGGCAAACTTAAATTTTTTAAAATCGAATTTTTGGTCCCGTGCGCGTTTGTACTATCCAATTGGGACCCCTAGAAGACACTCCCGTCGATTTTGGGTCGAAAAATTCAAATTAATTTTTCTCGATTTTGGCCAAATTTAACATTGGGGTCTTATGGGGAGGCAAACTTAAATTTTTTAAAATCGAATTTTTGGTCCCGTGCGCGTTTGTACTATCCAATTGGGACCCCTAGAAGACACTCCCGTCGATTTTGGGTCGAAAAAGTCAAATTAATTTTTCTCGATTTTGGCCAAATTTAACATTGGGGTCTTATGGGGAGGCAAACTTAAATTTTTTAAAATCGAATTTTTGGTCCCGTGCGCGTTTGTACTATCCAATTGGGACCCCTAGAAGACACTCCCGTCGATTTTGGGTCGAAAAAGTCAAATTAATTTTTCTCGATTTTGGCCAAATTTAACATTGGGGTCTTATGGGGAGGCAAACTTAAATTTTTTAAAATCGAATTTTTGGTCCCGTGCGCGTTTGTACTATCCAATTGGGACCCCTAGAAGACACTCCCGTCGATTTTGGGTCGAAAAAGTCAAATTAATTTTTCTCGATTTTGGCCAAATTTAACATTGGGGTCTTATGGGGAGGCAAACTTAAATTTTTTAAAATCGAATTTTTGGTCCCGTGCGCGTTTGTACTATCCAATTGGGACCCCTAGAAGACACTCCCGTCGATTTTGGGTCGAAAAAGTCAAATTAATTTTTCTCGATTTTGGCCAAATTTAACATTGGGGTCTTATGGGGAGGCAAACTTAAATTTTTTTAAATCGAATTTTTGGTCCCGTGCGCGTTTGTACTATCCAATTGGGACCCCTAGAAGACACTCCCGTCGATTTTGGGTCGAAAAAGTCAAATTAATTTTTCTCGATTTTGGCCAAATTTAACATTGGGGTCTTATGGGGAGGCAAACTTAAATTTTTTAAAATCGAATTTTTGGTCCCGTGCGCGTTTGTACTATCCAATTGGGGCCCCTAGAAGACACTCCCGTCGATTTTGGGTCGAAAAAGTCAAATTAATTTTTCTCGATTTTGGCCAAATTTAACATTGGGGTCTTATGGGGAGGCAAACTTAAATTTTTTAAAATCGAATTTTTGGTCCCGTGCGCGTTTGTACTATCCAATTGGGGCCCCTAGAAGACACTCCCGTCGATTTTGGGTCGAAAAAGTCAAATTAATTTTTCTCGATTTTGGCCAAATTTAACATTGGGGTCTTATGGGGAGGCAAACTTAAATTTTTTAAAATCGAATTTTTGGTCCCGTGCGCGTTTGTACTATCCAATTGGGACCCCTAGAAGACACTCCCGTCGATTTTGGTTCGAAAAAGTCAAATTAATTATTCTCGATTTTGGCCAAATTTAACATTGGGGTCTTATGGGGAGGCAAACTTAAATTTTTTAAAATCGAATTTTTGGTCCCGTGCGCGTTTGTACTATCCAATTGGGACCCCTAGAAGACACTCCCGTCGATTTTGGTTCGAAAAAGTCAAATTAATTATTCTCGATTTTGGCCAAATTTAACATTGGGGTCTTATGGGGAGGCAAACTTAAATTTTTTAAAATCGAATTTTTGGTCCCGTGCGCGTTTGTACTATCCAATTGGGACCCCTAGAAGACACTCCCGTCGATTTTGGGTCGAAAAAGTCAAATTAATTTTTCTCGATTTTGGCCAAATTTAACATTGGGGTCTTATGGGGAGGCAAACTTAAATTTTTTTAAATCGAATTTTTGGTCCCGTGCGCGTTTGTACTATCCAATTGGGACCCCTAGAAGACACTCCCGTCGATTTTGGGTCGAAAAAGTCAAATTAATTTTTCTCGATTTTGGCCAAATTTAACATTGGGGTCTTATGGGGAGGCAAACTTAAATTTTTTAAAATCGAATTTTTGGTCCCGTGCGCGTTTGTACTATCCAATTGGGACCCCTAGAAGACACTCCCGTCGATTTTGGGTCGAAAAAGTCAAATTAATTTTTCTCGATTTTGGCCAAATTTAACATTGGGGTCTTATGGGGAGGCAAACTTAAATTTTTTAAAATCGAATTTTTGGTCCCGTGCGCGTTTGTACTATCCAATTGGGACCCCTAGAAGACACTCCCGTCGATTTTGGGTCGAAAAAGTCAAATTAATTTTTCTCGATTTTGGCCAAATTTAACATTGGGGTCTTATGGGGAGGCAAACTTAAATTTTTTAAAATCGAATTTTTGGTCCCGTGCGCGTTTGTACTATCCAATTGGGACCCCTAGAAGACACTCCCGTCGATTTTGGGTCGAAAAAGTCAAATTAATTTTTCTCGATTTTGGCCAAATTTAACATTGGGGTCTTATGGGGAGGCAAACTTAAATTTTTTAAAATCGAATTTTTGGTCCCGTGCGCGTTTGTACTATCCAATTGGGGCCCCTAGAAGACACTCCCGTCGATTTTGGGTCGAAAAAGTCAAATTAATTTTTCTCGATTTTGGCCAAATTTAACATTGGGGTCTTATGGGGAGGCAAACTTAAATTTTTTAAAATCGAATTTTTGGTCCCGTGCGCGTTTGTACTATCCAATTGGGACCCCTAGAAGACACTCCCGTCGATTTTGGGTCGAAAAAGTCAAATTAATTTTTCTCGATTTTGGCCAAATTTAACATTGGGGTCTTATGGGGAGGCAAACTTAAATTTTTTAAAATCGAATTTTTGGTCCCGTGCGCGTTTGTACTATCCAATTGGGACCCCTAGAAGACACTCCCGTCGATTTTGGGTCGAAAAAGTCAAATTAATTTTTCTCGATTTTGGCCAAGTTTAACATTGGGGTCTTATGGGGAGGCAAACTTAAATTTTTTAAAATCGAATTTTTGGTCCCGTGCGTGTTTATACTATCCAATTGGGACCCCTAGAAGACACTCCCGTCGATTTTGGGTCGAAAAAGTCAAATTAATTTTTCTCGATTTTGGCCAAATTTAACATTGGGGTCTTATGGGGAGGCAAACTTAAATTTTTTAAAATCGAATTTTTGGTCCCGTGCGTGTTTATACTATCCAATTGGGACCCCTAGAAGACACTCCCGTCGATTTTGGGTCGAAAAAGTCAAATTAATTTTTCTCGATTTTGGCCAAATTTAACATGGGGGTCTTATGGGGAGGCAAACTTAAATTTTTTAAAATCGAATTTTTGGTCCCGTGCGCGTTTAAACTATCCAATTGGGACCCCTAGAAGACACTCCCGTCGATTTTGGGTCGAAAAAGTCAAATTAATTTTTCTCGATTTTGGCCAAATTTAACATTGGGGTCTTATGGGGAGGCAAACTTAAATTTTTTAAAATCGAATTGTTGGTCCCGTGCGTGTTTATACTATCCAATTGGGACCCCTAGAAGACACTCCCGTCGATTTTGGGTCGAAAAAGTCAAATTAATTTTTCTCGATTTTGGCCAAATTTAACATTGGGGTCTTATGGGGAGGCAAACTTAAATTTTTTAAAATCGAATTTTTGGTCCCGTGCGCGTTTGTACTATCCAATTGGGGCCCCTAGAAGACACTCCCGTCGATTTTGGGTCGAAAAAGTCAAATTAATTTTTCTCGATTTTGGCCAAATTTAACATTGGGGTCTTATGGGGAGGCAAACTTAAATTTTTTAAAATCGAATTTTTGGTCCCGTGCGCGTTTATACTATCCAATTGGGACCCCTAGAAGACACTTCCATCGACTTCGGGTCGAAAAAGTCAAATTAATTTTTAACTTCCCGATCTAGGGGAAGTTATTGTAACCACCCTGAAAATCAATGGTAGAATTTACGAGTACTACAGGAAACCATCTTCAAATATTGGCGCGAGAGGAAGCGGCATTTTGCCCAAGCAGACGCATCGTTTCGACATATCCCGAAAAATGTTGAATGACAAATAAAAATTTCAAATGTTGGTTTCCCTCGTTTGTTACGAACAATTGAATTGGCTGGATCCAATAAATAACATTGCCGGTATGAAATGCGCGCGAATCATTTCGCCCCCCCCCCCCCGGCGCAACTATCGTGGTCATGTGACACGTGGTCACTGGTCACATGGCAAAAATCTACGCGTTCGAATTCTTTTAACTGACAGCGATTTTCCAGAGATCGGGGGTCCTAATTGGCCGGATCTAATTTTTCCGATGATGGAACACATTGCCGCCATTTTTCAAATTAAAAGTGACTTAATAATTATGACCAAGCGTGGGTAAGGAGGATCGTAAGTGTTATTATACGGCATGCGATATATTTTGGGGAAGTGCGCATGCGCAAGACAGAATGCCCCCCACCCCATGTCTTGTTTTGGGATATACAGTTCTAACCTACTACTAAGTAAAAACGTGTGCTTGAAAACAATCGCAATTTTCGCCTCTACTTTTGAAATTAGAGCAAGTTCCAAGTGTTCGAAAAAACTCTCTGCAGTCGAATTTTGACATTCTGAAAATTTCGTCACGTGACATTTCCGGAATTTCGCAATATCAAAAAATGAGTAACTCCCCGGGACCCAGTGACTAATCCACTCAATTTTTTTTCCACTTTTTATCTAACACACATCTTGTTAGTGCTTAAAAAAACAAAATGTTATTCAACACTTTGCGTTTAACAGCAAAATGTTTGCAATGCGCGCCTACTTTGCGTAGTCTCAATTCCGGAATTTTAACTCAAGTTCAAAAATATTCGCATGTTGTCCATCGTCAGCCGCTGCGAATCGTCAATGAGGAGGAAATATTGGAGAAAATTGAGGCGGCCGAGGGCCCTAATGAATATTTCAAGGATGAGAAGAGGAAGCCCCTAAAAGTTAGACCAAAAAAGGGGAAATCGAAGAAGAAGATTATAGTGAAAAAGTCGGACACGCGTCTCACTGAAGATGGGAAACTCAATTTTACGGAGCTCAAGGAGAATGATCCACTGTTGATGTAAGTGATTTTAAATTTAATTACATAATTTGGTGACAAAAAACTTTGGGCAATTTCGAGGCTAACTTTATTCTCTCGATTCAATTATAGATTAGTAGAGTTGAACTTTGTGGCTTGAAAGTCTTATATTCTTGTCGAAAGAAATTAAATTTATTGATTTGAAAAATTTGTAAACGTTTTTGATTCCTTAAACTCAACTTTGCAAGAAACTTTGCAAAAAAAGTATTGAAATAATAAGGTAACTCGAAACCAGCAATTTATTATTATAAAGTTAAATATATATATATATATATATATATATATATATATATATAAATTTTGTAGTGTGTACAAAATCATTTTGACAGTTCATTATTTTTTTTCAGGAATTTGATGATGTCCGTGAGGTCCCGAAAAACAAGGGATCGTTATAGTAGAATAATCCTTGAAGGCCACAGATTAATAACAGATGCCCTCGATGCTGGTAGTATTCCAGAAGTAGTGATTTTCAGTCGAGTTTCCGATGCTTTGAAGTTACCACTACCCGACGAGGCCATCAAACTCTACAAAACACCCTACAGAGCCATTCAAACGTGGACGACGTTGACCACCGCTCCAGGGGTTATGGGTAAAACTTTCTGCGCGACAAAAAAAAATTATGCTCGAAAATTGAAATTTTTGAGTGTAATTTTTTCAATCCTATTCAAGAAAGCATACACATAAATGAACATCGTCAGAGTCGAAATATCTCGAAAATCGTGACATGATTCATTTTTCAATTGTCATTCATCTATTGCTTGATCAGATCAGTCAGATAACATCGTCAAGTTGGTTGGTAATCGCCTTTGCATCGATAAACATCGATATTTGGGATATCGATTCGGCTTTAGTTTTCAAAAGTATGACAATTGTTCAAGTTGTCATAGCTTATGTAGTTATTGAAAATCATATACACAGAATATTTTTTGACGTTCTGTTAATTTATTAAGTTTCGAGTGTTTTACATATTCTGTCCAGTGTTGACAACTTTTATATGTACGCGATAATTACAGAAAAAACAAAAGATGATTCATTTTTTCGGAGTCAATGATTCACAGTATCTTCAACTTCGGAAAATATATTGTTAGTTTAAATATCAAATTGTAATTGAGCGCCCGAACATTTCTATGATTAGACTTCATTTCTACTTGCAGGATTCTTCAGAATTCCAGACGTCGAAAATATCAAACCCGCGCCTGATGCTCTACCTCTCACAATAATCTGTGATAATGTCCGAGAACCTGGAAACCTGGGAGCAATTCTGAGAGCTTGTGCCGGTGTTGGATGCAAGCAATTAATTCTTGTAAAGGGTACGAAATAATCTCAATTATTTTCCAAATTTGTGTTAATGCTCCAGTTCCTTCTCCCTAGTTCCAATAATTCAGAAGAATTTTCTTCGATCCCCTACTTAAAAAAAAAGCAGAAATCAATGACAGGAATTTCAATTCCAAGGAAAACAAAACCTCAGCTGGAATTGGGTATTTGCATGATTCTTATATTCATAAACATTGGATATCTTTACATTGTATATAATTGTTAAATATTTTTGAAAACAAAATTGATTTTGTTCATAAACATTTAAATAATTTAAAAAATGAAAAAAATGAAAAAAAGCCAATATTGGAATGAATAAGTAGCTCCATCTCACGTATGTGACGTCACGATGCCTATTTAATTTGAAATTTTCAGCGCCAATCTCGTAAGCACGTAGCAAGTGTAAACAATTGTTGTGTTGAGTTGTGCTTGATTAAAAATACATCTGATAGTGGTCTTTATACTAATATAAAATTATTTAATTACTCGAAATGTCGTCAAAAAACGAGTTTTGTTGGTGTGTAGTTCCAATGTGTAGAAATATTGGTAAAGCCACACCAGAAAAAATTTTATTAATGTTCCATTGAATTCTGTGAAACGGAAAAATTGATTAGACATTTTTATTGATGTGTTGATAATCACTAACCAAACTGTCAAACTGATGCTTCTCAAAAGTCTTAGTATAACAACACTGACATGTTCATAACCTCCAAACACATTCACTTTAAAATTAGAAAAACATTCCACAAAAATGCATTTCAATTTTAATTATTTTCAGTAAAATCTGGCATTAAGAATATGATGTATAAAACATTTTTTCACTTATTGTTCATTCTAATATACGCACTACAAACAGCACAATGACGTCACGCCAATCACGTCACGTTTTACATCACGTGACTTTTATGTCATTTATGACCACTTTTGTTCATTAAATTATTTAATTTTTTAGGAACAAAATCGAATTTTTTTTTTCAAAAATTTTTAAAAATTATATAGAATGTAAAAATATTCACAGTCCAATTCGCATCCAGTTGTCCCCGTTTTGCCCCGGGACACCAACTAAATTAACCATCAATAAATCAATAAGTCACGTTAAGTTTTTACAATCAGATTTTCCTTTCAATTTCAGGCTGCGTTGATCTTTGGGACTCCAAAGTGCTTCGCAGTGCGGCAGGCGCTCATTTTCGCATCCCCATATTTGCATCAAAAACCTGGAATGACATTCGAAGAATGATCAATCCGTCCGCCCACATTTGGGTGGCGGATAACGAATTTATTCCCCTGGAATCACCTGAACCAGAAGATACCAAAGAAGACTCCCAAATTTTGATAGATCAATTCGAGGATTCACCCACAGTAGAAACCTCCGAAATTCCGGACTCCCAAAATTTTGACGGAGCAGAAGAAGAGCTTTTCGATGCAATTGCTAATCAATCGGAAATTAAGAACTACCGAGAGCGCCAGCGCGATGCAAAATTGGCCAAAGAATTGGTGACAAAAGTACCGATAATACCTTACTACTCGACAAATTATCCAGCTGAGGAGAATGTTATTATTGTGGGAGGTGAAACTGAAGGTGTAAGTTTAGACGCACTTGCACTGGTCCACGAGAGAAATGGCGTGAGACTTAACATCCCCATGACCAATGGGGTGGAGAGCCTGAATACTGGAATGGCACTGGGGATCATCACATTCGAACTGAGGCGACAATTTTCGTTGAGGAGCAGTGTCAAGAAGGACGATGTCATTCCACCACAATAAATGTTTAAAAAAAAATTATCACGTGTTCTAATCGATGGCTTTATATGTACCGGAAATTGAAAAAAAGATTTATATATAGTTGAACAGAAAAGCATTGTAGAAAAATTCGAAATAGAAGTCAATTAATTTCCACAAATTTGAAAAAAAAACCTCTAATTTCTGGGCAGATACTTAACATCTTAATTTGCATTGATGATAATAAATAGTTGTTGACATTTTCTCGAACCGCTCATTAAGGATATTCCACCTATATTGGCGAAGATATAAGAATTGCTTGAAATTTTGATATAATGTTTTTGAAGCGGTAACAGATGCCTGTATGAAATTTGAGATTGATTCACAACACCGTTTTGAAGTTATTAATTATCACAGTTCTCAATTAACACGGCCTCTTATGGGAAACATAAAAATTTCTGTAAATACAGTTTAAAATATAAAAATTTGTTGAAATTTTGAAAATTTACTATTGAAGCAGATATAAAACGATGGTAAAAATTTCATGACGATTGACTAAAATTTGTTTTCATTAATTTGTTAAAACAATATAATATTGATTCGCAAAATCAAATACAATATAATAATTTTCTATGGCTATCACTTCAACTAATTAACGCATTGAGATATTGATTGAAAATTATTGGCGATAAATATAATGAATTATAGAAAGGGTCATAAACTTTTGTTTTGACTATACGTGTTGAATATCCTTAACGGGATAGTGGGCAAGTGGAAAAAAATAAAAGTACATGTAATGATAGGTTGGAGGAAAATATCATCAAAATGTGTTGCGTGTTAGTCTATCGTGTCACACACATTTTAACCTACTTCGTTAATTCGTTGAAAAGATGACAGATTTCTAGGTGGAATGAAAGCGTACGTGGAAAGCTAATGTGTTCGAATGTGGAACTATCTCGTTAATAAGGAAGATTCATTACGCGGAATTAATTGGAGGTGATGTCACAAAATTATTCATTTTCTATATCAATTTTATGAGGCCACGGGCATATATATAAGGCCCTGAAGGATTGGATTTTAAAGAATTATTAAAGGACACATAAATGCAGCTGTCAATAAATTAATAGAAAAATCCATCCAAAAAACTGGAAGATTATAGAGTATGAAAAGGGAAATTTAATCGAATTTTGCTCTTCACTGATTCCACAAATCCCTATATAGCTATTTTTCATTTTTATAATTTTTTGAAATTTTCTATTCTGCTGATGTTGAATTGCATTTTTCATTTTGGGTATCACTAAAGTCATAAGACGTGAATTTTGAAATATAGAGTTCCTAAAAATTTTTTTTTCGGAGGTTTTAAATAAAAGTGTTCTCAATTATTAGAGTCGAAATGAATGCCAGAAAATCGGCAGAAATTAAATTTCTATGAAATAACGGATTGCATCGAATGAACGAGGCTGATATAAATGGAAAAAAAAATTGATAAAAAACCATGCTTTCAATATTAGTTTACTATAAAAGTGACAGCGTGAAACACCTATACTATACTTGTTCTCTATAGTAAGAAGAAGAGACCGAGAAAAATATCGATGTATATCGCAATTATCGAAAAGCGGACGATCGGAACCGACGCGACGCCATAGCTGCGGCGGAAAAAGGAAGTGCGCGTGCGCACCACGCCCAGCCGGATTCGTAAGAATCAAATCCAGACTACAGTCGGCCAATCGGTTTCATTCATTTCATAATGTTCAGAATTCAATGAAGCATTCTCAGCGGAAAGTGCGGAATATCAATAATAAATTGTTCAGGTTACAATGTTGAGTAAAATTGTCAGCGATTCGATATTTATAACTGTTGAGCTGTAAAATATAAAATTCTGCTAAAATTTATCCCATTGCAAATTCATTGTTTTTCTGGTGACACTTCCTCGAACTTTTACATATTTTTCCGCTCCTCCACCTCTCATCTATTCCCCCCCCCCCCCCCCCCCCGCCCGTTTTTTGCGACGCCATGAAGACCGGCTTTTTTCAGTCGCAAGCGCTGAGGTAGTGGTAAATTTACTGAAGGGATAAGGAAATTTATGTTACGTTTTACCATTTTAAATTATATTCGAAATTTGAAACCTGTTATGTTAAAATATTAATTATAAACGTTTAATGGAGACTCATCGTTAATAAGTAAATTAAGAAAATCGGGATATAGGGATCAGTGTTTGCCGGAGACGGAGGACCATGGAAAACTTGGCCGTACAGCCGGTCGATATTACAGAAATACGATGTACGCGATTGTCACACTGATTGGTGATCCCAGTATC
Source organism: Asobara japonica (assembly GCA_026005395.1). NCBI lineage: Eukaryota > Metazoa > Arthropoda > Insecta > Hymenoptera > Braconidae > Asobara > Asobara japonica. Next base: position 681,414 of record BQMI01000151.1, on the reverse strand, counting down.
GCGCCGGGCACTTTTCCAACTAACCTCTCTGCTATATAGAGACTTTCCATTCTCAAATTCGATCAGTACCACCGCTTCACCGTCCTGAAGGCGGTTCAATAAATTAAATTAAAGATAAATCGAATTTTAAGGGAGAAGAATGCCGATAGTCCCAGTTGGGATTCGAACCCGAGACTCTCAGTTGGGATTCGAACCCGAGACTCTCAGTTGGGATTCGAACCCGAGACTCTTAGTCGGGATTCGAACCCGAGACTCCCAGTATTGCACCCAGCTAATTGGAGCCCTATAGAGTTTCCACATTCGCACCTTCCACTTAAGATTCGTCCAAACAGACAGCGTAGGGCTAAACGGGCATCCATCCATGTTCAGACTCGACTACTCGGTGCTTCGCATGGTTGATGCCTTAATGCCGAAGGTATTGTTATTAAATTCGAGGTATCCCGACTAAAGAAACATGGTATTTTCAGAATAAATAGTTTATTTACAGATTTATCGCTATGATATCAGATCGGTGAGTCATTTTACAAGATGAGATTATTTTCAACCAAAATTTCAACGAAATCTCCAGCCCATTCCAATTCCGACCTGCGGGTCGAATCTTCCGCCTGGCATAGATTGGACACTTCCTTGGCCCCTTACGAAGAAATCATTGTTGGGTCTGTACTCATAGTTGACACCGGCATGAGGTGTAAAGTGTTTCATGTCAGGGGTCGAAACACCACCAAAATCCGTTCAGCGTGCTCCTGCCGTTGTCAATGAATTTCTGGTTGTAATCCAGGTTCATTTGAGGTTTGCCGTGCTCAGGAACGGTGACGCTACCTTGGACGGAGCCTTGGGGAGACCGACGGAACCTCCAGCCCATTCCAATTCCTACCTGGGGGTCGAATCTTCCACCTGGCATAGATTGGACACTTCCTTGGCCCCTTACGAAGAAATCATTGTTGGGTCTGTACTCATAGTTGACACCGGCATGAGGTGTAAAGTGTTTCATGTCGGGGGTCGAAACACCACCAAATCCGTTCAGCGTGCTTCTGCCGTTGTCAATGAAGTTCTGGTTATAATCCAAGTTCATTTGAGGTTTGCCGTGCTCAGGAACGGTGACGCTACCTTGGACGGAGCCTTGGGGAGACCGACGGAAACGTAGATTGGGCGGAGGGCGAGGGTTGAATGGTGGTGGTGAACCCTTCGGAAGTTGAAAATCAACTCGTCGTCGAGGCTCCGGATCGCATTGCACAATTGAGCACAAACAAGCGACCAGAAGTAGTGGCCACATTTTCACCCAAGACATCTGCATGTTGTCAATGGCAGCTTCTCCAAATCTGAAACATGATCATTATGACTTAATCTCGCAGATTTGAGCATTCAGTAAGGATAAACGATATAGCTGCAATAAAAAGGGGAATCCCACGTCAACCCAGCGGTCTCAACTTATCTTTGCTGTGCAAACGTAAATTTGTACGTTCAAAATTGAGGGATTTTAGGGTGGATTATCTCATAATCTCCAAAATATGAACGTTGCAATTAAGGTTATTCCACCTATATTGGCGAAGATATAAAAATTGCTTGAAATTTTGACATAATGTTTTTGAAGCGGCAACAGATGCCTGTATGAAATTTGAGATTGATTCACAGCACCGCTTTGTAGTTATTAATTATCAAAGTTCTCAATTAACACGGCCTCTTATCGGAAAAATAAAAATGTCTGTAAATACAGTTAAAAATATAAAAATTTGTTGAAATTTTGAAAATTTACTATTGAAGCAGATATAAAGCGATGGTAAAAATTTCATGACGATTGACTAAAATTTTTTTTCATTAATTTGTTTAAACAATATAATATTGATTCACAAAATCAAATACAATATAATAATTTTCTATGGCTATCACTTCAACTAATTAACGCATTGAAATATTAATTGAAAATTATTGGCGATAAATATAACGAATTATAGAAAGGGTCATAAACTTTTGTTTTGACTATACGTGTCGAATATCCTTAAGTGATTGGAACAGTTCCAAAATATACAGATATTTTTTTTTATAAGTGTTGGGATGAGAACATCCTGTAAGACCAAATGGAATGACAAATAGTTGCATAATAGTGATTGTAGGGTTATGAAACGATTACAGAATTCGTCAATTAAGCGACATTTGAGGTAAGTTGAATGTTCCGTGATTTATAGTGGCGAATTAATTGGGAGAAACTTCCCGCATTGAGAATAAACAATTGAATATCAAATTGAAGGTCTTACTTACTTCTTCTCGAAGAGAGTACTGAAGAACTGATGCTCATCATTTGTTGCTGCTGCATCTTTATACTCCTTACAATTTGCGCAGGGGAAGGCCGGAACCATTAAAGTTCAGCTGACGAATAACTATTGCTGCAAATACGAAGAAGCATCATTTCATTCAGCTGCAGATAACAGTCTCTTAAGATCACGACCATATTCATGTGATTGAGGGACTCCCGGCATCAGTTTCCGCGTCATCGGAAAGCAGCGCAGTTGCGTCAAACGTCCGCACTTTTTCAAATAGCACTCATTGGACATCCCCTCCATTGCTCTCGCTTCATCATAAGATTCATTGCGGAATTCCCGTATGGACGATTAACACATGTTTGATCACATGTTCATTGCGATGAATAACATTGCTGACAAATCTTGTTTGGAATATTTTCTCGTCATAAAAGACATATTACGTATGATTACAATAATCAATTAGGGAAATCGACGAAAATTGACAGTTTCCGAACAAATGAAAAGAACATGCAAACTAAAAAATCATTTTCTCATGATGTAAAGCGAATAGAATAAAATGGATACTTAACTTTGTTCTTTGGAGTATGACGAACATTTTGGAAAAAAAATTAAAATCGGACGAAAATTGCGGACCGAGGAGCACTTTGAAATTCAAAACACGAAAAACAAGGTTTCTTATGGGTATATGGGGCAAAATGGGTTGGGTCCGGAATTTTCCGTACTTTTTTGGTTATGCCTTTATATATCAAAACCCGATTGGTGGGTCCGAAAGCCGGGCGAGGACTTGGAAGTTTCACAGGGGTCACCCCTTAAGGATATTCCATCTACATTGGCGAAGATATCAGAATTGCTTGAAATTTTGACATAATGTTTTCGGAGCGGTAACAGAGGCCTGTATGAAATTTGAGATTGATTCACAACACCGTTTTGTAGTTATTAATTATTAAAGTTCTGAATTAACACGGCCTCTTATGGGAAAAATAAAAATTTCTGTAAATTTACTTCAAAATATAAGAATTTGTTGAAATTTTGAAAATTTACTATTGAAGCAGATATAAAACGATGGCAAAAATTTCATGACGATTGACTAAAATTTTTTTTCATTAATTTGTTTAAACAATATAATATTGATTCGCAAAATCAAATACAATATAATAATTTTCTATGGCTATCACTTCAACTAATTAACGCATTGAAATATTAATTGAAAATTATTGGCGATAAGTATAACGAATTATAGAAAGGGTCATAAACTTTTGTTTTGACTATACGTGTTGAATATCCTTAAACATTTAATTGACGTGTCGGAAAATGTAGGAATGCCAAAGAAAAATTACAAATCGGGAAGTTTCGTTTACAGACTTTCACTCCAATAGTTTTTCCGTTGAATTTTCTCCGGATGAGGCCTGCCATGGGTTAGGCGACGGATTTGTAATCAAGCCGCGCCGATTGATACGCGCATCAATTTCTTTATTAGTGCTGCGTGTATGGACGCATTGTAGACCTCCAGCGTTGATTAGCCGTCAAAGGTAGCTTCCATATAGCGACGTTAAATAATAATAATGCATATAATAAAAAATTTCTTGACCATCGCAAATCCAAAATTTGAAAATTTTCAACAATCGAAAAATCAATAATCGAAGATCCTGATCTCGAAAATTTTCCAAATGTGTCTATGCATATGATCCCCAAATGCGAATTTTTTATAATGAAAAATCTGGAAGAATTTTTAATTACTGAAAAATGGGAATTTTGTCAAAATGTGTACAACAAAATTTTTTTTGAGCTATTATATTTCATATATAGCCTATTTATATATAGATATATATACAATACTGCGACAGATTGGCGCACTTTATGGTCTCTACAAGAACAATAAAACAAAATGTTCAATTCATACAAATTCACATACAATGCATATCACTTTCTCAATGAATATGTTCATGTAAATATACTCATTGTTCATTCAAATTGTGTTCAAACATTGAAGCTGATTGATTGGTTTTGTGGGGTTCGGGCTTCGTTATTCACAAAATTCCTTTCAAGTGGACTTGAAATGAGTTGTGATGGAGTTTCGGGGGGGTCTAAATGATGAGGAAAAGAGGGTGGGGGGGGGGGAGTCACAGTGACACCCCTTTGACGCCATTGTTGAAACATGAATGTACGTTACAACTGCCATAGGAACAGCGCTGGGCACTTTGAAAACTGGGTAATAAACGATATTAAACAATACAGCCCCGGGGGGTTGAGGGTTTTCATCGTGTAATTGACGTTAAAAGCCACTCATGCATACCGCTCTATTATTCTTTGATCCCACTTTAATTCCTCCCGCGAAAAGTATTACGAGTTTCCTAAGAAAGGGGAAAAAATATTTGCACGCGTATTTTTAACTTCCCGATATAGGGAAGCTATTGTGATGGCCCTGAAAATCAAAAGTGGAAATTTCATCATATCTCCACGTTTCAAAGTCTCTCCAATCGTTCTAGAGCATTTTTAACAAAATGTCTGTATGTATGTGTATGTGTGTTCTTACGCGTACGTATGTGCCCACAATTTTTGGACAACGATTTCTTCCAAACGAATCAGCCGATTCGATAATTTTTTTTCAATCGATGCGTCTTCACGCACCTGAGACCTGATTAGATTTTGAAAGCAATTCATGCACTAGTTTCCGGTTTTTTTTTAAACATGAAGCATGAAAATCGCCAAAAGTTTTAATCAATCATTACTTAGGAAGGAAAGTTGTGATCAAGCTAATCAATGTCGCAATTGGAGTCTCTCGGCGTACCTTAGCTTCGATCAAAATTTGACTCACTTTCATGTAGTGATTTATTAGTTATTGGTTGATTTTGAGTGCCGCGAAATTTTAATGACTATTCAAACTTTCATATTCGGTCTAGATCCGAAGTTGTCCGACTACCGCCGGCGCATGCGTGTTTGCCCGCATTTGCACAGGAGAGTCTGAATGCGCGATGCGCAGTGTGATTGGTCAGTGCGTCACGTGACATAGTCGCAGGTGGCGACACCTGTTGTATTCCAGTATTCAAAATTTCATGATTCCTATTTTTTCTCTGAAACCAGTCTTTGAACATTCAATTGACGTGTCGGAAAATCTAGGAATGGGAAACAGAGATTACAAATCGGAAAGTTTTATTTGTGCTCCCAACGGGGACAAACACACTTCGGTTAATAAAAATGCTAATACAATGTTTAACCCTTGGTGGTGCGACCCCCATAAAAAATGATCATATCTTTTTGATAAAGCTACATGTGCTGAAGAAAAAAACCATCATGCAAACTTCATGTAATCGAAATATTCAGGAAAAAATCCCGTGAAATCCTTGATGTTAGGTCTGAGTACAGGTGTCAAGTCGCGGGGATTAGTATCTCTCAGCTTTCATGCACCCGTCAGTTCATTTTTCATCCGAACATGAAAATCGGAGATATCGAACATATGGAACGCTGTCTGCGTCAGTCATTATGTGTTGGATGGCATAACGTGGGTACGGATTTTGGGAGGAGTCGATATGCAAACGACGGAAAGGCGACGCTTCGCCAAAGAAGGAGGACGGGGGGGGGGGGGGGCGAAGCTTCCCTTATGCCGCTTTTGTGTGAATATCAATTTCCCGACTTCCGCGATTTTCACATCGACACAGAGAGAAAGCCTTGACGAAAATTACTATTTTGTCACGCTTTGCTGAAATACGTCATCTTAGAGCGTATTTTTACCATGTAAACTGGGGTCTTATGTCATAGGACCACCGCCTGACCAATCAGAGCGCATACAGTCAAAAAAGTATCCGTAAAATGAATGACTCATAACTTTTGTGGACAGTTGTCGCGTAACCTGCTCTGATTGGCCCTGTCTCGTGCTGCCATTGGTTAACTTTTGAAGTATTTCAAATAGCGCGGGAGTATCTAGGGGCAAACAGCGCCGCCAAACGAGCATGGTGGTAATCATGCGGTTAGCAGTCAGCTGATCGTCAATGTCGAGCCTCGTGTTGTCAATCGTGCGTAGAAATTAATTAATGAACAAAAATGTATAAAAAATGTTTGCATCCAATATTCGTCATCTCTCTCCAATAACGAGATGTCCTAGCAAAATGATTTCCCGCTTACTGCACCATGTTTGTTTTTTATTTTGCTATTTCGGTTTCTGAGAGTAACTATCAGGAAAAGTGATGAGCTATGCAGATAAGCGGCAATAGTTTAAAGGTTCTGCCCATTCTATAATGACGTTGTAAAATTGCAGGGAATACTTAAATAAATGATTTTAAAAAACCGAATTCTTACTATTTATTAGTCCTAGTCCTTCCACTTAAATAGTAGAAGAGGGGGGGGGGGGGGGTAACACGTTCATGACTTGCACATGGGTGGAACAGTGTCTATACTGCAATTGTACAGTGGACCACAGACAATGCAATTAATCCCACTTCCACGTGTAAACCACTTCACTTCTTGAGGCAGTTAGATTACATGTGTGTTTTGCTGAGATTAATGCCATCCCATGTGAATAAGTTGAATGGACGGGCGGATCAATTTCGCGGGAAAAATAAATTTTTATATTACCTTCTCTTAATTCTTCGGAAACAATGTCCGCGGATGATCCTATTCAAGAAAGCGCATACACATAAATGAACATCGTTGGAGTCGAAATATCTCGAAAGTCGTGACATGATTTATTTTTCAATCGTCATTCATTTATTGCTTGATCAGATTAGTCAGATAACATCGTCAAGTTGGTTGGTAATCGCCTTTGCATCGATAAACATCGATATTTGGGATATCGATTCGGCTTTAGTTTTCAAAAGTATGACAATTGCTCAAGTTGTCATAGCTTATGTAGTTATTGAAAATCATATACACAGAATATTTTTTGACGTTCTGTTAATTTATTAAGTTTCGAGTGTTTTACATATTCTGTCCAGTGTTGACAAATTTTATATGTACGCGATAATTACAGAAAAAACAAAAGATGCTTTCACCAAATTGGAAAATTGAAAGCTCTCATTTTTTCGGAGTCAGTGATTAACAGTATCTTCAACTTCGGAAGATATATTGTTACTTCAAATATCAAATTGTAATTCAGTGCGTGGAGCGCGCAGTCGGGCTTGTATTTTCGAATTTCTATTGACTTTCCAGAGGAAGATATTGGAGAACTATTACTGTACGCTCCCTACTAAATACCCGATTTTCTCAACTTTGATATTACATTGATTTTTTTTTTCAGGAATGAAGATAAGTGTTTGGATTCCCTATGGGAGTCCTCACTCTCTATTTAGAGAGTAAGTACCTCGCGAGAGTGCACCCCAAGAAACTTCAATTGCTAAGCAATATTTCACAAGTCCTAGGTTAACAAAAACTTGGAAGCCAACTTTATCGTTCAATTAAAGTCATTCAAGATTTACGGTACGTATACTCCATTTTTCCCCCAATTTCAAAGTCCGACGAACTTGATCGCATACTTTTCATCAAAATGTTCAAATTCTTGTAATTTTACAATTTCGCAATTTTGCAAATTTCGTAATTTCGAAATTTGTTTTCGATCATTTTCAAATTTCTACCACTATTCATTTTTCAGTTTCTTTTTTCGAGAACTGAAGTTTTTTTCAGTTTTTTTAATTCCCCAAATTTTTAAACTATACAATTTTGGAAATATTTATCATGCCTTCTCACTTCAATGTGCCGCTTTATTCACCCCAGATATATCGAATTACCATGAACCGAGTGCTTTTGTTATTTGAACGAATACCGAGCTTTCCGCGAATTTCATTGAAACGGAAATTCGAAAGGAGCGAAACGGTATTTTTGTCCCTCAAACGCAATTTGTCGGGTCTAAAAATAGTTTTGAAACTCTCATGACTCGGCGACACGCAAAAAGGACGAGTGCGCTCATCGAAGAGTTGAAAACTCGGAAAAAAGTAAACATGCATGGAGGAATGGAAACAATTTGAGACACAAAATGCGGTTTCGCCATTTACACACTTTTCCTTCATGAGCTTCCCGAAGGGAGAGTTACTGTACTGGCCTTGAAAATAAAAAAATCTAAATTTTCAGCATTCATTGTTTGTTGTCATGGGCGCATCACCTACAGTGGTTCTTAGCGACAGCTCTCGACGTCCTACAGTCGTTAGATGCTCACGGCTTGTTCCTTTGTAACACAGAGTTACGGATGTTATTCGTTCACAGTGAGAGTAGGATCATTCAGTTGTAACCTGTTTTTGGTAATCGTTGTGGTGCCCCATTACGTGACTAAATCAAATAATCCAGAAGAAAACCACCGGTGAAATTCTGGTATTTCTTTCCCATTTAAAAATTGAGGTAGAAGTCTCTAACGGACAACAACAACTTGTAACACTTTTCATGGAGATGAAAAAACCAAACATGGGTAATAATACTTTACTTTACATTTTCATAATACATATTGTATTGAATACAGACTATTCATTCAACAAGTAAAAAATATATAGAGATGGTGAAATAATGTTTGCTTTAAACGTAGAAAAAAAATAGGATACAGGTAGGAGGGATGAAAACAATTTCGAGTACGAAATTCTGCTGAGCCATTTACGGCTTTTTTTCTGTCCATTTAAACATTCTTTTTCCTCTTTTATTCTTTCCTTCGCTTTACCCCGCTCCACATGGATGGCATGTGCTTCTCGAAATTCACGCGTAACGGCGACAAGTGGGCACCCCTTGCTCATGTATACGGGGCACGTATGAGGCGATGAAGGCGGTGGAGAAAAAAGGGGGAGGTGAAAATTAAAGGGGTAATAGTATTAAAGGATCAGGTTCATGCCCCAATGACAGATCTCGATCCACGGAAACATTCCAAATTGTCAATTGTCGAAATTTCGAAATTAACAATGCTGGCTTTGCCAATACAACAATGTATTAGGCAACGAATATGAAAGGGACTACCCTACTAGAAATCGCATTCGGCATGCCGGATCCAGCCTCCGCCGAATTCGGCGCGAGCCTCAGTCTTCGTTAGGTATGCCGAATAAGGTATACCTAATCTGGCTCTCATTGGGTCCGGATGAGGCATACCTGATCTGGGCTCACCGAATTCTGCGCAAGTCTCGTTTTTCGTCAGGTTTGCCAAATGGGGCATACCTTATCTGGCCCTCATGTGGCCCCATTCGGTATGCCATATAGTGGGTGAAGCTTTGGGATAATAACCAAATATTCATATAATATGTAAGGTAAGAATTTGAGTGTGAAAAAAACTGTAGGAATTAAACGAAATCATGCCTACACCTACAAAAACTCATTTTCTTAATATGCCTGACCACGTTGCAGCCAAATTTAACCAACTCAAGTGCCGTATATGGCCCGCATTTGGTGTTAATCATTTGGCCCGAATTCGGTGCCGATCGACCCGGCCAGACTCAAAACTGGCGAATTTGGTTGACCAAACCAGCACCGAACAGTACGTCAGGCTTGCCTCAGCTGGGCCGAACGATTTACCAAATCACATTTCTAGTAGGGTATGGGTCGCAGGGAATAGTTATATTATGCTACAAGGGCGCTAAGCGGCCATTTGTGAGGAGCATGAAATTTAGTTGCGCGAGCGGAGGTCAGGCCGAACCCTCGAACGCTAGCGACCGAATAGCATATACTATTTTTCGTTGCGCGATGCTATGCGGACAACCCCCAAAAGCGAAATTCCGACGTCGGTGCCGATCAGATTGAAGCCATGGTGGCCGGCGCTGGCTCCGTGGATTGTGGGAAGAGCCAAACATTACTCGATCGTCCCAGGCTGGCCCACTGGGCCCCAAATGCTACAAGTGGAATCCAAACTGCTGTGAAGAACGCATCAAAATGATCTGGCAGCGTCAGTGAACTTCGTCATGGATACAAATAGGCAAGCCATCGACGAAGAGATCCGAAATCCTGCTAGGAAGATCCAAATGCCCGCAAAGTGGATAAGAACCATAACGGACACAGGAGGATCCAAAACACCCTTGCCAGTCCTCAATAAAGGGCCACAGAAAGAACTGGAAATTGAAGACCTCGATGACGTCGCAACCAAAGAAGACATTCTTGATGCCCTAAGAAAATCTGATGGCGCAAATAGTGACGTGCCATTGACTGCCATCAGGTCTATTTGCAAGTCATATAGAGGGACACAATCAACCACCATAGTACTTCCTATGGCTACTGCAATGACCATATTGAGCAAGGGCAGTAGAATACTAATAGGCTTGGTATATGCCGGTATCGTGGCAGTGGCGAGGCCCCTAAAGTGCTTCAGGTACTGGCACTATTAGCTTAATGGAGAGATCAAAATTGTGCAACAAGTGCGACGAAAAATGGCACAGAAGCTCTGATTGTGAACCGTCTCCTAAATGCGTCCTATGCATAGAACTGGAGCCCACCCAGGACCCCCTGTAACTGGTATGCACTCCAGAAGATCCGTACACAGCCATAGTACGAGTTTTATAGGTGAGCCTTGCTCACTGCGCAGCAGCACACGATCTTCTGACGCAGACGGTTCGGGACTTGAAGATTGATGTTGCCGTCACTTCGGAACCTTACAGGAACCTATATACCCAAAACTGGGTTATCGATGCTAGCAATAAAGTCCTCGTTTGGTCCTGCGGTGCTTTACCATTGGGAGGATACGACGGTGATGACCAGTTGTGATTTGTGATGTCCAAGGTGAATGGCATTGATTTCAATAGGAAATGCCCAGGAATGTTAGGGGAGACCGACCGCCGGTGTATTGGTAGAGCGATGAAGTTGCGAGCCTCCGGAAGGAAGGTTTCGCAGCGAGAAGATCTTGGCAACGTGCAAGGAAGAAGCCCAATCCCAAAAGCCTCGCAGTAAAGTATAAAGCCGCTAAGCGTAAACTCGTCAAGGCCATAAAGCTTCACAAACGAGACCTTTGGAACGAGTGTTTGTAGGAAGTGGATAAGGGTCTTTGGGGCAGATAGTACAAGGTAATGATGGTGGGACTTGAGAGCCAACCGATGTCATCACTGACCTGCTCTGGGCTTCTGGAGAAGATCACTTGTCTTATGTACCAAACATAACGCTGATGGCAGCCATTAATGCAGCACCTAGAATTTTTCTCGAAATGTACAATGCTTGCATTCAGGAAGGTACCTTCCCCAAAAACCACCGGACGAACCGTCATCATATCGTCCACTCTGTATGCTGGATACAGCGGGCAAGATCCTGGACCGCATAATACATCAGAGAATTGAGGCAGTGGTGGAACTCCTGTTGGTCGACGGTCAATAAGTCAGGCGACGATGATCTACGTTGGATGCTATTGACCTCGTGGTCAGAACAGCCAAGAGAGGAATCGACGGCGGACGATGGCGAGGAGGTACGACGCAATATTGTTTGGTTGTTACTCTGGACATCAAGAATGCCTTCAACTCGATACGGTGGAATTCCATCCGGGCGCCATTGTCAAAGCTCTTGGTACCGGCATATTTGCAAAATATGGTAGGTAAGTATTTTACCGACAGAGTTCTTAGGTATGACTATCTGACGTGCAATGATCTATGGGGAAAACTAACACAGGCAAGCCCATTAACGCTGAAAATCTCGTGGAAGGTATGTTGTCATCAGAGACAGCATGGAACGCGACAAGCGATTTTGCAATGGAGGTTCTGAGGGAGTTGCGCCGCGAGGAGCAGGTTAGGGAAAATCCAGTGTAAATCTAGGATGTTTCCGGAGTAGAAGACCCGAATCTGCTACTGAGGAAGGTGCGGGTATCGTTCCCTACACAACGAAGTATTGCTTCGCAGATGTTCTGTCGTAATCTGGGGATGCTGGAATATAAAACAAAACACACACACATGGACACACATACACACACACTGTGAGGTTCTAGGCCTAGGTCGGTTTCATGTGGAGATGAATCGTCATACAGATGAATAATACTGGACTCCGATGGTTTACTGGAAAACTAGAGTCTTCATTTCACTGAGGAATTACTCATAATGAGGGATAAAGAGGGATAATGGGGATAAATATGAGGAGATACAGAAGTAATATTACGAGTAATGTCCTGAAAATTATGCAGACGACTGAACTCGCGATGAAAGGTGAATTCGCTTCAAATGCACAATAATTGTGTCACGTTTATAATAATATAAAGATATCATATTGTAATGTGGCACACTGAATTAAAGAACAATTTGTCAAATTGGATTGTAATGGTGAATGCTGATACATGAAATATGTGAAATAAGGGAAATGATTGTCATTCTACTTCTTCGCTGAAGTATTATTGAATTATTGTTTAATTTAAACGGGCAGAATTATGCGAAGCAAGTGAACTCACTATTTCAATACTACTTCTTCACTGGCAGCAGATAATTGCAATGTATTACAATTAAAAAATATATGGGGAATAAATTCGACTTAGTCTTTCATTTAGGGTTTCCACTTTTGGGGGATAACAACGCACAACACCCGGCCACGCACACACATACCCACCCGCCCACCACCCTACACATACACCCCTCCCACCCACCAAACCCCCCCCCCACACACACACTCCCCCTCTTCCCCCCCCCCCCCCCACACACACACACTCCCCCCCCCCCACACACACCCACACTACACAAACACAGCCACCCATCCACCCTACACAAACACACCCAATCACCCACCCTACACAAACACACCCAATCACCCACCCTACACAAACACACCCACCCACCCAGTCGGGGCTTTGGCGTATTGGTGAAGAGTATCTGCTTACTACTCCGAAGGTCCTAGGTTTGCGCCCGGCCGCCGGAGAATATTTTTCAAAAATATTTTCTCATGGATTCCAACCGATATAGGAACGTTCCGTGTGTGCTATAGGCGGTACCCATAAAATAAGACTGCCCGACCGAGCGGGAACCTAACCCGACGCAGGGGGGGGGGAGGTGGGTTCTATCATAAGCACACACACACACATATCGAGAAGCTCATGATGCGTTATACAAATTTGCTTTTAGATACGAGCATGTACGAGACAAACTGATGAATTTTTCATCGATTTCTGCTCTCTTGGGACATTATCCCATCGGATTTATGGCAATTTTCTCAGTGTGATTGTCCCTTTACCGTTTGAGACGTCGCGTTCGCTTCACCCAACGAAGAAATGTCAAAAACCGGAAAACAATCCCTATTTTTCTAGATAGCCGATTCATCATCCGAATACAACTTTAAAAGTCATTTCGATCTGCGTCAATTTTCTCACTATAATCGCTGTTCGTTTTCCCCCATAGACATAACTAGATTTCAAATGAGGGAAGATATCAAATCCACGTTTTACACTCGTACATATGGAAGACTAAGTCAATAACTGTTTAAGATTAAAAAAGAGCAGAAAATGAATGTCATGTATAGTGATGTACATAGTTTTTTCGATATCTCAATATAGCCTTAAAAGTTTAAGATCCCCTTAAAGACAGTTCAATGACAAACGAACGAAAAACGAGCAGTGGAAATGGTTTCCCAACTTGCGTAGAGAAACCGGTGTAGATGATCTGCTCATTATCTCAATATAACCTCGAAAATCATTCAGATCTCCGCGAATTCCCTCGCGGTCAGCGTGGTTAGTTTTTCCCAAAAAATGACGTTACTTTCCCTCCCCCCCCCCCCCTCCCTCCCCCCCGCCGCGCCGTCAAGCTTCGCGCCCCATGCATCCGATCATCAACACCGCATCTCCGCGAACGTGAACCTGCGCGCGCAGCCGCACACACGCGCAAGCACACAACACATGCACAGCTATGTTCACGCGCGTAAACACACACACACCCACAGACTCCTTGGTGTCTGGCGTTGTGCTGCTGTTGCTGCTGTGGGCTCCCCGTCATATACCGCACTGAGAAACCGGTCAATACTCTATAAGGACCAATGCTACGCGACGACGCAATGTGCGAGTGAGCTAGTGCATATGACGTTTACTCGCAATTTACGGAAAACCACGAAAGTCGAAGAAAGACGAACAAGTAGTTTGACGAAGGGGCGTAGGGGGGGGGGGAGGGGGAGGGGGAGTTGGGAGAAGGGTGGAGGTAGGGGAGGGCGAAAGATGGTGGGGGCATCGCGGCTGTATGAGTGGGGGGGGGCATAAGTGGGGGGGGGGGGCATGAGTGGGGGGGGGGGGCATGAGTGTGCCAGAGAGAGAAGGATTTATTATAAGATATTGACTATGCGATATGGTTGTCTCCGAGCGATGTGCGGACCCTGCATTGTTAACCAATTTTATTTGGTATATATGTATAGTATGAATTCCTTTACTCGTTTTTACAGGCCAATTTTGGCTCCCATTTCTCTTACAACTTTCCATATTCAAAAATATTTACAAACTAGCAGGCAGGCTCATTGTTACCTTAAAAAAAAGGTTTAAGGTATATGTATAGTATATATATTTGCAGACAGTTTGGTTAAGTATATTTGAAAATCGATTTGAGACCAATATCGCCCCCACCCTGGGCTTTTTTTTTTATAGTTAACGTCGCTATATTTATGCTCTCTACCTAAGTGATAATCAGCGACGGAGGTCTATGATGTGTTTGCAAACAAAGCAGTTATAAATAAATTACATTGGTGCTCGTATCAATCAGCACGGCTAGGATTCGAACCCTGGGTTATTGCAATGGAAAAGAGATTAGCAGATTTTTTGGGGACATACACAGGCCTAATCAAACTCGAGAGATTGTTCAAAGCCAAAGTTTACTGTGATATATATATATATATATAATTGTATACATTTTGTACATACTTTGTAAATGATGACGTAACAATAATGAAAATGGCGGGAATTATTTCAAAGGTTCCAAAGAATTGTGCTAGTTCATTCATAAATTTATTGATTTCTTATTCATTGATATTAAAATGGGAAGAAGCATTGCATGTATTCGCCTGGCGACTGGCAACATTGTATTCATTTCAATTTTGAACTTTTTACTGCATTATGATAGAGTAAGAATTGAAACACTTTGCCAACTGTTTGTCAATTTTGGGTAGGTTCTTGTTGGGTCTCAGAGTTGCTGACATTACGTGTTAATGGATGACAAATGTTGACGTTGGAGGGAGCGGGTGGGTGGGGGGGGGGGGATCATTTTTGAACGATCCTTAATAACGCACCAAGGCTCTTCTTGATTCTAGTATATTTCTACATTGCCTTCGACATCATATGGGTTAACTCGCACATATCAAATGGACCTCTGAAGATGGCCACGAAAATGTCACCGAAACGTTGGATGAAAAAAGAAGAAATGGAAACATTAACGTTATTTCCTGAATGAAATTTCCGCGAACATTGCTTCGAAACGCTCTCTTCGTTGCTCAGTGTGAAGCAGCTTCATATGTTCGGATGAAAAATGAACGGACGGGTGCATGAACGCTGAGGGATCTTAATCCCCCGCGATGTGACACCTGTAACGGAAAGCCAATCCCAAGGATTTAACGCGAATCTTTCCTGAAAATTTCAATTATATTTAGTTTATATTATGTTTATTCAGCACATTTCAGTTTCTTCAGAAAAATACTGTGATGAATCCACGGAGCAAAGTTGACGATAATGCTCGGATAATTTGTTCACGAGAAATCGGTCCGGGGAATTTTGAGTTGCATACGTACATCGCCACACACACACACACACATACATTTTGTTTTAAATAGTCTAAAAACGTCAGAAATACGATGACACATGGCGATCTGACGGAATCATTCTTCACAGGATTGAAAAACATTTGCCCGAAATAATGTAATTGTCATTATTTAAAAGGGCCCATTTTGTCGTAAACGCCATAAATCAAGTGATCAAACTTGGATTTTTCACTAACCGAAATTTTAGTACTGTTACAATTTTTTTAAGTACTGAAAATCTTAAAAGACAAATTTCAAAACTTCTCCAAATTTTCAGTTGCAAAATCAATCAAAAAATTTCGACACAAAATTTCACATTTTCAGATATATTATGAGTTTCAATTTTCAAAATTCAAATTTCAAATTTTATACCCATAGTTGTTATTATTATTTCGCTGATGTACTCATAATAAGATCCTTAAACGATTCGTAAATCGGTGCGGCATAAGGAGCGGCGGGGGAGGGGGGGGGGAGGGGCAGGGTGGCAGGCGGTGGGGCGAGGTGTGGAGGGGAAGTCGCAGAGTGGGGAGCCGCGAAGTAGGGGAAGAGGGAGCGACTTTTTCGTGGCGCGTATGGCGGGGGGGGGGGAAGGGGGGAGAATTTTCTGGCTACCTAACCCATGGTGGCGAACACGAGTTGTACGCAGGCTTACTCGGGAAGTTAGTAGTTCTCTCGGCGGCCGAATATAAAGCGCATCTCACAGTAAAAGCGCGTTGGTGCCCTCCTCCGCGGGGAGTAGCACTGCGGCTACAGCCACAGCCCGACGTACAATCGCGAAAACGTGTTTTTTTCTAAACCCGAATTATAACTGTTCATAACTGGAAATTTTCCCAATTACGTGCTTTTTTTTTTCAATGACTTCTGAATATCAATGAACGATTTTGGATCAAAATTTTGGGCCTTTTAATCGGCAATTTTGCGCTCGTGAGATCCTGATTAATTGACCAATTGTTGATTAGAAAAATTGCTGTTGATGATTATTGGCACTCGTGACAATTCGCCAATGAATATTTGGGAATTTAAAGTTCGCGGGTTTTTTGAAAATTTGCATTTTGTCCCGCTTTTGGGGCACGCCGGTTTCGGACAAGTGCTAAGGCCATGTGAATGAACGAGTTGCGAGTGAGTGCTGGTGGTTGTCATTTGTGGAAAGGGGAAAGGTGAAGTGTTTCGAGGGGGGGGGGGCAGATTTTTTGTGAGTGGCGGAAGGGGGGGGGGGGAGGGGTAAATAGAAGAAAACAGTGTCAAGTGTAGCGGAATTCCAGAAGTGGGTGTTTTTTTTTTTTTTTGGCGAGCGACGGGGGGGTACACATGTTTCTGACAACGCTACGCACCATGTGCGTCGGCTGACGGGAGTTGTGAGACGTCAACGTGGCTTTTCGGTGATTTTTTGGAAATTTTTTTTTTGAAAATGTGGGCCGGCAAACGCAGGATGGATTTCTGGATTTTTATGGAATTCGCACTTGTGGGTGAGTGCCAATTCATTGATTTTCTTCCAGTGCAATAGGAAAGGTGTAGATAGAAAAAAGGAAAGAAAATAGGAAAGGTGTATTCGGAAGATATATTGCGGATACTGCTGTTTTTAATGCAAATATATTTTGTATATGGTGCACATTCTCGATTACCAAGTGCGCTGTTTTTTTAAGTAGATGTATAGAGTTTTCTGTTTCTCAATTTTTTATTTTTCTTCAAAATATTGGGTACACGTATGTGTGGCGAGAAAGGGTAGGATTTTATTTTGGGAGGAATGCCAAATTTTTGGGTGGGATGCGACGAGAGACACGAGACAAGACGAGAGACATGATGACACGAGATTATCAGACGAGAGACGAGAGGAGAGAAGATACATGAGAGACGATAGACGAGAGAAAATAGACGAGAGACGATAGACGAGAGACGATAGACGATGGACGATAGACGATAGACGATAGACGAGAGACGATAAACGAGAGACGATAGACGAGAGACGAGAGACGATAAACGAGAGACGATAGACGAGAGACGATAGACGAGAGACGAGAAACGTGAGACGATAGACGATAGACGAGAGACGATAGACGATAGACGAGAGACGATAGACGAGAGACGAGAGACGATAGACGAGAGACGATAGACGATAGACGAGAGACGATAGACGAGAGACGATAGACGAGAGACGATAGACGAGAGACGATAAACGAGAGATGATAGACGAGAGATGATAGACGATAGACGAGAGACGAGAGACGATAAACGAGAGACGATAGACGATAGACGAGAGACGATAGACGAGAGTTATTACAAATCAATAATAAGGGACTAAGATGAGTCTGTCCAGATCCTTTTAAGTTCACGAGGCGCTTTACGAGACAATACCAGTCGATAAATAAGCGAGAAAATCACAGTTTTTGTCGAGAATAAGTACCTACTATTTAAGTGTAATTATTTACTTTTATGGGAAAAAATCCACTTTGTTTTTTATGACAAAATATTTTAAATTTTTTTCACGTTATTAATAAGGATTAATAATCCTCGGGCAAAGTACACCCACCAAACATTTTTTTCTTGTCCATTTTATTCAACCCCATGATTCATAAAGATGCATTTAATGTGTCTTGCACATCTGTATCAAATTACCATGATCACAAGTACGTGTCATGAGGATTTATCATTTGCACTGGGCTGTTTAATATTCATTGTAAAAAAAGAAGTAATGCGTGGGACTTTAATGATATAATGAGAGACCATCGCCCATGCGAGCGAGAGCCCATGTCAGGTCGATACTCCGACGGGTTACATCCCAAATGTGGTCTGTCATTGTGTGTGTGTGTGTGTGTGCAGACCAATACATCCGTTTTCGTTTTTGGCAGTACAAAAAATTCGCCGACAAAATTCTCGACTTCGTTTTATGGTCGTAACGTATTTCTCGGATTAAATGACAAATTTTATAGGAAACTTGCATGCTTTTATTTTCCGTACAATAATGTCAATAAATTATCTTTTACTGTCTCCTGTGATGACAAATTTCCCCTGCGCAACGTTTGTGACGTCACAAGCGACAATTTCTCGTTTGAAATTGACGAATTTTCTGTTATTAATTCAAAGCCAATCAGGACGGTTTACCATATATTTTATGTGAAGTACTCGATAAGTTGTAATGAATCTTTGTATGAAAATTTTGTAACTGGTAGAGGAATGCAAGTCTAAATGGCCCTGAAAATTTGAGAATTTTTTTTTACGCATTCCGTCAGGGGCCCTACCGGACACCCATCCGGCTGGGGCCGACTTTCGCTATCCACGTCCTCGTATTTATAAACACAGGGTAAACCCCCAGAAATCCCTGTGCTACAATGGCGAGGGCCTACAACAGACCTTCCCCCCCCCCCTCCTGCGCCGGGTTAGGTGCGCGCCAGACCGTGCGGTCTCATTTAATGGGTACCGCCGATAGCACACACGGAACGTTCCTTGGAAAATAGTCTCCAGCGGTCGGGCGCGAACCTGGACCCTCTCTATATATAAAACTAAACTTCCGCACTGAATTCTAACAGAGACAGAACTATAATCATAACCCATCACCTGCACTCCTAAAGGCCCATTTTACCCCGCATCTGTTACCCAAGAAACCCTATAGCAAAAAGGAGAGACGAAGGGAACTATCGATATATATCGAAATTATCGAAATCTGTAAGACCGAAACCGACGCGAGTTAGCGCGGCATGGAATGGGAATGCGCATGCGCAGCACGCGCAACGGGTCTCGTACATTAAAAAAACAGGTGAGAAATTTAAGCAAATAAGTATTAATGATTAAACCAAATTTTTGGGACCAATTCGAGTGATTTGTTTTGATAGTAGCAGATATTGTCAGCTAAAATGTCAGTTTTAACCGTAAAGGTTAGGTTTTCTTGGGTTAGGTTTTCCCATGCCGTCATTGGTTCGGGTCACGTGATGGCACACTGTATATGCCAGCAGTTTGACAGTTAACACGTTGCTCTCTAATAATTTAGCGAACACGCATAGAAAACTCGAAGAAATTGACGGCTTTGAGCACTTTTATTCAACTCACTTAGGCTTGTATACATGTACGCTTCATCTTTCGCACCGCTCTGCTCCTGACCGTAGAATTGAATCAGTGTTTTCTAACTGTCGTGACAAATTGGAGGTGTAGAACAATCCACGAAAATCTCTTTGATTTCACTTGTCAGCTTGAATATTTAGTTTTATCATTCTTTTTCCCCATGACTCGCGTCATGTCCGACCGTTGGGGACACATGAATTGTGGCGGCAAGTGTGCGCATGCGCAGTGCCTCGCAACTGTTTTCCCGCCATTTTGGCCAATACATATATACAGCAACCTATTTTTAACCTAGAAAGAGCGTACTGCGGGGTTTGTTGTGGTTTGGAGAAGACTAACTAAAAGCGCGGCAAATTCAAATTTATTGAGTCCCAAATTACCCCCTCCCCTCTCGCCACAGATGCTGTGAACAATTCTGGAGATCTGGGTCATTTAATTGGATGTGAATTCAACGGCAACGACTTTTCACTTGTCATCAAAAAAAATGTTTTTTTTTTTTCTCTTAAAAGTCCGCAAACGATTCTTCGTTACCGCCCTCTTGTAATTACCCGCCGGTCTTCTTCCATTAGATGAACGTCTTGCGGCCTCTAGCCCACACATACATACCGCTCTACTCTATACGTGCTCCTGGTGTACCAGGCGAGTACATCTCGTCTATTCTGCCGTTGGGCTCGTTTATTTCCACGCTACAACTATTCCAAGACTTGCATTCCAACGACTTTCATATATATGCATCAACATTTCAGGGTATTATAGTTTTTTTTTTTTTTTTTTTTTTTCGTCGCTGCGATATGAATTCGCCGGTGCGTAGCAATAAATGATATCAGGCGTATAACAATTCAGGAATTTATGAGGGTGGAAATTTATGCAGTGGACAGAATTCTCTGGGTATAGGAGGTCTTCATACTGCGCAGGATTTTTTCGGTGGTTGAAAAAAAATTTCAATTGCAATTTTCTTCTCGGGAAATTTTTTTGATGATCTTGATATGACGAGTCTATAGTCACATATATCTTTTTTAGGGGCAAAGTGATTGAACATGATTAACCCGTGATGGCAGGCAACGTCTGTGTGTGTGTGTGTAACAGTGTATACCTACAAGGAAACACCAAATCGGGTGATCCATTGCGATTTTAAAAAATGGCTTACACAATTCAATCATAACTTACCACCCCCCCCCTCCCTCCCCCTGCAGCTGAATAATCATTTGATACTGCGATTTGTCCCGAAGAATGATTGGAACGTACCTTATCCTTAGTGTTCCGTTACATTCTGCAATTCATAGCTCAAAATGCCTACCCTCCTCCTTAATCTTCACTGGTGCAGAGACGATCGCATCCTACACATGACTTAGAAACGCCTCGCACAGCACATAAGCCATTATCATGTATCATCTTTCTTCTAGCTCGTGCTCTCCATATATCGCTAGGTATCTAGGCCCCATTTTCACTCCAGTCCTCGTAACTTCGCCGAGTCAAATGGTCTTAATAAGCGTTCCAGTCTAAGGATGTTATGGAGATGATATGGAAAAATTAGAACTTGACAGAGCCAGGCTTAATTGAACTTTGTAGTAGCAATAGCATTTGATACGGACGCCGAGTTTTATCAAATAATATTCTCAGTATTCTGTGTAGACTATTGACGACTGTTAACATAATTTGAACAAATTATCGTCTTTATTCCTCTTATGTATTTCGAGAAAACGATCTGCAGGAAAGTTGTCCGTTCAATATTGCAGAGTGCACTCATTTGCGGCCGCCTTCATTTGATGGAAATTTCCTGCGCCGACTACGAACGCGGAGTGAAACCGGTAGATGGCGCCACGTGACAATGACCATCCCATATCTTTCCCTGGCGCCAATTTTTGATATTAGTTTCGTGTATATACTCGCACGTTCTCAATAAAAAAAAATGGAAAAAATTGCTCTAAATAAAAAAATGAAAAAAAAAATGGAACTAATATCTTGCGACGCGGGTGTGTGTGTGTGTGGATGTTGCATCGTATCTTAAATACCGTTAAGATAGAAGCCAAATAGAAAAGTGGATTATTTCGTTAAATAGTGGTTTGCGTAAAAATGTTATTCGCAATTTTTTTGCAGAACATTGTCATTCGACGAATTTCGTTGAGTCAATTCACTTCGATAATCGTTCTATTTTAATGCCACATCGCTTGTGTGGCTTTGTTGGGAATTCAAGAGCATCCTGCGGCGAATTGAGACATTAAAATGGAATATTATGACACTAAACCCAGATGGTTTTTTATGCCCATGGGATGGTGCAAATGCATTAACACGTTAATTTTAAATTGTCGTTTTGGTGGATTCCAGGGGGTGTAATTAAAATCGGTATTATCGGCCAACAATAGAGGATTATGGGAAGCCTCGGTGGGATTTTTATACGAGAGTTTTCATGGATGCTGATTGGACAGGGTTTTCGATTTTTTTTTTCATCCGGTACCGTAATATTTGAGGATATGTTGCTCTTATGCTTTCGGCGTAATTTCATGGAATTATTTTTGGAATAATGGAACTTTTAGTGCGGCAAATGCTCAATCATTGTATTGAGTTTATAATTTCAGTATGGTTCGTGTCTCCTTCTGTTAAGTTCGTGTTCAATACCTTTTATTTGTATTCAATAAACTTCATTAACTTCTGCTCAATATATTTTGTTTTCTTTCTTAAGTTACGAGTCCGGTGGCGCGTACTGCGCACGCGCATTTCCTTCTTCCGCCGTGCTGACTGGTGGCGCGTCGGTTTCGGTCCTACGCCTTTCGATAATTTCGGGATATATCGATAGTTTCTTTCGTCTCTCCTTTTTACTATAGGAATAGTAGAAAAGTAAAACCGAACACTTTCCATGGGCGAAAATTTCACGAGGTTTAATGTTTCGTGTTACGGGCGCTGCTCTACTTCATTTCTAGATGTTCACCACTTTCGTCTCATACGCTACCGCATCGTGGGGGAAAATGTGGAAGAGAATTTGGGTTTCGCGGTACTGTAATTGCTTATTTTTATTTTCATGTAATTTTAAATCAGTTAGTCTTTTTAAAATGAAATTCAAAATTATTATCTTTCTGAAATGACAATTGTTCTTCTCCCCTCCAACGTGAACGAACTACCAAATAAAAAAAAAAAACAAAAAGAACCTACCAACGAATTGAATTCATTGAAAGCACTTTAAAATCATCAAAACTTTACTATTCCCAGAAAACCCCCAACAGAGCTTGCGTTGGGTGAAATGTCACTAGAGTATTCGCTCATTACCATTTTTACGTAATCCTCCGTCAATTGGCTCTCCCAGAATAGACGATGGGAGTCCCCATAAATTTTGGTATTAGCTTGGCGGGGGAAAATAAGGTCACATACAAGATCAATAATAAGGTAAGACAAGGATAGAGGGCTTCCCGAACATGAGCCAAAAAAATTATGATAAAAAAGTGGATTAAATTACATCTTTGTTCTAGTTTCAGTGGCAGCGAACTTTCGAATTTTCATTCCCAAACAAATTTCCCTCCTTTTTCTTTTCATGAATCTGGGACGTCAACGTTAAGAGGTGGGGGACAATATAGTGAGATGCAGAACAATGGGGGTACGAGGGCACCGGGGCATAATGGGATAAGGGGGTATGAGGGAAGGTACATGAGTGCAAAATCCAACAGGCCGTATACCATGTCCCACTGGTCCATTATGACCCACTGGTCCATTATGTCCCACTGGTCCATTATGTTCCACTGGTCCATTATGTTCCACTGGTCCATTATGTCCCACTGATCCATTATGTCCCACTGGTCCATTATGTTCCACTGGTCCATTATGTTCCACTGGTCCATTATGTCCCACTGATCCATTATGTCCCACTGGTCCATTATGTCCCACTGGTCCATTATGTCCCACTGGTCCATTATGTCCCACTGGTCCATTATGTCCCACTGGTCCATTATGTCCCACTGGTCCATTATGTCCCACTGGTCCATTATGTCCCACTGGTCCATTATGTCCCACTGGTCCATTATGTCCCACTGGTCCATTATGCCCCACTGGTCCATTATGTCCCACTGGTCCATTATGTCCCACTGGTCCATTATGTCCCACTGTTCCTTACATTTTTTCGTCTTGGATATCGCACGATATATTATACTATTGACCTCGAGGATGCCACCCATACAAATTTTATCTATATTTAATATTTATTTCTGCGACAAGGTAAACTTAAGATTCATCAAGCATCGAAAAATATTATTCATAGATTTTGTTTTCGGGGGTGCCAGGAACATCTAAAACGTTGCAATATTCAATTATTTGTTAATTCAAATGTCATGTAATGAAAATAAGGCCCAGAATGCGATTTAATCAATTACTATTTCATTTCACTTTAACCTTTTGTATTTTGGTACAATTGAAGCACTTTCCGGCGCCAGTAGGTGTGTGCCATTTAGAGTAAAAGGTGATGTAGGCACAGGCGCTTGACCGAGAATCCACAGGCATGATGCGTTACACTTATTGACTGTGTAATTGTAGTGGAAGTGGGTTGGTGTCGTAGTACGCTTGGGATAAATACAGCGGCTACCACTGATATGAACTCTGTTAGGCCCAGGCGCCGTTTTACGCTACGTAATGCAGTGATGCAGTTGATGCCTTCAATCTCGTCGTCACGTACAACACGTGGCGCCGTGGCTAATAACGAGATTCAGTGGACGGCGACAGCATACCGCAGACACAAAACAAGCGAGATGAGAGGGAATAAAAGAGAATAGGAGGAATAGTGGGAGAGGCGGGAGAATAATAAAAGTGAATCATAAAATATTTGCCAGGCCTTGGTGAAATTTACAATTTTGTTTTGCGCAAATCTTGGAAATTTTGGGCAATTTTGATAAATGTTGATGAGCTTTGGAAATTTATACTCGGGACATAAATTCGAAATTTGAAAGTCGGTTTGTGAAAAATAAATCACCTATTCCGACGATCACAAGATAGAAATCACGAGAAATCACTAGAAATTAGTGAAGTCTTTGGAAATCACACAAAAGTCAGAGAATTCTAGAAATCAGTAGAAGTCCAGCAGTCCCTACGCCATATATATATATATATATAAACATATATTATATTTATATTTATATATATATATATATATATATATATATATATATATATATATATATATATATATATATAAATAAATATAAAAAAAATAAAAATATAAAATATAAATATAAAATAATAAATAAATAATTTATATATATATATAAAAGGGTGTCCGGGGGGTAACGCACATTTAACGGCGAGCACATCAGAGGTTGCTGTCGGTCCGGAAACTACCGTCCAGCAGTCGCAGGCCCGTGCACATAATTTAAGACTCTCCGCATTCACGATTTCTATTTCCCATAAGAAATACATAGGACATAATGAATTGATGTGGTTAAACGTGACCAATATTTATGGTGTGAAAATTGAGATGACAATGGTGGCAGAATATTTCAATATATATATTGAAATGGTATGTTGATAGCGAATGACCCGTGTATAAGATCGGTCAACAAAACAGACGAACTAGAATTACACACAGAGATTGTAAGGGAAGATGAACCGTTGGATATAATGAGTGATTCACAATCCAATCTTGTAGATAATTTTGAGGACAGCCTCGATACGAACATGCGGACATGACGAAATGTGAAGTATTGAAGCTGTTGACTCGCCACTGTTCCCACGCTAGCCCAATTTTTTTTCGTCACTCTGTATCCGCTTCTGGGGGATTTCAGGCGCACATGATGGAAAGCATGCGCACGGCGGTGTCAGTTTTACGTTTCGAACCATTCTAATGCAATTTAGGGTAGGTGTCACAGGTAATTTAGAAGTAAATGGGAAAGATGTCTGGAAAATATCTCCCATTGGCCTTAGACATCTCATTTTTCTCACCACAGAGCTCTCCAAAATTTCAATTGTTTATAACGCTCTAACGCCGAAACGGTTAAAGATACGAAAAAAGTCAGGAGACACAAAATATGTATTTTTTTATAAGGAACAACATTTATTGGACACATTTTTGCGTAGCTATAAGATTTCGTGAGATACAGCGTTATAAACAATTGAAATTGTTAATGACAGTAGAGACCAGCAGACATATATGGACCAAAATCTAATCAGCTCTAAGTTACGGCAAGACACTCCGATTGCGCCACACAGGACCTCGATCGGATAATTTGTTCACGAGAAATCGTTCCGGGAATTGTTGGTTACATACGTACAGCGGCACACACATACAGACATTTTGTTTTAAATAGTCTAGAAAGGCCAGAAATACCACGAAACCTGGAGATCTGATGGAAGATCGATTTTTAATTTTCGGGGGGCAAAACAATAACTTCCCCTATCGGGAAGTTAAAAAGATAATTTATCTAAATAGGTTGATCCATACTCTAATGCAATTTTTTATCTCAAAATTGAAAGCAATAGTTAAAGTTCAATATCTTCTCCAACTTTAGAACTTTCATATTAGCTCCACAAAAGTGTTCTACCATTTTTCACCCAGCTCATTTTTCAATTATCCACCGTATAAAAATAGATATCTGAGAATTGGAAAATCCACATACTCACACTCAGTATTCAGTTATCTCTCTCAAGAAAAATCTCCTCCGCAATTTGCGGAAACTATTTTTATTGGATTTCCCATGCCAGCGGCAAGTGCTCGGTGAAAATAAGAAAAAACAGAGTGGGTGGGTGAGTGGGTGGGTGGGGGGGGGGGGGGAGGGGGTGGGGTTCACCAAGAACAAAGTATTGAACGAGCTTTTCATACCACGAGCAATATATTTTATATCTGGAGGAAAATTCTGCCCGAGGGCTCATGCTCTTCGGACGTTTTTTCTTTCACGTCAAAAACTTATATCTCTTCACCCATATTCTTCCCTCATTTTTTGCCTCCTACTTGGTCCTCCAGGAGCGCCAGCAACTTTGTCCGGATTTCTTCCTTCTCCCTCCCTTCTTCCTTTTTCTTCATCCCTCCACTCAGGTCAGGACAGGGCGGATGCGGCGATTCACGAAAAAATCCATGGAATTTCTTTTCCTCAACGAGTCTTTCACTCGTATCGCGAGATCTTGGACGGTAATAACTCGTGAGCTTGGGGTCTTTGGCGCTAAGTGGTGGAAATGTGAAGGGGAAAATTTGGAGGTGGTCAATCAACAATCGATGATGTGTCAGGTACAGATGACAGAGTGTCATAGCAATGGGGCAAAGAAGGAAAATTCAAACAAACTTTTCTTTTTTTTTTTGAACAAGGCAATTCGTACATTGGAAATTTTTTTGCAGGTTCGATTTTCTTTGAACCAGGATTTTTGTTTACTTTTTTCCCACATATATAATAGATGGAATTAGTCGTTCCCGTATTAGATCAATTTTTAGGTAATTTAGAAAGTGCTAAATAATGGTTAACAGATTTGCAAATTGAATGGTTATTTTCAAATTTGCCACTTCTTCAGTAGATAATCTAAGCATGAAACAGTGGAAAATGTATTTTATATTACAGCCGTGTTATTCTGAACTCAATACAGTATTGATTATTCCAGCATGTGGCGGCGACACTAACATATAGCGAAACAGATGATCGGAAAATAGGAGCGAGGAGGGAAAAAAATAGCAGAGAAAATAAAAGCATGAACTACCCCCGGACAATAGTATGATTCGTCATACTAAAATAAACGATCCACCGATAATTTTATATATGCGCACTTTTTTTTCTCATGCTCCAATTTTCGTCGTGGTTACTTTAGAGCTATATGATGAACTTACGTTTGATTCACACACTCGCACATCCACCCAACTACTCACCCACCTACACACCCGTCCACCCACCGACGCACACACCCGCTCACCCACCCGCCCGACCACCCACTCACTCACACACCCTGCCCACCCACCGACGAACACATCCGGCGACTCACCCACCCATCCGCTCACTCACGCACCCACTCGTTCGCCCACCTATTCACCCACCCCCATACACACACACACGCGCACACCCACCCACCCACACCCACACACACACATACACATTCACTCACCCAACCACCCACTCACCCACCCACCCACCCGCTCACTCACTCATCCACCCACTCACTCATTTACCCCCCCCCCCCACACGCGCACACATACACACTTACTCACCCAACCACCCACCCACCCAACCACCCACTCACTCACCCACCAGCCCACTCAGCCACCCACCCACCCACTCATCCATCCACCCGCCCACTCATCCATCCACCCGCCCACTCATCCATCCACCCGCCCACTCACCCACCCACCCGCCCACTCACCCGCTCACTCACCCACCCACCCGTTCGCCCACCTACTCACCCCCCATACACACACACACGCGCACACGCACCCACCCACACCCACATCCACCCACCCACCCACACACACACACACACTCACTCACTCACCCGCAACCACACGGTGGGTAGAGTTTGTGATAACTACCTTATTACTGGGGTCTCCACCGGACAATATTTTCATATAGATTCCGACTGATAGCAGGAGGACTCCATATGTGCTATCGGCGCGACCCATGAAATGAGACCGCTAGACCGAGCGCGAACCCTAATCCGCCGGGAGGGAGGGGGGGGGGGCGCCACAGGAGCCCACCACCGTAGCATAGGGGTTTCTGGAGGTTCATCCTGTGTTTAGAAATACGACGGCCCAAGTGGCGAGCATCGGCCCTAGCCGGATGAGTACGTGTCCTGTGCTCCCAGCTAAAAGAATACTCCCGAGTACCTATGGTGGTCAGGACAAGCGAGAAGAACGAAGACAGAAAAACACACACACACAGACGCAATAACCATGTTAAAAACAACCAAGTTTTTCTCCGAAAAGTCGTCTAAAACACATTTCAACTCCCTAAATCGCTCAATAATTGTTCAAACAACAGCTTTAGAACCTTCACAACCCGGAAGTACTCCAACTGCAAACACTGAAAAACGTTCTAAATCACGTTGCTCGTGTGCTTTGTCCTCCAAGTGGGGGGTTTATGCTGTCCTGATGGGCTCTCAGGACCCTCAACAATCGATGGATATAGTGTATCGGGCGACCTAAGGGAAGCGCAACACCAACACATGGGCTTTACATGCACAAAAGTGGGGTCCTTCTGTTTTGAGAAGCCACTCCAGCCACGAACCCCTCCCCCCCCCCCCCCCCCCCCACACCACCTTCCGACCCCCTATATCCATGATCCGGTGGCCTGCAGACTTGAATACATATGTGGATACAATATACCTTATATACACATGCGGTTGTGCATCCACTTGGGCTTTAGCCGAGGTTTTGCCACGCCCACTCACGACCATGGCTCAATGGCAAGAGGAAAACTTTTCGGCCTTTGTCATTGTGGAAAAGTGCGCCACTGCGGAGGGGGGGGGGGGTGGCGGGGGGGGGGGGGACTCAGTTACACAGTCCCCGCTTTTCATAGGGATCGCTCAAACTGGATTATTCATCGTTAGCCTTGGTAGAAAATCGGTAATGCTTGGGAATATTCAGTCGGCACAATTATAAAGGTTACAGAATTCGAAAAAAAAATTATCAAAATTTGAAAATTAAAAAAAAAAATTGATGTGCGAAAATTAAGAAGAATCGGTTTGAATTTTTTTTTCAAATTTTCCCGCTTTTTTGGTTGTTGCGTGACCTTCAAAAATATACTCGGCGGAAATTGACGGTTTTATCGTTTACGTACAAAACGATTTTTTTCGTGCATCGCGATAAGAATGATAAAAATAGTGGACCATTTTTTTTCTATTTCACCCACCATTCAATGTGAAATCTCAAAATAAATCTTGAGCATCAAACTTTTTACGCGGAAGAAAAAAAAAAACGGGCCACCCCGTTGATCCCGGAAGCGAACAGTTCAACTAAAAGAAGTAAAAAGAATTGATTTATTCCACTTCTTTATTTCTTCCTCCTCTTCTTTTTTTCATTTTCATTCTACACGAGGTTTCCACAGTTGTGGGTATATAGACTCCCTATGCTAACATTTCCACACATAAATATTTTCACAGAGCCGTACGACCCCAGCTGTATGGCAAAAGATTGTGTAAATGCGTCTGTTGTTATACCTATCGACAAATCGAATTGTGTTTCACTAAATGCTGTTACACAATGCGTTTATTGGGTGAGTCAGAGTGTGTTGAATTGATAACGAAATGATTAACCGGTACACGAGTTATTGTAATCTAAAAATGAAAAGTGAAATTTGTGTTTTTTTTTTCCTCCGTCTCTTCTCTCTTGGGCTCGCCGCGCGTTGCTCTTCAGCATTTCTTTGAAAGGGAGTAGTGGACACTCGCCTAAGCGGCTGGGGCCGACTTTCGCCAGTCAGACCATCGTATTTCCGAACACAGGGTAAAGGTTGAGATTTTAACTCAGAGGTCCTCTTGCAAATCCCAGCTGCGCTGATTGATACGACAACCAATGTAATTTATTTATAAGTGTTTGGTTTATAAACACATCGTAGACCACCGCCGTTGATTATCCCTGAAGGGAGAACTGACAACGGGTGTGTGAGTGGGTAGGTGGGTGGCTGGGTAGGTGGGCGGGTAGGTGGGTCGGTGAGTGGGCGGGTAGGTGGGCGGGTGAGTGGGCGGGTAGGTGGGCGGGGGGGGGGGTGAGTGGGTGGGTGAGTGGGCGGGTAGGTGGGTGGATTGGGGGGGGGGGGGAGGAAATCAGTGGGCGGGTAGGTGGCTGGGTGTGTGAGTGGGCGGGTGGGTGGGTAGGTGAGTTAGGTGAGTGGGCGGGAAGGTGGGTGGATGGGGGGGGGGTGAGTGGGCGGGTAGGTGGGTGGATTGGGGGGGGGGGAGGAAATCAGTGGGCGGGTGGGTGGGGGCGTCAGTGGGCAGGTGTTTGAGTGGGTGGGTGGGTGTGTGAGTGGGTGGGTGGGTGTGTGAGTGGGTGGGTGGGTGTGTGAGTGGGCGGGTAGGCGAGTGAGTGTTCAAAAAGTTCTATCCTGGGAAACAAAATAATTAAATTAAAAAAGTTTCTCTCATTATTCGACTGAAAAGTAGAAATAAAACCAGTATGTGATGTATTGATAATTCCCTCCCCCCCCCCCCCCCCCTCCATCATACTTCGCGCCTCGTGTCCCATGTCTTCACTCCCCTTATCGCTGAATACCCGCGAGTGCTAGTGAATGAACTCAAACATGTACTCAACATCCGCTCACTCCTTGTCTCAATGACTCTCCAGAATTCCTCTAGACTTGCTGTCCAACTGTTCCTATCTTCGTGACATTAAAATTAACACGTATGTACGAGAAAAAAAGTAACAAAAAAACGCTTACCCAGCGCGAGAAGCGCAGCGTTTCCAGACTCAAGGAGCAAACCGAAGTGAAGTAGTTGTTCCAGTGGTCAATTATTCTGGGAATTTAATGAAATTTTCGCACAGAGATTTGACATATTTTCGTTAATATTTATATCTAAATCTAAATGACATAGCCTGATCATCTAGATGGGAAGAGAAGTTCAGCTCTGAGATATTTTCCAAGCGTCCGAAAATTTTCATCCATTTTGATTTTTAATTTTGTTTTTTCTACATAGACCTCGCAAACGGAAATGTCCACTCCTGGTGATTTTCTCGGCTTACGACTTTTGCCGGACGCGGTGAAACGCCGTGTGTGGGTTTATACGCTTTACAGCCACATAACATATATACATATCGCCGGTCGGCGCTCCACAATCTCGCGGTGCGGATCGAAAGGTCGGGCGATAAATTTTTTTTCCACCCTCCCTGCCTCCCACCCCCCCCCCCTCCCCACCTCGAGCACTCGAATCGGAACCGCATACGGCGAAACTCGGAAATGCAATGTATAATAACTGACTTATGGGCGATACAAAACTCGCTTCACTAACCGCATATTCGTGAAATATTAACGAACTTTAGGTCATTAGGACCAAGTGGAGTGAGGTTAGCATAGCCGAATTTTCGGCCGCACTTCCGCAATCCGAACAATATTTTCCGCTGAATATCATCCCACGCCAATCCGATATAGAATACGCTGCAGGGAAAAAAACACCATAAATCCATCACGGTTTTCCAATACAGTGGAATCAGCACAACAATTACGAACGGACAAATGAAAATGCCAATCACGATTTGAAAATCGTAAGTTACGCGATTTCAATCCTGAATTACGATTGTAGAAAATTGTAAATGATCATTTAAAAACCTGTAATCACAGTATTGGAATCGTGATTCACGATGGCCAAAATTTGGGCCTTAAAGATCGGTTGGAGCTGGATATATCCAAGATATATGTATATATATATATACTAGATGTTTATTAAGATATATTCTCTTTACTATTTGTGGATACGAGACCGGTGTCGCGTGCTGCGCACGCGCACTTCCTTTTGCCGCCACACGCACTGGTGGCGCGTCGGTTCCGGTCTTACGGTTTTCGATAATTTCGATATACATCGATAGTTTCTTTCGTCTCTCCATTTTACGATAGGATATTTCATAGTTTATCCTTTTATCATAGTTAGATTCGTAATAATGCATTGTTACACATATAGCATATAGCGTTATTGTGGAAATTGACAACTCGACATCACATCGTAAATTCTAAATTACAAGAACGCAGTAAAAATAAAATTTGACAGCTAATGCGATAATGCTAAATCCCCATTTTGCCCAATGCAAAGATTTGCCCTTGTAGGCACCTTTAGTGACCTCCTTTGACCTATAATATCAATGCGTGGGTGTGCGTTAAGACGCTCGGTGGGATCCCATTTGGGCGGCTTCTCACTTGTAATTGGGCAGAAACGCAGGGAAGAAGATAACGTATGAAAATGGAAGTACAGCGACACAAATGTCAGCAATAAAGTGGAAATTAGTTCTTTTATTGCTTTGCTAATTAAATTTGTTATTTTTAATTTACCGATTAGTTATGGTAAGCTCAGGAAAAAGTCGTGTATGAAATTTTAACTTCTCAGCGTTTGATTCCAAGTTTTACAGACATGCCCCTCTGAGTGTGTGTGTGTGTGTGTGTTCTTAGGCATTTCCGGAAACACCAAATAAGCAATAATATTGCATCCAGGCTCTCGTAACTCGGGACATTTCGTGATCTGCGAGTTATTGATGACAATGTCGTACTTGGATGGGTGTCCGCTTAGCCCTATGTTCGCCTGCAAAACTAAGTAAACATGGCTATTTTCGGAAATTTCTATTTCCATATGCATACTGATTACTTTTAGGTGAAAGAAGTGAAAATATCTATCTACATAATAACAAAATCAAGAAATACCCATTACATTCGAAGTGAGATTAAACAATAGTGGAAAATGCAATAAATAACTAGCTTATGGGCCAATACAAAATTCTGTGCATCGCCCGCATATTCGTGAAAGACTAACGAATTTATTGTACAGTTAATTCCGTATGTCGGGCATTGGATTCATGCTTATTGTGAATTCGACCCATTCGACTTGAATTTATAGCGAGACACGGGTTATTGAGTGTGACTCGGAGGTTTTTTTTTCACCCGTCGGATGTGAAAAATGGGCCGATGCGTTATTTTGGAGGCGGTACGTGGGGGACAATATTATCTCGCTCGTTAGTCCCATGTGAGAGTAATCTTATCTTAAAAGAGATTGCCCGTGTCAATGATCCGGGATGCAGTTGGGGACTAACACGTGGGACGAGTTGGGATAATCCTTGGTGTTAAGTGACGATTGGGACAGCGTTTCGAGTTTCCCTGGTGAATTATACCTGAGAATTATTTTGGTCATGCTGAAGAATTATTATGGATATCAACCCAACCACTTACACAGTCACCCACCCATCCACCCACTCACATACCTACCCACCCACTCACCCACCGACTCACACACCTACCCACTCATACACCTACCCACCCACCCACTCACACACCCACCTATCCACCCACCCACCCACTCACACACCACCGACCTACCCACCCACCGACCCACACCCACCCACCGACCCACACCCACCCACCCACCCACACTCACCTACCCACCCACTCACACACCTATCCACCCACTCACACACTCACCCACTTCCTCACACACCCATCCACTCACTCACACACACAGCTACCCGACCACCCACTCATACACGCACCCACTCACACACAACGACACGATGGGTAGAATGTGTGATTACTACCTCATTTCTGGGTTCACCACCGAACAATATTTTCAGCTTTGACAGAAAATGAATTCTCATTGCTTAAAAAAGCGCCCATATACTTTTCATAAAAGTTGAACAACTTTCTCAATGGGTTTGATGATACTTCAGAATTGAATCGAATGAAATTAATCATTCTTTCAGTTGAGGATTCATTCGGAAAGTGTATGGAAATGTCACGACTCTTTTCAAACTCAATTCTTTATTGTAATGAAGGCGACGCTACGATGGAGGCAAAAGTTTTTGAAATATCGTAAGAGGGGGGGGGGGGGGGGGGGGTCGTAGCGCACGTCTCTGTAAACACATTCAACTTTTTTTTTCTTTGTAATGATTTATGGAAACTCAGGGGTCCTTATGACTTTGGATTTTCAATAATATAAAAGTGCTTACATTTGTGGGCTGAGAGATCTTGTGCGCAATTTTTGGAGTGTTTGATTTCTGAAAATTTCGAAGTTTGAAATCATTGGATTTAGAGCCTTCCGGAATTTTCTTAGAATTCTTCAAATTATTACAATTTTTGGAATCGTGATGTCAAACCATTTTCCATAATGACGTACATCACGCGTTGCGTACCCGGCTCCGAAAAACAGTCCTTTTCAGTACGTTTAGCGTGTGGAAAGTTCGCATTACCGCGGCCTATGACCGAAAAAATATTGTTTCGGGCAGACCAATCCAACACCTCGGACCCAGACCGGAAATGGACCGGAAATGGATGAATTGCGTATGCAATGTGAAGAGAAATACATATATAAGTGTTTATTGATCCCCCAAGGGTTACAATCGACTTCCGTTCTATTTCTTCCACCTTTCTTTTTTACATTCCTCACATCTCCTTTTCGCTTCTCATTCCTCCATTACATTATTCCTTTCATCCTTCCTCCTTATCCTTTATTCCATGCCTCCATCGCCTACATGTCATTCTTCCATTCCTCCATTCTTTAGTTATCTTAACCTCTATTTACATTTTCTTTTAACTTACTTCACGCTAATGCTTTAATTGATGTTACATCTATGTGACCTGTGACCTGAGCTTGGGTAGAACTCTGGTTCCGGTTTTTATCGCAGATATCTCTTCCATCTTTCGTAAAGAGAAATAGATATTTTTCGGACTGTGAATCTGGGGATTATTAGCTCGCGCAGGTTAACCATTGAGCGGCGCAACTGCGCGACCTAAAAATCCCCAGAATCACAGGCCGGACACCATTTTTCCCTAGTAATTATCACTTTTCCAGTTCGGGAAATATTTTTATATACAACTTCAAAACATATATATATATATATAAATAATTCGCAAGAGTGGATAAGTTTAAATTGTTCTATAATTTTGAAGGTGAGCAAGTAATACAAGTGTTATCTAGCGTCAAAACCCGAATGTCCCTGCAGTCCCTGACTCAAGTAATCCTCAGTTGTCCCTCCAATATCTTGGGCCCCGTCTCGTTAAGGGGAAGGGTGTGTCAGGTACCCGTAATTACAGTATTCCCTCGGCAGCGATCGCTGTCCCTTAGTTTTATACTCATTCAAAATTTTCCACCGCTTCAGTAATGGCCGGCTCGGTGGATTTGGTATTTATCTCATTGTGTTCATCAAATAGTATTGACGCAAGTCAATGCTGCAATTTCGTACCCCTCCAAAAAGCTTTTATCACCAGTCCATTCACCTTGTCCCACCCAGAAATTTTAACAAGCCCCATAAATATGAATTCTCTCGAACAAGCATTCGCGTAATTCTCTTTGGTCTCCCACTGCACATTGTATTGTATAAGCGCCATGGCGCGCCCGAGTTATAGTCAAGAGGGGCCGTTTGAGAAGTGAGCGACGTGAGCCGAACCACGCGTATAGTGGGAACTGTACAAGACTAGAGTGAGATGAGACAAAAAAGGAAAAGCATGGGCCGTGACGCGAACGTGGGGGGGAACCACTGCAGATGGCTGAGATGCCAAGCATGAAAAGGGCGATCGCCCTTCTCTATTTCTCCTTTGGCCCTTAAAACATATGAAGCCACCATGAGCGCCATTGGAAATTTTGGGAAAATTTGCACAACTTTCGGTTAGAATTTGATTCTACAAATGTTTCTAAATTTTTTTTTACGAGATGTAACCTTTAACCCACAATTTAGACACATTTTGTAATGATTTTTAGCTGATGTGCCAAGACGCTTAAGACCTTGGATGTTATACAGCGACCTTAAATAAAAAAAAAGCAAAGGCCTGAAAAACTTTTCGGGCAAGGGTGAGACTTGCAGACTATGGTGTGTAATTATTGATAACGCTGTCACGCCAGAGCCGTTCGAAATACGGGAAAAATGTATATAACCAAAGTTGTTCCTTATGCAAAAATACACACTTCATATGTTATGACATTTTTTCCCACTTCGTATAGTTTAGAAGATATGGCGAGTTGAAGTAGAATATACCTGGCGAGTGAATATGTCGAGAATTGCTGGAAGCATGTTAAAGAGTGGGGGTAATTAAGTGGGTACAGAAGTAGAGACGGTAATGAGGCGGACGAATTCCAGTGGAAAATTTTCATGAGGATCAAAAAACAAAATAAATTGATCGCGTGCACCAATTATTAGTCGCAATTTCAATTATTGATATCACTGTTGAGTTTGCTCATCACAACGGTTGCGCGGATATGTGTGGTATACTGGAGAAGAATAAAGGTAGTATGCTCTGCCGAAATTTCAAATCGGAAAGTTTTGTTTGTGCCCCGTACGCGGCACACACATATTCACACCACTAGTTTTTTTTTTTCCAATATGCAAGTTCCCTTCAGACAAAAACTCTTAACAGAGTACACACGCTCTCTCGCAGCGCTATTCCATTATAGGGTTGAGGGGCTGAAACCACACACTGGGAGTGGTGTATCGTTCATTCTGAACGGCAAACAGTCGTTCAGACGAGAGTGGAGTTGTCGGTTTAATGAAAATTCAACAATCAATTGGGATAACGGAAATGAAGAGACACGAATCAATCTCGCAATGGCCCATGTTGTGTTCACCATTTACTTTCGATATACAGAAAAAATGAGAATTGCATGAACAACTGAGTGATCATTACTCCTCTCGGATATTATGAGATGAATTTCGATTGCAGAGCCAGAAATGAGATAATTTCTATGTGTGATGGGTGGGGTGGGTGAGTGGGTGGGTGTGTGAGTGGGTGGATGAGTGGGTGGGTGTGTGGGTGAATGGGACGGTGGATGGGTGGGTGAATAGGTGAATGAGTGGGTGGGTGAATGGGAGGGTGGGTGATGGAAGAGTGGGTGTGTGGGTGAATGGGACGGTGGGTGGGTGGGTGAATGGGAGGGTGGGTGGGTGAATGGGAGGGTGGGTGGGTAAATGGGAAGGTGGGCGGGTGGCCGGGTGTGTGGGTCAGTGAGTGGGAGGGTGAGTGGAAGGATGGCTTTCATGATTGTTTTGATAATATATAAAACTAATTGAAAAATTCTTCAAGCCATAATTTTTGCCAGAAACTGATGCGAAAAATTCCAACAAACAGCTTTTAAGCTTATCAATTCAACAATTTCAGTGAACTACTGAGGAAAAGTTTCGGTGCGCGGATAGAAAAATTCCACAAATTGAATGTATAAAGTTTTATTTTTCTGGAGTGAAGGATACTCGAGTGAAGAACATTTGTTTCCGGGTGGATGAGCTGAATTTTCGTGCGCAAAACCAATGGGTATGTACAATACAATCTATAGAATTTATTCGAAAATTCAATGGTACGTGAGAATATAACAGAAACAATACGATTATTTTATTGAGTCGAGAGGTGTGCAAAGTTCTTTCCACAAACCCTTCAACGAGTTTTTTTTGCAGATGAAATGGTGGCAGTTGAAGCGAGTTTTTTATTTTCAATGTTCAAAAGTGCTATTTTGTTATCATGGTTTTATAA
This sequence comes from Asobara japonica, assembly GCA_026005395.1. NCBI lineage: Eukaryota > Metazoa > Arthropoda > Insecta > Hymenoptera > Braconidae > Asobara > Asobara japonica. Next base: position 643,418 of record BQMI01000151.1, on the reverse strand, counting down.
CGTATTCCTTAAATGAAATAATATATGGGTGTGGGTGTGGGAGTGTGTGTGGGAGTGTGTGTGGGAGTGGGTGTGGGAGTGGGTGTGGGAGTGAGTGTGGGAGTGGGAGTGTGTGTGGGAGTATGTGTGGGAGTGTGTGTGGGAGTGAGTGTGGGAGTGGGAGTGTGTGTGGGAGTGGGAGTGGGAGTGTGTGTGGGAGTGGGTGTGGGAGTGTGTGTGGGAGTGGGTGTGGGAGTGAGTGTGGGAGTGGGAGTGGGGGTGGGAGTGGGGGTGGGAGTGGGGGTGGGAGTGAGTGTGGGAGTGGGAGTGGGTGTGGGTGTAGGAGTGGGTGTGGGAGTGGGTGTGGGTGTGGGTGGGTGGGTGAGAATATGTGTGTGGTTGGTCGGCCAAAAAATCAAAACCAAAATGCAAGAGTCCATACGTGCCAGGTTCGGGCGGGGGGGGGGGGGGAGGGCCCACCTAGGGATCAAAATCAATCCGCTCATTCGTTCATTTACTTCATTCTACTTGTTTTGAGCGATCGTAAATTAGCAGCAGATACTCTGTTGATGAATATCTGCGAAGCCCTATGACTTACCTCGGAACATCGGAGCTCAGATTGTGCAGATAAACCGAGTCTTGGGCTGCCACAACTTGGGTTCTGTTTCACGGTAATTTGCGCGGATAAATAGCTCACCTCAGCGGTTAGGTCAGGTGATTTCATTCAGTATTAAAAAGGGGATAATTAAAATCACTTGTGTAGTCACCTGTGGATGCACACGACTGCACACCGCGATATTATTATTGAAATTGAGTGAGCGCGACTAATCGGTTATGTCTGATCTCATGAGTGTGAAATTGTTCTTAGTCGCTTATGATTTTTTTTATGCAGTGCAACTAATGATGTGGTGTAGGGGTGCAAATGAAATTAAAAAAATTCTGATATTGTATGACTAAAAATTACTAAAATTCCAGTTTTGGAGAAATTTGCAATTGAAAATAAAGGAAAGTGTTAAGAATGAAAGAACAATATTTCTAGACCCTGATCTCTAAAATTATATGCACTCGATCGCGAATCATCTTTTTTTTTCCGGGCAAATCAAATCGCGAGGTGTGCCAAATGAGCGAGAATAATTCGAGAAATTGCGATTGGTTTTTTTGTTCTCTGGGTTTCAATTGGAGAGTGCAATCGACTGAGCACTCGCCAAATTATTAGTTCGTTGATTCAATTTGTGAACAAATTCCCGTACCATTTTCCGGGGATTAAGCTGGGCTATAGATTTCAATAGTTTCAGTCATTAAATTTTTCAATTCATTTTTCTTAATTCCCTAAACGAACTAGAAAATGTGTAATTCCATCGTTATTATTTTGATTATTAACTTCCCGATTTTGGATCACGTTCTAACATTCGCAAAGTTTTTTGTAAGTGTACTGTTCCTTCCCCTGAATCATTCTTATATTTTTTTTGTCACACTTTGGCGAAAAACGTCATTTTAGAGCGTATTTTTACGATGTAAACTGGGCTTTTATGTCGTAGGACCGCCCCCTGACCAATCAGAGCGCTTACAGTCAAAAAAGTATCCGTAAAATGAATGACTCATAACTTTTGTGGACAGTTGTCGCGTAACCTGCTCTGATTGGCCCTGTCTCGTGCTGCCATTGGTTAACTTTTGAAGTATTTCAAATAGCGCGGGAGTATCTAGGGGCAAACAGCGCCGCCAAACGAGCATGGTGGTAATTATGCGGTTAGCAGGCAGCTGATCGTCAATGTCGAGCCTCGTGTTGTCAATCGTGCGTAGAAATTAATTAATGAACAAAAATGTATAAAAAATGTGTCCATCCAATATTCGTCATCTCTCTCCAATAACGAGATGTCCTAGCAAAATTATTTCCCGCTTACTGCATCATGTTTGTTTTTTCTTTTGCTATTTCGGGTTCCGAGTGGGGGGGCGGGGGGCGGGTCTTCGTGCAAATAACCTTAGTTTCAGTCCTTGATATGTGAATGTGAAGTAAGGTTAAAACTTTTTCGATCACCCGGACAGTTTTATAATATGGAAGTGGCATAAATTAACTCGTTTATAGGTATGCAACCACACAATTTGCTTAGCGAGCATGGCAATTAATTCCTGGAATTAACCAACTTTATCTTCTACTTTCAATTAAATTTCAAAAACTCGTTCAATCATTTTTCCGATGGCTCGCGGCTGAACCGGTTCCGTAACTACCGCGATTATATCCCATTTTTGTTTGTTTTCGTCGTGTAATCACTCGTGATTCAGTCGCTTATCGGGGAATTAATAGATAATACTTCGGAAATTGATAGTTGATATTTTTGTTTATTTTTTGGAGAAATGCCTCCAAGTTACATTTACTCGCAAAATATTGGATGTGCGATTTTTGTAATAAAAAATTCTCGCGCCAAAATTCTATGTCTCAAGAATTTTTTCGGGGGTTTTTTTTTGTTTTTTTTCCATTTTGTCGAATGATATGCCACAACTTTTTGTGCGCTGCCAATTTCATCAATGATCAGGATCTATTTGACCCCAATTAGTCGAGACCCCTACCACTGAAATCCATCACGCGCCCAGCTGTCATCAATATTTCATATCCCCTTGATTTGTATCCCATCCACTTCTTATTCCCTATTCATCTCCCGACAGCGCAAGTCGAGACAACACGACCTGAATAATGAATTTGACCGTAAACTCATGACTTATTTACAGTCTCAACTTCTCAACGAGTGCGCACTATCGATTCCCCCCCCCCCCTCCCCACACACACACACTTTTCCCACCTTTCCACAGTCGTCCATCTTTTCCGTAGGAAAAATAAAATCAGTTCTTTTTTACTCTTGCCCTGGGGAATAGGGTAAAAGTCCGTCATAAAAGTCGAACAACAGGTTCAACTCGAGAGACTTCACGACCAACTGAAAAATCTTCGTAACTCGGGCGTTTTTCTTCTTCACTTATACGAGCACTAAGAGATTCTGTCATAGATTGGGGTGTGAAAAAATTGAAAATTATCGGAAGAAAGAGGTTATCTCAAGTCGATGAAAGCCAGACGAAAGCGGGGGATTTATCTTTCCCAATTTTCCGTTCTCCTGCCGCTCCCCTTGTGGGTGCTTATCTTGCGATTATAGTAGACAATTGTAGTGCGACATATTTTATTTTTGGTGTAGATACGGTGATTTTGGTGATTGGTCCGTTAAATACCCGCCCACCCAATAGCCACCCACCCACCCACCCCATGCACGCCTACCCACCCGCCCCCTCAGATAGCCGCCCGCCCACCCACCCCATGCACGCCTACCCACCCGCCCCCTCAGATAGCCGCCCGCCCACCCCATGCCCACGCCTACCCACCCGCCCACACAGATAGTGGCCCGCCCACCCAGATAGTGGCCCGCCCACCCAACTAGTCACCCGCCTACCCACCCAATACCCGCCTACGTACCCACCCACCCAATACCCGCCTAGGTGCCCACCCACCCAACTGACCGCCTGCCTACCCACCCACCCGTTCAACTACCCATCTACCCACACGCACACGCACAAAAGTATGAAGGTGATATGGCACCTCGAGGAACGACATTTCACTTCTCTTCTCCGGATGTATTTCAACCGCATTTGTCTATCGATAAGCAAATCGACACGGCAAAATATTTCGTTTTCATCTGAACGTCAAAAATGGTCAAACGTCAGATTTTCATCCACAATTCTACAATATTATTCCGCAAGTGCCGGAAATCGGCAAGTGCAGTCGTTTCTTTATTATCCCCAAAAATCTCCTTCTTCTGTTATCTTTCTTTATCGCAACTTCACCCGATTGAACACTTTACCCTGCACCATGCCATTCTCTCCTCGTTAAACTGATCTCCAATTTTCTATTTTCCTTCTTTGCACTTGAGAGCAGCAGGAAATAAAGCTACAGAGGGCAAAATAATCGCGTAGATAATAAAGCGCTTAAACGGAGGCGATTAACGAGTGAATTTGCACTCAGTGTGCAGTCGGTTCACGGGATTGCTGAACAAAGTGAGGGGTGCCTCTGGATAACTTTGTGCTGTAACACGCGCGAAAAACAGGGGAAAATTCTGGAATGGAGAGAGTTGAAAAAAAAAATCTGCACTGGATGAATGTAACGATAATGAGGGTGTACAGTGGTTTTTAAAAAAGCCTCATATTCACAGGGACAATCGTGTTAGGCATGTATACGCTAGTGCAGCTGACTTGATGCAATTTTTTTTGCGCGTGAGAGACTAAAATATGTAGTGGCCAGATTTAAAATTTGAGACAGAAAATTTTTCAGTTTCTCATCCATTATATTGATTCATGTTATGCGTAGTTTCATTGGATGGAGCCTACTGGCCAGAAATTTGGCGTCTTTCAATCTGTAATAACATACAATGAAACGATTTATTGAAGTTCTGGGGCACTCAGACCCTCTAAGGACTATTAAAAAGAGTCATTACAAAGATATACAACTTAGATAAATGAATATTATAACAGTTATAAGAATCAATCAAGAAGATAGTTATTCATTCGATTAACATGTTCAAAACCACGGAGATCAGTCATAGAATCAATAACACAAATTAAATGGATAATGCCGTCAAACACCAGCAATCTCACCAGTTTGTTTTTCTAATAAATGTTCATATAGTTTATCACTGAATTCAACTACTGACTTAGAATTACGAATATCATTCGGCATTGAGTTCCAAAATTTAGCCGAAGCAACCGAAAACGAAGTCAGGCCAGCATTCGTTAAATGATTCGTTAAATTCTTTAATTCTAATAGAGTATGCCTGAACTCCACGGTACCTGGTACCTGTCGTATTATAACCAGATCAACGCCTGATGTACACACTAAACGGCATGCTCTACTCCGGTATGCTTGGTACAGTCCACACCAGGCCCTGATCACGCGAACCTGACTCCGAGTTGCCTTATGCGTGCACGATCAGGTCCTGATGTGACATCAAGCCAACCTTACAAATTCTCTACTCGGGAAGTCCCATCGTCAGGTGTTAGTGTAGCAAGCTCTTGTGCCTAACTATCGGAGGGACACCTACAAGGCTGCTATTGCGGTTTCTGTACCTAAGCTGTGAAACGCCATCGCCATGCATATCCGCCACCTTCCGTCTCTTACCCAGTTCAAGACACATCTGAGGCTCTGGCTCCAATCTTTGGAGATTTTATGATCCTCCTGCTTCCAGCAGCGCCTCCCGGTTGCGCAGTCATCATCACTACTCTTATGAGTTTTTAACCTTCTTCTTCTTTCTTTTTTATTGTCACATCTCCATTTATCATTTTTACTGATCTTTGATCCACTCTACATCATTCTTTGTTCTCTGTGAAGTAACGCTTGAACTTTCAACAACTTGCAACTTATTCGCTCATCGATGCTGGTTGTTTATATTTCACTTATTTACTTACTTATATCTTATTTTATTTTGTGTTATAATTTGTATGTATTCTAATCACGTATACTCTTTGTTTAACCATGTAAACAATGAACTACGGTATCTATCTATCTACAAGAACGGTCTCCATGAAGTTGTGATGTTTCATCGATTTGGAGATGTTTATCTAAACGAGTCCGGCCCGCACAGGTCCACCCGGACTGGTGTCGCTTCGGCTTCGGTCTCACGCTTTCGACCATCCATCCTTCAATCAGTAACCATCTTAAAGTTGCAAATAAAAAGAAAAGAAACAAATTAAAGAGCTTAACGGTAATCACACATTATTCATTCAGAAAAACTGATATTTGCTGCGTTTCATATAACTTTTTCATGCGCAACGATAGGGAATTATGAAAAGTGATAATTTTCCCTCACTCAGTCACTTACATGTCCACAATTTTTCCATTTCATTTTGGTTTGAGCGAATAAGAGTCCATCTCTGTTTATTCCCTCCGGTATTTTTCCCTTTGATCTTTCCTAGCATTCCACATTTTTTTTTGCCCACAGTTATTACATCCCTTGAGCACGAATTCCATGTAATACATGAGATGGATTGCCTAGGTCGACCCCCTTTTCTCGGGGAAATATAAAAATGATAAAGGGGAGAAAAAGGGGATATTTTAACGGAGAGTGCACGTAAAAGACTTGCACAGAAAGAGTAATGCGACTGTGAGCTTTTGGTATGATGCGTCACATTTTTGAGTAAATGTCGGTGTTTTGAATGCCGCAGTTTTGTTTCGACAAGAGTATCATGTAGATGTGGTGTTGACGAAATGGCCTGTGATAAACATCAACGTGGGGGGGAGGAGAGGAAAAAGTCAACTCTAGGAAGGGATTTGACTTGTTTCGTTGGCGTTTTATGAAGAGGTTGGACCAAGTGAATTGACGTGAAGGGATACACTTTATCACAAGATAAGAAATCACGATAGTATAGCTACACTGTTTATGTATATAGACGTGTGATTGCATATTTGTCAAACTTCAAATTTTCATTATGTATATATTTTAAGAGTTGTAGCATCGAGATAATCTATACGAATCTTGGAGAGCTTCGATCAGGAAAATTAATCGATTGTCGAATTCCAAAACTCGAAAGGCGAAGAAAAAATCTCGATTATCGATGACACAATCGAAATCGCACTTCAATGTAGATAAGGAAAATAAATCGGATATCGAATTCGAAAACTCGAAAGTCGAACAAAAAATCTCGATTATCGATGACAATCGAAATCGGACGAGAATACAGACAAGTACAAATATGGAACTAGTCAATATAAATAATCGGAAGCTTCGAGCAAAAAAATAAATCGATTATCGAATCCGAAAACTGGAAAGTCGAAGAAAAAATCTCGATTATCGATGACAATCGAAATCGAACGAGAATACAAGTGCCTTGCCGGCCTTGTCTGTTTTCGGGGTCAATTTCGATTGTGTCATCGATAATCACGATTTGTGCTTCGACTTTCGAGTTTTCGAATTCGATAATCGATTTATTTTTCCGGACGACCACATGCCTTTACTAGCCTGTATTCTCGTTCGATTTCGATTGTGTCATCGATAATCGAAATTTTATTCTTCGACTTTCGAGTTTTCAAATTCGATAATCGATTTATTTTCCTGGTCGAAGCTCTCGATTATTTATATACTAGTGCCTTGCCGCTGGCCACTACGCGGCCACATGCATTTCCAAATGCGACTTGGATTTCGATTTTTATCATGGCATCGATAATCGAGATTTTTTTTCGATAATCGATTTATTGCGATTCTCATTCGATTTGTGGTCGAAGCTCTCAATTATATATAAGGAGATATAGATATGGGTATTCGGTGTATGGGGAAAAAGGTTAAGATGTTACGCGGTGATGAACCCAGTAGCGCTCAGAAGCTACGTTGAAGTTGCGCTAGCTTTATCGTACGTTGAGCATTGCCAAAGCACGTGATTAAGATCTTTCTCCGAAGTCCCACACGCGCAGTCCCCAGAACTGATGATCCCCAATCGGCCCAATGATTGAGATAAGTGGTAATGATCTGGCACGACTAACCCAAGCGATAATTTTCCTAGGGAGTTTGTTACGTGCATACCAGACTCTTCTAGTATTGAAGCATCATTAGAAATTAGTTCTCTCCCTCATTTCACTTTTGAAGAAAAGATTCGAAGTTATACTATAAATCAAAGATTATAATAAAAACTGTCTACGGAAACGATGTATTGCCGACTTCTTCTCAAATTAGACTGCAATGTTTGATAAAAGAAAAAAAAAAGAAATTGCCGAGGCACTCCGCATGATCCAGATCTGTCAACTTGTTTCCGTTTTCACTCAGCGTCACTAAATTCAATAAAAAACGATTGAACGTCAATCGTCCTCCATATTGAGTTAGTTATTTCTTGACTGAATCTCATATTCATATATTTATGAGGTTCCTCAGAGGTTTTATGAAGCTCGAGAAGTCAATCATTGTTAACAATTCAATTTTGTCTTGATATGTGAAATATTTACGATACTCTGACGTCTCTGAAACGCCTTTTACATTTTGCATTCTCCAACATTTTTAGTTTTCGTAATTTTTCAGTTTTAAAAATTGTTCGATTGGCAATTTTTTTGAAAATTTTAACTTTTTGTTTGTTTTTCAATTTTTGAAAATTTTTCACAATTGTTTCTTATAAACTGTTATTTCCGAAATGGTCAAAAACTGTCTATTGAGCGTTCCCAGGTAGGAATGCTCAAGGCTGACGATGAGAACAGGCCTGTCCCAGCCCTGTTCCCCCGAGGCCGACTAAGCCAAGCCTGTGCCAGGCTTAATCTCATCTTCCAAAGCAGCCTTGAACTCAGGGTAGCAAATAAGGCTATTGCTAAGGCTTGGTTCAGCCTCGCCTCAGGCTGAATCTCTCGAGGCTGAAAATACCTACGCCTAGCACAGGATAGTTCAATGGATACGATGGTCGCCAGAATTATCCATTGGAGGCACTGATGTCTGCTGATGGAGGTTGGGCTAACCAATTTCCTCACTGCATACTCCCTGATCCTCGGCCTATTGATACGGTTCCTTCCTCAGTTCCTCGAAAAATTGTATGACATAATCGACCGTGACATATCAATAATAACCGCGTCAATGAGTCGATTTTAGTCAGTGGCGATGAGCTCCAGTTAAACCCTCTTACCAATGTGGTGCAGTCTTTGAGAACAATGCCTTTCGAGGCTTGTCGCAGGCCGTGCTCGTTGGGATTTCAAGGCTCAGTTGAGGCTCCCCATGAACCCTCAGCTAAGGCTTGGTTTACGAGCCTCAAACGGCGTTATCTTTTCGAGGCTGAAACAGGCCTGAATCAGGGTGGGCACTCAGCCTCAATCCAAGATTTCCCAGCCCTCACGGAGGGCTGGGACAGCCCTATCTCGATCGTCAATCCTTACCTGGGAATTGGGGATTAAATCCACATCATAGATGTATTGAAAAGTTCCGTAAGTGTTCAAACTTTTGCAGTTGAAATTTTGAAAAAAAGAAATACTGAGCCGTCAATCATGTTCGATATTGCAGCACTTGTTCCTCGAATACACCTCATATTTATGTATTTTCAAGCTCCCCGGGGCGCTCTTGAAGGATGGTGAAGTCAATCATCGTTAAAAAGTCGTCTCATGACTATTCTCAGTGAAAATACCTCTAGCGAGTGCCTCGTGAATTCAGGGTAGGTGTAATTTTGCAAGTCTAATTGCACCAAGGCACTTGGGCTCACTCGCCAAGTCCATTTAGCCTTTTATATACATTATATACATGTATATTTACTCAGGCAAAACTCACAACGAAACATTTTTAATTTTATCAACTGTGACATAAATTCTGTTTGACGAAGAGTAATATCTCGTTTCACTTCCTGAATACTCCGTTTAGTTGGAGCCCTCTAAATTCTTGTTAAGAAATACGAAATGTCGAGATAATTTACGCGTATTTCACCGACAAGAATATAAATTGGGGGGGGGGGGGGCGGGAGTGGGGACAATTATTGGATGAATTAGGGATGCTAAATGTTACAGGGATATTTTACTGCACGAGGAAAATCGTGAATGGACGCTAAATTAATTTCCTATGATGGTAAGCCCCATGATAAGCACATTTGAATTCAACGAAGCACAAGCTCACAGATTTTTTTCCTCGAGTTGTAAACGTCAGAAAAATTTGAATTTTTTTAGGCGGTTTACGTATACATTGCTCTTTCGACCACAAAAATTTCATCCAATTCTGTTTATAATTCATTTTATGCAAGAACCACCTTAACATTGATCTCAATGGGAGATGTGAATAAAAAAAAAATAGGAAACCTGCATGAAAAAACGATACATAGGTGCCATATATCTCATATATGTCGTATAGAAGTGTCCTAGGGCAAAACCGACAAAGTGGGCCCTTTTCTTGTAGACGTCGGATAACGAAATTTCTTCAAGGTATGTGAAATTATTGGCAAAAATGTGCATGATATACTGTTAGGGGTAGTCAAAAAGACCCATTTTTGCAACCATAATGCGGATATTCCATCTCCGGACTGGAAAAAAAAATCTGTGGCAAATGCTTGTCTAGGTACTCAGCCGCAACGCTTGAACCATATCCACGTCGTTCTCTTCTTAATATTTAATATTGCCGGGCTTTTCCAACGCAACTTCGCGTAACTGCAACTTGTTATTTCTCATCTTTTTTTCCTTTTTTCGTGTGAATTTTTCCTAGTTTTTTTTATTCTCCCACGTGCGCACGTTCGTTTGTCGACGTACGCACGTACTCAAACCGTACATAAAAAAGTTTGATAAAATTTGTACTTCTATATCGAAAAGTAGTCGTATAGTGACAAACCCGATTCGATGATATTTATATCTCCGTGTGTGTGTGTGTGTGCGTCGGTGAGCATGTGTCTAAACAACGCTTTTGCCGAAACTGGACTCCAGTTGAACTTTTTCAATAAATACTGATTTGTCGTGAAATCTGTCACAGATAGAACAAAATATATCCAACAAATATTGTTCGTAATTAAAAAATACATATTTTATGTTCTATGAGTTTTGTCCCCATCACCCATTATTAAGCAGATATACGGGTTCAAAGTACAGAGTCGAGTGCGCATCGTCACCCTCCCCTATTCTCCTGTATCCCCCACCACACCGAACTCGTGACGCATCCCCAAAACTACGGAACAGTCTTTCCTGCAATATTAGCCTTCTTACAAGAGAAATAACTTCGGGTTTTCACCCGAGCTCTCTTCATAACTATCTAAACAATAAACTTCATTATCTATCTATCTATCTATCCCCACTCCACTATACTCAACCCCACTCTTGCCAGTGCGTGCTGGAGGGAGGCGAGGAGTGGGGAGATTCGGGCCGAAAGCCGAAGTTACTTCTCTTGTAACATTGTAAACTGCGCGCGTCCGTTTGTATCAGTGTACATATTTACACCTAAGTCAAGAGTGGGGGACAGCAGAGCGGGTGACCGGCGGGACAGCAAGCGAAATGGCCCGCTAACGCGCGGGTGGTCATAGCTCTGGCAGCGCCAGCGAGCCGAGGGGAATGTGTCCCCACTATACGTGGCGTTGAGCGCGCTTGAGGGGTATGGCCGCTTCGCTGCGCGCCGTCGCCCGTGGGCGCATGCGCGGTGTACTACGAACGTACTGTGGGCACGCCTATTGCGAGCGTGGAGGGGGTCATCTGTAATTCTACGGGCGCGTAACCGTCAGCCCACACTCTGGAGCTTTATGGGGAGTGCGCTCTGCCCCAAATTTTTGGAATTATCCGAATGAGATGGACTCCATCCGTTATCACAAAGTATAAAACAGTTTTCTTGCCTACAATTAGTCTGTTACTGTTTTAGAAAAGAAGAATGAAGTTGAGGACCGTGCATATATCTACATTATTTTCAGGTGAAAATTGACAGCGAATGAATGTAGAGGAAAAAAAGGAGGAAGTAGAAAGTTCACCAAAGGGAAGGGTAATCTCTATCAAACTTTTTTTTCTGCGTGCGCACTTTTGAAGAGTTCGTCGAGGCGAGCGTACTCAATGCAGACCAATGGTGGCTTTTGCTCTTCCGCACCTCTTGGGATAGCTCCTTGTCGCTGATTGTGAGTGGCTCCACTTGCTTGCCGCCCCCCAGACTCCTTCAAACACTCGCGTTGTTGCATTTATGTGGGGGAGAATAAACTCGATGTACCACGGTTCCTTTCTTTTTTTTTTCTAGCGCGTCAAGCTGAAGTGCCGGTCTCTCAAAACACCTGTCCTCAGGTCTTTCAAGTTGAATTCACAAATTACGTTTTTCAACGACTGTTCTAACAGTTTCCAGCTGTAAATAAAGAATATAAATGGACGTAAGCGAGGCGAGTGAGTGTAAGTCGTGATGGCCGCAGCAATCTAGTAACTTCCGGTTTGGACATGTGCTTCCCCACATTTCCTCGAAAACTCAAATATCTCGTGAATGACTGATTCCAGGAGAAATTGTTACCCTACAGTTTTTGTAGGAAATTTCATTGCGGACAGAAAAGTCTTCGCTCATTTTTCTGCGAACTCGTTTATTCTCGAGATATTAGCAAAAAACGAAATGAGGACGAGGGGTCTTGAAGATGTATCGATCGCGCGTTGCAGCATCTTGAGCGGATAAGTCGTTGATGAGTTACATCTGCCAATTGTGGACAGAAAGTCGACAAAAAAGCTGATTATTTAAGAGTCCAGGTCTGAAAGGAGTGTTTTTGCAATTGTACCATCCGTTCAATTGTTATTAACAATTTCAATTGTTTATAATGCCGTATCTCGAGAACGGTGATAGATACGAGAAAAAGTGTTGAATAAAAGTTGTTCCTCTCGTAAAACTGCACATTTCATGTTTTATTACTTTTTTTGCTAGACGTCATATCTTACGAGATATCGACAAAAAATCATAATAATCGATCGATAGTCGAATTTGCGTAACTGATGTACGACTTGACTCCATGCGCGTATCGTCACACACACGCATATATGATCAGGAACTTATTGATGCGGCCTGTCGAGGGTCACACTCACGACCCATTCATTGAATTTTTTGCAATTTTGAAAAGGCAATTTTGTCAATATTTTTCAAAATTCCGAGTTTTTAAAATTATTTGTTTGTACATATATATATGTTCTGTGAACTCTTTAAATTTAAAAAAAATTTAGAAGTTGCCTAAATTTGTCAGATGGATGAAAAATGTCTGTCTATAGGATGAATTACCTCCAGAGACTTTTTGTTGGCCCTTCAAAGAAATAACCTGGAAGGCGAGTCCCCTCAGGAAACACCACTTTCCATCACTGACTTGCGGTTTTCAGCAAAATATGTCTTCCATCATATCGCCACAAAAGGAGATTCAATCTGAGTCAAAATGTTTGCGCTTCGTCTGCGAAACATCGAAACTGGAGCGACGGTTTTCCGGTGAAACGTGAATTCCGTGGACAGCTTCGAAGATTTTCGAACATTTGCATAACACTTGGGAACCTTTCGTCGCTGATTCGCGTGCAATATCAGAGATGTTTCGGAGATATTTCAGGAAGAAAACACAGTTGTGGGGAAAGCCGATTCGATTGGGTCTCGCGATACAATACCCTTGGGAGAAATTGAAAATAGAAAAAGGGGATATGTCGAAATGCAACAGCTCTGATTCAAATTATGAACGCAATATTTTATACTTTTGGATCCTTTGAGATGTTATCAAAATCTTAAGAGAATTGAAGAATGTGATTAATTTAATTAATTGGGGAATTTTTGAAACCGCACAAAGCCTCATTATATTAACAAAAATTCTAAAATTTCCAAAATTTTCGAAAATTCTAAAATTTCCAAAATTTTCAAAAATTCTAAAATTTCCAAAATTTTCAAAATTTTCAAAAATTTCAAAATTTCCAAAATTTTCAAAAATTGGAAAATTGGAAAAATTTGAAAAATTTGAAAAATTTGAAAAATTTGAAAAATTTGAAAAATTTGAAAAATTTGAAAGATTTGAAAAATTTGAAAAATTTGAAAAATTTGAAAAATTTGAAAAATTTGAAAAATTTGAAAAATTTGAAAAATTTGAAAAATTTGAAAAATTTGAAAAATTTGAAAAATTTGAAAAATTTGAAAAATTTGAAAAATTGGAAAAATTTTGAAAAATTTGAAAAATTTGAAAAATTTGAAAAAATGGAAAAATTTAAAAAATTTGAAAAAATTTCAGAAATTTCAAAAAGTTCAAAAATTTTAAAAATTTCAAAAATTCCAAAATTTTTAAAAATTTCAAAAATTTCAAAAATTCCAAAATTTTTAAAAATTTCAAAAATTTCAAAAATTCCCAAAATTTTGAAAATTTCCAAACTTTTCAAAATTTTGGAAAATTTTAAGATTTTGAAAATTTTGAGAAATTTTAAGATTTTGAAAATTTTGAGAAATTTTGAGATTTTGAAAATTTTGAGAAATTTTAAGATTTTGAAAATTTTGAGAAATTTTAAGATTTTGAAAATTTCAAAAATTTTATAATTCCAAGAATTTTGAACATTTCGACTTGCAACTTTTTGGGAGTTAGCGATACTGCTGAAAAAGCGCGTTACACCTAAACTAAATTGGATCGAGTCGTGCCGTTCAATATTTTCGTCCGAAGTTTGAGTTACGGTATATCATTTCCCCTCTGCCAAGGGGATTGAGTTGTCCTGGTGTATTTTCAAATTCGGAAATACAAATGGCATTCGTTCATTTGCATTCCACTGGCAGGTCAATGCATTTTTGTTTAGTTTGCGAGAAATTCGAAGACATTCTGAGGTTCACTGGTTTACTGGTGGAATTTCAATTTGAGGTACAATGGCTCCATTAAGAGTACCCTGTGGTATTCGTTTATATTTATGAACCGCGCTAATTCCGCCTTAATGATCGAAATCCCTGATGAGGTAATTTGTGGATTGACCACAGGCGTATCATTACCGCTATTTCATTCCATCCAGTAATAGCTTTCATTTAAATACTTTCCGATTATTCGTTACCGATATTTTCATTCGATTTATGGAAAAAGATAATCTTTACTTTACCTTCCTAATTCCTACGTTACCTAGCGACGTTTCTAACATTTTCGCGCCAGTTTTAAAGTCACATAAACCCGCATGGCCGGGCGGGAACCTAACCTGCCGGGGGTGGGGGGGGGGGGGGGAGGTCGATCATAGGCGCCCGCCATAGTAGCACAAAGTTTGCTGGAGGTTCACCCAGTGTTTAAAAACCCGATGGCCTAAAATGGCGAAAGTCGGCCCCAGCCGGGTGGATGGGTGCCCGGTAGGGCCCGTGAAGGAATGCTCAGACAGCAGCTACCATGGGGCGTCCAAACGAGAGGGATTGATCGATTGTTTTATTTACCTTCCATAATGGTTATAGTCGCCCGAGGTCGTTGGTCGCGCCTACAGCAGCGCGCCGCTTGTGTCATTTTTTTTTTTTTTTTTTTTTTATGTAAAGAGCAAAAGTCAAGTGATAATTTGCTCTTGCACATATTCACAGATGAACGTAAATTGTTTAGTTTCCGTCAATGCTAATTTTGTAAAAATAATTGGAAAATAAGGGGAAAGCGCAATAAATGGTTAACAGAAAAAACTCGGATGGAGTTCAATTAAAAATTTTTCCCGACTTCGTGTTGTTCCAATTTCGTAGATGGAAATACTGTCACTCTTGATTGGATTACGAAGTATAAAGTTTTAATTGATCACTGAATAATGATGTGCATTGATCCATCTGTAACTGGAACGTGGAATAATGGGGAAAAAGGAAAAATACGGTGGGATAGGTGGGTGTTATAGAAAACGAGTTTCTACATTTTTTAAAAGTCCTAAAGAGGTCGGATAGTTTGTTTTATACATTTTCGGTATTGATTTCTATACACATACATAGTAGTTTTTTAGACATATTGTTTGTGACCATTGGAACATTTTTTTATCAAGTTTTTAAAAAAATTTTATATTTTTTAATCAAGTTTTTGATTTTACACAACTTCAACATTTTTGAATTATATTAAATTTCTGGCTTCTTTTTCGATTTTAAAACCCACGGTTTTAACATTCCTCATTTTTTTTTCGATTGGAGAAATATTTTCTATATCCTTCAAATTTTGTCATTTTTGGAACTGGTTATTTTTTTTAAAATTCATTATATTCTTGAATTTTTAACGTCCCGATAGGGAAAGGTTATTGGATTGCCCCAGATTTGAAAAAATATATCTCCACGTTTCATGACATTTCTGACCATTTTAGACCAACCAGATGTATGTATGCGTGTGCATGCGAGGGTGTATATATGAAGACAAATTCCTTCTCCAACGGTTGCTCACCATCAAATTATGTGATTGATATATGGCGCAACGGAAGCGTCTTTGTGGCCTTTAAAGCTGATTGGGTTTTGGTTGGAATCGGTTTTCTAGTTTTTTCATAATTCCGAAAACACTTATTCCAAAACAAGTTATCAGCACATCTTTTAAATTGCGCGCTCCGCAGTGTGATTGGTCAGTGCGTCACGTGACATATTCGCATGTAGCGACACCCGTCGTATTCCAGTATTCCAAACTTCATGATTCCAATTTTTTTTCTCTGAAATCAGTCTTTGAACTTTTAATTGACGTGTTGGAAAATTTAGCAATGGAAAAGATGAATTACAATTTTTTTTGGATTTATCAAATTGAATCCGCCAATTAGTACATGCCGATATTGTCAGTTTTGACTGGATTATCCACTACAAAGTTTTAATTAATCACCCGTCAATGATGTGCATTGATCCACCTGTAACTGGAACATGAAATAATGTGGAAAACACAGTGGAAAGACAGGGCATTATGGAAAACGCTCGAGTTTCACGCCCGCGCATTCATATTGCCCACGTACCAACTTGCCAAGATCGATGGAGCTTTTGTATGTAATGTCTGCCGACTACAGATGCGGATGGGCTCGCGTTTGACGGGCTTTCCCCCAACTGGGTGTGGAGAATGCAAATTAGTACGCATCAGTGGTCACATTACATATACAAAATTGCAAGTGAAATCATCCCAAATGTATTCCAGCATCTTCCATCCACAGGGTATCCGAAGAACTTCATCTTTTTACCATTTCGTTTTTCCAACGAACATTTAAAAAAAAAGAGTGGAAATTTTGAAGCACTCGAAAAATGAAAATAAATATGGAAAATGTAAAAAAATTTAAATAAAAAAATTGCTATTTTTGACATTACGGCCGAGTGAAGAGTTACTAGGAGGAGGCGTGGCCGAGGCGCTAAGCGCCCCCACTCAGAAACCGAAATAGCAAAATAAAAAACAAACATGGTGCAGTAAGAGGGAAATCATTTTGCTAGGACATCTCGTTATTGGAGAGAGATGACGAATATTGGATGAACACATTTTTTATACATTTTTGTTCATTAATTAATTTCTACGCACGATTGACAACACGAGGCTCGACATTGACGATCAGCTGCCTGCTAACCGCATAATTACCACCATGCTCGTTTGGCGGCGCTGTTTGCCCCTAGATACTCCCGCGCTATTTGAAATACTTCAAAAGTTAACCAATGGCAGCACGAGACGGGACCAATCAGAGCAGGTTACGCGACAACTGTCCACAAAAGTTATGAGTCATTCATTTTACGGATACTTTTTTGACTGTATGCGCTCAGATTGGTCAGGGGGCGGTCCTATGACATAGAAGCCCAGTTTACATCGGAAAAATACGCTGTAAAATGACGTTTTTCAGCAAAGTGTGACAAGAAAAATATAAGAATGATTCAGGGGAAGGAACAGTACACTTACAAAAAACTTTGCGAATGTTAGAACGTGATCCAAAATCGGGAAGTTAATAATCAAAATAATAACGATTGAATTACACATTTTCTAGTTCGTTTGGGGAATTAAAAAAAATGAATTGCAAAATTTAATGACTGACACTATTGAAATCTATAGCCCAGCTTAATCCCCGGAAAAAATCAGAACTTCGGGGTGCATTGCAATGACTTTTCCTGCCGGAAGTTGAAAAAAATGTAGCAATTTGAGAAACTCAAAAACATCTCTAAAATAAAATGAAAGCATCTTAAATTTTCTTCTTTTCGGATCAACCAGTCTTAAATGCCCTCTGTAATTTGGAAAACAAGCAATAAAAAAATATTACCAAAATTGTCGGAGACTGCCAGAAGCGCAAGTGTGAAATACGAACGTCGACCACTAAACGATTAATGCATTCATCAATATTGATTTCTATCGAAGACATCAAATATTAATGCTGACACTATCCGTAAATAGGTATGAAATAACGGTTATAAATTCGAAATTCATGCGTTCGACCTACATGGGTGGATGGCTATACGGGAGGGCAATGCTCATGGATTGAATATCGATAGAGTAATTCAGAAACATCGACCATTAGGGATTTCACCAGCTTCGTGACCCATTATCCGTGATTGATCCAAATTAAGCAAAGTTCGACATCAGAACCATCAATGTCGAATCCTGATCAAGTCTCGGATGATTCAATTCGTGAGACCATCCATGTCCAATTTATCATCGAATAAATCATATCTACCGATCTATTTTTCCTTTCGCGCACACCACATTCATTGATTATCTTCGCAATTGTCCGTAGTGACGAGGAGAAACCAAAGAGAATATCCATGTATATCGAAATTATCGAAGAGCGTAGGACCGGAACCGACGCGCCACCAGTCAGCGCGGCGGAAAGGGGAAATGCGCGTACGCAGCACGCGCCACCGGACTTGTAGACAAAAAAAAGAGGAAAGAAAATGCTTCTATGGAGTTCAAAATTGAACTTCTTCCAAGCCGATTTTCCAATTGAGATGGAAAAACAAAACACTAATCTGTGTGTCATGTCAAATTTCCTGAGAAATGAATTTTGCCGGAGAGATGTACAACGCCGAGCAGATACATATACCAGTGACATTCCCTGATATCCTCAAGACTTATGTTAAATCCGCCATTCGCACTCAGCCCTACGATCTTCTGCGCTGGACCTGCGCGTATTTTCGCGCCCTAGCCGGCGCTTATCCGCCTCCAGTCAAGGTGACACCCAATTCACAAATAGATATATCGATCATTTGCTAGTACGAGCTATGTAACAATTTATATCCAATTTTTTCCCCAATTTCCCCAATTTTTCAATTTTTCAATTTCCCCAATTTTTCAATTTTTCAATTTTTCAATTTCCCCAATTTTTCAATTTTTCAATTTCCCCAATTTTTCAATTTTTCAATTTTTTCAATTTTTCAATTTTTTCAATTTTTTCAATTTTTTCAATTTTTCAATTTTTTCAATTTTTCAATTTTTCCATGTTTCAATTTTTTCAATTTTTTAATTTTTTCCATTTTTTCAATTTTTCAATTTTTCAATTTTTCAATTTTTCAATTTTTCAATTTTTCAATTTTTCAATTTTTTCATTTTCCAAAATTTCTAAAAATTTAAAAAATAAAAAAAAATGGCGCAGGCCATCATATTTGCCATCGACAAAGTCCCGCGTTTCGCGTCGCCAAAATTCCCGGCCAATTTACAGTGCAAAAAAAAAGTTATGGTAATGTCGCTTTACGTCCCAATCTCAAGCATTATTTTTTGCCCCGAAGGAGCGCCTGGACCATCCGCCTTTCACTCATCCCACGGGCCTCACTCCCAGCTACCTGAGAATCCTGTTCAATCAATTTGGCCGGCCATGCTACGGCAGCTGTGTGGCCTTGAAGACCCTTGCCGAGCGGTGGCAAGGCGTAGCTCTCACTGACTTACTCCTCTATCGAATCCTCAAGATCGGTCATATTCTCCGTGACGAGGTCGACCTACACCGGTTCCTCGCTGTTGCCTGCGGCCTCCTAACCAACGTAAGATCGAGTAAACCAAAAAAAAAACGAGAGTAATGAAAAAGAACAACACCGGCTATGTAAAAGATAAAAATAAAGGGGATGTACGTGTGAGCCTCGACGGACGGGTCACATCATGAACTTCTCGATGTGTGTGTCCAACTGGAACTTAGATCGGTTTAGTTTTTGGTTTAAATTCACCGAGCAGCTTTTTTGTCATTAACAATTGAATTGTTCACAACGCTCTATTGCAAGAACGGTAAGAGATACGGCAAAAAGTGTTAAGCAGAACTTGCTCTGTGAGTGGAAATGCACATTTAATTTCTTATGACTTTTTTCCATAACTGTCATAATTAAGGAGGTATGACGGGTGTAACCCTCGAGCGGTCGCACCCCTATTGGCGTCTCACTCCCACTGCAGTAACGCGCATAAGTCTCGTCCTCACGCTCACTATGCGCCTACTCAAATGTTCATAATTATCTGCTTGATAAATGGGATAGTTTAAAATTCTCAAATCTGCAAGTTTTCGTTGTGAACCTCACGCGTCACACTGAACTCCGTTGCTCCGTAGAACCTCCTGGATACTATGATCTATATATGCGAGCTGCTGACGTCCGAGCCGGTGGGCGGTTCTGCCATGATCCCCCTGAGTACTCTAGTGAATCTCTATGGGTACCTCGCGAATCTCGATTGCGCCAGCCAAAGCCCAACGGAGGCCCACAAAATTACTAGCGAGACAGCGACAGATCTGACCGCTTCCAGGTACGCCCTCTTCCCCGTAACAATCTCCGGAGACTCGGGATCAATTTGCACGTGCGTGGTATCAACAAAGCCCTTGAAAAATAGCTCCTCCGTGAGTATATGAATTTTGTAAACGCCCGGGGGAAGATTCAACTTTGCCCCAAAAAAAAGAAAAAAAAAGCGAAAAAAGACAATTTAAGATTCCGAAAAGTCTTGCGAATGGAGAATTTTTGAAGCACTTTTAAAAAATGAAAAATGAAAGTATTGAAAATCCCCAATTTATAATTTTTTTGAATATATACATTCCTGGACATAGTCATCAATTCTTAGTTTTTTTTCAATTTTCAATTTCTATGTTTTGTTGCGTAAGGTTTACGAACCGTTCCGTAAAAAATATTACGGAACATAATTTTACGGTACATAATCTTGCGGAACATAATTTTATGAAACGTAATTTTACGAAACATAATTTTACGGAACATAATTTTACGGAACATAATTTTACGGAACATAATTTTACGGAACATAAGTATACGGACGATAATTTTATGGGACATAATTTTACGGACCATAATTTCATGACACATAATTTTACGAAACGTAATATTACGAACCAATTTTACGGAACATAATTTTACGAAACACAATTTTACGGAACACAATTTTACGAAACATAATTTTACGGAACATAATTTTATGGAACATAATTTCATGAAACATAATTTTCCGAAACATACTATTACGGAACATAATTTTACGGAACACTTCATTTAATTTCCATGATATTTATCAAAAAACCAATTACATATAAAATCGATGAGGACTACTATACTTGAATCAAGCAGCGTTATATCTCTGCGCTCTTTTATCGTGAAACACCAGGAAAGCTCAAGTAGCCGTGGCCAGATTCGCCCACTTTCACCAGGGACCTCGGATGCTGTGAATGATGTGCAGTGGGTCGAGGAAACTGACAAGACGTCAACGGAAGCGTCAGAAAATGATGCACGTAGTCTGGAAGACCAGGAAAGCATCACAAAGCCTCAAGAGCCCGACATACTTCCTCTTGATGAGGAGAATGAGCGCCCTGTGGAGTCGCACAAAAGCTGGGAAAATATTTCCGAGGACATCAGCCATGACAACTCGGAAAATCACTCGCGAGAGGAATTTGAGCATATTTTTTATAATTCTGAGGTGAGACCTCACAATGTTCTCTTTTCCCCAAAAGGATGTGAATTTTCTTAATTACCAATCTTGCAATTCCGTTTTTGTGCACACGCTCGTCAAAAAATTTCTAGCATTTTTATATTCCGTAAAGTTACCATCTACCGATATTTACGATGCTGAGATAACCCCGAATCTCCGAAAATAGAAAAGCCTAAGCCTTGGAAACCCCCCCATAAATTCCTGGAAAATAGATATTCCGTCGATTTAACGATCGGCTTGAACGAGATTTCGTATGGTAGCTAAGTCTACATAAAATTCTAGCGGACTGCTGCACCATACCAGTTGTTTACCATCTCACTCTGTAAGCTTTACAGCTCTCAGCGCCCATTAATGCTCATACGAGACTCTTCCGTTCGCTTTTCTTCTATTTTACGCTCTGGGCAATTATCGAAAGGCCTGAAGGGTGGGTGGGGGGCGGGGGGGGGGGGGGGGGGAGGAAACTATTAACGGTTAGGGTCGGTCCATGCTAACTGGGAAAATGGCAATCATCGACTCCCATTTGGAATCAAGCCCACCCCCCCCCCCCCCCCCAACCACCACCACCACCTCCTCCCCCCCCCCTCTCATACCGCCCACTCCCGCCGTCCGCGCTCATCCTGAAATGCTCCAAATCAGCAGCGAAATAACGCATCTTTCAAGCGATTTTACGGGCAATCATCGGAATTAATTCGGTAACAACGCTTCAGAATTTTCGTTTGCAGCTATAGGAAACATTTCAGTTTTTTACGTCGAGATTTTTCAAAATCTCCATTTGATGAAATTTTTCTGGAATCACTAGTGCTATTTTGTCGGCGTCGCTATTCAACGATTGCCAGTGGCCAATTTCGAATTTCCAACTTCAAATTTCTAATTCCAAATTTCAGATTTCAAATTTCAAATTTCAAATTTCAAATTTCAAATTTCAGATTTCAAATTTCAAATTTCGAATTTCAAATTTCAAACTTCAAATTTCAAATTTTAAATTTTAAATTTTAAATTTCAAATTTCAAATTTCGAATTTCGAATTTCACATTTCTAATTCCAAATTTCGAATTTCAAATTTCAAATTTCAAATTTCAAATTTCAAATTTCAACTTTCCAATTCCCAATTTCAAATTTCAAATTTCAAATTTCAAATTCCAAATTTCAAATTTCAAATTTCAAATTTCACATTTCAAATTTCAAATTTCAAATTTCAAATTTCAAATTTTAAATTTCAAATTATTTTCCGAATTTACCAATTTTTGAAAATCACGAATTCAAATATTTGAAAAGAAATTGATGTGTGCAATTTTTCAAGCCAATTCATTGCATTGAATAATTGGAATTTTTTGAGAAATTTTTTGAAAAATTTTTTGATTCTGAAGCATGACGTAGCGGAAGAAAAACGGAAGATTTTATCTCCGGTTAAAACTGAGGGACGCTAGAGCCCGTTACATGGATTTTCTCATAATAGAATCGATTTTCTCCCCTCTCTCTTTTTTTTAATAAATGCCAGGAGGACGTGTCCGCAAAAACCCACCTCAGTGTTGAGAATAAGGTCGAGGATGGCGAAGGGGTGGAGACGCCTAAGTTGGGGGTTGAAGACGTTGGGGGGATTTGCGAGTGTCTCGACGGGGCGAAAACGTCTGAGGAGGCGAAGGCAAGTGGAGAATCAGCGGATGAGGATGGAAGCTTTGCCGCGACATTCACGAAGAGAATTGAGGAGAGATTCTCACCGCCGTATGTCGATTACAACGTGCCTGGGATTGGTGCTGTCGTCAGCATCTCGCGCATCAATGCTGTACAAGTGTGGCTGATGGACTGCGCAAGGCGGCAGGCGGGTAATGTTGGACCGCGCAATTTTCGCCATTTCCTCTGTCCAAGGTTATTCGAGGAATGCGACGGTGATGGAGATTGCGTTGATTGTCAATGTAATTAGCAACTGATCGTCATTGTGGAAGATCCAATTACAGGGTATTCAGAGGAATTTTTAGCACTTTGAGCATTTTTGGAATTCATGTTTTATTGGCGGTTTCGACGCGTGCGAGACATGCGGAGATGATGCGCATTGCGTGTGATTGCAAATGTAATGAGCAATTGAGTGAAATTGTGATGGACCAAGGTCGAGCAAATTCATGGAATTTTTACCAAATGAAAAATTTTTGGAATTTAAAATTGAATTTTTAAGGCTTGTCATCATTCTTTCTGAATTGGATAAATTGATGGAAGAAGTGACGATTTTTTGAAATTTTTGACATTTCAAAAATTTCTGAAAATCACATTTTTGGAGGTTTTATTGAATATTTTCGTCAGCATAGCACGCGTCGGGACTATGCTGGTGCGGCGGAGGGACTGCGCGGGTAAACAGAAGGGCAATGCTGGCGAGCGGAACTTGAGGCATTCCATGCGTTCAAGGTCGTTCGAAGGATGCGGCAATATTGAGGCTTGTGTTGATTTGAAATGCCCCAACGAATTGATAGTAAATTTGGAAAATACAATGGGCTTTGGGAAAAAATGTAACACACACACACACACACTCACTCACATTCGTCCACCGTCGTTGTAGCATAGAATTCGTGTATAGCAATGACTAATTTTATCGGAAACTGTCATCAGAAATAAAAATAGCGTACCTCATCAACCCGTATCCGTCTTTGATTTATTCACTCCGCTCGATCACGACGCAGCTCAAAAATAAACACGAAAATCTATTTTCCTCAACAAACATCTTGTAGAGGACAATTGTGTATTTTTAGATCCGATATTTTTTTCGAAACGTGGAAGAAGCAAAAGCATAATAGCAACTGATATAGACTGATTCATCCAGTTGAAATATAGTAAAATTATATACGTTAACAATTTTGTTTCATTGACAAAAAATAATGAAATACGAGGGCCGTGGGTTTGACCCTCCGCGGGCCAAAATTATAACTTCCCCATGTCTGCATGTGTGTGTGTACTTTCTTTCCAATCTCTCATTTTTCTCACCATAGAGCTCTCTAAATAATTTCAATTGTTTATAACGCTCTAACGCCGAAGCGGTTAAAGATACGAAAAAAGTCAAAGGACACAAAATATGTATTTTTTCATAAGGAACAACATTTATTGGACATATTTTTTCGTATCTATAATATTTCGTGAGATACAGCGTTATAGACAATTGAAATTGTTATTAGCAATAGAAACCAGGAGACATATATGGACCAAAAAGTAATCAGCTCTAAGTTGCGGCAAGACGCTTCGATTGCGTCATACAGGACCGTGATCGAATAATTTGTTCACGAGAAAGTGTTCCGGGAAATTTTTGGTTACATACATATATCGGCACACACACACACACACATACAGACATTTTGCTTTAAATAGTCTAGAAAGATCAGAAATACTATGAAACGTGGAGATCTGATGAAAAATCGATTTTTCATTTTCGGGGGCAAAACAATAGCTTCCCCTATCGGGAAGTTAATTAACATTAAAACATATATACATATGAAAATATATATACATATTTTTTTTCCCAAAAATTTAATGTTCTACAAAAAAAATCTAGTCTGCTTCAACGTATCGTTTATGAAATTATCTCACAAAATCCAGCCGTCTATTTTTACGACGATTAACGCAACGAATTGCCGGGAATTTCCAATTTTTATTGTACAATGAGGCATGAGAAAAAAAGCGCGAGATTTTTTGTTTACACCAATTTTTTATGTTTTTATGACAGCCAATCCCTGAGAGAAATTGGTACGACAGTGAAATTGTCGTTGGGCATTTATTTTTTGCACAACAACAGAGAATATGAAAAATCTGCAAGGAAATATATAAGAGACGGATGAAAGGAAAAACGCGGATAAAAGTCGCGTCAGCCAATGCCCGCGGCCGTATTTTCTGTGCGATATCGAATAACCGATATAGGCGATACATCTTCATTGGGGAAAATAAATGTTCGTGGATACGTTCACTCTGATTTTGTGACTTTTACAATTGACAGAAATGGCCAGAGCGCTAACCTTTGGGAAACGAAATCCGCGAATCAAACTCCCGTACGGGTGTTCTTTCGCCCAGGTAGGAATGCCCAAGGCTGACGATGAGAACAGGCCTGTCCCAGCCCTGTTCCCCCGAGCCCGACTCAACCAAGCCTGTGCCAGGCTTAATCTCATCTTCCAAAGCAGCCATAAACTCAGGGTAGCAAATAAGGCTATTGCTAAGGCTTGGTTCAGCCTTGCCTCAGGCTGAAGCTCTCGAGGCTGAAAATACCTACGCTCAGCACAGGATAGTTCAATGGATACGATGGTCGCCAGAATTATCCATTGGAGGCGCTGATGTCTGCTGATAGAGGTTGGGCTAACCAATTCCCTCACTGCATACTCCCTGATCCTCGGCCTATTGATACGGTTCCTTCCTCAGTTCCTCGAAAAATTGTATGACATAATCGACCGTGACATATCAATAATAACCGCGTCAATCAGTCGATTTTGGTCAATGGCGATGAGCCCCAGTTAAACCCTCTTACCAATGTGGTGCAGTCTTTGAGAACAATGCCTTTCGAGGCTTGTCGCAGGCCGTGCTCGTTGGGATTTCAAGGCTCAGTTGACGCTCCCCGTGAACCCTCAGCTAAGGCTTGGTTTACGAGCCTCAAACGGCGTTATCATTTCGAGGCCGAAACCGGCCTGAATCAGGGTTGGCACTCAGCCTCAATCCAAGATGTCCCAGCCCTCCTTGAGGGCCAAGACAGCCCTGTCCCGAGCGTCAATTTCTACCTGGGAATTATAGTTTGCACTTTATGTTGAGTTCATGAAACCATGAAACCTAGTTTACATGTATGCCCCATTATGTCCCACCCACCCCTGCTACTCAGATTGTCCAAAATACTGTCATTGAAACTGTATGGAGCGGTCCATATAGTGTTGCAACTGTGTATTATCATTGGTTAATTTTTTTCTCTTATTTTCAATTTCTTTTCATTTTGTGATGAAGACATGGGGTGGGAGGGGCCAGAAGGGGGAGGTCTAGGCTAGACCTCAACGATCCTCGGCGCTGCGACTCACGGGGATTACCTTATTAGCGTGCCACCGTTGTTGCGATCGATAGAACCTCGCGAGAGCACTATGTAACACTAGCGAAAAAGCAACGACTTTGTTGTAGTCCAAAAAAAAAAGACTTTTATTCCGCGCAAAATGGGAAATTTTTTTTTTTTTTTTTTTAATTAGTTTTCACGATTCTGGGGGGGGGGGGGGTATCGAATGTTTTCTATGCGAATTCAACGCTGTTTGCCGGAATTTCCTACACACACACACACCAAATTTTTTAAAGAATTCCCTGTGCGGCAAAATTAGCTGACCTAACCTCAACTTTGGCAAAAATGGACCACGTTTAATCATTCATTAAGAACGATAGGGGGCCTCGATCCTTGGATCTCGTGTGCCAAAGGCCAGTACTCCACACGGCTATTGCCAGTGGTTGCAAGTCAATTTCCTGGAACAGAAAAAAAGTTTTGTCCTTGGTCAGAAATTGATAATATCTAGAGAGACAAAAAAAAAGGATTTACTCGCTCTAAGTAAAAACACACTCGTTTTCTCCATTGTCGTATATCTCCATTGTCGTATAGAAAAAAGGAGAGACGAAAGAAACTATTCATATATATCGCAATTATCGAAAACCGTAAGACCGGAACCGAAGCGCCGCCAGTCCGCGCGGCGGAAAAAGGAAGTGCGCGTGCGAAGCACCCGCGACCAGGCTCGTTTATCATAAAACACTGTTCAAAAATAGATTACGCCTGGGAAAATAAGGAACGTTTGTGTTGCGCTGCTACCTCGATCCTAACGCCTGAGCTCGCATCAGAATCAAAACATTCCTTTTCACTCGTCAATTGTATCATAGCGTATGGGGGTCGACTGGAGGGGAGAGAGAGGGAAATTCAAAAGAAACATGGATTTGGCCCGATACGCTATCGCGTATCTTGATACCGCGCTAGGTGAATTCGAAAACACAAAAACAGGCGGGGTCACTGAGTATCGGAATGTATTCGGCTATTGTTCGGGAGCTCAGTCGAGTTGAGGCTCTACACGTGTAATCTTCACAGTTTGTCCGAATAAATTTAGGTGTTGTCAATAACCAGCGTTACAATCATTTAATCACCATCTTCGAAAACTCACAGTTTGTATGAGTTTATCGGCTCGGTTAATTCTTCATACGCAAAGAATGGATCTTATGTATATAAATTCTTTGTTCTCATTAGTCTAAAATACGACTAGATCGATTCGAGTTATGAATTTCACTCAGATGAAACATTGTCACCTTTTTTTAATTTCTACTGACCACTCACCTTTATGTATCAACCGAGCCCGGTGGCGCGTGCTTCGCACTTCCTTTTTCCGCCGCGCGGGCTGGTGGCGCGCCGGTTTCGGTCTTACGGTTTTCGATAATTGCGATATATATCGATAGTTTCTTTAGTCTGTCCTTTCTTACTATAAGATTACCATGAAGAACTGGTGCCACCATTTTTATGAAACAATACAAAAAGGGTGAGAGAAGTAACAAATCTAGGGAATCTAGAGATATGTATTGGAGATTTTTTTTTTCTTTTTTTTGTATGTTCGTTCATCGGCGCATCAACTACTCATGTTCTTACCGACTTGTGGACCATACGCAAGACAATAATTCTATATTTGTGAGTATCATTGTAACATGCCAAGCAAAAAAATTTTCTTCGATTCGGAAAAGTCACTTCAATTATCCATTACTAACTCCCCCAAAAAAAAACTGCAAAAAAAAATTCTATCCGAGAAACTGCAAAACCAACTGATTGAGCTTATAAAAAAGTTCCATTCGATGATCAATAGGTGACTGAAAACCGCCTTTTAAATTACTTCATCGACAAAGAGATGATTTTCCCCTTTAGCTCTCTCCCTCTACCTACCTCCCACCCACCCACCCACTCTCTCACTCTTTCATAGAGTTTAATTCCTTCCTCAGTGGCACCTTTGGCCTCGACTTTTTCCTACCTCACGTTTGCGATCTTCTCTTCGCCTGCGCCAATAAATCGAACGCCCTCCCCCTGCCCCCCTCCCGCCGCCCGTTCCGATCATGTAGTGCATGGGACACACAAAGGGCCCAAAGGGATTGAAGGAGGCAGAACCCGAAGCCTTTGCCACCGAATCGATAGTCCGATGTATTCTCAGTCCCGTTTTCTTACACAATAGCATTTCTTTTCCTCTTAAATCCTCCCAACCCCCCCCCCCCTCCCCCCTCCACCCGCCCGAGCCAATCCACATTCTTCCGTTTCCTCTGTCACGGGGCTCCTTTATTTATTTTATTTGTCGTTTGCATTGTTTGTGTCATTGTTTTTTTAATGTCATGCAGAATCCTAAGATTCATGCTGCTGGAAAATGGTGATGACTAGTGGGCTAAATGCGTGTGACGCCTTGGGGTCACACACAGAAACTTCCCGATCTGTAATTTCAGACCAAGGTCAGTCGGTTTCAAAGATTTTCTTGAAAAATTAAATATCTTGGTTTTCATTTTTGTAGCGCGAAACTTTTAGTGCATACAGCCATATATAGAATATATATATAGAAAATAACAAAAACTAAAAATATATATGAGAAATCACAAAAACTAAAAATATTGGTAAAAAAAAGAGCAGAGGTTTACGCAAACGTCGTTTCAACAATGCTTATAAATGTGGTATTAACATTTGTTTGCACTTTTCACTCTTATGGATCGCACTTTAAGCTTACATTCTGTCAGAAATTTGGTGAGAATTCCAAGATTTTTCATGTCTTGGGTTTTCAGGGATTATTTACTAGTGTACGGATGGTAGCACTGATTTTTTTGAAGGGCGATGTACATTTGTTGCCTGGGTTGGACATGTCTTGAACCATAGAAGATGGTCCAAGTCTTGGTTTTGGTGGCCACACTCGCATTGGGCCGAGTCTGCAAGAGGAAGAATTTTTCAGACTCACATATCTTGTTAACAAGTGGTTTTAAGGAAAAATGTTATAAGACATTGTTTGTACAGAATTGAATTTCCGAAATGA
Source organism: Asobara japonica (assembly GCA_026005395.1). Classification (NCBI taxonomy): domain Eukaryota; kingdom Metazoa; phylum Arthropoda; class Insecta; order Hymenoptera; family Braconidae; genus Asobara; species Asobara japonica. The sequence goes on along the minus strand of BQMI01000151.1, from coordinate 614,196 downwards.
AAAGTTCTCCATCATTTTTCTCTAAATCGCCTGATCTTCGAGATAACCCCGAAATTTCCCAAAGATCTCCATTTTTTCGAAATAACTAAAAAATCCCTGGACCGAACCTATCCAAAATCTAATCAGCTCTAAGTTACGTGAAGACGTTTCGATTGAGCTATATAGGACCTCAATCGCATAATTAGATCGAAAGAAATCGTTAGTCCCGAGGGTTAATTCTTCACTCCAGCGAATTTCCATTCTTCCATCTCTTCTTTCATCGCTTTTAATTTGTTTCACGCGTCACTTGCATTGTCTCTGCTAACACTTTCCCTAAACCTCAAGCGTTGGAAGGCTCCCTTCCCGAGCACGGACGTAATAGTAAGTGACAAAACGATACTGGAAAGTTCGTCGACGGAAAAAAATCCGATTCGAGAGGACGGAACTTGTTGTTTTGCCCCCGAAAGTGAAAAATCGGTTTTCCATCAGATCTCCACGTTCCATGGTATTTCTGACTATTCTAGACTATTTACAACAAAATATCTATGTGTGTGTGTGTGTGTGTGTGTGCCGCTGTACGTATGTAACCAACAATTCCCGGAACGATTTCTCGTGAACAAATTATCCGATCGAGGTCCTGTATGGCGCAATCGAAGTGTCTTGCCGTAACTTAGAGCTGATTAGATTTTGGTCCATATATCTCTCCTGGTTTCTATTGTTATTAACAATTTCAATTATTTATAACGCTGCATCTCACGAAATCTTATAGCTACGCAAAAATGTGTCCAATAAATGTTGTTCCTTATAAAAAAATACATATTTTGTGTCTTCTGACTTTTTTCGTATCTTCAACCGTTTCGGCGTTAGAGCGGTATAAACAATTGAAATCATTGAGTGATCCATGGTGAGAAAAATGAGAGATTCGAAAGAAAGTGTGCACACACACGCAGGCATCGGCAAGTTATAATTTCGGCCCGCGAGGGTCAAACTCACAGCCCCCCCCCCCCCCATGCGTCGGATCAGGCTCGCGTCCGGCCTACTTCTATGTGTGTGTGTGTGTGTGTTCGGGTAGTTTTTTTTGACCGCTCAACATACCATTTTGGAGAAACTCATGACAACGCTTTGCAGATATTAAACTGAGTTAAATGTTCCTCCCCCCCCCCCCCCCCCCCCCCCACTCACCCACCGCCACTTTTTGGCGAGAAGGAAAAGAATAGTTTCTGAAATTTATGGGAAAATGTCTCTAGTGTCTGAAACATGGGGACTCTCAATCCTCCCGAAAGACTCTACATAACACTTTATTCCACAGAAAACGCATATTTATGCACCGAATAATACAGGAGTTCCGCTCGCCCGGCCATCCGCTGTCTCATGGGAAGAATCATGGTGATTTCCATTAAGGGAAGCGACTTGGGGAAAATGTAATTTCCCTGTCTCTCCCAGAAGACGTCCCGAGATTATCTTTTGTTTAAGGATTGAAAAGTCACTACAAAAGGATTTTTTTTCCTAGCCTGCTACCGCTGCAAGAAACTTGGCGCGATTGAAATTGAATTGAAGTTTACTCATTCAAGACTTTAGCTGGGGATGAATCATAAGAGAAATGGCGAAGGAGTTTCCACCGGTGGAAAATTGCGTAGGCGACCTAACAGGGGTTGGAATATATCAAGTTTTTGGCGACATTTTTGCAGCGTTAATAAAGGAGAAATTTCTCATTTCTCTCATTTTTCTCACCATAGCGCGCTCTAAATGATTTCAATTGTTCATAACGCTCTAACGCCGAAACGGTTAAAGATACGAAAAAAGTCAAAGGACACAAAATGTGTATTTTTTTATAAGGAACAACATTTATTCGACACGTTTTTGCGTATCTATAATATTTCGTGAGATACAGCGTTATGAACAATTGAAATTTAACCATAGCAACATTCTCCTATTTACCTCAAATTACTTCGCAAACATCAACAATTGAAATGGCAAAAAAAGGGAAAATGTGCAACCCTCGTAAAACCAATCCCGACTCCATCGGCTCATCTCAAAATTGCGCATCATTACCCCCGAGGCATTCGGACAATTTGCAATCTGTATGTAGGTTACTCCATTTTCATTCCACGTGAGAAGCCAAAGTCTACCACGAACAAGGGAAAACAAATAAACAAAGCACCGAGTGAAGAATTTTGTTACGAAATTTACTACAACATAGTGTGAGTAAATTATAGTGTTTACGTCAAACTGTCCAGATGAGAAATCCCAACTGGTAAGGTCCGAAATTTCCCGTGAAAATGTTTATCTCCGGGGAAAATTCCTCGACCAATAATTTTCAACCGAGTAGGAAGAAAAATTGTGGCATACAAAAATTGCTCGACAGGCCGAACCAGTAACTTCGCAATGTGTGTATGCGACTTATCCGATTTGGATCCGAGTTCTCTTACACTCATTCGATCCTCTTCCGCCTAACTTAGACCTGATCAGATTTTGAACATAATCGACCCATCAGTTTTCTAGTTAACAAATTGAATTGTTTATATCGCTGCATCGTGAGAGCGGTTAAAGATACGAAACAAATTATTCAATGAAAGTTGTTCCCCACACAAAAATACATATTTGATGTTGTATAAATTTTTGTGCCAACACCGATAGTTAATTGTTATTAACAAATTCAATTGTTTAGATCGCTCTATCGCAAGAACGGTTGGAGATACGAAACAGAGTGGCTAATGAAAATTGTTCCATATGTAAAAATACACATTTGATGTTTTATGACTTTTTTTGCTAACACCCATAGTTAATTGTTATTAACCAAATGGATTGTTTATATCGCTCTAGCGTGAGGATGATTCCAGATACGAAACGATGTGTTCAATGAAAGCCGTTCCACACGTACACTTATATATATGTCTATGTATATGATATATCTATATATATATGATATATATATATATATGATATATATATATATATATATATATATATATATATGATATATCTATATATATATGATATATCTATATATATATATATGATATATCTATATACATATATATGATATATCTATATATATGATATATATATATACATATATTACTTTGAAAGTTCATGACTTGAGAAATTATGTATATAACACATACGGGAGAACGATCGGGAAGTTATTGGTTCGACTCGTAGAGGGTCCCACCCCCTGAAGGGCTACGCCCAACCTGTTCTTTCAACTTTCCTGCAATAATTTACTCCGAAAAGCTCCATTGGTTGGAATAAATTTAGAACTTCCTAACGATGTTTCCTTGGAGATTAGCCTGCGCAGATGTTGCCCTTCGAGTGCGAAACCCGTAAGAGCATTTCGATGTTTTGGCGGGAGTAATCATGACCAGCTTACCATTCCCCAGAACTGAGGTATTCTTATCTATTGCTGTGAGTACTGGTGACGCCCCCCGGGGGGATGTTATGGTGTGTCATGAAAATCGCTAGGAAGTGCCCCCGGCTGTGCGGCCACACTGGATACTGGACAATCGTGTTTTCGACGATAAATTCCCGGCACAAGGCGACGAAACTCGGGACTAGAGAGGGCACGATCGATTATCAAGGCCTCCCATTGGGTGAAGGCTCCACTATTTATTGAGTATGCTGTGGTGTCTAGGAAATAAAAAATAAAAATGCCTGCGGCGAGTGATGGATCTTCGCGGGTCAGACACACCGGAGCCGTCTGGGGGGTGACTTGGAATTCATTTTTTCTATTTGCTTTACAAAAATGGGTTATGGAAATTTTTGCTAGGGAACATCAGGTCCGTGGAGCGACCGCGAAATGATAATGATTGCGCGAATTTTTTCTTCGCAGGCGAACGGAAGCGGTGAAAGGTTTTTGTTGGGAGCATCAAGCTTTGAAAGCACAGTAAAAACTTGGGTGAAGTACAAACGTCATGATGAATTTGTGGCCCTGATTTGGTATTTGAAGTAACAATATATTTTCCGATGTTGAAGATACTGTTAATCATTGACTCCGACAAAATGAGAACTTTCAATTTTCCAATTTGGTGCAAGCATCTTTTGTTTTTTTCTGTAATTATCGCGTACATATAAAATTTGTCAACACTGGACAGAATATGTAAAACACTCGAAACTTAATAAATTAACAGAGCGTCAAAAAATATTCTGTGTATATGATTCTCAATAACTACATAAGCTATGCGGCTTGAACAATTGTCATACTTTTGAAAACTAAAGCCGAATCGATATCCCAAATATCGATGTTTATCGATACAAAGGCGATTACCAACCAACTTGACGATGCTATCTGACTGATCTGATCAAGCAATAAATGAATGACGATTGAAAAATAAATCATGTTACGATTTTCGAGATATTTCGACTCTAACGATGTTCATTTATGTGTATGCGCTTTCTTGAATGGGGATATGATGTGTTGTCGGTAAAATAGATCGCCCGCTCTCAGCTCCCCCACTGCGTACCTTTATGTTCTATGGTTTATGGCGGCGTCACGTTAGCCACCTCATGTTACCTCTATATACAACCAAACCAATGTTAAAGTATACCGCGTTTCTCACTTCAATTTCCCACATTAATTACACCATTTTTTTCGGAGCGGATGGCTAAAGATGTAAATAGGTTAATCTGATCAAGTCCAAATACAGATAACGCTGTTCTCATCAAACTGTTCGCGGATCGTACTGAAACGGCTCAAAACCGTCTGATACATCGGAAATATTTGTTTTCTGAAGTAATCCCAAGTTCATACGATCTTCTGCTACACAACTCCAATCCGCTCGTCGAGCATGTCCCATTGCAATTTTACACAGAAAAAAATCGGGTCGTTGGGGTGAATAACTTCCGATGTAGCTGCGATGGCTGGGCAAACTCTGAGCTGAGAGGTTCAACTCACAGCCGTGAAATATTAAATCCGGATTACCGGAAGACTGCCTCTCAGCTAGATTCAACGTTATTTGATGAACCACTCCTCGTATGTTTCATATTGAGGCTTTACATGCCGTTTATGTTTCGTTGCTATACCACCATGCGATGGGTGGCGCTAGTCATTGCGGTTTGGACCAATCCGGTTCTCCTCGAAATCCCAACGAGCACGACCTGAGACAAGTCTCGAAAAGCATTGTTCTCAAAGACAGCACCACATTGGTAAGAGGGTTCAACTGGGGCTCATCGCCATTGACCAAAATCGACTGATTGACGCGGTTATTATTGATATGTCACGGTCGATTATGTCATACAATTTTTCGAGGAACTGAGGAAGGAACCGTATCAATAGGCCGAGGATCAGGGAGTATGCAGTGAGGAAATTGGTTAGCCCAACCTCCATCAGCAGACATCAGCGCCTCCCACGGATAATTCTGGCGACCATCGTATCCATGGAACTATCCTGTGCTAAGCGTAGGTATTTTCGGCCTCGAGGGCTTCAGCCTGAGGCAAGGCTGAACCAAGCCTTAGCAATAGCCTTATTTGCTACCCTGAGGTTAAGGCTGCTTTGGAAGATGAGATTAAGCCTGGCACAGGCTTGGCTAAGTCGGGCTCGGGGGAACAGGGCTGGCACAGGCCTCTTCTCGTCGTCAGCCTTGGGCATTCCTACCTGCCCGTGGAGACTACCGGAGAGAAGGACGGAGGCACAATGAATAGATCCAAGTTTTAATTGCAATGAAATTAAACAGAAGCAGCTTGTTTCTAGATAATCCGAAAATGGTGCCGAACGAAATACCTCATCAATCTTCTGCACATATTTCCACTAAACTAACTTGGAACTAATTCCCAATTTTCCGGCGCCCAACGCCGGTGGTCTTGTTCTTCTAGAAAAGAGTCGGAAACTTGACAGGAAACTTTGTCCCAAGATTACACAGCTCGACTAAATGCAAATTCGTTTGAGCTACTCGAGTCTTGCTTTTGTTAAATATTCACTCTAATTTCAGAGTCACTTTTCTAAGATCAGGCGATTTTGAGAGATTGTATACTAGTGTTAAAATTTTCAACGAAGTGCGGTGCTTAGATTTTCCAAGCCCTAGAATTTCTGGAAATTATAAGGAACCACATTATGGAACGAAGAATGCGATAATCGACATCGCAAATTGATTGTGTATTGTCATAAGTACTATTATGAAAATCTTATGATATAAAAAGCATGTGAGAAAAATGTAATAATACATGGAAATTGAAGAAAAATAGTATTATCTAAATACAGAATCAAAAAGTTCAAAAATTTAGTAAATTCGAAAAATTTCAAGAATTCCAAATTCACGGCGGACAGTAGCTTGGGTCAATAGGGCCCGAGCAAATCATTATCACCTTGCTGCCTCGCTCAAAAGAAAAAATTTCATACTGTCCGCTCAATGCGGCTGCGGATATCCTGAAACACTAGACCATGTCTTATGGGATTGCCCACGATACAATCACCACAGATTGAACATGTACCAAGCGTTAACATTAATTAAAATGGTTCCTCCCTACGAGACACGAACGCTATTGAAAAATCTGAATCTGAAATGTATCCAAATTATTACCAACTTTTTGAGCACATGTAAGATCGATGTATAGCATATGACGAACCAAATGCCGTACCATAATAACGAATGCTTTACTTCCATAATGTAATTATATTTATATTGAGCTGTATAAATTATAAGATTTGGTGCTTTAATAAAAAAAAAAAAAAAGAATTCCAAATTTCAAAAATTTGACGAATTTCAGGAATTTCAAGAATTTCAAAAATTCCAAAAAATTTTGAATGTTTCAAAAATGTCAAGAATTTCAAAATTTTCAAAAATTTCAATAATTTCAAAAATTTCACAATTTTTAACTACCAAAAAGTTGGCGTATCTCTGTACCAATGCACAATCTTCCCACCCTTCCCCACTTCTATTCCCAGACCTTCAACTATCATTCAACACTGTATCACGAGGATTATGAGGACAACGGCTAATGGCTTCCGGCATTCCACAATTCACGTAGACGAACTAGACGTATTATATCACCTACATATGTCACGTATTATTCGGGAAAACCGACGGGCCAATTCATCTCTGCGGGTGTGCACTTTCGTGTCTAACTTGGTGGTATGACTGCGTATGGCACCAGCCAGTGGACAGCTTTTGTCTTAAAGCCTCAATGGGATGTGTCGTCTGGTGGGTGATAAATCATGGGGATGTCAGCGCGCAAATTGTTAGTGCTCTCCTTTCAAATGCGACTATTATATTATGCTTGTTATACTAATATTGTCACAGTGAGAAATTCTAAAATAATATTTTCTGGACTTTGTTTACAAACACATCGTAGATCTCCGTCCCTGATTAGCACTTAGGTAGAGAGCATAAATATAGCGACATTAAATAAAATAAAAGCAAAATGTTTTCTGGAGAGAGAGAGAGAGATTGATTGATTGATTGGGTTTTAGAGAGAGAGAGAGAGAGAGAGAGAGAGAGCAACCGCCAGAGGGTTAATATTCATGCAACTTTTGTCCCTGAAATTCATGAATCCCTAATCAGTAATCTTATCTAGGTGCCATATCAGCCTCTCCCCAAAAACTCATCAACAGCCCATTCTCCGATAGCCCCTCGGTTCATCGACCTTCACACACGAGACCTTCGTCGTCTGCAATGTTGCACGGTTATCCAAGATTATGCAACGACCCGCCCAAATGCCTCTGCTCATGTATACTATTAGCATCTAAAACGGAGCTATGCCATTGCTACAGAGGACATACTTGTTCGCGTATACCCTTTGCTTCTGTTTTTTGATGCCTCTTTGATGATGTTGGTGCCACTTTGAGGTGAAAGTATTGGAATGGCTGGAAATTTGTTGGTTTTTGTGGGATAACTCCGTATTTGTCTTTTACATGTGATTTTTTTTTTGAAATTATTGCAAATTTCATTCATAAATGTTTGTAGCTTGTCGTCAATTCAAAGGTGAATTTTTCGATTGAACCATCAACAGAATTCATGATAGCGAAAATTATCACTCGATTACTTGTAAATGATGATAATGGGCGGCATTAATACCGTGGACTTCTCTTAGCTCTCTCAGCGCCAGTGAGCACAGGGGAGTACGTCCCCCACTACAAGCAACGTTAGCCATTGCGCTTGAGGGGTTTCGCCCGTTCGAGCATGTCTGTGGCTAGCAGACTGTGGGCACGCCTATTGCGCGCGTGGGAGGGGTAATCTCTAACTCTTCGGATGCCGATATCTCGGCCCCCGTCACTCAAATTTCTTTTCAGTGCACAGCGATGAATTTTTTTTTTTTTCATTGGTGTAGAGAAGAAATTGGTTTCAATGGTTTCAAAACTAATCGAATTTTAGCTGCACGCAACAATACTCGGCATAGAAAATGATATAAGGATAATATAAGAGCGCAATTATGTCGAGATGAAGCTATAAATTACAAAATAAGGGAAGGGTTAAATTTTTTGTAAAAAAACAACTTATAATTCTAGAATCAAAAAAATTAGTGATATATATATATATATATATATATCTCATAATAGAATTTTTAAAGTGAATCAAGATATTCTATGTGCTGCTTCAATGGGACACTCACTTCGCCCCACCACTTTTTTTTCAAATCGACACAATGGCAGAATGGAGATATCGGATACTCTTCTCACGTTCCTAGCCGCACGCGTTTCCGCGGTGATAAAAAGTGATTTTTAATCGCTGGCGTTTTTTCGTCCTCGACTAGGGACTGAGAAGATTAAAAGCATGAAAATCCAATCCGGGTATAAAGCGAAAGGAAATTGTTGGAGGGCTTCAGTCAGTGCTGAAAACGGGTGAGAGGAGTCTTGTTCTCCGGCAAATTTTTTTGAACGTAATCGCCTGTGCAATCACTCTCATTTCAATGCGCTTTTCTACAAAATATTCAGGAGTTTCTATCATTATTTCCAACAATTATAGGAAAGTTAACAATCTTCGCAAATTTTGAAATTCAACAATTTTGATAATTAAAAAAATGTTTGAAATTTCGAAAATTTTCAAAAGTTTCTAAAATTTTTAAAATTTCAAATTCTCAAAATTCTAAAATTTCAAATTTTGAAATTTTTAAACTTCAAAATTTCAAATTTCAAAATTTCAAAATTTTAAAATTTCTTAATTTCAAAATTGCAAAATTTCAAAATTCCAAATTTTAACATTCAGAAACAATGATAAACTCCCGATGTTCCCGGCTGTCAAGATACACCGTTTTATGGAGTATGTTGTCAATAAAACTATCGACTTGTTGGTCTGTTGACGTGGGCTGGCCGGAGACGGAGAGTGAGGTACAGGAGCGACTGAATGTGATCTATCCAGGTGAGGACCAACGGAGAGGAAATGAAGCGATGGAATGAGGGAGAGGGCCTTCAGCTGACTGTGCAACCAGTCACATTCTAAGTTCCTCCCGAGGAGCGACTTGGGCGAATTACCCTTGTTACGGTAGAGCAGTTGCGGGACTAGTAACATCTACATATACTCCTCTTCTGTGTTCATTTCCAGGGACAAAATGGTGTGGTAGCGGAAACGTGGCGGAAAATTCAGAGGATCTTGGCCACTTTGAGGAAACAGATGGATGTTGTCGTGATCACGACTTCTGCGAGGATGTCATTGAAGCAGGAGGATCCAAGTACAATCTCACAAATCCGGCATTATATAGCAGGTTCTAGATTCTCACCTCAATTGACAGTTTTACACATTTCAAAAACATTAAGTATTACAAAAATGACAAAACTTCCCACCTTCATTTTTCACGTAATACCGTCCAGTGGGACGGAAGTGTGTTTGCCCCCGTTAGGAGCACAAGCAAAACTTCCCGATTTGTAATTTCTGTTTCCCATTCCTACATTTTCCGACACGTCGATTAATTGCTCAAAGACTGGTTTCAGAGAAAAAAATAGGAATCATGAGATTATGAATACTGGAATACAACAGGTGTCGCTACCTGCGACTATGTCACGTGACGCACTGACCAATCACACTGCGCCCCGCGCATTCAGACTCTCCTGTGCAAATGCGGGCAAACACGCATGCGCCGGCGGTAGTCGGACAAATTCGGATCTAGACCGAATACGAAAATTTGAATAGTCATTAAAATTTCGCGCCACTCAAAATCAACCAATAACTAATAAATCACTACATGAAAGTGAGTCAAATTTTGATCGAAGCTGAGGTACGCCGAGACACTCCAATTGCGACATTGATTAGCTTGATCACAACTTTCCTTCGTAAACAATGATTGATTAAAACTTTTGGCGATTTTCCTGCTTCATGTTTTAACAAAAACCGGAAGCCAGTGCATGAATTTCCTTCAAAATCTAATCAGGCCTCAGCTGCGTGAAGACGTATCGATTAAAAAAAAAAGATCGAATCGGGTGATTCGTTTGGAAGAAATCAGAAACTTTATATGCTCACTTCGCGCGTCAGAGGCTTGGCCTAAAATATTCAAGGTCGTTTATCAGCAAGTTTTTCCATACACGTACTCATTGCGTTTATTGGTGAATAGTAAGAAGTTCTTCCTCCTATGATTTGAGCATATAGAATAATGCCTTGATAAAGTCACTGTTTGCTGCCCATCACATCATCCTCAATCTTCCTCAATTCTCACCAATCAGCTGTTCGGCATTTCAGAAAAATTGTCCCAATAATTAAATATGAATCTTTGAAAAAGTTTCCAATTTAAAATGCTCTGAAGGACCTCGTGACGCCATTGAACGAGGAGTGCAGGCCATTAGCGACGCTCACCGCGGTAGTACTAGGTTCTGCCGTCTAGCGCCACTAGCGCCCTCAGAGCGTTATATTCAAGCCATAAACAGTTAGATCTTAATATCACGTTTTTGGATGAACTTATCAATAAGTAACAAAGGTATACTCTTCAAGTATATCTATATACACCTCCGGTAACTGAAGTACATGACCGAACAAGCCAATACCTTCTAATCATAACAACACTGGTCAAAAACAAAAACACAAATAAGTAACAAAGTTGAAAAGTCTTTGGCCATCAGAAATGCAGCTCTGGAAAAGGTCTCGAGCAGTTGAGCCTAATCAGATTTTTGATCAGTTCATTTCTGACCTTGAGTTCATATCTAAGCCGCGCCGATTGATACGGCTGCCATTGATGTACAAGCGCTCTGTTTACAACCACATCGTAGACCTCAGTCGCTGATTGCCGCTCAAGAAAAGCGAAAATATACCCATACTAAATAATAATAAGCATAAATAGAAATTGTGCAAGTTCCCTATTGAATAGGGATTCAAGGACACATCCGTTTGACTTGAATACAAGATCTTTGCGGAAGTTGAATACCTCATTACTGCTTCTGCAACCTCATTTTTTATTACAAAAAAAAACATCCTCAGGGTCCAGTGTTCGTGCGACGAAAAGTTTTATGACTGTCTTCATCGTTCCGCCGACAAGATCGCGTCGAAGATAGGAACACTCTACTTCAGCGTACTGAATACCCAGTGCTTCCGGTATGACCACCCAATTCTATCCTGCCGGCGCTTTTCAATGTGAGTTCCTCCTATCGCTCAGAAGCAATTAATTTCGATTTTTTTTGTTCTTTTTTGGGAGAGGACTCCGAAACGGTTTACTATTTTCGAAAATTTCAAAGGATGGTCACACAACGTTCTGGTGCGTGTTCAGATTGGCTGCCTGGAAGCACCTGCGATAGCGTGATATATACGTATATATGTATATGTATATATGTATATATGTATATATGTATATGTATATATGTATATGTATATATGTATATGTATATATGTATATGTATATATGTATATGTATATATGTATATGTATATATGTATATGTATATATGTATATGTATATATGTATATGTATATATGTATATGTATATATGTATATGTATATATGTATATGTATATATGTATATGTATATATGTATATGTATATATGTATATGTATATATGTATATGTATATATGTATATGTATATATGTATATGTATATATGTATATGTATATATGTATATGTATATATGTATATGTATATATGTATATATGTATATGTTAGAAAATTTTACGGATCTAAAACGTAGTCGCTCACTCCTAGTAGATTTGTTGGTCTCACGATTTTTTTTCTCCCTCAATTCCAGGACTATAAGATACACTCCACAATTTTGTACTTCCAATGTAGTAAAAGTTGCCATAAAAAAAAATTGCAAAACATTTTCCTGTTTTATGGTAAATTGTAACGTAGTGTGGCAAACTCAATTACAGAAATTTTCTCCGCGGGCTCTTTCGACAGGTATCCAAGGCGCTGCTTGGCCTACGATCTGGACGAGAGCCAGCCGAAAATATACCAGTGGTTCGATGTGCCGCCTTACTGATGACGAGCAGCCCAGAATCAAGTGCAGACAGAGAGACGGGGAGATCCCTTAACCCACTCTCCTGATAACACTCAACTTCTGGCGTTAACTTCAATTCTCAACAGCGAACCACTCCATCTAATGGGGCTTCAAGGCGTCTTGATTGCCCGGAAATCGTTCAATTTTTTTGCCGCTTAATTGATGGGAAATATAGTATTGAAGGAGATGTACTTCCCTGTAAGGGAGTGAATAATAAAAATTCGTTAAAAAAAAAAAACATAGATAATTGTTGGAGTTCATTTCATTACCCCCGAAACAGATCAACCTCAATGTCAGGTCCAAAAATTCGTAACTGAATTTTTTTTTTCTTCACTACCAAAAAATATATTTGAGAAAAATCACTCGGAAAATCTTTCACCCAATTTCCACCGGAAATACGATGTTTCAAAATTATTACGTAAACCTCGTTTCAATTCTTCCTCTCAAGTTCCTTGATCTTAAGTGTAATTAGCACATTTAGATTTAACGATCGATAGAGGAAAGGAGGCCAAAGCAAATATCGATATATATCGATATATGCAGATTCGAGAATTTTGAACCATCCCATTCAAGTAGATAATTATGAACACTTGAGTAGGCATATAGTTAGCGTAAGGACCGATGCGCCTGTAGTGGGAGTGAGACGCCAATAGAGATGCGACCGCTCGAGCGTTAAACCCGTCATACCTCCTTAATTATGAAAATTAGGGAAAAAAGTTATAAGAAATTTAATGTGCATTTCCACTTACAGAGCAAGTTCTACTTAATACTTTTTGCCGTATCTCTTACCGTTTTTGCAATAGAGCAATTCAATTGTTAATAACAAAAAAATTGCTCGGTCAATTTAAACCAAAAACTAATCCGATCTAAGTTTTATGAAGACGCACCAATTACGACCTCGATGACCCAGATCGTTCGATCGGTTCATGAGAAATCGTTAACCGAAAATTCCAATTCCACATACAAACATTTGCTACGAATCTGACGAAGATAATGCCGAATGGATATTATTCAAAGAATGGATATTCCTTGATTTATCCGCTAATGAAAACCATAGAAACTCTCAATTTGTAAAATACCGATGGCTTTTACGAACATCCCGATAAATCCGTATAAATTAGAATCCGGACCATTCCACACCACTATACCGACAGGAGACTCCCGCTACGGGAATTCGATTCTTGAACCTCGTGTGCCAAATGCCAGTGGTCTAACCATACGGCCATTGCACAGAGATCGTTATGGGACGTTATAATTCCATCGTTGGAGATCAAATAGTTGCAACTGTAGTCAAGCATAACCTTCGTTTATGTTATGTTAGAATTATGTTAGAACAAAATACTATCAGCACATATTTTAACCGATTATTGAGTATACAATTGATCAGGAAACAAATCGATGAACGAAATCGAAAGATTGTCCTTGACGATTCCGTGTTCTTACAAATTTTTCATGTTCTATACTATTGGATATATTTAACGGAGATAAGACCGGCGTTCACTGGAAGGAGGGAGGGGGGGGGGGACGGTGGGTCGATGACATGGAACCTGTACCTCAGGTCCTCAGGACTTAATATTAAGGAACTGGAATCAAAAATGACCATTTATTTTTTCCATGTTGCAGCCTCCGTGTCATCTGTGGAGGTCCATTTCGAGAACAAGGATGGAGGCTTCTTCTTGAAGCACACACCGCGCCAGTACTACCCAACGCGCATAGAGCCCGCTACCGGTCCACTTCCGGCCGGTGTTACCAGTCCGCCGTCGACGGAGTCCATACTCTCCATTGACAAGTTCACGGTGTTCCAGACAAGTGAGCCGGCCTCTGTGCGCGCCACATACGGTCCTTTCAGTACAAAGCAAACAGTCCCAGCGCGATACATAGTGCCGGATCCACTGGAGGCCCTTCCCGGGCCGGAGCTACGCAGAAACATGACTTCGTCTAACGCCGCCTTGATGGACGCGCAGGAACTCGGAACGCGCCATTTAGACATGTCCGCGCATCTCGTAGCGACTGCTGTGGCGCGGGATTCCCCGGTTTTACGGGTAAGTCCGATCGCACATATTCCGTTGTTACTGATTTAGGGTATGCACACAAATGCATATGTGGCACCTTTCACTAATTAGGGATTAGTGGTCAACCTGCTAATTGTCGATTTATGTGGTAATTTGACCACTTTTTATGCGGGACAAGTCCGCGAGGTAACTTGGATGTATTCAGGGTTTTTTGACTCCGCCGATCGCGAATTTATTGGTTACTAGCAGATACTGGTTTCAGAGAAAAAAAAATAGCAATGATGAAACTTGGAATACTGGAATACAACAGGTGTCGCTACATGCTAAGATGTCACGTGATACACTGACCAATCCCGCTGCGTGCCGCGCAATTTAAAAAGACTAGTTTATGCGGTGGCCGCCACGTGGCCAGATGCCGTTTACTGTCTGACTTCGAGTTCGATTTCGATAATCGAGTTATTTTCATGGTCGGAGCTCTCATCTATATATGAGACTAGTTCCTTGCCGGTGGTCGCTGCCCGGCCACATGGCTTTACTTATCTGTATTCTCGTTTGATTTCGGTTGTGTCATCGATAATCGAGATTTTTGTTCGATTTTTGAGTTTTCGAATTCGATAATCGAGATTTTTTTTCGACTTTCGAGTTCGTTTTCGATAATCGAAATTTTTTCTTCGACTTTCCAGTTCGAGTTCGATAATCGATTAATTTCCTGGGCGACGCTCTCATTTATATATAAGACTAGTTCCTTGCCGGTGGCCGCTACGCGGCCACATGCATTTCCGAATGCGATTTCGAATCAATTTTTATCATGGCATCGATAATCGAGATTTTTCTTCGATAATCGATTTATTGCGATTCTCATTCGATTTGTGGTCGAAGCTCTCAATTATATATAAGGACTAATTCCTTGCCGGTGGCCGCTGCCCGGCCACATGGCTTTACTTATCTGTATTCTCATTCGATTTCGATTGTGTCATCGATAATCGACATTTTTTCTCTGACTTTCGAGTTCGATTTCGATAATCGAGATTTTTTCTCCGACTTTCGAGTTCGATTTAGATAATCGATTTATTTTCCTGGTCGAACCTCTCATTTATATATAAGAGAACAGAGAGAGATAGAGACTACGACTGTCAATGGAGCGGTTGCGCGCGCATTTCAGTGTAACAGACTTCGAGATATTTCGAGATTCTAACATTGTCTTTTTTATAATAGCATCCTGTTGATAACTTGTTTTGCCAATAGTTCCGGAAAACTTGATAAAATTGCAATAAAAACGTTTCGAAAATCGAATAATACGCTCTTACAACCGTTGGAAATGGGAACTATTTGAAGCGGGAAGATTCTTCTCCTTTGTCTTATATAAAACGGTTGTAGTTTCTGTGGTAAAAGTAAAAATGGCCTATTGTAAAAGTTGCAACAACTTTACTTTTTATTGCAGGTGCTGTTCCACGCAGGCAGTGAAGCTGGCGGCCGTAGGCAGGTTCTTTTAGCGCGTCATCAGAAAATTTGCGTTCTTCTCCACGCAACGATAGCGGGAAAGGCGCCCCTATCGGCGGCGTGTAGTCCGGATGGTGAGGACGGTGTATGCCTAGCGCAAATTACAATTCCGGCGGATTGGTGGCCGCCATTGCCAGCGCCGGACTCTAGCGGCCGCTTGAAAATGGTGAAGACACCTCCCAGGCTAGTTCAAGTTGCATATTCAGTCCTTGAGCCACGCACGCCCGTGGCACCAGACGACAATGATAGTTACGGCACCGGACGGGGACAGGGCCAGGAGCCCGGACCAGGGACCTGCCGTCCGCGAGTACAGGTACTATTGCAAGTAGCACGCGCTGAAATTTGAGAAAAAAAATTAATAGGCTGCATCTGTGTCATCCATTCCAACCATGGCATTCCTTTCACCTCGAATTAAATTATCCATAAAAATAATTCTCGTACCATTTATCCCGAAAACCATTTGTTAACAAGATATTTGACTTTTCCTGAAGATCGTAAAAAAATAATCTTAGTCGGAAATTACGGGTAAGTAGGTGAGGAAGTTTATGGCTGGCCTTAATGGGTGACACTGATTTACTATCACTGGTGTTTAATGCCCTTTCACGAAATGCCGATTCTTGAATCTCGACACCCAAACACGGACAAGCTTGAGGAGGTCTCGCAGTTACATGAATTCCGGCAGGTTCGTGTGGACCTCAATGGTCCCATGGATTTTCAATTGTACGGGAAAAATTTAATACAAAAAGGGTGCGCGCGCACAGGCATCGACTTAACTTTTATTGCACCTGGTGGTCACCTTTTTTTCGATCTTGGCCAAAGGTAACATTGGGACCCTATGGAAGGAGCTGATCATTCATTCTCAATGCATTGGCTAAATTAAAGATAATCCGAAGTTGAAAAAAACCCAACAGATACAGCCTGTCACGCCGCTGGGGAAAGTGCCGCTTGTGCCTAATCGCGCAGATTACAAGGAATTAAAAGCGGATGAGGCACTGACACTTCTAGTACCACACGGGCCACTTTATCCAAGATCCAGGCTCCATGTGCCGGCCTTTCTTCATCCCCAGAGTGTCCTCCACGAGGCGGGGGCTGAGGGGGAGGTGGCGGGACCTCCTGTCGTCACTGTCTCTCTACGGTATGTACGAAAACACACACACACAAATTTGCAAATACTGTATCACCATGGGAGGGCGAAATCAATTTGTTCCTCAATTTTCTTACAAACCTGATGACGCGTCGTTGGAGCACCCCAATTTAAAAAGTTGCGACAATTTTGGGAAAGGTCGGAATTTTTGCGGAATATACAGAAATAATTTCCACCACTAACATTCCCTACCAATTTTCTTCTCAAGGAAAATGTTTCCCAAAAATACGTCGAATAAATTTCCAACTTTTTTTTTTCTCTGCTCTCTGTGAATTGTTGCTGCAGGAATGCTGGGAATTTTACAGCATACATTGTCCTTTTTTTATTGTAACACAGAGGTTCGATATATCTAGGAAGTAGGTCACGGGGCGAATATTTCAGGGGCGAAATGGGAAGTAATAATTGTCCGGCTGGTAACTAAATTCGTAAATTCACGAGATTTCTGATATTGTCATTGGAAAATGTGGGATGGAGACTGTGAGTATTGATCGGATGCTCCCTGACGACTGATGTATTTTCAGAGTGTGCCACTTTGCACGGATAATTGGCGCAAGTTAATTTCACATCTGCATCTGATGTAATTGAATGATGTTTTTATTCCTGTACTGGGGTCTATAATCGCATTGTGGATGTAATTGATGAATTTTTCGGGGTGGAATTATGTGGAATTCAGTTAATGATTGGGATCGAGTTTTTCGAACCTCATGCGAACCTCAATACTCTCCGTTTACACTCATTCCGACCTCTTCGTCGGATCAGTTCTCAAATTCGAGGATGCAGTAAGGTCTCACTGAGGCCCCAAAAGCCTCTCGAAACAAAATTTCAACTCCGTTTTCAACCGCTCAGTCTATGATTCCTCACTTAGACCTCCAAAGACTCAACAAGTAAATAGTACCGGCGACATACAAAAACGAAGGTCTCAACACAAAACACATTGTCAAAATTTATAAAGCAATATGCCGCCCGATTCTTGATTATGCCCATCCCTCCTCTTTGCCAGAACTGGGACCCAACACATAATCAGTGTCGCCGAAAGGACCACTCTCCGTAAAATGACCAAAATTCGCCATCCCGACAATCCTCTTCACAACCCCTCGAACACCTTACTATACGAACGCACACAAACTGAGCCCATCCTCGACAGATTCAAGCAACTGACAACAAATTTTGCGCTAAACAAGCTGGACCATATTCTTGACCTCTGCCACAAACGAAACCCAAATATCAGATCGCGTTATAAATACCCCCCGCAAACCCTTCTCGAAAACTTAAAAGCAATTCGAGTCGATCAATATGGCAACGAGTCCTGGGGAGGGCAAACTGATCCATAGTATCAATAAATGCTCTGTATTTTTTCCTATTCATTACACCATCATTAACTGTATCATTATCGCCTCATATATAACTATGTAATACCAATGTAAAGTTCTTACATTTTTTTTTTTTGTTTTTTTTTGGTCGCTCTTCTTCAAAACTGTATAGAGACATGTATATATATACATAGATTTTTTTTTATATATATCAATGTACATACTGTATACACCCGGCTGAAGGCCTTCGGGCGATGGCCAATTGTAAGATTTTTATTCTTGCAATGAAGACCGTTAAAGTCTAAAAGTCTAGTACCGGCGATTTAGCTTTGGAGCCGGGAATTAATTGATGCTGGCTGGAATTTGTCACAAAATGCTCACAAAATTCCCCTGATCCAGAATATGTAATTGGAATGGCATTTCGAAGATAACGTCATTGTTTAATTATTAAATAACAGTGTGAATTTCGGAGTAAACGCTACAAATTTTGCCCAATACATTAATTTCAATAAATAAACATGCTAATATGTAGAGAAACTCATCCTCTACAAATTATAAGCGAGACCCCATACTCTAAAGTCAAAAGTTTGTTTAATATTAAATAAATTAGACCGTAACCTACCGAAGTTTCCGCGCATCGCGCCTAATGGAGGCGGCAGCGTGCGCCGAAACGAGCGAGCCTGAAGCTGTCACAAAATAATTTGTAAAAACTCGATAGGTTACGTTCTAATTTATTTGATATTAAACAAACTATCGACTTTATGGTATGGGGTCTCGCTTATAATTTATAGAAGATGAGTTTCTCTCCATATTAGCATTTTTTCAAATTGAAATTAATGCATCGGGTAAAATCTGATGTTTTTTGGCGTTAACCCCCATATTCCACACTGTTTTTTATTAATTAAACAATGATGTTATCTTGGAAATACCACTCCAATTACATATTCTGGCTCAGGGGAATTTTCCGAACATTTGGTGAAAATATCAGCCAGAGTCATTTTTTTCCATTCACCATCAATAAAAATTCTCCAGATTTACTGGACTAAAAGGTATATTGTAAAATAGTAAATAGTAATTCCTGGAAAATGAATGGGGAATCCCCAGCAAACATATAGAGACCTAGAGGTATATTTTATTCTCCAAGAACTTGTGACAAGGATGCCGTTTTGCAAAATGGTTTACAGGATGACCACCGAAATTTGAGGTCTATGTGGTTGTTTGAGGTTGTACAGACTTGTACTTAAACCTCTTGACTGCCAAATCGGAAATAACTACCATTTGGAGGTTCATTTGAAAGTCAAATACAATGTATTTCCCTACCCATCAGTCTCACTTCAGCCTTATCGGCATTAGTATGAGCCACCATGGGCTAGAATGAGGTTCAAAAACTCGACTCGGGAAGTTCTCATCTCAACCACGAGAATTCCCCTGATATTCTCCAAATTTATTCATTACAACCTTCATATCAAACAATATATCGCATTCCAGTGCTCGTGTCAGATCTGGCGTTCGAATATTGGAAGCTACACCGAGCAGTCCGAACTGGCATCTGACATCGGACATTAATGCCAAGAATACAGTTGCAACCTTCACAGTGAGAAGAAAGGAGAGCGCTCCAAAAGCATCGAACACGTGAGTATTTTTCTCCAGGAGCATTTGAGACGTAACCCGTAGTGGAAAAGGGATTAGCCCCCAAGAAATTCAGAGTGCTCGTTGTCATGCTTCTCAATTCAATCCGTTTCTCGTAGTACGGCAGAGGAGATTATGACGATGCTGCTTGAGGCGAGTGAGGAGGGGGCTGGAAGTAGCAGCTGGGACGGAGGCAGAATTATGTGGAGTGTACGATATACATTTGAAGGGGATGAGGATGATAGTGCCCAGACTAGAACAGGCCAATCTGATGGTCTACGATTTCAGAAACAACAGCAGCAACATCATCACCATCATCATCATCATGTGGAGAAGAAAAAATTGCAGGCTCGACTGGAAATACAAAAAGATGACATTCAAGCAGTGCTACCAATTTCTAAGGTAAGATATGTGATAACTTTATTCGCTATATATTGATTGTTCATGGATGTAATGAGGTATCCTTACCGGGTTGGCAAGTGGAGACAGTGAGCCATAAAAGTAAACTAGCCACTATGCTTCCCGGAAAACTACACGAGCTTTCGAAGACAAATATCGATAGTAAAAAGGAGAGACCAAAGAAAATATCGATGTATATCGGAATTATCGAAAAGCGTAAGATCGAAACCGACGCGACACCAGCCAGCGCGGCGGAAAAAGGAAATGCGCGTGCGAGGCCGGGATCTTGCCGAAACTAGCGTAGATATATATGAGAGGTTCACATTGTATGTGCGAGTCCGTGGAGTATCTCACGCACTGTGATAGGGAAAAATTTCAAGACGATTTTTTTTATTGGACACCCGGTAATCCACGAATTCACGTGCAATCAAAAGAGAAAAATACGCTCATAAAGAACAGGCTTTCATCTCGATTTGCTGGAGGTTTAACTGCTGTCCACGATTCGATAATGATAAAAAAATCATAAAACTAATCCGTCTTATTGCGACTGGTCGTCTGTGTGACGTCTGGCTCTATGGATTTTTAAAATTAATTCCATATCAAGTCACTATTAGTTGCATAGTTTATGGACTTTGTGGGCTTCGCTTTCATCTACCTCTCATCGTTCGTGCTATGCAGCGAGATAAACAATTGAAATTGTTAACCAGTGATATGTCCTGAGCTATGAAAGTTATGAAAAAAAGTCGTAAAACATTATGTGTGTATTTTTGTATAAGGAATAACATTCATTGTACACTTTTTCTCCTATCTCTAACCGTTCTCGTGATAGAGCGTTTTAAATAATTGAAATTGTTAATAACAATTGAAGGAATTGTTTTTCAAGATTGACACTTCTTTTCCACCTGGACATCAGTGATAGGTGATTTTTGGTCAAAGGAGAAACAAATCGATAGAGCCGATGACGAGGAAGCGTTGACTAAAAAATCACTCGTATACGAACACACACACACACAGAACCTTCATCTAAAATTTGTCAGAATGATGTAAAACGTCGAGAAAAGTGAAAATCTTCCATTTCTGAGACTCTTCATTATCGGGGTCATTGCAATAAGTTTCCTAAACCGGAAGTTGACAATTCTTCTGAGATTTATTTCCGTCGTGTGGTAGTAAATTATCGATGGAATATGCGATATGCATAATTAAGATGTTCCTCAATATATGAGAATTATGCGACTCCAACCCCACATTCTTCACTATATACCCCTCATTATCATTAAGATTCTCAAACAATGAAATTCCGAACATTACACTCCATGTTATTTCACTGCATTCCAAATTACCGAATCTATCATTAACGGTGTCAAACGGAAGCCCATTAAAATCCCTCAGAATCCCACCATTTTAGTGATATTGAATTTATAATTCAAATTCGCAAATGCAGCTACACTAATTACTCGGCATTCAAAGCACTCGTCATTACCTCATTATGCATATCCATTGCAGCTTCTACTGCATGTGTATTCGCAATGGTTTTTTTCTAATTTTGTGAAATTTTGATATAAATTTTCAATTTCATGGCTTCTTTGAAAAAAAAAATTATTTTATTGAAAACAATTTTATTTGATTTTTTTCGAAATTTTTACTCCCAACTTTCAATTTTCGCTCCCGAGGTTCTTTTAATTCACGGAATTGCACATATTTCACAATCATTTCAATTCCCTAAATATTGCGAAAATTTCATGAAATTTGAGAATTCAAATTCACGAGTGGTACATTAATGATGTTGCATTCAGACCCCTCATCATTATTTCATCATTAATATTCATTGCGCCAAGTACAGGCTTTTTTATTATCCATGATGAAGTGGATGGCATTCAGTTCTGTGTAATGTGGCGGTGGCTACATCACTATCGACGAACTGATAGTGCATCCTGGGCATTCACTTGTTCCGATGTTTGAGCGACCATGGGCTAGGGACAGGATGGATGTATAATCAGAGATTACATTGTGAACATAATTGATCAAAACCACTGGATTTAGCAGCTCATGTCTAACTAAATGTCAAACACTTCAATGATGTGCCCCATAATGCCCAATATAGATAAATCTGATTGTACATCCCGTCCCGTTAAAATATCTGTGTGTGTATGTTTGTATGCGTGGAATTGGAATTTTTGGTTAACGATTTCTCACGAACGGGTCGAACGATCTGGGCCATCGAGGTCGTAATCAGAGTGTCTTCATGGAACTTAGATCGGATTAGTTTTTGGTTTAAATTGACCGAGCAGTTTTTTCGTTATTAACAATTGAATCGTTCACAACGCTCTATTGCAAAAACGGTCAGAGATACAGCAAAAAGTATTAAGCAGAACTTGCTCTGTAAGTGGAAATGCACATTTAATTTCTTATGACTTTTTTCCATAATTGTCATAATTAAGGAGGTATGACGGGTTTAACCCTCGAGCGGTCGCACCCCTATTGGCGTCTCACTCCCACTGCAGTAACGCGCATAAGTCTCGTCCTCATGCTCACTATGCGCCTACTCAAATGTTCATAATGATCTGCTTGATAAATGGGATAGTTGAAAATTCTCAAATCTGCAAGTTTTCGTTGTGAACCTCACGCGTCACACTGATTTACCCACACTCGTGTTTTTTTCTGAGACCAGTCTTGAAACATTGAATTGACGGGTCGGAGAATGTAGGAATGGCAAACAGAAAATTTCTACAATAAGAAAACTTTTTGATAAATTTTTGACAATGAAAAAAATAAGCAGGTGAGTTTAGGAGGCGAAATATTTTTTTGTAGAAATCCATCAAACTGACACACAATCAAATTTTTTTTTACCTCTAAAATTTGGCATGTGCACTACTCAATCACTAATTAATTTGTCGATGGAATTTTATTGGAGCAAGTCAGCAAGGGTCACACTCGAGGTCTCCCATTTCGCTGATTGAAATTCTAAATGAGGACATAGTTAATTTTAGGAGAACGTGGAAAGTGGATATTTCACCTGAATAATGGATCATTTCAGGAACTAAAGATTGCCAATTACACCTGATGTGATCAAATCAAATGAGCACGGTAGATCCATTAATAATCTACTTATGTATTGCTCTAGTTTCAATTCACTCCGCGGTTTATTTCCACTATAATCAACATGCGTCTGCGCTTCCAAAGGTAGCAATAGAAAAAAAAAATTTGGGAAAACAAAACCGAGATGATTGAAAAGGAGGCAAACAATCGAAAACATGGTGGAGCAGTATTAAAAAAAAAATATCGATGAATTGCTTTTCAAAGCTCTCAATAGCCGCGAAATGAAACTCCCAATGGACTCGGGTCTGCATTCTGTTTGAATAAACATGAACCCCTAAATCGGATTATCCGGTGGTACAATTTGAATACTTCATGAGCCCACGGACGTTATGACGCAGTGAGGCCGCCAATAAAACAAGTCCTATGAAAAGAGTAGATTTTGTAAGATGATCCTGTGTACTTGTTCAACGGAGGCGAAAAGCTGGGCTTCAGCATCATTGGACACTTTCCAAGGTTTCCCTTCTTGTTTCCCACATATAGCAATTTTTTTTTCTTTTTTTTTCATTGTAAAAATTGTAGAAATTTTCTGTTTGCCATTCCTCCATTTTCGAAAGGTCAATTAAATGTTTCAAGGCTGGTTTCAGGAAAAAACACTAGTGTGGGTAAATCGGTGACCCGTGAGGTCCACAACGAAAACGTGCAGATTTGAGAATTTTAAACTATCCCATTTATCAAGCAGATAATTATGAACATTTGAGTAGGCGCATAGTGAGCGTGAGGACGAGACTTATGCGCGTTACTGCAGTGGGAGTGAGACGCCAATAGGGGTGCGACCGCTCGAGGGTTAAACCCGCCATACCTCCTTAATTATGACAATTATGGAAAAAAGTCATAAGAAATTAAATGTGCATTTCCACTTACAGAGCAAGTTCTGCTTAATACTTTTTGCCGTATCTCTTACCGTTTTTGCAATAGAGCGTTGTGAACAATTCAATTATTAATAACAAAAAAACTGCTCGGTCAATTTAAACCGAAAACTAATCCGATCTAAGTTCCATGAATCTGCTTTGATTACGACCTCGATGATCCAGATCGTTCGACCCGTTCGTGAGAAATCGTTAACCAAAAATTCCGATTCTACACATACAAACATACACACACAGACATTTCAACGGGAAGTTAAAAATCCAAAAATAACGAATATCCCGTCAGTTCGGTTTACTTTTCCTCCCTCTTCCGATTTTTACATTTTCCAAAATTTCAAAAAAAAAATTCAAACAATTTAAATACCTCACCTGCGACACTTTCCACGGCAGCAGAAGGGCCAATGAAACAACAGTGAAAAAGTGGGGCTTGTAAGATGATGCTGTAGTTGCGCAGCCGAGGCGGAAAGCTGTTCATTAGTATCATTGGGCAATTCCAGGTGGTCCATCTCTCAGAAGTATTTTTCCACAGTTGTGTTCTTTGTTATTCTTTCATGGGGTGGGGGGGGGGGGGAGGGGGAGGGTCAGGTCTTTGTCATTTTATCTGCTGGCTCCAGCAAGCGCTGTTTCGCTGATGCTGTATCTACTATTTTTAATGCAGAGACTATTTACCCTGCTTCTTTTGCTGTTTCTCGGTAATTACAGGATTTCGCTCGTTGTTGTTTTACTTTGGCGTAAGTCACGCTTAGTCTACTTTCCGGGAATTGCATTTGGTGAATGAGCATCTGAGACAATATTATAGTTGTGCGCTTATTTTTTTTTTCATTAGAGTTGCGCCAAGGAGCTTGCCTCATCAAGTCGGAAAGAATTCTTTACCTACTGTCAAGCTGTGGAGAAAGTGTGTAACTACCTGAAAATTGATGTAGCTCGAGGAGAATAATTGTATATATATCTGCAAATGATGCGAAGGAAAGTTTTGGAAAAAAAAGCGAAAATCTTCGTACTTTTACCGTCTTTAACATAAGAGTCCGGTGACGCCCTGCGCGTGCGCATTTCCGTTTTACGCCGCGACGACTGGTGTCGCGTCGGTTCCGGTCTTACAGTTTTCGATAATTTCGATATATATTGATAGTTCCTTTCGTCTCCCCTTTTTACTTTACGAGATCGGTGGCGCATGCTTCGCACGCGCATTTCCTTTTTCTACCACACTGACTGGTGTGGCTTTAGTTTCGGTGTTTCGGTTTTCGATCATTTCGATATAGATCGATAGTTTCTTTCGTTTCTCCTTTTTACTATAGGATTTTTTTTCTTCACTCCTTTTCAAAACTTGATTCGAAAGTTTTTGACTTGTATAGGCTGTGAAAATTTGGCGGATCTTGAAAATTGAAGATTCTTGAATTTTAGCTTTTTTTGAATTTCTGGAATTCCAAGAATTTTCAATGTTTGGAGATCTCAAAAATTCCAGAAATTCCAGAATATAACACATTTCACAATTTTCCAAAATTTTTCAAAATTTTCGAAAATTTCAAAGAATTCAAAAATTTCAAAAATTTCAAAAATTTCAAAAATTTCAAAAATTTCAAAAATTTCAAAAATTTCAAAAATTTCAAAAATTTCAAAAATTTCAAAAATTTCAAAAATTTCAAAAATTTCAAAAATTTCAAAAATTTCAAAAATTTCAAAAATTTCAAAAATTTCAAAAATTTCAAAAATTTCAAAAATTTCAAAAATTTCAAAAATTTCAAAAATTTCAAAAATTTCAAAAATTTCAAAAATTTCAAAAATTTCAAAAATTTCAAAAATTTCAAAAATTTTAAAAATTTCAAAAATTTCAAAAATTTCAAAAATTTCAAAAATTTTGAAAATTTCAAAAATTGCAAAAATTTGAAAAATTTAAGAATCCAGAAAATTAAATAAAAATCAAAAATTCCAGAAAATAAAAATTTTCAACTATTCTTAAACTTCCAAACTTCGAAGAATGCTCAATCAAGTCATATCCCCAAACGTTACCAATTATGAAAGAAAATTTATTCCCAAGCCTCCATAATTTTCTTATAAGTATATTCACGTTCAATTACCACCGGGCAATTTGCATTCCGTCTAATTTTTAAACGTTTGACAAGCAAAGTTTGCAGGAGTCCGGATATTTTTTTAAAGCGATTATTGCAATTAGTGGTGAGACAGCTTGATGAGGTTCATCGGGTGGATGAAAGGACACGAGGTGGGTTAGAGTAGAGTGGTACGTGTGTGTGAATTAATGAGCAAATTAATAATCAACAATTCGTTCATGTAGAGCCGTGGGGGATGAGTGAGTCTGAAGGAATTGCCTTGGAGGTACGAAGCTCTGGGTAAACACTGCTAGATTCTCGTGCTTGAACAACTCCGTGGTGCCTGAGTAAATCCGCTGAGATTTACTCAAGATTCCCCGTACAGACTCAGCAGTCAATTCTCGAGATCATGTGCAAGTTGTAAGGGAAGGGAAAATTGATGCGGAATATCGCTTCGAGTTAGCTCAATATTAAACTCTACCGCTACAAAATTTTCAACTATTTGAAATAAAAAGTGCGCGTCCGCGTGAAAAGGGCCCACTTGTCCAATTTCCCCAGAAAATTCTACAAAAATTGCATTAAAAAGAGGAAAGCGAAACAATTTTTTTTCAACGTCTCTGGATATTTTCATGTTGAAAATATATTTTAACTAGTGGGCTAAATGTGTGCGACCCATGGGGGTCACTCAAAAAACTTCCCGATCTATAATTTCTGACCAAGCTGATTTTGTTTCAAAGATTTTCGTGAGACATCAAATATCTTAGTTTTTATTTCTAGTTCGAAACTTTAAAAGTTCATCCAGCCATATAGTACAATCAAAAAATAATAATAAGATGAATAACTGATGTTCATATATACAAATAACTGTATACTACAAAAGAGAAAAATATGTGACTGGTTAATATACCAATAACATAAAGTTTCTTAGTTGAGCCTCTTAATAGTTCTTGGTAACATTTTTATTTTGGTCGGATAAATCACCTTTGGTTCCACTTAACACTATGATGTTCTCCACCTTGAGTGGACATTTCGTCAGAAATTTAGTGAGAATTCTGAGATTTCTTACATCTAGGTCATTGGGAAATTCTTGACTCGTATAAGGGAAATAACATTGGTTTTTTTGAAGTGCTAAATACATGGATTGTCTCTGTTGATCATGACGCGGACAATCCCAGAGAACATGATCTAAGTCTTGGTTCGGCGGGCCACATTCGCCAAGGGCCGAGCCCGTGAATCTCTTCCGTTTGCGGGAAGCAGCGAAGTGATAATGATTAGCTCTCGCCCTGTTGAACCAAGGCTTTTGGCTTTTTGTAAAATAGTCTGAAATAATGTCTACCTTTATAGGCAGATGCCTCAATACATAATTCTAGGATCGAGTCCAGTGAATCCTTCTTAAAATATTCCTGATAATCCGAGAATGGAAGTGTGATTAGCAAATTGGGAGGTCGAATACCTTGTTAACAAGTGGTTTTAAGAAAAAATTTTATAAGACATACAGAATTGAATTTCCGAAATGAAAGGCTTTTCATCATTTTTCTCTAAACCGTTTGATTCTCGAGATAACGCCGAAATTTCCCAAAGATCTCCATTTTTTCGAGATAACTAAAAAATTCCTGGACTAAACCTATCCAAAATCCAATCAGCTCTAAGTTACGTGAAGACGCTTCGGTGGAGCCATATAGGACCTCAATCGCATAATTAGGTCAGAAGAAATCGTTCCGGAAAATTTTTGGTTACATACGTACATCGGCACACACACACACACACACACACACATACAGACATCTCGTTTTAAATGATCTAGAACGGTTCGAAACACCATGAAAAATGGAGGTCTAATGAAAACCCGATTTTTCTCGATTCTAATCCACTTGCTACCTACGTACCCGAATTTAAAAAAAAATGGCGTTGTATTCCGCAGAACTGAGAAGTCATGAATACCGCAGTACTCGCCCCTCGCCAACTGTGTCAAGCGTATAAATCAGAATTCCTGAAATTTGGCACTTCTCCAAAATTTGGAATTTAAAAAATTTTCAACATTTGCAATTGGTGAAATGTAAAACATTTTTCCGATACAGAGACTCGAAATTGGTTATAGAATTGGGAAATAAATCGAAGATGCTTGCAAGAAAAAGCCCAAAAATCCCATCTTTCTAAATTTATTGAAAACATGATGAGCGAACTGCATCAATAATTCTTGCTTTTATTCCGCAGAACTGGGAAGTCATGAATACCGCAGTACTCACGGGTCGCCAAGTGTCTCAGGCGATGAAGGTTTTCATTGTCAGCCAAGCTGGAACTGTCGCCGATGTCACATTGCAGTCATCCTGTCACTCCGAGGACGAGAGTGTCCTCAAGGTGAGTGACGATATCATTCCGATGTATCGACATCTATTGACATTCATTGGAATATATGTAGAATCCATTACGAGGAGTAAACATGTTCCCTTATTCGTTTTCCATTGACAAACTACGGATCCAACTTCACCTGCCGCTTTCATGTTTCAGTTTCAAATTTTCTATTTTTTTTTCCAAATTCACAAATTTTTGTCCTCAATTTTCTTGTCCACCTAATTCCAAGAAGACTAAACGAAAAAATTTACATCTTCGTCCCAGGTCTCATCGTCTTGCAGCAGTGTCTACGTCGACGGCTCGGAGATCCGTGGTTCTAGCAACGCATCGGTTCTCGTCAAATACGGAACTTACACGGGTCTAGCTCGCTTCACAGTCTGGATGCCGGAGTTTCCCCTCGAAGTCACCGTAATCGATGCAAGACTCAATCAGATCAAGGCCTGGAAGGTGCCGGATGGTCATCTAATTCAGAAGAACAAACGAAGCCTTAATCGTACGGAAACGGCTGAGGTGAAGAAGCGGAGTGCTCCAGGTATGGATGAGGAAGATGACGAAGACGATGAAGTCGATGGAGAAAGGTATCGAGGCGAGGAGCGATGGGATACAGTCAATTGGATTGATCGGAGCTCAACGCACACAGGCTGCAGACTCCGCTTTCAGCAAAGTCCAGTCGAGGTTCATGCGAGGTTTCTGGCGACAGGTCACGACTCCGGACGGGAATCGTATTTCGTCAATCGTAGAACTTGGCTGAGGGTGACGGATCTTGTAGGAGGCTTGCTCAGGGTGTCAGATCCGAGAATTGCAACCCTACTTCAGGATCGTAATGTCCAAGGAAAGAGCGTGGGCAGGACCGAGGTGCAGGTACTGTCTCCGATCACTGGCAGAGTCATTGGAGCTAAGGAAATTAGGGTGGGAAATGATCGAGTAGCTATTTCTAAGCTCACGGTCAAAGTTGTGTCTGGACTACAACTCAGCATTAGTCCTGACTCGGCCATTGAGAACGGATATGTTGCGGAGACGTCGGTTACGAGGAAATTGACTGCACAGTATCAGGTGAGCGGGATTAATGATTCTGGAATGAACTTCTGGATTTTTATACCGTTGACTAAATAGTCACGTATATAATCACACTAGCGCCATTCCGGCCGCGAGCGGACCGGGATGTTGACCAGCTTTTCGACTGAACTTTTTTCGTATTTGATTCTAATTTGATTTTTTGTCTCCTTGTTTTTGTTTTGTTTGTTTCTTTTCTTCTTGAATTTGATTTCCATTAATTTGAGTTTTTGTCTTCTTGGTTTTGTGGTCGTTTTTTCAAATTTGAACGATGGGCGCGCGCTGTATGAGAGACCAATGAGAATCTAATCAATCAAAATGTAAAATGAGCAATGGCGGCGTTTCAAAGCCAATCGAAATGGAAGATGAACGAAAAAATGAACGGGGAGACGCCCTTAGCATCACGTGACTCCATCGTTTTTGAGTAATAGAATATTCTGAATTTGTAAGGTTTGAATTTTGAATTTTTGAATTTTTGAATTTTTGAATTTTTGAATTTTTGAATTTTTGAATTTTTGAATTTTTGAATTTTTGAATTTTTGAATTTTTGAATTTTGGAATTTTGGAATTTTTAAATTTTTAAATTTTTAAATGTTTGGATTTTTGACTTTTCGAATTCTCAAATTTTCGACTTCCGGAATGTAAAAATTGAAAAGTTTTGGAATTCTTAAATTTTGGCATTTTTGGATAGGCAAGGTAAATGAAAATATAATGCTCCCATCCAGCCTTAGTATCATGGATAACCAAACCTACATATGTATCGATGTGCGATGGTGGTGTAATGGTATCATAGTTGCCTTCCAAGCAGTTGACCCGGGTTCGATTCCCGGCCATCGCATATTTTTTTTTTTTATTTTATAACATTAAATTTATAATGAATCCGTGGGTAACTTTTTTTCGTGAGTTCGTGCCAGAAGGTCGTATCCGCCACTTTCAGATACATATAAACGTTTCACATTTGCAATAGTTCTATGTCATCTGAGCAAAATTTGTTGAGGTATTTCGTTAGAGTCGAAATATCTCGAAAATCGTGACATGATTTATTTTTCAATCGTCATTCATTTATTGCTTGATCAGATTAGTCAGATAACATCGTCATGTGTTGTCCCTGCAATCAATGCATTATGTCTTTCATTCCCAATTATCTATCGTCGGGACAAAATTTAACCTGTCTTGTCACACTTCATAACTCACTGATACCGTATTAAATAATGTCCACGATATATTCTCCATTCAAATGGAAAAGCTGCGATACTTCATTATGTATTCATGCATGATTGCTTTTTTCATTGAAATTGGCAGCAGTTATCTCCGATTAAACGTGAATTTCCACCTGTCACTCCTTCCTTTTTTTACCCATGAGCCATGAGCGAGGCAATTTGTGGAAATTTCAATTTCGTTATCGGCAATGGGTCATACATCATTTTCAAATGCATGAGTTGACGGGGAACACTTGTGGAAACAAAACCGGATAAAACAATTTTTTTTATTCACGCATCTTTCATCATAAAAGAGAAGAATTCTTAATATTGTGGAGATGGGTGTGTGTGTGTGTGTGTGTGTGTGTGTGTGTTCGTTAAAAATTTGGACTATCTTAAACGCCATCGCCTTAATTGTGAGTGTTACAAAAAAGTTCATCAAACAAAAAATGTTTGTTTCTACATCAGGAACAACTTTCATTTCAAACTTTTTCATCTAACTCTTACCGTTCGTGTACCAGAGCGAAATGAACAACTAACGTTGTTAACAGTGATATGTCCTGAACTGTGAGAGTTATGAAAAAAAGTCATAAAACATTATGTGTGCATTTTTGTGTAAGGAATAACATTTATTATACACTTTTTCTTCTATCTCTAACCGTTCTCGCGATAGAGCGTTTTCAATAATTGAAATTGTTAATAACAATTGAAGGAATGGTTTTTCAAGATTGACACTCCTTTCTCAAATTCCTTTCTCGTTTTATGTTTTTTAATGGCTTTTGACAACACTTTTAAATTCCGTTATTTTTTGAAGTTCTAGAATATGGAAATTAGTAGGACTGCTCTATTTCTTCAATGCTTCTTGTACACCCTGTATCACCATGTGCTAAGTCTATCCTATGATGGAAGAAACTTTGTAAAAACAGTTTTGAGGAAGTTTCAAGCACGGTTTGAATTATGAAAACCTTTACTTAGCATCTGAAGGCATCTTTATCTTTTGCGTTTGGTAACTTCGATTTTTTGAGGATCACGCTACCAGCCCGAAAATCACTTCAACAACTCTTGAACTCGCATAACGAGCATGGCGCTGCCTTTTTTTTAGTTCAGATTATTTGATCCAGTCCGGAAAGAAAAATTGAAAACTACTCCCCCCCCCCCCCCCCCACAAACTTTACAACCCTCTAAAAATATTCGTTCTGGAACTTCACAGTTCAAATAAAGGAGACTTTTACTTCAACATCCAAATGCTTTTTTTTTATTGACATCCAAATGTTCAAGCAGTACTTCGAGCATTCATTCCAGTTGTCCTTTTAAACTCATACGTACGTGGAGCTTTCCAACCCTGCCTCTTAGAAAGTAGGAGCGGCGTGGCGCTCACCATGCGAGTATACCCGACTGGAAAACCACCCGACTTCATGAAAGTTGAGGAATGAATTTAGGGAAAAACTTCTTTGATAAAAGTGTGTGTACGAAACTTCCCGATTTGTAATTTCTCTTTGCCATTCCTAGATTTTCCGACACGTCAATCAAATGTTTAAAGACCGGTTTCGGAAAAAACACTAGTGTGGGTAAATCAGTATGACACGTGAGGTTCACGACGAAAACTTGCAGATTTGAGAATTTTAAACTATCCCATTTATCAAGCAGATAATTATGAACATTTGAGTAGGCGCATAGTGAGCGTGAGGACGAGACTTATGCGCGTTACTGCAGTGGGAGAGAGACGCCAATAGGGGTGCGACCGCTCGAGGGTTAAACCCGCCATACCTCCTTAATTATGACAATTATGGAAAAAAGTCATAAGAAACTAAATGTGCATTTCCACTTACAGAGCAAGTTCTGCTTAATACTTTTTGCCGTATCTCTTACCGTTTTTGCACTAGAGCGTTGTGAACAATTCAATTATTAATAACAAAAAAACTGCTCGGTCAATTTAAACCGAAAACTAATCCAATCTAAGTTCCAT
This sequence comes from Asobara japonica, assembly GCA_026005395.1. Classification (NCBI taxonomy): domain Eukaryota; kingdom Metazoa; phylum Arthropoda; class Insecta; order Hymenoptera; family Braconidae; genus Asobara; species Asobara japonica. The sequence goes on along the minus strand of BQMI01000151.1, from coordinate 581,305 downwards.
GAAAACGCTCCGATTACGAGCTCGACGACCCACATCGTGCGACTCGTTCGTAAGAAATCGTTAACCAACAATTCCGATTCCACACATACACACACACCCACCCACATTTATTCAGAATTTGACGAGAAGCATTTAGGAACACCAGTTACGAATCGAAAAGGAAAAAATCAATTGACTCATTACAATAACTTCCCGAAAAATCGGCCATTTAAAAAAATGAATAAAAACATATGGAAACAATTAATCATATTAAATAAATAAAAAAAAGATTATTTTACATTTTACTTTTTTTTCAATTTCTTATTTCCTTCACTTGCTAATCTTTTAAAATGAAACCTAAGAACTATAGAGAATTTCCGAAGGCGTATAGAATGTTTGAAGACTTAACTTCACTGTACTTCATCTCTATGGCTCAACTATAAAGCATGTGCTCGTTAATTTTCAATGAGAGTCTAACCATAAATTTTGATATCTTCAACTTCAAAACTTCTCAATGTACACGTGAAATTATAGTCTTCCTTCCTCCGGGCAAAGTCAGATTTCGGTTCATTACTCAGTCCTTGTACATCACAGTACAATAATTTATAGCTTATATTAGGATTGACGTGGTAGATTGTATCAAAATGACGCAATGTCTGTCTTAATTAATAAAGAATATTTCCCAATTTAACAATCGAAATTGAGCGTAAAATGAACTACACGTTTATGAAGCTTCTTGAATTGTTTTAATGACAATTTTTCATCCATGGATTGAAGCAAAACCTTGCACTATTGATTCCATTGATTTGCACGTAAAGAAGAAATTTACCTGAACAATATAAATGTGCCAATTGTTTCTGCGCCATTTAAACTCCACTTATATCCTAGTAATCGCTAGTATATTGCTGTACGAAAATCCACCATTTTAATTCGTGGTTCACGTAGTTGAAGTCAGCCGCTAGGGCGCATGCGCATCAATTCCATTCGAAGTTTTCCCGCCCTGCCCCCACTCTTTCCCCATTTGAATATTGAATATGTCAACATGGGAGTGGGGGTTTTAACGCGGGAACTCAAAGTAAATCCGCTCTTGACGTGGACTTTAACATATTAACATACTGTGGAACTTCTCAAAATAGTTTTCGTGGCCAATACTCTCCAAAAAACTGATCTCGTGTTCAACGCGCGGGAATTATTGTCAATTCAAACTGATGCGCTGCGGGCGGGAAAAGCGCGGCCCTAACCTCGTTAGTTCGGACTTTTTGGATACGACAAATTTCGTCGGACCTTCGAATAGTTTTCCCTACCCTTACGTCACAAGTTGCTTCACTAAAATTAATGAACTGTGAAATATAATGAAAATTTTCTTTTGCAGGAAGGTCTTTTGGACATCGACATAGAGTTCTCCGATGGAATGAAAACACCCCTCCGTGAAATAGCAGTCTCGGATTATCACCTAGTTGTTGAAAGTCTAGATCCTGAAGTTGTGGCATTCGCTCCAATGGTGGCCTCCCACCACCCGCGAGTAATTGCGGTGGGCGAGGGCCGTGGTGACTTGCTGCGTGTCACTCTCCAGCTGTCTGAGGCATGCCGAATGCCCCAAACAGCCAACAGAAGATCCAAAAGCGCATCGCGAACAAATGGCTCCTCACCAAATCTCGCAACTGCCACTGCCAATGTTGAAGTGGATTTCGCCACGAGTGAGCTACCCCATCGACCGGAATTCGTACAAAATGATGGCGGGGGCGCAGTTCAAGGCTCATCCCATCACCACAGGGAGAGAAAAACGGGGCGCGAGGTTGCACCCGATTTACATGATATTCTCATTGGTAAGAGCAGCGTTTATTCCATTTTTGGGAATTACGAGTCCGGTGGCGCGCTGCGCATGCGCAGTTCGTTTTTCGTCCGCAGTCACTGGTGTCGCGTCGGTTTTGGTCTTACGCTTTTCGATATATAGCGATAGTTTCTATCGTCTCTCCTTTTTACTATAGAACTATTTGATATTTGAAGTAACAATATGTTTTCCGAAGAGATATTTCGACTCTAACGATGTTCATTTTTTGAGGAATTTTTTCTTTTCCTTGTTATATTTCCTTTTTTTTTTTCTTTTGCATTCAATCAGTTTGGACGAAAATGCCTCCGCTTTTGAATCGGATGGTAGTCGTGGCCATTAAAACTTTAGAAATTGCTGAGCTTTACTCACAAGCGTATATGCTTTTTGGTAATAAAATATCAATGTATCACAATTTCCTCTACAACAATATCATGCAGTAAAACACCCACATAAAATATAACGACATATAGCTTGCAAACGGATATCATAACATTGAGCCATGAAAGTCACGTAATTATGTTGTTGAATTTTGAATTTTCATTATTCGCGTTTATTAGTTTTTCAATTTGCAACTCGCTTTTTTATGTAATTGAGGTTTTATTTCACTCGTATCAAGTGTAGTTTACGTGTTCTAGTTTTACAGTGAGCATTACATTTTGATTATTCGTTTACAAACTATGCTTTAGTTATTTTTACAATTAAAATTAAAATTACGCTTTTAGAATTAAAGAGGTTGGAATTTTTTTTCTTTATTATTTTTTTTTTATTATTTTTGAAATATAACTAATACCAAGGTGTTGCAATTTTTGACAATTTTCTAGTTCTCAATTTTTTTTTTTAATTTCAATTTTGACGTTTTTGGATTTTTACATTTTTTGGAATTTTTAGAATTTTTGAAAATTTTGCGAAGTTCGTAAAATTTGACTAATTTTGAATTTTTGGTCTTTCAAATTTTGATCGTGTCAAATTGTTTCAAAATTTATTATTATTATTATTATTTGAAATTTCCGATATCTGCCATTTTCGAAATAATTGAAATATTGATTTCAACATAAAGTTCTCGTTTTACAATTTTTTCAAACCGATCTTCAAATATCTATTTCATTACTTGAATTTAAATTATACATAAACTTGTCCCAAGCTCCTAATTTCCTCGCTTTCATTGGTTATGAATTCACCTGAAGGTCCCAGGAATGAGAGGCGAAGAGTGGAAATTGGATTATTGGAAAGGACTAACTTTGGTCGGATTGGATTTGCAATTGCATTATAGAAAATGGAAAAATGCAATTTTTCTGATTTCTTAGGAAAGTTTTGCTCCCTTTCATTTCCCTTTACAAGGCGTAATGAAATCGATTCGGTGGCAAACTTGGATGTTTTATTAGAGCACTGGTGAAGGAATTTATATTGATTATTGATCGGTTTGCATTTCGGTGAGTGATGTTGCATCGTGCAGGTGCGACAACCTACACCCTATTCCAGTGATTATATTTTTCCCTCGAATTTTCGGCATTCAGGTTAACTTTGACAATTACCATAGCTACAAATTACGAAATTTGGTAATTTCGTAGTTGCTCATCAATTATTTTATTAATAATTTTCACAGATTTTGGGGAAACAAGTTCTCAAGGTCGACTCAAAATTTTAGTCATGAATCCAAACGTTGGTATCCAAGCTTGTATTGGTCATGGTCCAAGCTTGGCAATCTTGGCATACCAAGACTCGGTAAGCCTAGGCCGTGCTTACTGCAGTGGTCACATGAAGCCAACTCCAACATTGGTCCTAGACCGCGCTTGTATACACCGTGGTTCAACCTCGGGTGATCAAGGCTTGGTATATCAAGCTTGGGACAGGCCTGATCCCACGAACATAACAAGCTAAAGAGGTTAGGATACAACCGTGAACCCAAGCGTTGGTAATTGGATAAGCGCCTTTGGACTTCATCGCACTTGTGGGAAGAATAACCCGAGAACGAAGAGATATGGACAATATTTCATTATAACCTCTTTTGTAAAACTCATTTTTCTCGACAAAACAGGTCTACATATACACTTCACTATCTCCCTTCAATTCAGAGTTATTCGGGGAAAATTATGATGAAGTCAAAATGCACTTATCTCAATCTACCACTTCGTAACTATGTTCCTATGCGATAATAAAAAGGAGAGGCGAAAGCAACTATGGATATATCGAAATTATCGAAAGCCGTGAGGCGGCGATCGACGCGCCACCAGTCGTTGCGGCGCAAAACGGAAATGCGCGTTTGTCAATTATTTAGAATATTTATGTTTAGAATTTACATAGTAGAATTTAGAATATATATATATGTCTGAATTTTTGGAGTTTTTATGGCCTTCCAAGCATTTCGATACGTTAAAAATCAGTTATTGATCGATCCGAACGGTTATGCCATTGTCAAGTTATTTAAACTAGAACGTTATGCTACTAGAGCGTAAAATTACTTTTCATTGCACGCACGACTAGCATACTGTTTTTTTTTGTTTTTTTTCTTCAATGCATTATGATAAAACTCACTTTAGGGATTCGAAGTGGGAGTCAAGGAGTTTCCGCACGTGTAACGTTTTAAAAGACCTTCTTGTATTTAATGTTTTTTTTTCAGAAAATATTCAATGGTCATGTTCCATTATGCCCCATCGCCCTCTCAATTTTTTATTGGAAGTTCTATGTTTTTAATTTTTTTTCTGTTTTCGAATTTTCTCGAAAGTAAAATATGTAAAAAAAATTTTTTTGGTTATTCTGATTTTTTTAATTTTCAAAATTTAATTCTCGACATTTTCTCAAAATTAATACATGCAAAAAAAATTTTTTTTGTATTTTGCAAAATTAAATCTTGGATTTTTTTTTGGGATATTAAAAAAAATGTTCGAACAGCTTTAATGAACTTCAATGAGCTTTACCATTTTTTGGAGCATTTGGAATTCTCCGTAACAGCTTTCAGTCGACGCTTTTTTTTCCGAAACGAAGCAACACAGAAAGTTGATAAAATTATTCAAGCACCTCCCACATCCACTACCGATAATAACGTTTTGGTCCCCAGCAAACCATACCCGATAATTCCGCCTTATCCCCCTGCAATCCCCGCATAAAATACATAAAATCCATAATAAAAGCCCCTAAATAAACATAAGAACTTATCCTCTTATTCTTAAGCCCTTGCCCCATTCCCCCCCCCCCCCCGATAAAATAAAATAAAATTCAATGTAAAATTGATATTGAAGGTGAAGTGGGCGGAGATGGTGTACATCATCACCGCAAAAGCCTGTAACTTCGCTGAATGTCGAGTTGAAAGGCCCTGGAATTTTTAAAATTTTTCTTTACCAAGTTTTTAAATACCAACCACTTTTTCCCAATGTCATACTTCCTGGAATTGTCCAAATTTTGAAGATTTTTGTATGTGCAAAAATTGTAAAATTTCCGAAAAATTTTGAAATTTACCATTTTTCGAGCACAATTTTTGAAGGTATCAAAAATTTCCAACTTCGTTCAACATTGAAAATTTTAATAAAAATTGCAAATTTCCACTTTAGTTTTTTAATTTTTAATTCTGAAAATTTTCAAAAATTTTTGACTGTTCAACAATCTCAACTGTTCGAACTGGTAATTTTTTCTCTACATCTTATCTCTTATCTTTCAATTTTCAAAATAGGATATTTGCAGAAACCCGAATTTCCAAAAAACTTCAGACTCTCAATTTTTTTCAGTCAAAATTTCCCATTTTAACTAATCCGAAATGTCCTGTAACTACCAAAATTTTGATAATTAATTGTGAAATTAATGATTGAAGGTGGAGTGGGTGGAGTTGGTATCCATCATCACAGTGAGAAGCCAGTGACACCATTGGAGATTGGAATGTACGTGCTCTTGGCAGCATTTTGCTTCGCAATTGTCGTATTCGTGATATCCTGTGTGGTTTACGCGAATAAATTTAAGCCACAACCATCGGACTCACCGACACCAAGCCATCCAGTATTGGGTGCAGTGAGGGCTAGGGCAGTTGCTGCCAGCCAGCAGCTATCATCGGGTCGTAGACCCCGCGAGTCCACGACTAATGCACACGATTGGGTATGGCTCGGCAGAGCCACATTGGAACGAGCTGCTTGCGCCCCTCAACAGGTACGGGCAACGCATATTAACCCAAAATCATTGATGCCACCTGTCCATGGAGAGCAAAGCTCTATCTCTTCGTTCTTACGATGAAGCCATATAAATAATTCAATTTGTTAATAACAATTGACCGCATCAGTTTTTGGGAAAAACGTTCCTTTCGGACTTGAACACGAGTGAGACGTGTCGATTACAAAAAAAATGAAAAGTTCAAGTTTGATTTCCGTGTAAGATAATTAATTAATTAATTAATTATGCGTGCTGAGAAAAAAAGTCATTAAATATTAAATGTGTATCTTTTTGCGGGGAACAACTTTCATTCAACACTTTTTTGCGTATCTCGAACTGTTCTTGCGATAGAGCGATATAAGCAATTCTATTTGTTAATAACAATTGAAAGAATCAGTTTTTCCACAAATCGCTCCTTTCGGACCTGGGGACCAGCAAGACGCGTCGATGAAAAAAAAGATAAAGCATTCCATAAAAAAAAAAAATCGCGCCAAAAAAAAGTACCGGGGAAATTTTTCAAAAAATACAAAATAAAATATTTTTAGTAAAATAAAATATGGAGTTAATTAGTTTTACATATCCAATGTATTGATTTTTTTTAAATCCTCTTTTTGAAATTCTTAAAAAAAAAAAAAAAAAATCAACACCATTTTTCGTCAGCTGTAGAATGGAGAAATTTGGCGTGTTGCCCATCTTCATGGAGCATTAGTATTTGAACACTTGATTTGTCTAGGTACGAGTGACCAACAATCCACTAGCTGGCGAGACCGAGGAAGACACTGCTGTCGAGTTGGCAACGAGTTTCGATAATCCAAATCACGTTGAATTACCAACATCCAGTCGTCCTGCGTCATCTGTGCCCATTGACACCACAACTTACTGCAAACGTGATAAATCGAGAAGTTTCTCAGGAGGGAAGGGGGTGAAAAGTCAAAGTAAACCTGGAGTTAGTGCACCTCCACGAAATGGGTAAGTGCTAAATTTGGTTAGAATTACAGAAAAAACAAAAGATGCTTGCACCAAATTGGAAAATTGAAAGCTCTCATTTTTTCGGAGTCAATGATTAACAGTGTCTTCAATATATTCGGAAAATATATTGTTAGAAACATGAGAAAATTTTTATTTTGCCGGGTTTACCCTGTTATATTTTTCCCAAGCTTACACCCCGTAACATTCCCATAAAAATCCTAAGCTGTGAAATTTCGACGCCAACGAGGTCACGTGGTATCCTCTACATAAACTATAACTTCTGTGCTTCCAGGAATGACAGCGTCAAGGACGCTCCACCGCCCCTGCCACCCCACGGTCTGCCAACCTGTTCCTCATCGACCGACACGACAAACAACAACGAGGATTACAAGCCACCAGTGCCACCCCACCGTAACACGGGTGTGAACGCGCGCCTGCCGGAGACACCAAAGAAGCATCCCCACAGATCCAGTGGCAGTCATCATGCGGTAAATCATCGTCATGTCAAGCATCATCACCATCACCATCACGGTACGAATGGCCCCACAGTCCAAACAAGATGTATATATCGTGCTTATACGTCAGCAAAATTATTCGGCATGCACATTTTTTTTTATTATTATTATTCTTCAACTGGAACAATATTCAAATATTTTTCAGGGATGGCAAGTTTGGATCCTAGTCAAGAAAGCGCATACACATAAATGAGCATCGTTAGAGTCGAAATATCTCGAAAATCGTGACATGATTTATTTTTCAATCGTCATTCATTTATTGCTTGATCAGATTAGTCAGATAACATCGTCAAGTTGGTTGGTAATCGCCTTTGCATCGATAAACATCGATATTTGGGATATCGATTCGGCTTTAGTTTTCAAAAGTATGACAATTGTTCAAGTTGTCATAGCTTATGTAGTTATTGAAAATCATATACACAGAATATTTTTTGACGTTCTGTTAATTTATTAAGTTTCGAGTGTTTTACATATTCTGTCCAGTGTTGACAAATTTTATATGTACGCGATAATTACTGAAAAACCAAAAGATGCTTGCACCATATTGGAAAATTGAAAGCTCTCATTTTTTCGGAGTCAATGATTAACAGTATCTTCAACATCGGAAAATATATTGTTACTTCAAATATCAAATTGTAATTCAGCGAACGACTTTTCAACTTGTTCAATATTCATTTGCAAGCACTTCTATATTTTTTATTCTCCGCAGGTCCCAAGCATCAAAAATCCAACAAAACGGATGAGCCAACTATTGACAACGATGAAGAGTTCGTTGAACTGAGAAATCATGAGGACCGGCCAATCAAGGAGCCCAAATCATCGAGGGAAATCAAGAGGGCGACAATTGTGGGGAATCCCATGTTCTCCTCATCGAGCTCTTCGTCTTCTCAAGAACAGGAAGAGCCCGTTCCTCTCGAAGACCTCAATCTTGGGATGGATTACAATCAGATTATGCAATACTTTGATAATCTCAAGGAGTCAAATGCCTAGGTATTAGCCTCTCTCTACGATCTTGTAGACTCGGAACCCATGTGGCGCTTACCACGTGACAAGTACAGATGTGATTAAAGAATAACCGTCAATTACAGGAGTGAATTATCCAACACATATTGGAAAATCCAAAATGAGGAAATTTTAGGAACTAGTCAGTCAAATATTTCATGCCAATTTTGACATTAAATTAATCATCAGAATTTGAATTAATAAGAGGTTAGGAAAAAAAGACTAAAAATTTTTAGAGTGATCGTATGCAGAAATATGTTTCGAAAATTCTCGTTTGAGATTTCTCATAAGTTTGTTCTTCATTTTTTTAAAATTCAAATTTTTCAAAATTCAAAATTTCCAAAATTCAAATTTTGGATTTGTAATGGTACCAGTGGGAACTTGCCTATTTTTTATTTGTCCAGTGTTTCATGTACTTAAAGCACTAGATGTGATCCTAAAAGTTGCAAAGAAAAATTGTTATTTGCTTATGAGTTATTAGTATTGGAATAACATTTGGCTGAGTCTTGATGCGCCATCTCACGTGAACTATTGATACTATATATAGATTGATTTTTGATCATTTTATAAAGCATCAGTTAGCTTTAATACCAGTGAATAAATTGCAAAGAGAAAATGGAATATAAAAAATTATGCAAATTCCCTGATACTTTTAGAAAATCAAATTTGAATTTTCATGAAGAAAAATTGACTGATATGATTGCAAAGACGGTATCACATCTCCAAGTAGAGAGGCAATGTTCTTGATCTTCCTTCCCATATCGAATGAAAACGAGGGAAAATTCGTAGTCAATTCACGAGGAAAAACCACATAATTATGATGGAAATACGAGACTTCTCTGAGTTATGGAGGAGGATATGGGATACATATCCTAGGAATTATGTTTATGTACGAGTAAATATTCTAGTCAGCTTCCTAGCAGCACTTAAATTTATGCGTATGGTAACGACTTTAACCCTTCACTGGTGCCATATTTTTATTTGCTTATTTCTGGCTCATAAGCTGGGTGTACTTCGTCTCCATTTTTAGGGGTTTCTGGGAGGGGCTTTCAAAGAATTTGTAATGCAGAAAAAAGTCAGCATGATTCAAGGTGAGACTTTGAGGCAGCAGAATTATATCTAGCATATGACCGAATTTTGTTTGCGCGTCCAAAAAAAAAAAGTAATTTTTTTTAAAATAAAAAAAAAAGTAGCTCTCCCTTCAACATTTCCGCGTCTAATTTCCAAAGCTCCCTCTCCTCCTTAATACGCATAATAGTAATAATAATAGTACTAGTAATGATAACAATAATGATAATATTGACAATGACAATAGCAAAAATTACGAAGTCATTCAATAGTTTAATTTCAAATCGAATGACAGTGAGTATCGTAAAGAAGATGTATATTTTTTACGCTAAAAATTGACTAAAAAAAAAAGGAAAAAAAGACAATTAATATGGAAATTAGGAAAGAAACTAATGATGCCAGTTAAGGGTTAAAGAGACTCGATGGCTTGTCGTACGTAGTTTGCTAAAATTCCAGTGCATCTGTCGATAGATCTCAGACGTTCTTCCGTTAAAGCCTCAAATCATCAATTAGTTGATGTAATTAGAGAGAAAAAAAACAACCACTTATCGACTGATTAACTGTGTTCCTCGAGTCATATCACACATTTTTGAATTCTCCCATATCTATCAATCTTCCAAAAAAAAAATCACCCCCCCCCCCTCATCATCGATGCACAAATTAAAATAATGCACCCTTATTTTCTCAATTAGCTGGATTGGCTTAATTAGCTAATCAAATTAATCAGGCTGTTCTACGTCTTACGAACACCAATTTTCGTTTAACAATAACGAAGAAAAAAAAAAGAAAAAAATGATAAATAATGATTAAAAAATGAAGTATTTATTCAATTGACCTGCGCGTCGTAAACATTTGTAAATTTTACTTTGTAAGATTTTGTACATATAGTTACGCGAAATAGTACAACAATACGAAATATAAATCCAATGTATTTAGTAATTTGTAAATGTTTAATCACGGATGATATATGAAGCATCAGCCGAATGACGATTAAATCACTAAATATTTATTATTGATTTTTTATAATTAATCAGTGGAGTAAAATCAGTGGAAGCATTTATCGACAGAGACATTCTGATCCCACAAAAGTACAGAAGTGGATAAAACTATTGGCGGCGGGGAATACCGGTGGCGGCGCTGTTACCAATTTCAAAATGGCCGCGCATGGAGCAAAGTTGACGCTGGGCTTTTGAACGTATGTCACATGCGTTGAGAGTATGAATAAAGTAGCGAAGTATTTTCAAAACAAAGCAAAAAAAATGGAGACGATTTTATTGAAGAAAGTTCGCAAGTTTGCTGAGGCTACTTTGGAGTCTAGTAAGATGCTGGAAGGCCAAGCACTTCTAAATTCTGGAAATTTAGTGTTCTGTGGAATTTCCGAAAAAAACACTTGAATATTTTTCATTCTAGAAACTGGTAAAACAAATCCGAAATTTTCAGAAATAAGAAAAAAGATCGATGTAATACGAGTCTCGATGGTCCCATGCGAAGCCATTTTGATTTTACACGCTAGTCCCGCAAGGGTCGCATTCTTATTGAGCCTCGCCAATTGGACATTACAGGAATGTGTAAGCTAATGGAATCAGACATGTTGTTTTTTTTTTGAAAATCGAACAAGAATCGTCTGTGAAAAGTTCAGGCCATAATTTTTTGGGTGAAAAAAAAATTATGAAAAATTTGAGAAAGATCATCTGGAATGACAAGAAAATCTATCAATAATCGAACAATTTAAATTTTGACTTTTTTCACAATGCGCATAATTAAAAAAAAAGAGGAAAAAAAAATCACGTAAGAGCTTGGGCTATATTGACTCTAATAAACGGTGAGGAAAATTCGAAGAGGAGTAATAAAAATGCATCACAGATTAATCATAAGCCAACACATTATTAACAATTAATTGATTAATCAATTTGCGAAAAATGCAGAGTGAGCAATGAAAATACCCCATGCTTCTATGATCTATATTTATAAGTATCTATAATTGAGATTTAAGATTACATGTGTAGATTGCGCCGTGTAGATTATTATCGTAGTAAGAACAAGTGGAAAGAAAAAAAAAACAAAAAACAAGAATCATTGCGATCACATGATGTACGTAATTACGCAATTAAGTGTTTAAGGATAGGGGGAAAATGAAGGGCTCGAGGAAACCTGAGAATTGTATGAGTATTGTCATGAACCTTTTTTTTTTGTTCCCTCTGAGTACCCACAACATTCTAGTCCATAATTTAATGGTAGACTTAATAATAAAATGGAAAAGAAAATATGGAGTGTAAGGAGCTCAATAAAGATCTATATTCTTTTTTTAACTTTTTTTTTTTTTTGAGAGGCACTCCAAGTACTTTTGGAGAATTTCAACTTTCCAATTTTACAATAGTAAAATAGTAGTAAAAATTATTTGGACAACCGGAAAACATGTGACCATCGTAAAAACTGAGTTTTATAGTAAAAACGGGGAACAATTTCGCCTCATGATAAGCTATAAAAGTTTTAGGGATTTCTTTTCAGTCTCTCCGGCCACATGTTGGTCTGGTAAAAAAAGGAGAGAATGGACGCTCTGTACTGTCATTATACTGTGGAAAAAATTGCAGATTATCCGCATAATTATTCGTTATACGCTCCCTGTGACGTATGCATTGTTATGAATGATTGATCCGCTGGCTCGGTGGGCGGCGCGCCGTGTTACACTTTTTTTATTTTTTAATTTTTAATGATCTTTAGTTGACAGAAAATTGGGAATCTTCAATGGCCAGCAATTTCATTTTGCTAATTCGCGAAATTGAGGGGTTATACATGAAGACGGCGCCATGTCTGATTTTCAAGTTTCTTTTAGGCTTAACAACAGCGCATGCGCGCTCCTCGCGCTGAATTGCAATTTGAAATTTGAAGTATTAATTATATAAGTTATGATAACTTGAACAATTGTCAGAGGTTTGAAAGCTAAACGAGAATCGATATCCCAAATATCGATGTTCATCGATGCAAACGCGATTACCAACCAACTTCACGATGTTATTCCACTAATCTGACCAACCAATGAAGCACGATTCAAACATGAATTATGACGGACCAATGAGAACGCGTCTTACAACTTTCGACTCTGACGATGTTCATTCTGGTGTATGCACTTTTTTGAGTAGGATTCGTCCGCGTGAGGACAACAAAAAAAGGTTGGGGATTTCGGGATAGTTGAACATTTCATTTTTTTCACATTTTTGGCGGCTGCCATTTTGTTTGCAAATTTGAAAAATCGCGCCAAGGCGCGCCGCTCATTGGGTGGGTTGAGGAGGGGTGATGGGACGGTTCTAATGTTTAGTAGACGAGTTGTTCAGGTATGTTCTGCATTCTTTCACTCAGGTTTCAGGTTTTTCCCGGATCTATCACTGGGAAAAATCAGGGTGATGGGTTGACATATTTATTGTTGGCAATTTATCAACCGCTACATACAATGACATACGTAAAATTTTATCAAATTCTGATATACTTCAATGACGATTTTCATTGAAATAATATTGAATTTGATTTAATAATAAAAAGAAAAATTCAATTCCATGGAAAATGTAATTACTAATTTCCTTAAAATTTACAGAATCCGCGATAGCAAGATTAATATCCAGGTTCTAATGATTATTCTTGAATCCTTAAAAATTCACGAATACAATTATGAAAATCCAAATTTTATTACTATCGAAGAACGTAAATTAAATAATTCAATTTCCGAGTTTATCCGAATTAATTTCCGATTATGAAATTCCTCCAGAATTCTTATAGAAGTAAGCCACAATTATTTTCATTTGATTATGAACAGCAAAAAAAAAACAAAAAAATTATTGAACGATAAAGAAATTATTAAAGCGTTTTTGTTGTTGGAACTTTGGGCCAATTATTCATTACATTGCCGACATCAATTTTTTGTAAATTCATAATCCTATAGTAAATGGGAGAAACGAAAGAAACTATCGATATATCGAAATTATCGAAAACCGTAAGACCGAAACCGACGCGCCACCGGCGAGTGCGCCGGGAAAAGAAACTGCGCGTGCGCGCTACCGGACTCGTTTGGTAAATAACGAAACTGTAAAACTGTGACTTTTCGCTCATTAATTCCATGAATAGTTTGATAAAAATTCGAGAAGAGTCCAATAAGGTGGTTGAAAAAAGGTAGAACAGCCTCAATGTCTTAATCACTCATTAAACAATAAAAAATTTGCGTTATTTTTTTTCTCGTATTGTTGAGTGATTCAATTTGAAAAAAAAAAATTGTAAAGGGTGCTTGGAGCCTCGTAATATTAAAACAAAAATATATCTACGTCATCCCCCTGCCTAGACCTATCGCTTAGGGATATTCGTAATTGTCCTACCTCGTTGTAGCATAAATATCATGCTCATTTGCCCCGTAATTTCGTAACTAAAGGGAGGGGTAAAAAAAAAGAAAGAATATTAATTGTATGAGCCTTCTTCACACATATGGAACTGCATAACTCATTAATCCAACATCGACTGACAATTTATCGATGATTGGAAAACTTTACTGAGCAGAATAATTCAACATATTTTGTATCCCATTTCCTCTTACATTCCCAGCAATACCACGCCTCCTATGGTACTTCAATTAACATCGATTCAACGCTAATTACCAGCGAATTTCATTCGCTAAATCAATTTACAAAGTGAGCATACGTATGAGTACATTTATCACGTACGTGTATTTATTGCTTGCAAGCGTGTTCATTCGTTTCGGAGCGTTTCGGGGAAAATAAGTACGTGAAGTGGAGAGTGGGAAATTATGTGAAGTGGAGAGTGAATGAATGAGACTGGGACAGATTTATGGTATGTCGCGTGTTTCATTTCAACTATTTATGAATAAATTCTGAAAATCATTTTTATCAGAATATCGAGTGAATCTTACTCCATTGAATATACCTACAAAAGTTTGCCCCATGAATCAACAATCATAAATAGTGAGCAAAATACCTCAAACAAACTGTTATGTATATAATTATACGCCACAAAATAAGTTGAAATTGATCTATGAATGTTGAATAGTTGGAAAAGAATCTTGAAAATGTGATAGGATCGGCCATCTTGATTAATGTGTCCGCCATCTTGCGCGGAAAGGTGGGGGGAAAATGGCGGCGCCCGATTGATCAACCGCTTCGCATATTTAAGATTTTTTTCCAACTATTCATCTTCCTTAGCCGACTCTCAACTCATTTCATTCCATAATCAGGAAGTGAACAATTTTTTTGACCTATTTTGCATATCTTTTCATTCTGTTTTCATGCTGCATTCGTGGGATAAAATTTTCTCCCGCATTCTTAAGAAATTTTTCAATTTCATTCACAATGATTTATGCAACTCTAGAATGTAGCTCTACTCATGAGTATTGCTTATAATAATTAAGAATGAATGAAAAATTAACCCAATTATCCAACGGGGAGGGCAAGTTTTACATTAGAGACGAATAATTAATATTTAATCATTCCTCAAACTGTGAAATTTCGTTGAAGGAAGAGAAAACATGTATAAATATCAACTGAAGCGCAAAGTACTGACTAAATATTTAATCACGTCAATACCGCAGCGACAAACTACTGCTTTCTCATTATTATTTGAATAATGAAAGAAGGTGTAATAATGCGTTTAACGTCGCTGCCTCCATTTATCATGAATGCTCTGTAAACGCTAATAAGTATTAAGATAAACGACTGTCGCCTATTGAATGTACAATATGTAGTATTTACCTGTTGTTACCACCAAACCGTCAGCAAAGATATTTAAAAAAAAATATTGTAATTGTATTACTGAGTGGTTTTTTTATTGAGCATCCCTGAAGGAGAGAAATATTTTGATCAAATTTTTTCATCCTCATTTTTCAGTTTCCAAGTCGACCTCTTCGTTTGTTCCTCTCAAAAAAATTCACCAGTGGTTTACTCAAATAATTTGGTTTATTCCATTTTCTAACAATAACAATTACAGATGCTTGCCTAAGAACACTTTGTCGAACTTCGATATCCAATTGTGACAGCCGCCCATATTATTTTGTATCACGTATTTCCACGTCCAGGGATTGAGATTTGTCCTTTCCAATTCTTCCTCTTGTTTTCGTTTTTTAATCAGCGATTCATGGGAGCATGCCTCGGCCTTCAGTGGCAATCGAGCTGCCACGTTTCGGAGTGTATATTCTGCCTGAAATTAATAGTTTATTGATCAACAAATTGTTCTGTACAAATTTTTGCACAAATAGTTCAGAAGCTGTCTTTGAGGGTGGTGAAGAGAAGCAGAATAAACTGCCATTCACCACTTTGCTAACAATTTATGAGAACTCGTGATATCCTTACCTCGAAGTACTCAATGTCACCAGCTACTTCCACAATTATTCTCCCCGCTCTTATGGGGGTAACGTAGTGATCAATGTGACCTTTTCCACCACCCATTCGTTGTCCTTGGCCCTAGAGTGAATTTAATAAATTAGGTCAAACTTGGAGAAGAGTTGTTGAGGTCAGTACAAATCTCGTTGTTTCGAGCAATTTATACATTTGGAGTATTCCACTTATATTTGTCAATCTTTCAATGTCAACGATCCTAATAATTTTTTTTTATATTAAATTCAATTGATAAGTTCGCAATTGAGTATTCGCGCATTCGGGTTTGTTATATATATTATGATGGATAATAAGACACATGGGGATTTTTCAATCTTTCACACTGATATACTTGTGCCCAGTTAAAAATTGCAGAAAATTTTTTTGACAGGACAATCTCGTTTTTCTAAAAGTTTCAAAATTTCTTTTTGAATATATCAGTGTTCTATTCTCCATCTCACCTTCTTTGTGACTGGCTGCCAAGGTGCGTCCACCCTCCACATGGCGAACACCTTTCCACTGTCAAGTGGCAAATGCCTCAAGAAGAATAATCGAATCATCTCAAAATGTTCGTATTTTAGACGACCACCTCCAGTTGCCTGGAAAAATTTGCACATTTATTACTCGTCATTAATAACGAAAATAAAAATAAGACAGAGTGTATTGAAAAGTAGGGAAAAATTGGTGTTCTCAATCGCTAAATTGGAATTGAAATTTCATTGTGTTTATTCATTATTTATGACTGTCGTTGTGGAACTGTTGGTACAGATTTTTTTTTTTTTTTAGTTACAACATTAGCGACGACAATTAGTTACTCACGACAATCCCATACTGTTTATGCAGAAGATCTGTGTGAATGAGCTCTGGACCTCTCATAAGCCTGAGTTTCTTCTGCATCTTGAAGGGTCTTAGAGTAGGTGGATACTGGGGTACCTTGTCCATTGGTCTCAGCCTTCCTCGTTCAGGATATTCAATTCCTACAAATCATCAAGTGTTTTTCAATAAGAATTTATTTTCTCATAAATTCATTAAGTTCCTCACTTATAAAAAAAAAAAAAAAAAAATCTCATTTTTTTAAATTTTGGTAGAATTGATTTTTAACACATTTTTTTTTAAACTTCCCGATCTTGCGGGAATTGGGTATTTTTTTTTTAATACCTTGCAAATTTTTTTTCACTGAAGAGCAAAAGATAATGAAATAGAAATAATTGCAAAATTGGAAATTCAATTTATTAATTTAATTTAATCTCAAGCGACCGAAAAATCGGAGCGCAAAAATATCAGCTGTTCAAAGTTATTGATTTTATGATTGAAAATTGGAAGAAAAGATTTTCCATGGACCAAAGTGTCTGCATGCTTTTGAAAATAGGATATTAATTTAATCTTTTTTACCTTCAAATTTTTTAGGTGGAGGGAAAGCCTTGAGTCCTGCGGATTGGCTCACGACAACTGTCATCCTTTCAGCTGCAAATTACATTAATTCATTGCATTAGAATGTGAATATGAAAAAAACCAACCTCAATGTTTATGAACAAGTGCACTACATTAATGTTTTTGGAATGATATTTTGATTGAATAATTGAGAAAAGTTACCTGACAAGAGTCCGCGCAGAGATTTTAAGTGACTTAGCATCATTTTTTAAATAAATTAAAGTAATGACGTCGTGTTCTTAGGATGTAAAAGCGTGAGTTATATTAACAATATAAACATAGATAGAGCGGTATAATTTTGAGTTAGAGTTGAGGTTAAGTGTTCAATGTCTTCTTTATCGACGTCTGACATAGTAAAATGCGAAGAAAATTGACTGAATCCTCTTTGGTAAAACGAAAGTTATCATGAAAGTTGCCTTCGGTTTTCTAATCGAACGGCCCCTACTACAGCCGACGCATGCGCGTTGCGTTGCGCGGTAGTGGTGGGGGGAGTTTAAATGGCGGCGCGCTTGCGGTGATAGTGGCGGGAAAAGTTCGGCGGGAAACGCGACATATTTCAGTGCCCCGAGCTAAATTCGCAGCAATTCATCCCCAATCGCTTCGTTCAGCAATTATTCTATTCTTATTTTAGTTATTTTATCGTTTTGTTTACACATTTTATCATTTTTGATTTCAAGATTTTTGTGTTTCACGTTTCGCAAACGAGTTTTCTAACACTTAGAAATTGCCGGAATGGTCGAATGTGAAAGAAACGGAATAAAAAGAAATTCAATCGGCAAAATGATTTTATATTTTCAAATGTATAAAGTCGCGTTAATTTTATAAAATGCCTCGAAGGCGAACTGTGTCAGATTTGTCGAAAGATCGATGTGCAAACTTCAAGTCAAAACATTTTATTATTAAACCGTAGAATTTCACGAATTTGACATAACAAATTTTATTGCATAGAAATGCAGTAATTTAGAAAATTTTCACCAGAAAAAAAATTATATAATTGAGAGATAATTGATTGTTTTTTTCTCATACCAATTTTTACGTACCAAATTAATTGTTAACCTGGTGTTCTCTCTCGTCGCTTATGATAACCTTGACCTAGATTACAGGCTTTAATTCCCTTGAGGTGGAAAAAATATAAACGACTCAGGATGGACAATGTAATGAGGCCATATGGCAAAAACATTTGGATATGAGAAAGAGAGTCAGGAGTGCTGTGATAAGCACGAATGACAGGAACGAATGAATGGAGGAATGAGAGTTACTACAGAGTAGGAGTGTCATTTAAAGACTTATTGTGGCAGCCTAAGAAAACTTTATACTTGTAAAGAAAGGGGGACGGAGCAATATGTAAAGGCCCGAGAGGATATACATTATCGAAGAACAATAAAATCAATATAAACGACTCACGATCCAATGAATATTTATTGTTAAAAAATATACACAAGGAGGTCCCCCAAGTACTTAACAAAATGAGGTATCATCCACGATCTCGCCTATCTCAAAAAATTACACTATGTACATATCTTCACGAACAATGATCAGTACAATAATTACTTCTGCACACATTAATTACAAGAATAACACGTACAGTCGTGCCCGACGACCCATCGTACTTCAGCTTTTCGAGAATGTATGAAGAATGCATCGTTTCTGAATTCTAAAATTACGTCTAAGAACCTAAATTACCGTGTTCCAGAAATAACTTCCAGAATGTTTAGTTGAATGTTTAACGACATGATTTATCTACATACAGATCGTTTTTGATAACTCAATCTAATTTTGCTTGACATTTGAGCTTCCTTTTTTTTCGAATTCAAATAGATTGACGAATAATTTGATCATAAAAACGTTAGTAATTGGTTCGACATTTTCAAATTATGTTCATTAATAATTTTTGATTATGATCTATCAGCAATTTTCTCGGATGCTTCTTTTGAATAATTAACAGTTGAAATTATGTATTTTGTGCTAACTAAAAAAAATTTGTTAATTGCTGGAGAATGATTCTGAAAAAATTATGAAACACAAAAAAAATTCATTAATTTAGGAACATTTTTTGGAAATTTTGGAACAATTCAATTTACGTTTTCTTGATTAAATATCGTAAAGTTGTCATCGATCGTAGTTCATTCTAGACTGTTGCAAAAATGAATCACAAGTGTTCATTGATATAAACTTAAATATTCATTATTGATTTGTGGCCAATGGGCCAACCAATCATTGCGATTAAAAGCACAATCAGGAATTTTTCAGGGCACTTTTTCACGCAGGTTTAATTACGAGTAATATTGTTTGTAAGATGAGGTCATCTGCTCGAGGAAAATAAAAGTGAGAACTGTGTGGGGCCCAAGTCGGGCGTAGTAAGGGAAGAAGCCTTTCCATAGGGCGAACACGCCTTCGTTACGAATTACTTTGCCCAGAACGTCAAATGCTCCCTTGTACTCGGGCTTTCCATCAATCATCTTCATGTTTTGAATTCTGTGGAAAATTATTATGTTAAAATTGTTGACGCAAATTATTTTTTTTTCCAAATTATTTTACCAAAACTTTTCCACGATAACTCAAAATTTAAGGACAGAGCAAATATTTTCTTACAAATTTTTTTATAGGGAAGAATGTGAAGAAAAATGCTCAGAAGATACTTCACATCTGAAATGAGTACTGAGAAATTTGAAAATCTTTTAAATTGAAATTTCACAAAACTCCATAAATTAAAAAAAAATTAAAAGACTGAAAAAAAAATGTATTTTGACATTCGACGTCAATATCTGTTTTGGCATGATAGTGGATAATAAAAAAAAAACAGAAGAAATTGAAATATCTGTATGGTAGTTCTGAAAGTTTCCCTAATTACTCCCTCACCTTGTCTTCGCAATATCCACTGGCATGGATGCAGCAGTGGTAACTAAACCCGAGATCATTGAGCTAGCAAAATGTAGCATAATGTTCTCCTGGAAATAACCAGTTTCTAGTAGTGCCTGTTTAGCTTGTGAGTACGAGGCTAATTGTGCTGCATTTACAACCATTGCCCTGCCCATCGTGGGAATGGCCCCACGCCAGAGGGTGAACAGCCCTTCCTCCTTAATTATCCGGAATAGGGCGTCGAAAACATTCTTGTACATTCGTCGTTCAGCTAACATACAAAAAAAAATTAGTTCATTACGGAAAATAGACTCATATGAACAAAATAAGTGTCTTATGATTTTTAACTAAATAATTTAATTTATAATTACATTAGAAATCAGCAAAAAAAAATTCCATAAAAAAAAATCACGAAAAAAAATTGTGATCAATTTAATTAATGCAACTTATTTTTTTTTTCGTCTACAAAGAAAATAAGCGCAATTCGCAATCATCTACTGTTGATGGTGTATAATGGGTTAGGACTAGGACTTCATTACTGATCAATAAAATCTAGAAGTCATTAAAGGAAAATTTATTACCGATTGGTAATCGACCGTCTGCGGTCATTCTGATAAGTGCAACTTCAGCTGGCGTTCCCACAAAAGCACCGACACATCCTGCAGCCATTCCCAGGGCTGCTTTGGTCAGGAAATTTGGTTGACTATCTTTCCTGTACAAAATGAGCAGAGTTAAGTAATAACATGTGGTAGGGAAATCTTTGTAATAAATTATGGAAATAGGAATGGACATATTTTGTTTCAAAATTTAAATTCGTTGTTAATTGAGATTTGTGATGAGACATTTTAGAAGAAATTTAAAATTTTTCAAATTATATTACCAAAGAAATATGGAACAAAAAATATTGTGAGGAAAACATTTCAAAATTTCTCATGAAAAATATTGAGAATTTTAAGAACAGAAGAGGATTTCAAATATTTCGGGAGAAAATGTGGAAACCCACCAAAAAAAGAAAATTTTTTTTTCTGAATTTAAAGATTTTTATAAATTACGAAAATTAATTTGCGAAACGTTGACACTTACAGAAGGGTAATTTTTTTAAAATATCCATAACGCAAAATGAAAATTAGGAATTTTCGAAGTCTCCAATTTCGTAAAAGTCTTCTGTAAGTGTTGCATATTTCAACGAGTCCAATAATTGAAAAAAAAGAGAAAAAAATGGTTCGGAAGTTTGAAGCAAATAGATATGTTAGCAGACGCTGTGACCTCGACTAGGAAAATAAAAATATCTGCTCCATCATCAATGAAATTCCACAGGCGTGTGTAATTCTGGCCTAAAACTGTAAAAACAACTGATTTTGCAAATTTTTTTAAAAATGGTGGTTCGACGAAAGTTCATTAAAAAATCTTTTTTAGGGCATTTACTCGAAAATTAATGTTCAATAAACTTTCGTAAACGTTACTATATATTTCCAAAGTATGTGGAAATAAGAGTGACGTTAATTTTTTGAGAGTTCTAATTTTACCAATTTACGACTTGAAACTGAAAATAAATTCAAGTCCGAGCAATATGAGAAATTAGAAAAATTGCGGACTTCAATTGACGTAAAATTGTGATAGTCACGAGGAATGAAAAAAATAGCTGTGAATAATTATGAGAAAAATTTGCCTTTTCTTTTGATTTTTGGAACGCAATGTAAAATTATGTATTGTTGGAAAAAAATACATCTAAAATTCTTCATAAATTTCGAAATTGTAACTTTAAAGTCCCAAAAAAAACCAAATTTTATACTTTCTTTTTCTCCTAATTACCCATAATTCCATTTTTTAAATTCAACAAAATTAATTTATAATTTCAATGAAGATCACCAAATCATACAAATATTGTCCAGAAAATGATTATGCAAAAATACGAAAATTATATTTTTCCAATTTTCGCCCAGTTCTACCGCAATACTCTAAAATTTTCCTAAAGTATTTTCCCTTTTATTGACTGCCCATTAGAGGTCGACAAAGATAAGACAAATTCCATGCATATTTCGACTGAAATTTTTTTACAATATTTCCTGTTTTTTTTCTTGACAAACAAATTTTTCCATTGAATTTATTTCAATTTTTTTAAATCTTTCAATTGTTTTGTTTTTTTTTATATATATTAAAGATCTGTCCAATTTTTGCATTGATCTCAATTCCCCAAAATCTTAATCTAACCCAAAGCTATTTCGAAAATATCTTGTGAAAATATCTTTCGCGACAAATCTAATTTGCAAATTTGTTTTCAATTTTTTTCGAAATACAGGATTTTTAAATTTATCTTCGTCAATCATAATGGAACGTTAAAAATTGTAAACTAGACATTTTTCATGATCATAAAAGCACAGATTAAAAATAGGATTTTCAAAAAAAAATTTGGGTTTTGCAGTCGAGAATTGATGAAACATCGTGACCACGAACATTTCCCAATAAATCAGTTCGTTTACTCTCCACTTACGACGCTAGTTCAAACAGCCAAGTATAGATTCCCAGCCTTGTAGTTGTATACGTTGCTTGTCTCATGAGTCCAGCGGATAGGCCCGAATATACCGCCATAAATCCCTCATTTTTGATAATTGTCGAGACGACACTCAAAGTAGAAACTCTCGTTCCACTCAGTTGCATGCGATTTTTGATCAAGTCCAAAGGTTGAACGAAGCACGTTGCAGCCATCCTATATAACATAAATGCTATATTAGTGGATTGATAATAGATCAACTTTCCTTGGCAACAGTCCAATTCAATAGTTTTATCATCAACATTTATTCTAAACAGTATTGCACTTAAAATTGACAAATAAAAAACAAAATTTGCTATTAAAACAACGAAAAAACACATTTTTTTTCGAAATGGATAATCAGTTTTCTTAGTATGTGTGAGCGCTATTATATTATACGCGTTTGTGATAGTCAATTTTTTTAATTTAGTGAATAATTCGACAGGGCTTTTTGTTGATTTTGCGCAATAACTGAACTTAATATCTATACTTATATATATATATAAGTCAATTACTCAAATTTTATCGAACGCAGTGGATTGCGCGTTGCTATTTTAACCATTTGAATTATTCGAAAAGTTGGAAAAATTTGAAATTGGTTTTGAAAAAATAGAAGTGATCAATTTGAATTTCAATATTTCAAAGATTTCGAGAATTTTGAAAACTCGCGCGCTCTCGTTTTTATTTGAAAAAACATATTCCCTTTAATTGATGTTTTTTTAGATTTTACTTTTATGGTTTAAGGATGATATTGATCACATGATGAAAACTTACCCGGAAGTTCCGCCTATTAAGAATTTGATGCTATTTGGCACGGAGACTTCAGTTTTTTGGCCTGCCATGTCAATTGATTCACCGGAATTATTGGTTGATTGATGGTAATTAACAATTAATTTGTACCAACAGTTGAGCGACAATCGACCACCTGCTAACAAGTGTGATTAGCGTGAAATGTCAAATGTTCTACTTGAAATGACCTCTGGACACACTATCCAAACAAGGGGATAGGCCGGACTGAAGTCACCAATGATTTGGAGAGTCGACACTCGTAATTCTGATAAGGTGTGGGTGAATTTTTAGGGATCGACGGGGGGGGGGGGGGGAATGTTATAATGTGTAGATATGTAAAAGCACGTTTCGTCACTCGTCAGCTGATCCGACCGAAAAGCGAAAGTGCTCGCCGCCACCTGGCGGCACATTCAAGAACTAGCGGATTTGAACAAGTTATGGCGCACTTGCTGTGAAAAAGCCACAGAATGAATGTATATAGTACTTTTCGTAACAAGGGCATAAAAGGGCGAAGCCGAGGATTGTATTCACAATCGCCGAAAAAGTTTTTTTACCCGAGTAACCAACATTGTTTTTTGACAGGAAGAGCGTGGGCGGATTCGCGCACGCGCAGCGTGCGTGAATACCGGCGTCACGCACTGAGTGTCAAAAAGGTTTTTTTTTTTAAGTGAAACTTCTTATGGGGCTATCTGAAGGTGTTACGTTGTCCTGACACTTCCGGGGGGCGGGCTGAGGGCCGGGGGGTGGGGCGAACGCCACCGGGGGGGGGGGGGTACAAAAATAAAACAAAATCAAATATTCTCATCTCCTTCTGTCCTAACAATGTTTTACCCCTCTGCACTTTCATCATTTTACCCAAAGTATTATTTCAAATGCATTAGAAAAAATTCATATTCCTCCTCTGAAGTTTCACTTATCTGGCGCGTCAGAAACTACACACGTCTGCACTTTTTTCCATAGATCTGCAGAATATTCAATAATTTCCAGAATTTTTTTAGAACGCGTTAGAATTTTTTAGATATACCCGGAAGTTTCTAGGTTATTCAAACTCTCAAAGAGCAACTATAAACCACGTACTCAGTTTAGATGCGCGAATTTTGAAATCTTCAACTTGATAGCTTGTCACGATCCATATAAAACTTTCATACTCCTTTGCACACTTATAACAGTAGGGATTTCCGAAAATCTTGGAGTAAGCTACTTTCACGCTGTCAAGAAAACTGAGCTCCGCATACGCTATAACTCCACGGGACTGAAAACCCTTAGAATAGTTCGGTAACTTGCTATTTTGTAGTGAAGAGAAATTCTTCTAATATGACAATAATGTGTATTTATTTTAGCCTTAAGCCACTTCTGCATATGCAATTACATGATATATTCAATATTCAATTCAACAAATGTATACATATATATTCGATAACAAACTTATATAGCTCCACTTTTCATTCCTTCTCTTAAGTGTCTTTTAAACACTTAACGATCTCGCATATTTAGTCTCACTTCGTAATTTATTGAACAAATCGAACTCATAGTAATCTGTTCTTGCCGCATTTCTAGTTCTCTTCCTTGGTTCCACCAACTCATTGTTATTTCCAGTATTATAACTATACTCATGTCGTTCAACGATTTTCGCCAGATATTGTGGTACTGAGCTGTCAATTATTTTGTAAATATATATGCATACATTAACTTTTCCTCTTTCTTCGATTGACATGAAACGTAAGGCTCTTAACATTTTTACTATGGGTATCTTTCTACTTTCAGTATAATTCTCATAGTCCGGTTTTGTGTCTTCTGTAAGATTCCTAAACATGCCTTATTGAGGTTAATAAACATTGTCGAACAATGTAATACATTAGTCAATCATTTATTACGTGACTTCCCTTAGGGTTTGCACGGGCGACATGGTCGATACAATTTTGTTACATTTTCTTACATCCCATCCTTTTCTCATCGTCTATAAAACGATGATCTTCTCATCGTTTACGGACGATGTAATACATTAGTCAATACTTTGAGAAATGGTGTAGACAATATGAATATTGATTATCGGCTAGATAATAACGAAATTGTATGTTCATGTTGCTTTTTATACATGGGCGAGATGGGCCTCGATAAGTTCAGTTTATTCCCACATTACCAACTCATCGATAATGCAGGAATTTCTTGAAAGGTACCGATTCTGCATCTAACCTCATGTCCAAGTAGCAATTTAGAAATTCATTTTTATATTTATTCGCTCGACTAGGCATGCTCATATTGTGCACACCCTTTTTTAATAACAAAAAATAATGAATTTTCTGGCTGTGCATGCCTGTACCTTTTCTCTTCCCACATCTTTAATAGGAAGAATATTCGCAGTTGCGTTCATGGGCAAATTTTCTTGCTGGCTCCAACATTTCATAACATCCATGCGAAGTAAATCGGCAAGCTTCTCTCCTGTAATTACACTTGTCCTCGTGGTTTTCTTTCTTGCAACGTCTAGGCTCTACCTGGCACCCGAATTGAGACCAACGACAAGGTAATTTCTCCTCTGGGTCCTCATTGCTTTCCTGGTAATAATTCACTTCTTCATCTGATTCTGTATGATGTTGGCTATAATTGCATTTTTGTTCATGGATTTGTTTCCTTCGTCTTGGGATCTTAACTTGACAACCATATTTGGCGAATCTGCATTCGACCAGCTCTTCGGGATCATAGTTGTCCTGAACATTCAAGTCCTTTAGTTGATCTTGTATGCCGTGTAACTCATCCAATTTGTCCTTGTAGATGCAGAGTTTTTCATGAACAAGTTTCCTCCAAATTGGAAGCCGCACGTTACAACCAGCAATGTGATATCTGCAGTCCTCCAAGGCACCTTCGTCAACATGCAGATCAGTTGGCAGAGTGTCTCCTTCCAAATTTGGGCGAAATTGACACCTGCTCTCGTGCATTGAACGCAAGTGCTCAGGTACTTGTACAGAGCAACCTAAATATGTGTATTGGCAGTTGTAGAGTTCCGGGTTGTCAGGGGATATTGGTGGACTCCAATACTGTCTTTCGCTGTCCAAGAAGGGCGCGCTTGCTTCGGAGCTAATCATTGGAAAAAAATACAAATGATTATTGTATTACTGAGTGGGCTTGTTTTCTCTATAGTAAAAAGGAGAGACGAAAGAAACTATCGACATATATCGAAATTATCGAAAACCGTAAGACCGAAACTAACACCACACCAGTCAGTGTCGTGGAAAAATTTTAGAAAAAATTTGGCTCATTTTGGAAAAATTATCAAAAACTTACAGAAAAATTGACAACAAAATTGGAAAATTTTTGCAGGAATCCAGAAGAATTTGGAAAAAAATGGCAATTTTTGGTTTAAATTGGATAAATTTTGCTACAAGTTTGAAGAAATTTGGAGCACTTTCCTAAAAATTTGAAAAAAAAAGTTGGAAAGATTTCCCAAGAGTTGGAAAAAGTTAGGACAAAAGTGGAAAAAGATTCTAATAATTTTAAAAAAACGGTGGAAAAATTTAGAAAATGTTTGGAACAATTTTTAAACAATTTGCAGTTTTTTTTTTTAAATTTAAGAAAGTTCTGTGAAATTTTGGACAAACTTTTCAAACATTTGAAAGAACTGAGTATTTGAAAATTTCCAATGATTCTCGAGAAATCGTCAAAAATTTTGGATCAATTTAGATCAAAATTAGTGTCTCCATGTTTCACATCTCCCAGGTGTCTCTTGACGCCTCACTTTTTTTTTTTTATAAGGAACAACATTTATTCGACGAGAAATCGTTCCGGGAAATTTTTGGTTACATACGTACATCGGCACGCACACACACACACACACACATACAGACATTTTGTTTTAAAGGGCTCTGAGGATTTTTGAAAACGCAAGGGTTCAAGCAGCATCATCACACCGCATCACAATCATCTTACCTAGATGGATATGGCGGATATGGGTGTGGCATGCAATGCATAGCTGGTGGCATATGGTACATTTCACCTTGCGGCTGAAATTCGGTACTCAACGGAGATCGGCACGTTGGACATGCGATATAGTACGGCTTACACCGATGACATAAAACGTGACGATTTTGACAATAGTATATGGGTGTATCCTCCATTTCCATCATGCAAATCGGACAGATTCTCTCACTCCAGAACTTCTCATGAAGACTTGGGTAAAGCCCCGCCATGATCTGGAAATAAAAAACTCAGATTTGGAGTGTCTCGAATAAAAACAAACATGTGCGTAGAAGTGGAAATTTTTTTTTGGAAAATGCTCTAAAAATTCCAAACTTCTTTTTGCTTTTTTGAATAAATATAATAATACTCGAAATTTCAAACGCTTTTAATTTGTTTTTTACATTTTTCATCTTTTTCAAAATGTGGAAATTGTTCAAAATTTTGAAATTTTTCAAATTTTTTAGCTTTCTCTAATTAAAATTTTTTTCACATTTTTCGTTTTTCAAGTTTTTCAAATTTTTCAAAACTTCGCAAAATTTTCAAATTTTCATAAAGAAAAAATTTGAATTCCCATGAAAAATTAATTATTCTAGAAAACTTTTTTGTAGAATAGTTATTTTCGAGATAAATGTTTTGTTATGTGCGCTCCCCAAAGGCGCTCAAATTAAAGGCGTAACTATGGGAATTGCACAATGAATCAATTGCGAGAAATAACCTTTTCCACACTTTAATGCTATATTTTTGATGTTAAAAAAGAAAATTAAACGTAGAAGAGTGAAATTGACTTACCAGGTAAATGGCTATGCTCTTGAGAGGCAGAACACCGCGTACTGACTCACTTGGTGCTATCACAAAATTTCATGAAAACGTTATCTCCGATGACTGATAATACAATTTTGTCTCGTATAAAGTCTGTTGTTTGCCCCTGACAAGACCTTGATGACAATGCCAGCGTTTTGCGCAATTGTACAAAACAAGATTTTTATAGATATACTTATGAAATAGGACAGTCCTAACCCACCCGCCCGCCCTCTCACTCAGTCACTCACCCACTTACCCACCCTCCCACTCACCTACCCACCCTCCCACTCACCCACCCTCCCACTCACCCACCCACCCTCCCACTCACCCACTCACCCACACGCCCACCCACTTACCCACCCACCCACTCACCTGCCCTCCCACTCAGCCACCCACCCTCCCACTCACCCAGCCACCCTCTCACGCACCCACCTGCCCCCCCCACATACACACACACGAACGCTAGGTCGGACAGGAACCCGGCGCAAGGGAGCCGGGGGGGGGGGGTCCGTCATGTCATGACCGCCCGCTATCGTAGCCCTGAAGAGCCAATGTTACACGGTTTGTCCACCAATGAGCAAGGACTTCTTCAAAATTTCCACTAAGATAAGGGAGTAACGTAAAAGATTTCCAGCGAATAAAGTTTATTTAGTCGTCGCTGAATAATCATTTAATGAGTGATCTACTAAATCAACGTAATGAGCTTTGATAACGAAATGTTTAATAGCGTACAGTGTTAATGGCAACGCTCACTTCATTACAAATTCGCGGTAAAATTGTGCAAATTGTTCATTGAAAATAAATGTAATAACGGTGTGAGGACCAATTCTGTAGTAAGTGGGCCAAAATCCTTTCCAGAGAGCACCCACTCCTTCGGCTTTGATAATTGTAGATATTACTGATACGAAGCCGGGCATTTTTCCGTCCTTTGGATTGGAATTTTGGATCCTGTTCAAGAAATATAACGTCATATCAAAAGATTATTCGAAAAATGTCGAAAACAAATATAGATATTTTGTTAGTCTTCGAAATTTTTTAAGTCTAGAAGTTTTCAGAATTTCAATAGCTATGAAAAATGCAACAATCCACGAATAAACGGCATCTGAATGGTTGAAATTCCGCCCATTATGGAATTCGTCTTAAAAAATGCAAAAGAAAATGAAAACTCCTAAAGAAAGTACAAAATGTCTATCCCAGGTAGGAAATGCCCAAGGTTGACGACGAGAACAGGCCTGTGCCAGGCTTAATCTCATCTTCCAAAGCAGTCTTAAACTCAGGCTTGCAAAGAAGGCTCTTGTTAAAGCTTGGTTCAGCCTTGCCTCAGGTTGAAGCTCTCGAGGCTGAAAATACCTACGCTTAGCACAGGACAGTTCAATGGATACGATGGTCGCCAGAATTATCCGTTGGAGGCGCTGATGTCTGCTGATGGAGGTTGGACTAACCAATTTCCTCACTGCGTACTCCCTGATCCTCGGCCTATTGATACGGTTCCTTCCTCAGTTCCTCGAAAAATTGTATGACATAATCGACCGTGACATATCAATAATAACCGCGTCAATTAGTCGATTTTAGTCAATGGCGATGAGCCCCAGTTAAGCCCTCTTACCAATGTGGTGCAGTCTTTGAGAACAATGCCTTTCGAGGCTTGTCTCAGGCCATGCTCGTTGGGAGTTCAAGGCTCAGTTGAGACTCCCCATGAACCCTGAGCTAAGGCTTAGTTTACGAGCCTCAAACGGCGTTATCATTTCGAGGCTGAAACAGGCTTGAATCAGGGTTGGCACTCAGCCTCAATCCAAGATATCCCAGCCCTCCTTGAGTTGCTCTGTTCCAGTTGTCCATTCCTACCTGGGTGTGTGTGAGTTATTCCTTATACAAGGCTACCCATATTGCATCAAACTGACAAACTTGCGTAAATGCTATATATGGCGCGTGGAAGGTGCAGGACCCAAAAAAAACATCGAACATTTCTCAATAGGAGCCGGCATATCAATCAATGTCTTCCACCACTAGCCTTTTCATGTTTTTCTGATGAAATTTTATACTTTACCTAGTTTTTGCGATGTCAAAAGGCATTGAATTGAAGGCTGTGACAAAACCTGAGACCATCGATGCGGAAAAGTTCAAGGGAATACCGTCAGGGATGCCAACTGCAAATAGAGAAAAACTGATCAAGTGTCGACCAACGAAATTTCGAGTCCCGCCCGAAGAGCATTGACCTAAGTAGAGGCTCATTCTGCAGACTTCGGGATCAATTTTTTTCTGCGTTATTCAAGGCCAAAAGTATTATCGTTATTGAATTTATCTGGTAACTAATTTGGTCAAGTTTCACAATGATTGTCCCATAGTGTTCCCTATAAAATTTTCTGTCGATATTCTTATGAAAGCTTACATCCTTAATATTGTTGAGATACCTTTGGAACTCAGCATGATCTTCGATTGACTGTAAGTGGCCAATTGCGAAGCATTAACGATAGCAGCGCGCCCCATGGTGGCTAGACTTCCTCGCCATAGAGTTGTCACACCCTCTTCTTTGATAATCCTCAGAAATGCATCGAATACATTTTTATAATTTCTTCGTTGTTCTGTCAAAACAATTACATTTTTTTTAAACAATCCCTCCGTTTCATCAGACAAACAAAATTAATCGACCGAATCCTATCACAATGGTCTATAAGTGATTAAGGCTTTGAAATATTGGCAAAACAAGTTATCAACACAATTTTTTTAAATTGCGCGCTGCGCAGTGTGATTGGTCAGTGCGTCACGTGACATAGTTGCAGGTAGCGACACCGGTCGTATTCCAGTATTCCAAATTTCATGATTCCTATTTTTTTTCCCTGAAACCAGTCTTTAAACGTTTAATTGACGTGTCGGGAAATGTAGGAATGGCAAAGACGAATTACAAATCGGTAATTTTTGTTCGTTACTTTTGTATTTCATTTTGATTGTGGTCTGGCGTAAAAATATTGATGAGTGTGAATGTATTGATGTGAAAAACTGCATTGTCAGATATTTTGGAAGGCGCTTTAATGTGGAATGTGTATACTATATACTATAACTATCACTGATTGTCCTTTAGGGCAGGAGTACCTGGGGGTAATCGGCCATCTGAAGTCATTCTGACTAACGCAACTTCAGCTGGAGTTCCAATTAACGCACCCGTACCGCCTGCCGTCATTCCCATTAGCACTAGAGTTCCAAAACTCGGGACTCCTTCATTTCTTGCTCTGAATGCACAAGAGTTTTTTTAATTTTTTCTCATTTCATGCTTACGTACATTGCATTTACAAATATTTCACTCAGAAATGTTGCACTGATTGGGTACGAAATTGACGTTTTTTTTTGCCAAAGTATTGAAGCCTCCTGCGATTCCCATGAATTCAGCATTGATTTTGCAATATTTATATTGAAAATGTGAGTTTAAATTCTAACTCAACGAGCCTAACTCATGGTTTTCTCATGAACAAAGAAGAACCCCCTGTATGCATTCAGTGCCAGGAACCGCTCACAGTGAAACATATTATAGAATCTTGTGCTATATACAATAATCATCGTCAGAGACTAAAAATGAATGGACCCATAAGTGAATACATAACAGATCCAAAAAAATGTAAGACTATTATCGAATTTCTGAAAGCAACGCAAATGTATGACCGAATCCAATGTATTATCAAATATTATATTTTGTTTTTAATTGTTTTCTTTAGTCGCTAATAATCAACGAGCCGGCACGCTTGCGGCTGGGTAGGCGCCAGTATCAAAGATGGCAGCGGACAATAGTTGCAGACGCCTCCGCTGGGAGGCTAACCGGCGCTGATTGTAATTCAGCCTGAATTGCCTATTTTGAGAGAGAACAAACAGATAAACGGAAAAAATGAGGAAATTTCCTGTTTATTGGCAATTTTTGGGGAAGCGAGAAATGAATTGAATTATCGATGCCAGATTTCGTAATATGGTATCGCCAAAACTTTTAATTGTTCAGTTGTCAAAATAGGAAACAGTATGGTAATTACTTCCATATATCGTTTAGCTGATTATAAATTCCTAGACGCCCAGTTGTGTAAGTCGCTTGTCTCATGAGTCCCGCAGATAAACCGGCATAAAATTTCGTGAATCCTGAGCTCGCAATCGCTGATACTGTTTTTCCAATTGTTATTTTTTCTGCACTCATTTGCATTCGGTTCTTTATGACGTCCATAGGATGTACCACACATGTAGCTGCCATTCCGGATAATCCGGCATTTAAAAAATTTACTGCTGGAGGGAGAGCCTTCGGTCTTTCCGTGGAAATAGGATTGCCGCTTTTCTCACCCATCAGCGCTATTTTTTTTTTCAATCAAATTCGCAACATGATAACCTATCAACCGTTCATTCAACGTGAAACTGGCGATTTTCTGGATTATTAATGCACCAAACATTTGTTTTCCATTTTTAAACGCTTAATTTAAAATTTAAAACGAATGGGATGCTCTTGAAAAGGTTGTTTTTGTGGGCAACTTTGGGTGATTTTTTTCCTGTAGGACAATTTAGAGAGAAATTTCTGAATGCTAGAATCTGTTTTTTAAGTTGTAGACATTATGGTGCGTTTAGAAATTTTTAATATTTCTGAGAATATTTAAAGCGATTTTTATTCGGATGTCTGCACAACACGGGCCATAACTACTGAATTGTAAAGCCAGCCCAACAATACAAAAATTTCCTGCTTCTTTCGTTCAATGACCTATTTTGCTCCCCACATGTAAGTGTCAAAGTGGTTTAATTTTGCAGTGAATTCCGGAGATGAAAAAATTGGAATTTCTGATAGATAAGAATATCAAACGAATTTAACTCCATTTTCAGATTGCTATTATTGGTTAACAATGTAATAGAACTCTTGAAAAAAATTGCTTTGAATCATCTTTGAAGTAAATCTTCGAAATCAATTTACAATTTTGTATGCTACAAGCCCGAACGCGCGCTTCGCGCGCTGAATTTCAACTTGATATTTGAAGTAACAATATATTTTCCGAAGTTGAAGATACTGTTAATCATTGACTCCGAAAAAATGAGAGCTTTCAATTTTCCAATTTGGTGCAAGCATCTTTTGTTTTTTCTGTAATTATCGCGTACATATAAAATTTGTCAACACTGCACACAGAATATGTAAAACACTCGAAACTTAATAAATTAACAGAACGTCAAGAAATATTCTGTGTATATGATTTTCAATAACTACATAAGCTATGACAACTTGAACAATTGTCATACTTTTGAAAACTAAAGCCGAATCGATATCCCAAATATCGATGTTTATCGATGCAAAGGCGATTACCAACCAACTTGACGATGTTATCTGACTAATCTGATCAAGCAATAAATGAATGACGATTGAAAAATAAATCGTGTCACGATTTTCGAGATATTTCGACTCTAACAATGTCCATTTATGTGTATGCGCTTTCTTGAATAGGATCATTGTTCAACAATGCACCTGAGTCGTTCGGTACATTGTATAGACTGCTATACATTGCGATAATCAGTAATTGATTATCACATGACAAATTAGTCATTGATTATAAGAATAATGAAGCAAGTGTACGTGTAATGAAATCAACGAAATGAATTACTGGTAAAATCATGACATCAAAAAAACTAATTTATAATTTATTAATTAGTTCGATCCTGAAAAATTGGATATAATGCTGAGTTTATCCTAGATGGAAAATTTGTTCCGGTGATATCGGATTGGAGTAAATTTTCTTGACTCGTTGTTTACGTTTTATAGGGCGGAATTCTTCTAGCGGTTTTGGGGGCAGAAGCCTGTTCTCTCGCTTGAAATTCTGGGGAAAAAAAAGATCCAAGTCAGACCTAGTGGATATTAAAGCTCTATGGTTACGTGACAAAATATCACCGATCTATATAATAACTGGATGGCCGGTCCCATGTAAAGCAGTAGGTGAATCCACTTGAAGGGCCTCCCAGCGCCTCTATTACCGATGGTGGTACTAGATGTGACGTTAACGCATATGCCTAGCTATCTTTCGAGGAGGGGGACATTATATTATATATTAAATTTATTGTTTTTAGTTTTAAACATTTTTGGAAAATTGTAATGTGTAACTTTTCGCAACTTTTTAAAATATATGGTTTCTAATTATTTGGCGGCGGACTTTTTAAATTAGAATGTGATTGTGATCCATTTGACGCATGCGCATTCGCTTCAAATCTAGTTCGCTCATCGGTGTTAGAGGCGCGGGTTGGGCAACATGGTCAGCTAGCTTTCAATGCGCTTGGGGCATAAGGACCGGCCATTCAGTTATTATAGAGATCATAAGATTATAGAGAAAATTCAAAATGAAAATTCGAAATGGAAAGCAAATATAGATTGCAATTTGAACAAACCACCTGAATGGCCGACTTCGGAAGAAAATACGGTGTACATTCTTTTTGTTTTACCAACAGATGTCGAAGAAGATCAATTACCTCAATCGTTTTGATAATGGGAAAAAGTGGCCTAACATCTCTAGACTCCTCCAGTACCTCCTCAGCGTAGTTCAGAACCCTCTGATTTGTTCTCTCAATCGCTTTCTGCATTTGCGCCGAGTCATCGTCCATGATGCTTTCCATTTTGCGAATTGCTTCTTGCTCTGCCTATAACGTGATAAAAATGGATGAATCAGCGATAACAAATTTTGATCGATATTAATCAGTAATCGATTAGTCTCTTTAATACTAAAGTGAAACTCATTTTTATTAATTTCTTTCTTTCAACAAAAGGTTGAGTAAAAGCCTAGAATAGTTTGTAAATTGTCAGGCTTGAGCCGGGTCAATTCTGTGGACGTAATTTGTCCCCAAATTGAATAGTTTAAGGATCTTTTCAAGAAAAATTGTGTCTCGCAACGCAAATTTTTTGGGAAGTTTCCAACCATTGAGTCTTCTGCAAAGTTTTCTAATTTTCGTTAACTTTTCAAAATTAATATGATCAATAAATTAATTAATTAATAAATTTAAAAAAAATTTAATCGCATTTTAAATAATAGAATGAGAGACTCCACCCAATCGACACGATTGATATTGACTGATTTCTCGAAACTGATAGCGTGATGAAAAAAAAACATTCGTTTGTTACCATTTGCTTTTTCAAATATCCCGCCATTTCTTTCTTCCGTCTCGCATCTTCCTGCGCGGCTTTAACAAGTGTCTCTTTATCGTACTCATCTCGTTTGTATCTCTGATGAGTTTCCCATTCCACCAAATTTTTCTCTTCGCGCTCTCGTTTCAGTTTTAAAGCCGCAGCCTCAGCTTCGTATTTCTTAATATCCGCTCGCATTTGTTCCTGAAGTTGGCGCTTGGCCTGCGCCTTCTCAGCCTCCATTTTGTCCTTTTCGGCAACTGCTCGACGAATGCACTCCTCCTCTTCCGCTTCATTGGACTCGAAAGCAGCTGCACATTTTTTTGCTGAAAATATATTTCACTCGTAACTTAAAACCTGCAATATTTGTTTTTCTCACATTTAACATTTATTTATTGTTAAATTTTTCGTAATAATAAAAAGTGGCAAAATATAAAATGGCGGAAAAATTATTAATTTTGGGTCACCTGTCACGAATAAAATCAATTTTTGTTTTAGATTTTTTGAGTTATTACCTAGTGCC
Source organism: Asobara japonica (assembly GCA_026005395.1). Taxonomy (NCBI): domain Eukaryota; kingdom Metazoa; phylum Arthropoda; class Insecta; order Hymenoptera; family Braconidae; genus Asobara; species Asobara japonica. Next base: position 545,450 of record BQMI01000151.1, on the reverse strand, counting down.
TCCGACCGTTTTATCTTATTTTCCTGTTGCTCTTTCCATTTCATTTTAGTCATGGTGTTCAGATGTTCCCTGGCATTCTTGTAGGCTGCTATGGAGCGAGCCTGTGCGTCCTCTTCCTCTCGCATTCTTTCTGCTAGACGCTGCTTCTCCTCCAATTGCTCCAGAAACATCGTCTTCAAGTATTCTTTTTTCTTACGCATCTGCAATTCACAATTAAACCAAATTAAACCAATGTGAAAATACAAACAAAACATTCTCATTTCACCATTCATAATTGTACCTGCTCTTTTTCACAGTCCTCAATCATCTTTATTTCTTTCTGCAGATTATCCAAGTCTTCTTGATCAGCTTTGGCATCCAACAAATCAAGCTTCTTCAAGTTGTTACTTGTATTCTCGATTCTAGAACAGAGACGTATTCAATATCAATTACAATATTGGAAGACATGGCAAGAAGAAATCTATATAGGATCTCCTAAGATACTACTAGGATTACATAGAAAATGGTAGTGCAAGTTCAGGCACAGTTCTGGCCGGTGGAACTTTTCACTCCCAATCTCACGCACCTTCCACTTTTCAAAGGAAAGCGGCAACTTACTGTTCTTTCAACTCCATTGCATAATTATGAGTTCTCCTCAATCGCTCCTCCGCTTTTTGCTTCTCTTTCCGGAAAAAATCCTCGGTATCCTTCTTCAGTAGTTCGGCGTAATGATTGTCCTGTTGTTGTTCCATGCCTTCTAATTTTTTTCTAAAAGCCAATTGTGCATGTAACTCTCTGTAACACTAATCCAAAAGAATTAGGTGGAAGCTCTCAAAGAATAGGTATACGTATATATAAATCAACAGTGGATGATGTTTCTACCTCCTGTGTTGCAAAACTCACAGTTGGCAGAAAAGTTTCCTATGCCATCGCATCAAAATGTACTACAAGTAAAGTGCACCTCCCATAACTCTCCAGTTTGTGAGCAGAGGTTTTCGCGGACGGAGTAACCGATTACGACTTCCACACTCGCAATAGGTGGTCCACAGAAGCCTCCCTCTTTCTCCCTCCCTTTCAAGCCGTGGAACGTCATCCCCATGCATATCCGCAACCGTCTGTCTCTCACCCAGTTCAAGACACATCTGAGACCTTGGCTCCAGTATTTGGAGATTTGATGATCCTCCTGCTCCCAGCAGAGCCGTCCGGTTGCGCAGTCGTCATCACTACTATCATGAGTTTTTGACCTTCTTCTTCTTTCATTTTCATTGTCACAGCTCCGTTTATCATTTTTACTGATCTTTGATCCACTCTACATCATTCTTTGTTCTCTATGAAGTAACGCTTATACTCTCAGCAACTTGTAACTTATTCGCTCATTGCACTTATTTACTTACTTTATTTTATGTTATAATTTGTATGTATTCTAATCACGTATACTCTTTGTTTAACTTTCTCAACAATGAACTACGATATCTTTATCTATCGACCTCTCGCAATCAATGTTAATGAGTTCCTTCCTGCTGACCTTCACAAACTCCGTAGTGATGTACGGAACGCGTCGAGGAAGAAAGGGTACTCCACGTTCATACGAGATGGCAAAGTGTTTATCAGGAGATAGCAAGAGGGCTACGCGCATTTCGTCAGCAGATGACCTAAAAAACTTCCTGGAGGGCTCTCGATAGATTCGGTCACACAGTTTGGGTCATCTGCCGGCTCCTGCTTCTACGTATGCACTTATTGCCCGGCATCTCATATTTTTTCTTCTTATTGTTATTTGTATTTTCACTACGACGTCTATTGTCACTTTGCTTTCAGCATTGCTGTTAATGAATCACTCAATCTCCCGCTATTGCTGTTATTAATATGTGGACTTTGATCCAATTCTTTTGTACAACATAATGTACAGTAATAAACAATCAATCAATCTCTCTTTAACTGTTGCGAGTGTGGAAGTGGTGATCTGTAACTCTCCGTACTCGGAAACCTCAACTCACAATATAGATGAATAGATGCATACGTATATTTCCGACATGGGTTTGTACCGAGTCGTATTTACGGCACCAACATGATACTGACCTCAGACGTGAAGAGGGCGCTGTTTATAAGTCTGCATTGAGGTGTCTTGTAAAAAAGCAGTTTTCGCGCTTCCTTCACTATTTCCGCGCGCTCCAACGCATTTTTAGCCGTCATTTCTTTTACAAATTTGATTCGCGCTTCCTCATTCTTTTTCTTTTTTGAAAGTAACTCCTTTCGTCGTCTTGTTTGGACGTTCTATAAAAACGATTAAGGATGTGAGACGTTTGCAATAGAAACTTACCATTATTTTTTGAACGCATCATCAATGATCAAAGTTTGAAATCAAATCTTAATATAATGAATGATGTTGTGGAGGATTGGTACTCACTTTGATTGCATTGTCCCACTCTTTAGACATCTCGTATGACGCATTTTTGAGCTCGGCTAATTTTTGAGCCTCTTTTGTGGCCGCCTCGGCAAGTCTCTCCTTTTCGTTCGTGTAATCGATTAAACGAGAGTATAATTTTTTGGGGATCATCAACGGTTGCTGTTGGAGAGTATTTTGCATTATTCAAAGTCAGATTTGAATTTTCAGGTTTGAAAATTTCAAAAAAATTTCAAATTTTTTGAACTTGAAAATTTCTCAATTTTCACTTACTTTAATGTTTTGATATTAAATAATTTGAGATTTTTCGCAATTCTTAATAAATTAAAAGTGCATTCGGGTAGTTAATTCCGACACTCAAATTGACAGTTGAACAATTATTAAATGAATAATCAAATGACTAGATTAAGGGCCAGTTCTCTATTAAGTTAATCTCTATTAAAGTTAAAATTAAGCGTTGTGATTGGCCGGAATTAAATTTTCCACCAATCAGAAGCCTTGACGTCAAAATTAAATATGGCGCTCACTAATCAAGAACTGGCCCTAACAAATCAAGATTTCAATTTAATCTATAGAGTTTTTGAGTATTTTAATTATTAATGTGATCGATATTTACTTGAATTTTTGTGGGACCCGAGCATGGCTTCGGACATGAAGGTCGAAGGTCTGGAGAAGTTTCTGAATTTTGTGCCATTTTATTGGTTTTTAAATTATCGTCGGACACCATTGAGGCATTGTATTCCCCATTTTCAAGTCGCGTCGTTGACAATAGTCTTAAAATAATGGAGAAGCGTGAAAGTACGTGCCTGGACGTGCACAGTTTAGCGACGAATACACAAATAGATTTATGCGCGTTACCATGGTAACAACCACGTGGGACTAACAAGTGGGGAAAAGAAGTAATCTGAATTACGATTGGCCCTGGTAAAGTTTGATTTTTAACGCATTTTTGTAAACATTTTGAGTATTTGCAAATAAATGGGGAAACGTAAAATTTTGTTTTGATTTAGAGGTGCGCACGAGATTTCTCTAACGCAACCAAATTAAATTTTGATACATGAAAAATTTAACCAGTTCAAAATGGTGGTCATTTCATAACTTCCGAAAATGTCCAAATATAAATACAAATATGTAACGTGCACAATTTTCCACACTAGTATTTTTTTCTGAAACCAGTCTTGAAGCATTTAATTGATATGTCGGAAAATGTAGGAATGGCAAACAGAAATTACAAATTGGGACGTTTTGTTTGTGCTCCCAACGGGGGTCACCACACTTTTATCCCACTAGTTTCTTATTAGTTTTGCCGTTAGTTAGATATGGCCACGTTCAGGATGATCAATTGCGGTATTGCAAAAAATATTTTCTGAACCGAAAGTACTGTACTATAAAATGAATGGGGAGCTCATGAGATGAGATTGATGTGGAAAAGAATATTGAAAAATTAAACAATAGTAATCGGGTGATAAGCATTCGCATTTAGACGCCATATATGGAGTCTCGCCAATGAACTGGTGACCCGATTTCGCATATTATTACAGAATTACTTGACAGAAAACAGGAAATCAAACCAACTAGGTCGAAGGCTACCGAGATAGAAAATAAAGAATTGTGCCTCAAGATAAAACTCGTCATATAATTTTCATAGACTGTTTTTCATAGACTTGTGTTGCAAAATGCGTGATTATTTATCTTCACCATTTCCTTAAAAATGCAATTTTTTTTTACCGGCTCATGTTAACGAAAAACATTTTTTGTAGGAAATTTGATTATCTCATATTGTTCTCCACTGACGAAACCTCGAGGGAGCTCCAAAAGTTCCGTGAAGGAAGTATGGATGCGAAAGCGAACCGACCGAATGATTAATTTAAAGATGATCCTATGTCTTAAATTATGAAACTAAAAAAGAGAAAGTAATGCGAAGTCCTAGACAGACTTATGGACGATGCGGAACGGTATTTCCCAGTGGCGATTGCGTGAGATTTCAATTTATGGGCACTCGACTGCTATAGCAAAGAAATGAATGAGAGCGGACGGGCTTTACTAGAAGCCATGCCAACTCTAGATGTAGTCCTATTGAACCATGGAAAGGAACCGACATTTCGCAAAGAAGAAGTCAGCTCAAGAGTAGATCTCACCTTCACCAGCAGTAGCTTGCTCGAAGGAAATTGCAAATAGGAGGTAACTGAAATCTACCCGGCCAGTAACAATCGAGTGTTACTCGGGGAGGTGTCTGTTGACTGGAGGTCCGCGCCCACATCGAAAAGAACAAACGCAATCGGCTGGAATATGAGAAAATTCGACATTGCCAGCTTTCTTGTGACACTGACGACTGACCCAATAAATGCTAGAAATGCGGAGAGTCACCAATGCCTGCGATGCGACTACGCCCAGGAAAGTTAGGGGAAACCGACGCCCGCCGCTGGATTGGTGGAGCGATGAAATTGCGACCCTCCGCAAGGAATGTTTCGCAGCGAGAAGATCTTGACAATGTGCAAAGAAAAAGCCCAATCCCGAAAGCCTCGAAGTAAAGTATAAAGCCGTTAAGCGTAAACTCCCCAAGGCCATAAAAAGCCAAGGCCACCAAGATCCTTGGGCAGACCGTACAAGGTGGTTATGGCGCGGGTTAGGAGCCAACCGATGCCATCGCCGAGCTGTCCTTGGCTTCTGGAGAGGACCGTCTCTGGATTACTTCCTCGACAATCGAGCCGCACTGGGAAGCATGCTGTGGAGGACGAAGAAAAAAGCCACCGGACGAGCCGTCATCATATTGTCCAATCTGTATGCTAGCAGGATCCTGGAGAGCATAATACACCAGAGAATTGAGGTGGTGGTGGAAGCCCTGCTGGTCGACAGTCAATATGGCTTCAGGTGACGATGATCTACGTTGGATGCTATCCACCTGGTAGTCGTAAACATATAAGGTGACTGGGAATGTACCCCAATGCTCGATGTTGGAGCTTCTTTTGTGGAATATCGTGTATGACGAACTGCTCGAACGAAAGCTCGTAGATTTTACGGATGATGTGCCCACGATCATCATGGAAAAAGCCCTTTTCACGGTCCAGCTGATTTTCGAGAATGTTTTTAACAAGATACGGCAATGGATGGACTCGATTGGCTTACAATTTGAAGAGCATAAGACCGCGGCAATACTTATCACGAGCATGAAGAAATTGGAGACAATCACGAGATAATTTCGCAGCCATACATGCAGTATTTAGGAATTTATGATCGATGTCCAATTTAATTTGAGACAGCACAAGAATGATTATCAAAGGATGGTTATTAATGAACAATGGATAATTTTGGATTGCTCCTGACATTCGAGGGTGTAGCTATAGTTGGGTGGGCGGAACATAATATTCAAAGGGTATAGTATTATGGCGAGGCGAATCCAGGGACAGTACAATACACGCAGAAGGAAGTAACTGCCACGCTGAGGAGGAATATTTCCGCTCATCGATCTATGTGCTTGCACTTGAGGTTAACATCCTTAATTCATTTTATGGTTACCCTCACCCACATTACTGTGAAATGGAAAAGAAAAGTGACGCGTCATGGAACTCTCGATACTCCTCTCCAATTGTAGATGGATCAGTGGGGGAAACATGTGTTGAAAGTGGGATTTTGAAGGTAAAAATATGAACACCATCTATCATTCTGTCTGTAGGGGCAGCCGATTGCGGTCATTATGGAGCCTTCTTGTAATATAGTAGAGTCCAATAATTCGGAAGTGAGTTGACGAGTATGTGTGTAAGCGCGGACCTATAAAAGGTGAACACGATCGGCTCGTAGCCAGTCTTATATTAGAACTCTTAGGAGCATTGTACCTGAATAAATCCGGCTCTTTGCCTAAAATGTTAGTTCATTTTATTTTAATTTATTTTAACGTCAATCGGCTGTATACACAATTGTAGAAAATAGAAAGAAGACATAAATTATACATACAATTTATACATAAATTATAAATTGAACCACATTAATGTGGCATTAGCGCCGCTAAATGAGAGTAATAAAGTCAATTCAAAGTACCAATATAAAATAGAGCATCCGGGTGCGCATGCGCCCCACTAGCCCTTAGAAATTGTGGTAGAGGAGCATGACAATTTGCAATAGGAGGATAATGAAGTGACTTTCTAACAATGAGTCAAATTGTTTTTCCATGCTGAGTCAGCATTCAGATTAGCATCAAACTAGCAGCATACCTCAAATGAATGCCTTCATTTTATTCATCCCGCGGTTTTTCAAAAAATGCTACTAACGCTCTATACTGGTCATCGACATTACAATCGGCACTTCCAAACATTGCCTCAGCTCTCATTTCTATATCTTTTAGATACTGATCCTGAAGATCCTCCGGCATTCGGGCGAGGAACGGATTGACAGCTACCAGCATCTCTACAACCACATTATATCATTAAAAAATGTAACCGCCAAACTAGGAGTACGTAAGCGCGCAGCGAGCAGACGATTTGCGCACAGCCATGGCGCCAGCAGCTACTGCGGCTTCTGATAGTAGTTTCCAAATATATTTCACGATAACTCACCAATCGCCCGTTGTGGGCTATTGTAGGAAACCCATCTCGATCTGGTTGTACAATGGTGTACTTTGAATCCAACTGCTTCTAATTGCTTCTTCAGGATCCGCTCCGGATTTGAGACACCATAGTGAGGAGGAAGATGGCTGACTATGTCCTGGAATTATTAGCCTTTGTAAAAGCACAAGAACAGAGTATAAGAAACAAAAAAGAGACAGCTCAAATGAGAGTCATTAAATCAACTACACTAGTACGCATCTTGCGAGGTATGGTGTAGATTATTCTATATTCTATTTCGAGAATATAGGATTGGCAATTCCTTTTTTTTTATGTCCTGGAATAATTACTTCGATTAGTAAAAGGTCTTGGAAATTTTAGCGATGGGGGGGGGGGCGAGGAGGGAGGCAACGAGATGTACCTGAATATACTGTGAAAATCTAGAATCTGTCTGCTGCTCCACGTACCAATCATATACTACATGATAGGCACATAGAACAGTAAGTCCTTTACCACTTGGTCGAAGAAGTTTATAGATATTTCCGAATGAATCCTCCACTTTGGGACAGCGATGAAGACAATTGAAAGACACTATATTATCAAATTGTCCGATCATGTTGCTAGGCAGCTCCGGCGCTGCAATATCCAATTGGACGAAAGATACTTTATCATTCGAGTGATGTTTTGTGGCATATGCAACCATGTCACATGATATGTCAGCTCCTGTATAGGAAATAAATGAGTAAAATTAGGCTGAGAAGGGGTTTAAGTTGATTGGAAATTTTACCAATGATTGCAGCATCCTCGGCAAGCTTCGGTAGAACCAGACTCTGAGTTATGATACCAGGTCCACAACCGATATCGATGATTCTACCATGCATGTTTGTCAGCTCGTCAGCGAATTCCGTGATCACATCGCTTGCATCCTGCCATTGTAGCTGGCTCGATTTTACATATTCCCCTGGATTGTTCATCATCTTGTACCAGTAATGGGAGAATCTGTAATGCACCTGTATTATTTAATCTGTGACTATTACTCCGAGGTTTCCAATGTGGAGAACGTTTTCTTTTGGATAGAATTTTTGCGACAGTGACACTAACGTTCTAAAATGAAGAGACGCGAGTAGAGGAAGTAGAGATAATAGCTACTATTCTGATTTCGCATCGTCGATAGCTCCATATATACTACAATGTGTGTGCGCTTGCGATTATTTGAAAAAAAAAAATTATTTTTAAATTACACAGACTTTGCGACCTTGTCTATCATTTTCTCGTTGTGATTTACGTCTAAGACTTTATCGCGCATATGAAATTGTTATCGATAACGAAATATTTCCATTACACACAGTTACACTTACTCAACCCGCTTACTGTTAACTACGATGATCCAGCCATCCTTGATCTTCAACGACCCTGTTGGGAGGAAATAGTAAAGCATTAGCGATATCATTCGGGTATTATGAGTCTGACGTCATCAGTCATTTAGTTACGTCATTATGTGCGTAGGTAATTGTCGTAAGCTCAATATATATTGTATTCATAACTCGATGGAAGCTGCACTGTATGAAGGTTCTTCTTTAGTGAAGTGATTGTAATGATCCCGATAATGAGGAGTAATGAAATTTTCACTTTTCTCGACGTTTTACATCATTCTGACAAATCTTAGATGAGGGTTCTGGGTGGGTGTGTGTGTTCGTATGTGAGTGATTGTTTAGCCAACGGTTCCTCGTAAATGGCTCGATCGATTTGTTTCTCCTTTGACCAATAATCACCTCTCACTGATGCCCAGTCGGGAAAGGAGTGTCAATCTTGAAAAACAATTCCTTCAATCGTTATTAACAATTTTAATTGTTTATAACGCTCTATCTGGAGAACGGTTAGAGATAGGAGAAAAAGTGTATAATGAATGTTATTCCTTGTACAAAAATACACACATAATGTTTTATGACTTTTTTGATAACTTTCATAACTACTGGTATCAACATGTGCAATACACATTGTTTTTCCACAATAAATTATTTATTCAATTTTTCATTAAAATTATGGATTTTATGAATATGGATGGAAAACAAAAAATGAAATTTATGTTTTTGGTAACTTTTCGGCAAAAAAGTCTATAACTTAGATTGTGGTTGATTATTGACTTTTCTCAAGTTACATTGTTATGTTAAAAAGTAAAAAGAAATTGAGAGATTTAAATACGGCGCTTATGATTTTTAAGGTAAATTTTTATATTTATTTATTATGAGAGGAATAGTATAATTGAAAATTGATGTATATTTATATTATATTGTTTTTGTCCAGATTAAATGAAACCCTGAAGATGAATACATTTAGTTTCGAAACGTTGGTTCTACATGAAGATTTGTTGTTTTATTTATTGAAGAGTTTTTATTGAAGATCGCTCCAATGGCCGGAGTTGGAGTACTGAGAAGAAATAACTTTCATAGCTCAGATCATATCACTGGTTAGCAATGATAATTGCTTATAGCACTCTATTGCACGCACCGTAAGAGTTAGATGGACAAATTTTAAATAAAAGTTGTTCCCCATGTAGAATCAAACATTTTTTGTTGTATGAATTGTTTGTCACACGTACATCCCGTTTATTAGGCAAACCCACATCACACAATTTGTCAAAATAGACTGTTTCCAATTTTTCCGGCAATGTGATTAGTCGAATCTAAAGAGGTCGATTAGTATTTTTAATTTCTTCTCGGGAAGTGGGCGCGAACTTGAGGGCTCGCACCTACCGCCAATATATTAAGGTTGTTAATTTTGTTTTCGCGTATGCAAATGATGTTAGGGTAAATTCTGACTCAAGCCAAGACTGCCATTACATGTACGTACTACTTTATCGTACTTTGGTAACGATCGAATCTCGTGACCTAACGAGGTTACACAAGCGGATTACGTTCGGCGTTAAGCACCCCAAAAAATTAATTACCATAATTTGATGATTAAAGTCGAGATATAAGCCTTCATGGAGTTGCAATAGAGTAGTACAATTCAAGATTCCAATGGAGATAATATATTTAGAGGAATTCGTGCCTGGGTAAGCCAAATAATTTCAATCTGATTAAGTTGATGAGTGCTCAAATGGCGGGAATTCGCGCTGGGCTCGGCACAAAGTTGAAATCATATTTTCGCGAAATTGCGACTGAATTACATGGAGGTTTCTAAGGGTTATAGCAAGACTTCTGGATTTTCATTTTCAACTTTTGAAAATTTGAGAAGTTCTACGGAAAAGCCGGTATACCGGGCCTTACCGATGGGTCAAGGGGTTGGCCACAATGAGTAATGAGACCACCAAGGGTAGCAGAAGGACCCTACAGGTCTGTAAATAAGCTCTCTAAATGATTTCAATTGTTTATAACGCTCTAACGCCGAAACGGCTGAAGATACGAAAAAGGTCAAACGACACAAAATATGTATTTTTTTATAAGGAACAACATTTATTCGACACGTTTTTGCGTATCTATAATATTTCGTGACCTACAGCGTTACAAACAATTGAAATTGTTAATAACAATAGGAACCAGCAGACATATATGGATCAAAAACTAGTCAGCTCTAAGTTACGGCAAAATGCTTCGATTGCGTCATACAGGACCTTGATCGAATAATTTGTTCACGAGAAATCGCTCAGGGAAATTTTTGGTTACATACGTACATCGGCACACACACACACATACACCCACAGACATTCTGTTTTAAATAGTCTAGAAACGTCGGCAATAGCATGATACGTGGAGATGTGTTGGAAAATCGATTTTTCAGTTTCGGAGGCAAAACAATAATTTCCCCTATCGGAAAGTTAAAAAACACACAAAATGCATAATCAGGAGGTGCTTTCCATGTCTCGCTGCGATGAATCGATACCGCGATATCATTCAGAAGTTGAAGCGAATTCATGTGCGCACGCGCCGGAAGAAAATCACAGATTCTTCCTGCGGCGTATCATTTTGACGAGACATGCGGAGCTAGTGCAGCGAAAATTCGGTGGGGACAAAACGGAAATGAGAGGTGAAAGTTCAGTATTAAATATTGATTGAATATTTCACGAAGAGCTCGATATTTATTTGCTCGCCGATCGAGGAGCCGAGGTTTTCGATCGGACATATTACATAAGGCGACCCCAACGAGCACGGGCTGAGACAAGCCTCGAAAAGCATTGGTCTCAAAGACTCCACCACATTGGTAAGAGGGTTTAACCGGGGCTCATCGCCATTGACTAAAATCGACTAATTGACGCGGTTATTATTGATATGTCACGGTCGATTATGTCATACAATTTTTCGAGGAACTGAGGAAGGAACCGTATCAATAGGCCGAGGATCAGGGAGTATGCAGTGAGGGAATTGGTTAGCCCAACCTCCATCAGCAGACATCAGCGCCTCCAATGGATAATTCTGGCGACCATCGTATCCATTGAACTATCCTGTGCTAAGCGTAGGCATTTTCAGCCTCGAGAGCTTCAGCCTGAGGCAAGGCTGAACCAAGCCTTAGCCATAGCCTTATTTGCAACCCTGAGTTTAAGGCCGCTTTGGAAGATGAGATTAAGCCTGGCACAGGCTTGGCTTAGTCGGGCTCGGGGGAACAGGACTGGCACAGACTGTCTCAGTCGTGATCCTCATGGACTACACTGATTTATCTCATGAGTTCTTTCCAAAATATTACAATAATTTAGCAGCCCTCGTGGTACTATAGTACAAGTGATAAATCCCGTTAGCCAATTGATTGATATCAATGAGTCTTAATGGACAACCTAAGGTTTTGTCTCTATAGTAGGTCATGATGAATATGACGACTCATGTGTCAAACGAATCGGTAAACATTCGGATGGTCATCGTGTCAAGTCTCGTGTCGCTATGGGCTATTAATTAATTTTGATTAATGGACTAGCTGCCAACATTCTTATCAGTTTAAGCATGTAATTTATTTATCCTTGGAAAAATAACTCGGGAGCACCTAACTTGAAAAAAGTTTTTTGGGATCATTCATTCGTTTCTTTGCAAATGCATTTTGCAAATTGGAAAGATAATAAGCAGAATGGAGAAAAGCAATGGCTTTAATGCAAGGACAACAATGCCTGAGAGACAGCGAAATAGGAAAATTTATTCTGAGATGTTTTTTTTGCAGGGGGGTGGAAAAAGGTGGTACAGGTCAAGGTGACACTTTGGGTGGATTACTTAGCGTAGTGTGGCAGCAAATTGAGTTTAGTTGTTCAGGGGAGAAATTCGGAACTTGGGTATAGTATAGGATGTGATTCAGGGATAGAGATATTCTTAATTTGGGCATGACGTATTACCAATTAGGGGATAAAGTACTGTCTATGCTTTGTGATGGAGATAGATGCAGTTGTCGGAGATGAAAGAAATAAGTCAGCTCAGAAGTTCAGAAGTTCGATAAAAAATTGTTTTGGACACACACACACACACACAAACGAAGCTATCCAGGCATACATTGAGAGACCTAAAACAACGGCGGCGAGCAGACTACAGTAGACCCTCTTGTCGGGTCGGAAGCTAAGACGATACGGGGTCTTGTGGGTGGTTGGGGTGGTGGGTGCGTAAGGTGGGGTGGGGTGGGGGGGGGTGAGTAGGGTGGGGTGGGGGGGGGGGGGGGGGGTGAGTAGGGTGGGTGGGGTGATGGGTAGGTGGGTGGGGCAATGGGTGGGTGGGCTTCCCGTACCCTGAATGGATGGGTGTCCCGTACCCTACCTGGAGGAATGCTGGAGGATTACCGTGGATAAACCTAGCATAAACGAGAAAGACGGAGACAAAAAAAACTTACGCAGAACTTGAAAGTACCCTATAAGATTTTTTTGGCATATTCTTCAGGATTGCTTTATGATTGCTCTTAGGCTTGCACGCCCATTTCCTTTTTCCGCCGCACTGACTGGTGGCGCATCGGTTTCGGTCCTACGGTTTTCGATAATTTCATAGATTTGTTTCTTCCGCTGATTGTTATCTTGATGTTTATCAGATATTATGGGCAAGTTATTGATCCGTTGCGGGTCACATCCCCATACCGTTTAGTTAGATTCAAAAGTCGTTCAATGCATTTCCACCCCGTTGAGCTATGAAGGAAAATTTGGAAAGAAAAAATTGTCTGTCATGGGTTATAATGTGTTAAATACAATGACGTTGGGGAAAATTCGGCGCTGGGGTCGATAACAAAGATATTCCAATTCACCGTACTCATCACTTTACTTATTCAGGACGGAATGATGTGAAAAATCCTGCAATATGCTACAGGTAGCAAATTTGAATGATGTTGCAACAAGATTTATAAACTTGACAAGGTCACTGTACCATTTTTCAACTGTTCGCTGGAGGAAACTTGGGTAATGGCGCGCAACATGAAGAGTCTCATATCCATGAATCTTTTATTTTTCTTGACATGTGAGCGTCTACGTGACATCACCAACATTTTGACAAGGGTTCTGCGGGTGCGTGTCTATGTACGTCTGTATGTGTGTGTTTGCCTTGTTCAAACAGTTTTTTCTCTAAATAAAATAAGTAAATAAATAATGAGATTTGAATTACAGAAAAAGATTAAAAAACTTTTTCGAAGTTCCTGCCTGCGAGTTTAATCAAGAATTCCGGAATTATTAAAACGGCGCCGAGACCATAGGGCAACCTGTTAAGGCTTAACCCTTGAGACTTTGTTATGTGTCATGAGACTTTGTGTTAGGAGACTTTGCCTAACAAAAATTTTTCATACCATCGTATTATGTCCAATCTTGATTGCCCCACTCACCGTGGAATACAAAAAACTTTTTTATGAAAATTGCTCCTCTATATCTCAGCGCAGAATGCAAAACAAAATATGAGAGATTCTCTCAATGGGCGTCTGAAGATGTTGGAGATAATGGTAGGCGCTGAAGGTGTAAATTACAGGTGTAATCGGGAAGAAGGCCAAGTGCGGTGCATTATCTGCCCTGTAATCAGGCAGATGTTTTGGATCTGTCAGGTATAATCAGCTGGACTGGAGGGATGACGGTCCAGGGATCCAAAGGGGGGTGGTCGCGCGAGGGTGGTTCCAGTGGTTCAGTAGCGCGCCGACTGTCTAACGGGTAGGACTGTGTTTCGCAGTTGCGTGAAAATTAATCGGTAATATCGCGGTTCAAATTGCTCCAGTATCAATTGGTCCAGTGGAATTTTGTACTCGTGAGTGGTTGATTTATTTTGTAGTGATTGTTCAACGGCGATTGCGGGGGGGATCCGAATTTTGCGGAGTGCAATCAACAGGTCACAGGGCCACGAGGCAAGGCTCATTTATGGTATGAGAGTGCAAATAATTTTTTTTCCACGATAGGTTAATGAAAATTATCCGTGTGTTGAGTAACATTAGTGCTTAATCTTCTTTTGATTTTTTTTCCTTTTCTTCTTAAGGTGTGTGAGATATCTCACAGAATTTTGTAGCATAATCTTTTTCGGTAGCTGTATATCCTATCGCGCAAAATCCTATATCAACAAATTCTGGGTGATGTTTGTGGGTGTGTGTGGGAAGTTATTGTAATGACACCGATAATGAAGAGTCTCAGAAATGGATAATTTTCACTTTGCTCCATGTTTTACATCATTCTGACAAATTTTAGATGAGGGTTCTGTGTATGTGCGTGTGTTCGTATGTGAGTGATATTTTAGCCAAGGGTTCCTTGTAACCGGCTCGATCGATTTGTTCCTTCTTCCACCAAAAATTACCTCTCACTGATGTCCAGGCGGGAAAGGAGTGTCAATCTTGAAAAACAATTCCTTCAATTGTTATTAACAATTTTAATGATTTAAAACGCTCTATCGCGAGAACGGTTAGAGATAGGAGAAAAAGTGTATAATAAATGTTATTCCTTATACAAAAATACACACATAATGTTTTATGGCTTTTTTGCATAACTTTCATAGCTCAGGACATATCACTGGTTAACAACCTTAATTGTTTATATCGCTCTATTACACGAATGGTAAGAGTTAGATGGAAAAGTTTCGAATAAAAGCTGTTAGATCATTGATTGTGCATTAGGCAATAGATGTGTACTTTCTTTCCAATCTTCCATTTTTCTCACCATAGAGCTCTCTAAATGATTTTAATTGTTTACAACGCTCTAACGCCGAAACGGTTGAAGATACGAAAAAAAGTAAAAAAACACAAAATATGCATCTTCTCATAAGGAACAACATTTGTTTGACACATTTATGCGTATCTATAATATTTCATGAGATACAGCGTTGTAAACAATTGAAATTGTTAATAACAATAGGAACTCGCAGACATATATGGAGCACAAACTAATCAGCTGTAAGTTACGGCAAGATGCTTCGATTGCGTCATACAGGACCTTGATCGGATAATTGGTGGAACACCCACGCATACAGATATTTCGTTTTAAACAGTCTAGAAAGGTCGGAAATACCATGAAATGTGGAGATCTGGTGGAAAATTTCGATGATTTTTCTGTTCGAATTTCGAGGAAAAATTGCTTCAGTATTCGCCTCTCTGAGCAACTCGCGGTTATTGGATTAAGTACCTGATACTCGTCCGAAGCACTTGTTCTTTGGAGAACGGTAATTACCTTACCTTGTCCGAGTCCAACGGAATTGTGCTCAGTCCACAGGGCTTCCTCGGTATTCAAATTACGACTCAACAACTGTCGCACCCTTTGCTCCATCCCGATTCATGTACGGATTCCGCAGAATAATTTGACACAGTAACATGAAGCGGTGCGCCACTTGTGCCTAATTCAATATATCCGATTTGAGGAGAATTTAGCAATTGTGGCCACACTCACTGAATTTAGATGAAGTGACGAAATAAGTAGTGGGGCCAATCGCTCTGCAAACAATTCAAGAACAAACTCGCAATTCACAAACAATGCAATGAATTGAAAGTTGTCAAGAATTTCTAAAGTTTCAAGAATTTCAAGAGATTTAAAATTTCAGAAATTTCAAAAATTTCAAAAATCCCAAAAAATTTCAACAATTTCAGAAATTTCAAAAATTTTAAAAATTTCAGAAATTTCAAAAATTTTGAACATTCCAAAAATTCCAAAAAATTCAAAAATCCCAAAAATTTTGACGACAAATATATCGAAGTAATATGTAAATTTTTAAGGGATTGTAAAATTAAATCTCATTTGTAGATTTCAGCACTCTAAATAAATAAAATAAAAAAAATCCCAAAAATTTCAGAAATTTCAGAAATTTTAAAAATTTCAAAAACTTCAAAAACTTAAAAAAATTCAGAATTTTTAAAAATTTCAAGTTTCAAAAATTTCAAAAATTCAAAAAGTTCAAAAATTTTGAAAATTTCCAAAATTACAAAAATTTTAAAAATCTCAAAAAAATTGAAATTCAGTCAATATGATCTCCGTATATTATAAAAGTCTGTATTTCATAACACATATTGCAGTGCGCCGTTCCTCACGGCATTCCATCCAGCGGGCAGATTCGCATATCAAATTCCCGGATTTATTCTCCGATGCACCACTTCGTTCCCATTAAGCATCCACATCTCTCCCCACATCTTCCCCACATCCTCTTATAATTTTTTTGACTCACGAATGATTCCAATTCATTTCAGGCGTACCATCGCTGGAGTACATCAATCGACCTGGCAGACCCTTCCCAACAGATACATCTATTGTTTACATTATTTTCCACCGTTGAGATATCGATTGAGCTGTAAACAATGTAGTCCCACTCCGTTGCACAACAAAATGTGGAAACAATGAGATGAACTGAATCGATGGGAGAGCCAAATTAATGAGTCCGAAGCAGATTGACAGCTTTCGATTACGTCTCACCTCCCCTAAACAATAAATATCTGATGGGAAAAAATCCTGGACGCACACCAGAAATCGCGTAACAATAATCATAATCCTTTATTTTATCAGTGCAGTTGCTATAAGGATTAGTTGAATGCATCAGGTGAATGAATAAGTGAATAAATAAATAAATCAATAAATAAAAGCAATCGAAAAGAAGCAAACTTTTCGCTGACGACTTCAGGCGCGGGTGACACGAGGGGAAGCGAGTTCGGCGAATGCGACATTATTTTCTGCCCCCCACCACGCACTGACGCCGTCGATGAATCTCCGAAATGGCCTTGACGAATTAAATACAACTCACTCCGGTTTCGAGTTTCCTATCAAATTCCATATTTCATTTATGGATTTCCAAATGGATTGAAGGTTTCGTTGGGCAATTTCGAAAATTGTTTCGAATTGTTCTTTACAATCGCTTTGATATTGATATGTTGATTTTCATTCAGCTAATCTGGATTTTTATCAGGCCAAATTTAATGACAAATGACAAAATTTTCGTCTCTATCGAGGTCTCTATGATTTTTTTTCGTAATGGACAAATGCAGATTGAATTTTTTGTTTTGAATGTTGGTGGAGAACAAATTGATTGCATTTAAAGAAAAAATATTGTAAAATTTGTTCGATTCGTTTCGTTTAAGCTAGAATGGATGGTGACAGTGGAGTGATATAATTGAATTGAGTTCGGTAAAAAATAGTAAAAATGGCGATGAACAGTCCCGGTCCATACACAAATCTCAAGTCCCCAAGGAGTCCCCGTCAGCTGCCGCAACTACCACCAATGGCGCAACGAAGTCCCTGTTTGACGCCTCAAAATTTTGGATGCAAGTCTCCAAGTACTCCGAGAGTTTTTGAATTTCCACCTGAGTACTGTGCTGAAACTCCAAATGCTAATTTTGATTTCGAGGACTTTGCCAAAGTCGGCTCCACATGCGGCTCACGCAGCACTTTACTATCCGACTGCGGTAATAGTGGGTCCAATAATTATCCGAGAAACTCGAGTTCTCATGGTCCAGGAAATAGTCCTCGAGGGACAGATGTCAATTCTCCAGTATTCCAGTTCTGCAGTCCCAGAAAGAAGATGGGAAAACTGAGTCATCCAAAAAGTCCGGTAAGTACTGGACACCAATATTTGTTTATACAAGATTAGACCAAAGGAAGAAAGATCCAGGGTCCATCCACCTTGGATTTTCATCCAAGTTGGATGATGTAAATTTTTTGTAAACACTTTGGAAATTTTCAAATAAAAAATAGAAAATTTTACTAAAGTCAAAAATATTGTAAACATTTCACAGCGTTAGAAAAACAGGCACCAAATTTCAAAATATCAAAAAAGTTTTAGAAAGAACAAATGACTCAAAAAAATTCAAAAGATTAGAAGATATAAAAAAAATCACAAATATAAAAAAAGAACTGAGCAACATAACTAATTTTAATTTGTTACATTGAACTGTGCAAACCTTCACTACAACCCACCTTCCTACAGGTATCTTCTCATCCGCTGCATAATCCAGTAACACGTCACAAATCGAGTAGCTGTAGCACACCCCAGAGTTTCAAGAAGTCATCCCTGGAATCCGGCCGTAGAAACTCATGTCTGAGCCTCGGAACTAATATGTCGCCGACAATTGTCACATCATCTTCCCGAAGTCCTAGTCCAAGGACCGTGGATCGTGACCCATTTGAAATATGCTCGAATCAGGACACTCGAGACAAACTCTCGAAAATGGGAAGCGACTGGGAAAGTCCCAGGAGGGCAAGACAGCGCCTTGGTAGTTTGCAATTGAACAGAAGTCACGGATGCTTGAACGAAGCTGGTGACAAGCCGCTAATAAGGTCAGCAGTGAGAAATATTGCGAGAAAATCGACAAGCGATCTTACAGAGTTGGAGGGTGCGGTGGGGGACGAGGGTGCGACTGAAGTCACTGTTCTGTCCAGTCCGCGACGAAGAGGATCCATGAAAGGCGGGCTGGGTAAGTAAGCTCGGTGCTAATTGATATTCTATATTATGAGGTAGCACGAGTATGCCAGATAGTATAGACGGTAGATAATTTTAACCCGTGAGAGTCCGCGGTACGATCAGCATCGCCGTTTGCGTGGGGGTGGGCTAGGGTGCGGGAGCCCCCCCCCCCCCCTGGGGAACTAAAAATCAGCAAAATCTTCAACAATTACAAAAAATATCAAGATATTAAAAGCAAATAATATTGAAGACCTTCGAAAAAATTGCCGAATTTTCACAAGTTTAAGTTTCCAGCATTTCCATAATTTCAAAACTTTTTTTTTTATTTAAAGTCGCATCGACTGCTTAGTCTTTAGCGACATTATCAATATGGTACATTAGTGCTTTATATTTTTTGATTATCTGTTATATGAGATGGTATATATTCATTTTTCTAAGGAGTTTCATGATTTCCTCTGCATTGGTATTATCATTGAGTAGCTCTGGCAGCCTTGTTGGCAACTTCAGCATTTTTCTGTCATTCATGTATGTTGGACATTCAATTAATATGTGTCTCGCGGAAGTTCTATCCTGACAGCCTTGGCATCGCGGTGGTTCTTCCTTCGTCATGATGTGGTTATGAGTTAGTTTGGTATGACCTATTCTCAGTCTGTCCATTATCACTTGGTCCCGTCTACTACCGCCGAGTTCACGGTTTTTTTTATTGCTTTCTTCCCGAATTTCGTGTAGCTCGGTCGGAGGTAGTAGTTCTGTCCAAATGGCATTCCAGTAACTGACTGTCTCATTTCTCAATCATTTTTTTGTTTCTTCTAAACTTATTCGTATATCCGTTAGCTCTGAATCCAGTTCAGTTCCTTCTTTCGGTGCTTCATCCGTGAGTTTATTTCCTTTTATCCCTTAGTAAGAGGGAATCCACAGCAGTTCAACTCAAAATTTTTAAATACCGGAATATTCCGGGGATTTACGAAAAATGACTAAAACTCGACGGTAAACATGAAATCATTAAGTATTCATTTTAAAATATTATCCTCTGTTCTAACAAATTAAGTCTGCATCTTTGGAAAATAACCTTTCGATTACAGAGCAGCGCCGGTTGTGTAAAAAATGGACTTTATGAATATTAAATGGTAACGCGAACATTGAAAGACGACGATATATTTTCCAATCAGTCAAGAGAAATGAATTCTTTGAAGTCCCCGCGAAGTGTCGACAATTCAAACATTGAATGGCTGAAATTTGAGTAAAAATTGGAACTATTTTTATAGAACCATATAAAATACAATCAGTTAAAGTGTTGACAACACTTTGCATGATTACCAATAAAAATAATCGTACACTGTATACGCTTTTTATGAATAAATCCTCATATCAAGAAGCTAGATAAAAAAGTTAATACGGCTTGGAGTAAAAAAAAACGGATGTGGGTGTACAAATCAATCTTCATCAAAATTGCGTGGGGATCCCGACTTATAACGCAGATGTAGGGCTTACCCTCAAGGGATGAGAAATTTGTTTTGTGGACGAAAGTGGATTTGTTGACATTTGCTGTACCAGGATCACCATCCATCATTATTATTATTACATTTTTACGCGAATTAGGAATTGACGATTCGTCATTGAATGCCTTCTAAATACCTTCGAGATTCCACCAACAATACTAAACATATAAGAATTGATGAACTATCTAATGGGGGAAGTTATTACAATCACCTGGAAAATTAAATGTCTCAGAATCATGCAATTTTCACTTTGCTCAAAGTTTCAAATTTTTCTTACACATCACCAATCAGAGATCGGATTTTTTTGTCTTCGTCCCTGTCACTTGTACGCTCCTGGTAGCTGCTGTCTGAGCATTCCTGCCGGGGGCCTACCGGGCACCCATCCATGCGGCCGGGGCTGACTTTCACCATTTCAGGCCATCGTATTTCTAAACACAGGGTAAAACCCCAGTAACCTCTGTGCTACGACGGCGGACGCCTATGATGGACCCCCCCCCCCTGCGTCGGGTTAGGTTCCTGCCCAGCCGTGCGCTCGCATTTGATGGGACTTATACTTCATCTCCGAACAAGCCGAATTCTGAATTGACTGTAACCTCTCGTTGTGAAGCCTTCTTTTATATTAATCGTGTGTGTGTGTTTTTGTCTCAGGGCACTTTTTTGGATGTAAGGCAATGTGGAGAGACCAGTAAAAAATAAATTGCTTCTTCATTTTTCGTTTTTAATCAATTTTAATGTATAGCATCAGAATTTTTTTTTTAGGAAAAATGGTCGAATGATACAATAAAAGTCAACAGAGATAGTTCAGTTGATATGCGGCATTCCCATACATGCATTGTTTTTTTCCTCCTGTGCCTGAAAGCTCTTCGAGTTGAGTTTACTATTTGTTTGCAATATCGAGCACAGCGGGGAGGTGCATTGATGTGACATTTGTAACTGCGCTCTAACATTCAGCCGGTAAATATGAGAGGAAATTCGGTCGATAGATCCATCGTTAATTATCTACATGTAGAGAATCGTCTACTGAAAGCTCAAAGTCAATGGGATATACCGCATAATCTGTGTTTCACCGGGTTGATTATTATGTAATGCACAGTGCGAATTAACTTCCTCCTCTGTGAGTATTGGAATTTGTCCATGCGTAGTTGAATGGACAATAATGGATAAAAACATAAGTAAAAACTAAGTCACTTAACCAGAAATTCTGAATTTAATCGATTTAAATTGAGAATCAAGAGGCTGTGGGTTTGACCCTCCGCGGGCCAAAATTCCGATTGTACTTGTCGATTCTGACCTGAACTGGTCCAATCTGGAACTGTTGTGACCTTGAGACGTAAAATCACTGTTTTTATCAGTGTGAAACGCCGATTGCCACTGGTCGGAGGGGCAGAGTCACGCTCGTTGAATAACTGGCCATAGGGGTGGGGGGATCCGAGGAGAAAAGTGGAAGGGAAATTGTCTTTTCTTTTACTCCACAATATGCTAACACTAAATAAATAAAAGACTTTTTTCCCATGCCAAGATCAGAAGGATTTTTAAACTTAGCGATCAATTAATGCACTTCACTAATGACATGTGTTGATTGTATTGACAGCTTATCTCGCATCCAGACGGGGCTCACGGGATAGTCAAGCGTCCAATCTATCAAATATCAGCAATGAAGAGATCGGCCCCTTGAATTTCAGCGCACATCCCCGGGGCCGGCAGAGGAGGACCTCCAATTTTCTAGAATTACCAGGTAAGGCTCATTTCATTTGACAATCCTATGTGTAATATTTCAGCTAATCGAAAGGAAATTCCCTGAAAAATAATAGCCAAAATGTTACGTATAAATAACCGGTTTTTATTATAATTAATCCAATAGACATTGTTTGTTTTTACTCATGAAGTTGAGTCAAAATGATGAGCATGTCGTTCTTATAATTACGAGTCGGGTGGCGCGTGCTGCGCACGCGCGGTTCCTCTTTACGCCGCACTGACTGGTGTCGCGTCGGTTTCCGTCTTACGCTTTTCGATCAGTAACAATCAGACTTCATATACAGCAGCTTTACAATAAGCTTCTTGTTAGTAATCTTACATTGGTTCAGATTCTAATTTTACATGTTTGAATGGATGAATAGGTTGCAGCGGTTTTATGAACAATGTATCGAGCAATGTGGCTATGGTATACCCGCGTGGAAAAAGCGATATGCCGAAGATATGTCGGATAGAGCATTTTTGGCCGAAGAAATATTTCATATATATATCTTACTTATAAGGGAGATATATAGTTTATATGACCGCATGGATATATCCATGTGGATATATCCTAGATATATCAAGATATATCCGTATATTAGACATATATATCTCTGTTTATATATTTTTTCCGTGAGGGATAGGGCCTAGGACAGCGTAGTTCAATTAATTTGTCAATCATCAGATTTCTTGCTGCGGTATCTTGTTCACATTCCCATATGACATGGTTAATATTCTGAATATCTACACCATATCTGCATTCCTGGCATTTATTATATGTATAACCCTGGAGAATTCCATTTTATAATATCCGCAAATGAGTTTAGAACAGTGCGAGAACGAAAACGTGATTGAGGTTTATAATTATGACCTCATTGAGGCCGTACCTCTGTTCTATATTGCGAATACAAGGGAAGAGGATTATGGGGATGAGTCCTACGAATATTGGAGCCCCGAAAGTTTTCTCCGTATCACATTTTTTTTTATCTTTAACGCCGTCGATCCATTATGGATGTTTGGGGTGGTGAACCGTACGCTACACCGCATTCGCATCATAAGACAGAGGAAACGACAGAAATTTTTTTGCGTTTTAAGTGTGTTTATTCAAAATAGCCATTTACAATATTTTTTTCGTTGTGAACATTTCCCAAATGAACATAAGATTTCTTATTTATAATATTACTTTACAAAAAAGCCGTTCGACGACATGCTTTGCTATGTTCCTTCTTTTTCTTTTTATATTAGTTTGTTATTATTCGGTTTTTCTTCGATTTATACCATATATTGATTATGTCTTCTATTTTTGTGTTTTGAGTCGAAAGGCTTTAAAACCTTTTTTTTTTGTTTGTTATGCTCTTTTGGCAACTTATAGTCCACTCGGCTATTCTAAGGTCGGTTTACCACATTTGGTTTTTGCGTCGCTAGTATAGGCTATGAGCAGCTAATCCCGTATTGTGAATGTGACTCCTCGCAACCAAAAATTATAATAAATTGATGAAAAACGGAAAATTATGTGATTTAAAAGTGACAGCAGTTTTTGAAACCGAACTTAATATTGGCTCTGTGTTGAACACTCATTTTCGCATCGACGACATAAGCGCACCATCACATCGGGTGCTATAGCTCCACATCCGCTATTCCAAATGGACTACAATTTTGGAGAGAATCTCAATGCAATATGTACCTTTTCCACGCAGGTCGTCACAGAGGTATTTAAACCTCCGACGCAGGCTACCGGAGCGTGTCCTGGAAAAACAATTTCCAAACTTTTCAGACAGACCTTGTATATCAGCAGAATTTTCGTTCGGTGCAGATTACAATATTGATTCGAAATTTGGCCGCAAAGTTTGACCTCGTACTGAAAATCATTTCCCAACATTGTTTTTCGGAACCTCATGTACTTTTACACAGTACAAGCCTGAGTGCGCGCTCAATTACAATTTGATAATTGAAGTAAATTTTTGCTCAAAAAATTAAATAGTTTGAAATATTTTCATTGTAGCCGAATATCTCTTCAAGAATAAATGAACAAAATATAATTTTGAACATAAAAGTATTTGTGAAAGTGGGTGTCTGTGTGTGTGACCTAATTATACGACTGAAAAAAATCGTATTCAACCATAATTTAGTCAATAATCAAGTGCACTCCCATACAAAATTGAGTAATTAATACATAAATTGCGAACGAACTGGGTATACACAACTAATGAATGAACAAATAGCAGCGATGCATTTAAAGTATTTGGATGGAATATTAGTGGTATAAAAAATTATGGAACCATAAAAATCACCGAAAATGTGAGAATAATCGGTGCCCCAATATTTATTCCAATGATTGAAAAAGTGAGTGATTCCCCCATGAATTCAAATATGGCAATACTCACGGATCATCGATCTCCACCCCTGGGGCGCTCTCCTATACTCCGGGGTATCTGTCTTTTCACGTGTCATCGCAGTTGGAATTTCATTTCCTTTATAGCGATGCCCGATAACCGTACTCAGATTGCGGGTGGACGGGGCCAATTGTCATGCTCATTCGTCCTAAGTACGCACCATGACTTCTATTACGCATGATTGAGAATCGCATCTTTTGACTGTCTAATGGTTACAGATATTTCTATAGCAGAAGAGTGAGTGAGAAAGGGGATGGAATATAGAATGGCTTAAATTGAAATTGCTTCGGGAGAGCTTGAAGTTTTATCAGGGCTTGTTGGTCGTTGGCAGTCAGATTGGACTGATCAAATGAATTTGATGAGCTGATAACATTTGTCCCAGTTTAGCAGATTCAGAATATTCTGATGAAGACCTGCGATTATTTCCATGAGATTTATGTGAGATTAAGTTGAGTTCTTCGAATGGCTTAGGCCACGGCAGTTGTCATGAACTTCTGCAAGGTCGAAGTAATTTTATAAGCATCACCAGGACAAACCTGCATGACAACCTCAGGTAATTTTCGGCAAACCCCCTCTTGTTGATGTCTACTTCACTTTGAGGACGATCGATGCACCCCAAATCTCTGATTTGGAAACTTGGAGGGGATGCTGCTACTGCCAGGGGCCTCCCCAAATACCTGAATTGGTGGTAGGCAAAAGCTTCGGTGGTATCCGGTAAATAAGTTATACCCAGAAGCTTGGTGTCGGCGATATCGATTCTATGAGTTGCGTTAGGAGTCAGGCCTAGCGCTAATGGGATTGTCACTTTATGTGGCTTGACGATACGACTGGATTCCAGTAGAAGAGAATTGATGCACAGGAAACTCGATATAAATCGAAATTGAGGGGTGGACAAAACACGTGGGACAGATGAGAGTATGTGTATATAAGTATACGTATATATATATGTATAAAAGAGAGTACAATAAGATTCGGACACCTTTAAAAATATATCAATAAAAACCAGATTTCTCCGAACATCAAATGAATTAAACTTTATTTAATAAAACAAATAAACAAATGCATTTCATGTGCATCAAATCTGAGTGTATTGGTGGTTTGATTGTTTAAAAATTTTTATGAATCAAATTGAATGATGGCTTCAATTGCATGAAGTAAATTGTCAATTATTGTGGAAAAACTGTGCATTGATTTAACGTCGAAAAATTGATTTAGTTTTGAAACTCATATTAAGTGTCTTGAAATTTAATATTTTTTGAAATCAAAATTTTTTTAACCATTTGAAATTATGGAAGTTATTCAAAATGTGTTCTTATTTATGGAATTTTTAAAACTCATGCTTTTTTTTTTAATTACAGAAGTTTTGATAGTTTGAAAGTTGTAAAATTCCAGCATTTTCAAAAACTGCAATTTGAACATTGTAATGCAATTTTTTTTTTGAATTTTCACAGTTTTTCAACATTTCTACAATTTTTTTGAGTTTTCACAGCCCTGAAAAATTTAAATAAATTTTTTAGGGCTCCATCTCTCTGAGAAATCAGTGTGAACGATTATCTGATTATACCCTATATGGTATGATAATGTATTTAATTTTTTTTTATTAACTTTACAGGAATTCTCTTACCGAATGAATTGACGACTGTTATCTTGGGAGAAAGCGGTGAGGCCTGAAAACCCAATTTATTCAAGTTCACATTTGATTGCGGAGAATGTCCTTTATCGGGTTCACACCCGTGGCCTTCCAACACCCACACCCACACTTGTACACAGAACTTTATATCTAATTCATGCTTGCTTATTAAATAAGCAGTTCACCCAACATAACAGTCATGTTGAACAGGGATCTCTTCAATTATTCACGGTTATTTGGTTGTCGTGTTAATTCAACTGTTCGATAAATTAATCATCTTCTGACTCAATTTTGAGAAAACCATCGATTTAATGGCAGTTGACGACACAAAAGGATCGGCGCACAGGCGTCCTTCTGATTAATTTCCCGATAGAGGAAGTTATTGTTTTGCCCCCGAAAATTAAAAATCGATTTTCCATCAGATCTTCACGTTTCATGGTATTTCTAACCTTTCTAGACTATTTAAAACAAAATGTCTGTCTGTGTGTTTTTTTTCTACTCTTTCTCTATTTGTATTCACCCACGTAACCGCTGGTAGGCATTACTTCATGGGCAATACTACGGATCAGAGTACCCACCCATTGCGGCTGGGGCCGACTTCGCCATTTCAGCTCATCGTATTTCTAATCACAGGGTAAACCTCCAGAAACCCCTGTGATACGATGGCGGGCGTCTACGATGGAACCCTCCCTCCCCTCCCGCGCGACGGGTCGCGTTCGATCCCGGCTCACGGTCTCACTTCATGGATACCGCCGATAGCACACACGGAATGTTCCTGCCATCGGTCGGAGTCCGTGAGAAAATATTTTTCAGAAAAAATATTTTCAGTGAGCGGGAATCGAACGCGGGACCTTTAGAATAGTAGGCAGACACCCTACCCACTACACCAAAGCCCCGTCAGTCTGTGTGTGTGTGTGTGTGTGTGTGTGTGTGTGTATGTAGCTAGGTATGTATGTGGTCACATTTTTCGTCCACGATTTCTCGTGACTGAATTATCCGATCGAGGTACTGAATGATTCAACGGAAGCGTCTTCGCGTAACTTAGATCTGATTAGTTTTTGGATGGAATTGGCCCATTACATATATTGTTATTAACAATGCCAATTGTTTATAATGTTCTACTACATGAACTATTAGAGTTAGCGCAAAATTTATATAAGAAAAGTTGTTCCCCATATAAAAATACGTATTTTATGTGGAATGCCTTTTTTCGATAATTTGCAAAATTAAGGAGGTATAGCAGTCTTAACATTAAGTATGTAATGAGTGAATGAATGAATCCAGCGCTGTCATGAAGGCCTCAATCGAAGCATTTCCGTGCAGAATCGAGGGGATTACATTTTGGATGGCATTCATGGAGTATATGCAATGTTATTAACAATTGTAACTATTTATACTGTTCCACTCGGTAGAATATTAAAGTTATCGTCTTTATTGCGGCCGCACTCCTATTGGTGTCTCACTCCCACTCAAGTAACGCCCATAAGTCTCATCCTCATGCTCACCATGCATCCACTCTTTTTTTTCGTTTTTCGTTTTTCTCCTTTCAAATAATTTTTAAATCGGTTAGCGCATGCGCCGAACCGGATGTTCTTCCCAATGGGCAACTATTGAGAATGGAACACATAGAAATATCATGGCAATTTTACATAAATGCAATCATTACCGCTAATCCTTGATGCTGAAATAGAGATATTTTTACCAGGTGCTTCAAGTGAGAAAAATGTAAAAATAGAAATTGAAATAAGGTAGGGGTCTAGGTGAAGGGAAAAGTGCTTTCAGCTTTTACGAAGAATTATGAGGGGTGAAAGCGAAATTTTATTGCGGGTGCGTGTCAGTGGCGTAGCGTGATATGGGCTTAGTGGTGTAATCAATGGTGATTTAACCAGACGATTTGGGTCGGCTATCATTCTTTTCCTCTTTAACGACAAGAGTGGTGTATTCATATTCATAAAATATGACACCTAAAAAGTTTGGCTACTAAGGTAAACTGTAGAATAACCTCAGAGATAATTGAAATAATTTTTAAGAGGGTGATGTACTGTACAGAAATTCTAATTCACTTATTTTATTTTAAGGACTTTTTTCTTGTTTTGTAATTACTTTTTAACTTCCCGATCCCAGAGGGAAGTTATTGTAATCACCCCGAAAATGAAAAGTGGAATTTTCAAGAAATTTTCACTTTTCTCGATGTTTGATATCATCCGGACACGATTTCAGAGAAGTGGCCGTATGTGTGTGTGTGTGTGTGTGTGGTAAAAACTTTGTTTAACGTTTCCGACGGGACCACTGAACCGATTTATCTTTTTTTTTTTCTGTTCGGCGCGTCCTGCTGGTCTCCAGGTCTGAAAGGAGCGATTTGTCGAAAAACTGATTCTTTCAATTGTTATTAACAAATTGAATTGTTTATGTCGCTCTATCGCAAGACGGGTTGGAGATACGAAAAAAAATGGTGAATCAAAGTTGTTTCCCGCAAAAAAATACATATTTAATGTCTTATGCCTTTTTTTATTAACACGCATAATTAATTAATTAATTGATTAATTAATTATCTTACACGGAAATTCGAACTTGAACTTTTCATTTTTTCTTCAATCGACGTGTTTCGCTAGTGTTCAGGTCTGGAAGGAGTAAAAATTTGATACAACAATTCCTTCAATTGTTATTAACAATTTCAATTGTTTAAAACGCTCTATCACGAGAACGGTTGAAGATAAACAAAAAAGTTTGTAATGAATCTTGTTGCTCACATGAAAATACACATTTTATATCTTATGTGTTTTTTGCGTAACTGTCATAATTAAGGTAATATCGTTTAATTAATTAAACACACACACATCGGGAAGTTATTGGTCTGGCCCGTCGAGGGCCACACCCACATCCCGTTTATTTTTATTGTAATGACCCCTAAATCGATTTTTTTGTAAAGCATATTATCTCACAAACATTGAGGTATCGACCGAAAAAGCCGAATCAAAAAAATAAGTCATGAATGACAATGCCCCCCTGATTTGGATTTTGGTCATGGCTCTGGTTTCGATTATATACTGATAGATACATAAGAGCAATGCAGTATAAAAAGGAGGTTAAGCATGCCCTTTGTAAGTGAATTGTAAAGGGAGCGGAAGCCCTGCAAGTCCGTAAAAGGAAATATATATTTAATGAATGAAGTCATGAATGACAAAAATCATAAATCAGAATTTCAAAACCATAATTTAGGCCTAATAGATATTTCATGAATTGATAAATTAGAACATACACGAATCCCATGTTTTTCATATCTGTACTATCACCCCTCGTAATTTCAATTGTATATTGCTGATGGATGAAGCTCAGATTTGCCTCCATATTCGATCACTGAATAGTTCAAATATTATGTCCGGCTTGCGATAGTAAGAAATGATGGATTTCCTCAATTTCCATCTTATGAATTTCTACTAAGAAAATTGCGACTGGCGAACTTTTTTCCTGACAAAAAAATGCCGTTTAACGAGAACCAAATGCAAATCACTGGCTTTTCATCACTCACAGAGCCCAAACACTACCCCTCCCCCCTGGCTTGTTAAGCCCTGAGAGGTCGCACTATAGTCTCAGCATCGCAGTTTTTCGATTCTTTAATATTGCATCAAAAGCATTTCCTTATAAGGACATGTACTGACTTACCACTCCACTTGCTTGATTACTTTTTTTTGCTTAAATCAATACATCTAAGACTTTCCCATTATCGATGTTCTAATTGAGTTGCATAAGAAAATAATAGGAAAAAAAATATACTGGTGTCTTAATTAACTATTCCGGGATTTCAATTGCATAATCAATGTGATTTACTTCAAAGACATAAAGTGAACAGAAATGCAGCACCTCATTTTTCCAGTTCATACAAGTTGTTTGAATTTCAATTTGCTAATTAATGAAGGACTCGACAAAGAGAGTATTAACTTTGAGCAATCTTTATGGGGGAGGGTGAGAATAAGATTGCGTATAAGCCATCGTTTCATCTTTCAATCGTTAATGAGTGAAAATTACAACAAAGGTTGATAAAGCGTAATTGCAAGGGAGTATGGAGGTAATCCTTAAAGGCTCAGACCACAAGCGTACCAGTATGAGTACGTCTGTGTGTGTATTTTTCTATTATATCTTATGGATACCAGGAAGACGCAAATCAAGTACAGTCAACTCCCCTACCAGTGCACGTCCCACAAGTCGATGGATCCCTATAGTCACTGTCGTCATGACCCGACCACTCACTATCTCCTCAGGCGCCGTCTCCCCACCACTGTGCGATGGTCCCGCCTGACTTTGAATGCTACCTCACTGCGCTTACTAGCATCCGGGAGTGGGAGAAGTAGGGGAGGGTCACTTGTGGGAAAGGGCGGTGGAGCGTCCGGTCCCGCGCAGTGCACTAGTGGGAGAGTCGACTCTATGTGCAATTTCGTGGAATCTTTGAAACAGAAAACATTAAAATGAGTGGTGAATGCCCTGGTGATGCATCCTCGGATTCGAGGTTATCTGGAGGTATGTTCGCATTCTTTTATCTTGATCAATTCATTACAATTAAGCAATGATTCAATTCACCCCAATAATAAATATTGTCGACATAAATGCCCCATCCACCACGACTGGAGATGAAATGAATTAGTGAATGTGTGTAAGATTGATAGTAATAAAACGCATTATTTACAATAAAACGAAATCAAATGTTCTCACCTCCTTCTGTCCTACCAATGTTTTACCGGCCTACACTTTCATCGTTTTACCCAAAGTATTATTTCAAATGCATAAGAAAAAATTTCTATTCGTCTTCTGAAGTTTCACTTCTCTGGGACGTCAGGAACTACACGTCTATTTTTTTGAATGCGTGACTTTGGATGCGCTTACAGCATCCGGGAGTGGGAGAAGTAGGGGAGGGTTACTCGTGGGAAAGGGCGGTAGAGCGTCCGGTCCCGCGCAGTGCACTAGTGGGAGAGTCGACTGTAAGATGGTTGACAGGTGGTATCACACGAAAATATTATAACATAGTCTTTGTAGAGAATTCGATTACCGATTAAAAACTTACATTCCCACACCGTTTTTTTTCTGGAAAACTAACAACCGCATGGGTGGGGGGTCCAGTAGTCCGTTGTGATAGTCCTTGACCCAATTCAAGGCCCGCCAAGTTCAAATACACGCCAAGTTGAATGACTTGATGATATATCCTGAAGATCCCTCCTAGGCTCCGCTATGGATCGCACTTTGCTCTAGAAGGCTATTGCACTATACTAAGACTGTAACAAGGAAACCTTCAGGGTCCTCAAAATCTTTAGCTACACCCACTCGAAAGAATAACCCAGGAATGCCTCATAATTGAAAGTATAATCAATCAAGAGAATTGTGGTTTATTTTGGAATTTGTAAATTCTCTCGACCGTACTCCATTCGAAAATTAATAAAAAAAATATGTAGTGAATGTAAAATATGAAACTGATTTTTATGCCAAGAGGAAAACTTATGCGAGGGTTAAGAGTAGTGACCGCGGGGTACAAGAGAGAGGGACCGAGGAAAACCGACACATACGCACATAAAATTGTCCATGCGCCTCGATTACGCGGGTTTAACAAATTGAAATTCGTAAGATAAGAAGGATGTTATCTCAATTTCGCAACATTGCATAGAAGTTAGCACATTATTATTTATTTTCCAGCATTAACCCGTATCTATCAGCTTATTAACTGAAGCAATGTTTGCAAAAGGTAAAGTATAAAAGACGATTGTCTTGGAATTGCACTGTCATAATTTTCTCGATTATAAAGGTGAATTTGTTCAGAAGTTACCGACCAAGGTATGTACATGCGAAGAAAGCATTAAAAATCTATCACATTTATGTTAAAGGGTAAAGTTGGCCAGTTCTTGCTTCATTAAAAATATTAAACGGCCAATCAACCGCAAATTGCTGTTGATGCGAGCTCTCATAAAAAAATTATCTTGTACTTTAATCTTGGATACAAATTTTTAGGTAGACTTCTGTATAAACAAGACAAGCTCAGGAAAAAAGACGAAATATGTTTTTCTATTGCTTAGGAACTTGAGAAATTTCTTTAAAATTGCTTATAAAATAGGAAATGACGAAAACCTCCCCTGTAAAATCTATGTCAAACCCTCCGTTAATTACCCCACCAACTTCATCTCAACTCGACAGTTTGATGAGGAGGTTGATGGCGAGTTTGATGAGGAAGGTGACAACGATGTTGAGCGGGAGGTTGACGAAGAAGATGATGACGATCGTAAGGAAGAGGTAAATGGGGAAGGATGTTGATGAAGCGGTAGACAATGACGTTGATGACGATGTTGGTGGGGGGGGGGGGGGGGGGGGGTTGATGAAGAGGTAGAAGATGATGTTGACGAAGATGATGAGGTGGTTGAAAATGGGCCCCTGGAGATTCGTGTTCAGCATTTTACCTATTTTCCCCTCGATTTTAGAAATTCAATCCGATATTTGCCATCGAAGTTGTTTTGGAGCACCCTGTATATGCAGATTAGGTATAGGGTGTCTCAAGATTTGTACGGTAGACGAACTTGTTAAATTCCGGCTAGGAAGTTATTGCTTTAGATCTCCAGAAATGTCTGCGTGTGTGTGTGTGTGTGCCGATGTACGTATGTAACCAAAAATTTCCGAAACGATTTCCGCTGACCTAATTATACGATTGAGGTCCTATATGGCTCAAACGAAGTGTCTTCATGTAACTTAGAGCTGATTAGATTTTGGATCTGTT
Source organism: Asobara japonica (assembly GCA_026005395.1). NCBI lineage: Eukaryota > Metazoa > Arthropoda > Insecta > Hymenoptera > Braconidae > Asobara > Asobara japonica. Next base: position 512,742 of record BQMI01000151.1, on the reverse strand, counting down.
TGGTCCAGGGTTTTTTTAATTATTTCGAAAAAATGGCGATCTTCGGAAAATTTCGGCGTCATCTCGAAAATCAGGCGGTTTAGAGAAAAGTGGCGAAAAAATTTTCATTTCGGAAATTTAATTCTGTACAAATAATGTCTTATAACACTGTTTCTTAAAACCACTTGGTAACAAGATATTTGATTTTTCAAGAAAATCTTTGAAGCAAAATCATCTCGGTCAGAAATTACAGATCGGGAAGTTCGTTGTGTCACCCCAATGGGAAAAGAAGTAAGAAGGTGGTATGGAAGGATATCGTATATAGTGCAGTGAATGCAAATCATGTAGAATCTGCACTTTAGTGGACTGCATGCACTATGTTATATGATCAGAAGCATAGAGCTATAAATTCTGAATATATCGATTTAACGAACATATAATTTTTGAATGTTATGTATTTTTTTCTGTGCAGATGAATTGGTTGTATCTAATTTTCGCTATGATGATGTTCATTTCCTTGGGTGATAATATGGCAGATGCTCGCGAATGTCTATCTGGAAGATATACAGGTGCATGTTTCACTAACCTACGCTGTAGTGACATTTGTAGATCGGAGCGACGAGTATCTGGATCCTGCAAAAACTTTCAATGTTGGTGCACAGAGTGTTGAAGGGGTAGAATATTAGTGAACTGCAATCTGCAACCTTAAATCATGCCTCAAATTTTTCGAGCCACATCAGTGAAACCCCAGAGATGTATCAATTAAATTCTGAACTGAGTTTTTACGAGTTACTTCATTGAAATGTACAAATACCCGTAATAGATGAAGCTTACCCTAATGATTGATGATAATTTTTCTCACATGTTTTCTTTTTTCAAAATCGTATAAAGTACAGGGGCGGCTCGCCGCTCACCGACGTAGTGAATACCGTCTATGGTACAGCTTCAATATAGCAAAGTTTCTATAGTAAAAAGGAGAGACCAAAGAAAATATCGATATATATCTAAAAACATTTTGTGATAAATATTATAAAATTGCACAAACAAACTTGACCTTTCAGCTTTCCAAATCTCTTCGCAAATTTCATCCAGCCTGAATAGTTTTCGAGGAATATTGCTAACGATTGAACCGCCCTCGCGGTATACATATGTAGACCAGACACGTGGAGAGTTAAATGAAGGGGTAAATAAATATGCAGTTTTCATACATAAATTTCTTCATAAAACGTTACTCCATGAATAGACCAACTTCAAAAGATAAAATAATTGTTGCGGCAATTTGGTCCGCTGAATTTTTTATCCAAACATTTTTTGGTATAATAACCTTCGAAAATCATGAATAATCTGAAATTGTCTTCGTTCAATAATGTCATTGTCATGACTTTCTCGTCGTCCATTTTCTCACCTGTATCAACGTGTGCATTTAAGTGATAATCGAATGAGCACATGCTTATCAATATTGCATATATGAGGTAGTTTTGCCAGATCTCATTGAATAAATATGTGAATGAAAAGCGTATCCACAAAAGTTGTCTCAATGGACTGTAATGTGCGCCCACTCATCCACCAAGAACATTGATTGTTTACACATGATGAAACATTATTAAGCTTTTAACTAGACGTTTATGTTGCCAAATCTTCTCTAATTCTATAATACTTCATTAGCTCAATATGCACGGTGCAATTTTGGCGACGAACAGCTGATGCACCGTATTCCCGCTCTGTCTCTCTCTCTCTCTCTCTCTCCATTGCTGGCTATAGAGCCTTCTCCCTCGGCACATTGATGTACCGGATTCAGCAGTCCAGAATCACCAGTTATCTGGCTGAACTCTTTATGACCTTCACCACCACTAGGCCTCGTCGTCAGGTGTTAGCCCAGCAAGCTCTGGTTGTGCCTAACTACCGCACGAACACCTACAAGGCTCCTATCCCGGTTTGTGGACCTAAGCTGTGGAACGCCATCCCCATGCATGTGCGCAATCTTCCGACTCTTACTCAATCCAAGACCCATCTGAGGCTCTGGCTCCAGTCTTTGGACATTTGATGATTCTCCTGCATCTAGCAGCGTCTCCTAATTGTGCAATCGCCATCACTACTGTTGAGTGTCTGATCTATCTTTTTCTTCTGTATTGTCACAGCCCCATTCATCCTGATCTACATCATTCTCTGTTCTCTGCAAACTAACGCTTATAATCTCAACAATGTGTAACCTAACCTATTCGCTCATTCGCTGCCGATTACTTATGTTTCACTCATTCACGTATTGACTCATGTATATTTCATTATTTTATGTTATAATTTCTATGTATTTCAATCACGTCTACTGTTTGTTTAACTATCTAAATAATAAACTGCAATATCCATCTCTCTCTGAATACATTTCTCAGTCTTTCATATCGGATTCCAAATACTAAAACCATGCTACGCACGGTGCCACCTCGTTCGCTAGTCTCCCATTCCCCCGGATTTCGTCCCCTACTATGACCGACCACCCCTCACGCCCTGTGGTAATCTATTACATCGGCCTTACATTTTATGGCCCAGCGCGTCGTGAAAATTTCCCTTCAAAATTGTAACTCGATTATTAGCTCTGATATATAATGAAGTTACTATAACAACCGCGTTAGACACGGCTGGAAGACCACAAATGTAGAAGTAATAACTCATTGAATTAAATAGCGACGTTAGAATAGCCGAGTATTTGTTTTGAGTCGGTGTCGTGCGGACGCATGTCTACCGCTCTCTGCGAAATATAAATTTCTAACGTACAGCGCTTATAGTACAGTGAAATTCTAAATCGAGTAAAAGTTTTGGCACAAAAGTGTCAAACTTAAAAAACCTCAAAATTCCCTTGGCTCCAAAAAGGAAAGCCAAAATGAGTCCTCCGATGGAAGACCCAAAAAAAACGAAAAAAGCCGTTTCGAAACCTTCGACTAGCGCGAGTTCAGTTCCCGCTCGCCTCGCCAAACCCTCCGACACTTCTGATGGACCTCAAGAGGCTCCAAAACAAACCTCTGTCCCTCCATTAATCATCGAGAATGAAAAAATGGAGACAAAAAAATTAATCAATTTTCTGCAGAGCAACGCCACAGATAAAAATTTCAAGATGAAATTTAATGGAAGTACCACGATCGTCCATCTACGAACGCTCGAGGACTACAACAAAATCGCAAGTATCCTGAAAAGGCAAGATATCAATTTCTTCACTTTCGGTCTTAAAAGTGAGCGACCGAAAAAATATATTCTGAAAGGGCTTCCAAGCAGTTTTTCACAAGACGAAATTCAAGCCGAGTTATCAAAACACGGCATCAACGTACTTTCCGTTCGCCAGTTCGTGAAAGTAAACAAAGACGGAGACACCAAAGAAAACAGGCCATTACCGATCTTCGCTATCACGGTTGGCCCGGAAACAACCTTGAGCAGCTTCGCTGAAATCAAAACGATTTTCTACCACACGTATAAGGTAGAAAAATATGTAAAATCCCAGCAACCTACCCAATGCTTCAGGTGCCAGAGATTTGGCCACGCAAGCCAACATTGCAACCTGAACCTGAGATGCGTCAAGTGTGCGTCAAACCATGACGTAAAAGTCTGCACTTCCAAAACCCTGAAGTGTGCAAACTGCGGACTCGCCCACACAGCCAGCTATAGAGAGTGTTCCATGCGCCTAAAATTCATGGAAACTCAGAAAAAACGAGCTCAATCGGCCAGGCCCAACATAGCGCCATTGGAACTGCCCACTACACCTCACTCGGCCACGATCCAGAATCTGGACAGGAACATCCAGTCCCTCCAGTCTCCTGCAGTCCCAGTGCCAATTCCGAGTTCTACTGCCAATACGTCCAGGCCCACCTACGCTTCCTTCTTCCCGACGGTGGAAACCTCGAGAAGGAATCTTATCGCACCCACTGCTGAACCTAGGACCATCCCAATGGAAACACATGTTCCCGAATCTCATTTAAGTAGAACTATAAACTATGTAATTACAGCAAAGCAAGTCCTTGACGAGCTAACAACCCTTGGAATTCCCGAAATCCTTTCAGAGCTAAAAGAGATGAGCTCTAAACTCCAAACAGCCCTTACACCATTTGATAGGATCACAATCATCGCATCCTATGTTCACCTGTTCTTACCCTCCTCAAACACACCTACGATTCCCGAGCAAACATAATCAACATATTAGCAATTAATATTTTTGCGCTCAAACCTAATCTGGACGAGTTATTACACATCGTCCACAGAAATAACATCAAAATTTGTCTGATTTCAGAGACTAAGTTAAACAGCAAAACGAAGAAAATTAACTTCCCAGACTTCTCGCTGATCAGGGAAGACAGAACGGCCAAAGCAGGTGGTGGTGTTGCGGTGGCGATCCACAAAACCTTGTCACATAGAACTCTTCCGCATGATCTCCTGTCGCTCACCGAATACGTGGGAGTAGAGGTCCAAGTAAACAATAAAAAAACGAAGATCTACTCGATCTACAATCCACCGGATGTCTCAATAGATACAAACCTATTGAGGCACCTACTTTCCGATAGTACTCCAACAATTATTGTTGGAGACCTAAATGCGAAGGACACTGCTTGGACCTCTGCTAGGCCAAACGAATCAGGTAAGATTCTCTCAAATTTTTTGACGGAACAAAAAATTAATCTGCTCTTTCCAGACGTTCCCACACACTACCCTCATAATTCAAACACTCCTAGTACTATTGACCTTTTATTAACTAACAACATCTCTATCATTAAAAATTTCACCACACTTTCCGAATCCCCATCCGATCACCTACCATTGTTTTTCTCCCTATTTGGCCGACCGACCTCACCAGAATCACCAAAAATTTTAAACTACGCGAAAACCGACTGGAATAAATTCAAGGATACCTTAAATGATGAGATTTCTACACCAAACCCTACTTGTAACAACACTGAAGCAATAGATCAACACATAACACATTTCACCCAAGTCATTCAAACAGCCCTGGATTCCTCCACTCCCAAACGCTCAACCAAATCCACCCACACTCCTATCCCACCCGAAATAGCTTCATTAATAAAGCTAAAAAATTACATTAGGTCAAGATGGCAAAAAACCCGAAATCGCTACCTTAAATCCGAACTCAATCAGCTGATAAAAGAAATCAGACTTAAATTAACCGAATGGAAACAATCATCTTGGGACAACAAACTCAGAAACATAAACTTAAAAGATCACTCTATTTGGCGCGTAGCAAAATATTTTAATAATACCGGTAAACGAACAATCCCCACACTAAAGTTAAACAACACACTCCACACAGAAGACCACGACAAGGCGAATACACTCTGCATACACTACGCAGCAATACACGAAATATCGGCCTCCCGAGGCAACAAATCCTTTGAACAACAAGTCACAGGTCATGTGAGAAAGACTATCCTCAAAGCCCCTATCGAAACTCCCATAAAATTCCTCACGAATCCCCGTGAAATCACTTCCGCTATTAAAAAACTAAAAAATAAATCTGCCCCGGGTGTGGATAATATTCCCAATATAGCACTAAAAAACCTCCCAATTAAAGCAATAAGTTTACTAACAAAGATATACAATGCATGCCTCCTCAGACAATATTTCCCGGAACTCTGGAAAGGAGCGGTGGTCATTCCGATTCTAAAGCCCGGTAAGCCCCCTTCGCATCCGGTGAGCTATAGGCCTATCAGCCTCCTACCGGTATTGGCTAAACTCTTTGAGCGAATAATTTTAGCTCGTCTCAAAAAACCCATAGAAGAGTTACAACTAATGCCTATCAATCAATTTGGTTTTCGATCAGAACACTCGACCTGCCACCAGCTGGTTAGAATTACGAATGATATAAAATCCGCGAAAGACCGGAAAGAAGATACCGTTCTTCTTCTCCTGGACAGCGAGAAGGCCTTTGATTCTGTTTGGCCCACAGGCCTTATATACAAACTCGAAGGATTAAATGTCCCTAAATATCTATGTAAAATTTTACTATCATATCTCTCAAATAGATATATCCGAGTTCGAGTCGAAACTTCGCTTTCGAATAAAATAGAAATTGTCGCGGGAGTCCCACAAGGGTCTATTCTCTCGCCTGTTTTATTCAACTTGTACATTGCTTCTGTTTTTAGTAGAATTCCGAGAAATGTATCCATTGCCGGCTATGCTGATGACATTGCCTTGTACTCAGCTAGCAAATCGATAAACAAAGCTATTAGAAGAATAGAAAATGCTGCTTCTCTCACAATCAGTGAATTAACGAAATGGAAAATTCAAGTGAATGCTGCTAAAACAGAAGCAATCTTATTTACTAGCTCCAAGGCCAAGCCGACCTTAACTATTCGTAGCGATAAGATCACACCAACCGACTCTGTAAAGTATTTAGGCTTACACATCGATTCCAAACTCCTGTGGAAAAAGCATATATCTGAAATCAAGGTCAAGACTAAAGTTATCCTAGTAAGATTGTATAATTTGCTAAAATCACCCGCGCTCAGTCAATCCCTCAAACTTACTCTCTACAAAGGGTTAATTAGGCCCATTATCACCTATGGTTGTCCTGCCTGGCACAATGCAGCGAAAATGCACTTGAATCATCTTCAAGTGATTCAAAATAAATTCCTACGAATAATAGGAAATTTTAAAAGAAGAACGACTATTGTGGAAATACACGAAACGCTCGGCATGACAACCATAGGCGAATTTATCGATAGAATAAATGAGACATTTAAATTTAAGCTACAATCCCATCCTAATCCCCAGCTCCAAAACATCAATATTGACATAAAATCCAATTGGTCCCGCTGACCACCTGTTTTGTCCCACCTTTCCATATATCCTTTTCTCTCCCGCCCCTCATGCACCCATTACTTATAAGGTTTTTTAGAAGTCATTTTTCCTTATATCGAGTCATCATCTAAATAATCACAAATATCTGTAATAATGAAAAATTAGGTTACACTTCTTTCAAATTAGATATAAAGCCAACGGCTGGTGACCTAGAACGTAGCACTTAAGATATTAATACTGTATATAGTATGTATATATGACAAATGTTAATAAACAATTTTCAAGTCAAGTCAAGTCAAGTTAGAATAGCCGAGTGGAATAAGCGCGCAGTCTTAGCGTTGGCGCTTGGTTTCCTCAGTTCAAATCCCCGACAGGGCGAGAATTTTTTCGGAATGCCTGATGAGCGGGAGGTTGCTCATAGAGTTAGACATAGGTTTTCTTTGGTTTCCGGTGTCTTATCATGCGAATGCGGTGTACCGTATGGTCCACAAGCCCACATATTCATAATGGATCGAAGGCGTTAAAGATAATAAAAAAAAACAAAAAAATTAAATATTGCCTTCAATATGAGTACTAAGTGTATTGATTAAACCTGTCTGTTGGTATGGTCCTTTAATAGTTAACCAGCCTCGTTAAAGAGACCTGTTCTACCACTGGATGGAACACTGTTGTCATGACAACGTCAGTTATTTACTCAAATATGTAAAGGTATATATCAAGACAATACATATATCTTGGCACGAGTCTTATCATCGGCGAAGTGTTTTCTCCGAGTACATATTGTAATGAAAACAATGTCTACCCAATATGTGAGAATGGAGTATAAAAGAAAATCGTCGCGCGACTTAAGTCACTCTTATTCAAATCATAAACATCGAGCTATCTAACTCCGGTTTTTAACTCAAACAAGGTATGTATGACACAATTCGCCGTATTTGGAAAAAATATCCCTTTCCATGAGGCCCTTCAGTAAAGGGTACGTACATATGTTCAATGAGCCTGTAACTATAATTTTGTATATATCTTCCTGCGCAGATGAAGACCTTGTACATCCTCTTTGCTGTGATGCTGTTTATGGGCCTGAGCACATTTACTGCAGGTGCCGAGGAGTGCCTATCTACCACATTTAAAGGCGCATGTAGGAATGATTTTGAGAAAGCCAATTGCAGAAAAGCGTGCAAAAGTGAGGGCCGATCATTATCACGCTGCAAGAATGTCAAATGCTACTGCAGGCCGTGCTAAACCAAATTACACGATGACTTAGCAATGCTGATATTTATAGCGGTTGATTATAGTGTTCATAATGTTGATCATCGATTTTTTTGTATACATCCCTTACCTGTTTTATGCATTTTTCGGATAATAAAATGGAGCTTGATTTGAAGCAACAATTGGTCTTGTACTTGTCAAAATAGATTCATTGAAAAAGTATCTCGTTGTGAAACGATTTTGAAGTTTTTTTAAAGCCATAAAAACGAGGACTGCATTATGTGGGTTTCTGAAAAAAAAAGTTTCTGAACACTAAATGAGCAGTGAGAAATCTTCCTGGTCCATCCGTGAAAGGAGTCCAATAAGCAGGGTATCCGGTCGCCCCCAATGATTTCTCGGATATACTATGGGCACTCGCGCCAGTCGCGATATCTTCAAAAATAGGGGAGTTAGGAAGAAAGTTACAAAATACGAATTGAAAAGATAGATTATTAAGATGAATTGTCAAGATGAATTGTCAAGATGAATTGTCAAGATGAATTGTCAAGATGAATTGTCAAGATGAATTGTCAAGATGAATTGTCAAGATGAATTGTCAAGATGAATTGTCAAGATGAATTGTCAAGATGAATTGTCAAGATGAATTGTCAAGATGAATTGTCAAGATGAATTGTCAAGATGAATTGTCAAGATGAATTGTCAAGATGAATCATCAAGACGAATTGTCAAGATGAATTATCAAGATGAATTGTCAAGATGAATCGTCAAAATGACTTGTCAAGATGAATTGTCAAGATGAATTGTCAAGATGAATTGTTAAAATGGATTGTCAAGATGAATTGTCAAGATGAATTGTCAAGATGAGTTGTCAAGATGAGCTGTCAACATGACTTATCCAGATGAATTGTCAAGATGAATTGTGAAGATGAATTGTCAAGATGAATCATCAAGACGAATTGTCAAGATGAATTGTCAAGATGAATTGTCAAGATGAATCGTCAAAATGACTTGTCAAGATAAATTGTCAAGATGAATTGTCAAGATGAATTGTCAAGATAAATTGCCAAGATGAATTGTCAAGACGAATTGTCAAGATGAATCATCAAGATGAATTGTCAAGATGAATCGTCGAGATGAATTGTCAAGATGCATTTCTCAAGCCATGGATGGCAAGCTAGGCAATACAGCTTGCGGAAAATGTCGGCAAATTTCCAATTATTATCCGAGCATCATTTTCGCCACTTTCATTATCAAGTGTACCACACTATTCCTGATATCCCGATATATATTATTATATTACATATAATATTCCCTGACATTTCCTGATATGTATCCCAGAAACGGCAAATATTGGTTTATTCACGACACCTTCGGTTTCTGTGTGCACTGTGTGAAATGACTCGTAAATAATCTTGCGTGCACATGACTTTCTCGAAAAGTCACCCTTCTTGTGAAAACATCGGCATGCGTCTCACTTAACGCGGATAACTCACTAATTCAAATCAATTTCTACACGGAGAGAAAAATGCAATACAAATAGCCAGCAAAATTATGGAATTCATGGAAAAATCACGTGAAAATTGAACTAGTGTTTTATTTGTGCGAAAATGCAACAATGAAGATTAATATTTTCCACAAAAATTGTGGCAATAGGTAGGAAAAAACTGAATTAAAGTTGAATTGAAAGAGAATGCTTCATATGCCACTTCTTGAAAAAAAAGATGTTGGGAAGCAGTTTAACAAAACAGCATGGGTTGTATTCAATTTAAATTCGCCCGTTCCACAATCGGAATGCATACGCCAGTTGATTTCGCAATAATCTGGCTAGTCGATGAGTTTCCAAACTCCGTTGAATCCCGAACCACTCGTTATGTTTTATCCCGAGTTGATAGCTCATCTGTTCTACCCACATTTGGAGCTATCGATTCACCGTTGGGTCGTTACTCCAGGGGCTTGGGTACCACTTTCCCGCTCCATTTTACCATTTTACCCATTTGCGGTTCACTCCGTCCGTCCATTTAGTCTCACCAAAGATGGATGTCCCTGGCACTTCTCGACAGAATCTTCGTTGTCCCAGTATCCTTCATGTTCAGGTAGATATTGTGACTCACACAAATCACGGAGGAAAGTAGCAGAGTAAAGCTCATTTTCGGATTTTTCAACACACACACACACACACACACACACACACTTTTAGCCTAGTGGAGAGACCCAACTCCCTAAATCAAGGGTGCTTTAGACGAGTTCCCTAGACCTGCCTAGTGCTAAGGTGTACGAACGCAATGCGGGGATCTGCAATGGTGTTGGGGACGAAGATCTGCGAAGGAAAATGCCCCGTTCGTAACGTAATCTTCTCCAAAATCATGGAAAAATGACGGAATTGACGGGTTGAGGCACCCTCGGAGTATATGGCTTTACTTCAGGATTCTCTGGGCGTACATATCGTACCTGGAACTTTTGATCGATGCCTTACTCAGTTTTAGATAGCATGCCTGAAACATTTGAGGGATAATGCAGCTACCCTGGAAAACCCCCTGTCGAGACTTATGCGGCATATCGCAGGGCCAAAACAGAGCCGAAGAGTTATCTTGTTGACAGTTGTACCATCAAAAATTTCAAAAATTTCAAAAATTTCCAAAATTTCCAAAATTTCCAAAATTTCAGAAATTTCAGAAATTTCAAAAATTTCAAAAATTTCAAAAATTTCAAAAATTTCAAAATTTTTAAAAATTTCAAAAATTGGAAAATTTCAAAAATTGCAAAAATTTCAAAAATTGCAAAAATTTCAAAAGCCTCAAAGGCTCAAAAAAACGGGTAGCGATTGTGACAAAAATTGGAGAATGAACCAGATGACACAATTAAGATGTTATGAGAGGTCGCACATATCTTTCGATATATGAAGCCCACTTCATATGAAGCTCCTAGCGTCTTGTCGAAGACACATTTAGCCCCACATTCCCACCTAAATCTTCCTTGCTCCAATTCTGCTCATCCAGGACGATCACTCTGAATCCTGAAAGTCTAGTCTGCCCGACGCATTGGCGTGACATTTACACATTGTGCCTCGGGACAGATTTTATATGATGCATACTGATGGGAGCCAGCGTTATGGCGAGAATTACTCTGCGTTCGCCATGGACTCGACAGGGCTTTAAGAGAAAATCGACCCACATCTATGCACATTAATTATTCACCTAATGCGGTCACTGCTCATCATAAGTTTAATTGAAGCGGCTTTAATGGAGTAGTGAACAGAATATTATTCTCCATAGTACGATCATTTGCAAGGTATATAAGTTATAGGGCGTAAACAAAGTTTATTTTGATTATTTTCAAATTTAAAACTACGTGACTCTTGCACGTTAAAAGAATTTTGCCAAGAATATTTTTATAAAGCTGTCAAAAAGAATAATTATTCCGCTTTATTACCTCAATTACCTCACCTTCGACACCCCTGGTAACTGCCCACGCGGTTCCTTTTTTTTTAGGATAGTTCAATGGATACGATGGTCGCCAGAATTATCCATTGGAGGCGCTGATGTCTGCGGATGTCGGTTGGGCTAACCAATTTCCTCACTGCATACTCCCTGATCCTCGGCCTATTGATACGGTTCCTTCCTCAGTTCCTCGAAAAATTGTATGACATAATCGACCGTGACATATCAATAATAACCGCGTCAATTAGTCGATTTTAGTCAATGGCGATGAGCCCCGGTTAAACCCTCTTACCAATGTGGTGCAGTCTTTGAGATCAATGCCTTTCGAGGCTTGTCGCAGGCCGTGCTCGTTGGGATTTCAAGGCTCAGTTGAGGCTCCCCATGAACCCTGAGCTAAGGCTTGGTTGACGAGCCTCAAACGGCGTTATCATTTCGAGGCTGAAACAGGCCTGTATCAGGGTTGGCACTCAGCCTCAATCCAAGATTTACCAGTCCTCTTTGAGGGTGAGACAGCCGTCTCCCGATCGTCAATTCCTACCTGGGTTAGGGCGACGCCCTTGAAATGGATGCACTTATATTCAATTTGCAAGATGTATGCTTCGCTTACACCATTGAGAGGATGTTGAGTGTAACATCAAATCACAGTATACCGTTTTTTATATTTACTTAATGAACAGGTTTGAATGTAATTCCAATAATTTTTCGTTTCCATTCATTAATTGTTAATGCCAATTAGTAAATTGGAAGATATAAATCTATGCAAGTTCCTTATTTTTTCGAGTTACTTCGCTTGTCGTATTTTCCAAATACTATTGAATCTTTTCTTTATTGACCCTTTGGCGATGACTGCCAATTCTTGGAAGCGAAATGTGAGAGTAGGCGTTCCTTTGCCGCCTGCGACTGACAGGTGGGGTTCTTTTCTTTTATCACTTTGTGCCCTTTCAACGAGAAGAGGAAAAGTACAAGAGGAAGAACATTTTTCTTCCATTAAGGGGCGACCAGGGTGAAATTTGAAAGTCTTCCGCTGATAAAATTACCTATCGCATGACCCTTGACATATCACAGGGTAACGTAAAAAGCCTTTCGCACCTTCTTGGCTTCATGATACTACATCAATTCTCATCGGATAATTCTCAATGGAATCTTTTTCGACAATTTTTCATACGTTTTTGAATACATAAATGCAGGTTGAATTAGCAAAGTGAATGGGACAACGTTTCGTCTACTCAATAGGCTGTATCACAAGTTGCATATTATATTATTGTCACTTTAAAGCTTTTGTTACTCATTTGAGACGATAGTTTCACATAATGCAATTTCACCTTATTGTTGTCGACGTAGATTATTTTTCTCGGCCAGCGTGTTCCAGCGCGAAAAAGATAACAACAAAAGTTGTTCCCCACGTCAAAATGCACATTTTATGTTTCATGACTTTTTTCCATAATTTGCATAATTACGGAGGTGTGGTCTTTTGAACAATCATTATTGTAATAAGTGAACGAATGAGGTCACGGTCGTCATTAAGGTTGGGATCGCAGGATTTCCATGGGGAATGGAGGGTCAAAAATTTTATATAGAATTGAAGCAGTATATACATTGTTATTAACAAACTCAATTGTTCATAACGCTCTATAGCAAAAACAGTGAGAGATACGGCAGAAAGTGTTGAATGGAAATTGTTCTGTGAGTGGAAATGCACATTTAATTTCTAATGACTTTTCTCCATAATTATCATAATTAAGGAGGTATGACGGATTTAACCCTCGAGCGGTCGCACCCCTATTCGTCTCACTCCCACTCAGGTAACGCGCATAAGTCTCGTGCTCATGCTCACCAGGCATCCGCTCAAATATTCATAATTATCTGCTTCATAAGTGAGTCAGTTTAGATTTCTCAAATATGCAAGTTTTCGTTGTGACCTTAACAGGGGCCACACTGATTAACCGCTGTATATTGGAGAGGAATAAATTTATTGCATCATCAAATTGTGAACTTCTTATCACTTAAAACGATAAAACGATATCGTTGAAATTTCAAATAACGTAGTCACCATTTTCTCGGGCTATCGCGTAAATAAAATCCGCGTAATTTGCATTCAATATGCATCATTAGTCCCTTGAAATCGACTTTTATTATTCAAATACGAATTTCTATTCCTACCCTCTTACTCTCTGGGGTATCAGAAATTGTAAACGAGTTACAAAGTCCTCATTCTCCTGGCACTCGAGTGCTCCATTTCATTTCCCTCTATTCATCTCACCGATTCGGTAAATCGTGTAATCTTCCTCGTCTAGCCCATTGAATCCACTTATTCAGTTATCCATCGTTAAGTCGGCATCGGGATTTTACGCCATTTTACTTTTCCTAATTTTATGCCTGAAAGTGCCCGAAATATCTCGAAAATCGTAACATGATTTATTTTCCAATCGTCATCCATTCATTGCTCGATCAGATTAGTCAGATAACATCGTCAAGTTGGTTGGTAATCGCCTTTGCATCGATAAACATCGATATTTGGGATATCGATTCGGCTTTAGTTTTCAAAAGTATGACAATTGTTCAAGTTGTCATAGCTTATGTAGTTATTGAAAATCATATACACAGAATATTTTTTGACGCTCTGTTAATTTATTAAGTTTCGAGTGTTTTACATATTCTGTCCAGTGTTGACAAATTTTATATGTACGCGATAATTACAGAAAAAACAAAAGATGCTTGCACCAAATTGGAAAATTGAAAGCTCTCATTTTTTCGGAGTCAATGGTTAACAGTATCTTCAACTTTGGAAAATATATTGTTACTTCAAATATCAAATTGTAATTCAGCGTGCGAAGCCCACATTTTCTGACACACTATATATATATGAAACTTCGCATTCGACCAAACTCCGCAAGTCAATGAATGAGAACAAGAGTGTAGACTTGGGCTGAGTCCATCGAAATGGGGAAGGGGGGGGGGGGGAAACTTGCCTAAAGGCTTGAGGGTTGATTGAGGGTAGAGGATGAGTCACGCGTGGTGAAACTTGAAACATTGTATCTACATGCATTGACGTATAACTAACCACATTAGAGGTGATACACTCTAGATGCACTGTAACGTTATTTGCGCATGTGTAGACCTTGCCAGCAATTTACCTCCGCATTTAACTTTATTACACTTTGTCCAAAGTGGTCATACAAATGCCCTAGAAACGACAATAGTGGTCATGGGAGACTAATTATTTCGTCATTTAAGAAATTTGTACGTTATTAGAGGCTTTCAATCGGCTTCGTTTACTGGTAAATGTCTGTGTGTGTGTGTGTGTCGATGTACGTATGTAACCGAAAATTTCCCGGAACGATTTCTCGTGAACAAATTATCCGATTGAGGACCTGTATGACGTAATTGAAGCGTCTTGCCGTAACTTAGAGCTGATTAGTTGTTGGTCCATATATGTCTGCAGGTTTCTATTGTTAATAACAATTTCAATTGTTTATAACGCTGTATCTCACGAAATATTATAGATACGCAAAAATGTGTCGAATAAATGTTGTTCCTTATAAAAAAATACATATTTTGTGCTCTCTGACTTTTTTCGTATCTTTAACCGTTTCGGCGTTAGAGGATTATACACAAGTGAAATTAGTGAGAGAGTTCTATGGTGAGAAAAATGAGAGATTGGAGAGAAAGTACACACACACACATACACGCAGATATTGGGAAGTTATAATTTAGGCCAGCGGAGGGTCAAACCCACTGCCCATTTGTTTTCAATTATCAATTGGACCTTCTCGCAAAAGTCAAATTCGAAGACCTTAAAATTTGACTTATATGTGAATAGTGGCAGCCCCGGTAGTGCAGCAATTTTATTTCAAAAAATAATCTGCAAGAGAAACAAAATCGTTTTGCAGTCATTGGATCTCGTTGATTTGTTCGTGATAGTTTTTTGGTTTTTGAATTTGAGCTTTCATATCTAAAATATTAGAGTAGTCAGTGATACTACAGCTATAAAAGGGGATTCAAACTCCATATTTATCTGATATAGTGAATATCCCCTCAAGCGCCGCCTCCCCACCACTGTGCAAATGGTCCCGCGTGACTTTCAAAGCTACCTCACTGCGCTGACTAGCATCCGGGAGTGGGGGAACTAGGGGAGGGTCACTTATGGGACAGGGCAGGGGAGCGTCTGGTCCCGCGCAGTGCACAAACAGGACAGTCGACTGTGCAACGAGGCTATGGAGAATTATGCGATAATTTTGAAGGTCTTGGGGTATTATCACTGACAATTTAATATCTAAAATCCTTTAGTATTCTCATAAAGCTGCGGAACAAGGCCATTTTTCCATCATACTTCACGATGAAAACAGTTAGAGACGGGGAGAAACGGATGAGATAAATTTTCGTTCCCTATATAAAATGACGCATTTTATATTGTTCAGTTTTTTTATGTCATTGTCAAAACTTACGAGGTATCATAACCGCGTATTGTTGGTGATCTAATGGGCCCGCCCGTACAGATATTTTTGCCATAATTCTGACCAAGCAGTTCTTATACTTCAAGCCTCTCACAAGGATCATATAATTTTAGATCGATTCGTTGCCTAGGAGCGGGAGAGATAAGATGGACTCATCAAATTTGTGATGTGAAGTTATGGCAAGGATACTCGCGAAGAGGGATTTGGAGGATTTCTCCGTTCATTGAAAGAAAGCTTTGAGCTTTCAGATCCTTTGAAATGGTCAAGTGTTCTATACATATATAGAAATTGAAAAGTGATGTCCAACCATCATGGTTTCGTGCTCATTAAGCCTCCGCAACTTGCAAGATCAAAAAAAACCTGTGCATCCCATTTCTGAGCTCAGCAAATTGCTTCTGTTCTTACACTTACCACAGCAAGTCTAGAGGTCCAATTAGCAACCGCTTGTTGCCAAACAATTCCTAATAGAACCCATTTTCTTCCTCTTGAATTCCACTTAATTTTTTGAAAATTGCAGTTTGATCAAGGGTTATCTGAAATAAACAAAAAGTTTGAATGAAATCCATTTTCATAATAATAATCATAGTGATTATTGATTGTCATTTTGATATGGGGCAAATCGACATAATTATATTATCAATTTTCTCGGCGATTTCCTGTCATCCAGGTAGGATCGATCCCACCCATTTACAATTATGTAAATTTAATCAAATTTTAAGGTAAAACCCCGTTCTAAGGCTGATGAAAGCTTGACCCAGCTACTGCATCGCCATTGGATCAAATATTAACCATAACTTAATCGAATATTCCACTAAATTTGATTAGAGTTTCCATTCTCATTATTTTCATTAAGCGAAAACTAATCCATTGGACTAAATGTTGAGGTGCATTACTCTTTGGTAGTTACTCGATCCAATTTACAATTTGTATTTCAAAAGAGGAATTTGAAGCCAATGCATAATTTAAAGAAGTTGAATTGCGAATGCAAGATCCTTCACTCTATTGAATCAAATCGAAGAAAATGTACCGTGGGTTTAACCCTCTGCGGGCCAAAATTATAACTTCTCGATGTGTGTGTGTGTGTACTTTCTTTCCAATCTCTCATGTTTCTCACCACAGAGCTCTCTAAATGATTTCAATTGTTTATTACACTCTACCGCCGAAACGGTTAAAGATACGAAAAAAGTCAAAGGACACAAAATATGTATTTTTTTATAAGGAACAACATTTGTTGGACACATTTTTGCGTACCTATAATACTTCGTGAGATACAGCGATATAAACAATCGAAATTGTTAATAATAATAGAAACCAGGAGACATATATGGACCAAAAACTAATCAGCTCTAAGTTACGGCAAGACGCTTCGATTGCGTCATACAGGACCTTGATCGGATAATTTGTTCACGAGAAATCGTTCCAGAAAATTTTTGGTTACATACGTACATCGACACACACACATACAGACATTTTGTTTTAAATAGTCTAGAATGGTCAGAAGTACCATAAAACGTGGAGATCTGATGGAAAATCGATGTTTCATTTTCGGGGGCAAAACTCTAACTTCCCCTATCGGAAAAACAGCACTGACACACACTGAGGAATATGTACAACATCAAGACGAAGTGTGAGAGTGATATGAAGCCTAATATCAATCGACCAAGGGCAAGCCCTGAAATTGTTTTGACGCAACATTTTCAGTTCCAGATCACATACGACCACGGGTCTACAGTCTCCCAGAGAAAGCTTACAATCCACGTGCCGGAGATGATTTGTACAGACTGAGGGCATTCAGTATTACCCACGAGGGCGTTGTCAACCGTGGGGACTCCATTATCTCACGACGTAGCAAGAGTAACACTTCTGTCAACAGCAGTAGGTGAGTAATTTCTCGTAAATCCACCTCGTCCCTACCTTTATCCCCCCCTTTTTATGTAGAGATTTTTATATAGCACTCTGTTCTCTCTTATTCGTTGCGGGCCTTAAGCCCGGAGAGACTGTTCGGGATCATCGAACTTGTGGTAGGTGTCCTGAAAGAATGGAGTGCAATGTCCTCCGGGGATTTGGG
Organism: Asobara japonica; assembly: GCA_026005395.1. Lineage (NCBI taxonomy): Eukaryota > Metazoa > Arthropoda > Insecta > Hymenoptera > Braconidae > Asobara > Asobara japonica. The sequence goes on along the minus strand of BQMI01000151.1, from coordinate 494,803 downwards.
GATTACTCTTTAAATCCGTTGGGTTCTGTTAGAAAGGAGGATAAATATTGGGTTGTAAAAGAGATGGGAATTTGAGTATTTTGGAATACTGTCGCGGTTTATTTGATGCCAATGTCGTATTCCAGTATTTCAAATTTTATGACTCCTATTTTTTTTCTCTCAAATGAGTCTTTGAACATTTAATTGACGTGTCGGAAAGTCTGAGAATGGCAAAGAGCCATTACAAATCGGCAAATTTTGTTTGGGCCCCCAGATCTGTGCCGATGGAATTAGCTCCTCGGAGAGACCGATATTTCGAAGCCTCTACTGAACAGAAAATTGATCTGGATTCGCCAATCCAATATCTTTGACTTGAACATGTTTTAGACTCGCAATGCTATTAGGCCGACCATCGTAAAATATCCACTTCAATTTAGCCCTCCATTTTCCACCCTCCGAACTCCGCAGGCACAAGGGTGGTAGTTTTCGACCTGCTCGTGTCTTCGAATGAGAAAATTACTGACGAAACCTAGCGGTGGCTCAGTTTAAAATAAAATAATAATTTTTGGGGCCAATAGAGTGATTCTCGGAAGTTCCCCCCCCCCCCCTGGCAAAATCTCCCGGATATTTTTCTTCGGTCCATTTCCTCCCGGATAATTTTTCCCCTGGATAAAAATTCCTCTGAAAATAATTCCCCCCTAAAAAATAATTTTGGGGAAAATTTTTTCGGGGAATCTTTTTCGAAGGGGGAAATTGTTCAAGGGAAAAAACTGCGGTCACCCAATGGAGTTGACACATATTAACGGGTAAAGAAGACAGAAAGGGGAAGGCGCATTAACTCTGACGGTCTTTGAAAAATATATATCCATTTTTCGCCATCGTATTCATTCATTTACACCAGTATTGGACGAAAATTTCTATCCAATGTATTTAGTAATCAAGGTAGGAAGGAAATGTAAATAGATGTCAAGATAAACAAACAATGGAGGAATGATGGTACGTAAGACTTGTTTGGAAAGGATGAAGAGATGGTAAGCATGTCACAAAGGTATGGACTGAAAGATGAGGAAGTGCCATAGCAAAAATGTAGAAAGGAAGGTAACGGAATGTAAGGAAGGGAGATGCAAGAGGTGGAACGGAAGTCGTTTGTAACTCTTAGGGAATCAATAAAAACTACGACTACTATCCAATGTATTTTGGAACATCCTGTATGTATACAACTGCTCACATATCTTCTAGACCACGTGGTATTACGCGAGATCTATCCTATCCTCGTACATCGCAGACACATATTTGATCGTACCTACTAGGATTACCATTTATTTCGTTCATTCGGAGATAGTTTATCTCTGTGTGACCAGCACATGCGTTAGTCGTTCATCATACAGTCTACGTGTTTTTTATTTGTTCTTGGTTTCATAGTTGCCACTCACTTACATGTTCTATCATTCATCTCTTGGGCGGGAAAAGTGGTGAATCATTAGTTCTATGGCTTTGGAGATAAATTATTAGATAGTTTTGTAAAACATTGCACGCTCTGTACGGAAAATCAGATGTTGAGCTCATCACAATAATCAATCTTTGCATGTCACGTACAAGTTTTTTTGGACGGGTCTTTAAAAAAAAGTTTTGTTGTTCCGTACCGTCAATTATATAAGGACATTTAAAAACATAATCATTTTCAGATTTTAGCGAAAAAATTAACGTATTTGTTCTTTGCTTCAACATTTTTCAATTCTTTGATATACTTCCATCATGGAAGTGGGTAATTTTTTGGCTAGGCAATTGACGCCTTGTTTTCATATCTACGCTTGTATATCTTTTTTAGAATTGGGTGGTTCTCCTGGGTAGCCAGTCGGCGCCTACCTTTCCATTTATTTCAATACGGTTAGTCTGGACTACCTTCATGGCTCATTGCATTACCTTATCGATCACTTCAGGGTACCTCATTACATCGATGAGCAATCGTCATTGCCTTTACTTGACGAACCTCACTACCTTATGCTCCCATTTTATCATCTGTCCTTATTTTTCCCTACGTCACCACCTTCAGACGATTGGATTGGCTCGCCGCTGTGTCAGCATTTAGTATTTAAGATCGGTTTTTCCAAAATTTTGACAGTTCCATTCTCAATCGAGCTCGAGTATATATTGTTATACTCTACTCATTTTTACCTTTGAAAAAATACAGTCCACTTTCATTCGTGACCGAATATACTTATTTCAAACAGTCCGGTTCATTTTAGATGTTATTCAGACTTAGATAGCCAGTATATTATTAGTATTCAACTTAGAGATAAAATAGACATGAGTGGTAAATGAAACTGTTTCGTCACTAACTAATCCTGAATCAATCTATTGGCTTATTCTAACGTCCGGAGTAAAATTGGATCTTTTCACCGTAACAAACCGTTTTAATAAACAAATTTCCTCGATAGATCTGGAAATTGAATTTTCTTCAAGAATGCTTCTCAGTGACATTACAGGTACCATCTTACGTCAAATGTGTGTGTGTGTGTGTGTGAGTTTATTTTTGCTAAATCGAGACAATATACGATCACTAAATTCTACAACTCCCTAAAGAAGAATTCTACCCACGAAAACTCGAACTTAAGTCTGATGAAAACCCGATTGAAGACTATACATAGGTCGATGGAGGGAAAGCAGAAGTTTGAGTCTAACACTTTGTTCGTTGTCCGCGCAATCTTGAAATGTCTTGGATTGCACGGTAAGCCATTAGTCGTTGAGGAGAAATTGCGATAAGAAAAATGGGTTTGGCAACGTGCTAATGAATTCCTTCTCACGAGTAATGGCAATGGACGAGCAACATAATTTTCAGTTACTGGTATTCTCACCGACTTCATCTAGAAACAGAGAAAATAAAAAGAAAATATAGAATTTTGGACTAATAAATAATCTGGGCAGAAATTGAGCCACTGATTATATATTTTCTTTTCTTTTTTCTTTTTTGTTGAGTCCTGCGTGAAAATTTCCGGTGTCTTCTTGCGGCCATACTTCATGGAGCAGCTGTGTAATTATGAAGGAACCTAGTGATAATTTATTGCGATGCTGAGACAAAAAGCGCAGGCGGGAACCTTTCATTATTTCTCATTGCAATTTACACCCAGCAGGACCAGCACTGACTCCCATTGTTGCAGACTCGCCAATTCATGGATCTCTTGACCATTGTGCCGAGGTAAAATGTGGAAAAAATAGGGGTGAGACAGCCACTGGAAATGCCGAAAACGTGTTGAGTTGTATATCGTTCAACTAGTGTGGGGAAAATGGGGTAATAAATGAAGAGTGTCTCCTCCACTATTTACGACACTTTTCCAGGACTCTCATACGCTTGGATGTTTCCTTTCGGCTGTTCCCTGAAATTTAGGATGAAATACGCGGTGGAAAAGAATCAATTTTCGAACTGTATGAGAAAATTCCAATTCGAGTTTTGGTAATTATAAATTTTTGTTCGATTAACAAAAATTGTATTCACATGAAATTAAATTTTTCATAGTGATGAAATTAATAATGTGTATTTATTTGAACCTCAAGCTATTTCTGCATATACAATTACATGATATATTCAATATTCAATTCAACGAATGTATATATATATATATATATATATATAAAATAAAGAATTTAAAAAAATCACTTATCTCGACGTTTCACATGCTTCTGACAAAAGTCCCATGGCCATTCTATGCCTTTGTGTGGGTGTGTATGTATGCAATTATATGCGTCTGGCCCTAGAGCAGGTCTGAAGGGTGTATAAAGAGCGTCCACCGAGTGAATCTTTGGTTATTCGTGAAACACAACAATTTTTTTGATACGGCTTTTTTGCATTTATCTCCCACAGCGTTCGGTGCAGAGAAGAGTCGTAATAAACTTATTTATTACCAATCGTATTCTCTCGCATAAAATATTTTACGACTTTTCTGTGGATCTCTCGTTGTTCACCAGTCCAGAGAGAAGTTGACAGCTTAAAATGTCAAAACATTTAAAAATTACTCGAAATAAATATGATGTGGATATGATCCTTTGGAGTCGAACCGATAACTGTCCTATATATGTGCCCAAGTAGGAATGCCCAAGGCAGACGGCGAGAACAGGCCTGTGCCAGCCCTATTCCCCGAGCCCGTCTAAGCCAAACCCGTGCCAGGCCTAATCTCATCCTCCAAAGCAGTCTTAAACTCAGGGTAGCAAATAAGGCTATTGCCAAGGCTTGGTTCAGCCTTGCCTCAGGCTGAAGCTCTCGAGGCTGAATATACCTACGCTTAGCACAGGATAGTTCAATGGATACGATGGTCGCCAGAATTATCCACTGGAGGCGCTGATGTCTGCTGATGGAGGTTGGGCTAACCAATTTCCTCACTGCATACTCCCTGATCCTCGGCCTATTAATACGGTTCCTTCCTCAGTTCCTCGAAAAATTGTATGACATAATCGACCGTGACATATCAATAATAACCGCGTCAATTAGTCGATTTTGGTCAATGGCGATGAACCCCAGTTAAACCCTCTTACCAATGTGGTGCAGTCTTTGAGAACAATGCCTTTCGAGGCTTGTCTCAGGCCGTGCTCGTTGGGATTTCAAGGCTCAGTTGAGGCTCCCCATGAACCCTGAGCTAAGGCTAGGTTCACGAGCCTCAAACAGCGTTATCATTTCGAGGCCGAAACAGGCCTGAGTCAGCGTTGGGACTCCGCCTCAATCCAAGATTTCCCAGCTCTCCTTGAGGGCTGAAACAGCCCTGTCCCGATCGTCAATCCCTAGTAAAATGTTCTTTCTTTCTAAAAATATAGGAAGAAATGAATAAATAAGGTAATAACTGAATAAATAAAGAAATTCATGCGCGCAAGAATTTATATATATTCTAAGCTTGCGAAATTCCAGAACACTGTGAACGTAAACATTCCGTCTCCTCCGACTGCCGCCGTTCTTTGATATTCACATAGAAATTCAACCCCGTCTTTTCATTGCCATCGTATAATGAGCGCCGGAGTTAGGGAAGTTGGCTTGAGGATGGGGCAAATGAGACCGCCTTCAGCGGAAAGTTTTCGAGCCTCGAATAGTCCCACAGTCTACACGCGTTGAATGAATGCCAGAGAACTGGCCTGATCGTTCATGTGGCTTCAGGGCTATACACCGCTAATTGGATATTTGACGTTCTAGAAATACTGCCGATTAAATTTATCCATTCTTTTTGCTTCAACTATTATCTCTGTAAGCCTCAAGTGATCGCAGTTAACTCAATTTTTTTGCGTTTTAGTGAAATCAGAGTAAGAAAAATGTGAAAAAAAATTGTAATCCTCCTCTAGACAATATATACCGCCACAAGATTACTTGATTTTTGAAGGGTGAAAAGAGGACGAATCCCAAAAGGGGAAGTTCTTCCTTTTTGCTGTCTGACGCCTCCCCCGGGTGAGAATTGACGATCGGGAAAGCTCAAGGAGGGCTGGGAAATCTTGGATTGAGGCTGAGTGCCAACCCTGATTGAGGCCCGTTTCAGCCTCGAAATGATAACGCCGTCTGAGGCTCGTAAACTAAGCCTTCGCTCAGGGTTCATGGGGAGCCTCAACTGAGCCTTGAAATCCCAACGAACACGGCCTGCGACAAGCCTCGAAAGGCATTGTTCTCAAAGACTGCACCACATTGGTAAGAGGGTTTAACTGGGGTTCATCGCCATTGACCAAAATCGACTAATTGACGCGGTTATTATTGATATGTCACGGTCGATTATGTCATACAATTTTTCGAGGAACTGAGGAAGGAACCGTATCAATAGGCCGAGGATCAGGGAGTATGCAGTGAGGAAATTGGTTAGCCCAACCTCCATCAGCAGATCTCAGCGCCTCCAATGGATAATTCTGGCGACCATCGTATCCATTGAACTATCCTGTGCTAAGCGTAGGTATTTTCAGCCTCGAGAGCTTCAGCCTGAGGCAGGGCTGAACCAAGCCTTAACAATAGCCTTATTTGCATAGTTATCAATAATGTCAACAACTTATAATATACTTTATTATGAACCTGATTAGAGATCAAGGAAAAGAGTATCGGATGAGAATGGTTCCTCGTTTAAAAATACATAGTCTATGTCATACAATCTTTTTCCTCGATATTCGGTTAAGGACACACGGTGATCTCAAAGTTATCGGATTGGTATGCACGCTATCATCCTCATATTCCGTTTATTGATCATTCCGATCTATCTGGAGAATGAATCCACGGCGAGAAATTTTATATATATCTTTTTGATCGGAAATAAAATTTCCTATAAAAAATGGCGTAGAGTATTTTCCCCTAAAATCGCTCGGTGAGGAGATAACAGAATTTCTAATAAAATCTCGAAGCCATTGTTCTTCGACCAGCGGTTACACTCATTTCCGATCGAATGCTTTAAATTTGTTACAAGTGTTTATTAAATCATCATTTTATAAACTAACAGAATATTTGTTTGCTTTTTTCTTTTCCATGAATAATGTGTTCTATCCTTCGTTCATTCAAACACATGGGAAAATCATACAAATAATAAAATAAATGGGTTGTGGGTTCGACCCTCCGCGGGCCAAAATTATAACTTCCCGATGTCTGCGTGTGTGTGTGTACTTTCTTCCCAATCTCTCATTTTTCTCACCATAGAGCTCTCTGAATGATTTCAATTGTTTATAACGCTCTAACGCCGAAACGGTTAAAGATACGAAAAAAAGTCAGAAACCACAAAATATGTATTTTTTTATAAGGAACAAGATTTATTTGACACATTTTTGCGTATCTATAATATTTCGTGAGATACAGCGTTATAAACAATTGAAATTGTTAATAACAATAGAAACCAGGAGACATATATGGACCAGAAACTAATCAGCGCTAAGTTACGGCAAAACGCTTCGATTGCGTCATACAGGACCTTAATCGGATAATTTGTTCACGAGAAATCGTTCCGGAAAATTTTTGGTTACATACGTATATCGGCACACACACACAAACATTTTGTTTTAAATAGTCTAGAACGGTCAGAAATACCATGAAACGTGGAGATCTGATGGAAAATCGATTTTTCAATTTTGGGGCAAAACAATAACTTCTCCTATCGGCAAGTCAATAAATAATGGTACAATTAAAATAAATTGTTGAAGGGGAAAGAATTTTGTCAAGTCCCCAATTCTTTTCACTTGATGATTCGGGAGAGCTGCCAGACTCTGATATGTATCTTGGAAAAACGTGCCACGACTTTTGTTCCCCTGTCTTGAACCTGCCTCGCTGTTATTTCGGGAATTTCAGTCGCGCACTGCCATCGCCAAAATAAACTCAATATTGTAGAATGGCTCCCCGCCCCCCCCCCCCTTCCTTCCGACTGATGCCGAGGGTGTGAAGTGGGCCGTCGAGTGGCAATAAAGCAAACAAATTCACTTGCAATACCATCGCTTTAATACCAGGGTTGGGCACGTGAATTATCTCGGGATCGCGATGGAATTTTCGTTTTTTTGAAACTGAATTTTTTGGATATCTCTTTAAGATATTAAAGATTGTGGAAGATTACCAAAATTTTGAGAATTACGAAAGAAAAACTATTTGATTTTTTCCGTTTTCTAAATTTTTGAAAATCTTCAATTTTTGATTTTTTCAAGTGTTTGGCACTTGGAGAATTTTTGGCATTTCCGGAATTGTTTGGAAATTGTGAAATGGTTGGAGAAACTTCAAAAACTATGCGAAGAATCCGGATCGTGTGGGCCAAGTCGATGATTAATCACAATGCATTAACTATACATGTAACATATACTTTAATCGTTTCTTTCATATAAATCTTACCATTACACATACTTAAGAGCACATTCCTTCATATTTCGACTTTTCCTCATACATTCACCGAAAAATATTAGTTATTCATCGATGCTATCACACCAAATTTTTTCGGAAAAAAATTCCACAACTTCACTTCAACATTATAAATTTTAATTCACTCCATCTTATGACATATTCCGGATTCGTCTCAATCTTTCACATGAAACTTCTCATATTCCACTCCACGTTAAGTCAATGACACTCGGTAGTATGGAGTAACTTCCATTTACATCGATGTAAAATCGCACCAAATTCAGTAAAAATTACCATAAAAAATACGTGAATTCCACGTAAAATTACGAATTAGATCTCCGTTCAAAGATTGCAAACTCTAGGGAGGCTGTAGCCACAGTAAACCGCATAAGAGCTAACCATTACCACGTTGCAGTCTCCTTGAAGAGGATTGGTATAACGAATGATCCCGATTGCCCTTGTGGTGCAGAAAGCCAAACTGTTGATCATATCCTGTTGGATTTCGTGAAAAACAATATGATACAAAAATCAATCTCATGCTTCTCTCATTGGGTGTACACTCAGATACGAAGAACATTTTTACTATTGACAATTCTTAGTAGAACGAGGCAGAGTGTTTATGCTTCGATACTTGAGACCACTGATCTCTATAATAACTGGATGGTCGGTCCTTATGCCTCAAGCGCATTGAAAGCTAGCTGGCCATATAACCCAACTCGCGCCTCTAACACCGATGAGCGAACTAGACTTGAAGCGAATGCGCATGGGTCAAATGGATAACAGTCACATTTTAATTTAAAAAGCCCGCCGGCAAATAATTAAAAACCATATATTTGAGAAAGTTAGTAAAAATTACACATTACAATTCTTCAAAAATGTTTAAAACTAAAAGCAATAAATTTAATATACAATATAATGTGCCCCTCTTCGAAAATTAGCCACGCATGCGCGTTAACGTCACATTTAGTACCGCCATCGGTAATGGACGCGCTGAGAGGGCGTTCAAGTGGACTCACCCGCTTTACATGAGACTGGCCATCCAGTTATTAGTAGGACCCATTGGGTGTTCGACACCAACGGTTCAGGGTGTAATGTTCCTTTGTGAAATGGTTAGCTCCTTTATGGAATTTGCATCAAGTGAATGTGTACTGCGAGCTTCTTGATGAACGAATAAACGACAGTTCTATTTCACTTATACATTGATTTACTTATTTAATATACCTTTGGCAATATACCCCATTGCTCAACCGATGACCAGGCGAGAGCCAATTTAATGCGCAGGCTGTCTAACTCGAACTGTCGCAAGCCATATACCACAGAGAAATTTGCAGATGCTTCTGATCACAAGTTCGTACAAGAGATATGTAAATACCTGAAGGACTGGAAACTACAAGTATAAGTCGTTCTATGCTCTGTCCATTTAAATGGCCATTAAGGAGTTTGTAAACGACAGTGTCAATAACCCTCTATATGGGTTCGATCACTTTAAACCGATAAAAAAAAAGAAAAACAATATTTCGCTTTGAAATTGTGTAATTTTTCTAGTAATTTTTATTGAATTTCTCTGTACGCATAGGCGCACTAAATCGCGATTTTAACCTCGTGTTCTGTTAATCGCGATTTCCGCGGCCGACGGCACACAGACGAGTGTCATTCGGCTCCGAATAATTTTGACGCATCCTATAATTCGTAACGTATAATTCACATTCGTTGAAAAATCATTCGGGAGCCGAATGACATAATTTACTATTTTTTTCGGGCTTGCAATGGGCTTATTTTGGCTATTCCGTGTATTCGATCTCTTCCTCCACCTCCATCGATCTCGACGATTTTGTCGATGACATAGTTATGGATTTAGTTGAATGGGATGATTCAATTATCTCCTCGGACTGCACACTTTCCACCGATCTCGATGACTTTGCAGACACTTTTGCAGATGTGATGTTTGTGTTCTGGGCAATTTGCTCCATGAGGCTGGATGCTGCGTCTTCGGCTGAAATGAGTATTCCAAAATAATTATTTTCTCCATTGTGTCTTATAGATAATGGCAATATGGAATCTCAAAATTTAGGGAAACAAAATCTGCACTCAATCCACCTGTCCAAAGTTATCTGAGCGGTGAAGTAGTAATATCAGCAATTTGTCGGACGATTGGAGATGTTCAAACATCAAATTTTTCGATCAAATTTCGGGAGAAAAATTGTTGCGTGAATAAATCTAACTTTTTTCCCCCATTTTTGAGATAGCTTTTCTGATTCCAAGTTTTATTACGACATAGTCAAAACATTCCACGATTTTTCTAGGACGAGTCTAATATTTTTCCTTTGTGGTGATGAAAGAGTGGATGAATAGAGAATCAATTCCAATTTCATTTTGCCCCGATAACTCCTGCGACCCGGCCCATTTCACGGGAAAGGACGAGATTGGAAAAAGAACGCGGAAAGTTTGGGGGATGGGATATTCCTGAGGTGATTCGATGCCTCCCAGTTTTTCAGCTGATCGACCCTTTTCAACCTATGACTCTAATGTTGACTCATCCGAGAGTCCACTTTGGGAAACATTGAAATTTCCGGATTACCCCAAATTTATGTGTTTTTCATGTTTGTGATTGATTTCGGAAATTAAGAATCCGGAGGACCGTGGAAACAATCGAGGGATGTTTCCGAACTGCGAATGCAGTTGTTAGGTGGGGTATATATATATATATATATATATATATATATTGTACGGCAAACTTTTGAAGGGTGCAATTGTCGATATTTCCCTCCCTTCAGCGCAACATTTAACAATTAATGCTTTTTAATTAATTAATTTTTTTAATTAATTAATTTTTATTATAAGATTAAAAGTTTGAAAAAAAATCAGAAATGTTGCAAAACATTCGAAATGTTGAGAAATCGAAATTTCGAAAAAAATTAAGTACTGAAAAAAAGTTAAAAATTAGGAAAAAATAAAAAAAATATTTTTAAAAAATGGAAAATGTCAAGACCTCTGATAATGGCAAACATTTAGAATTAAAAAAAAAATTTGAGCACTGAAGAAATTCAAAAGTGCACATTTTTCAAACTTGTGTAATTAAAAAAAAAAAATCTAAAATTTCGAAAAAGTTATTGAAAATTGAAATAACTTGGTTTGTTGATGCAGATGTACCGACGTGTTTTCGTTCCTATTTTTTTCGCATTTTCTAAAGGTCCATGGGGTACTCCCATAACTTGCAAAAATTCAATCCACACCATCTAAATCCCTCAGAAAATCACTAACCTTTCACGAGTTCCATTTTTCACAATTGTGCTGGCACTGTCTCTAGTAGAGTTGACAAAAGGCTAGCGACTTGGCTTGTTCAAGATCAAACTCAAGAATGAGCTGAGAGCACTAAGGCAGCAGTGGGTTATTCTGAAATTGACTGGACCCACCGGGAAATATTGGGATGACGTATACTGCACGAGATGGCGGGCGGGGGGGGGGGGGAGGGAGACAAGAATTCGAAGAAAAACGACGAAAAACCACGTCACTTGTGCATGGCTCTGAGTGGGCCAAAAAGATATTCATGGAATTCCGAGCAGCTTGTGATGCTCAGCACTGGGAAATCCATGTGCATTCACTTATTTTATTCTTGAAAAATAGTCAGAGACGTACGTATGTACTACTCATGCTGTGACATGTTCCGGAAATCAGAAAGTTTTAGATGAAGTGAAAATGTCAAGTGCCGAGAGGCATGTCTTCTTGCTTCCAAATGGGCGTGCTTCTCCCCCCATGGAGAAGGTTTAAAATTGAAAAAGAAAAACTTCCCGATCTGCGTGTGTGTGTGTGTGTGTGTGTGTGCGCGCGCTTTCCTTCCAATCTCTCATTTTTCTCACCATAGAGCTCTCTAAATGATTTTAATTGTTTACAACGCTCTAACGCCGAAACGGTTGAAGATACGAAAAAAAGTAGATGAACACAAAATATGCATCTTCTCATAAGGAACAACATTTGTTTGACACATTTTTGCGTATCTATAATATTTCGTGAGATACAGTGTTGTAAATAATTGAAATTGTTAATATCAATAGAAACCTGATAGGTCGAGCTGAACAAGTACTACGGTTAAGTTTACCAAATCGAAAGGATGGCGCTCACCATTTCATGTTTCATTCAATCTAAGAGCGGCCATAATACCCCTCCCCCCTTATTTCTTTTATCAAATAAGTAAGGTTAATATTGCTATTTATTTTTCTCAATGTGCAAGAGCTCGAGGATAGTCATACCTCTTCTTCCATTGAAATGATTTCCACGATATTACGGCATCAAGTGTTTGCTGAGGACTTGACTTCTATGGTCAACGTTTCAGACATCGAGTATGTGTACTTCGGCATATGTGACGATCTACTTGTAGTCCAGTCAAATTAGAGAAATGAGTGTTGTTGGGGAATACACGCATTTTTTTTTTGGATCATCTCCGGAATGACATTTTAAAAAGATTGTAGGGGGTGCGGAAAACAGCGACCCGGGGCCTTGCGCTGTAAAAGCCATTTTATACAAAAATTTGCGGTTTTTCCTAAATATCTCGTTAAATATGAGTCTGAGGGCAAAAATACCTACATGAAAAAGTATTCAGCGGGAAATTTGCCGTCGAAATAGTCTGGGGAAAAATTTTTTTTTCTCGAAATCAATGTTTTTTTAAAGAAAAATTACCATTTTTGAAAAAGTTTATATTGGTATTTTCGGATAATTTATATGAAAACAAATACTTTCATGAGAGGGATTTTTGTCCTATATACTTTCGTAAAACTCCAACAGTTCTTGTGATAGAGCATTATAAACAATCAAAATTGTTTATAACAATTTATGCCGTGGAGTAATTTTAACAAAAATTTAATCAACACAAGAGTCCGTAGATGCGCTTCGATTGTGACCGTGATCTTTTCAATTTTATTGGTGAGATAACCCATGAGCCACCTTGAACATATGAAAATTTTGAAATTTTTTCAAATCGGACGATAACCTTTCCTATTGGGAAATTAAACAACAAGAAAACTCTTTTGAAAACTAATTTTATACTATACATGAGTGTAATCAGGCCGGCTTCATTTGAGTGTTCAACCGCCGGAAAGGCCGGATTACCTACACAACCGGCGCTGCTCTGTACTCGGAAGATGACAAGCAATCTTCTGTGCATCCCCTCACCGCATATATTTGCTTCGTATTCTAGTGCTGCCGCAACTGTCATACGGTATTTGTTGTGATTGAGATAACCATAAAGAATCCGTTCTAAACTTTTCTATACTTCACCAACGTTTTTTCAATACCTTTTCTTTTCACGGTTCGACTTTATGTGATTCTCCATGGGGGGGGGGGGGGGGCTTTACCCATTAACTGAGATCTCTAGACCAACGGGAGCCCCAATCCGACGTGGGGGCGAGGGGTCCATATCCGGCGACGGTTATCCTTGCACAGAGACTTTCTGGGGGTTTGCCCCGTGTTTAGAAATACGTTGCCTGAAATGTCGAAAGTCGATCCCAGCTGCCCCAGGTGCCCAATACTACCTTTCGAAGGAATGCTCAAGAGCTACTACCGTGGGAAGTACAAGGGAGAGATCACAAATTAATCAAATATGCATGAATTCCAGGCATCACAGCAGAATTCTCATTGAGGTAATATACTTCATCTCATTGTACTGATTAATTTCTGTTGAAGACCGAAATATGCGGATAGCATTCAAGACATGAGTAAATTTGTACGAAAATAGGGGAATGACGAAAATTCTTCGATTCGGGGGCGATAGCATCTCGCTGAAATCCCTGGGAATCTTGTGTGATAAATAAGAGCTTGACATGATTCAGCATTAATATTGTCTGCACAGCTAACCATTGCCACCTCATTCATTCGTGAATCATCATAGTTTTGTATGGAATTGGTCCAAGTTTTGAGCTATTGATTGCTCATTTTTTCTGCGATCCCATCACACTATTTTGCAATATTTAAATATTTCCTGAATTTCTTTCGTTTCTGCCAGATCGTTCATTCTTTCGATGTTTTTTGAAAATTTTGAAATTTCCAAAATTTTGAAATTTCCGAAAGTTTTGGACTTTTTGAAATTTTAGAAATTTTTAAAATTTTTAAAATTCGGGAAATTTTTTAAAACTTTCCAATTTTTGACAGCTGAGAATTTCACAATTTTCGAAATCTTAGAAAACATTGGAGTTAACTCAATGTTTTTCTCAAGTTTCCGGAATTGCCAGATTTTTCTTACGGCAGTCCGTTGTCACGTGATTCATTGATGAATCATCGTGATGCGGAATTTCGCATGTGAATCCAAATGGAATTCGTCCAAGTTTCAGCAATCGAAAGATGATTGTATACGAGTCTGACCCCCGATTTTGAAATATTAACAATTTTGAAATTCCCAAAATTTTCGACTGTTCAAAAATTTTTATTTTTCCAATTTTTCCAAATTATCAAATTTTTACATCTTTTTCAATAGTCAGGGTTTTTTTTGTATAGAATTCGAAAATTCTCAAAATTCGAATTTTTTCCCCGGAGTTAGACCTTTTGGATTTTGCCAAAAATTTCATGTCGTTTGAAGTTTTTGAACTCTTAAAATTTCTTCAATTTTCCAAAAAAATCAGAAAATAATGGTCTTTCCAAAAGCTATACGTTGTAATCGCCTATTTATTTTTTCACCCAGACAAACTCGAGGGCCTGGCCCAGTAAACAACGGCGAAATGACATGGAGTACGTCTAGAGTGCCTTCTCACCTAGAAGTGGAGAGAGGTTTCTATTTTCGTTCAAACGAATTTATCTACGGTTCGTCAATGTCAGGAGCTCTCATTCTTCTCCAACTGACAGATGCCACTTGTCTATAAAAATAAAGCTCCAGGTATCCGCCAATACTTCTATATTTGCCCAGAACATTGTTACTGGCTTATCAAGTAACATCACTAAAAGCAGTCGTTCAGTTGATCAGAAATAAACGAAGTGGAGTTATGGATAAATGATGAGAACTTCCTCCAAATTCATTTATCGAGCGACGAACCCTTTTTTATTCAGCCCCGACTGAGAACCGAGAAAAAGGAAGGGGGGGGGGGTGAGAAATGGCCGGGGGGGGGGGGGGTCCAGGGGGGCGAAGCCCCCCCCCCCATCCAAGAAGTCAAAATTGCTTCATTTCATTTCATTTCATTTCATTTCATTTCATTTCATTTCATTTCATTTCATTTCATCTCATTTCATTTAATTTCATTTAATTTCATTTAATTTCATCTCATTTAATTTCATTTCATTTCATTTCATTTCATTTCATTTCATTTCATTTCATTTCATTTCATTTCATTTCATTTCATTTCATTTCATTTCATTTCATTTCATTTCATTTCATTTCATTTCATTTCATTTCATTTCATTTCATTTCATTTCATTTCATTTCATTTCATTTCATTTCATTTCATTTCATTTCATTTCATTTCACTTCATTTCATTTCATTTAATTTCATATCTTTATTGAGATCCAACAGCGCCTAGCTAATCACAGGACCAAATTTACACATGAATAATCATTCAAAATACAAGGAAAAAAAAAATTTGGAATAATATAAATTCATCATTAAATCAATAAATAAGTGGAAAAGAAACAACGGCACGTAAATATCTAAGGTATTGACAGTTTAATTAATACAATATCGGAACGATAAATTTATGATGTTAGTCGAATCAGTCACTCTTTACATTTAAGCAATGCAATTACATTAGGTACTACTTTTTCAGATCGGTCGAAATGATTTAACAAATAAATCTGACCACTTAACGATATCATACATAGGCGATGAGACAATTTCGATGCTATAATTGCTGAATGTAACCAATTGGTTAATCAGTGTACAAGTTCGATATATCGGAGACGATAACAGCGCAGTTGATTTAGAGAAAGGTAAATAATTCTGCTGGTAATGAATTTCCAGGAAGAGAATTTTTGAAAGTCCGTTGATAAAACGTCTTCAGCATGTGCTTTACAAGAATGAGGCTAAATTGAAGATCCCCGAAATAACCCTCTTAAACAAAAATGTCCCAGTTTTTGAGCAAGTAAGCCCATCACCAATGCCTCCACCCGTGCCGACAATAATAGCCTTGATGAGCTCTGGTCGTCGTTGGGGCTCGAGCGTTGTCTGCACGTGGAATAGTGTTGGATATATAATTTCACGCGGTCTTACCTTCAACAGATGAAATTAACTCCAAACTGGAGGCAGCTTTAGTTGTTCTCGGTGAGTACAGGGTCCACCTGATATTCCTGGTACGTTCAGTGGGGAAACTCATTTTGTTGGCATGATAAGCGAAAGATTCGTGCACGCAGGGAGCGATGAACGTTTCATAATTTTAACAAACGGATCGAGTGAGTGATATCCATCAAAGTCACTCCAGGATTGAATTTTTCGATTTTTTTGAAATTTTTGACATTTGTGAAATTTTCAAAATTTTTGACATTTTTGAGATTTTTGAAATTATTAACATTTTTTACATTTTCAACATTTTTGAAATTTTCAAAATTTTTGACATTTTTGATACTTTCCAATTTTTTTTTTCATTGAGTTGAAGTGATGGAACCCTTATATTGGCTTATTTACACTATCGTTTACAAACTCCTTAATGTCTATCTAAATGAATAGCACATAGAACGACTTATATTTGTGGTTTACAGTCTTGCAGGTATTTACATATCTCTTGTACAAACTTGTGATCAGTAGCATCTGCAAATTTCTCTGTGCTATATGGCTTACGACAGTTCCAGTTAGGCAGTCGACCCATTAATTCGGCCCTCCCAAATTTTAGAAATATCATAAATCTTAGAGGCTCTTTTGAATTTTCAAAAATATTTTTCATGCCTCAAATTTTTGCTCGCATTTTTGCTCGCAAAAATTGCTCGCATTTTCGATGATGTTGAAGCATTTACTTTATTATATAACATTTGTCACTGGTCAATATAGATGATTCAATCTCCGCGTCATAATTAATCCCATATTTGACGGAAATTGTATGAGCTGGGAGTCTCGTGGATTTTAGCTCAAGGTTGAATGCGGTTCTGTGTGAATTGACGTGTGGAGTCAGCATCCAATCACCCCAAGTCGAGTGAATATCATCAGAAAATGGGATTTCATTGATTGTAGATTGGCCTGAACATTTACTGAGAGCTTTTGTTATTCAACTAGGAAATGGAAATATGATAGGTGAAGAATGAAATTGGTATCATTTGAATAGGGAATAAAGTAGAGAAAAAAGCATCCTAAAAATTCCTCCTCCATTTGCCATAGCTATATTACGAATCTGAATTTTCAGATATGAATATTCAAGTTCCCGATAGAGGAAGTAATTGTTTTGCCTCCGTGTATATGGATCAATGGGTGGGTGGGTGAGTCTAGACGGGGATGTGTGTTTGTGTGCGTATGTAATATTAAAAAAAGGAAACATTTTATACATACCCGTACCTGTTCTGTTCAATAAATAGCATCAATCAGCTCTAGTGAAGAGTGTGAGATAAACTCGTACGTTTTTTTGCAACACATGACACTTAAAATTGAATTTCCACAGGGATTTTCCTCGAATTTCATATGGAATCATCGTTCTGTTGGAACATTTCCATCGGTTTGCAGGTGAATTGAAACTGAGTTTCAATTGGAAACATTCAGTAACGATTCATAAATTCTGATCAATGTAATTGGCATCTCGTTCAAATCGGATAATTTTTGCACCAGATTTATCTGAGGCAAGAACCCGACCCTGTAAGCTGTAACAGGAAGGAGAAGAATACTTTGATTTATACTATAGTAGAAAAAGAAAACCCTGGTATACTCAACATGAAAAGCTACTATGTTCAACATGAAAATATGGTAAACAGGGGTCACACTGATTAACTGGTGTATATTGGAGAAAAATCAATTTAGTACGCTGTGCTGAAATATCAAGTCGGGAAGTTTTGTTTGTACCCCGAATGGGCCACACCCATGCTCGCACCACTAGTTGCAAAATCTTTTTTCAGGGTGTAATTGAATTTTCAGGAGAATTCTCGATAACAAATATCGTCGCAGTTTTCCGCATCGTGAAGTGAATTGTATGTACGTATTGAATCAATCACTCAGCCCACTGCTTATTCTGTATTTGCAGTCGTCACAAAATCCACTTCGTTATGTATAATAATATGACAATACTAATACTACTACAATAATAACGCAGTATCGGTGAAACTAATCTGCTTCAACAAAATATAATTAAGCGTTGTTTTCTTGGAAATAAAACTATAAATCCAACTTGAGATGAAACATATTTTGATGTAAAACTGCTCATAATTTATAAAAAGTTTCATTCAATGAGATGCCAGAAATTTTTACCATAAAAAAAAGTACACAGATGGAACAAACATTATATTCAATTATTTTAAAAATATGAGTGGTTGTTTCGCGGCATAAGTTATTGTATCCCTTTAACAAGCCGCGGTGGGTATTCAGCTACAGTTAAAAAAAAGTTGAACACGACGATTCATCCATACGGTATTATCTTCTAAATGCAACATAGGTCGAAAATGGAAATTCACTACAGTCGGCTCTCCCACTAGTGCACTGCGCGGGACCCGACGCTCCACCGCCCTGTCCCACAAGTAAACCTCCCCTACTTCTCCCACTCCCCGATACTAGTAAGCGCAGTGAGGTAGCATTCAAAGCCACGCATTCAAAAAATAGACGTGTAGTTCCTGACGCACCAGAGGAGTGAAACTTCAGAAGAGAAATAGAAATTTTGTCGTATGCATTTGAAATAATACTTTGGGTAAAACGATGAATGTATACGGCGGTAAAACATTGGTAGGACAGAAGGAGGTGAGATCATTTGATTTCGTTTTATTGTAAATAATGCGTTTTATTACTATTAATCTTACATACATTCACTAATTCATTTCATCTCCAGTCGTGGAGGATGGGGCATTTATGTCGACAATATTTATTATTGGGGTGAATTGAATCAGTGCTTAATTGTAATGAATTGATCAAAATAAAAGAATGCGAACATACCTCCAGATAACTTCGAATCCGAGGATGCATCACCAGGGCATTGACCACTCATTTTAATGTTTTCTGTTTCAAAGATTTCACGAAATTGCACATAGAGTCGACTCTCCCACTAGTGCACTGCGCGGGACCGCATGCTCCACCGCCCTGTCCCACAAGTGACCCTCCCCTACTTCTCCCACTCCCGGATGCGAGTAAGCGCAGTGAAGTAGCTTTCAAAGTCACGCGGGACAATTTGCACAGTAGTGGGGAGGCGGCGCTTCAGGAGATAGTGAGTGGTGGGGTCATGACGATAGTGACTATAGGGATCCATCAACTTGTGGGAAGTGCACTTGTGGGGAGTTAACTGTAGTGGTGTAAAAATGTCTGTGCCCCATACGAGGCATGGACAAAACTTCCCGATTTGGTATTTCAGCATAGCTACCTTTATAACTACCTTCATAACTACCTTTATTCTTCTCCAATACATCACGCATAAGCACGCAACCATTGTGATGAGCAAACTCAACAGTGATATCAATAATTGAAATTGCGAATAATAATTAGTGCACGCGATCAATTCAGTTTGTTTTCAACGCTCATAAAAATTTCCACTGGAATTCGTCGGCCTCGTTACATAAATAGTGAAAAACCCCTATAGAATCTTGCATTCGTCGCCGTGCAAAATTATTTTTGAATTGGTGGGTGAATTGTTCCTCTTGAATCGCATTATGCCGAAAAGATGAAAGAATCCCAAAACTCCATTTCAATCTGAGGTAAATGACACCGGGAAATTCTATATGCAGTCACTTTTGCTGTCTTCCACTAGTGACATTCCACTCGTATTCCTATTTCTATTTTCGAGCTCAACGGTATCAGTGGAAAGTATGATTTTAATTAAATATCCGCCAGTTGACATATGCCGCGCACCCAAAGAATTGAATTTAATTTGCCACGAAATTTCCGTAATAATTTGATGTTGAGAATTAATGGAATATTAATTGAATGCCTAGGAATATCAATATCATTGAATCGCAATTTAAAAAACAAAGTGGAAAATTGAATAGGTCGAGCCGTGTCAGAGGATTCATGACCAAAAGAATTGCTCAAACATGCACACAAAAGCTTCATTGAAAGCCTGTCATGACGATGGGAAGCATCCAGAATGGCAAAACCTTATGTATATCAATGCGCGATGAGACTTAATTTTCAAGTTCATCATAATCATTTTTATTATACGAGCCCGGATGCACGCTTCGCGCGCTGAATTACAATTTGATATTTAAAGTAACAATATATTTTCCGAAATCGAAGATACTGTTAATCATTGAGTCCGAAAAAATGAGAGCTTTCAATTTTCCAATTTGGTGCAAGCATCTTTTGTTTTTTCTGTAATTATCATGTCACGATTTACGAGATATTTCAACTCTAATGATGCTCATTTATGTGTCCTACATGTCCCTATAGTCCCTATCGTCATGACCCCACCACTCAATATTTCCTCAAGCGCCGCCTCCCCACCACTGTGCAAATGGTCCCGCGTGACTTTGAATGCTCCCTCACTGCGCTTACCAGTGTCCGTGAGTGGGAGAAGTAGGGGAGGGTCACTTGTGGGACAGGGCGGTGGAGCGTCCGGTCCCGCGCAGTGCACTAGTGGGAGAGTCGACTGTATATCTGTACTGTATACTTCAAATTTCATCAAGAACATTTGGTATTCGCCAAACACCCATGATGAGGTGTTTTAGTTGGAAGTGTTTTAATTCGAGGTCTTCACAATAATTTCCCACCATCGTAATAATATCACCTATATTGAGGTTTTCCCAAAGGCGACAACTGCGGGGCAGAGAGCGAACGTATACGTTGTTAAACTTTTTTCTCCCTAAAACTGGAAAATATCCTTGCATCGGTCTCATAGCAGACGCCATTATAACGTAATTAAAAGCTGAGGCCAATCTATTATAGTTGCCAACTGCCTGAGAAAAGCCGATTAGCAAACATCTCCCGAATTCCTCTCTGGTCCATTTCGAGCTAAAATTCCATCCCGATACCCTATTTTTCATTCACCCATAATTTCGCTCAAGTAGACATGAGTAGTGCAATTTCACTCCAAGAAAATCGATATTTGGCATTCGTTACTCATTAAAGACCGGGGAAAAAATTATAACTAAACTCCGAGAGCGTTTTTTGGTGTCACACTTTGTACAATTTTTCCGATTTCCTAAACTCGAAAAAACAATTTATTCCTCTTCTGAAGCTTCACTTCTTTACACCCGGTAGGGTAAGTCGACTGCTTGGATCATATAGCGAACTATGGTGGCATGATTTACCCAAAAAGTTTCACTCCAGCCGAGCGCGGGGTCCACGCACATGTTTTTTTTTTGTTTCAAGTGGACATGCTTGTATGTTATATTTTACAAGCCGGCTTCATTCAGCTGGTAAAACCCAAATTCATTGCTAACTTGAGTCCTTGTTGGCCTATTTTACAATCCGCCTAGTATGCAGCTCGCATTTCCCATGATTATTCACATCATGAGTGTCGGATTTCGAATAAAATTGACGACAGCGTGATGTACGGATGGAATTACTTCTGAAAATGTCCACTTCCATTTGATATTTTACAGGTCACGAGTAGAATAAAATGACGTAGTGTGCAGGTGATAAGCTGTGTAATAGATTAATTACATTCTATTACTGCAATTTCCGGCAGATTTGAATGATCTGATTGGTTCGGAAATTTTGAAAAAGGAAAAGATTCAGAATTATACGGTGGGAAACCGCATTCAGTTATTCTTTGAACCGTATTTATTTATTCATTTATTCTTAATTAATCGTTAAAAACCATCGAGAATACGGGGTTTACATCGACCGTTTTTTTCCCGTCCCCGGACCTTCCAGTGTTTGTTGGTAATTGTTGTTGAAATCCCATCCACCCTTCGTGACAATGTCCAGTGGATTTGTTAACCATGATGCACCGTTATTGCTCGCAACAGCGATTGTTAACAATCCCATGTAATAGTACATGGTTTGGACTTAGCAGAAAATTTTGATAAATTTGACAACGTTTTTTGATAATTTCAAACGTTTGATGAAAATGATAAGTAAAGCCATGTCACATTTTGCATATTTTCTGTTTTGTCTATTTTCGATTTCCCAAACTGAAAACGAACATGAAAGGAGCACTTTACGATGATATCCCAGACATTGAAGCAGCCGTGACCACTGTGTTGAAGAACATTCCTATAAATGACCAAAAAAGTCTATACATGCGCTGCGGGGTGGTTCCAAATGCCGCTGAAGGCCCTCGGGCAATGGCCATTTGTAAGATTCTCTGTTTTCTTGCAATAAATACCGTTAAAAGTAAAAGTAATACCCGGCGAAGATTGAAGATATCTTGGGGACATAACTAGCCCACTAACGATTTACCGGTAAATTATCGAAACTTTGCCGATCTTATATGAGAACTTTATATCATATAGCTAAAAATTCTTACGAATAAGATTTTTTTCCCCGTGATAACATCTTATCACAAACTACATACATCGAAAAACAGATAAGTAAAGCAATAGATAATCCTCTTTTCAACAATTTCAATTTGTTCCAGGAACAGCAATGTTTCCGGTGAGCGATCCCCATTCGACGGATCCTGCTGCAGTGGCCAGGGTGTCGCTGCTGACAGTAGCGAAAGTGAAGTTAAAGATGTGCTGAAATATCGAGTCGTTCTCCTTGGTGACTCCGGAGTGGGTAAAACGGCGCTTGTCTCGCAGTTCATGACCAGCGAGTATATAAATACGTACGACGCCAGTCTCGGTAACCTTTAAAACTCAAATGTATTCATGCACTAATTATTCTAATTTACGGCCGGAAAAAGAGCGCTTTCGCTTGCTTATCACTTGACCCGTTTCACCCTAAAGGAAAACCTCGAGCTCTGTCAAAGGCTCGTTTTTACTGCTTTCTATTTTTTCCCTCCCGTTTTTCTGTGCCGTTTTTTCTCGAGTAGTTTGTGCACTTCATTACGACCTGTAGCTCGTACTTAAGGGTGTAATGGAAATCTTGGAGAAGTTTTTCTTGCAATATTCACTAAAGAGAAATTCTTTGTTATCTAGTAATGTAGTTCAGACCTCTTATCCGGGGTCTGAGCCCTTCTCCCCTTGATCCGAGGGTATTCTATCTGCGACCCTCGGGATATTGGATCCCCAATCCGGGGATATCGGATCCCCAATCTCGGGATATTGTACTCCCAATCGCGGGATATTGTATCCCCAATCTCGGGATATTGTAATCCCGGTGTGGGGATCTTGTAATCCCGATCTGGGGATATCGTAATCCCAATCTGGAGATCTCGTAATGCCAATCTGGGGATATCGTAATCCCAATCTGGGGATATTCTAAGCCCAATCTGGGAATAATGTATCCCCAATCTGGGGATATTCTAATCCCAATCTGGGAATAATGTATCCCCAATCTGGGGATATTGTATCCCCAATTTGGGGATATCATAATCCCAATCTGAGGATTTCGGAATCCAAAACTGGGGATATTATAAAGCCGATCTGGGGATATCGTAATCCCAATCTGGGGATATTCTAAGCCCAATCTGGGAATAATGTATCCCCAATCTGGGGATATTCTAATCCCAATCTGGGAATAATGTATCCCCAATCTGGGGATATTGTATCCCCAATTGGGGGATATCATAATCCCAATCTGAGGATTTCGGAATCCAAAACTGGGGATATTATAAAGCCGATCTGGGGATATCGTAATCCCAATCTGGGGATATTCTAAGCCCAATCTGGGAATAATGTATCCCCAATCTGGGGATAATGTCTCTCCAATTTGGGATAATACCTCCCCAATCTGGGGATAATATATCCCCAATCTGGGGATAATGTATCCCCAATCTGGGGATAATGTATTCCCAATCTGGGGATAATTTAATCCCAATCTGGGGATATTGTATTCCCAATTTCGGGATAAGATATCCCCAATCTGGGGATAATGTAATCCCCAATCTGGGAATATTTTCAATCCAGGAAGATTCTAGGAAATATTCAGGAAAATCTAGGACCTCAATTTTTGAGGAGGTTTTCAATATCCTCGAATCAAAAATATTTTATACCGGAAGCAGGGATAATTAATCCCAAGTCGGATATTTCATCCCCATATTCCATCTTGAATTTGGGGATCTTCAATTCTCGATTGATGGCTTTTCTGTCCACAATTCGATTATATTTTGTTCCATTTCATAAAACTTGAATTGAGGCTGCAGACGTCTAGAATTTTTTTTTTTTCTAAATATTCATATTTGATATTTATATAGACCATACAATTCTACCATTTCTCCTCAATGTATAATTCTCGCCATTGCAATCTATTTTCCTCTTTCAATTTATCAATGCTTAAAGGCATTGGCAACATTTGAATATACCAAGTTATGAGACCAAGAATTACAGCACATATTTTCACGTGATGGCCAATACTGAGGGGAGAAATTTATAGTTTTATGGCACACACAACCCTTTCATATAGAGTAATTCTTCCATTTTGCGTAATTCTGGAATATTGGAAAAGGGTCTTTGCCATGTGACACGAAGTCGTATATATCTTCCGTTATTGTGTACTTTATGCAGTAGGTGTAACTTTTTTCAATTTCACGCTTTTCATTTCTTAATATCGACAAGGTATTGAGACATTGCACGGAGGGAAAAATAATCGTCGGCCCAAACTGAACAAGTTTTACCCGAAATGTGTCAAACAAATATGTTGGGGTTTAATGATTTACTGACTCAAATAAAATTGTTCGCGCTATGAAAAGTTTTTTTGCTAATCACATCTCGGAAAATCAAAAATGATCAAAATGCGAAAATTAATCAAATTTGACTGACCAAAAAAAATTCCTATTTTTTCCATCATTTCATCATTAAGAGCCATGCAATAAAATGTTACCCGTTCAAACCCAATTAGCCGCATTATAAAAACTTCAATTAAACTTTATTAGCCGCATTTAATACTGCTGCTGGTAAATGTGAAGCAATCGATTTCCATTAATTGCCTTTGGTCGGGACATCCTTATAAGTTTGCAAAGACGGTCACGTGCGCATAGACTTATCTTTTTCGCAGTCCTCATTACTTCAAAAATGTAATTCCGTGAAAATATTAATAAATGAATTTCGCGCGATTGTGGTTTATGATTTTTTCCGTAACACGCATAATTAAGACGGTAGCGCTTAATTAACTCGATATGCTCAACGATATGAAATCACGCTATAACACAGACACACACAAATATCGGGAAGTTATAGGTTCGGCCCGTAGAGGGTCAGACCCACATCCCGTTCATTTATCTATGAAAAGGCCTGTTAGTGGCTCCTCTGAATTTATTTTACCAACTCAACAAAGTTTATTTCCATGTGTTTTATATTGGCAAATAAGAGTACTCAATATGGGTAAGCTCCAATAAACCTTAATTGAGATTTATGCTTTGCGGCTAATTGGGGTGAAATTGGTAGCATTTTATTGGACGACTTTTGATCGTTAAAAGCTATTTATTGCTGATGTATGAAATCCTACTATAGATATATGTAATATGGGCGAAATATGTATATCCTGCCAAAAATATCTAAGAATGTTACTTTATATGGTTCATGAGGAAAATGGGCCAATTTAGTATATAATATACATATAGATATTTCGGCATATATATATTTTTCCGTGTGTGTATATAAGATCCATCGGTTAGTCAAACAAATCAAATTTTTTTTCAAGGAGTTTCAAATTTTTAGAATGGAACAACCTCCGAGAATTCAACTTCTCAAAATTGTAAAACTTCACAAATTCCAAAATTTTCTTGGGACCCTCAATGATCAAAATTCCCGTTTTTTTTTCAAACTAAGTAATGTTTTCACGACCTCGAAAATCGGGATGGGGGGCAAGCCCCGTGCCCTTTAAAGATGAAAATTGTCCTTTCTTCTTCATTATTAAAAAAAAATTATGCTGTAATTAATTACTTCATCCATTGCTTTTACCTTTTTTTTCGGCTAATGAAGTGCATTCACTGGATGTTCTCACTTTGCGTTATTATTAAATTTTGTTTTTCAAATTTACATGATCACTGTAAAATTTTCCTATAAATGCCGGGAGAATTCAGACGTTCCCCTGGAAGACAACAATATATAAGCAACTCTCCCTACATCCGGTGCAGCTTTACCTGACACTCGGGATTTTTCCGTCGAACATTGCTACCGCGAATCCTATAAAAAAGTGTTTATATTTCTTTATTCTTTTCAGTTAAATCTCGAGAGGTCACCATGTGGTCTGGCTAGGAGGGTGGGTCGGTGGGTGGCTGGGTGGGTGGTTGGCTGGCTGCCTTGGTGTGTGGGTGGGTGAATGGCTTGGTGGGTGGGTGGCTTGGTGGGTGGGTGGCTTGGTGGGTGGGTGGCTTGGTGGGTGGGTGGCTTGGTGGGTGGGTGGCTTGGTGGGTGGGTGGCTTGGTGGGTGGGTGGCTTGGCGGGTGGGTGGCTTGGTGGGTGGGTGGCTTGGTGGGTGGCTGGCTGGCTGGGTGGCGGGCTTGGTGGGTGGGTGGGTAGGTCGGTGGGTGGATGACTTGGTGGGTGGGTGGCCAGGTGGGTGGGTGGGTGGTCAGGTCGGTGAGTGGGTGGCTAGGTAGGTGAGTGACTGGGTTACTAGGTTGGTGGGTATAAACTGAAAAAATTTCAAATCTGTTAAAGGTTTCAAAATGTTTGACATTATTATTTCTCTGCACGTGCTCCAGCGATCTCTTGGCCGCTGTAGCTTTTTGAATCCTACGTAATTAAGCGTACTATTCGATTTCTGGACGTGAATAGAAACCGTACAACTAGCAGCACGAGTGCGAGATGCGAAGGCATTGATGGATTTCCCATTCGCTGCAGAGGATGCGAATTATCCGTTATCTGTGCAAGGCTCATTCGCTGTGCACTGGACGTATTACACGCGTCTCTTCGCAGTTGACAATCATCGAACAATACGTATTCTGCGCAATACTTCGCGACAACTTCAACTCTCAAGAGAAATCCTATTCAAGCAAGCGCATACACATAAATGAACACCGTTAGAGTCGAAATGTCTCGAAAATCGTGACATAATTTATTTTTCAATCGTCATTCATTTATTGCTCGATCAGATCAGTCAGATAACATCGTCAAGTTGGTTGGTAATCGCCTTTGCATCGATAAACATCGATATTTGGGATATCGATTCGGCTTTAGTTTTCAAAAGTATGACAATTGTTCAAGTTGTCATAGCTTATGTAGTTATTGAAAATCATATACACAGAATATTTTTTGACGTTCTGTTAATTTATTAAGTTTCGAGTGTTTGACATATTCTGTCCAATGTTGACAGATTTTATATGTACGCGATAATTACAGAAAAAACAAAAGATGCTTGCACCGAATTGGAAAATTGAAAGCTCTCATTTTTTCGGAGTCAATGATTAACAGTATCTTCAACTTCGGAAAAAAACTTTTCTAGAATAGGAGCTATTCCAATATCTCTCAAATAAAAACAGACATATATTGTTACTGAAAATATTGCGCTGCAACTCCACATTCAAGCCTGAAATGATTGTACCAACCATCACCCGTGATGCGTACATTCAATTGCCGTTTTATGCTTTGCCAAATGTATGGTTATAATTGGTCTCCCTCTGCTTAATTGATGAAATTGGTAGCGTGTGGTCGCATTCTGCAACGTGTTTTTGAAAATTAAATTACCCGAGCTAGATTGCCCTCAATTTATTATCAGAGAGGTGACATTTTCACGACGGTTGGGTCCGGTAAACTCAGGTTATACAGCTGCGAAAATATTGTTGATGAGTTTTTTTTTAATGGAAATGCTGCTGATCAAAGTGGGGAGATGACAGATTTTTTTTCCTTCTCGAAGATTTAAATGAAGATGCTTATGACCAATTTTTTAAGGCAACCATATTGGATTTATATTGTGGACATAATTTGCACAAGACCACACATCATCCGTCAAACTAACCCGAACTACAATTAAAAAAAACAAACAGTGGAAGATGGAAACCAAAAAGCACATCATTATTCAAGCCAGTGGTGAAAGGGAAAGTGGAGAAGAATCCCCGAATTTATTTGACAATCCTGGCACAAACTGTTCAAAGTCGAGTACTGTGGCAGTGCATTCACTGGATTATTAAACTGTTCTCAAGTAGGAATGCGCCAAGCTGACGACAAGAACAGGCCTGTCCCAGCCCTGTTCCGTCGAGCCCGACTAAGCCAAGCCTGTGCCAGGCTTAATCTCATCTTCCAAAGCAGCCTTAAACTCAGGGTAGCAGATAAGGCTATTGCTAAGGGTTGGTTCACCGTTGCCTCAGACTGAAGCCCTCGAGGCTGAAAATACCTACGCTTAGCACAGAATAGTTCAATGGATACGATGGTCGCCGGAATTATCCATTGGAGGCGCTGATGTCTGCTGATGGAGGTTGGGCTAACCAATTTCCTCAATGCATACTCCCTGATCCTCAGCCTATTCATACGGTTCCTTCCTCAGTTCCTCGAAAAATTGTATGACATAATCGACCGTGACATATCAATAATAACCGCGTCAATTAGTCGATTTTAGTCAATGGCGATGAGCCCCAGTTAAACCCCCTTACCAATGTGGTGCAGTCTTTGAGAACAATGCCTTCCGAGGCTTGTCTCAGGCCGTGCTCGTTGGGATTTCAAGGCTCAGTTGAGGCTCCCCATGAACACTGAGCTAAGGCTTGGTTTACGAGCCTCAAACGGCGTTATCATTTCGAGGCTGAAACAGGCCTGAATCAGGCTTGGCACTCAGCCTCAGTCCAAGATTTCACAACCCTCCTTGAGGGCTGAGACAGCCCTGTCCCGATCGTCAATTCCTACCTGGGTTGACGTTGGTGACGATAACCTTAAGGACGAGCCACTTTAATAAAACGTGATGCTCGGAATATAAATGTTCTCATACCAAATATTTGTGTTAACCAAATGAATAATTTTGTTTCTAAAGACTTTTTGTTTTGGATTGGGGGGGGGGGGGTCGCCCCCCCCCCTACCGAGGACTTCACCCCCTAGGCCCCGCCTTGGCTCCCCATCCTTATGGAGCCCGCGTAATAACAAATAGTATGCACAGCCACCCACCCATTCACACACCCACCCATCTACCCACACACACACAAATTGTCACACACGAACATAAGAATTACTAGATTTCCAAGTTTTATTTTCGTCTCATAGTGCAATGTCATTGGGCACAATTCGAACGGACCAAATAATCCCTCGAACTACTTGAGGGTGCAAAATTATAGGAAATTCTCCTGAAGCTTCCCTCCGGATCAATGATTCCGTCAAGTTCTCCATAAAAACCTCAAGAGTTTGACCCTTCATTTATTGGTAAACCGATTTTTAGTAGGAAAATTTTTTTCTCGCGGTATTATAAACGCGAAACTGGATGCATAATATTGTGGTGGAAAATCTTCATCACCTGATATGAAAAAGCGTGGGAACGAAACATTTATCTCCATTTTATTAGCATTTAATGTTGGTGATATTTCTCCAATAATTTTCGTGTTCACGGTAAATTCACGGTTGGCATTAATTCACTTTTTCCGTTAATTCATTTCCACTGAGGGAACACGAAATTTTCTGCTCGTGTACAACGCGAACATTAAATCCATGTTCAGCGTTGCCTACCATAATGGAATATCTATGTCCACTCTACATGAGTGTACAGCCCCCATGTTGGCTCTAGAGTGGTGAAGTGTGTTCAGATACTTTTTTATATATTTTCTTCCAGATGATGAATTCGGGGAGAAGACTGTGTCAATCCTTCTCGATGGGGAAGAGTCCGACATGATTCTCATCGATCACCCGTATATAGAGATGAGTGTGAGTATTTTCAAATAACAATATACGGCATATGATGTGTGTGTGTGTGTGTGTGTGTGTACTTTCTTCCCAATCTCTCATTTTTCTCACCACAGAGCTCTCTAAATGATTTCAATTATTTATAATGCTCTACCGCCGAAACGGTTAAAGATACGAAAAAAGTCAAACAACACAAAATATGTATTTTTTTATAAGGAACAAGATTTATTCGACACATTTTTGCGTATCTATAATATTTCGTGAGATACAGCGTTATAAACAATTGAAATTGTTAATAACAATAGAAACCAGGAGACATATATGGACCAAAAACTAATCAGCTCTGAGCTTGATCCAATAATTTGTTCACGAGAAATCGCTCCGGGAAATTTTTTGTTACATACGTACATCGACACACACACACACACACATAGAGACATTTTGTTTTAAATCGTCCAGAAATGTCAGAAATACCATGAAACGTGGAGATCTGATGGATAATTGATTTTTAATTTTCGGGGGCAAAACAATAACTTTCCCTATCGTGAACTTAAAAAAAATTGCGTTAATTTATGTAAAACTCGTGGATTGAATTCTTAATGTAATTTTCACACTTTACAGTGTATTACCTATATCTGCTGGTTTCTGGGGTAATCTCTCTGTATTCATTTTCCCCACTTTCTTAACGGCTCAAGCAATTTCCCGGCTTAATTGAAAGATGATAGTCGCGCCAAATGAAAAACCGTGAGATAGTTTGAACGACCCTGGGGATGAAGGGCAGTATAATATTACGAAATATTGAAGCAATATGCCCATAAACTACCAAACATAACGACGAACAGACTATATTGGATGCTGAAAAACGTAAATAATTAGGCGAATAAAACGAAGAAATCGTTTATAGCGTACCATGAAATTCTGGTAAAAGTCAGAACTCGGAACTTGTAAAAAACACTTTTATACGATACGTGCGTGTAATCAGGCCGGTTTCAGTTGGCCCAGCGGATGAACGTGCCGGATTACAAGCGGCCCTGCTCTGTAATCGAAATGTTACAAGCGACCTTCTACACAGTAATCGGCGCGTACCCTCACCTCGTATTCTAGTGCTGCCGCAACTGCCCTACGATGGACATAACCATACAGAATTCGTCGTCAACTCTTTTATACTTCAACGTTTTTGATGTGAAACATCTAATGCGGCGCTTGCGTTGGGAAAAAATTCTGGCTGGAACAGACATTTCCAGTACAAATGTATATATAGATATACTCTACTGGTTAGCCATCGCCCCCTCTCTGCCATCGACGCAAAGGCGATGCGCACAAGTTGGATGTATATATCGAGATACGCTACAGCGTTTCAAAAAAATTTGAAAGGAATTGAAAATTTTCTTTAACAAATTAGAAAATTTTTGAAACAATTTCTCAAAAATTTTGAAAAGACGTGGAAAATTTTTTTTAATTTTGAAAAATGTTGGAAAAATTGGAAAAGTTTTAGAAATAATTTGGCTCATTTTAGAAAAATTTGGAAAAAATAGCAAGAACTGACAGAAAAATTGACAACAAAATTGGAAATTTTTGCATGAATTCAGAAGAATTAAAAAAAAAATTCAATTTTTGTTTTAAACTGAAAGAATTTTGCTACAAGTTTGAAGAAACTCGGAGCACTTTTCTAAAAATTTGAAAAAAAAAAATTGGAAAGATTTGCAAAAAACTTCGAAGAATTTAGAACAAAATTGGAAGAAAATTCTAATAACTTAAAATTAGATAACACTAAACGGTGGAGAAATTTAGACAATTTTTAAACAATTTGCAAATTTTTTAAAAATTTGAAAAAGTTTTGTGAAATTTTGGAAAACCTTTCCAAACATTTGAAAGAACTGAGCATTTGAAAATTTCCAATAATTCTCGAGAAATCGTCAAAAATTTCACGTCTACCAGGTGTCCCATGATGCCTCACTTTTTTCTTTTAATTTGAATTTTTATAATATAGTGAGATGAGATATATATATTTTCCAATGCTCGCATCGACTGAAATCTAAAATTTGCTTTTCATAGCTGGAAAATTCACTGTCTACTTACGAGCCCCATGCCTGCGTCGTTGTATACTCGATAGTATCCCGGCCAAGTTTCCAAGTTGCTGAAGAGATGCTCAATTATCTCTGGAAAGAGCATTTCACGCAAGAGAGGTCTGTCATTGTTGTTGGAAACAAGTCCGATCTAGCAAGGAGCCGCACCATCACTAGTAATGGTGAGTCGTGAATGTTAATCACAAGGCTAGATTAATTACCAGGTACTCCCTAAATTGCCTCAGTCCAATATTCTTTTAAATTTCATGGAAATTGTTTTAAATTTCATCAAAATAAATCTGTGCGCAATACGTGCAATTTTTGATTTTGGATAATTTCACCTAAATAATGTTATATTTCAAAAAACTTTTTTAGTTTAACCAAATAAAAAGTCAGACCCAAAATTGTAAATTTCCGGCATAAAAAAAGGCCAAGCTTTCAAAAATTACAAAAATTTCTTGAATACAAAAATTTTAAAAGTCTAAAAAAATATCGAAAATTTAAAAACTTTTAAACTCCGTGGAAATTTCGACTATTTAATAATTCCGAATGAACAAATTATCGTGCACCGCTTATTTCCTAGAATGAAGTTGAATTTAATAACGTTTCTATTGCAGAGGGAAAACAGTTAGCCACATCTCGAGAATGCAAGTTCATAGAGACGTCCAGTGGAATACAACATAACGTCGACGAGCTTCTCGTGGGTGTTTTGAAGCAAATACGCCTTCGGGAAATGCGGGATAAAAAATTACGAAGGCAGGGAAGCAAAAGCAAAATGTTGTCCAAGCTACATGGGAGTAAAACTGCATTGAGTCTGAATCTGGCGCGTGAAATATTGAATAAAATGTGTATGAATGACAGCAAAAGTAAGAGTTGTGAGAACTTGCACGTGCTGTAATGTATATCCGATTTCAATGAGATCTTCCTCAATCTGACAGCTGCGAAAATCTACAAATTCGGAATTATTTTTTCTACACAGTAACTTTCCAAAAGGTTTCCACCAAAAAAAAATTATCATTCAATGATATACGCGGTGTGTCCCAAAAATAACCGAACTTTATTATCTGCAGCACCTTTTTCTGCCCACTCGCAGAATCAAAACGATCCATTCATTCTCTTCCAAACGCACCTAACTTCATGTAAATCGGACGACGGATATCAAAGTTGCCGCCATTTCAATAAAAGTAAAAGTGTGCAAATGTTACAAAACATACATATCCTTCTATAGGGATCATAATACCTGAAGTAATCTCAGAACTTCGAAACTGCGTAATTGTATTTCTCTAGAGTATATTTTCTATCTAAAGTTCTAACGACGTTCCAGAGAATAATTGCTGGCGTCCTGCAATGCCGTGATTTGATTACGTATTATTCAATAACTCAAGCCAAATGTTGATAGTTGAGTTGTGGGTCAATATATACTTGACACAATATTACTCTCAACGGGCCGATCTATTGGCATTCGATGCAACGATTTAAATGCTCGATTGATCGGCATCGGATCGTTAATGGATCGATGGGACTGTCCATCAAACAATCATGTCAATGTATGTTCTCGATGGTCGGTGAAGCCTCCTCCGCTAGTCTCCCATTGCCTCTGCATTCGCCCCACCACGACCGCCCGCCCCTCACGCCCTGTGGAAATCTGTTACATCGGCCTTTCCTTTTACGGCGTACCGAGCCATAGAAAGTTTCACTCCGAAAAAAAGTTGAGTGTACTCTTCTGCCAACTGTGATCGGAAACAAATCCAAATGAAAAACTATTCAAATATATATTATTTGCCCGAAATATTTTACATGCTTGTATATAGTAATCACGTATTGGATGTATTGCAAATATATGTCCTAGCATATGAGAACATACATGTAGCCAACACTTATTATGAGGCTGGCAGTATATACCGATATAAAGGACATATATATTATATATCTATATAGTTTACTGCGAATTTATGTATGCGTGCCAGTGAATAACTGTCAAAGTATCAAGTATATATTGACCAAATTGTGGATAATATCCAATGTTTCAGTGTTGTGGTCCGTAATATCGTCGAATGTATTACATACTTTTGTATGGGAACTCTAGTAGTTACTTAATTTGATGAATACACTGTCTATAATACTCTAATAATGATGTAAAATTTACAATAGATATATATATATATATATATATATGTAATATCCAGAAGATAATTGTTAAGGATGCTGGAATCGTCCAACGACGCTGGTCGTCTACTAATCGTATCAAAAAGTATTTAAAAATTAATTATTCATCACAATAAGTTCGATGTATTAATTATGTGTTGGTATAGAGTGTAAGGTAGATTCTTCTTTAGTCCTTCACGAAGTGCTTAAATATGGTTGATCTTTCGATAGGCTGTGTCATCTAGTTCTTTTGAGCTGAAGATGAGGTCTGTATTCGCATTCATCAATGACGGACCTTATCATCGAGCGCTCTATGCTCTTTTATGTTCATAATACATGTCCCAAACTCAACGAAATCGATACAAAAAAAAATGTTATTAATACGTAAGAAATGACCATAAATTTCTTTTAGGTATTTATTTCCGATAATATTTATTCGGCATTACCTTGCACTTTTTCTCGCCCTGGGATTGGTATTAGCCCTGCTCCGAACTTGGAAAAGTAAAAGTCACTACGGAAAAATTTTGTCCAGGCTGTCATTCTGGGGATTTTTTGCCCGCGCCTTTGCCTGCCCTGGACTTCGCCTCGAGCGCAAACCTTGCGCGAGCAAAAATCCCCAAACTGACGCTCTGCAAATATACTCTTTCATGATGATTTTATTCCTTATATTATTTTCATTGTCATTTGTTCCCAATTCAATTTACTTGTCTTTATTTGCTGCATTTGAAATTTTCGTTTCTGTTCCAATTGTATATTTAGATAATTTTGTCTTTCTGAATGGGGGAGGGGGGGGGGAGGCCCCCCGCCCGCTTCCCATCCCTTTGACCTCTGTTTCGGACAGTCTGTATCAAAAAATAGTGTTCATTACCCGAGTTCTCCGCTTGGTTTCAGACTCAGATCACACCTTCATCATGAAGAGTACTATTTTGAATTGCTCTTTTTCGATAAAGAGCGTTTAATATATCTTCTATTATGGATTCTCAATCATACGATACTAGATGTAAAACGAAATTGATTATTTGTATTGAACAAAATGTGTTTTAATTTTCTATAATGTCTCTACAACTATGTACCAAGTGTAAAATAGGACTATATGACACGACTATTGAAAGATTACCCGTTAAGGAAGAATGTCAATAGAAGATTCGAGTGAACTAAATATGCAATGTACTATGTAACTCTCTGTGCGTTTAATTGTACCTAGCACGATTCGTTATGCCATGTAAATACGGTACTGATTTACTATGAATATCATCTTATTGAATGGTAAGATAAAGTAGCAGCGGCCTAAGCACGTGAAGAGGGAGAGATCAATTTTGTCGCTGAATAGATGTCTCCTACTCAACGTAATTTCGATTGGATCGATTATTATTCTGTGACTTGTTTTAATATCATTCATGGGTGATTAGGAACTTGCATTTATTTTTATGTTTTTTCAGAAGAATATGATCTCGATATAGGAATCTAACTCAGTGCTTTCGTCCAACGAACTCTTTTTTCCCGCTCGATATATCACCATATACCTCGTACAAAATTTATTCGAATAACCCACTATTTAATTATGAATTATTGAAAAAGTGAAGCTAAGAACCTCATGGAGTTATAACAGAAGTAATAGAAAGAAATTATGCAGAATGCCCTATTGCAAATAAGTTTCAAAAAAAGTTGAAATGGGACTTTTCATTTGCTGATTCTAAGTAATACTCAATTTTTAGAATGCAAAAAAAATACACTGCAAGTTTCTGATACCTGACAAATATTTACAGGAATTTGAACAAAAACTGGACTGAAGTATCCGAACAAAATACATATCTCTGTGGTATCAATGGTTATTATACTTCGGTGAATAATTGAACTGATCACTTTAGGTAGAACAAGTTGTCTTGTGAAATAGAACTTAAAGTCTAATGTCTCTGCACTGCCTTTCGTCCAAGCTTTAAGATTATCTCCAAATTTTGAGTGTATAATATACACATTTTTACTTCTTGAAATATCCATTCATTGATTACTTTTTGTTTCTTCCAACATTTTGGAATGGAAAAGTGGGGCAAAAATAGACGTAGTTCCTGACGCGCCAGAGAAGTGACACTTCAGACGATGAATAGAAATTTTTTCTTATGCTTGAAATAATACTTTGGGTAAAACGATGAAAGTGTAGAACGGTAAAACATTGGTAGGACAGAAGGAGGTGAGAGCATTTGGTTTCGTTTTATTGTAAATAATGCGTTTTATTACTATTAATTTTACATACATTCACTACTTCATTTCATCTCCAGTCGTGGTGGATGGGGCATTTATGTCGACAATATTTATTATTGGGGTGAATTGAATCATTGCTTAATTGTAATGAATTGATCAAGATAAAAGAATGCGAACATACCTCCAGGTAATCTCGAATCCGAGGATGCATCGCCAGGGCATTCACCACTCATTTTAATGTTTTCTGTTTCAAAGATTTCACGAAATCGCACATAGAGTCGACTCTCCCACTAGTGCACTGCGCGGGACCGGACGCTCCACCGCCCTTTCCCACAAGTGACCCTCCCCTACTTCTCCCACTCCCGGATGCTAGTAAGCGCAGTGAGGTAGCATTCAAAGTCACGCGGGACCATTTGCACAGTGGTGGGGAGGCGGCGCTTGAGGAGATAGTGAGTGGTGGGGTTATGACGATGGTGACTATAGGGATCCATCAACTTGTGGGACGTGCACTGGTGGGAGAGTTGACTGTACTACCAAACAAAATATTGTCCGTAGGTATCCGGACACCGTAACACCTTCAAATAGTCTCATAAGAAGTTTCACTTCAAAAAGCAAATGATCAAAACACTTGAATATCATTGACGCTCCCACTATTGAATGAAATCCACGAATAATTCTTGAAAAAATTTTATTTTAGCACAGTTCAACGTATTAATGTCATTCTAGAATATGAAATATGTAATGTGTATGTGATCTCAATCGTTCGATGGCACGGAGAGAAAATCGACTGTTAAAAGATGTAAATTTTATTTGAAATTAAACTGAGGTCTATTGTTTGTAATTCCTTCATAAGAAATCTAGACAACATATTTAGGTAGTTGATAAATGAAATTGAACAACTGCAGAGGCTACAATGAGGTCTCACTATTATCACTCGATTAAGGATGTATTGGGTAATTTATAAATATATCAGCCATTGTTTTGTGAATTTCCTGATTTTCGAAATTCCCGAATAATTTAACATTTTTGAACTCGCCAAATTTTTTCATTTTCTTCTCAATTTTGGATTTCTGAATGCACAATAATCAAGTAACTCAAATTCCTCAACTTTTAGGAACTCTTTAATTTTTGAAATTTGGAAAATTTTAGGAATTCCTCAAATTTGAAATTATCGTAATTTTAAAAATTTGCAAAATCATTTACCTTTTCCTACTTCATAAATTTGTTTCACCTTTTACAATTTTTGAAGCTGCCGAGATTGTAGAAGTTTTGACATGATGACGCGAGACATTTAAGATACATGATTCTTTGAATGTTTCAAAATATTTAAATTGCTAGAATGCTACCATATAGTAAAATTCAGATTGAGGCGTTCAATTATGACGATTCCTCCATAACCTTTTGGTGGCGCCATCTTTTGGCAAAATGGCTGAAACTTATTGGTACACCCAATAGCCATTCTCTCAACGAAAATAAAATCTGCATGAAATATTCATTGACAGCTCAGATTACTGGTATCTTCCTAAATCCTCCGAGTTTTCGCTATGATTTTTTCCCCAATTTCTTCACAATTCCAGAAATTTTTCAACTTTTGCACAACTCGGATTTTCTGTGAACCAACTTTTTTGTTTATAAATTTTTGGATGATTGCAGCTGATAATTATCTCTTAATTTGCCGACACTTCTGAAATTCACGAGTTTTGTAAAATTCTGTATGTCCTTAGTCACTGGACAAGCCATTAGTTAGCTTCATATATAAAGTTAATTATACTAGGCTGAATAAACGAGGGATTCATTTGTCCAGGTAATGTGTCAACTGTGTTCTTGAATGCATAGAGTGAGTGTTCAATTGTAATGAATTAATTGGTATTACGTGTCCTCTAACACTGTTCTGCTATGCGAACTCGGATATGCCAGACTCGAATTACGACAATCATAAATAGCGGACCTATTGTTTCTGCAACAGTGGCTACTGTACTGATAATGATTAGTAATATGTTTATGATAAATTAAAGGATTCCTATGCGGTGTAAATTGAGTTATCATTTCCTCTCCTGTTACATGCGGCTCTTTTCAGGGCTCTCCCATAAGTTGACGCTAATTCATGCGGTGGGCGCTACGCGTGTCTGATTTCGATTTGTTTTCCAGGTCGAAGCTCTCCCTTATATATATAAGAACAGAGAGAGATAGAGACTACAACTGTCAACGGAACGGTTGCGCGCGCATTTCGGCGTGACAGACTTCGAGATATTTCGAGATTCTGACATTGTCTTTTTTGTAATAGGCCCTTGTTAGTTGACCATCCCATTAGTCCACTGACTCCCGCTCCTTCTAGGTTGAGCCCCCTCAAATGCTCTGTCCCCACCACATCGAAAATACTCACGCCTTATTTTGAACGCCACCTCATTGCGCACAATATGACATACGAAACTGCTTGCGCGAAGACTCACGTGACATGCGGGAGTGGGGGAAGTAGGGGGCCCAACCGCAGCTTGAGCGCGCGTTTCCTTTTTCCGCCGCACTAACTGGTGTCGCGTCGGTTTCGGTCTTACGCTTTTCGATAATTTCGATATATATCGATAGTTTCTTTCGCTTCTCCTTTTTACTATGGGACCGAAATCGTATGATGTACACTGAACATAATTTTTTCGTTAGGCAAGCGCAGTTTTCGGTTAGTGAGCGCCATATTTAACTGTGACGTTAAGGCTTCTGATTGGTCGAAAATTTAACTCCGGCCAATCACAGCGCTTAGCTTTAACGTTAACTCCTGATCAACCGTGGTTAACTTGACCGAGAACTGGCCCTTATTTTCCCTCTTCAATATTCTCACCTGAACTAAAAACAAATACTGAATCGCAAACATCGATTGGAATTATTTCTCATTGTCTTATTTATGTATTTGAAAAGTCTTAAATATTTGAACGAATCAGTATAGGCTTCAGCGCTCAGTCGAAATCTGGGGGCTGTCACTTTCGGAAAAATCATTTGAAAACTTCAATAACTAAGGAAAAATTGACAATAAGCTTTTCCAATGTCAATGTTAAAGGATATTGTTCAGAGCACAAGTTCCAAACAAAAAAATTTGCAAGTTACCAATTTCAAAAATTTTGAGCATTAAACAAATTTGAATGAAATTCAATTTTAAATTTCAATAAGAATTTCTTCAAGCATTACTGCAAGGAAATTGTGCAACCAAAGGTTCCAGGACCAAAGAATTCTATCGTAAACCGTTTTATACCCATTTGAAAATAGTGTCAATTATGTTATCTTTTGCAAAATATGTACGTTTTGTTGTTGGCTTGCCATCAGTGGGACACTCGGAGATAGTACTGAAGAATTTTCGCGGTAACCGCGCTAGCCACCATTCTGAAATTGGCTCGAGGTACCCTTCTCCCCTCCTAGATGGCTCTGAGGGTAAGTTTTCCTACATATGCATACGGAGAACACGCGATGTAATCTCCGAAGGGTGGGCAAGACCGAAAATATATGTTTATGCATCTAGGGAGCAAAGTGCGCGATTCTAACCTCGCTTCGCTCGATGGAATCGCATTTTGCTTCCTCGATGCATAAAATATCGTGTACTCCTTGGGAGTAAAGGTACTTGCTCGCCAAATGTCATTACTACCCTCGGCTTCGCCTCGGGTGTAATGACATTTGGCGAGCAAGTACCTTTACTCCCTAGGGGTACAATATACTATTTCTTCCTTCTAGTCCATACTCCATACGCCAGTGTCACTTCTGTATACATGGAAAGCTCCTGAAGATTTTATTGATGGATTCCATATTTTAAGGGGCGCTGATAACGAATATGATAACCGTTTTTGCAAAATCAGGTCAGGTATATTTGTTTATAACGATTTAAGGATATTCAACACGTATAGTCAAAACAAAAGTTTATGACCCTTTCTATAAGTCGTTATATTTATCGCCAATAATTTTCAATTAATATTTCAATGCGTTAATTAGTTGAAGTGATAGCCATAGAAAATTATTATATTGTATTTGATTTCACGAATCAATATTATATTGTTTAAACAAATTAATGAAAAAAAAATTTAGTCAATCGTCATGAAATTTTTACCATCGTTTTATATCTGCTTTAATAGTAAATTTTCAAAATTTCAACAAATTTTCATATTTTGAACTGTATTTACAGAAATTTTTATTTTTCCCATAAGAGGCCGTGTTAATTGAGAACTTTGGTAATTAATAACTACAAAACGGTGTTGTGAATCAATCTCAAATTTCATACAGGCATCTGTTACCGCTTCAAAACCATTATGTAAAAATTTCAAGCAATTCTTATATATTCGCCAATAAAGGTGGAATGTCCTTAATTGTTGAAACGGCTATTCTGCAAAAACGGTTAGAGATAGAGAAAAAAGTTGTAATCAAAAAATGTTGCTTATGAAAAGTGCCTCATCTTTTGTCCAATAACTTACTATGCTATATATCATAGATAAGGAGATATCGCGGGGAAGGAGACAAACGGCGCGGGAGCGGCCGCGCGCAACGAAGGCGCGCTTCCGCAAATTTTTCACGGCCACGGTCAAAGGTAGACAAAAATGTTTAGAATAAACAAAGGTAGAAGCGCCACATGCCGCGACCAGTACGTGGAACATGATCGAAAATTGCATTCGAACCTTGCAATGAATTATTCAAATATTTCGATACAAACAGTTGCAGTGTCAGAGGAAGAACCCCCAAATCTCCGTCTCCAACTAAAGTCCCCTTATGCCGGATATCAAAATGTCTGCAATTTCCGAATCTACACACGGGAAAGTGAACAAAATTGAATATAGACTATCAAATGAGAAATTCGTACAGCTAGGTTGGACGAAAAAACCCGAATTGGCATTCACCGGAAGTATAACTTTGCACGAAACGGATCTTTCAAAACCGCACCTAAAATGGCGGAAGCGTTTTGGGAATGAGTTCTACCAAAATGGAGGAATATTTTTCGCGGCTGAAGCAGACGAGGGTAGAGTTTACTATCCCAATGGGAATGTGGCTATCAGAATCAAAAGGGCGGAGGCAAAAAATTGTAAATAAAACCGTAAATAAAAACTTGGTAGAAATGGGTTTGTCGGCAGATTATGACATATATATTCGGACGAAATATGATATA
This sequence comes from Asobara japonica, assembly GCA_026005395.1. Lineage (NCBI taxonomy): Eukaryota > Metazoa > Arthropoda > Insecta > Hymenoptera > Braconidae > Asobara > Asobara japonica. Next base: position 453,584 of record BQMI01000151.1, on the reverse strand, counting down.
ACATATGATATTCTAACCTTTCCAAACTGGCAATTATATAATCTCATTGAAAGAAAAAAAAATCCATTTTGTAATATTACTATTATTATCATTATTATTATTATTATTATTATTATTATGAGAGAAATATGGCAAGATGATTTTTAAAAAATCAGATTATATGAGCCGTGATCTTGGACAGGTTGTCATATGATACCATCTTTTGCCATAGAGCCACCCCAATAACAATTTACCGGTAAATTGTGGAAATTTTGCAAATCTTATATGAGAACTTTGTATGGTATCGGCAATAATTGTTACCTGCAGTTCCTGGTTAGTGAGCGCCATATTGAACTTTGACGTTAAGGCTTCCCATTGGTTGAAAATTTTACTCTGGCCAATCACAACGGTTAATTTGAACTTCTGATTAACCGCTTGACTGAAAACTGTCCCATAACCTGACAAATCCACTTGCACCAGGTAGTGCCCTCTACCAATTCCAATCTCCCTTGAAACGATATTTCAGACGAGTCGTACATGGTTTTTTCACCAGGAGAGTCCTTTGGTCTGTACAAAGATTCCCAAATGATGGCGATTTTTGACACTCTAGGAAACGGACTGGTGTTGGACAAAAATGGACACATGCGGTTGATAAAACGGCAATTGAGGAAATTAAAAACAATCAAATAAATCACTGGTTTTTCAGTTTGTCGTACAATCAAATTGGAGGAGTTTGGAAGGACAATCCGGGAGCAAGTTCGCCCATTGCTTGGACCTGGAATAGACGTGAGAGCTCCATGAAAATGGTGACGTCATATAGGGTACGAAATTTTTGAAGCGAGGATGAAAGATTTGTTTAAACAAAATGCATGCCAACATGACTAGGAAATTGAAAGCTCTCATTTTGTCGGAATCAATGATTAACAGTATCGTCAACTTCGGTAAAGATATTTTTACTTTAAATTTGCAATTGTAATTGGATTGGTAACACTGACTCTTCATATGAAAAGACCTTCGGGTCTTATCGCCATCGCCTCCTAACTATTTATGCTGCCGTCACATTTTCTGTAGTAAAAAGGAGAGACCAACGAAAATATCGATATCTATCGCAATTATCGAAAAGCGTAAAACCGGAACCGACGCGCCACCAGTGAGCGCGGCGGGAAAATCAAATGCGCGGGGGAAACACGCGGGATCGGTCTCGTTTATTCAATTGGGGAACGATGTATATATATATTTATTGCAATGTAGATTATATATAACCGAAAAAAATTGACAATATTTGAGGAGGAAAACTAGGGCAAGTGGACTTATGCTCTTCGCTCCTTCTTGAGCACCTTCTATGCAAATTGGCGGGAAACCGCAAATAAGTTCAAAAAAAAAAGAAATTCTATCGAGAGAATTTCCTCCAAAAAAATCAAATTTGAATAATTCTCTTGAGACTTCAAATTATTATTGATTTTGTTTTTGTTTTTTAATAGGAAGTAGGAGCTACTAGACTTCTGAAGATTCTTGAGGAAAGTGGGCAAGCACCGAAGCGGTAAATTATTGATCACTGGTTATGCAATCTTTATTAGTCTACGATATTCTTCTATCAATGAATGTATACAGAGCGCCTGAAGGGATAAACCGTGATGAGAGGTGTCTTGCCGATGGCTTTCAATCGAATATCGAACGCCGGAGAGACGACTCTCTGACTCCTGTGAAAACAATTTGCCTGAAATTAAACGACTTCATTAGCCTTCGTATTTTGGATCGGAGAAATATCAACTTACGATTTTTGTGCGGCCGCCAAAATATTCGGTAAAGCTTCTCTTTTTAACGCCTTGATAAAAATTTCAATTTTTTTTAGCATTTTGATCGTTGAGTTTTTCAATTGTTGCATTGTTTTTTTTTCATTAATTTTTTAATTTTATTATTGTTCATGTTTTTCCTTTTAATATTTTGAATTATTGAATTGTTCAGTTTTGCAGACTTAAAATGTTCCCTTTTGTTTTTTAAGATTTTGGAAGAGAGCTCTTCGCATTTCTGAACTGAAGTACAAAATTCTTGTTTTATTCAATGAAAAAAAACTATATTTTTCATTAAAATAGTTGTTAATTTATAAGTATGTGATCTCTCCTATTTTATCATTCCACAGATTTCAATTGGGATTCAATGTAAATTTCTCGAGGCCAATTTCCTCTATTGTAAAAACTACCTGGGATCCTCATGGACTCCTGAAATCGCGGTTTGACGACGCTTGCTATTCCCCACAATCATCAGCCAGTCTAATTTCAATCGCCCAACATGTCCAAAATACAAAAAAAATTTCAAAAATTCGGTATAGAAAAATACTACGAAAATTATAACTAACACTTCAATTTTTTTCGATTTTTTTTCAAAATTTTCAAATTTTCGAGACTTTTCAAAACGTCTAAATTTTCCAATTTCCCAATTTTAAAAAAAATAAAGTGAAAAAATAGAAAAAAAATTCTATCCTTTAAATAAGCAAAAATTTCCGAAATTCCGAATTTTCTAAAAATAGAATCATTTAAAGAAAATGACAGGAGATGAGATGAGAATTAAGAAAGGAGATGAAATAACAACTCACACTCTATAAATAAAAATTATAATATATTCGTATTAATTAATCAAAGTAATCATAATCTCCCTTACAATTTCTCTTAAATCAATGCTCGCCACATCAATCAAGAATTTCGTGTGCTCGACACGTACATAAACAATATTCCCAGTTACCCAGGAATATCCTCATCGTAATGACTTATGAAGTAATGTGGGAATGGGGTAGAAATGAAAATTGGTCATCTAGTACCGAGCAAATAAGTTACGTTATCAATAGAGTTAGTCATGATGAAAGGATGAAGGGGATAGAACAATGATAGAAAAAGCAGAATTAGAGAATAAATACGCAAGTATTTTGGGTCATCATCGAGGTAGACCTTCAATTCAATCACAAAATAAGTAAATAAATAGAATCAGGACTGAAACTTATCCTCGAAGTAAGCCAAAGTACTTCGGATTGGAATTGCAAAATGAGGTATGACAGATAGTTAACATTGTGATTACATAAATAACGCGGGGGCAAATGATAAAAATTTTCTTTCTTGGAAATCAGGTGGCAGGGGTGCCTCGTACCCCATGGAAATGACATGTGCAAAAACATTGCTCCTACGATTTTGTTCCAAGGAAATTGTTCCTTAAACTGCAGTTCAAGAACAGAATTTTTTTTTTCTTTTTATCTTTAACGCCTTTGATCCATTATGGATATGTGGGCTTGTGGACCATGATCAAGGTAGCTGATTGCCATTCCTCTGTACTGCTGGCTGGATCATCGGATCATATGGTCCAGATGTCCGGTAACAGGTTTAAATATTACGGTAAAAAATATTACGCAAAAGTAAGACGGTAAAAAATATTATTATATCAATTTATTCTGGTGTACTAACCCCACCCTTCAAGAGGGAGGGGGGGGGGGGGTAATACCACCCCAAAATGTGTACTAACCGCACCCAAGTGGGGAGTTCCGGGTGGTACCACCACCCCAAAATGTCCTAGAAATTCAATTTTTGGACACTTTTGACCCACCAATTTATTTGTCATGACTTGGAATATTATGCAATATGTAATCTTTTCACCGTAATATTTCAACATGTAATCCACACGTCCAGACAGTAAAATTCGATGATTAGCGGCAACTTATCAGCAAATCGACGTTGTTTGTGGTAACTCATTAGATCACTGTTTTCTGGATGGTTGTTGTCGGATAGGTATGACTGAGACATACTGTTGATGAGTATGATCATCTCTTAATTTCTAGGGCTATACTTTTATCATCCATAAGGATGAATAAAATAGCTAGAGCGTTCTCAAGGCGTAGACGGAATTTAATTTGGGACAAGCCGTACTAGAAAGACATCTGTGCCAAATGAGCTGGTCTCTTCCAAGAGACTCAACTCAAATCCACATATTTCAACTCATCTACCAATTTCCATGGGGGATGTCGGCCATCTTGGTGGAGTGTTGAGCTGCCCCGCTATTATTTACACCTACTCCACCAAGATCACAAGCTCATCGGCGCTGAACTCATCAACCATAGAGCACACTTTGCCACACAAACTCCAAATTCATTAATCCTTCGCCGATGAGCTAAGCGCATTTCAATATACCGAGACTCTTCATCAAATCCCGAGATCTTATTTACATGAAGCATGTTCCACTGCCTGGGCGGCCCAAATTCAAGGTGAATTGGGGATAGGAACTGATTGGGGACTGCACTGCAAAAGAACAGTTGTCAATTCAACGATCGTCTCAATCTGAGACATCTTTCATTCGACCAAAAGAGATCGAATATCTTTTTTTTAAATTATTCCAACTTGAAGATCACAGTCTTGATCCAAGATCCCAACTGTCGTGATCTTAAAATCGAAATGTGAATTAAAAATCTGTGCTTTTGTAGTGTGCAGGGAAGTAATGAAAAGGTTTAATGAAGAATGTGAAATGAGAGGTGATTCTTCTCAGTCGTTAGTTTTGCAGATTGTCCCGTTGTTATCTTTACGACGAGCAATTAGCAACTTTGACGAATTCCGTTGTGGGCATTGTGCAGTCTGGCGGATAGATTGGATGAGCATAGGGACTGTTGACAGCTGCATTTTTCCGATCTACAGCACGAACTCGTACGAATAGAAAGGCAGCTACAAGGGAAGCGACGATGATAACGAGAAGAAGCATTACAAGACCACCTACGAAGCCTGGTAATGACATGCAGATGGTTTCTGGATCAGTTGATGAATTGGAGATTACAACAGTTGTGTCGTTACTGGTGCTTGCTGCACCTAGGGCAAAGTTCACATCACCTGGTGCAACAACTTGGATTATTCGAGAAGTGTTAACGTCCGTCATTTCTTGAGCCGCGCGCTTGTACACGTGCGATGTGACCACGGTCATCTCGTGGAATAAACTCTGCAAAGAGGAAAAAAATATCAGTTGAGATGTCGCAGAAGAAGATCTCCCAACCTTCCAAATATCGAGGCCAAATTTTTTGCAACTTACAGGATCAATCTCAATGATGTCCGCATGTCTTCGTCTTCTAGCGCCCCTCAATTCAGCGGGCATACCTTCCACCGATCTCGGTCGTCCTCCGAGTGTCGCGAGATTGCCCTCGAGTTCATCAGGCCCAACAATGCCCTTTCGCTTAACAGTCTGATAAGCACCAGCTGGATGGCCTGGTAGAGGTGGTGGCGGCAGGTGAATATTGTCCTGAGGACTCTGTGACGAACTACTGGCAGATGAGTCTCCGGGAGTTGAGCTGGGGGAGGATGAGGAGGTTTGAGCTTGTGGGGCTGGCACTATATCAGGATTGGGCTCGCTGAAAAATTGCGGAAAAATTGTTGATTATACGAGAGATTTTTTGTTGATAATAAATAGAATATTCCTCATGTGGATAATTTGCTTTTTTGAGTTTCGTTATTAATCGATCAATCAATCGATCAATCGATCGATCACTCAATCGATCAATCAATCAATCAATCGATCGATCACTCAATCGATCGATCAATCGATCAATCAATCGATCGATCAATCAATCGATCGATCAATCGATCATTCAATCGATCAATCAATCAATCAATCGATCAATCAATCGATCAATCAATCGATCAATCAATCGATCAATCAATCGATCAATCAATCGATCAATCAATCGATCAATCAATCGATCAATCAATCGATCAATCAATCGATCAATCAATCGATCAATCAATCGATCAATCAATCGATCAATCAATCGATCAATCAATCGATCAATCAATCGATCAATCAATCGATCAATCAATCGATCAATCAATCGATCGTTCAATCAATGGATCAATCAATAGGTCAACCAATCAATGGATCAATCAATCAATAGATCAATTAATACATCAATCAATAGATCAACCAATCAATTCATCGAACCATGAATAAAGAACAGTATCAATAATGACTCACCTGTATGCACCAGCGGGTCCACTAGGATGACGAGGATCGGGATATGCAGGAGGTACTCCATATTCAGGTACAGGTGGTGCACCATATTCCGACCCCAGACTTTGATGTGGCGCTCCATATTCAGCAGAAATTCCCGCTGCACCTCCAGCATACTCCAGACCCGGATGCCCACACTTGGGTTCAGGACAATTGTACCTACAGACCTGGATGACACACTGGAAGTGCACATTCATACTGTCTGGGAATTTGAATGCCTGGAAATAGGCGAAACTCACAACTGATGCACTCGGTCCGAAATTCTTGATTTTCTGGAATCTAAAGATTGAGAAGAATGTGATGAGAGAATGTCTGCTGGTTCAGAAGTGTTATGCCCGAGTCTCCCCTATATAGTTAATTAACATAATACTTTACCTAGACATGATTTTCGGCCTGACAACACAACCATACTGATCAACAAGCTGAATTGGCGCCCTCTTGCCATCATGTGCAACGCAATTTCTCACCAGCATATCAAATTTATTTTCATCATCCTTAATTGCTAGAACCATGGTCATAGTCTGGCCTATTTTGACGATTCCAGAGACCTCAGATGCCCAGGGTCCTTTGCCAACCTGGAAATTGTTGAATGTTAGTTTCAATTTTATATTCCAACCATTGAATTAGATTTAACATACGTCGATGTATACAACTTGTGAGGAATGGGGAAAGCAAATGCTGGGAAAAATGGATCAGGAGTATAACTGGAGCAAGGTTCTCCATCAGGGACCAGGGCTGGACCCAGGTTCAGGTTAGAATTGAAGATAAGACCTGGTGCCTGCTATTGAACCTGGGGCCCAACATGGTACCGGCTCGGGACCATCTAGCCCTAGTCCTGAACCTGATCCTGGCAGCATAACCCTGATCTTCAACGTAATCCAGGTGCTAATCCTAATCCTGGTGCTAATCCGAATCCTGTTGCTAATCCTAATCCTGATGTTAAGCCGAATCCTGGTGCTAATCCTAATCCTGGTGCTCATCCTAATCCTGGTGCTCATCCTAATCCTAGTGCTAATCCTAATCCTGGCGCTGATCCTAATCCTGGTGTTAAGCCTAATCCTGGTGTTAAACCTAATCCTGGTGCTAATCCTAATCCCGGCGCCAATCCTAATTCTGGTGCTAATCCTAATCCTGGTTCTAATCCTAATCCTGATGTTAAGCCTAATCCTAATCTTGGTGCCAATCCTAATCCTGATGCTAATCCTAATCCTAGTTCTAATCCTAATCCTGGTGCTAATCCTAATCCTGGTTCTAATTCTAATCCTGATGTTAAGCCTAATCCTGGTGCCAATCCTAATCCTGGTGCTAATCCTAATCCTGGGGCTAATCCTAATCCTGGGGCTATGCATAATCCTGGTGCTAATCCTAATCGTGGTCCTGAGCATAATCCTGGTCCTACACCTGAATTATGCCGAGACTGAACTTAATCCTGGTCCTAGACCTAGTACTGAATGGAATTCTGCTGATAATGCCCATCTTGGTTCTGGATGTACTCCTGGTCCAAAATGGATCCAGCATTCAGCCTGGGATCAGAACTAACTCCATGATTACGATCTCTGGTGGAAGGATGAAGGAAGGTGGAACAAGAGTATATTTAGATCCTCATCAAAGCCTTCATCAATAACTCACCTGGATCTGCATCCAACATTGGAGATTATCTCCCAGGAAATTAGCAGTCACTGCATGAAGCATGTCAACCTGGAAGGGTCGGAAGGTAACTGCTTTCTCGTAGAAGTCATACCAGGTACATCTCAACTTTCTCGCCTGATCCCAGACCTCCTGAACGTAAGGGTCATACTGAATGATGATAGTATTCTCTACGTAACTTCCGGATGGCGTTGGGGCGCCGTAGGCCGCGACATTGTGATTGGCCGAGCTACTCATGCCACACGAATTCAGGAAAATTTCGAAGGTCGCACTCAGGTGTCCGGTACCTATTTTCAGGTGTTTTTGGAAATTTGTTTAGTGCATAGCCAAAACAGTTAAATTTTCAAAAAAAAAAATTACAATATTTTTCAGGCCAATTTTGGAGATTTAAATTAAATTTTTTTTACCTGGCTTGAGGTGCACGCAGTGCGGATCCGAGTAGAAGCCCTTGCTGAAGATCATGCCGTAGAATGGCCTATCAAACTCTATGTTAACTCTCATGTGTGTTTTTTCACACTGCACTTGCAGGTGTTTTATTTGGGGCGTGTCAGGTGATGCCAGGGGCCAGTTTTCCTCGGCCCCATGACCTGGTGGGCCGTATTGGGCCGGCGGCCCATACACCGATCTGTGCTCCAGGGGAAGGGCACTGCTGTCCAGGGGCGCTTCGCATTTCACACTCTGGAAGAGAAAGTTTAGCATCAGTGACATGGACTTTCTAATCTAGATTATGGACGTATGATACCTTTGTCTAACTTTCAAAGGGCAAACGTGTGGAAATGATAAAATGGGGTTTTTTCTTCGTCACTTGTCCATTTGCGCGACAGAGGCACATGGCGGAACACTTCCATATGTTGGGTCGAAACTGATGTACTTATGGTCTGATTATCTTAGCAATTCTTCTGTGACATTTTTATACAGCGTATATACATATATATGCGTTTATTCAAGGAAGCGCATACACGTAAATGAACATCGTTAGAGTCGAAATATATCGAAAATCGTGACATGATTTATTTTTCAATCGTCATTCATTTATTGCTGGATCAGATCAGTCAGATAACATCGTCAAGTTGGTTGGTAATCGCCTTTGCATCGATAAACATCGATATTTGGGATATCGATTCGGCTTTAGTTTTCAAAAGTATGACAATTGTTCAAGTTGTCATAGCTTATGTAGTTATTGAAAATCATATACACAGAATATTTTTTGACGCTCTGTTAATTTATTAAGTTTCGAGTGTTTTACATATTCTGTCCAGTGTTGACAAATTTTATATGTACGCGATAATTACAGAAAACACAAAAGATGCTTACACCAAATTGAAAAATTGAAAGCTCTCATTTTTTCGGAGTCAATGATTTACAGTATCTTCAACTTCGGAAAATATATTGTTAGTTCAAGTAGCTAATTGTAATTTCGGCACATTCGGGCTTGTAATTAATCAAGGTCGCCTTTAACTCAAGGTATTTTTATTAGTATAGCCAGAAAAATTGGAAAGTTTCGAACGTGTGTCACCGACCGCATTTTTTTTATTTTTATGGAGAAATTTTTATTTCGTCACACGGTGAAGCAACTGCATAACGGAAAAATTGGGCCCACGGGCCAAACTAGGTCTCCAGCTTTATCTAACTCGCTGTACAGAATGACAATTATATTTTTGGATGCAGTGCGGGAAATGTGGAACGTCAAAATGTACTTGTTGATTTTTTTTTTTTTTTTTGTAAATTATTACATTTTTAGACTTTTGAAATTTCAAGAAATTTCAAAAATTTTCATGACAATTAAAAATTTTTAGGACAAAATTGTTCGATCCAGGATTTTTCGATTCCCATTTTTGAAATTTCGAAATTCAAAATTTTTTCGATTCCCATTTTTGAAATTTCGAAATTCAAAATTTTTTCGAAATTCAGAATTTTTTCGAAATTCAAAATTTTTTTGAAATTCAAAACTTTCGAAATTTTAAAAAATTTTTGTTTTTGTTTTTCGATGAAAAAAAAAATTGAATTTTTGGAATATTAAGAAATTTTCCAATTTTTCGAAAATTGCGAAACGAACGAAAAAGATAAATTTTTGTGATGACATCTCCAGGTTATCACCCGGTGAAGCGGCTACATAACGGAAAGATGGTGCCAGGTGCCCAACTAGGTCTCCACTTTTATCTAACTCCCTGTACAGAATGACAATTACTATTTTTGGATGCAATGGTGAATTCTGAGCACGACGCGTCAATATCTAGGGAATAGTGTCATATGAGAAATTAGCATTTTATTGCGCGATTTATGGGAGACCATCAAGTGCTGAATCTTGGCGGGCACTGATAGACGCTCGATCGATTCATTGAGACGCTAATTGGAAAGTAGTGGTTTGCTTTTTTGAATATTTTTTCTCTCTACTTTACTTTTTATTTCATATATATAAGTTGAAAGACCGATTATATGAGACTCGACCGAGCGTTCGCATTCTGGGTTACTCTCTACGCGGCGACAGGTCAGCGCGGATTCGGAACGGAGTCCCCGTTTTAATGGAATGCGAAATAATCGATCTAGGAAACAATTTTTTTAGTTGCTGAATTTATAATGAATAATTTTCGGCTTAAAAAGTTAGAGCCCAACATTTTTGCTATGCTGAATTGCATTGGCTTATTCAATCAATATAGGTATACCAGCCCGAATGCGCGCTTCGCGCGCTGAATTGCAATTCGCAATTTGAGGTTACAATATCTGTTCCGAAGTTGAAAAAACTGTTAATCATTGATTCCCAAAAAATACGAGCTTTCAATTCTCCAATTTAGAGCAAGCATCGTTTGTTTTTTCTGCAACTAGTCCGGCCGCACGTGCTTCACACGCGCATTTCCTTTTTCCACCGCACTGACTGGCGGCGCGTCGGTTTCGGTCTCACGCTTTTCGATAATTCCGATATTTTCTTTGATCTCTCCTTTTTACTATAAATTATTGTGTACATATAAAATTTTCAACACCGACAGAATATTTAAAACACTCGAAACTTAATGAATTAACAGAAACTCTAAAAATATTCTGCGTATGTCATTTTCAATAACTACATAAGTTATGACAACTTGAACAATTGTCATACTTTTGAAAACTAAACCCGAATCGATATACCAAGTATCGATGTTTATCGACGCAAAAGCGATTACCAACCAAGTTCGCGATGGTATCTGACTAATGTGATTAACCAATAAATGAATCACGATTCAAAAATGAATTATGATAGACCAATAGCGAATCGTTTTGCGACTTTCGACTCTGATGGTGTTCATTTTTGTGTATGCGATTTCTTGAATAGGATATACATATACATATATATGGGTGGGTGTATGGGTGGGGGGTGGTTGGATGGATGGGTGAATGGGTGGGTGGATGTGTGGGTGGATGGGTGGGTGGATGGGTGGGTGTATGAGTGGGTGAGTGTATGGGTGGGTGGGTGGTTGTATGGATGGGTGGGTGGGTGTATATATATATATACTTAATTTTTGAAAAAAAAATTGAAATTTCACTTGTTGCCATAATATTTTATCACACTTTCACGTCAAGATCCTGAAAGTAATGTCAAACTGACAATGAACTTTTCTACATTTTATTGAGATGTTTAAACTGAGATAGAGATCGCTCAGTTACCGAAACAATACTCGGGCTTACAACGACGGGTGATCATGGTTAGAAAGCGAAATCACGATGTGATCTCAAAGAAAAAATTGGATCATAAAACGAAACACCAGGAGCGGTGCGGATGGCAAATACGATGTCATAAACTGCGTAAATTTGCCGCGTAAAATGGGGTCGGCACTTATCACGAATGCAAATATATTTTCTCATTCGAGACTTCGGTATAGTCAGATTTCCGCACTTGAGGATATTAATACTGAGGTGGGATTCTGTAAATGTTTTTTGTCGAGACTGTGAATCGTTCTGTTTTACGCGTCATTTGTCGCTATATAAATGAATAATTGGGGCTAGAATTAGCATAGAAACGTCGGGAAGGGAGCACAGGGAATCTGATCCAATTTCTAAATTTGATTACTGTAGCGAGAAAAATATGAGATGAGGAAGATATGAAGTGAAATTTTATGACAGGCGCAAATCTTTTATATTTCATTTTTTATTTTTATTTTTTTTTCGGCGATATTGCGATATTGAAAATTTTTAAATTTTTCATTTTTTTCTTCAATTTTTTCAAATTTCTCAAATTTTTAAAATTTTTAAAATTTTAAAATTTTTCAAATCTTTCAAATTTTTGAAATTTTTCAAATTCTTCAAATTTTTGAAATTTTTCAAATTTTTTAAATTTTTCAAATTTTTCAAATTTTTGAAATTTTTTAACATTTTCAAATATTTCAAATTTTTCGAATTGTTCAAATTTTTCAAATTTTCAAATTCCTATTAGGGAAATTCCTAAGGTAAATTACCTATATACTCGACTATGTATGAATATCCGACCAAAGAATCATCTTGCGCGCATTCATTCACTCCCAAGAAATCAATAAATAATTCAGGCCAAAATTATCCCATAGAAGTTGGCAAACAATTAATTTTTTTTTCTGAGCCTGAATGATCTACGAGAAATGCATCTAATTTCTAAATTTGATTAGTCTTTTAAGGTAAAATAATGCGCGAATAAAAAGAAAAAAAATTAGATGTGAGTAAAAGAAAAACGTGAGAATGAGGCTGAATCCGGGCATTGTGATTAAGGTGCCCCCTCTTAAATTGAATTTTAATTGAAAGAGTTGTGCTCTCATTGAGATTGCAAGGCATGTCTTGGGTATTGGGACAAGAACAGCTAGACGAGCCACATATTAGGGAAAAGAGTGCGCATCGCTTCTCAACGCACATTTGTCGCTTTTGATTAGAAGCTGATATTGCGGTACAGGGGCTTCCGGTTCATTGACATGCGTTTCACATTTTTTTCCAGTCTCTCATTCGTCATTGAATACCGACAATCGTGAGTTTTCACAATGTTTACCTGAGTTTGAAAATGTTCTCAATTGAAGAAACAAGAAGAAATGTATTGCAAAATGATAAAAAAAAATTTTGGAAGACCGGAAATATTTTGGAATCCCAAACTAAGAGAATAGCTAACCCAATACAAGCTTCGAACTTTATCTTCATTCAAGCTTCGGACGTTATCTTGGTACAAGCCTCGAAATTCATATTCGTCCAAGTTCCAAAGTTTCTCGTGGTCGAAGCATCGAAATTAATCTTGGTCCAAGCTACAAAATTTATCTTGGTTCAAACTTCGAAGATAGGAACATTGAGGTTGGACCAAGCTTAGTTGAACATTCGTTTCCAAGCTTGGGTTTAGGTGGTACAGCAATCCTGGATTTATATATGAATCCAATATTAAGCAGGGTTTCGCTGAAGCCGGTAAATCGAAACTGGGAAAAATATGCTTCAATCCAGCTTAGTTCAACCTTAGTTCAGAAGCTTGAGTTTAGATGGTATGAGCAATCCGGGATTCATGCTTGTTAAAGCTAGGATTCACAGTTAACAAAGCTGAGCTCGGACCAAGCTTAGCACAACATGGTTTCTGAAGCTTGGGTTTGGATGATTCTAGTAAGCTTGGATGTATGTATGCATCCAATATTGGACGTAGATTGGATTCTGCCTGTGGACCAACGCTAGGGACGCTAAGATTGAGCCAAGCTTGGCACAAGCTGGGCCAACAAAGCTTGGATATCTTTGATATAACTCAGCTTGGTTTGATCTAGGCTTATACGTGGGATGAAGGTATGGAGAAGCTATCAAGTCTAAGCTTCGGCATCGAAGGTCGGACCAAGATTGATCTCATCGTTCAAGCTTCGAATTTCCCACCTGGGGAGTTTCCGAAAAGGTCGGTTTCTATTGGCATCGCCCGATGTCTATAGTCAACAGGAGAGAGCAAAGGAAATATCGGTATATATCGCAATTATCGAACAGCGTAAGACCGCAACCGACGCGACACCAGTCAGTGCGGCGGAAAAAGGAAATGCGCGTGCGCAGTACGCGCGGCCGGTCGCGAGTCCTGAACTGAATCAAAACGTAATGAAAAATGAACAGTTGCAAGGCAATTGTTTTTTTTCGTTAAATATGAAATTTGGAGAGTTTCAAAAAATTTCCAGAATTGAAGAAAATAGAAAATGGGAAAACTGACCAATATTAGAAATTTCATTACTTCATGGAGAATGAAAAAAAAATTGTACGCGGAATAAATAGAGTGGCTTTGGGATATCGTTATGAATAAATGAAATGGAAATTCTCGCAGGATTGACGGGCGTGTCAGGATGTTAAAGCGGACGAGTAAACGAGGGGCCTGTGGTCACAACCGCAAGATTGTGGACATCATGGGCGCCATCAGTGCTAATAGCATGGAAGTGACTAGGCTGTAAGTATTCATTTAACAAGTCCCATTCACTTCACAAGATCATAAAAATATTGGTTCGTTACTATCCTTCGATTCGAGTGAAATGTTCACCGATTAATTCAATTAATTACAACTCGCAATTAATCAGTAGACACGTGGGGGAAAAATTGCGACATTTAATTAGTGATCAACAACGATTGAAGTCATTGAAAGATATAAATTAATATGTCCAAACATTTTGAAAATCCCAAATTTTTAGTGAGTGAAAAAAAATCAAAAATGGCACAAATCAAAAACGCTCAAAATTAGGAAAGATCGGAATAATTGTGAGAAAAAAAATTCAGAAATAAAGAATTGAAAATTTTCAAGAAAAATAAAAAAAAAATACCAAATTAGAAGGAAAATTCATATTTTCAAAAAAAAAACGCGCTTGAGATACTTAAAAAACTTAAATTAAAAGCGGTGTCATTAGCCACTGTGTGACCCCCAATCCCCAATTCATAATTACACCTAGTGTGACTTTGATGAATGCCAAAGCCGCCCAACAATTTCCTGATCTCTTGAAAGATAAAAGTCGACCACATTAGGACCCTTGAAAGCACCCTTAAGAGTGCGCCCCCCCCCCCCTCCTCCCCCACTCCTCCCTTTTATCCCACGAGAAAAGCCGCGCGGAAATTATCTCTATAACGGAGAAATCGCCTTCTCCCCGACTTAAATTTTTTCAAACATTTTTGTAATTGGAAAGTTCTTCTCGATCAATCAATTTCGGGGCCAGGGAAGAATTGTGAAATTGAGATGAAAAAGGAAAGACATATAAAATGAACAAATGATGATGATTTATAGAAAATCGGCTGAAGAATTAATCTGAAAGATGAACGACGCAATGTTTAGGAATATTTTCTTCGAAAATGTAAACTTAATTGGGCCCGCACTTAATCATGTGACTTGCGACTTCCGGAGAAAAAATTATTATTTAGACGCCGCAAATAAAAAATTGGATTTCAGATTGATAACAGGACTGATTGATCGGGATGTATTCTTTTATTCCTTTTTACAGGCTATTTTGACTCCCATTTCTCTTACAACTTTCCAAGTACAAAATATTTACATACTAACATGGCAGGCTTACTGGTACCTTCAAAATTACGTATTAACAATTTGACCTAGGTGCTGTATAATTGGATTGATTGATCAGATTAGTCAGATAACATCGTGAAGTTGGTTGGTAATCGCGTTTGCGTCGATAAACATCGATACTTGGCATATCGATTCGGCTCAGTTTTCAAAAGTATGACAATTGTCCAAGTTGTCATAACTTATGTAGTTATTGAAAATGATATACGCAGAATATTTTTAGAGTTTCTGTTAATTCACTAAGTTTCGAGTGTTTTAAATATTCTGTCGGTGTTGAAAATTTTATATGTACGCAATAATTTATAGTAAAAAGGAGAGATCAAAGAAAATATCGGAATTATCGAAAAGCGTAAGACAGAAACCGACGCGCCGCCAGTCAGTGCGGTGGAAAAAGGAAGTGCGCGTGTGAAGCACGTGCGGCCGGACTAGTTGCAGAAAAAACAAACGATGCTTGCTCCAAATGGGAAAATTGAAAGCTCTTATTTTTTGGGAATCAATAATTAACAGTTTTTTCAACTTCGGAAATGATATTGTAACCTCAAATTGCGAACTGTAATTCAGCGCGCGTCTCGATTCGGGCTTGTATATAGAATTGAGGCATAAAAAGTCTCCAGAAAACTGATCCACAAAGTTGGAAATAGATGACAAATTGCACAAATGAAGAAATCATCGAGAGAAAGATGCTCTAAAAATTTGTTGTTTTTTTTTCCCTTCCTAGAAATAGGAAAAATGTTAAATGTATCATAGTAAAAAGTTGCTAGTACCAGGCAGGGTATTGCCCATGTGTTACACACTTGTTTCAATATGGGGCCATTGAGAGACATTTACCAGGAAAGAAAGCTGAAACGACTGAAAGAAACAAGTTGATCCCAATGTCGGTTATAACGATTCAAAGGCGTGTCCGTGTTGGTCCAATATCCCAACTGTTGACGCATTTTACTCCCAGTGACACTTTATATCGAGCCAATAATGGCACATACAAGCCAATCCAGTGATACTGAACAAGACAGAAGCCCAACTACCAGACTCTCACAATCACACACGAAAGGGGCAACGCGCGTCCGGCGCAGTGACCTACTATCATCGGTTCGACGGCTATAATGCCGTCTCTCCTTGTTTATACCTTCCAGACGCGCGTCGCACATCATATCTCTCTTCTTTTTTTTGTCTTTTCTCAATTAACGAATTATTTATTCGTTGTTCAAGAGAAGAATAAATCCCCTTTCCCAATCCCTTTTCTGGCCTGGCAAATCGCTACTTTTTTTGGTATTTAGCCACCCACCCACCCACAAAGCCAGCCATCCACCCACCCGCCCACCAAGCCACCCACCCACCCACCCACCCACCCACACACACACACAGACACACAAACTGATTTGAACAAACTTAATAAAATAAATAGTTAAAAAAGAGGCGGGGCAAAACGGGTCAGTTTTGTAAATTTTCCACTTGACTATATGCAAAAAAAAAGCTATGGAAAGTTAATTGAAAATCAATTGAAAAAATTCAGACACGGATATTAACACAAATTGTGGAGCTAAATGGTTCATTTAATTGAATTTGCTGGAAAGTTCTGAATGAACCATTCAATAGCAAAGAAGCAACATTGTTAATTACTCGCAAAGCAAATGCAATTTTACTTTTAATAAGCTCATGTATTTACAGTTTAATCCACAAGGAAAAAAAATCACGCTCCGTAAATCTCAACGACTGACCGATCACTGAATTAGAGCCCCTAATGAATAACGGTGATTCATTAGTGATTCGTTTAAAATGATTGCCTGGCCGTAACACCACGAGCCAGTCATTTTAATGAGTGACTTCGCAATGAGTATGATTGCCAACTCTGGAAAATGGGGAAAATTTGCTAGTTGAGGGGAAATTTGAGGTAGTTGGAGAAAACGTGGTACGTCGAGCTGGAATTTTTTTTAGTGATTTTCTGTTAATTGTTGCAAATTTTGGAATTGAGAAATTTTGGGGTTTTGAAGATTTTTGAAATTTTCAGTTTGCGCCAAATTTTTCACATTCTCCAGATTTTCAAAATTTCCCAGATTTTGAAAATTTTGAAAAGTTTCGAAATTTTCAAAATTTTCAAAATTTTCAAAATTTTCAAAATTTTCAAAATTTTCAAAATTTTCAAAATTTTCAAAATTTTCAAAATTTTCAAAATTTTCAAAAATTTCAAAATTTTCAACATATTAACAAGTTTCAAAATTTCCCAATTTTCCAAATTTTCCAAAATTTGGAAATCTCGGGAAATTTGGAAAATTTGGAAAATTGTTCAAAATTTTTCAAAATTTCTCAAATTTTCCAAATTGTCCAAATTTTCCAAATTATACCCAATTTTCCCAAAGTTTTTCATAAGAGAAGAATTTTTTTATTCTCCGATAATCTGGGGAAATTGAGATGATGTTTGTTTTTAGCACACGTCCGCGACCGCGTGCACCTGTTGACTCGATCGGAAATCGAGGACATGGGGGTAAGGAAGAGAGCGCATGCGCATGTACTTTTCGATAATTGCATTTCCGGTCATTCCAATCGTCAATTTAGTGGTCGAGTCGTAAATGAGGAAAACGGAAAATTATGGTTTCGTTTTTGCTAAATGGCTCGTAACCCATTTGAACTATCGCAAAAGTGATAATAATCTTTTGTGTAGATCTTAATGCGCTCTACAAAAACAATATCTATAGACATTTCCGCATCTCTCATACCTGACGAGCTATAGAACTAAAACGCCCGAAAATTATAGAATAACAACTTCAAATTTTGAATTTTCCTCGATTACTCGAAAATGATAAGAGATAACGCAAAATTGATAACAACGTTTTTGATAGATTTTGATCCGCTCTATCAAAATAGTTCTTATCGATTTTTCGTTATCTTCGCTAGATTTCAAGCCATTCATCAAAAACGAAAATTACCCCCAGAAAATTCCAATAATGCAATTCTCGATCTGTATATACAATCAAAGATTGATAAGAAATTGGTGCCAAAATTTTGGCGAAATTTTGGCACACCAAAAAATTTTTTATCAAGTTCATCTTCTTATCTTCAACCGATTCGCAAAAAAATCCCCAAAAGATTCTTGTGATACCGATTTTTGGTGAATATCGAAAAAATGATAAGAGATAGCACAAAATTGATAAGAACTTTTTTGTAGAGAATTTCAAGATCTGTGAAAAACGTCAAATAGTGTTTGTTCCATCTTTTACCAGTTCCGAGAAAATCGGGAAAACTGAAATTCGAGAATGCGGAGTTGTTCGGAAAACCGATTTCAATCGATTCTGATCGATAAAAAGTGATCGATTGGTGCACTTACGAGGGTCAGGATAAACGGCAATAGTAGGCTGAGGATGGGCCTTCGTATACTCCTTCTTCTCTCCATGATTTCTGCGTGTGTGTATGTTTCTGTAATTGAAGAAGAAAAATGTGAGAATTGGACATTTTATTTGTTTTTATATTTCTTTTTCAGCCGGCTCTCTCCAAATTACCAGAAACTATTGATCATTTTGTGACAATTGAGCAGAGAGGTAAATTGAAAGGCCGACAAAACCAACAATCCATTCAACAGAAAAAACGAAAATAGTTGGTTGCGATTCATTGATTCTACTTTCATTCATAGCCAAATGGCGTGACAACTTTTTTTTCAATAATACTCATTTTAAATGCAATTATTATTAGGAAAATTATGAGCCGCAATACATCCAATTGATCTTTAAAACATTGGGAAGCACCATGATGGCTGTGGAAATTTTTATTTTTTCCAAATTTTTTTGGAAATGTTTCCCAAATTTTTTGGAAATTTTTTGCAAATTTTCAATTTCATTGCAAATTTTCGGGTTTTTAAAATTCTTGATATTTTGTACGATTTTTATCTTCTTTGAAATTTTTGGATTAACGAATTTTAAAATTTTGAAATTTTGGAAATCGAGAAAATTTCTGAAATTTTAAAATTTTGGAAATCGAAAAAAATTTTGAAATTCGTGAAATTTTGGAAATTTGATTTGAAATTTTCTTTGGAATTTTCCAATTTTTTTTTTAATTTTTAGAAGTATAAGTTTTATGAAATTTCAAAAATTGCAAAATTTCGGTTATCCCAAAAAAAAAAATTGGGAAATTTGAGAAATTGGAAGAATAAAAAATTTAAAAAATCCCAAAAAAATGAAACTTGGAAAATTTTTCAAAAAGTCGAAACCTTGAAAAGTCCAAAAATTAAAAAATTCAAAAAAATTTGAAAACTTCAAAAACTGCATTAATTTTTTGATTTTTATTTTTATTTCAAAATTGTCTAAAATTGGAAAAAAGAAAACAAAATGTGGGCTCACAAAATGTTCCCTCAATTTGGGTTTCCAAACATTCACTTTTATCATTTACAAACGGAATTATCAGAACCATTCCCATCATGACTTCTGTATTGACCATAGATCACACAACTGTATCAACTACATTTACTAAAACCGTTGCATCACAAGTTTTTAGTCGATTCCCTAAATGCACCTGCGATCCGCGTCTCTGAAAAAATTTTCGACCTAAAAAAAAATTGCAACCCAATAGTTGACTTCCGGCAAAAAAAAAAAAAAAAAAAAAAAAAAAAAAAAAAAAAAAAAAAACATTATCAAAAATTTCATTTTGCAATTTTCCATTCCCCACATTTTAGAAATGCAAGTCCAAAATTTTGGGATTTTCGTTTTGAGTTCAGAAAGAAATTCGTTTTTTTTTTCGTCTGATCCCCCGTCAGGGGATCAGTTTATTAATAATCAGACGGCGTTTTTTAATTATATCTCCAAAAGTTGAGAAGCTGGAAAAATGTTGCATGAGCGTTTTTTGGAGAGCATGCTTTTCTTTACAAAAATGACCTTCATCAAAATAATCGTAAGACCTACAGATTTCGAGATATACGCAGAAACGTAAGTTTCCAGATGAATCATCTTATCTCGTTTATCCACTTTACAACGATATTAACAAAAAATCAGTAAAAACTTTTGATTTAATCTGTTTTATTTGTATTTATTCCATCTCTTCTCATTTAATTGAGTCTCCTTTTCTTCCCAGGTGAAACGATCATCAATATTTCACAATATTTCACCTAATTTATAGACCTAACTTGAAAATATCGCAGCGAATTGGGGGAACAAGATAACGCATCCTCGACGTGGTTTTCCGGTTTATCTCAAAATCCAGGAGAGCTAGAAAAAAGTTGCTTCAACATTTTTTGTAGAGCAGAATCTGCTCTACAAAAAATGTCTATACAATAATCACTCTATCTCTCCTGGATTTCGAGATATCCTTAAAAAACCGATCATGGGCATGATCCACCTCACCCAATTTCGTAAAAATAAGATACAAAAAATTCCCTTCAACAAAAATAATAACAAACAAAATACCTCACTGAGCACTCTGAAAGGTCCGCTAAGGGCACAAATTTCCACCAAAAATTGCCCGAAAATTTCCCGGGGGGGTGGGGAGGAGGGGGGTATGTGTAAATCAGGAAAAACTCGCACTTTTGACTGAGATAACGTTACGCGGGGCCCAACTCGGTGTTTTATTGTTGGGACTTAACTTCCGTTGCCCGGAGTGGCTGTCAGGGCCGGCGGGGTCTGACTGAGTCGGCGATTGGGCCTTGTTGAGGCTATGAGCCACGTCCTAGTGACCTACTGACGCACACTTGCTTTGCCCCGTTCCCTCCAGCCACTGTAACGTCTGGGGTCTCTTTGAGTTTTGCGTTTTCTGGTGGGGCTAAGCCCCCCCCCCCCTTTTCCCAAGAGGCCCATTAACGTGTGAGGCCTAGAACACCTCCCCCCCCCCCTCCCCCGACACCGAGGAGGAAAAAAAATTTTCTCTAACTTTTTATTCACCAATTCTCTTCCAAGAGCACAGGTGAAAGACGTCCGCTTACTCGAATTTCCGGATGAACGGGTGAGGGGGTGGGGCAGGCTGGGTGTGGGAGGGAGGGGGGGGGTGACATTGCGCGAGATTTCACGAAATCAAGAATATGAGCACTTCCTAATTTTTTGGAAATTTAAAAATTTTCACCACGCTCCCCCTCCTCCCCCCCCCCCCCACCCACCCACCCACCACCTCCCGGAGTCCATTAACCCCGAGAAGGGAAAAATTGTTCTCCAGGTTCTTTAGACATCAATTCTCATGCAAGTGTATGGGTGAAAGACGTACTTACGCCAACTTCCGGTTTAGGAAGGGGGAGGGGAGGGGGGGAGGAAGTAGGATGACATTGCGACAGATTTCAATTATTTTTGGCTGGTAAAATTTCAAAAAATTTAGAACTGGCTATCTTTGAAAAATTCACTCGATATTTTCCCAAATTTTGGATTTTTCCAAATTTTCGAAATTCTCAAAAATTTCTCAAAAAATCAGATTTCCAAAATTCCACTAATTATTCGTGATACTGCAACTCTTGGAATAGCTCCAAATGTTTTTGGCAATTCGAAGTATTTTGAAAAAAATTGAAAAAGGTAAAAATTCAATTAACAGACAAATCAAAAATATAAAAAAAAATTTTTTTTTTCAATTTTCCATTTCGAAAATTCGAAATTTTTGGAGAGTTGGACGAATTTGAAATTCATTAAAAACATCGGAAAATTTGAAAAAAAATGCAAAAACATGGAAGGAGATTTGTGAGATAAATGTTTTTTCAATTGAAAGATTTGTTTTCGCGGGAGAAGAAAAAATCTTATGGGCGATAATGACTGTAATTTCGCTCATATTCTGAACTGACGACAGAGGTGGCCTACATATGCCACCGCCCGCATGTTTCACTTCAGACACATCGCACTCCTAACCGAATGCGGAAGTCGCGAAAGAGGGCCGCGCCTGATAATTCGCGAAAGCGCGAGTGAGTCCTATTTCCCCCTCCTCCCCCCGACCCCTCTACTGCTATTTTTTATTTGCAACAAAAAGTGTGAGAACGAAGGGCCGGCCTTTATCTTCATATCTGTGCAAGTTATGACGTCACAATACTACTCGGTTCTTTTCCGGTGCACTGCCGGCTTACTACCCAGTATACTATACGGCTTATTAAGGACAGTAAGAAAAATGCAAAAAAAAAAACAATTTTTATGGGATTTTTTTGGGCAAGCATTTTTTATCTCAAATTCTTGAAATTCCCAAATTTTTCGGAATTTTTTATTTAAAAAAAAAAAAAAAAATTTTTTTTGAATTATTAAATTTTTTTCTGGAATGTTCAAAATTTTGAAAAGTCCCAAAATTTAAAAAAAATTCTAAAATTCCTAAATTTCCAAGAAAAAAAAAACTAAAAAAATGATAAAATTTTGAAAATTGAAAAAACCGGAAATGTGATAAGTTTCACTGTGCTCTCCAAAAAATTCAATCTGATTTCGTTTAAAACCGGAAGTTGTATTTTCATCGCCGCTCGCCTATAATTTTGCCATCAAAATTTTCCACATTAAGAAAATTATGGATAATTTCTCTGTCAAATTTTCCATTAGATGAGAGGTAAAAAAAATTTGGGGTCCAAATGAACGATAAAGCCAGGGGCAACCATCAGGCCAAAAATGGTTGATGACCAAGACGAATTGTCTTGAATTATTTTTTTCACGACTCATGGTGAACCCCATAAGAAGCTCCACTTTGATTTTTCTACCGCTAAGGGCATCTTAACTCGAGGAACTAAGAGAAACGATAGGAAAATTGATGACGACGTTGCTCGTGTTTGTGCCATGGACCGAGTCATGGTGTCGACAGAGCGCCAAGGGGTGCCCCAATAATGATCAATTCAATTTTCGAACTGATGAATTCAATTGTGATCAATTTTTATTGATTTCGGCCGACCTCGTTCTCATCTATTTGGTGGATATGATTGATCCTAATCACGAGTAATTCAATTGTGGATGAATAAGAGATGTATCATATTGATCAATCAGGAAATTGATCGATCAATCGAGAAATTGATCGATCAATCCGGAAATTGATCCATCAATTCGGAAATTGATCCATCAATCCGGAAATTGATCCATCAATCCGAACATTGATCCATCAATCAAGAAATTGATCGATCAATCGGCCGAGATATCAATCACTCAACAACGAAGGTAATCAATCATTATGCCGATCAATTAGTCAATCAGAGTCGATTGATAGAATCAGAGTCGATTGATCGATCAATCAATATGTTTATTACCATACAAATTGACTACTCAATTTTTTCGTGAGAAAGTAAAAATGATTAAAAAATGATGACGACATCCGTTGATCAATCATTGCATCAATCGCCCGATTGATGGATTGATCAATTCACGAGGCAAGTAATGAATTTCGTCAATCAGTGGGGCAATGGATCATATCACGTGATCAATCAATTGGTTACCCGATTGATCAATCAATCAATTCGTCAATCACAGAAATTGATCCTCCAAAACGCTGAAATTTTGAATGCGAAAGAATATTTCATTTCCAAAATTGGAATTTTTTATTACCGAAAAAATTGATTAGTTTATAAATTTTCGGAGTTGTGAAGATTGAAACGAAAAAATTTGAAAATTGAAAAGTAAGGAAGGAATTAAGTAGGTTAATATTGGGGGACTTCCTCTTAACCGCAATTTTTTCTCGGAAAAAGTAGGATGCTTGAATTTCTAGTAGGCATGTGAATATTTCTCCAAAGAGAGTGAGCTTAAATTTCAGCCTTGACCAAATTTTTGGGCCGCTTTCACCGAGCACCATCGACCTCATCTCATAAAAAAAACACCTATAAAATTCTTTCGATTCAATACGAAAACAACGTGAATTTGTGACTCCAGTTGGTTAATTATCGCGCTATCGTGGTATTAATGAGCCACTCCTAATTAATTAAGTGGCGGTTCTCCAGTGCGCAAATTGCATTGATTAAGAACGTGAGAAACGTATGAATGGATTTAACTAAGTCAGTTCTTGGTAGTTCTGGAATATTGCAGGCAAGACAATTTTTAAAGACAGTTTCATGAATTCCCGGAGAACTTATTATGGGAATTCCGATATAGGATTTCTTATGGGAATTTTTCGAAGCATTTGAATTTTCTGTTTACGTCAAATAAATTTTTTGGGAATTCAAAAATTTCAAAAATTTCAAAAATTTTTAAAATTTCAAAATTTTTTAAAATTTCAAAAATTTTAAAAATTTCAAAAATTTCAAAAATTTCGAAAATCTCAAAAGTTTCAAAAATTTCAAAAATTCCAAAAATTTCAGTAATTTCAAGAATTTCAAAAATTCCAAAAATTCCAAAAATTCCAAAAATTTCAAAAGTTTCAAAAATTTCAAAACTTTCAAAAATTTCATAAATTTCAAACAATTAAAAACTTTACAATTTGCGGACAAAAAATAATTGGACCAAAAAACCTACTTAGATAATTTTCTGGCTTCCACCTGCATAAACCGTCTATAAACTGGAATTAACATACGAAACCGGAGGCTGCGGAATAAAAAGAAAGTATACGCGTGCCGGGCGATCTCACGGCAGTTCGCCTTCCGTTGAAATGTTTTTTGAGGTTTATCGAGTTTTATTGATATAAAAGTCTGGCCCAAATACCCGATGGCCCGGAAATCATCGAACGAGGGACTAACGAATTCGGGATAATAATTTTAACGATCGAGTGATCAACGGCCGGGGCTTGAAACAGAAAGTTGAAGTGGTAATTTTATGAAGTATATTATTTCCCTTGATCTTCTGACTTGTCAATTTGCAAATTATTTTATGGCCCAATTAAAACGATTTCTCATTTTTACCACATTTTTTATGCTTTAAAAATTTAATGATGCTCATGAAAAAATTTGACCCAGTTTCCAAACTATCGAAATTTAAAAAATTATGCAAATTTTTTTCAGAACATATTCTGAAATTTAAGTCCAAATATTGAAGTAAAAAATAAAAAAAAAATCGTCAACCCCAAAATTTGAAAATCCACAACATTTTTGAAATTGAGAAATTTTGAAAATTTCACATAAATAATTATTGCTCTCAAAAAGTGTTAGGAGCCGGTGTGAAATGTCGTAGATCTTCATAAAGATGTATTGACCCACTGAAGACATTCCAGAGCCGCCCACTGGGAAAGTGCTCCTCCCCCCCCAAATTACGGCATTGAATGATGATGGGTAAAAAAAAATTACTCCATTATTATGCCCACGAAATTAAGAGATAATAGGCCACAAGCCTTTGAGTTAAATTCGTTACTAAAATCCTAATAATTTCTTTTTTACTATTTTTTCAGGGGTAAACAAAATTTACAAACTTTTTTTTAAAAGTATTCTTAATTTTTCGACAAAGTGATTCGATTTTTCGATTTACGGATGTGACCCATATTTAGTAGAAAAAAGGACGTAAACAATACGTTAAATTGATAAAAAGGCCATTGGGCATTGTGTGCTTCGCTTTAAATTAATTGAGAGCTTCGACCAGGAAAATAAATCGATTATCGAATTCGAGAACTCGAAAGTCGAAGAAAAAAATTACGATTATCGATGGGACAATGGGAATCGAACTCGAATCTATATAAATAATTGAGAGCTTCGACCAAAAAAATAAATCGATTATCGAATTCGAGAACTCGAAAGTCGAAGAAAAAAATCTCGATTATCGATGACACAATCGAAATCGAACTCAAATCTATATAAATAATTGAGAGCTTCGACCAGGAAAATAAATCGATTATCGAATTCGAGAACTCGAAAGTCGAAGAAAAAAATCTCGATTATCGATGACTCAATCGAAATCGAACTCGAATCTATGTAAATAATTGAGAGTTTCGATCAGGAAAATAAATCGATTATCGAATACAGAAACTCGAAAATCGAAGGAAAAATCTCGATTATCGATGATACAATCGAACTCGAATCTATATAAATAATTGAGAGCTTCGACCAGGAAAATAAATCGATTATCGAATTCGAAAACTCGAAAGTCGAATAAAAAAATCGATTATCGTTCACACAATCGAAATCGAACTCAAAAACAGACAAGCAACGACATGTGGCCGCTAACGGCCACCGGCAAAGAACTGCGCCTATTCTAAAAAAGACAAGGACAGAACATATCGATAACTCGCAATATCTCGAAGTTTTGTCCCGCAGAAATGCGCGCGCAACCGCCCCTTCGTTGACAGTCGTAGTTGATTTGAAACTTTTGAAGATTGAAAAAAAAACTTGAAGCCACTATTATTTCTGCGAACGCAATTTGACATTCCCCTTACATCCTCAATAAACCGAAAATCGATCAAAATAAAGAAAAAAAAAGTACAAGGGTGCGTTTCGTTGAGTGATCCTGCATGCGTGACAGGTGCAATCCGTGACGTAATCTTGGAAGTACCGTTATGTGCGTCGGCCAAGATATATATACCTATGTATACCTATATATATATATACGGATATATATGCCAGGTGAAGCCTCTCGCGCGCAACCCGGATGTTCCCCTTTCCGCGGCCCAAAGACGACGCTAAAATTTTTGCTCGAGTGTGAAAGTGATTCCAACAGCCGCCCAAAAGTACCGTTACAATATTGAACATGCAAAAAAATTTTTTTTTCAATTCTTTCAATAAAAAAATGGGAAAATCGACTGAAAAAAAAGACTTCGAACTTAACTCTACGCACATTATCTCGGGAACCGTTGAGTATAGAAGAAAATCATAGAGAATCAATTTTGTAGATCACTAACTTGTCAACAAAAAATTATCAATAACATTTTTTCATATACACGCTCGATAAGGAGATAAATTAATTATTAGCAAAAATGACAAAAAAATTCTGAAAATTTTTCTGGGGAAAAATATGTTCTCTCAATTATTTTTGTGTAAAGCGAATAAATTTTTTCTTGAAAATTCATTTTAGCAATCGGTCTTTATAATAAAAAAATTCGTCGATATTTAATACAAAAAATCTCTTCGTAGAAAATTAATTTTGTGGAAAAATGTAGAATGCTGAATAAGAAAAATAAGCACAAAATCCGAGATTAATTTTCTCAAATTAAATTTTCCACCTACCATTATTATTTTTTCTCATTCCGTGTTTAAAAATCGCGGAAAGCATAGTGTAATGTCTGATTATTAGCATCACGGAAACGAGCTGACGGGGAAACTTGTTTTGCGTGTGATATGTATCGTTTCATCTCTAACGCAAATGCAGAAAGCGCGAAATTACAGTGGACAACGTTTGAGGTGGCTTGGAAAATTGGAGAATAGGAAAGTTGGGCATTTCAAAATTCTCCCATAGTCTCCAATTTCCTTTAATTCGCAAAAGAATGAAATGTAATTTTTTTTTATTTCACAAAATTGGCGAATCGAAAAATATTGAACTATTTTTTTGTGAAATTTCCTGTTTTGAAAACTTTTATTTTCAGATTGGAAAAACTCATGTTCATTGTTCAAATAAAATTTTCAATCGAGATATCTCGAAAAAGCCGACCGCGCGTTGCCTATTGGCTAATAAGTAGCGTGAAGTTAGCCGTTCAAAAACGCGCGGGATTCAAATCGTTCGAATTATTCCCGCGCCAAATCGTTTATTGAAACTTTCAAATTCCATCATTTATCGTACTATTAGAACACTATCATAATTGTGGTTAATGATTAAATGACAATGATTGTTTATAATTACTTCTAATGAAGAAAATATATGATTTGGTTAGATTGATGTAAACCGGCCCAAAGGCCTGTGAAGTTACTTATATAAAAATATTTTGAAAGATTCTGTCGCTGATTTTTCATTGGCCCATGACCCCGTGAAGTTAGGCGCGTAAGAAATGCGCGGGAAATTCAAATCGTTGCAATTGTTCATGCACGAAGATTCCATTGTTAATTTTTTTAATACTGATCATTGATTGGATTGTGCAAGTAACTTCAGTGTTACAATTCGTCATTGATTATTATTGCTAATTATTGTGAATAAATAAAGTCTAATTTTCGGTTAGGTACCATACCAAGAGAGCTATAGAGAGTTTACCGGCTTGTGAAGTTATTTTATATCGAAATATCTCGAAAGATTCCGCTGCCCATTCCCCATTGGTCAATGAATCGCGTGAAGTTAGTTATCGCGGAAATGGCGGGAAATTCAAACGCGCGGGAAATTCAAATCCTTCTACTCATGCACAAGAACTCTCTCGCGATTTTAATATCAATCATTGATTCCTATTTGCCCCCAATTTCTTCGGAGTCATCATCAATCATCAATTAATGTTGATCAATTAACACGAATGAATGACCTCGAATTTTTCGTCATGGTTCATATTATAAAATTGAAAAAGAAAAAATTTCGTATTTTTTTTTCTAGAACACAAGCGATTAAATTATTCGAAAGTCTTTGAATTCAGGCTCCAGGGCCCATTACCATTCTGTCTCACTGCCCCATACCCACACATATAGCGGCCTTGTTCTCCACTCGTGACGAAGAGAAGAAGATACTAACAGAGGAAGAGCTTGACACACTGACTCGCTACCCCACATACCCTTTTACCTTTACAAATTCAAGTACATATTTTTAAAGACGATGAAAAAAAAACCTATTTCCTCCAAATTCAATCCCCGAAAAAAAATCATTAATATTCCCGAACTAAATTGTCAAAAATTTCGACATCTCGCGAAGCACTTTTCACCGAAAACTCTTTTCCAGCAAAAAACTCGAAATATCTCCCTAACGCCTGGACCTAGGGCAAAACCTGAGTAACCCTTTTTTGTAGCTAACAAAATTCTCTAAAAAAAATCCTAAAGAACTTTTTCGCTAGATCAATTTGTTTTCGAAATATTGGCAAAAGTGTAAAAATCAGTTAATCACTTCACTGCTTTTTCTCTCCTCGCCTCTCAACAATAATTAATTAATAAATTTTTTAAATGACCCCATCACGTGTTCATTCACTGGATACTGCTCACTGATAATTAAACGCTGATATAATTTCACAAACCTTTTTTTCTAGCTTAACTCGCCGAATGGAAGTAATCCTATGGCACACACACTTGGCACTAATCGACTAATCCGTTTTAAGCTGAGTGGTGAATTTTTTAAAAAACCAATAAACAAGAACTTATCAGGTAAAGATGTGGGTCTCCAGGTAACTTTGGCGAGTGTGTTCGTTGTGAGGCGAAGAGAAATGAAAGGCCGCCTATATACTCTCCCCTCTCGATCATTTGGCAGTATTGTACGCGTCACACTCTTTCCCACTGTCTCGTTGAAGATACTTACGTGTTAGATGCCATTATTTGGCTTTCACCCGAAAATCTACAGGTGAGACCGAGCGTTTGGAATGCGTTAGGTTTTATCCGAAGAACAAGCTCGACATTCCCAATGCATAGATCTTTGCCTTTTTTCCGAATTACTACTCCTTCTCTGCGCCATTATGCGATTATTTATTGCAGTTTATGATTTCAAGGTCATTAATTAAATGTTAGATCATGGATTTTCCTCCTTTCATCGAGCCAACATTTCAAGAGCTGTGTGCTCTTTTTTTTATCAATTGTTAGGGTTTCCCGACCCCAACTAAGCCAAGCCTGTACCAGGCTTAATCTCATCTTCCAAAGCAGACTTAAACTCTGGGTAGCAAATAAGGCTATTGCTAAGGCTTGGTTCAGCCTTGCCTCAGGCTGAAGATCTCGAGGCTGAAAATACCTACGCTCAGCACAGGATACTTCAATGGATACGATGGTCGCCAGAATTATCCACTGGAGGCGCTGATGTCTGCTGATGGAGGTTGGGCTAACCAATTTCCTCACTGCATACTCCCTGATCCTCGGCCTATTGATACGGTTCCTTCCTCAGTTCCTCGAAAAATTGTATGACATAATCGACCGTGACATATCAATAATAACCGCGTCAATTAGTCGATTTTGGTCAATGGCGATGAACCCCAGTTAAACCCTCTGACCAATGTGGTGCAGTCTTTGAGAACAATGCCTTTCGAGGCTTGTCTCAGGCCGTGCTCGTTGGGATTTCAAGGCTCAGTTGAGGCTCCCCATGAACCCTGAGCTAAGGCTTGGTTTACGAGCCTCAAACGGCGTTATCATTTCGAGGCTGAAGCAGGCCTGAGTCAGGGTTGACACTCAGCCTCAATCCAAGATTTCCCAGTCCTCTTTCAGGGGTGAGACAGCCTTCTCCCGATCCTCAATTCCTACATGGGTGGTGACAAAACCTTCCATTCTCGCATGAAAGTCAGTCATAAAGTACAGTCTCATGGCAGGATGTCGTACTGGGATTCGTTGAGGACCAAGGTGGATTTAGGATGTTCCAGAGATATAGCAATAAAGGTGGCAAGATCCTCATTATGCGAGCAAACCCGCAGGACCGCGTGAAGTAACGGACGATGGGTTGAAATCGTAGAGTGTAATGTCCTGTAGATCCATTTTCCTAAACAGTGAAGAATTGAATAATTGAGGACTATCTGACAGTGAATCTGAGAAGTATCTAAAAAATTGATAGAATTGGTGAATGGAAGAGTCTAGGAGACGTGCAACGGAAAATCAGGAAAAGATTTTTTTTTGTTACATCGCCCGAATGGACTCGATGCCGAAAATCTACAGGTGGGTCGGAATGGATTTGATTTTTTTTTGGTGAAGAATCTTGACAACCTTGCGCGGCTTTTATCATTTGCAGGATGTAGGAAGTCGTCGGCAAACGCGGAATTAAACTTAGAACACTCATCGCATGAGTAGATCATATGACTTACATTTCAGATGGATTACTGGTAGCAAACGTTTTGTTACAAATCTCAAAAATTTTAAAAATTTCAAAAATTTCAGAAATTTCAAAAATTTCAAAAATTTCAAAAATTTCAAAAATTTCAAAGATTTCAAAAATTTCAAAAATTTCAAAAATTTCAAAAATTTCAAAAATTTTAAAAATTTCAAAAATTTCGAGAAATTCAAAAATTCCAAAAATTTCAAATATTTCAAAAACTTTAGAAATTTTAAGCAATGCCAAAAATTGTCAAAATTCCCAAAATTTTCAAAATTTCCAAAAAAATTTAAAAAATTCCAATCTTTCAGAAATATTTCAAATAAAAAAAAAGATCATAATGAATGAGGAGGGCATGATACCGACCCGCCCTGATTACAGTCAAATCTTATTGTATAATCCATAAACTGAAATGGCTCATTCTTGGTGCCGTGAGAAGGCTAAACTTTCTTTTCTCTTAATCATCAGTACAATGGTGGAGGTAAGGCAAGGTTGAATCACGGTTGGCGGCTGGAATACCAAGTGATTTTTTTTTGTCGCCCCAATAACGGGGTCATCCGGAAGCCGGAAGTTTGTCGGTGGAGTTGGCGAAAGTTGGTGGACATATTGCCCATTGGGTAAAAGTGTAAAAGTGTCTCGGGTATTTCCCGAAGTGGCGGGGTCAATTTTCATTGAAGAAAGCTGAGCTATGACGTTTGTAGATCCTTGCACGTGCGCGCATTTCTTTCACTGGAAAATTGCGCAATTTTACTCACAAAACGCATTGACGTCAGAGACCCAGCTTTCACGCGGATCTTGGGTTATTAGGATTGAATAAATTACTAATAATCGGCAAGGAGAAAGACACATGACTAAGCTTTGTGAAAATGTTAGATTACTCTTTTAAAAAATACCCAAATTGAGTGGTTGATAATAGGATTGATTGATCGGGATGAATCCTTCAATTCCTTTTTACAGGCTATTTTGACTCCCATTTCTCTTACAACTTTCCAAGTACAAAATATTTACATACTAACATGGCAGGCTTACTGGTACCTTCAAAACTACGTATTAACAATTTGACCTAGGTGCTGTATAATTGGATTGATTGATCAGATTAGTCAGATAACATCGTGAAGTTGGTTGGTAATCGCTTTTGCGTCGATAAACATCGATACTTGGCATATCGATTCGGGTTTAGTTTTCAAAAGTATGACAATTGTCCAAGTTGTCATAACTTATGTAGTTATTGAAAATGATATACGCAGAATATTTTTAGAGGTTCTGTCAATTTATTAAGTTACGAGTGTTTTAAATATTCTGTCGGTGTTGAAAATTTTATATGTACGCAATAATTTATAGTAAAAAGGAGAGATCAAGGAAAATATCGGAATTATCGAAAGGCGTAAGACCGAAACCGACGCGCCACCAGTCAGTGCGGTGGAAAAAGGAAGTGCGCGTGTGAAGCACGTGGCGGCCGGACTTGTTACAGAAAAAACAAACGATGCTAGCTCCAAATTGGAAAACTGAAATTGTCAGTCTTCATTCGTGAAGTCTTTGTAGAGGGTTGATCAATATTGACTGGCAAGAAAGCAAAAATGATTCGAGAAAGTTTAATGTTGATGTCATAAATCCGAATAACCTGCGTCGATCTTACTAAGATACGCACACACCAACGTAAGACAATGGGCGACACATTGTGGGCGTGATAGGACTGTTCGACTGTTCATCTGTTGGCCTTAATTTTAGGTCACTGAATACACGTGTGCATCACAACCGCACAATTGCCAACTGCCTTAATCCACAAAAGTCCTCAAGTCAGTCGTAAATCTCGGAGATATTCAATTCAATTGTGGCGTACGATAGAGTCCCAATTCTTTCTTCAGGAGACCATTCGTAATAATGCGATTGTATTGTCTCAGCGTGTAATGAGGCGCTTTGTTTTATGTAGACAAGCCAAAAAATTTTCGCCCCTCTCTTTTTAAGGGGCACATTTCAAAATGGTAAATGTGACCAACTACAAACCTCTTGCTATCTTTTTAATGTTTAGGCTTTTGCAAATTTTGAAATTTGTGCAATTTTTAAAATTTTTGAAATTGGTGAAATTTCTGGAATTTTCGAAATTTTTGAAATTTTGAAATTGTTAAAATTTTTGAAATTTTGAAATTTTTTAATGTTTTAAAATAATCAAATTTCTGGAGATTTTTAAAAATTTTTGAATTTCTGCATTTTTGAAAATTTTGGAAATTTTGAAAATTTTGAAAATTTCGGAGATTTGTAAAATTTTCGAAATTTTGCAAATTTCGGAAACTTGGCCATTCGTTGGGAATTCTTGAAATTTCTGAAATGTTTGGACTGTAGGCAATTTTCAAAATTGAAACGTGTGCCGCAAAAACAGGTTGACGTTGCCATTGAATTAAAAAATTAAAAATGCCGATTTATAACAAAAACCAACAGCAGCTGTATCCGGATGTGCGTTGAACGAGAAAAATCGTATTGTCGTGCGACTCACGAGATAACTCATGACCATTTATCTTTTGCGTCCCGTCATCTTGAAATATCGAAACTCGATCGAATGGCAAATTATTCATCGCGACCTCGATATTATAAAATCAAAATGGTCAATATTTTCTAGGTCATGCCCCCATCAACCGCTCTGTTCTAATCCCTCTTTCAAAAAGAAGGTGGGCTGTTTTTTTCACTTTTTGCCGCATAAATTAGCTATTTATTAAATCGTAATTTCAGAAGAAGGTATTTAAAACAAGCAGGCGGTCACTACGATGCCTTAGTTTCCATACCCTCATTTTCGTAGCTGAATCATCTTTTAAACTTTCTGATCTGGCCATTCGTCTTACTATATTCCCACGCATATCCTATTAGAGAATGAAAAATTATTGAAAATAAAAAAACAATTGAAAATTGTGGGATTGGGTGGTTCGCCCACCGACTCCCCCCCCCCTCCCACCCACCTAATCACCCGCCCATCCCTTTCCCCACCCGCCCGCCCACCCACCCGCCCGCCCACCCACCCGCCCGCCCACCCACCCGCCCGCCCACCCACCCACCCGCCCGCCCACCCACCCAGCCCCCCCAACCGCCCATCCACCCACCCAGCTCCTCCAACCGCCCACCCACCCACCTACCCCCCGCCCCTTCCACCACCCACCTCATCACCCGCCCACCCCTTCCCCCACCCGACCGTCCACCCACCCAGCCCCCCCAACCACTCACCCACCCACCCACCCAGCGCCCCCAACCGCCCACCCACCCACCCACCCTCTCGAGGATTTTCAGTTAGCGCAGTTGCATCAGACGCGCCTGCAGCTTAGGCGCAAAGTTGCGCAACTTAAAACTTCCCAAATTCCCACCCCCAAAGTACCCATTTCAAAATCAGGCTGATAATAATTTCCTGCAAGCGGGAAATTTAAGATCGAAAATATAAAATGATGCAACGTACAAACAACCAATTCTGCTCCGCCCTATTACAATAATTATCCCCACAACAATCAAAGTACAACACCGCATCCCAATATACCAATACTCACCACATTAAAAATATTTTTTCAGGAGGAGACCCAGTTTCCCCCTCCCCCTCAATTAATATCATTTAGAAAGCGCAATGTTATTATGTGTACAGTTGGTCATTGCCTCGAGAGCCGTACGAAATGATGAATAGTTGCGGTCAGAGTGGCTGCGTGCGAATGCAGAAAGTGGAGCCCCCTTCGCGGTCGAACTTTTTTCACAACTTTCTTTGTATCCCAATTTTTTTTCTGTTTTTTTTTTCTTTCATTAAGGTAGCTGTTTCGTGGACCAATTTTTCTAACCATTGCCAAAATTGCTTGGACGGATGTTTGATGGTCCCCCAAAAATTTGAAAATTGAATTTCCCGCGGTTTTCGCGTCTTATACGTTACCAGGCGCCTCCATGATTTTTCATAATTTATATATGAGACATATATACCGGTACACACACACATACTTGCGAGTGAGGGTACCATACAGATCAATTGTCTGACGAGCGGCAGAATGCTCATAGAGTAAACACATACAAGTTCCCCTAGACAAGGCTTTCCGCGGGTCAAAAAATTTATTTTCACTGCATCAGTGGAACCCATAAGCCCTGTGGTATCACATGTGATTTTCCGCTTATCTCTGTATTCCAGATATCACACATTATGGGTGATAATTCAAGTCTTTACAAGGATAGATGGGCGCAACATAATGTTTGTTCTAGCAGCAGGGGAGTGAATGGATTACATATAATATCACAGTCGTGATCTAGGAATATTATCGAATAGCCGATAAAATAAGCGGATTGGTGGTAGTTAATATACACGATGTTCCAAAACTACGGACTTTGTTTTTGGTAGTGACAAGGAGGCAAAATTCCAAATCGAAAGTTCCAACTCTTCAACTTAGTTGCATGATTGGCCTGCCCCCCCCCCCCCCCGCCCCATGAAGTTATTGAAGTTTGAAGTTATAGCAGAACGGTTATATATATAGCAGTGCTTAATCCACTGGGCCAGGGATTTCAGTTCCGAGCACGGTTCCAAGTAAACGAACAATTCCCAAAACTGTTTCACGTGGATGATCGGATCTGGGAACTGCTGGAGATGGAACTTCAGTTCCGGAAGCCGTTCCAGGAACGGTTCCAGGTGGAACTTCAGTTCCGGAAGGCGTTCCAGGAACGAGTCCAGGTGGAACTTTAGTTCCGGAAAGCGTTCCAGTAATGGTTTCAGATGGAATCTCAGTTCCGGATAGTGTTCCAGGAACGGTTCGAGGTGGAATTTTAGTCCCGGAAAGCGTTCCAGTAACGGTACCAGGTGGAACTTCAGTTTTGAAAAGCGTTCCAGGGACGGTTCCAGGTGGAATTTTAGTTCCGGAAAGCGTTCCACTAACGGTTCCAGGTGGAACTTCAGTTCCGGAACGCGCTTCAACGGTTCGTGGCGGAACTTCAGTTCCGGAACGCGTTCCACTAACGGTTCGAGGTGGAACTATAATTCCCGAAAGCGTTCCAGGAACCGTTCCCGGTGGAACTTCAGTTCCGAAAAACGTTTCAGGGATGGTTTGAGATGGAACTTCAGTTCCGGGGACCATTCGATTCCGGGAACGGTATCACATGTGCAAACGGTTCCAAAAATCGATCTAGTTGAAGGAACAATTTTAGGAACGCATGAAAATTAAGCTCGAGGGGGGGGGGAGGCATTAGTTGGAAGCATTGATTAGGAACTTTCGATCTGGAATTTTACCCTTTTTTCACCCCCAAAAATCAAGGCCGCAGTTTTGGGGGACCGTGTATAGCAAACAGTAAATTGATGTTTTCGAATATGAATATATGTAATGCAACAATTTTAAGCTCTATAAAATATGGAAAATCTCAACTTTCTACTTGTCTATAGAATCGTTATAGAACACCGTACACAACTACATAAAGTCTAGAGAAATTGAGTAATAAATGTCGGAATCTTCTCACAAATTATGAGTAGAGATAACACACCATTAACAGGTATATCAGCTCAGTTGGATGCATAATCACTTGTACAGCTTCCGTAAACCGGTCAATTGCATCTTTCAGTGAATTACGCGCACATGGCATGTAATGAGTGATGAAAATGGGGTTTCAGCGCCGATTGTTTGCGCATGATCACGTGTTATTTGTATCTTTGATCCTGCAAGTCTGACCTCATTGCCTATAATTTTAGTGTTAGTCAATTTAAATTAAAGAAAAAACATCTAGTAATCAGCTGCGTTGGTACAGATATTTTTAAAAATATCTGCATTGCGAAATTGCGCGCACAAACCATTTTCCTGTGTTTATTTTCCATTTTTTCAAATTCAGGGCGACATATATAGTGAACTCTTAGAGTTATAGGAACATTCAATTAGATATAAAATGTGCGATTTTTTCTGAGGAACAATTTTTGATTATAAAATTTTCTTCAGTTTCCAACGGTTCGCCCTCCAGGGTCTTATAAACGGGACACCGAATTTTTGGCGCCGCAATTTTGGCGCCACCATTTTTGGCGCCGCTATTTTTGGTGCCGCCATTTTTGGCGCCGCCTTTTCTGGCGTCGCCATTTTTGGCGCCGCCTTTTTTGGCGCCGCCTTTTTCGGCGTCGGCATTTTTGGCGCCGCCATTTTTAGCGTCCATTCACGCCAAAAAAACCGGCGCCAAAAAAACGGCGCCAAAAAAAACGGCGCCAAATTGAAACGCCGAGATAAATTATGAACATTGACTCCAGAAGTTATGAACCTTTTGTTTCTCAGCCGATCATTTAACGGCCTTTTCAAGTCATCTCCACTGCCATTAAAACTAACAATGTCACGGTCAATGATTATGTCAAATCGGTGAATTAGTCGAGATGTAAATGCAAATACCTGAACTCATTCTCACGAGTCCTTTTACCTCCTTTATTCATCAAAACAAGAAAACTAGAGGATTTTTTATTTCTTTTATCACACCGTGATAACACATGAATGGATTATTGCATGGGGCTATTTGATGTTTTATGAGGTATAAAAACTACTAATGCATTACACCATTACCCGCATTGGCAAATTAATGGGGTTTGCAAGTTGGAATATTGCAAATTGGAAAATTTCTCGGGTTTTGGACATCCGGGCGCTGTTATCGGCTAATGCACGATAATATTCATTATTCGATGTAAAAGTGTGCACCAGTGATGCATTATTCTTTCGAGATTTTCTATTGGCAATTTGTTGTTTTAATGCATGAGGAAAGTTTAGAAAAAAAAAAAATTTCTCTTCTCAAATTTTTTTGCAGTTTCAAATTTTTAGAAATTTTTGGAATTTATGAAATTTTCAACTTTGTGTGTGTGTGTGCATCGGTTTGCATGTGTGTGTGTGTGTTTGTGGGTGGGTGGGTGGGTGTGGGTGGGTGGGCGGACGCGTGGGTGGGTCGTTGGTTGTGTTGAAATCAAGTTCACTACTCTTTCAGTTATCCACCTTTTCAATTGTTTATACCGCTCTATCATGGAAACCCTTAGAGATAGAAAAAAAAGTCTCAAACAAAATTTGTTCCTCTCTTCAAGATCCACACATAATATATACAACATTTTCTCCTAAATTCCATATGTAAGCACGTACAGTGATCTCAGAGTCATGAATTTGCAGCGTACTCTACCACATGCCTCACCCATTCATTGGAATACCAGATTTAACTCAAGAATGAGTCGATGGGGTGAAATTTGCCCAACATGTTTTCTGTTGGAAATTAAATGCTCTACAAATCATGTCATACACATTTTTTTCCTAAAACCACTTGGTGAGGAGGTAATTGAGTTTTTAATTAAATCTTGAAGATTCTTGTTGGGTATTGAAATGTTCTTTGGGCGGTACGTACCTTTTTTTTCGCATTGAAAATAATTGATAAACCTTTGCAATAGAAGTGAAATTCTTTGGGTGAAAGTGACTCAAGGCTGCGGTGCTTCAGGACACCAGGAACCACAAGTTATCGATGACTAATGCCAACGTAGAGCGCTTTTGCGGTCAACGAGTCCTTTCTTCGTTTTTCCACCTCATTCATAACCAGCGCCCATCGGCTAATACGAGAAATAGATAATGCTGAAATACATTGCGTGGGCAGGTGAAAGTGATAGTCCAGAATTGTCCAGAGGATGTCAAGCCCACATGCCTCACTATTTGCGTCACATACCTTTAATCTGAAAGTGTAGAAAAAAAATAATTAGAAAATATGATTGTATTTTTTTTCAACGAATTTAAGCTCTTGACTTCTCCCAAATTTCCTTTTTGTCCTCCCTTTTTCCTACTATTTTCCCACTTTACTATGGAACATAATTCGCCATTATAGCGACCTTGTAATTTCGTCCATCATCTCATGAAATTTTTCTGAGGGCAAAATTGATTTTTTCTCATCTCCAATTTATGATTTTATCAAAGATAATTTTTTTTTCATTTTCTGAACCTTTATTTTTCTGTCAAAAGAATTTTTTAAATTTGAAAATTTGCTGTCAATGAATTTTGGGGCGTTTTGAATTTAAAATCTTTCGCAATTTCAAATTTTTGTGAGTTCTCCAAAATTCCAATATATCACAAATGTCTCTCAATATTCCCTTTTTTTTTTAATAATGAAAAAAAAATTGAAAATAAAAAAAATCCAATTCTCTAATTTTTCAAAATTTCGCAAATTAAGTTTGCTGAATCCCCAAAAAATTCGATTAAAAAGAAAAATGCAATTTTCGGAAAATTTCACACGTCAAAATTTTAAAAAAAGGCATTTGAAATTTTGTCTAATCCACCGCAGACCTCCACGAAAAACACCAAAAAAAACCATGTATTTATTTATTCTTACGTCAACATTACGGCTGTGGAATTCGGGGAGAAATCCCTCCTGAATATTCATGAGAGCATTCTGGGTCAATGTTCCTGTTCGAATTTCTGCTGACCAATTTTTTCGATATTTTTCTCTCTCTGTTTTATCATTTTCCGGTCTGTGGGTGCCGCATATTCAAGTACATCACGTGTACTTTCTAAGACAACTAAGCAGGTAGTTCTTTTCACCCATAGGAATTCCATCGACAGCTGAGAATGATCGTGGCCCTGAGTTACTAGGCCCTCGCTTCCGTTCACAGCATGCGAATCCTGCCAATAATAATAATAAGAATAATAATAATAATAATAATAATAATAATAATAATAATAATAATTAAATTTGTTTTCTAGTGTAAATTAGGTTGTCAGATTATGTGGAAAAACACGAATGAGACTGGCAAAAATTTTCTGTCAGGTTATGACAAACTATAACATGTGAGGTTGACTGAATGGCTGTCAAATGTTGGCAGTTGCAGTTTCAATGGAAAATATATGATACAAATGATCTTTTATACTGTCAAGACAACAAAATGATAAGATGCAAATTTTTGGTACCTTCTGTCACGAGCACGTGGCAAAATATAACATATTTCATCCGCATAAAAAACTTCCCGCCTTGTCGTTCTCAGCTGGCGCGTTTTTCCCGCCAAAACTTTTCAAAACCTCAAATCAACGGAAAGAAGCTTTGACGAAGAGATTCCTGTGTCATAATCGGGGAACATACTCGTACTATTAGGTTAGTGAAAGGAAAATGAAGTAAAATGTTCAAAAATTACACTTTCCCGCCAAAACATTTGTGTGTCACGTTGTTTGGAAGGTGGCAGACTAATTTGTTGACACACGTGGTCCAGTTTCTCATGGGTTTTTAACAGATCATCCGTTGAATTTTCACCAGAAATCTTTCATTTAACTTGATCCAATGCACCCGTCGAATTGAATATACTCCAATTTTTAATCCTACTATAGTAGTGGCCTACTATATTCTCCTGGAATTTTGATTTTACTTATTTGAGGGAATTGTTGGCGTGTTTATAGCTGTGAATAACCCGGCGGACTGCACGCGTTGCTGCGCCTGCGCGGTAACACCCGCGCATGCGCAGTCGCACCCGCGGGAAAATCGGAGAATGAAACGTCTGCAATTCTACGGCTATAACCCCAAATCGAATATGAAAGGCCTTCGAGTTGGCAATATTTAAAATCCTGTTGATTATTACGATTGAAGTGTGTATTTAACCCGCAAATCGTTCGCTGAAATGACTATAAACACTGGAAAGCTTAGCTTCATATATTACAAGTCCGAATGCGCGCGTCGGGTGCTGAATTACGATTGGAAATTTGAAGCAACAATATCTTATCCGAAGTTGGAAAAACTGTGAATCATTGACTCTGAAAAAATCAGAGCTTTCAATTTTCCAATTCGGAGTAAGTATCGTTTGTTTTTTCTGTAACTAGTCCGACCGCCACGTGCTTCACACGCGCATTTCCTTTTTCCACCGCAGTGACTGGTGGCGCGTCGGTTTCGGTCTTACACTTTTCGATAATTCCGATATTTTCTTTGATCTCTCCTTTTTACTATAAATTATTGCGTACATAAAAAATTTTCAACACCGACAGAATATTTAAAACATTCGAAACTTGATAAATTAACAGAACCTCTAAAAATATTCTGCGTATGTCATTTTCAATAACTACATAAGTTATGACAACTTGAACAATTGTCATACTTTTGGAAACTAAACCCGAATCGAGATGCCAAGTATCGATGATTATCGACGCAAACGCGATTACCAACCAACTTCACGATGTGATCTGACTAATCTGATCAACCAATAAATGAATCACGATTCAAAGATAAATTATGACAGACCAATCGTCTTACGACTTTCGACTCTGACGATGTTCATTTTTGTGTATGCACTTTCTTGAATAGGATCATCCCCGCGCGAATAGCTTTTCGCCTGAGCAGTTCATTATTTTTTTTTTCGTGTGAACCAAGCCAAATATGCGCATACCCTATGGGGTCCCGCGCTTGGATCATCTGACCCCCCATCGGAGCCCGCGGAATTCCACGCTCAAGCGCACCATATTTCGATTGCACTCCATACGGCTTTTTGACCGCACAAACACATGCCGCAAATTATCGGACATCAACCACGATTTTACGGCTGTACTGCCCCGGTACATGGATATTCCGGAGATACTCGGCCAATGGAACGTTCCAAATACTTCTCGTTGCACGTCGCGAGTAATGAGACCGGGGTCCTACTCATGTGCCGAGTACGTTTTTTTTCTCTTGCAATTTGTCTTTTATTTTTTCTCATAAACATCGCAAAGGATCAATTAGAATTTATATGGGACCTATTGAGGTATTTCTTAAGTGGTATGTGCGGAGTGAGCCCTCCGGGTTGCATGTGATAGGAATTAAAATCCTCAATGTCAGAAATGTAATCGTTATCAATGACGTATCAAATTTTTACCGCCACGTGTGTCACCCGATGCGGATAGCTGAGCGTCTTTATACATGCGACGCTCTACTACGCAAACGATTGGAGATAGAAAGAAAAGTGTTAGACAAATTTTGTTCCTCTTCTAAATGTACACATTTCATAATATATGACTTTTTTTCCTAGGCCTCATAGTTTAGGTGATACGGCGGTCCCAGTGTCATTGGTACGGCTCGTAGGCGACGACATCCATGGCCGCTCCATTGAAGTTTCAGGTATATCTCGAGAGTGGGTCGTTGGAGAGAAATTTGGTATAGACAAAAATTGTCGGAAATCAAGTTCTCTACAAAAAATAATTAATCACTTTTTTTGTTAC
This sequence comes from Asobara japonica, assembly GCA_026005395.1. Classification (NCBI taxonomy): domain Eukaryota; kingdom Metazoa; phylum Arthropoda; class Insecta; order Hymenoptera; family Braconidae; genus Asobara; species Asobara japonica. The sequence goes on along the minus strand of BQMI01000151.1, from coordinate 411,639 downwards.
ACCCACTCAGTAAGGAGGTAATTCGCTTTTTTTAGGGACAATCTTGAAGAAAAATGCTTTTTTGGCGGAAGTTAAAGATACGTTTTGTTACAGATAGCACTTGATGTTCCATGTTTTGTTCCGGCGAGACCGCGAAGTGAACCACACTCGGTGGAAGAAAATTTCAACGTAAAAATTCATATTTTCACTGTTGGATAATTCAATTACCAGAGAAGCGCGTGGATAATCGGCGAAACGAATGGCGGACATTAAGGGACTACCGGATGCTCCACTGACCCCGTGATTCACAATATTCTAAACATAAACCATGTCCGGTGATGACGGAGGATTCGATAATGGAAAGAAAACAGGTGAATCCTTCACGGAAGAATGACCCTCCCCCCCCCCCCCCTCCCGCGGAAAGTTATCGGCGAACGTAGTCAAGTCCGAAGTACTTATTGTTTTTTTTTTACTTTTGAAACTGTGAAAATTTTTAAAATTGAATTTTTTTTTTCAATTATCAAATTTTTGGAATTTTTATTTTCCAATTTTTTTCCAATTTCTGAAATTATTATTTTGGTCTTTTTTACTATATTCGATTTTCAAAATTGGAAAAAAAACTGTTTTTCGTAAGGACGGAGACGGGGACGCGTCCCATAAAATTATCGACAGGACTTTCTCGCGGAAACAATTTTCAAAGTTACGCGGGACAATGGGTACTTCCGGTATTGGGCAGACAATCAAAAAAACATTTTTTTTTATTTACAATAGGCAATTTTTGGAGGGAAGGGAAACTTGAAACTTTTTGAAATATCTCAATTTTTTTTTGAGAGGGAAATTTTTGCCCCTTTTTGAAATTTTTTTGGATTTTTAAATAATGGAAATTTTTAAATCTAATTTCTAATCTTGCAATTTTTTTAAGATTTTACATTTTTTGCCAAGAGTCAATTGTCCAAAATTTTCGAATTTTTCACCCTTTTAAATTTTGCAAAATTTGAAAATCGAAAAAGCGAAAATTTTACGTATTTGGTCGAATTTTCGGTCGCGAAAGGAGCATTAATGCCATTTATTATCGCGTGAAACCGGAAGCAATTGGTCACCCCAGATTCCGCTGAAATTAGAAATCGTTGATGAGATTTTTTTCATCCTCTGAATCCCCCAAACCACGCGTTAGGTCTCGGGATAAGCGGATATATATTTCCATTTTTCACAACTCTTCCATATTTGAAATATGAACATTTTTCGCTCGCAATTTAAAAAAAAATTGAATTATTAATAATTGTTTTCTCCGTGCAAAAATTTACAATTTTTTTCAAATTTTCAATTCTTCAAGTTGTTAAATTTTCAATTTTTTTTACAGTTTCAAATTTTCAATTTTTCAATTTTTTTAAATTTGGAAATCTTCAATTTTTAAAAATTTTCATTTTCCAATTTTTTCAATTTTAAAAATTTTCCAAATTTTTCACATTTCTCAAATCTTTCAAATTTTTAAAAATTTTTAAATTTTGCAAATACTTCAAATTTTCCAAGTTTTTCAAATTTTCCAATTTTTTTGAATTTAAAAATTTTTTTAACATTCCAACATTCCAAATTTCTCAAATTTTTCAATTTTTTCAAATCTTTCAAATTTTTCAAATTTTCCAAATTTTTCAACTTTTCCAAATTTTTCAAATTTTTCAAATTTTTCAAATTTTTCAAATTTTTCAAATTTTTCAAATTTTTCAAATTTTTCAAATTTTTCAAATTTTTCAAATTTTTCAAATTTTTCAAATTTTTCAAATTTTTCAAATTTTTCAAATTTTTCAAATTTTTCAAATTTTTCAAATTTTTCAAATTTTTCAAATTTTTCAAATTTTTCAAATTTTTCAAATTTTTCAAATTTTTCAAATTTTTCAAATTTTTCAAATTTTTCAAATTTTCCAAATTTTCCAAATTCGTAAACAACTTGACAATTTGATTGGCGTTGATTTTCGCGATTGCCTCATCAGCGCTATTAATTACGGCATAAAGCCGGAAGCCTGGTCACCCCAGATTCCGTTGAAATTAGAAATCCTTGATGTGATTTTTTTTTCATCCTCTGAATCCCCCAAACCATGTGTTAGTTCTTGGAATAGGCCTCACGTTAAATGTATCCAGGCTCGTTGTATTCCGCCTTCACTGCTGTGTCTGTTGGCACGAGGTGAAAGTTTCCGCGTAAAGTAAGTGAAGTAGGCCACGACTTTGACCGCTCGCAAGGTCCATACAACACACGGCCACTCCAAGATGATGGAGATGATGATAATGATAATGATAATTAGGAGAGGGGCAAAACCAGTGATTGTCTTGTTGATGTGAATGTCTTGGTAAATATGTGGAGTTACGGTTTTGGTGCCAAATTCAATGCCAAATAGCATCATGTACCTGAGTTCCGTTAACCCTGCGTCTTCCTAATTGTCTTCCCCAGTAACTGATTCTGCTTCGATTGTATTATCCCAAATTCATCATTTTTCCAACCACGATCAACATTTGCGAGGACATTTTAAGTCGATTTCAGCTGCTGATTTGATTCTTTCATTTTTTTCTAATTTATTGAATTTTGAATTATTTTTTTAGAGCCAGATTAGAAATTTTCAGCTGTAGTAATGATTCCGAAATCAACCGGTTTTCCTTCCTTCCATGATCGGTGTTTAAAGAATACTCACATGTACACTGGCTGTGTGTGTATGAGTGTGCGCGTGCGCGCGCGTGTGTGTGTGGATGAGTGGGTGGATAGCGGGCGGGTGGGCGAGTTAGTGGGCGGGTGGGTAAGTTGGCGAGCTCGTGAGTGAGTGGGCGGGTGAGTGAGTGGGCGGGCGGGTGAGTGGGTGGGTGGGCGGGTGAGTGGGTGGGTGGGCGGGCGGGTGAGTGAGTGGGTGGTTGGGTGAGTGGGTGAGTGGGCGGGCGGGTGAGTGGACGGGTGGGTGAGTGGGAGAGCGGGCAGGTGGCTGAAAAAACAACGTGTGTCGGGTGGGTGGGTGAGTGGGCGGGTGGGTGAGTGGACGGGTGGGTGAGTGGGCGGGTGGCTGAAAGAACAACATGTGTCGGGCGGGTGGGTGAGTGGGCGGGTGGGTGAGTGGGCGGGCGGGCGGGTGGCTGAAAGAACAACATGTGTCGGGCGGGTGGGTAAGTTGGCGGGCTCGTGAGTGAGTGGGCGGGTGAGTGAGTGGCTGAGTGTGGTTGGGCAGGTGGACGAGTGAGTGAGTGGGCGGGTGGGCAGGTGGGTGAGTGGGCGGGCGGGTGAATGAGTGGGCGAGCGGGGGGGGGGGCGGGTGGGTGAGTGTAGGTGGGCGGGTGGGTGGATTATTCATAAGTTTTTCACAATTTTCAGTATTTCCGACGGTTGATGCAAACCCATTTGGCCACTCTGCGAGATATCGTCAAGATCCGTTAAAGATGCAGTTAATTGACTTCGATTTTAATCAAAACGGCTATTTCGATAGTGTAATCGCAAATTGTTAAAATTTTATTGCACTTTTAACAGAGATTTTGGTGATAAATTTTGTGCGATTTTAAGTTATTCACTGAGACATCCAGAGGACAAAAATCACTGACTTTCACGTCTATTTAGAGGTCCGTTCAAATTTATGGAATTTTTGAGAAATTTCAAAATTTTAAAATTGACCACGTTTGAGATTTCGGATTTGGTCTTCGAAAAAAAATTAACTCTGCTGACTCCCGAGCTCAAATTTTCCGGTTTTCCGGAAGATTTCCGCTTTTCCAAACCTTGCCAATTTTTTTGGAACTCCCCAATTTTTTTTGGTTTTGAACCAGTGGCCCCTAAAAGATGATAAAACTGATTGCATCACTGCTTTCTTCCCCAATTCAGTAGGAGCAAATGAAGGATAGAGACCTTGACTATTTCCTGATGAGCCCCTGGTTTCCGATGCAGCCGTCAATTTCTCTTCGTCTCAATCCGCCGCACTCGACTGCTCTTAAGACGCGGGCCACACCTGTACCTCTTCCACAATGACTCAAGCACTGGGTCAAGGCTGTGGATTTCCTGATCGAATAAACCCATAAAAATACCGAATATATGAGGATGGAATTTCTGTGAAACTTATCCTCTGCCCCAGAATGCCGTTTAGTCCATTACTTGTAAAACATTCTCTTTCCGGCATTTGCTACGCATTAGATGTAACACATATCTCACTTAAATATTAATTGGAATAAATAAATCATCATAGGTGGGGCACAATGGAAGAGGCATAATGGGAATTCCATATTGCAATTCTCTCTTGTGAACAAATTATTGGAACATTTTGCAAGTTGTATAATTTACGAAATTTTGAATTCTCATTATAAATAGTTCAAATTTTCAGGATTTTCCAAATTTTCAAAATCTTTAAAATTTTCCAAATTCTTGAAATTTCAAATATTTTGAATTTTCAAAGTTTTTGAATTTTCAAAATTTTTGAATGTTCAAAATTTTTGAATTTTCAAAACTTTTGAAGATTCAAAAGTTTTGAATTTTCAAATTTTTCGAATTTTCAAATTTTTCCCATATTTTCCAATCTTTCACAAGTGTCCAAAAATTTCAAATTTCCCAAAATTCTTCAAAATTTTCAAATTTTCACATTTTTCAAAATTTCCACATTTTTCAAAATTTTCCAAATTTTCAAATCCCAAATTTTTGAAATTTTTGTTGACGTCTAATCTCCAGCGGTATTTCAAATTTCATGATTCCTATTTTCTTTTCTCTGCCTGCAGTCTTTAAACATTTAATTGACGTGCATCGGAGAATCTAAAAATAGCAAAAAGAAATTGCAAATCGGGAAGTTTTGTTGTGCTCCCAACGGAGGCAGACACCCTGCCATCCCACGAGTTCAAGTACAAAACACTCAGTAGACTATGGTATTACTCTTGAAACTTTATAAATACACAAGCTAAATCATAGCCCTTGGATGACAATGAGATCTGCCTATAAATACAATATATCCAAAAATACATTGTGACAGTCAAATCGAATAACATCTATTTGTGTTTTGCCAAAATTTCATTCCTCAATTTTCGAGGAGGTAGTTCCTCAATTCATCACCAAGCATATGTATGTGTATGCACACACTTTTAGCTTTAGTTTCAACGGATTTTATTGCAATAAATGAAGCAGTACGATAATTTGTTCTATCGAAATTTGTGCGGGTGACCGAAGTCTCAACCACGTTAGAAGGGAAGTGACTACCTGAGACCCCCCTCGTATTGACCCCAGAAAGACCCCGAAGGAACTTCGGTTGGAATGGGCCAGGCACTATAAGGGGACACTTGGTCTTTGATCTCTCCTCAGGGAACACCTTGATTCTCAGCTCAACAAATCGTATATCAACGCGTATTAAGATTATTACTTGTATAGTTCTGAAATCCAAATATATCTGAACACATATCCACAAGTCTAGTTTTATTTTTAGCACTACAAAAACTTGACAAATGACCATTGCCCGAGGGCCTCCAACCAAGCGACATTGTCAATTCCTCTCTCGCATAAGCTTGCGCAAAAATAATATATCAATGTTTTTTCCTCCAAAAGACAATTTGATACTATTTTTCCGTAAACTCAAGCATTTATGAGATGCGAGTTTTCAGGAAGATCTTTGGAAAGACAATGATTCTTGTAATAGATAAAATAATGAGTCTCTTGTCGATAGTTCTAACTAGCTGTATTTTAATTACTAAGAGTGTACACGTGAAATCTACTTGATATGGAACAATGTAAAGTTAATGGCAAGAATGAGGACAGATGTGTCAACTGTTGCTTGGTCAATGACCGAATGCCGCCCCTTGTCCTGGCCCATTGAGTCCTCGGTCCCTTGGGGGTCTCCTCAGGCCCGTCGGTCGGGGGTGTCAGGTAATCGTTGGTCCTTGTCTCTACGGTAGCGATCTTCATCACACCCGCACAAATCGGAATGAAAAAATCATACCGCTCCATTCTGGTGGAAAACCATTAATAATGGGTAGATAAATGATGTAAAACGCAGTTCTATTTTACTCTACTTTTATTCATTCAATGACACACGAGAAAGACCTGTCTTTACTCTCTGGGATGTTCCAGAAGACTAAGGGCTGCCGGCTGGTCACAAAGACCAAAAGCATATTCGTCACATTAAGAAAGAGACCACAAATTTCTCTCTTCCCAGAAAGTCACTGTTTATGTTTACGTTAACTCTCAGCTAACTCTCCAACGTTATCGATGTCGATTGGTTTTTGTATCCGTCATTTCTTTATAGCCTAATTCTTAGTATTATTTTCAAAATAATGCTAAGAACTAAATGAAGAAGTTATTGGTGTGGCCCTGATGGCTCACACACGTTGCGCTTGTCTTCTTCATGTACTGATCGACTTTAACAACTGGGGGAGCTACTTTAATTCATTTATTTTTGCTACAGCAATGCCGCAGCCTATATGTACCATCATGTGCTCATGGTGAAGAATGAGAAGCCAATGACACTCCGCAACGGACTCACCTATACGCAACACGCCTACTAACAGCATGTGAGTGATAATCGTAGAGTAGGTCAACGGAACACCGCCTGCAGCGATCTGCGTGCCTCCGCTTGAGATTTTCACGTCTTTCTCACCTGCGTACAAGAGCTCACGTGCGTTATCAGGGAAGGAATATACGATGGCTGATAGAGCTAGTGAATAGGATGAGGATAATTCGACCGTGCTCAACAATAGTTATTTTCATCGACATAATTCAGTTTTGATTGGATAAGGATCACGAAGAGTCGGTTGAACATGTTTACACCTTTTCACCGATTTTTTGTTTTCTTTCATTTCTGGGTGACTATTGAACGGGTGACGTGATACTCATAAAATGTGTGTGTGTGTGTGTGTGTGTGTGTGTGTGTGTGTTACTAGGTATGTATGTGGCCAAAACCTATCTCCAACGATTTCTCCTGAACGAATAATGCGATCGAAGTCTGTAATGACGCAGTCGAAAGGTATTCACTCAACTTAGATGTGATGCGTCTTTCCCTTAAATTGGTGCAGTCTATACGGGGCATTCCATGCCAAAAAAGACAATTTGAACCCTGACCGTCTCGGATTTACTTCAGGATTTTTTTAACGATTGTACTTGGTGAAACATGAATACAGATTTTGGTTCTAATTTTTTAATTGAACCGCTCACCTTTTATAAATTTTTAAAGGTGTTGTGCGAGAGCCATGATGGACAATCAAATCATTTCAATTTTACCTTTTCGCAAATCTTTATCCCGCCATTCGTTTTTCACCTGACAAGAGAAAGTGCCTTTTTTTGTTCTGAGTCCAATATTTCATGAGCCGTATCTAATTTGGGGTTTATTATCAATCGGATGTTTTTGTGGAGCACGAGGCGGACGTTCTTCGCAGCTCCAGATGCACAGTCATCAGACAGTTGCTAGACAACTAGTCAATGGGCTTTTCGTAATAAATGACCGGCGTAAAACGACCGATAAATGTTTTCGCGCATAAGTACGCCTAATAGGACACCTCAGGCATGAGGTTCATCGCCTCTTCCGGCTTCCCTCCTTTTTCCCTGTACCGGCCGGAAGTGATGAGAAACGGAAATCGCCCATTTGGCGTGTGAGAAGAATTCTTAAATTGGGGAAGAATGGGGAAATGGGATTTTATGGGGGAAATCTTGATGGCTTTCCCGATCCTTCGGTCTTTCACAGCAACTCTTGGGAATTATGTCCGTTGTTTTCAACCTCTCTGTCGTTACCGGAAGTTCCAAAATTTTCAAGGTCCTGAATTTTTTTTTCCAATTTAAAGATTAATTTGGAACATACGCACTTTTGCAGGTGGAATTTTTTTTCTCCGAATTTCAAAACCCTCAAAATTTGCAAAATTGCACATGTAAAAATGTGCAAAATAGCACAAAATGCCTAGCAGTAGCACTGGACCATCTCTAAAAAGATCTCCCAAGAAAAATCGCAATTTTGAAAGATGGCAAGGCGACTTGTCACTAGATTAAGGCAACGGGGTCACCAGTATGACGTCTCCCAATGGAGAAAGAAGGAAACAAGTACACGGGGCACCATGTGGAGAGGGAATGAGTGCTCGGTTCACTCCAATGAATGTGTGCGGGGGATGCTGGGAGTCGGTCGTACGGCATGTAGCTAGGCCATTAATCATTGTATCGCCGGGGAGCATTGCCGCCTTAACGAGTACCTGTTTAACGAGACGGGAGGAGCCAATCAGGTACGCCAACTGGTTACGCATGTCACACGCAAGGAATGTTCAATTGATATTCTGTTAATTCGAATATCGAGCCGTGATGAATTCTCCCACACCTATGACAAACAAATAAACGTATAAATAGGTAAATCGAAGTAAGAATGGCGATACTTGAATTGAATGGGAAATATTGGAATCAACTATATACTTGAATAGTATACACTTCGAGTATACTTGATTCAAGTATACACTTCCGGTATACTTGATCCAAGTATATACTTCAAGTATACTTGATTCAAGTATACTTGATTCAAGTATACTTGATTCAAATATACTTGATTCAAGTATACTTGATTCAAGTATAGTTGATTCAAGTGTACTTGATTCAACTATATACTCCAAGTATACTTGATTCAAGTATATACTCTAAGTATGCTTGATTCAAGTATATACTTTAAGTATACTTGAATCAAGTGCGCTTGGATCAAGTGTGCTTGGATAAAGTATACTTAAATCGAGCGTACTTGAATCACGTATTACTTCAATCAAATGCTGCACACTTACATCAAGAATGCAAATGGGGAGATTGAATAGGATTTTATGAGGTTTGGTATAGGAATTCTATTAGAATTAGTAGAAAAATTCCACAAGTCGCAGAAGAATTCTGTAAAAGAAATCGTTGAAAAAATCCATGGGAATTCCTTGGGAGTTCTAACAATAATTCAGTGGAATCAGAATTGGAGAATTCCTTGAGGAATTCTGGGAGAATTCCCTGATGAATACGGGGAGAATTCCCTGTGAAATTCGGGGAGAGCTCCCTGAGATATTTAGGGAGAATTCCCTGAGGTATTCAGGGAGAATTCCCTGAGGAATTCGGGGTGAATTCCCTGAGGAGTTCAGGGAGAATTTCATGTGGAATTCCGGGATAGTTCCTTGTGAAATTCTGGGAGAATTCCCGGAGGAATTTTGGGGGAATTCCCGGAGGAATTCTGGTAGAATTCCCTGGGGAATTCTGAAAGAATTCTCTGTGGAATTCTGAGAGAATTCCCTCAGTAATTCTGAGAGAATGCCATGATGAATTCTGGGAGAATTCCTTGAAAAAATCTATGAAAATTCCCAAAAGACTAAATTTATATCCATGAAAGCACCGAGTCTTATCGAGAAGGTCCATGTTTGACCCACATCCCTTTTATTTTTTAAATTGCAGTCAATAATTGGACGAATAAAGAGAAACATTATAATAAAGTAACAATTTTCTGAAAATTTGACGAACATTGTTATACAATATAATCATCATAAAGATGATAAATTCACCTGAAATTGAATTTAACGCAGCGGCATTTTTTCACCGCAAAATCTGTAATTTCAGGTGCCGAAATTAAATCTTATGCGGAGTTAACCAGGTTTACTCGCGCAAAATTACATGTTGTTTAAAAAATATTTGGAGAAGCCACACTGGAGGGTTAAGAGTCGTTAACGTGAGGTCGTGTTGTAATCATAAAAGTTGAGAAAGGATAAAACGCTCAAATATTATACTTCAGATGGTACGGAATGTCATTTTCATATTTCTGGCATTCTGAAAATTCTGGTGAAACTTGAAAAATAACGTAATTTTTCAAATCTCAGAGATTTTGACTTTTTCATACTTCGAAAATGTTCTAAATTGAAATGAAAAGTTTGAAAAATGTTATGAGTTGCCAAAATTTTGAACTGTTATTTTACAAATTTTTACATGTTTGAAATTAAGAAAAAATAAATTGCTAAATGTTATTCCGAAAATTAGTAAATAAATCAGAAGAAAGTAAAACAAATCGAGTTTCAGATCAGCAATTTTTCGTAAGTAGAACTTTGTGAGTCCTTGAGCGAGTCCGGTGGCGCGTGCTGCGCACGCGCATTTCCTTTTCCCGCCACACTGACTGGCGGCGCGTCAGTTTCGGTCTTACGGTTTTCGATAATTTCGATATATATATCAATCGTTCCTTTCGTTTCTCCTTTTCACTATAGGATATTGGTTTCGTGAAACGAATGTAATAGACATCTTTTGCACTTGCATTTTTGGCCAAAACAAAATGTCAAACTATTTGACAACAATGACTGAACATGGCGTCGGTGTCACGGGAAGGAGGGGGGGGGGGAGGGGCAACGGCAAAATTACAATTACAGATAAATGAGTTTTTTATCCGCCAAACTCAGCGCGAATTTCGGCGTCCCGCAATGAAAAAATTCGCGTCACATTAGCACGCCACATTCCATGTCTATTATTATATATGTAACGCAGCTAAAAAAATCTTCCGACCTCAGTTATTCCTCCGACAAAATGTGAGCTTCCAACTAAACTATTAATTATTCGAAAAATATTTGAAGTCGAATATTTGAGTTTAAACTATTCAGTTCAAACTATTTTTAGAAATAATAATAAAGCTTTGAAATTTTCAAAATTTTCAATTTCTTCTTTTTTTTTTTGAAAGTTTTGGAATTTTTAATAAATTATCAGAATTTATAAAATTTTCGAAATTTTTGAAAGTTTTGAAATTTTTGAAACCTCACAAATGAAACAGAAAATCATTGAAATATGTTGGCCTCCGCTTTTGATTCAATTATGAAACTGCTCTATCACTGCAATCAAAATGATTCCCACAATTGCCTAATGCGGCCTTTGCATATATCGATTGCGTAATCGACTTCAAATGCGCGATGCCGCGCTCATAGCTAACTGCTACATTGTCGTTTTTTTTGCTGTTTCCTAGAACCTAGTAAATTTTTTTCCAGCCCTTCAAATCTAAAGCGACGCTTCAACCTCGTCAATATTTATAATATTTCAGAGATCTGAAATTTGTATTTTCTTGAAACATTTGCAGATTTTGCAATAATGTAAACTTTGGAAAATTTCATTTTTGGTCTTTCAAAAATTCTCAAGACTGTCAAAATTCAAAGATTTTAAAAAATTTCGAAAACGTCACAATTTTCAAAACTGTCAAAAAATTGACAGCTGTCAAGATTTTCAAAATTGTCAAAAAATTGACAACTGTCAAAATTTTCAGAACTATCAAAAATTTGACAACTGTCAAGACTTTCAAAACTGTCAAAAAATTGACAACTGTGAAGATTTTCAAAACCGTCAAAAAATTGACAACTGTGAAGATTTTCAAAATTGTCAAAAATTTGACGACTGCCAAGATTTTCAAAACTGTCAAAAAATTGACAACTGTCAAGATTTTCAAAACTGTCAAAAACTTGACAACTGTCAAGATTTTCAGAACTATCAAAAATTTGACAACTGTCAAGATTTTCAAAACTGTCAAAAAATTGACAACTGTGAAGATTTTCAAAACTGTCAAAAAATTGACAACTGTGAAGATTTTCAAAACTGTCAAAAATTGACAACTGTGAAGATTTTCAAAATTGTCAAAAATTTGACAACTGCCAAGATTTTCAAAACTGTCAAAAATTTGACAACTGTCAAGATTTTCAAAACTGTCAAAAAATTGACAACTGTCAAGATTTTCAGAACTATCAAAAATTTGACAACTGTCAAGATTTTCAAAACTGTCAAAAAATTGACAACTGTCAAGATTTTCAAAACTGTCAAAAAATTGACAACTGTCAAGATTTTCGAAATTGTCAAAACTGTTCAAATTTTCAGAACTGTCAAATCTGTCAAATCTCTCAAAACTGTCAAAATTCAAAACACTTTCAAAAAGTGTCAAAATGTCAAAAACTGTTAAAACGATAAAAATGCTCAAAAAGTCCCAAAATTTTCAACTGTCAAGTCTGTCAAAACTGTCAAAATTTTTCAGATGAAAAAAGACAATCAGACTGTTTTGCTGAGTGTGTCCATTGCACTTATCTCATACACTGCAATTACATGATGCCCACAATTGCCTAATGCACCCCTTGCATATATCGATTACAGAATTGCTCTGTCAAATGCGCGATTCCGCGCGCCGAAGCAACCGTTACATGGTCTCTGTCTACTCGAAAGTAGGAACAATCGACTCCGCAGGTTTTGGGTCTAGTCTCGCGCTACGCGCCAGTCAAACTTGCACGTGTGTCGCTTCCCAAAAAAGCCGTCCGAAAAAACAAAAAGTTTTTGTGTCTTGAAAAACTATTTGCTAAAAAAAAATCGCGAAATAGAGAAGTGTCAAATTTTATGACGTCATGCGTTCAGCCCTCGTGCCCTTGGTCAAGAGCACAGCAAGTAGAGTGAATAATAAATTGTTGAGGGAAAATTTCGGAAATGTCGCGCCAGGAACGACACTCCGAAATTTCGGATCGAGTGTTCGCCCCAGGGGACGCAACATATCCAGTGAACAGATGCGGATTAATTATGAAAAGATGAAGGACAAATGCCGATGTAAGAGCATAATAATATTGATACAGCATGCGCACATTGTCATGGACGACGCCATTTTTATTTATCAGGGGTGTAGTACAGTGCAGACCACAAAGCATTCTAGGAGTGTGCGCGCGGCAAAATGTTTGAATTTTTGAATTTTTAGTATACTCACGTGGTCCCGTAATTTCGAAAATAAGATTTCCAAATTCCAAATTTTTGGACTTTGCGACATTTTTGAAATTCCCGCGCTTTCAAAATTCTTCAAATATTTTTGTTTCAAGCCTACCAAATTATGTGAGAATGTCAACATTTTCAACGTGCTTAAACTTTTTCAAAAATTTTTGGAAACCGCCAAAAATATTGAAGGAAAATTCTCAAAATTCACATTTTTAAAAGTTCAATTACTTACGCCCTCTCAACTTATGACAGCTTTTGCCTAGTTACAAGCCTGCCGCACCGGCTGACTCCGTATCCCCGCGCAGTGCGCGCACATATGGTCCTGCGCATGCGCAAGTCCGCTACACTGTAAGTAACCAATGAGAGCCACTCGCACGCTTGCCCACGTGTTTCTTGGCCTATTCAAATCATTTGAATCAATTGATCCGTTCAATTGGTACCATAACTTGTTACCCGTCAATAAAACGTGACCCTGATGGTACTAAACGTGACATGGTTAATGCCATGTTTGCATACTCTGCATCAACGCTGATAATAGTCAAATGGTCAAATAACGAGAAAGGATCAATTGCAAGATCTTTCGTGAGTTCACAATATTTTGATGACTTCTGCAATTGAAAACAAAAAATGAGATATATCTAAAAATGCTGAAAATTTTCGTTATTTTGAAAAATTAAGAAATTCACGAAATTTTGAAACATTAAGAAACTGTCGAAATTACAAAAAAAAACTCAGAAAATATGAAAAATTTCAAAACTTTCTTAACTCCAAAAAATTTGAAATCTTGACATTTCCAACCTCAAAAATTACAAAATTTTGGAGACTAAAGTTTGTAGAAATTGTAGAAAATTTGGGATATTTCAAAGATTCAAAAAAATGACGACTTGAAAACCTTTCAAAATCGAGAAATCTTAAAATGCGATAATCTTTGATATGGTCAATAAAGTGTGATCTTGTAGAGCGTTAATACCATGTTTACATACTCTATCGACGCCGATAATAATCGGATAACGGAAAAACGAGTTGCAAAAATGGCGATACTGGAAAGTTTCCTCTATTGACGTCATCGTGAATCGAATAAATAAATTGCTGGGTTTCAGCGCCCGGAGGCCCGTCCGCCGTTATCTCACTGACGTATCAGTTTTGAGATGCCATCGATATGTCGCGGGAGAGATTACTCAGACGTGAGAAGGAAAAGGCGTTGAGTGATGGGAAATGGGATTAAAAAAATTTAATTTATTCAGTTTCAGGCGATTTCAGATCACCCAAGGAAAACTTTCATGTCCGAAAAAAAAGAAAAAAAAAACAATCTGGACGAAAAAAAGTCAATCTAAAAATTTTTGAACGTTTTGCAAAAAAAAAAAAATTCGGATCTGCTCCGCTTTTCTCTATCTGTGGTTTTTTTTATTTCCAGCAAAAAAATTACCCCAGGATGTGAATCCTCGAGGAGTGTTCGCCTGCAACGAATTGGATGTTAAGGAGGTCCAGGTGTACGGCTTCGATTATGATTACACGCTAGCATGTTACAAGCCATCCCTGGATTATCTGCTGTATAACCTCGGTCGGGATGCTCTGATAAAACAGTACAAGGTGAGACAATTGAACTCCATCACGAATCTGTCATGACTGACCTCGGAAAACAATGAAAACAACAACATAACCCTTCAGGGGTGGAAGCAATTTCCCGCCAAGAAGCGCGTACGCAATGCGCATGCGCATGCGCATGGTGTTCCTAAAAATTCAAATTGCGACTTTGTAACTCATTCACCATTGCAAAAATCGCCATTCGCAATTGCAAAAATTGTGATTGATGCAATCCTGGAAGTCACAATTTTAAGAAAACGTGATTTGTGATTCTGAAAATCGTGATCCGTGAATATAAAAATTGTGACTCCCGATTTTGTGAATTATAAATATAAAATTACAATTCGCGAATTGTAAACATTGTGATCCGTGATTTGAAATTTTGGAGATTGTGATCCACAGTTTTGGAAATCACAAATATCAATTTTGAAATTGTGATTGAGATCTGTCAATTTTTTTGTAATTTAAATGGGATTTTTTTTTTCAGTATCCGGAGGAAATTGCACATTTGGAGTACAGAGAAGATTTTGCAGTGCGCGGTCTTCACTATGATATCGAGAAAGGCCTTCTTCTGAAGCTCGACAGTTTTCTACAAATACAACTCGGCACTGTCTACCGCGGACTTCATCCGGTTCCGGATGATGAGGTTCTCAGAATTTACAAAAACCGGATCATACCGATTGCTTATGTGGAATCGCAACACAAACACTCTCACGTGAGTTGCTAACTTGTCAATAATTATTTATTGATCGCAATTTATCATTGGTAATTATTTTGTGGTAATTGACGAAATTCAAATGTCCAAGCGCTCCAAGCTTATTTCTATTCAATTTTCATTCATCAGTTTAAAATTCGAAGCGAACAATTTTTAAAAACTTTCATTTGAATGGAAAATTTTGCAAATTATTAGTGTTTTTATCACTAATTTTTATGAAATTTTCCAACTTCCCTTTTCAATTTTTCGGACAGTTTTTTCCATTTTCTGAATTGGAAAAATTTCTTAAATACCCAAAATCACTTTTTGTTACTTTCATAATTTCCCTTCAAATTTTCACAATTAAAATTTTTCCGCTTTTCTTTTAATTGCAATTTTCATCAAAATTTCAAAATTTTCCAGAATTTCAAAATTTTGTAAAATGGCCAATTTTCAATTTCAATACTTTCGTTTTGTGGAAATTTTCGGACTTTTCAATGTAAACAATATATTGGACTATTTGAATTTTCTTGATAGCCAAAATTATTGTTAACACTCTCGCCTGCTTTTCTCACTTTACAAACGGGATCCGATTATTCCCAAACAGAAGGTGAGTAATTTCTGCGATAGCATGTACTGCCTCATGTACCAATAAATTTTCCCTCACGCTCTGATTTGATCAATGAGGCTTACTCTTGAAGGACGGCCCACATCAACAGAAAATGATACAACTTGCTGACCTCTTCTCCGTTCCGGAAATGGGACTACTGTGTAATGTTACGGAGTACTTCATTCGCAATGGCATTGATTATCATCCAGAGATTTTATTCAGAGATGTCAAGGTATGTATTTAAATTGTTTTATCTAAAATAAATCTGATTTGAAATTTTTTGAATGTAGAAAAATTGGAAAACTTTTTTTTTTTTTTTTTTTTTTTGGAAAAACAATTTGAAAGGAAATTTATAAAATTTCATGAAAATTGTCTAATTGCAGAATTCGGTGCAAGCCTGTCACCCAATAATGCACCAGCTGGTATCATCAAACGTGGCCGAGTACCTTGAGCCAAATCGAGATCTCCGAAGATTCTTCGATCGTCTTGTGTCAGCCAACAAGAAAATGTTTCTCGTAACAAACAGCCCGTTCCACTTTGTGTAAGTACTCTATCACGATATACGCCACATCATTCGCGATACATCGGCCAAGATGATGGGCCCGATTGTATCATGCAAATTATTTACCCATATATTTTTTTTTAACAATTCAACTGCAGAGATAAAGGCATGAAATTTCTCGTTGGCGATGACTGGAGGAATTACTTCGACGTTGTGATTGTCCAAGCGAGAAAGCCAAGATTCTTCTGGGACGAATCAAGGCCTTTGAGAATATACGATCAGACACAGCAGACACTTTTGTGGGATCGTGTAACAAAACTGGAAAAGGGTGTCGTTTATTTAGAGGTAAGGGGATTTATTCTGGGGTAAGCTATTCAATTTTCCCAAATAAGATTTTTAGAATTTTTTTTATTTTTTTTATTTTGATTTTTTTCATGTTTTCATTTTTTTTTTATTTATTTATTTTTTTTTTATTTTTTACTTTTTCATTTTTTTCCTTCTTTTGATAGAATTCTCAGAGAAAAGGAAAATTTCACCCTTCCACTATAACTTTCTTACAATTACTAATCTAGGTTATTCTTTTTTGTTATTTTACAAAATAAAGGGAACGGTTAAGCAGCTACAGGACATGACTGGTTGGAGGGGCCACCAGGTACTGTACTTTGGGGACCATCCTTACAGCGATCTCGCTGATGTGACATTGGAGCACGGCTGGAGGACAGGGGCTATCATTAAGGAATTGACAGTGAGTGACAATGCCTGAGGGGGCGATAAAATCTTAACGTTTTAGGGTCACTTTCAAAATATCTACTCTAATAAATTAATTCTACGAAACTGGTGGGTGTGGGTGGGTGGCTGGGTATAGGTGGGTGGGTATAGGTGGGTGGGTGTAGGTGGGTGGGTGTAGGTGGGTGGGTGTAGGTGGGTGGGTGGTGTGGATGGGTGGGTGTGTATGGGTGGGTGGGTGGGTGGTTGATAAAATGAATCAAAATTAATCAATTATTTTTCTGATTATTTTTACACAATTCTTAGAAATTCAATCATCATCAACTTCATTTATTAATTCAATTCATTAATTATTTCATTGACAATTCTTAATGATAAATTGCAACATTGTACCACATGGTACATTCAATGTTATTGAATCAACGTTTTTTATTCCACAAATTTTCTGATTCTGACTGAAGAATTTCTAGGAATTTTATGGGAGTCTTTTACTCTCCTTGACTAGCGGAGCAATTGGTCCAGTGACCCCGATACATGAGCCCCGCCCTTGCATACGATTGTGGATCACCTGAGGATCACACGCTCACTTTCACCGACGTTCTCCACTAAAAGATAGGGAGAAATTTTTTGTTTCTCATAAAAAAAGAAGTGTTTAACGTTCCAAGCAATTTTTAGATTTTTGAAAGTTCAGTTTCAACACTTTTTTTAGAACAGTTTGGATGGGGGAATTCATCTCCGTTTACTCGATGCTGATACCGCTCAAGATGAATATTCAATATCAATTTCTATGGAGATTCACAATTGCACTGTAAAAAAGGAAATTTGTTCAAACATTTCAAAAGTGTATCACTTTCAGGGGAAAGCAATTTTTTTTTTACCATTCAAAATGTTTTTTGTAATTTTTTTTTTGAGCCAATAAACCCTCTACGGGTTTCTAAGGCGTAAATAATAATAATAATAATAATAATAATAATAAAAAACAAAAAAAAATGTTTTGATATTGACATTTTTGGAAATAATTTTCAGCACGAAATTGAGAATTTGAACGACCAGGCCTTCAAGGAGAACGCAAATTGGCTGCAGATGTTGACCGCCCTGATCGAAGATCATCAGGACTACGATGGGCCCGAAGTCCAGCGACAGCTCCAGGAGTGGATGGCCGAGAGGGACCAGATAAGAAATGAAATAAAACGAGTATTCAATCAACAATTTGGCTCGGTCTTCAGAACGTATCACAATCCAACGTACTTCTCGAGGCGGCTCTTCAGGTTCGCTGATATCTACATGAGCTCTATCACAAATCTGCTCTACTACTCCACAACGCATACGTTCTATCCCAGGCGGGGGGTCATGCCTCATGAATACATGAGCTACTTCATGTAAATCCATGATACTAAGAGGTTTCCCCATGAAAAGTTATTCAGAAGAAAATCCTCCGAAATTTTTTCTGAAATTTTCTTGGAAAAAAAAACGTTGATTTTCGGAAAATTCGCTGGAAAATTTTCCAGAATAATGTCCGGAAAAATTTTCGTGAAAATTGAAGGAAAATTCTTGAAAAAATTTTCGTTAAAATTGAAGAAAAATTCTCGGAAAATTGGAGGAAAATTTTTCGGAAAAACCAGTCAAACAGTTTTCGAAAAATTCTCTGGAAAATTGCAAGGACATTTCTGAACAAACCCAAGAAAATTCTAGGATAATTTTGCAGAACAGTTCCAGAAAAAAATCATCGACCAATTTTCCGGAAAATTCTTGCAAAGATTTTCCACGCAAGAACCTAAAAAAACTGGGGGAAATTTCTATTTACTCTCGGAAGGAAAACCCTAAAAGTTTTTTCCGGAGTAAAATGGATGGACAGAAGAATTTTTCAAAATGTTGCTCGAGGAAATTTTCCGGAAAATTTTTTATTGGGGGAACCATTTCAGGCAACTATATCTATATGTCAGTTGCGGAGTGGTAAGAGGAAATAGTAAGAACACAAAAATGAACATTCATTCTTCGAAATTTAAGAATTGAGACCATGCAAATAACATTAAAAATTGCCAAAAAAAATGATAAATCAAAATGATATGGAAAATTATCATTATCCCAGAATCAGAGAGAATTGTCAAGAAGTGTCCCTAATTTCCTTTTAATACTTCGCTCCTGAACCTGAAGTCTTAATCTTGGATAAGTGCAATTATCCTTCATACTAATTTTCCAATATCTCGGAATCGAAGCGAAAGTTTTTTGTAGAAAAAAAAATGCGGTTCGCAAAAAACTTTTCGTTGAAATTTTTTCTGCATTTCGAGATATGCATAGAACAACCTGAGGATCATTTCACATATCCTGCTTTACCACTTCACTATAAAATTAATAGAAAGTATTCAAATGAATGCCAATCCCATAGAAATATTCAGATGGTCTGCACATTTTCAGAGTTATCCGCGAAATGACGGGAAATATAAAAAAAGTGATAACCACATTTTTTGTTCAAAATTTCAAGAGCTACAAAAAAGTCCTCATCAATATTTCTCTATCTCCTATACATTCGGAAATATTCTACGAAAACTGATTTTCATCTTTGGATGCAAAACGTTTTTTGTGAAATTTGCCAACTAATAAGAAATATCGAAATTTGAACGGAGACCTAGACTCTCAAAAATTGAGACAGATAACAAAAATTGGCAATTTGAAAAGCTAAAATTTTTTTTTTTATCAATTGAGCGTATTTTTCGTTTTTTTTTTGACTGTTCTAGAGCTTATGAAGCACGAAAAGATCATGTATACAATAATCAATTTCAAGTTTTTGGGGAATATCTTCCACCTGATAAGAGATATCGAGATTTTGTTATGGACTTTTTTGTAGAATATTTCAAGATCTACAAAGAATGTTTTAACGAGTCTTTCGATATCTCGTATCAGTTCGAGAATATTCAACGAAATGTGATTTCTATTTTATTAGGGTAGTATTAGACCGGAGATTTTTTAGTTTTTGTGACGACTTTTTTTTTGATATTGTGACTCTCATGGTATTGCGAAATTGTTTTATAATGTACAGAATATGAGATTAGAACATGTTGTGATAATTTGCAAACCTACATGCCACGATATTGTAGGATAGTGATCTAATGTTGAATTATGGGGAGGTGTCACGCAAACATATATATATATACTGATATACTGAAAAATCTCAATTATAATTTTTGTTTGTTTAACAAAAAAATGGTTTGTTTAAAAAATTTTTTTTTTCTCAATTGTATTTGCATGTTTGCATAAATTTCTGGCACAAACTGACAGTTAATCATAGTTATGTAGGATATAGTGGATCATTCTATGTCAACTCGGTCATCCTACTTTTTTTATTTTCTGAAATTTGTTTTTTTTTCATGTTCAAAATTAAGTACTATGGAAATTAAAAATTCCTGTAAATTTTATTTTTTATGTTCCTGATGACAGCTTGAATTTACAAAAAATTATGTCGTGAAAAAATCAACCAAATTGAATGGCTGAAAAACGATTTTCATTCGGTGTTTCAAACAACTTTCGTATAAAGAAATTGCAGGGTCAGGAAAAAATTGAAAATTCTAATTTCAATTCAACTGTAAGAAATATTTTTAGTTAAGAATGGAATTTTTTGATGGGGATGAGGATCTAGTTGACATGGTATGTCTCATATATATATGATGATATATATCCAACATATATCTTACATATAGATAGGACATGTATAGATATATTAGCGGCAAAAGAATGTTACACAATTTTTTTTTAATGAAAATTTTGTGGATTTTCTTAGGGTTCTTATAGGATTTGTTTCCAGGAAATTCAGTTAATGAAAATGATATATGATTCCTATGGAATTTTCAATCAGAAAACCCAGGAAACTTTTATGAGGAAAAAATGGAAAAAAAATGGGAGAAAATCAAATCTTGAAAATTATTCTGGCCCTTGATTTTATTTTCATTTTTTTGCTCATTTATAGTTCATTGAGGAGTCGTATGGAATTTTTTGTGGATTTCCCATGAAATGAAAAATTGTAAATGGCAGCCCCCCAACCCCACCCACCTTCATACAATTGCTGAGTCAATATAGTAGATAACACTGTGCCATACTTATTAGCCAGATTTGAGGAGAGACTTTCATGGATTTTGGTTAATATTCGTTATTTATTGAAGAGAAACACCATATATATATATATATATATATATATATATATATATCGCTTTAATTTGAAAATTTTTCAATTCTTTAAATTTGGAAAGTGTTTGATTTTTGAAGATTTGTGAATTTTTTTTTTGAATTTCTAAAATTTTCACATACAAAAAAAATTGTCAGTTTTCAAAGTTCAATTTTTTTATTTTAGTTTTGGGACTCTGTGAACGTTAAGAACGTTTAAAATTTTCCAAATATGTCCTTTAAAAAAATTGAATTTCCAAAAGAAAAAAAAAATTCAATTTCAAAACTTTTGAAAAATTTCAAACAATTTCAACTTCCTCAAAAAACGTTAAAATTTGATTTTCAGTTTTTTCGAAAATTTCAGAAATTTTCAAAACTAGCTTTTCTTTTCACTTCTCTCTCTAAATTTTCGTTCTCCAATTTTTTGAGCCCATTAGAACTATATATGGGGTTTCTCTCCCCAATACCATAGCGTCATTCATGAAGTCTCTCCCAAGTGTATGTTACACTGTTCAAGTATTAAGAGTTGATTCTCCTGGAATTGTATTTTCTTTTTAGTTACCAAAATGTGTTTTCACTTCAGT
Source organism: Asobara japonica (assembly GCA_026005395.1). Classification (NCBI taxonomy): domain Eukaryota; kingdom Metazoa; phylum Arthropoda; class Insecta; order Hymenoptera; family Braconidae; genus Asobara; species Asobara japonica. The sequence goes on along the minus strand of BQMI01000151.1, from coordinate 390,123 downwards.
GGAAGTGCTGGACTCGATTAACTCGTAGCAATATACTAGAGAATATTTAGAATAGCAGGAACTCTGGACAATAAAATTTTGCCGAGATTGCCATGAGAATATTCTAGAAAATAAAAGATTTTCAAATGAAAACAAGGATATTATATTTATTTCAACCTGAATTCCCTTTTCACCATAATTCATTTGAAAGTCCTTAAAAAAGGAAAGTTTGTGTTTCTGGTGCGCTCGCAGTTTATTGGCATAATAAAATAGCGCTAAAAGTTGAGAGTTTTAAATTAATGCTTGCCATTTTCATAATCAAATAAATCAAGTACAAGTGATTTTAACGATTTGTGGGCAGTCCTTGTGGATTACTTGTCATTTTTCCACTAACACTAACATTTTACAAATTCCAAAAAATGGTAAAAAAAAAAATTTTTTTCTCCCAAAAAATTGATGTTTTATTTTGACAATTTAATAATTCGGAAAAAATTCAAATTCGCTTCAACAATTCATAAGTTTTGATCTATTGCTCAAAAATTTAGTTCTTCATTTTATTGTTTAATTTTTAAAAAACTATTTTTTTAACATAATATTTGAAAAAATTATTTTTTAAAAATGATTTTTGAAAAAATTACAAAAAAAAGAAAATTATGAAAAAAAAATTGGAAATAATTTTTGAAAAAATAATTTTTGAAAAAAATGTAAAAAAAAAAGAAACTTATGAAAACAAAGCTGGATATAATTTTTGGAAAAATTATTAAAAAAAAGAAAATTATGAAAAAAAAAATTGGAAAAAATTTGATAAAAAAAATTAAAAAAATGAAAATATAGAAAATTGAAAGGAAATGGAGAACTCAGTGAAAACCGAGTTTCTCTTTTGTTTCCCTATCAAATTCCCCCCCCCCCCCCCCCCCCCCCAATTTATGCTCCCCATAACCATGACGTGGAAGGACATAAAATCTAAACTCTCAATTCCGCTATTTCTCGCAATTGCCGCGGTCATGTACTGGGCAGACATCACCATCAACAAGTGCTGATCAATGGAGCAGAGCGTAAACGTAAGTACCATAAAAAGTCATATTCTATCCTCATGAAAAATTTATCGCTGCAAATAGGCAACTCGGCGCTTTATTTTTCCAGTGAAGTTTATGATGGTTCAGTAGCTGTCGGGCAAACCTGTTAAAAAATTTCCAGTATTTAAAAAATCGCATAAGATATGGAGAGTTGTTGATTTCCCGATAAGGAAAGCTGTTGTAATGGATCATTCCATTTTTTTTTTTACTTTTTTCCCCCTCTGAAAATTTCTTTTTTTAATTTAAACAATTTCCGAGGGAAATTTGTATGTAAAACGCTCAGAAATCTTACCTGTCTGAGATAGAGTTAAAATTAAGTTGAAGTGATTTTGAGGATTTTGAAAAAAATGGCAATGGCCAATTTGAAGTTTCTATCTTGAAAAAAACAAAGTGTGGGTGTGTGTGTGTGTGTGTGTGTGCGTGCACGTGTGGTTGGGTAGGTGGTTGGGTGTGGTTAGGTAGGTGGGTGGGTAGGTGGGTGGGTGGGTGGGTGGGTGGGTGGGTGGGGGGGGGGGGGGTAGGTAGATGGGTGGGTGGTTGGGTAGGTGGGTGGGTAGGTGGGTGGGTGGGTAGGTGGGTGGGTGGGTAGGTGGGTGGGTGGGTAGGTGGGTGGGTGGGTAGGTGGGTGGGTGGGTGGGGGGGGGGGTAGGTAGATGGGTGGGTGGGTGTGGCTGGGTGGGTGGGTGTGGCTGGGTGGGTGGGTGGGTGTGGTTGGAAGGGTGAGTGGGTGAGTGTGAATGGGTGTGTGGGCGGGTGGATGTGTGTGTGTGGGTGGGTGAGTGTGAGTAGGTGTATCTATATGTGTGATTATTGGCCTAATTCCGAACAATTCAAGGATCAACATCAATTTTCATCACCAGAGTGAGGAGCGCGAGCTGCGGCGACCGACGGAAGTGGGAAAAGTTGTGTTTGAAATTCCGGACCATGCATCTCCATCTCAAGGACACAAATTTCCGATACCTTTGCCGGACCATTCCCAGAACCTCGAAAAATTGGAGAGTACGCACACGTTTCAGGAAATTCGAAAGTCAATTTTCGGAAGCACAGAAATTGGAAAATCAAGTAAAGCATAAAAGCAATACAATGAACTTCCCTTTACGCTCATTGCGCCAGCGAGCGGAGGGGAATTCGTCCCCACCACGCGTGACCTTGGAAACTGCGCGTGAGGGGTATGGTCCATCGAATGGCGCCGCGCATGCGCTCCTGGGCTGCGTAACCGTGGCCACGCCTATTGCGAGTGTGGAGGGGGTAATCTGTAACTCTGCGTACGTGGAAACCTCAGCCCGCAAGTTCGGGAGTTAAGGGAAGTTCACTGTATTACATTCCTAAGATTATCAGAATGTTTAGTATTAATTTTATCTTAGGGCAGACAATTTTGAATGTCGGATAAGAAAATCTGAATAAATCGCTCTTCCATCTCCCAATGTAGATATCTGGTCAGATCCCCCAAGATCCGACGTTTCGACCATCAAATCGTCATCAACATTGGCAAAAACCCCCGCAAAATTATCTAAACAAAAATTGGGAGATGTCGGACAATATGATGCTGAAACTCTCAAAGAAATTGAAGCCCGCCGAAAAACGATATTTGCTTCGCAGAGTGAGTTATCACGGGTCTCCTCGATTTTCCTGAAAGCTGAGATCATGAGAGAGATGTCCGCCGACAAGTCCTTCAGGTATTTAGTTATAACACTTAAGTAAACTCTAAAAAAAAATGACAAAAAATTGAAAATTAATAATTCGAGAAAAATAATACAAACTTGATTTTTTGTTGAATTCCGTCAAATCTCAACACGACAGCATGCTTCATATTCTTTTTATGGAATAAATTTAGTCTGACAACGGATTTGTCGCACAAGTCCAGCAGCAGATTTCGATTGTCGCACAATGTGCCGGTGAGGAGCATGGCCTTGGAATTGCCGAAAAGCGCTAATATTGGTCCAGAAGAGGCTGAAGGTACCTAATGAGAATTCTGGTTCTGTCTCGACCGGTTAAGTTTAGATATATTATGTAAGTAAAAAATGTAAAGGGAATGGAAACCCTGGAAGGAGTCCGTAAAAGGGATAAATATTTAAACCCAATGAGAAGAATTTGAAAGCGAATTCGTCCCGGGACTGTTTGAATTTTTCCCGCCATTTCCAATTTTTTTTTTTTCAATTTTCGATATTTTTGGAACCTTTGATTGTTTTCGACAGTTTTAATTTTTTTCACTTCATAATTTAAAAGAAAAATTGAAATATTCTTATTTTTTTTGGGGGTATTTTTTGAAAAAAAAATTGAAATTTTTATTCCACTTCAAACTTGTTTCTATTAGCTTTATTTTATATTTGGCGTCGTTAAACATTTTGCAAAATTTTTATATTTGATTTGTACCCGCCCCCCCCCCTTCGCACCTTCCCCCACTCTGCTGCTCCCGCCAAAAATCAAATGAACGGTCTTGAACATTTTAAGGTTACGTCGGAGTCCTGGAGGGTGTTCTCGATAAATTGGAGCTGATCAGGTACAGGATTCCAGCGGAGGTCGACGAATCGTGGGAGGAGGAAGACGCGGAGTGGGGGGAAGTGGGCGGGGCGGACCCTAGGACTCTAGGGGCGGCATTTCGAGGGAGACTTGAAGGGGTCGCTGAAAAACTGCAGAGAGATAGGTACCCATGGGCGAAAGGAGAAACATCTAAACATAAACTTGATCCAAATTCAATCATACGAAAAAATTTAATTTCCTTATACGATAAAAAGAGATGAAAAATAATTTGACGGAATGAATCAGATATAACTAGATTTATCCGTCGACTTTCCTGCAGAACATACATCCACACGATTTTGGCGGCTTTGGCGAAAGAATTGCGCGAAACCCAAAGATATGACTGCTTAGAGCGTGAAATTGATCACGTGGCGAAAACTGCAGAGGCCGAGCATAACCTGGAAGTACATCACGAAATTTGGTCCGAGCAACTATCTCAACTCCTCTCGCTAATTGATTTCGAAAAAGGTGATAGTGAAAGGGCGATACGAAAATGGATTCGAGGTGTTCATGAGTCTGCCGCCGACATAGATGACGCCATTTTCTTTAGCAGGTGAATCATCCCAAAATGGCGGACAACGGTTGAAACGATGCGTTTAAAAATTTTTTTGAAAAGTTGAAGATTAACCTAAAATTGCTTGTAAAAAAATACTTTTTTTTCTATGAAAAATGCAATTAGGGATTTTTCACTAAAATTAGGAAAAAAACTTAAATATATTGACACTTATTTAAAACGGCAGGTCGAAAATTGGATATGTCAGAGGATGGGAAGCCGCGCGTCTGGAAGGGCAAAGATTGAAGTTAGAAGAGCGTGAACAGTTATTGCTGGATGAATTGACTGAGCTCGAGAATCGGCAGCGAACTGAGGAAATTGTATCCGAAGAAATTCGCGCCTTTTTGCAGGAAGCGCTCAACAAAATGGCGGCCGAGTACGCGGACTGGCTGGGCCGATTTAATGAGGACGTCGATCTACGTGATGAAGAGATCGAATATTTAAGGTAAGGTTCTATAAATGTAATGAACTGCTAAAAGTATCGTTTTAATAGCACGATATATGTCGATATTGTCGTTGGTCTCCCCTTGTTACTATATATGAAGATGAACGGCCAGAAGGTCAACATAACCTGTTTTTTTTCAATTCCAAGGCAGGACATCCAGAAGGCGGAAGAGCAATTGAAAAAAAAGGAGAAATTATTGGCAGAACGTCAAGCATTTATTGACGATTGTTCGACTCGACGAAAAGCGCTGGAAGACGAGAAAGAGTATTGGAATGGTGTTCATCACGCAGCGACAGCCATTCAGGCCCTCTGGAGGGGAAAGATGGTCAGGGCCCAATTGGGCGCCTATCGGGACTTGTGGAAGCGCCTGAAGAAACGGAAGAAATTGGCGGTAAAGAGGAGAAAAAAAATTGAAGCGCGAAGGAGGAAATTGGAGGAGAAAAAAGCGGCGGAAGAAGCGAAAAAGAAAAGGAAATAATAAAATTGAGATGACGTAAATATTCGGGAAATTACATTATTTATTTGCATAGTTACGCTCTTTTCTTTAACCTTGAATCTTATAATTTTCGGAAAATATTTTTCGAATTTCTGAGAATTATGGAAAATAATGTAATTTCATTTAGTAATTTTTAAAGTTTCTGAATTTTCATTTTCACGATGACAATTTAATATCATATTTCATGGAGTCTTATTAGGGCAGGCGTAAAGTGGTAAAAAAGGAGCAAAATATTTGGGAAATTGCGGGAATGAAACATCATTTTTTGAAAACGGAAAGACCCGCGATATTCAAATTCAAATGCTCGGATGTTTACGGTCATCTCCGACTTTCTGGGCGGACGCGCATGCGCAGTTGAATCAAATCATATGGATTCATGGAGCATAACCTTCAAGTGTAAACAACAACTAAGAAAAGTCTGTAGAACAAATTTGAGAAATTTTATATGTTAATTTCTGGAATAAAAAAAAAAACAAATCAAATTATGGATATTCTAAAAGAGGAAATTCTGCGGAAACGGAAGGAATTGGAGGAAAGCAATGTCCTGGTAAGTAATGATAATAGTGGGAAAACAAATATTGCTTATAATGATAACAAAGTAGAAAAGTTTATTTTGTTTTGTTTCTCATTTCACATGTTTGAGGAACATTTTTCTAATTTGTACTAAATACTAGTTTCATAATCACTGATTCCAAACAAATGACATCATGAATATGATCCTATTCAAGAAAGCGCATACACATAAATGAATATCGTTAGAGTTGAAATATCTCGATAATCGTGACATGATTTATTTTCCAATCGTCATTCATTTATTGCTCGATCAGATTAGTCAGATAACATCGTCAAGTTGGCTGGTAATCGCCTTTGCATCGATAAACATCGATATTTGGGATATCGATTCGGCTTTAGTTTTCAAAAGTATGACAATTGCTCAAGTTGTCATAGCTTATGTAGTTATTGAAAATCATATACACAGAATATTTTTTGACGTTCTGTTAATTTATTAAGTTTCGAGTGTTTTACATATTCTGTCCAGTGTTGACAAATTTTATATGTACGCGACAATTACAGAAAAAACAAATGATGCTTGCACCAAATTGAACAATTGAAAGCTCTCATTTTTTCGGAGTCAATGATTAACAGTCAGGAACGGTAGGAACCCCCAGAAGATATTCCCATCGATTTTGGGTCGAAAAAGTCAAATTAATTTTTTTCGATTTTGGCCAAATTTAACATTGGGACCTTATGGGGAGGCAAACTTAAATTTTTTAAAATTTAATTTTTGGTCCCGTGCGCGTTGATACTATCCAATAGGAACCCCTAGAAGATATTTCCGTCGAATTTGGGTCGAAAAAGTCAAATTAATTTTTTTCGATTTTGGCCAAATTTAACATTGGGACCTTATGGGGAGGCAAACTTAAATTTTTTAAAATTTAATTTTTGGTCCCGTGCGCGTTGATACTATCCAATAGGAACCCTAGAAGATATTTCCGTCGAATTTGGGTCGAAAAAGTCAAATTAATTTTTTTCGATTTTGGCCAAATTTAACATTGGGACCTTATGGGGAGGCAAACTTAAATTTTTTAAAATTTAATTTTTGGTCCCGTGCGCGTTGATACTATCCAATAGGAACCCTAGAAGATATTTCCGTCGAATTTGGGTCGAAAAAGTCAAATTAATTTTTTTCGATTTTGGCCAAATTTAACATTGGGACCTTATGGGGAGGCAAACTTAAATTTTTTAAAATTTAATTTTTGGTCCCGTGTGCGTTGATACTATCCAATAGGAACCCCTAGAAGATATTTCCGTCGAATTTGGGTCGAAAAAGTCAAATTAATTTTTTTCGATTTTGGCCAAATTTAACATTGGGACCTTATGGGGAGGCAAACTTAAATTTTTTAAAATTTAATTTTTGGTCCCGTGCGCGTTGATACTATCCAATAGGAACCCCTAGAAGCTATTTCCGTCGAATTTGGGTTGAAAAAGTCAAATTAATTTTTTTCGATTTTGGCCAAATTTAACATTGGGGCCTTATGGGGAGGCAAACTTAAATTTTTTAAAATTTAATTTTTGGTCCCGTGCGCGTTGATACTATCCAATAGGAACCCCTAGAAGATATTTCCGTCGAATTTGGGTCGAAAAAGTCAAATTATTTTTTTTCGATTTTGGCCAAATTTAACATTGGGACCTTATGGGGAGGCAAACTTAAATTTTTTAAAATTTAATTTTTGGTCCCGTGCGCGTTGATACTATCCAATAGGAACCCCTAGAAGCTATTTCCGTCGAATTTGGGTTGAAAAAGTCAAATTAATTTTTTTCGATTTTGGCCAAATTTAACATTGGGGCCTTATGGGGAGGCAAACTTAAATTTTTTAAAATTTAATTTTTGGTCCCGTGCGCGTTGATACTATCCAATAGGAACCCCTAGAAGATATTTCCGTCGAATTTGGGTCGAAAAAGTCAAATTAATTTTTTTCGATTTTGGCCAAATTTAACATTGGGACCTTATGGGGAGGCAAACTTAAATTTTTTAAAATTTAATTTTTGGTCCCGTGTGCGTTGATACTATCCAATAGGAACCCCTAGAAGATATTTCCGTCGAATTTGGGTCGAAAAAGTCAAATTAATTTTTTTCGATTTTGGCCAAATTTAACATTGGGACCTTATGGGGAGGCAAACTTAAATTTTTTAAAATTTAATTTTTGGTCCCGTGCGCGTTGATACTATCCAATAGGAACCCCTAGAAGATATTTCCGTCGAATTTGGGTCGAAAAAGTCAAATTAATTTTTTTCGATTTTGGCCAAATTTAACATTGGGACCTTATGGGGAGGCAGACTTAAATTTTTTAAAATTTAATTTTTGGTCCCGTGTGCATTGATACTATCCAATAGGAACCCCTAGAAGCTATTTCCGTCGAATTTGGGTCGAAAAAGTCAAATTAATTTTTTTCGATTTTGGCCAAATTTAACATTGGGACCTTATGGGGAGGCAAACTTAAATTTTTTAAAATTTAATTTTTGGTCCCGTGTGCGTTGATACTATCCAATAGGAACCCCTAGAAGATATTTCCGTCGAATTTGGGTCGAAAAAGTCAAATTAATTTTTTTCGATTTTGGCCAAATTTAACATTGGGACCTTATGGGGAGGCAAACTTAAATTTTTTAAAATTTAATTTTTGGTCCCGTGCGCGTTGATACTATCCAATAGGAACCCCTAGAAGATATTTCCGTCGAATTTGGGTCGAAAAAGTCAAATTAATTTTTTTCGATTTTGGCCAAATTTAACATTGGGACCTTATGGGGAGGCAAACTTAAATTTTTTAAAATTTAATTTTTGGTCCCGTGCGCGTTGATACTATCCAATAGGAACCCTAGAAGATATTTCCGTCGAATTTGGGTCGAAAAAGTCAAATTAATTTTTTTCGATTTTGGCCAAATTTAACATTGGGACCTTATGGGGAGGCAAACTTAAATTTTTTAAAATTTAATTTTTGGTCCCGTGCGCGTTGATACTATCCAATAGGAACCCCTAGAAGCTATTTCCGTCGAATTTGGGTCGAAAAAGTCAAATTAATTTTTTTCGATTTTGGCCAAATTTAACATTGGGGCCTTATGGGGAGGCAAACTTAAATTTTTTAAAATTTAATTTTTGGTCCCGTGCGCGTTGATACTATCCAATAGGAACCCCTAGAAGATATTTCCGTCGAATTTGGGTCGAAAAAGTCAAATTAATTTTTTTCGATTTTGGCCAAATTTAACATTGGGGCCTTATGGGGAGGCAAACTTAAATTTTTTAAAATTTAATTTTTGGTCCCGTGCGCGTTGATACTATCCAATAGGAACCCCTAGAAGATATTTCCGTCGAATTTGGGTCGAAAAAGTCAAATTAATTTTTTTCGATTTTGGCCAAATTTAACATTGGGACCTTATGGGGAGGCAAACTTAAATTTTTTAAAATTTAATTTTTGGTCCCGTGTGCATTGATACTATCCAATAGGAACCCCTAGAAGATATTTCCGTCGAATTTGGGTCGAAAAAGTCAAATTAATTTTTTTCGATTTTGGCCAAATTTAACATTGGGACCTTATGGGGAGGCAAACTTAAATTTTTTAAAATTTAATTTTTGGTCCCGTGCGCGTTGATACTATCCAATAGGAACCCCTAGAAGCTATTTCCGTCGAATTTGGGTCGAAAAAGTCAAATTAATTTTTTTCGATTTTGGCCAAATTTAACATTGGGGCCTTATGGGGAGGCAAACTTAAATTTTTTAAAATTTAATTTTTGGTCCCGTGCGCGTTGATACTATCCAATAGGAACCCCTAGAAGATATTTCCGTCGAATTTGGGTCGAAAAAGTCAAATTAATTTTTTTCGATTTTGGCCAAATTTAACATTGGGGCCTTATGGGGAGGCAAACTTAAATTTTTTAAAATTTAATTTTTGGTCCCGTGCGCGTTGATACTATCCAATAGGAACCCCTAGAAGATATTTCCGTCGAATTTGGGTCGAAAAAGTCAAATTAATTTTTTTCGATTTTGGCCAAATTTAACATTGGGACCTTATGGGGAGGCAAACTTAAATTTTTTAAAATTTAATTTTTGGTCCCGTGTGCATTGATACTATCCAATAGGAACCCCTAGAAGATATTTCCGTCGAATTTGGGTCGAAAAAGTCAAATTAATTTTTTTCGATTTTGGCCAAATTTAACATTGGGACCTTATGGGGAGGCAAACTTAAATTTTTTAAAATTTAATTTTTGGTCCCGTGTGCATTGATACTATCCAATAGGAACCCCTAGAAGATATTTCCGTCGAATTTGGGTCGAAAAAGTCAAATTAATTTTTTTCGATTTTGGCCAAATTTAACATTGGGACCTTATGGGGAGGCAGACTTAAATTTTTTAAAATTTAATTTTTGGTCCCGTGTGCATTGATACTATCCAATAGGAACCCCTAGAAGCTATTTCCGTCGAATTTGGGTCGAAAAAGTCAAATTAATTTTTTTCGATTTTGGCCAAATTTAACATTGGGACCTTATGGGGAGGCAAACTTAAATTTTTTAAAATTTAATTTTTGGTCCCGTGTGCGTTGATACTATCCAATAGGAACCCCTAGAAGATATTTCCGTCGAATTTGGGTCGAAAAAGTCAAATTAATTTTTTTCGATTTTGGCCAAATTTAACATTGGGACCTTATGGGGAGGCAAACTTAAATTTTTTAAAATTTAATTTTTGGTCCCGTGCGCGTTGATACTATCCAATAGGAACCCCTAGAAGATATTTCCGTCGAATTTGGGTCGAAAAAGTCAAATTAATTTTTTTCGATTTTGGCCAAATTTAACATTGGGACCTTATGGGGAGGCAAACTTAAATTTTTTAAAATTTAATTTTTGGTCCCGTGCGCGTTGATACTATCCAATAGGAACCCTAGAAGATATTTCCGTCGAATTTGGGTCGAAAAAGTCAAATTAATTTTTTTCGATTTTGGCCAAATTTAACATTGGGACCTTATGGGGAGGCAAACTTAAATTTTTTAAAATTTAATTTTTGGTCCCGTGCGCGTTGATACTATCCAATAGGAACCCCTAGAAGCTATTTCCGTCGAATTTGGGTCGAAAAAGTCAAATTAATTTTTTTCGATTTTGGCCAAATTTAACATTGGGGCCTTATGGGGAGGCAAACTTAAATTTTTTAAAATTTAATTTTTGGTCCCGTGCGCGTTGATACTATCCAATAGGAACCCCTAGAAGATATTTCCGTCGAATTTGGGTCGAAAAAGTCAAATTAATTTTTTTCGATTTTGGCCAAATTTAACATTGGGGCCTTATGGGGAGGCAAACTTAAATTTTTTAAAATTTAATTTTTGGTCCCGTGCGCGTTGATACTATCCAATAGGAACCCCTAGAAGATATTTCCGTCGAATTTGGGTCGAAAAAGTCAAATTAATTTTTTTCGATTTTGGCCAAATTTAACATTGGGACCTTATGGGGAGGCAAACTTAAATTTTTTAAAATTTAATTTTTGGTCCCGTGTGCATTGATACTATCCAATAGGAACCCCTAGAAGCTATTTCCGTCGAATTTGGGTCGAAAAAGTCAAATTAATTTTTTTCGATTTTGGCCAAATTTAACATTGGGACCTTATGGGGAGGCAAACTTAAATTTTTTAAAATTTAATTTTTGGTCCCGTGCGCGTTGATACTATCCAATAGGAACCCCTAGAAGATATTTCCGTCGAATTTGGGTCGAAAAAGTCAAATTAATTTTTTTCGATTTTGGCCAAATTTAACATTGGGACCTTATGGGGAGGCAAACTTAAATTTTTTAAAATTTAATTTTTGGTCCCGTGCGCGTTGATACTATCCAATAGGAACCCCTAGAAGATATTTCCGTCGAATTTGGGTCGAAAAAGGCAAATTAATTTTTTTCGATTTTGGCCAAATTTAACATTGGGACCTTATGGGGAGGCAAACTTAAATTTTTTAAAATTTAATTTTTGGTCCCGTGTGCATTGATACTATCCAATAGGAACCCCTAGAAGATATTTCCGTCGAATTTGGGTCGAAAAAGTCAAATTAATTTTTTTCGATTTTGGCCAAATTTAACATTGGGACCTTATGGGGAGGCAAACTTAAATTTTTTAAAATTTAATTTTTGGTCCCGTGCGCGTTGATACTATCCAATAGGAACCCCTAGAAGCTATTTCCGTCGAATTTGGGTCGAAAAAGTCAAATTAATTTTTTTCGATTTTGGCCAAATTTAACATTGGGGCCTTATGGGGAGGCAAACTTAAATTTTTTAAAATTTAATTTTTGGTCCCGTGCGCGTTGATACTATCCAATAGGAACCCCTAGAAGATATTTCCGTCGAATTTGGGTCGAAAAAGTCAAATTAATTTTTTTCGATTTTGGCCAAATTTAACATTGGGACCTTATGGGGAGGCAAACTTAAATTTTTTAAAATTTAATTTTTGGTCCCGTGCGCGTTGATACTATCCAATAGGAACCCCTAGAAGCTATTTCCGTCGAATTTGGGTCGAAAAAGTCAAATTAATTTTTTTCGATTTTGGCCAAATTTAACATTGGGACCTTATGGGGAGGCAAACTTAAATTTTTTAAAATTTAATTTTTGGTCCCGTGTGCGTTGATACTATCCAATAGGAACCCCTAGAAGATATTTCCGTCGAATTTGGGTCGAAAAAGTCAAATTAATTTTTTTCGATTTTGGCCAAATTTAACATTGGGACCTTATGGGGAGGCAAACTTAAATTTTTTAAAATTTAATTTTTGGTCCCGTGCGCGTTGATACTATCCAATAGGAACCCCTAGAAGATATTTCCGTCGAATTTGGGTCGAAAAAGTCAAATTAATTTTTTTCGATTTTGGCCAAATTTAACATTGGGACCTTATGGGGAGGCAAACTTAAATTTTTTAAAATTTAATTTTTGGTCCCGTGTGCATTGATACTATCCAATAGGAACCCCTAGAAGCTATTTCCGTCGAATTTGGGTCGAAAAAGTCAAATTAATTTTTTTCGATTTTGGCCAAATTTAACATTGGGACCTTATGGGGAGGCAAACTTAAATTTTTTAAAATTTAATTTTTGGTCCCGTGCGCGTTGATACTATCCAATAGGAACCCCTAGAAGATATTTCCGTCGAATTTGGGTCGAAAAAGTCAAATTAATTTTTTTCGATTTTGGCCAAATTTAACATTGGGACCTTATGGGGAGGCAAACTTAAATTTTTTAAAATTTAATTTTTGGTCCCGTGCGCGTTGATACTATCCAATAGGAACCCCTAGAAGATATTTCCGTCGAATTTGGGTCGAAAAAGTCAAATTAATTTTTTTCGATTTTGGCCAAATTTAACATTGGGACCTTATGGGGAGGCAAACTTAAATTTTTTAAAATTTAATTTTTGGTCCCGTGCGCGTTGATACTATCCAATAGGAACCCTAGAAGATATTTCCGTCGAATTTGGGTCGAAAAAGTCAAATTAATTTTTTTCGATTTTGGCCAAATTTAACATTGGGACCTTATGGGGAGGCAAACTTAAATTTTTTAAAATTTAATTTTTGGTCCCGTGCGCGTTGATACTATCCAATAGGAACCCCTAGAAGCTATTTCCGTCGAATTTGGGTCGAAAAAGTCAAATTAATTTTTTTCGATTTTGGCCAAATTTAACATTGGGACCTTATGGGGAGGCAAACTTAAATTTTTTAAAATTTAATTTTTGGTCCCGTGTGCGTTGATACTATCCAATAGGAACCCCTAGAAGATATTTCCGTCGAATTTGGGTCGAAAAAGTCAAATTAATTTTTTTCGATTTTGGCCAAATTTAACATTGGGACCTTATGGGGAGGCAGACTTAAATTTTTTAAAATTTAATTTTTGGTCCCGTGTGCATTGATACTATCCAATAGGAACCCCTAGAAGATATTTCCGTCGAATTTGGGTCGAAAAAGTCAAATTAATTTTTTTCGATTTTGGCCAAATTTAACATTGGGACCTTATGGGGAGGCAAACTTAAATTTTTTAAAATTTAATTTTTGGTCCCGTGCGCGTTGATACTATCCAATAGGAACCCCTAGAAGCTATTTCCGTCGAATTTGGGTCGAAAAAGTCAAATTAATTTTTTTCGATTTTGGCCAAATTTAACATTGGGGCCTTATGGGGAGGCAAACTTAAATTTTTAAAAATTTAATTTTTGGTCCCGTGCGCGTTGATACTATCCAATAGGAACCCCTAGAAGATATTTCCGTCGAATTTGGGTCGAAAAAGTCAAATTAATTTTTTTCGATTTTGGCCAAATTTAACATTGGGGCCTTATGGGGAGGCAAACTTAAATTTTTTAAAATTTAATTTTTGGTCCCGTGCGCGTTGATACTATCCAATAGGAACCCCTAGAAGATATTTCCGTCGAATTTGGGTCGAAAAAGTCAAATTAATTTTTTTCGATTTTGGCCAAATTTAACATTGGGACCTTATGGGGAGGCAGACTTAAATTTTTTAAAATTTAATTTTTGGTCCCGTGTGCATTGATACTATCCAATAGGAACCCCTAGAAGATATTTCCGTCGAATTTGGGTCGAAAAAGTCAAATTAATTTTTTTCGATTTTGGCCAAATTTAACATTGGGACCTTATGGGGAGGCAAACTTAAATTTTTTAAAATTTAATTTTTGGTCCCGTGCGCGTTGATACTATCCAATAGGAACCCCTAGAAGCTATTTCCGTCGAATTTGGGTCGAAAAAGTCAAATTAATTTTTTTCGATTTTGGCCAAATTTAACATTGGGGCCTTATGGGGAGGCAAACTTAAATTTTTTAAAATTTAATTTTTGGTCCCGTGCGCGTTGATACTATCCAATAGGAACCCCTAGAAGATATTTCCGTCGAATTTGGGTCGAAAAAGTCAAATTAATTTTTTTCGATTTTGGCCAAATTTAACATTGGGACCTTATGGGGAGGCAAACTTAAATTTTTTAAAATTTAATTTTTGGTCCCGTGCGCGTTGATACTATCCAATAGGAACCCCTAGAAGATATTTCCGTCGAATTTGGGTCGAAAAAGTCAAATTAATTTTTTTCGATTTTGGCCAAATTTAACATTGGGACCTTATGGGGAGGCAAACTTAAATTTTTTAAAATTTAATTTTTGGTCCCGTGCGCGTTGATACTATCCAATAGGAACCCCTAGAAGCTATTTCCGTCGAATTTGGGTCGAAAAAGTCAAATTAATTTTTTTCGATTTTGGCCAAATTTAACATTGGGACCTTATGGGGAGGCAAACTTAAATTTTTTAAAATTTAATTTTTGGTCCCGTGTGCGTTGATACTATCCAATAGGAACCCCTAGAAGATATTTCCGTCGAATTTGGGTCGAAAAAGTCAAATTAATTTTTTTCGATTTTGGCCAAATTTAACATTGGGACCTTATGGGGAGGCAAACTTAAATTTTTTAAAATTTAATTTTTGGTCCCGTGTGCATTGATACTATCCAATAGGAACCCCTAGAAGATATTTCCGTCGAATTTGGGTCGAAAAAGTCAAATTAATTTTTTTCGATTTTGGCCAAATTTAACATTGGGACCTTATGGGGAGGCAAACTTAAATTTTTTAAAATTTAATTTTTGGTCCCGTGCGCGTTGATACTATCCAATAGGAACCCCTAGAAGCTATTTCCGTCGAATTTGGGTCGAAAAAGTCAAATTAATTTTTTTCGATTTTGGCCAAATTTAACATTGGGACCTTATGGGGAGGCAAACTTAAATTTTTTAAAATTTAATTTTTGGCCCCGTGTGCGTTGATACTATCCAATAGGAACCCCTAGAAGCTATTTTCGTCGAATTTGGGTCGAAAAAGTCAAATTAATTTTTTTCGATTTTGGCCAAATTTAACATTGGGACCTTATGGGGAGGCAAACTTAAATTTTTTAAAATTTAATTTTTGGTCCCGTGTGCGTTGATACTATCCAATAGGAACCCCTAGAAGATATTTCCGTCGAATTTGGGTCGAAAAAGTCAAATCAATTTTTTTCGATTTTGGCCAAATTTAACATTGGGACCTTATGGGGAGGCAAACTTAAATTTTTTAAAATTTAATTTTTGGTCCCGTGCGCGTTGATACTATCCAATAGGAACCCCTAGAAGATATTTCCGTCGAATTTGGGTCGAAAAAGTCAAATCAATTTTTTTCGATTTTGGCCAAATTTAACATTGGGACCTTATGGGGAGGCAAACTTAAATTTTTTAAAATTTAATTTTTGGTCCCGTGCGCGTTGATACTATCCAATAGGAACCCCTAGAAGCTATTTCCGTCGAATTTGGGTCGAAAAAGTCAAATTAATTTTTTTCGATTTTGGCCAAATTTAACATTGGGACCTTATGGGGAGGCAAACTTAAATTTTTTAAAATTTAATTTTTGGTCCCGTGTGCGTTGATACTATCCAATAGGAACCCCTAGAAGCTATTTTCGTCGAATTTGGGTCGAAAAAGTCAAATCAATTTTTTTCGATTTTGGCCAAATTTAACATTGGGACCTTATGGGGAGGCAAACTTAAATTTTTTAAAATTTAATTTTTGGTCCCGTGTGCGTTGATACTATCCAATAGGAACCCCTAGAAGATATTTCCGTCGAATTTGGGTCGAAAAAGTCAAATCAATTTTTTTCGATTTTGGGCAAATATAAAGGTTGTTCCTCTTGACGAGGGGTTTCCAGTCATATGGTCATCTATGCCGATTTCTCTGATTTTACTGTTACAAAAGAGTAAAAACTAGCCCCGCCATTCACCGCGGCGCACATCAAGCCGTCCAACGGCCCGCACCCTGTGCGGTTCAGCACGGTGGCGGTAGACTTGGATGCTCGCCGCGGGGCTCAACGCCGCAGAATCACATCCAATTTCTACTAGGGCTTTGCGGATACGTCAATTTTGAATTCAACTACGGAGCTAGTTTTCACTGGTTTCTACCAGTAAAATCAGAGGAATTGGCATACATGACCATATGACTGGAAATGCCACGTCAAGAGGAACAAGTTTTATAGGACAAAAAATTGTCCTTGCCATTTAAAAAACTTCACTTTGTGCTTGCAGCTTGCAAGCACGAACTAGAAAGCTCGAAATAATGACCAAATCGGATGTCCCCCTCAGAAGCCTACAATTTTTATTTGAACAATTTTTTTGTTACCTGGCCCTGTTGAAAGATATTTAGGTGCAATTTTTCAAATGGGACCTCCTGTATGTTCGAGAATACATGTTGGGAAATATCAATATTTTGGAGTATTGTCCAACAGTAAAGGTACATAAGCTGTGACAAACAATTACAGGGCGGAAATAGAAAATACTTCAGAAGAGGCGATCTTGTATCTAAGGACACAGCAATTGCCAAGAGTAGCGCTTCGCTTAATTCTTCATCCACGGTTCACAGTAGGAAGTTGGAGCAATCCGTTGAAAATACTGTAGAACATCAGCAATTGTCCAGACCGGAAGTTGTCAGGCGATTACGAGAGCGAAGTGAGCCCATTCTTTTATTTGGGGAATCCGAACTCGAGGCCTTTCAGCGTTTACGGAAATGCGAAATTCTGGAACCGGAAGTCAACAAGGTGAGTAATTCAATGTTAATAAAAAAAGAAATAAAAAAAAATCTGGATTAAAAAAAATTCAAAATTTTTGAAGCTTGAAATTTTGCAAATTTCGCACTTACGTGAAAACAAATTTGAAACAATTGCTTTTATTTCTAGGGATTCAGAAATGATTTCCAAGAAGCCATGGATCAAGTGGACCAAGCCTACCTTAACGAGATCCTATCTTCGTCAAAGCCAAGTCGTTGTGACCGAAAAGGTGAAGAAAAAACAGTCACTTTAATTCAATATTTCAAAATAATATTTCAATTATTTTATATTTAAATTTATTTATTTTATTTTATTTAATATTTTCAATCGAGAACTTGGAATTCTAATAAACGGGATGTGGGTATGACCCTCTTCGGGTCGAACCAATAACTTCCCGATCGTGCCACCGTATATGTTATATCCCCAATTTACGTCCATGTCTCAAATTATGGGCTTTCTAAAATTTTCAAAATTTCTAAATACTAAAAAAAAAAATTGTTTCATCAGTTATCGAGAAAACCGTAAAAGTGCCACTTCTCATACACACACACACACACACAGATATACATACATACGAACAGCCGCTAAAAATTTCAGATTCGGGCTCTCCATATCATAATGAGTTAGTCTAGCACAAAAAATCCGAAACCTAAAATCGGTCCATTACAAAGCTTCCATTCGGAAGCAAAAACGTTGATTGTCTCCTTAACCAGTGGTTCAATGAAAAAAACTTATAAGACATGTTTTGTAGAGAATTTGATTTCGGACAGAAAACCTTTTTTGTCATTTTTTTCTTAACTAACCCGTTCACGAGATAAGTTAAAAAAACGTAGTTTAAAAAGAACTCCTTTCAGAACACCGCGTCGGCGAGACGTAATTAAAAAACAAACAAAAAATTAAAATCGGTCCAGCCGTTTACGAGAAACCGTTCGCCAAAGATTTGCTCACATACGTACACACACACACACACACACACAGAGGAACATCTCATTAGAAACGTGTCAGGATGATGCCAAACGCCGAGAAAAGTGAAAACTTTATGTCTACGACACTCTTCATTTTCAGGGCGATTACAAGAACTCCCCTCTCGGGAAGTTAAAAAATCTCTTATACTCACAAAAGCGACATTTTCATCATTCCAGGGGATGTCAATGTTCCGGATGAAGAAATAACGTACGAGGACATTCAGAAGATGTCGGCTAAGCTCAACCGGGGAGACCGGGACTTTGACATGAGCGTCATTACCCAATTTTTACAATTGCTTGTACTTGTCTGGGGCAATCAATTGAACAGTCGGGGTAGTGCTGAAAAAATGAGCACAATGGGGAAAATGGCAAGTGCCACGTATGCTCAAACTAGGGAGTACCTCAAGCCCCTCTTGAGAAAGCTGATTAACAAATCTCTGCCTGAGGACATCACCGACAGCCTCACAGAAATTGTTAAACATCTTTTGGAAAGGAATTACATCCTGGTAACAATTTTTTTTTTCTACTGTTTTAAAAAAAATCGAATCGTCAATTTTTGAATTTTGAAATTTAAGGGTTTTTTTTTTCTAAAATCTTCAATTTTTCAGTGCTTTGAAATTTTTGAAATTTTTTCCTCTTCTGAAAAATTAATTCTCTACTGACGAAAAAAATTGGGAATTACAGGCAAGTGATGCATACCTCCAAATGGCAATTGGAAATTCTCCATGGCCCATTGGTGTGACCATGGTGGGTATCCATGCACGTACGGGTCGTGAGAAAATTTTTTCCAAAAATGTGGCCCACGTGATGAACGACGAGACCCAGCGAAAATACATTCAAGCTCTGAAAAGACTGATGACTAAATGTCAAGAATATTATCCAACGGATCCATCAAGATGCGTGGAATATACTAAAAAGTGAATATTAAAAATGAATAAATATTTTTAAAAATGTCTATTTTATTTGAGTACAATTTCCAAAGTAGATAAGAATTTTACATTACTTCTCACTCTGCTACATTCGACGAAAAAAAAATCTCTTTTTTTCCTTTTAATTTTGCATCATTATAGGAATGATCCAAGTATTTTTCTCCTCAAGTTTAAAATTTTTTATTGACCAATGAGTGTGGTCCTTTGGTGCTGGGTATCATCAAGCCCTTCTTAAAAAATCAATTAGCCACTCAACGATTGATGTTAATGAAAAATGTTACAGAACATTTTTTGTAGAAAATTTAATTGTGAATAAAAAATGTATATGTCAAATTTCTCTCCACTGCCTCACTCTCGAGATAGAGCCGAAATTGCAGTAATTGAAATTTCGAGATTTGGGTGTAGACGCAATAACTAAGTCATCAGATGTCCCAAATTTTGGCACCTAAGTAAAAAACTCATGAGACATAAAATCTGGGTTTTGAAGAGAAGAACAACATTCATTAAACAATATTTTTTCTATCTGCAATCGTTTTAGTGGGAGAACGCGATAAACCACTGGGATTGTTAATATAAAAAAAAATGAAATAAAAAAAAAAAATAATAATTCCACCAAAATTTGAGAATGACCTTTTTGAATTGCAAGAGTAATTTTCTTTTCAATCCTCTTTAATAATACTGTCAAATAAATTATTTGGCGAACAATTCGTCAGCTCTTTTGGCTGCTGCATCAATTGCATTAATGAGAGAAACTCGTACACCTCCAGCCTCCAGTGCATGGACCCCAGCGATTGTGGTTCCCCCTGGTGAGCACACCTCATCCTTCAATTGTCCTGGATGTTTTCCCGTCTCCAGCACCATCTTACCAGCTCCAACAAGCATTTGCGCAGCTAATCGTGTAGCTAGTGCACGGGGAATCCCATTTTTAACTGCTCCATCTGATAATGCCTCTGTTATCAGGTATGCCTGTACAAAAGTTGTATTTATAATAGAATTGCAAAAAAAAACAGTGACATTGTATTTTTCGGTTTTACAAATTTCACATTTTCATTATTTTTTCTTATACTATAGATTCATTATTTTTTTTTACTCTAGATTTTCGAAAATTGAACATTTAAAAAATTTTTAAAAAATTCAAGTATACAAACTCAAAATTTTTATCATCATTTTTTTTTTAATTGGAGATCTTTTTAAATTGTCTGAAATTGGTACGGGGGGGTGGGGTGGGGGGAGGGCAAAATTTGTGAGTACAAAAAAAATACAGTGATGTGAAAATACTTACGTAGGCTGGCCCAGATCCCGATAAAGCGCTAACAGCATTCATAATACTTTCGTCAATTTCTTCAACAACTCCAAGACTCGAGAAGACGGTCTCAACAAGTGAAATGTCCCGAGAGCCGGGCCGATAATGACCTGCTGCGTTGTAGCAATATACTGGAATTATTTACTGAGTGTTAGACATCTAATTTGTATGAAAATATTTTTGTTACAGATTTTTAGGCCGTTTACCGGAGTGGCCTTTAGGATGTCAGTCTACGCCTTTTGCATGTCCTCCACATCAGCGCCTTCCATGACTAGTTTCAGCTTGGCGAAGAGAAAAAAATTTTGCATCACCATCAACTCATTTGGCACCACGTGACTTTTTTTTCTGTTGGCCAAGCTGAAATTATCCAACACTCATTTGAAATGTTATTGAATCGGCGGGAAATTACTCAATAGATCTCGCCAATCATTTACCTGTCATTCCTGCCCCAACCGCCAACGAGGTGTTCGGCAGCGTTCTGATGAAACACGAGTTTACAAAAATCTCCCCCAATTTCTGCAACACACAATTTTTGTTTGAATGGCTCATAAAAGGTTTTGCATGTTGGTATGAAAATTAACAAAATATCGTATCATAATTTTTTAAATTCATTCATTTTCAATGAACGGTACTCCTCTGCTGAAATTTAATACTGGATATTTAAAATGGTTTTGAATTCTCAACATTGTCTACATAAGAGTTCCTCAAATTGGTGACACTAAATTATTTTTTCATTTGCATTTAAAATGTCATTGAAAACAAAATTGAATTAAAAATATATTTAAAAACAGTGACTCCGAAAAAATAAGAGCTTTCAATTTTCCAATTTGATGCAAGCATCTTTTGTTTTTTTTCTGTAATTATCGCGTACATATAAAATTTGTCAACACTGGACAGAATATGTAAAACACTCGGAACTTAATAAATTAACAGAACGTCAAAAAATATTCTATGTATATGATTTTCAATAACTACATAAGCTATGACAACTTGACGATGTTATCTGACTAATCTGATCAAGCAATAAATGAATGACGATTGAAAAATAAATGATGTCACGATTTTCGAGATATTTCGACTCTAACGATGTTCATTTACGTGTATGCGCTTCCCTGAATAGGAAATTGTGGATGATGTTTAAAACAAATTTCCTTTTGCATCACACAAATAAATACTGAAGATGCATATATTTGATTAGCAATAGCCACGCTAAAAACTATTGCAATTCAAATAAAAAACCTACCCGCTCAAGTGTAGAAATGGAAACTCCCACAATTACAGAAATGACCGTCTTTACTGTATTGTTACCATTTAGAGAAGCTATAACGGTATCTAAAAATTGGGGTTTTACTGCAAGTACAACTGTGTCACATTTGGTCGCCACTTTGTTATTGTCCAAAGTTGTATTCACACCTAATTCTTTCCAGAATTTGTGGCTGGATTCGGTCCTAGTGGACACCCAAACGTTATGGGCGGTTAAAATTCCTGAAAATGAAAATTTGATTCAGAGCCTGTACATATGTGGTGAAAATGGTTATTTTGAATTTTTAAATCTATACCTCTCTTGACAAGTGTCCCTCCAATGGCACGTGCCATATTTCCGCCGCCAATAAAGCCGATAGTTTCTTGACTCAAATCTACCTTCGATCTCCGATCGATCTCCATTTTGAAGATTTATCTTCCTCTAGCCTATTCAACAGAAGAAGAAAAGATATTTATTTATTTATTTATTCAACGCCAATCAGCTTTATACAAACTTAACATCACAGTAAAAGTATATCGATGTAATCTTAGTGACATGATTTATTTTTCAATCATCCTTCATTTATTGCTCGATCAGATCAGTCAGATAACATCGTCAAGTTGGTCGGTAATCGCCTTCGCATCGATAAACATCGATATTTGGGATATCGATTCGACTTTAGTTTTCAAAAGTATGACAATTGTTCAATTTGTCATAGCTTATGTAGTTATTGAAAATCATATGCACAGAATATTTTTTGACGCTCTGTTAATTTATTAATTTTCGAGTGTTTTACATATTCTGTCCAGTGTTGACAAATTTTATATGTATGCGATAATTACAGAAAAAAAACAAAAGATGCTTGCACCAAATTGGAAAATTGAAAGCTCTCATTTTTTCGGAGTCAATGATTAACAGTATCTTCAACTTCGGAAAATATATTGTTAATTCAAATATTAAATTGTAATTCAGCGCGCGAAACCAAAACCCGTTACAGCTAATAATGATAACTTTCACTGATTAGCAGTTGTTAATAACAATAATAATAATGATAATAATAATAATAATAATAATAAAAACAAGTCGCACATGTGCATACTTGTTATTGTTATAACCTTCAAAGTCTCAAAAGAATTCCTTGTAGGGACCAAACTACGAACTATACCAAACCACAGCATAGACTATATGTATATTATATATATATATATAGAGTCCATCGTGACGTGCTCTCATTTTTTTTCTTCTGTTTTCACTAAACTTTGTATACAATATGGCGGACCATTGCTTACAAACATGAGTTTTGAGTGAATTGTGAAAATGGGAAACTGCCTGCGATTTTTCATGAACAAATTGAGACGACCTGGCAGCTCCAGAAAGTGAGGAATAATTGTTATCAACAATTGTTAAATGTTTTTATTAATGTTTTGTGTTCTTTTTTTTTAGAAATGTTGTTCTCATGATGACAGGATTGGATAATGCGGGCAAAACTACAGTTCTAAATCGCATAAATAACGGTAAATATACGCGATAATAACAATAATAATAGTGATAATAAGTGTTTGTACAATTTTATGAGAACGTTTTTTTTGAAATGTAAAAAAGATGTCGCAATTTTTATAACCAACTTTTTTAAAAATTTTATTTGAAAAATCAGATTTTATTATTGAATTAAACCCTCGAAAATCCAATGCCAAGAATAATAACTTTTGTTTTCTTTTTCAGAAATTGATAATCAAGTAATGCCAACAATGGGCTTCAGAGTAGTTTCCTTAAGACACAAATGTTTTTCGATAAGAGTTTATGATATTGGTGGGGCATCGCAAATCAGATCCATCTGGAAACGATATTATCACGACGTGAGTATGTTTTTTTTTCTATACTTTTGAATTTTTAATTTCCAAAATTTAACTCAACAGATTTAAATTGAAATTCAATATTTTTTAAAACCAAATTGAATACGTCCAAAAAATTTGTCATTTTTTCGTCAGGTTGATAAATCACAAAATGATTTTGGTAGAATTAATAGTTTTTTTTTTCAATGGATCGATGACTTTAAATTGGGATTTTCATTGACGAATATTTTTATCTTATCACTTTGGGGACTGTTTGATTAACATAAAATTGTAGCAAAGTGGTGAGCTGACATAAGTGTAGAAATATTTCTTGGAAATGTTTTGAAAAATTTCAAAGACTCTTTCGAAAAAAAAAAAAATTTTTAATCGAGTTGTTTTTTCAATTTGCCAAATGAGAAAAAAAAGGAAAACGTCTCCTCGTTTTTGCTTACCACTTCGTTTTACAAATGTCAACAGACATTTTAATTTGCACAAAATAAATTTTGAAAAGTATAAATTTTGTGACTACGTTTTCTTCTAGATTCATGGTCTGATTTATGTGGTGGATGCTAGTGACATATCCAGACTAACTGAAAATAAAATAGTATTTGGTGAATTAATAGCCAACGAGCATGTTGCAGGAAAGCCAATTCTATTGTGAGATTATTTTCGTAATGTTTTAGTATTGATTTCGGATTTTTTTTTCAAGGTTTTTGGTTGGAGCACCTGCACCGTGTGATTATTGAGCAACTGGATTTTTTTGGGCGAAAAAATTGCACAGTTTTTTTTTCAAAATTTTCTCAAATCTTGGAAATTGTTTTGAGAATTTGGGCATTTCCGAAGTGATGGAAATTTTTTTTTAACTTTGTCATTTTTCAACTTTTCATTGGTTTCAATATTTTTTCCAACATTTGCAAAAATTTTGTCGTGATTATTATTCGTGTAAAAGTGTGGAAAACAGTTCAAATATTAATTGAAATTATTTTTTAGACTGGCGAATAAACAAGATGTACCTGGTGCAGTCGATGAACTAGATGTCGTCGAAAATTTGGATGTTGAATGTGCAGCCAATGCCATGAAGTGCCCGACTAGAGTTGAAACTTGCGCAGCAACTGATTGCCATGGTGGAAAATCCTGCGATTCAATGGGAATTTTTAATGGTTATAGGTGGGATGATAAAAATCGAAAATTCTGAAAAGAATTTTTGAAATTAAAATTTTTGAAATTTGAATTTTTGAAAAGGCTCCTCTTTTCAGATGGCTCTTGGATACAATATCCAAGAATTATTCAGTCCTGGACAATCGAGTGAAGGCTTCGGAAATTCTTCCACCTGTAAATAACCATCCGAGACCTTCAATAATTTCCATGACTCCCTCCAGAGCTTCGATTCGGTCCAATCCCTTCAAACCAATCAGTCAGCTAGTTGGTAATAAATCCCAAAGTGCCTCATCAACACACTCTAATCGTAAGTAAAATTGAGGGGCACCTACGTCGGCATTTAAGAAACTAATCTCAATGTTGATTGAGACTTCAAATTTGGAATTTTTTTAAATCTGAAATTTTCGAAAATTTGAAATTTGAAAATTTCAAATTTCTCAAATCTTTGTATTTTTTGAAAGTTTTCAAAATTTGAACAATTTGAGGGTTTTATCATTTTTTAAATTCTTGTAATTTTTTCATTTTTTGAAATTTTTGATTTTTTTCCAAATTTTTGAAACTTGAAATTTTTAATTTTTTGAAATTTTTGAAATTTTAAAATCTGTAAAGTTACAATTTCCAATCTTGACTCAACCTTGATAAATTCTTTAAAAAATTGATACCGAAATTCACACGTTACCTACCCCCAGACAAATTGTGTTCAGTATCTAACGTCTATTAAAATCCTATTTCAGTCGTTGAGAAACGGTCTGCAAAGTTGCTGAAAATGTTCACAAGAAACAAAACTGCGCCAATGGCTCCAGACCAAGTGCTGAGTCGATCCGAGGATATCCTGAATCACATGGAGATCGAGAACATCGAGGCCTTCCACGACACAGACGATCAGATTTCTTTGATGACTTTGGATCCACTCGCCCTTATTTCCCAGCAAGTTAGCTCCCCCCCAAGGCCCTTTACAGCCCCAGCATCCACGAAGGACGTCGATCCCTTCCCCCAAAATATTCCAGGCCAAGTGCTTCAGTGAAAAAATCCCAAAAAAAATTTTACAAAATGAAAACTTTTGTACCTGCTAACAGTCCAATTAAGAACGTTCTGACTCAATGAGGATACTTAGAACAGGAAGCGAAGAATTGCAATTTTTTTCATGCTTTGACTATTCAAATTTTTTAACTTCAAAATTTTCCAATTTTTTTTTAGAATAATTTGTTTCTTATGTTCATTGTTTTTTTTATGCAATGTTCATATTTTGAAATGTGGAATTTTTTAAATTTCCATGTTTTTTTTTCAATTTCTAAAATTTGTAAATTTTGAATTTGTTCCATTTGGTAATTTTTGAAATTAAATATTTCAGATCTTGAAATTAATATTTTCAAATTTTGCAATTTGTTAATATCAAAAATTTCGAGATTTCGTGCAAATTTTTTTTTGATATTAACAGTAAGACATTTGGTTTTCAACTTATCAATTTTTCCATGTTTAAATTTTGTGATATTTTATGGGGATCCTCATTTCAATGACCCACATGTAAAGGCCACGTTCTCCCGTTGATAAATTTATGAATAAAGATAAGTGTATTCTTCCAAATATGCTCATTTATTCAATTACCTTCTAAAGTGATACAAATGTTTATAAAAAAGCTCGGTACACTCAGCCACATGTAAAAAACTACATGAAAACAAAAGGTTTTTTTTCACGATTTTTAGTACTTACTAAATATAAATTGATTGCCTCGATATCATTGACAGTAATTGGCAGTCGTGTTACCATTATCACAATTTTTTTCGTACTATTTGAATGCTGTGAAAGACATTTTTAAGGCATACCATCGTTGTTCAGGGATTGAGCAATCATAAGGGTGAATAAATGCAAACTGGTTTAACAGCCGTTTGAGATACAAAAATATAGCAAAATGGGGTTCATTTTGTTTTATATAAATGCAAGAAAAAAAAATTCCATTTTTCGAAATTTTCAACTTTTTTCATATTCCAGAAATTTAGCAATTTTCGAAGATTTTGTGAATTTTGAGAAAATTGAAACATCCAAAAATTTATAAATATCTCAAAATTTCAGATCTGAAAATTTCGGAATTTACCAAAATTTCGGCAAATATAAATTTTAAGTGTCCGAATTTTGATAATTTCACAGCTTTGGAAATTTGAAAAACAAAAAAAAATTTTTTTTAAACGTTCAAAATGAGATGAAATTTTTTTTTCAAGGACCCATTGCAAAGCTCAAATCGACGTACAAAATTGTTTTTTTTTCTGATAAAAAAAATTCTCTAAAATTTTACATGTTTTTTAAAATTTAATTTAAAAAAAAAAGAAAAAAAAACACAAAAAAAGCAAACACTAGAGTTTCAAAAAAATTGCAAAATTTGAAAAAAAAATTGAAGTAGATAACTAATTTGTATTTCCAAAGTGTTCAGTTACTTCAAATACTCTAAATATATATATAAAAAATTGTACATCTGACAGAGCACAAGTTATTTGACAAAAGGAAAAAAATTACCAAAAAAGTGAACAATCGATGGCAAGATTTTACCGTGTGTGCACGATTGACTGATAAAACCCTTATCACACCGAGTTTATTATAGACGTCGAGTCTACTTGAACAACTGCTCGAAATATGAGCATATTCAGTATGACATAAACTTACAGGCTAAAATTGCAATTATTTTAGAGATCGACTGAAAAAAGGGGCTTTCCAGTTTTCCCGATAATTTCCAAAAAAAAAAAAAAAGAAAAGAAAAAACAAAATATAAAATTCAGGTCATAAAATACCTGATGCCTTATAAAATTCAATTAAATTGGATAGACGAGAAATTAACGAGAAAACAAAATTTGATATTTTAATCAATTTTGTTTTTCATTGAATCTCCCAAATTGTTCGATTTGTTCATTTTCAACCATCCCTCGTTTCATCATTAAATTTATCGATAAATAGATCAAATCCAGCGTGATCTAAATTCGAGTCTATTTTTCTAAATTACGCGATTTAGGGTGATTAAATAATTTCATAGTGAAATCACTGGGTTTGCAAGAGATGCTGATGTGTTTGGGACAAAATCAAGCACAATTTTCAATCGTGATTATGTTCCCATGGTCATGAATCATCTTTTTTCTTTGTATTTTCCTTCCTCAAGGCGTCTATCTAATTTATTTCGTGGGTTTTTTCCCACTTTTTTGAACGTCAAATGCGGTTTTCTCGTGAACTAATTTGCACTTTTATGAAAAAAATTATGATGCATGTTGAAAATAAAATATTGAAAAATTAAAAAAAAATTTGGGTATTTCAAATTTGCCAGTTCCAAGTCTTCAGAAAGAATTTGATGAATTTTTAAATTTAATTTCAATTTAAAAAAATTGAGTCATTTTTCAATATTTTATAAACTTGAAAATTTACAGAATAAAAAAAAAATTGAAAAATTGGATTTTTTAAAATTGTAAGAAAATTCTAAACTGGAACAATTTGAAAACTGCTAAATATTCAAATATGTGAGAAACTAAAAGCCTCAGAATTGTAAAAAATTTACAATGTTCCAAGTTTCCAAATTTGAGCATCTAAATTTTCATAATTTCCCAACTTTTCACCCACACATGAGCACTAGATAAAAGCCTTGTTCCGTAATTTTTGTTCTTGGTGCTCTTTTTTTATGTGGATCTGGTCTCGATAACTCCATTTTTGGGTGTAAATTTAATCAATCGAGTGAGCATGGAAGTTATGCAGGGAATTTGTTTTTGCTGATGCATCGTCATGTTGTCTGGTGTGTTGGATTCAAAATCCAGGGCCACACGTTGAGAGACGAAGGTGAGAAGCGTGAGAAGATCATAGCGAGTGCCATTTTCACGTAGTTCGATGCAGAGGGCCTGCATAAACCAAGAGCCACGAGTTGTGTTGCGCCAGGAGTAAAAACCTAAATTTAATGCATTCAAAATTAAACTTCAGTCACAAATTTTCGACAGAAAAAAAAACACAATTTATTTACAAAATCAAATTAAAACAAAGTAGATCGAAATGAATTCAATTATTTTCATTAAAAAATTTGATTCAATCAAAAAAAAAAAATCAGGCAAAAATTATTGCTTTGTTCAAAAAGCAAAAAATATTGAAAATTGCAAAAATTATGAGAAAATCGTCAAATTTTTTTTTTTATAAATTTAAAAATTCTGCAATTCTATTTCAATTGCACAATGTTCAACATAATTGTTTTGTTTTTTTACCAGGAATTGTGGAATAGGCGATAAGAAAATCAGCGTGTGATGGTATTCTGAAGGTTGCAGTTGGATGTCCATCAGTCTCAGTTCTCTCCTTCATAGTGACACCACCATCGAGTTTGTCCCCTTGGCAAGCTTGAATGAAAAATATCTTTGGTTTGCCAGCAAGTGTCGGGCACTTGTCAGCCGTGAAATACGACCAGATTGTGTCAGCCTTGTATGGTGTGTCATGGGCATAAAGCAGTCCCAATTCTCCATGACTCAGAACAGCAACAACTAGACAATCGTGATTCGAGTGGTCCTTCTCGGCAACTGCAATCATATTCATGTTCATTTAAATTTTCCATACAAAATTTGCCATTAGTTATCGCAATGACCTTGAAAAATGTTGGGTGCACAGGGTGACATAAAACGGCGTTTATCTCGAGAATTAGGGGCATCAGAGGAAAATTGTGAAGAACTTTTTTGTCGGCCATTAAATTTTCTACGAAAAATGTCTTATGACATTTTTTCCTAAAACCACTTGTTAACGAATAATCAACTTTTTACAAAAATTTTCAAGTCGAAATAAAAAAATAACTCACCAGCCTCCAAGTTTTTGACGAGATCACGATGTGTGGAATTGTGAAAGTCCTTAACTTCGAAACCGAGATCCTTGAGAGTATTCACAAGTTGTTCACAATCGACGTTGGTACCCGACCTAGGCTTCAGATGACTGACAGTGAAGAACTCATGATTGAATATAATGGCAAGTCCCCTCTTGGCATGTCCCATATTATAATGACTTGCATAGCGCTCAGTTGGGGCCGTTTGAAGTGTTCCAGTTCCAGGATTCACGGTGCTTCTAAAAAACGAAACCATGCTTTTGCCAAATCGATCAACCACATAGATAGAAAAAATAATATCAACAATATTAAATTGAAAGAAAAAACACCACAGACTAAAAAAAAAAAAATTAAAAAATCTATTATAAAATTTTAATAATTTTTTCTCCAGTATGTCTAAAAAATATCCGAAAATTTGGAGGCAATTTTTGGAAAGAAACGAAGTCAAAATATTTTTGAACTTTGTTGGAAAATTTGAAAATTATTTTTAGCTGGTCCATGTGAAAATGGATCCAAAATTTCAGGAGTAAATTATTGCGCACTTTTGGGATTATATCGTTATACAGACACGAGCGGAGATGCGGCATGGTGCAATCTAAGATTTAAGAATAATAATAATAATAATAAAATATGAGTAATTTACCTGCCATAACCAAATGCATCGTTCACATCTTCATTCTGATTGTTATGGTCCCCCATATGTCCGTTATCCACAGCACTCATGATAAAATGTCAATAATTCAGATGATAGAAAGTCGAGAGACTTTACGAAATTATCGACACTGATTGAGGTTTATCGTGATTATCACGCTCTCCAGTTGCGCAAACAATTACAAGGACTTATTAGGGATTATTCGCGTAATGAAGTGATGAAAGTACGCTTGAATTTAACAGAATTGAGATTACTTGAGATGCGGAGCAACAGAAGACGCTTGACAACAATGAAAGTCTGAATCACACTCGATTTCCATTGGCTCAGCGAGATGTAGCGAGATGCGCATGCGCAGTAAACAATGCTAGAACTTTCTTCAGATCTTAGCAATTTTACGCGCTTACGGCAATTGACGGTCAATAATCTCGTCGTTGACGGTTAGGAAATATAGGAAAGTGAATTCAAAAGATTTTCTTTGCGTCAATTGATTGATATGGAGATTTGTTTTCAGTTTCTTAAGTATGTGTTTTTTTTTCATCCATTGAAGACCTGACTTTTGAATTTTTTAAAACACAAGATAGTGCTATCTTTCGGTACATCTATTTTTACCGGCAATGTGGACTACTAGCTGTAAAGAACACTCCCGTAAGTTCAATTAATTATATGTCAATTTGTTGTGCTAGTAAATAATATCCCCCCCCCCTCCAACCCCCGCAACGCAGAGGGAAACCTTGGGGAAAAAGTTCGTCCGCGCGATGTCAATTGGCGGGAAAAGTGAGCATTTCAGATTGTTGACATTCTTCATTTGTCGGGGAAGTTAAAAATCTCCGCAATTTTTTCTCTCATTTCGAACATTTTAGAAAATTTAGATTCAAAAACGTTTTTAAATTTTGTGAATTATTAAAAATTCTTTGGTTTTCCAAATAATTGAACAATTTTAAAAATGTTTAAGGACTGTCGATAACTTTGAAACTTTGCGATAATATTTAAAGTTTGAGGATGCGAAACCGTATAGGGATCTTATCATATACTTTGGGTTATGGATACTTCGTCATGTGATCTTGCGGCAAATTGCCGACTGATGATGATGGCAGCGACAGAGAGGAGGCTCGTTTTGGAGCCAGCTACCTTGAGAGGAGTGACTTCCACATGTAGCTGCAGCTGCTACGCGTCCGTACAAATTCGAATGCGATGATTCGCCGATTCGCCCGACCTTGTCGAACACGTGTTCTTCATATGTCTGCGGTGCGAGGTAAGGTGGGACGTTGGAAGCACAAGTGGGTGGTGTTATCAAGGCTGAACACCTCGTGGAAACCATGCTGTTATCTGAGGTGGCATCCAACGAACGAAGCGCCAGGAGGAACAGCTTTGGGAGGGTGCAATTCGAGAGAAGCGGGTCACTGATGTGGAAGGGTTAGAGGAAAAGCTGCGGCTACCGGCACTCACGTCACGAAGTAATGCATTGCGGAGTCCCCTGATGGTCCGGGGGGATGATGTGTACGGGGGCGCTCATTCTTCCCATATTTAGTTCATTTGTATACTGGCTCGTTAATACATATTGGAAAGGGGGGAAAGCAGGGGGGGGGGGGGGTGAGAGGGGTACAGTTGCCCACTCTGTCTTGGAATACAGGCATATACATATATATATTCAAATTTCAAAAATTTCAAATTTCAAAAATTTCAAATTTCAAAAATTTCAAATTTCAAAAATTTCAAATTTCAAAAATTTCAAATTTCAAAAATTTCAAATTTCAAAAATTTCAAATTTCAAAAATTTCAAATTTCAAAAATTTCAAATTTCAAAAATTTCAAATTTCAAAAATTTCAAATTTCAAAAATTTCAAATTTCAAAAATTTCAAATTTCAAAAATTTCAAATTTCAAAAATTTCAAATTTCAAAAATTTCAAATTTCAAAAATTTCAAATTTCAAAAATTTCAAATTTCAAAAATTTCAAATTTCAAAAATTTCAAATTTCAAAAATTTCAAATTTCAAAAATTTCAAATTTCAAAAATTTCAAATTTCAAAAATTTCAAATTTCAAAAATTTCAAATTTCAAAAATTTCAAATTTCAAAAATTTCAAATTTCAAAAATTTCAAATTTCAAAAATTTCAAATTTCAAAAATTTCAAATTTCAAAAATTTCAAATTTCAAAAATTTCAAATTTCAAAAATTTCAAATTTCAAAAATTTCAAATTTCAAAAATTTCAAATTTCAAAAATTTCAAATTTCAAAAATTTCAAATTTCAAAAATTTCAAATTTCAAAAATTTCAAATTTCAAAAATTTCAAATTTCAAAAATTTCAAATTTCAAAAATTTCAAATTTCAAAAATTTCAAATTTCAAAAATTTCAAATTTCAAAAATTTCAAATTTCAAAAATTTCAAATTTCAAAAATTTCAAATTTCAAAAATTTCAAATTTCAAAAATTTCAAATTTCAAAAATTTCAAATTTCAAAAATTTCAAATTTCAAAAATTTCAAATTTCAAAAATTTCAAATTTCAAAAATTTCAAATTTCAAAAATTTCAAATTTCAAAAATTTCAAATTTCAAAAATTTCAAATTTCAAAAATTTCAAATTTCAAAAATTTCAAATTTCAAAAATTTCAAATTTCAAAAATTTCAAATTTCAAAAATTTCAAATTTCAAAAATTTCAAATTTCAAAAATTTCAAATTTCAAAAATTTCAAATTTCAAAAATTTCAAATTTCAAAAATTTCAAATTTCAAAAATTTCAAATTTCAAAAATTTCAAATTTCAAAAATTTCAAATTTCAAAAATTTCAAATTTCAAAAATTTCAAATTTCAAAAATTTCAAATTTCAAAAATTTCAAATTTCAAAAATTTCAAATTTCAAAAATTTCAAATTTCAAAAATTTCAAATTTCAAAAATTTCAAATTTCAAAAATTTCAAATTTCAAAAATTTCAAATTTCAAAAATTTCAAATTTCAAAAATTTCAAATTTCAAAAATTTCAAATTTCAAAAATTTCAAATTTCAAAAATTTCAAATTTCAAAAATTTCAAATTTCAAAAATTTCAAATTTCAAAAATTTCAAATTTCAAATTTCAAAAATTTCAAATTTCAAAAATTTCAAATTTCAAAAATTTCAAATTTCAAAAATTTCAAATTTCAAAAATTTCAAATTTCAAAAATTTCAAATTTCAAAAATTTCCAAGAAAGAAGTTCCAAGACGCCAAAAGGTCCGCATTTCGCATGCTCCCAAAGCGCACACCATTACAGAAAAATGCGCCTGGTTTCAAGACCCCCAATTCCGCCCATGTAGACCCTCAAACTTCCCCTTAATATTTCTCTCTACCCGCTGACATGTTTAAACACACTAAATGAGCCACAATTTTCGTCGATTCAAGCATCAGGTGTTGTGATTATTCGCGCTATGCGCACCTTCAATACGCAACGCGGGAACGGTCCCACACAGTGTGTATACCTCCATAGGAGCCACCAAAGGTATTATCTCAGAGCACCAACTCCAACAGGCGCGTCTCAGCTAGCCTACTATAAAAGCACTCTCGTATCACTCCGACTACGTCACACGCCGGTGGTACACTCCGCCGTGAGGAGCTCTAATCCTCTGTGGGCCGAAAATTGTACGATAATTTTGTGATCGAGCGCGCAACCACTAAATGCAAGATAAATTAAAACAAGAAAAAAGTCCCTAAAATTCTCACATTTTCCCGGTGAATTCAGTGAGCTATCACAAGTAATTCCTTATAAAGTTTTCCGTTTGTGTCACAAAAAATTGAGGAAACTTCGGTCTTCTGAATCGTTGGACAGCGGCCGAAGACAGCACCGGAAGCTTGCCGGTGTTCTTGTGCTGAAGAAGAATTATTGTGAAAGTCCCAAATTGGAACTCTTTTTTCCTGTGAGTCTTTACATTTTTTTTTCCAAAAAAATAATTCTGTCTTAGTTATATCGCACAAAATTTGAAGTTTAAACTAGTGGGATAAATGTGTGTGTCCCCGTTGGGAACACAAACAAAACTTCCCGATTTGTAATTTCTGTTTGCCATTCCTAGATTTTCCGATACGTCAATCAAATGTTTCAATTCCATTCATCAAGCAGATACTCACGAATATTCGACTACCCGCATAGTCAGCGTAAAGACGAGAATTTGGCGCGCTACTGGAGTGGGAGTGAGACGTCAATAGGGGTGCGAACGCTCGACCGTTAAACCCGTCATACCTCCTTAATTATGATAAATATGGAAAAAAGTGATAAGAAATTATATATGCATTTCCACTTACAGAGCAAATTCTGCTTAATACTTTTTGCCGTATCTCTTACCGTTTTTGAAATAGAGCGTTGGAAACAATTCAATTGTTGGTAACAAAAAAGCTGCTCGGTCAAAACCAAAAACTAATCCGATCTAAGTTCCATGGAGACGCTTCGAATGAGACCTCGATGACCCAGATCGTTCTACCCGCTCGTGTATACACACACACACACACACACACACACACACACACACAGATTTCTTCAGAATTCCCGAAAAATCGAGAAGTTAAAAATAAAGAACAATATGTAGATTCATTGCTTCTGGTGCTTGCAAGCTTCAACAGAATCCGGCACTTGCAATTGCGCTCCAGAATTGTGGTTACGCTTAAATTGCAATAATATTACGCAATGGTTAGTGGTAGCAAAATTGGGATTTGATTTGGGTAATTGGCGAACATTCCATGATTCCACTGAGGGTCCCCAGTGGTTTACATTTTTTAATTGCATCACCACGTTATGATTGATGAAACGAAATTTTATCGAAATTCTTTCATTCACTATGAACTATAAGATCGAAATTTTTCTCCTAATATACTATGAAATACATTGTTAATTTAAAAATTCCAATGATCGATTTTTATGTATAAGGTAATTAACAATATTGCCCAGAGTTTGTTATGAAGTGTCACTTAATCTGGACGACTTCAAGATGATAGCAGATTCAATTTTTGTCCCTCCTGAAAAGGACATTGGGCGCTTTGAAAGGGTGCGATTGGGGCAGCCGATTGCGAGGGTATATTCCTCAATTCCCAATTTTATTTTCGTAATATGAGAATTCAAAATTGCTTTTTCAACTTGTGAGCTCCTAAATGTGGCAAATAAATTGGATACTATCTATTTCTTACACGTTTTCTGGGGAGTACAATATCCCACCTTCTAGAGGAATTATCAACTTTTTTTACTGGATGGGTGTCCGGTAGGCCCTCTGAAGGAATCCTCTAAGAGAATATTTATAAATTATTTCATGATATTTTCTAGATATTTAGTTTATCATCAGCACAATGATAATCAGTTTCGTAGATTTTCAGTCGTCAAAAGACAGAAATATATGAAAAAAAAAGGAAATCAATATTTCGTTGATAGTTAACAAATGGCAGAGGTGAGACGCCCAAATGAAGACAAACAAGATTTCTCATTCGATAACTATTCACAAATGCACAGTTAACACGACTAAGGGTATACCGATACAAATCTCCAATAGCATTCATTATTCATCAATACCTAATACCTTCCATGACGATACCAGGATGAATTGGATAACTTATATCTGATAAGCGATCAATTCATTATTGTCGGGTCGATATGAAAAACAGAGGTGGAAAAATGTATCTAACTGTTTGTAAACTAATGTTCGTAATTGTTGCAAAGTATTCCAAAATTAATTACGTCACCTTGCATGTGACAAATGGTGAAAAGTTCATTTTTTTAAAATACTTTTCGAGGTGGAGGATGTAAATGTCGGTGATATGACATCGCAAGTGGTGTTATCAACAAGTAGATTATCGATATATATCTATATCGAAATTATCGACATATATCGAACTTATCGATATATATCGAAAGTATCGATATATCGAAAGTATCGATATATATATCGAAAGTATCGATATATATCGAAAGTATCGATACATGTCGAAATTATCGATACATGTCGCAATTATCGATACATATCGAAACAAATCGAAATTATCGAAAAACGTAAGACCGAAACCGCCACAACGCCCGCCAGTGCGGTGGAAAGAGGAAATGCGCGTGGGAAGCCCGCGCGGCCGGTCCTGTTTTTATGAAAACGGAAGTGTCTATCGTGAACATTCTATTGAGGTGACAATTTGATAATCAATCTCAAATCGGGGGGAAAAACATCCATACTCTTTCTCGCATTCATCCCTGCATATCGTGATTCTAATTTTGAGATATTTTTTCGCCATTATGGGGAGGACACATCATTTATTTGGGGTAATTTAGTCTTTCTATAGACCCTTCTGAAGATCCGTTATTGGTTTCAGGGCGCATCATAGGCTACAAAAGAAATTTGCCCTTGTATAAATCACATATTGTGGGGTTATGGGGTTGAACTATACTTCGCACTTTTGAATCGTGATCACAGTAAGATATAGCTATAGTATCTTGTATACATATGGATACTAAATTAAGTGTTAGGGACGATTCAGAGGAAAAAAAAATTGCCCTTCGATGGTGGTGGATGATGGTAATTTCGTTAAATTTCATCCCCTTTTTTTTACCCACTAATTAATGTGAAAAAATCTTTGTATATATATGTCATCATCTCTGATGTTTCTGAAAACTTCTGCAGTTTCCAAACAAATTTTGAATTTCCGAAATAAGCGAGCAAATTTAACGAACCGTTCCGTGAAAAATTCCAGAGATCATTAAGGCTCCAATGAAATGCCACTTGACAAAAATGATTGAATGAAGTCCAGAATGAAAGAACATCATCACTCCCAACTGAATGGAAAAAACTACTGAATACTGCAGACGGATATAAAAAGACAATACAATTGCTGAATACCATTGCCATGTTCAAAAGTGTTTAAGATGAAGAACATAAACGTTATTAAATTGCGATATCGGCCAAGTCAATTCGCAAATCTCCGAAATCTGAGAAAGTTGGCCAAGAGCTGCCGCGTAGATATACACGACACAACTACCCCCTCCACTACTCCCCGACAAGAATAATTCAAGAACATGGAAATGCCCAAGAATAACGCGGAAATTGACCTCAGTTTTACTATATAAATCGTGTATGCCCTTCCCATTTACGTTTTCATTTCTTCTCTCCAATTTACATGAATGCTATGTAAAATGACGTTCTATAGCGACCTTAAATA
This sequence comes from Asobara japonica, assembly GCA_026005395.1. Taxonomy (NCBI): domain Eukaryota; kingdom Metazoa; phylum Arthropoda; class Insecta; order Hymenoptera; family Braconidae; genus Asobara; species Asobara japonica. The sequence continues at coordinate 352,900 of BQMI01000151.1, read as the reverse complement.
AACGAATTAAAAAAAAAAACAAAGAAGACGGAGAACTTTATTGTGGGCATACCAATGGAGCACTTTGCTCACTACTTGTTATGGCTTACATTATATCACACTATGTTTTCAAAGTTTGTCGGGCCAAAAGCTGAAGGCAATATAGGGGCCTAATGACATAAAATCATATTCTCAGAGTATCGGCCGCTAGTTTATGACATCCTAAATGATTAAATGAGAAAATTTATGATGTCTCGAATGAGGAAATAAAGAGAAGTGAGAATATCGTTAGGTGTAAATGTTGGAAAAAATTGGGGAAAATAAGTAGGTGGATTGAAATTTTATCGTTACCCTCAAACATTGCTCTGAAGAAAGCTTCCAACTTCATCATATCTTCAACTTTGTACTCCCCACAACTCTTCTCGAGCATTCCTTCGTAGGGCCTACTGGGCACCCATCCGTTTAGCTGGGGCCGACGTTCCCCGTTTAGGCCATCGTATTTATAAACACAGGGTAACACCTCCCCCTCACCCCAGGTGGGGTTAGGTTCCCGCCCGGCCTCTCATTTTGTGGGCATGAGAAAATATTTTTGAAAATGTCGAGGATCACATTCCGTTTATCCAGTTAAATTCCCGAGCCCTTTCCCCCTCAATGATCACGAATTAAAAAAACCAGGCGACAGGCGGTACATCTGTCACAGCTCAATGAGTGTTGTGTTCCAAGTTCATCTCACCTGTATTCTATATATACAGCAATATATGATAGTATGGCGTATGCTAGTGACGCGTGGTCCGGCACTCGAACTGCATCCATACCTCCCAACTTTCCTCATCACTCCTATTAATGAATATTTGATTTATCGAGATAACGAAAAAAACGCGTTTCATTTTACCCATATTTACACATTAAATTCAAATCGTTTAATATTTTTTACCACATGGTTGATTCGTCGCTATTTGTTCCATCACTTGTCCCACTAATATAATTCTCTTCTATTTTTAACAAATCATTTTAACCAATTATTTGAAGGAAAGAAAATGTTTACAAATTTGTAAAACAAAAATTACAAATTTTGTAATTGATGACATACATAACTTGTGCATGTTATGTTTTTTTTTTGTTCGACCCGACGACTTGGGGAGAATATTATTCCACATTTTTGCGTTAAGTTACTTGTTATGAATATAATTTACTTGAGGAAATCCCAAAAACCGACTTGTCCATGGATCCATTAGCTCATTGGAACTTCCGTCGGGAAGTTATTGGTGCAAGCCACTTTGGTATCACATCCTGTTACACCTCTATTCATTACGGTACACTTTATTAGAAGCCAAGTCATTACAATGAAACTACTAATCATTTACACTGTGTTTTTCAACATTATTGCTATCTAATGTCCTATTCCACATGAAGCACTAATGAATTACACCCACGTGAGTTGTTCTATAGTGTCGTTAGACCCGTGTCACAGTGTCATAGGAACATGGCACAGGGACAAGTCCTAAGACTTCTTCAAAGTTATCCTAATGTTGTAATTCATTTCTCTGACGTACCTTCCAACGCCAATAATGGTTTCAAATTGAATTGCTTATGAATACTTCTTAGGTTAGTATATTATTCAAGAAAGTGCATACACGAAACTGAACATCGTCAGAGTCGAAAGTCGTAAGGCGATCCCTTATTGGCCTGTCATAATTCATTTTTGAATCGTGATTCAGTTATTGGTCGATCAGATTAGTCAGATAACATCGTGAAGTTGGTTGGTAATCGCGTTAGCGCCGATAAACATCGATATTTAGCATATCGATTCGGGTTCAGTTTTCAAATGTATGACAATGATTAACAGTATATCCAACTTCGGAAAAGATATTGCTACTTCAAATTTCAAATTGTAATTCAGCGCGCCAAGCGCCAAGTCTTGTATCCGATAGTAAAAAGGAGAGACGAAAGAAATTATCGGTATATATCGAAATTATCGAAAAGCGTAAGACTGAGACCGCCGCGACACCGGGCAGTGCGGCGGAAAAAAGAAATGCGCGTACGCAGCACGCGCCACCGGACTCTTTCCAAAACAATAACGTCACATCAGAGTCATGAGGGCCCCTTACAATGTAATCTTACGTAACCTGGGGGAGTGTGAAAATTGATGAAAAATTTGCTCACATAAACATGAATGAGCCCGAGTGTCCGCACTTGTTGAAGATTTTGACTGTTCCGTATTTGCCACTCCCACCCCCATATACCAGAGTTGTATACCAAATAGTAATTCAGCGCGCGAAGCACGTATTCGGCTGTGCTCTTTTCAAAATATTGAGGAAGATTTACCATGAAGTTCTTCTTCTGTGAAGTGGTCCTTGATAGGCTGTGATGAATCTCTTAATGAGATTACTTGGTACCTCTTACAACTTCCGAGTCTGACGATGTTCACTTTTGTGTATGCGCTTTCTTGAATAACACCGTAAAAAAAATCACTAATTTCAAACTGCAAATTTACCGTTTGTGACGTCCCGCGATTGGCTGACGCGGGCCGACGTACATTCGTGACGTCATCGGGTGGTGTGGAAGCCGGTCTTTTCAAAAATTTGAAAATTCGGAAAAAAACCGCGAATTTTTTTTTTGAAATGAAACAACAAATTTATTTCGGTATTTTATTTGTTTAATAGACAGCGTCGATATACACATTTACTTGCAATGCAAAAATAATGATTCCACCTCTCGTGCTCGTATTAGAAATAATGAGAGTAAAGAACGATTGGAAAAGACGAGAGAATACCCGAGACTTCCTCTATTTGCTCACATTGAGTGAAACACCGTAGCTGCGGTCAGACACAACACGGTGCGCTCTTTCAATTATCTTTGTTGGTTTCACACTTGGATAAATAAGGATATATATTATTTTCTCGGGTAAATATAACCCACAAATGTGGGAGAATCTCGGAAACCGTGTCAGATGATTAAATCAGAATCATCTATAGCTCAGGCTATTCAATCATGAATTGTTGAGGCTATTGTCCATTCAGAGTTCAATCTACTTGGTTGAATGCTGTGGGTGGAAAATCAATTCTGAATTCAGTCACTATAATATCTGGCCGTGTAATATTGGTTTTGAAATTATCTCTAAAAAAGAATAACTTCTATTCAGTACTAGAAATTCACTGTAAGTGTAATCCTTTTTTATCTTGACTTAAGTCCGAAACTTGTCACATGTTGCCAAAATTGCGGACTTCATTTTTGCAAAGAGGGACAAAATTCTGAGGTGGAAGTTCCCTTTCGACTTTTTACAGCACTACTGGGCCAGCACTTCCAGTTTTCGAGAACGGTTCCAAGTGAGGGAATGTTTCCGAGAACGGTTCCAAGTGAGAGAATTTTTCCTAGAACGGTTCCAAGTGAGGGAATCTCTCCGAGAAAGGTTCCAAGTGAGGGAACCTTTCCGAGAACGGTTCCAATTGAGGGAACCTTTTCGAGAACGGTTCCAAGTGAGGGAACCGTTCCAAGAATGGTTCCAAATGGTGGGTCTGTTTTGGGAACTGTGCCAAGTCGAACTTCAGTTACGGCAGCCGTTCCACGAACAGTTCCAGATGAAAGTTCACTTCCCAGAACGGAGCTGGATGTGGAAGCGGTTCGGAGAACGGTGCCAATTATGGGAATGCTTCCGAAAATTGCACCCAGTTAATAACGGTTCCAGATGGAAATTAGGTTCGTGGAAGATTGTTCCCGATGAATGTACAAGAACTGTTCTGGGAGGAGCTTTAGTTTCGAAGTCTGTTATAAGTGTATAGTATCGAAATATGTCTTTCATTTGGAACCGTTCCTGGAACCATTTCAGGAACTGCAGTTCCACGTAGAATTGTTCCGGGTTAAGAACGGTTCGGGATGAAAATTAGGTTCTGGGAACGTTTCCAAGAGGAACTCGAACTCCGAAGACTATTCCAGATGAATGTACAAGAACTGTTCTGGGAGGAGATTTAGTTCCAAAGTCGGTCATAAGTGTATAGTACCGGAATTGATCTCTCATTTGTAACCGTTCCTGGAACCATTTCAGGAACTGCAGTTCCACCTGGAACTGTTCCGGGTTAAGAACGGTTCGAGATGAAAATTAGGTTCTGGGAACGGTTCCAGGAAGAACTCGGACTACGAAGACTGTTCCAGATGAATGTACAAGAACTGTTCTGGGAGGAGATTTAGTTCCAAAGTCTGCCATAAGTGTATGGTACCGGAATTGATCTTTGATTTGAAACTGTTCCTGGAACCATTCCAGGAACCGCAGTTCCACCTGGAACTGTTCAACTGCTGGAACTTAGAATTTTTTCTTCTTTCCTTTGCTCCGATTTTTTTTGGGAATTCGAGAGTTATCGATGAAAATTTAAATCCGGCTTTAAATTTCGTATTTAACAATTCCACGAGATACGGATGGATTTACATCTATTTTTTTATCCTTGCATCAGTTATTGTTCAGAAATTTTTGTCCACATCCAAGTGTTATTTTATTTCACTGAAATTTTTGGGCGTGAACGAAACTGATGCGTTTGAGCAGAGTGTTACCTGCCATAATCTGCGGCTCTCGGACTAATCCTCAACAGAAAGCACGTCACGGTAATTCCACCTTCACAATTCCTTTCCCTACAATCGAGTCCATAAGCACTATTTGTTCTTCCTTGCCTACGTCGGTGTCCCATTTCATTTGCATGTTTTATTCAATTTTTTTTTCCAGGGTTTAATCTCTTGTACACTCGCCTATGTTTCAGAAACAAACCACCAAAACTTTACTCCACCCCCTTTTTTTTGCTCTCAAAATATATAGTTGATTCCAGAGGATTAAGGAGGCAGAGCCTCAGATTTTTTCAGTGATGGAAGAATAATGTATTTTGAATCGAAGCGTCTTGCTGTACAATCCAGAGAATTAGTTTTCGAACAAAATTCCTTCAGGCCATCCATCATTACTAACAATTTCAATTGTTGATAACGCCGTAGCGCCGAAACCGTTCAAAATACAAGAAAAATGTATATAACCAAAGTTGTTCCTTATGCAAAAATACACATTTCATATGTTATGACATTTTTTGCTACTTCGTATAGTTTAGAAGATATCGCGAGTTGAATCAGAATATCTACACGTATACAGCTATATACACAATTTCTCGCGGAATATAGTAAACTCAATGCTTACAAGAACACTGTTGAAATGAGAGGGAGATAAAAAAATTTTAGGTAGAAAATAGGATCTTGATTCTGTGAAATTATTCACAAATGAGGCATGATTTTCCGGTAAATTGACTCATCTCCAACAGTATTTCATTCCAACTGAAGCAACTACGTAATACAACACAGGGTAAAAAGTAACTTTAGCATGAGATAGGGCCATAAGGTTGATTAAACGATGTATGTAAGAATCAACAACTCGTGATCATGACACGCTCGTAAGAACATCCCAACAGCATTTGTATTCATAAATTCATAAATTACTGTCTCCCCCCCCCCTCCGGCCCCAGTGAGACCTACGCATGCTAGCGCACTAGGTTTAGCAATTTTTTTATACGAACATTTCACAGAACATCCCCTCAACTGCCCCATTGTCACATAGTTACCCTCGTTTTGTTTTTTTGTTACCCTCCCTCCCAGATATAGACATATGGATTGTATACTATTCTGGTATATGGGGGTGGGAGTGGCAAATACGGAACAGTCAAAATCTTCAACAAGTCCAGACACTTGGGCTCATTCATGTTTATGTGAGCAAATTTTTCATCAATTTTCACACTCCCCCAGGTTACGTAAAATTCCATTGTGAGGGGCCCTCATGACCCTGATGTGACGTTATTGTTTTGGAAAGAGTCCGGTGGCGCGTGTTGCGTACGCGCATTTCTTTTTTCCACCGGACTGCCCGGTGTCGCGGCGGTCTCAGTCATACGCTTTTCGATAATTTCGATATATACCGATAATTTCTTTCGTCTCTCCTTTTTACTATCGGATACAAGACTTGGCGCTTGGCGCGCTGAATTACAATTTGAAATTTGAAGTAGCAATATCTTTTCCGAAGTTGAATATACTGTTAATCATTGTCATACATTTGAAAACTGAACCCGAATCGATATGCTAGATATCGATCTTTATCGGCGCTAACGCGATTACCAACCAACTTCACCATGTTATCTGACTAATCTGACCGACCAATAACTGAATCACGATTCAAAAATGAATTATGACCGGCCAATCAGGGATCGCCTTACGACTTTCGACTCTGACGATGTTCAGTTTCGTGTATGCACTTTCTTGAATAATATACTAACCTAAGAAGTATTCATAAGCAATTCAATTCGAAACCATTATTGGGGTTGGAAGGTACGTCAGAGAAATGAATTACAACATTAGGATAAGTTTGAAGAAGTCTTAGGACTTGTCCCTGTGCCATGTTCCTATAACACTGTGACACGGGTCTAACGACACTACAGAACAACTCACGTGGGTGTAATTCATTAGTACTTCATGTGGAATAGGACATTAGATAGCAATAATGTTGAAAAACACACTGTAAATAATTAGTAGTTTCATTGTAATGACTTGGCTTCTAATAAAGTGGACCGTAATGAATAGAGGTGTAACGGGATGTGATACCAAAGTGCGTTGCAACTAAGATGAAACATTCCTAAACGATTTAGTCAGGATCTTCGGTGTTGTAGGACACGAATATGAGGTCGAAGATTCAAGAGGCTCCATTAACCTAGCAGTTACTTGAGACAAGCAAATTTTTATTATATTTCCTCATGTAAAATATTGTAAATATTGTAATGTAAGCATCTAAATAATGGGAAGTACCTTGAACCTTCGCGATACGGTAAGAAATCAATTTTAGATTTTAGGGGTGATTACGAGAACTCCCCAATCGGCAAGTTGGAAATTGGTGATATGGGAGCTAATCTATTGAATGTAATGACGATTGGGGGAAAATGAGTTATGCGGGTAGATTGACCGCATATTTGAGCTATCAGCATCTGTTCAGAGTCCTGCGCGTTCCAACCGCGCTATCTATTTATTTTTTAGGAATTTCATCCCCCCCCCCTTTCCCATCCGCCCCTGTCCATCTACCCACTCCCCTACCTACCCACCCCCGTTCCTTCCTCTCATCTACCGACTTACCTACTCGCACGTCCACCTACCCCTCCTGCCCACCCATCTATCCGCACACCCACCAATCCGCCCAAGTACCCACTGGAATACCAGGTATTTAGGAATACCGTCGTCGGTGATAGCTTTCATTTGACGCCCAAGTATAATTTTTCCAGTCGTTTTTCATTTCAAAAATTGCTCACAGGGCTTTCGAAAATTTGCAAGATGTGAAAAGCGTAAGTCCCTACGCGATTCTCGCAAGATGAAAATCAAAGATCAGGGAAAAAGCTGCCGTAAATCATGTCCATAATCGGCAGAATGACCCGGATAAACATACTTACTCCAGTATTCTGAAAAGATTATCCAATTTCCATGCAATTCACCCCCGGTGGTAGACACCACCCACCGATAAAAATAGCTAATAGGATTTCGTTGCAACCGGCCTTAACTTTCATTAGTTCACACACTCTGCCTACAGGTTTATTTTAAATAGAGAATGAGTATGTCACGATAACAAATCGCGTGTATTTAGAATTTCACCACAAATCTCAGAGATTTCTTTAGCAAGGATGCTGATCAAAGTGTCACCCCCCCCCCTCCCCTCCCCCCATACACAAGTCCACACCCCCCCCCCCCCCAACTGTTGCACTGACTAAAGACGTACATAGAGTTTCCACATGCCTTCCGCTCAACAATCGTCCAAACAGAGTGGGTAGGGCCGAGCGGGCATCCATCCATGTACAGACTCTCGACTAATCGGTGTTAACATGAAGGACCGCTGGAGCCGTATTGACTTTATATTTGATTTCAACAATGTTTTACATTAATTTTTCATTAGCATATAATTTACGAGTATGCACAGTTTCATATGATATAAGGAAAAATAACTTTTTGAAAAAACGTTGTAATTTATTGGTGAGTGATAGAAGAGTCGGAAGCAGAATTTAGGGGAGCAGCTGTTTTTGGAGGAAATTTTATCTCTTCGATTAAATTCCCAAAGCTAATATTGTTTTAAATATCCATGTACCCCATTCACTACTCTATCGATGGGAAATAATTGCGTGAATACGAAAATAAAATGTCTCAATGATCCAATCAACTGAAATGAATATCATCCACGATTGTAATTGGCCTGCAATATTTTTTACCACAATTACAGCACAAAATAAATTCCATATAATCTATATCTGCTGATGAAAAAGCGATTGCATCCCCCAGTGATTTGAGGAGAGCAAATAATAGCTCATTGAAGGCCACAGTTGGTTCAAGAAGCGCGATGAAACATCAAACATGAGTGCACCACTAGTGAAGGCCAAGTAAAAGAATAAAGCAATGGCAAGGTGATGCTACTTGTATCGGACATATCACTACAACACACCATGTACTTGTGTTTCCTTCTAATTTGAAAAACTTCAAATGTTTCTAAAATTTCACAAATAAAACTTTCCGATTTTTAATTTCGGTCTCCCATTCCTAGATTTTCCGACACGTCAATTAAATCTTCAAAGACTGGTTTCAGGGGAAAAAGTAGGAATCATGAAATTTTGAATACTGGAATACAACAGGCGTCGCTACCTGCGACTATGTCACGTGACGCACTGACCAATCACACTGCGCCCCGCGCATTCAGACTCTCCTGTACAAATGCGGGCAAACACGCATGCGCCGGCGGTAGTCGGACAACTTCGGATCTAGACCGAATATAAACGTTTGAATAGTCATTAAAATTTCGCGCCACTCAAAATCAACCAATAACTAATAATTCACTACATGAAAGTGAGTCAAATTTTGATCGAAGCTAAGGTACGCCGAGAGACTCCAATTGGGACATTGATTAGCTTGATCACAAATTTCCTTCGTAAATAATGATTGATTAAAACTTTTGGCGATTTTCATGCTTCATGTTTAAAAAAAACCCGAAAACTAGTGCATGAATTTCTTTCAAAATCTAATCAGGTCTCAGCTGCGTGACACATCGATTAAAAAACAAATTATCGAATCGGTTCGTTTGCAAGAAATCGTTGTCCAAAAATTCTGGGCACATACGTACGCGTAAACACACATACACACACACATGCAGACATTTCCTTAAAAATTCTTGAGAACGATTTGATTCCACTTTTCCACTTTCCAATTTCCACTTTTGATTTTCGGGGCCATTACAATAACTTCCCTATATCGAGAAGTTAAAAAACACACACACGTTAAATTCCCCCAACCATACACCGGAAGTCTACCGGGAAAATGTGCTCGACACATACAGCTGCTCATCAAACGCTGGTAATTGACCTGAAAAAAAGCGAATCATTAATAGCGGAATGATTAGTCGCGCAAAGAAATCGGGTCATTGGTTTAATCAATTAATATCATTCATCTCCACTGTACATTGCCCAGAAAATTAAAGCATTACTTGGTGAAATTGAATTTGTTCAAGTTGTTCATTGATTGCATCATTGAACAATCGTCTCTCTTCACTGTAGACGTTGTTCTCGCTTCTTTTATTACTGGCCTTGCCTAAAGGATAATAGAATTGGATAATTAGAGGGGCCGCTACCTGGAGTGGCAGATAAGAACTCCTGGCAATGGCATGAATGAAAGGGGCAAGTAGTCTGCTGGATTTTGATGAAACGACCTTAGTGCGGCTTGCGGCCTACTGTGCGGGGGTGGCTGAGTAAATTCCATTCAAGTTAAACTTCGGCGTTTAATATGTGGAGCTAACTGGTCATTGGGAGGAAATTGGTGGTGGGCAAAGGGTTAGGGTGCAAAGAGGCAATCGTAAGCAAATAATTTTGTTCAGTACTCCCTCCACGTTAATTCCTCACAAAAGAACCATTATCTCGCCAGATGATGCGGTGATTGTCACGTGACATCGGGTTTTTTGAATAATTAACCATTATCCGTAGCCGCCAGCCTGCGCTAAAAGCCTACCAATTTCAAGGGCAATAATTGATGGCACATTTTCTCTTTGGCATTACCTTTCAACGGTCTCAAAGTCACTTCCACAATGTAATTCCTGCGAAATTAGCATAAAATGTAATGCACTAATATATGAACTGGGATAATAACATCAATGTTGCCGAAGGACGTCGGTAATTCACATGGCCCTTTAGCTTTCGCAACATTTCGCTATGACTCATTCTTTTCATACTCTGTGGCACTTCCAAATAGAAGGACAAACAAATTAGAATTATAGAATATAACTAGAATATATATAGTTTTATAACGATCTGACGATAAATTCAAAGCGAGAAAACTTCATTTAAATAGGGAATGAATGTAATACATTTCCACAGGGCGTGAGGGGCAGTCGTAGTAGGGGACGAAATCAGGGGGAATGGGAAACGAAGGAGAGGTGGCAGCGTGCGTAGCATGGTTCTAGCAGCTGGGATCCGATGTGAAAGAATGAGAAATGCGTTCAGTAAGAGAGAGAGAGCGGCAATAAGTGGCATTAGTCGGCATTAACTGTTAGTCGCCAAAATTGTCTAGAAAGAATTTTTGTTCTCCTTAGAATTAATCTTCATCCTCATGAGATCTACATCCTCTTCCTTATTCTCCAACATTACTATCTACAGTCGACTTTCCCACTAGTGCACTGCGCGGGACCGGACGCTCCACCGCCCTGTCCCACAAGTAACCCTCCCCTACTTCTCCCACTCCCGGATGCTAGTAAGCGCAGTGAGGTAGCTTTCAAAGTCACGCGGGACTATTTGCACAGTGGTGGGGAGGCGACGCTTGAGGAGATAGTGAGTGGTGGGGTCATGACGATAGTGACTATAGGGGTCCATCAACTTGTGGTGAGTGCACTGGTGGGGGGAGTTGACTGTATAAGCAAACTGTCTAACTCAACGATAATTTGACTACAATTTTTTTTTCTTTTTTACATTTGCAGTCATATTTCAGGATGAAGTTCATCAGTCAGTTGCACACAAATTGAACAAAACGTTTTATTTTTGTTTATTATCCCATTTAATACACAATTTAATTTATTAGGATTTTGTTCCAATCGAAAGTATCTTCTTTACTCTACATCAGTCACAGCCCAGGTAACAATTTTTGCCGATACCATATAAAGTTCTCATATAAGATCGGCAAAGTTTCGACAATTTACCGGTAAATTGTTATTGGGGAGAGGTTTCACTCCTATCGTGCAGCTTCCTACGCACTCATTTTTTTAAACTTTCTTTCTTGAAGAGTTACATTAATAGAAATTTCCATCTCTGTGAGCGCATAATTTTTAATTCAAACATCGTAGTAGATTCAAACCAGTTTAAGATTGACTACTGCAGCGCAGACTTGTTCATTAAGTGTATAAAAAAATTTTCTTCCTCATTTCATGTTTTCACTGGGGATCTAGTGAATGAGGAGTAGAAGAGAGATAAAAAACGAGGTGACCTGAAGAAAAAAAAATAAACATGGGATTCGTTGGGGAATGTCGTAGGAAACTCAATCGACCCGTAGCGTTATGGTACTCGGTGCAATCGTATATTCTTTGACGCTCCCTTGTCCGACCGGCCGCATCGCTGTGTATGCATAATAATAATTATACAAGCCCGAATGCGCGCTGAATTGCAATTTGAAATTTGAAGTAACAATATCTTTTCCGAAGTTGAATATACTGTTATACATTGGCTCAGAAAAAATGAGAGCTTTCAATTTTCCAATGAGGAGCATCTTTGCTTTTCCTCTAATTATCGCGTACATATAGAATTTTCAACACTGGGCAGAATAGGTAAAACACTCGAAATAAATTAACCGAAGCTCAAAAAATATTCTGTGTAGATAATTTTCAATGACTACATAAGTTATGACCGCTTGAAAAATTGCCCGCCAAAATTTTAAAATTGCAATTCACGAATCGTAATTGTTTTTTTCTGTTTGTAATCTTTCAATTTTGTTCAAAAACAACAATCAAAAAAATTCTAATTTGCAATTGAAATTGCAAACAAAATCCTTAGTTTTTTTATAAAAAAAATTTGCTCATATTTTTAGTTAGAACCATTTGCTCTTTGAAAACACGAGTTGGTGGATTTTTCGAGAAAATCTTTGCAACGAAATAATCGTGGGCGAAATTAGAGACAATCCGGGGGGGTTCGGTGTGACCCCGGTGGATTTTTCTCAGTCAGTGCACGATTTTCTGAAGTTTTAGCTTCATTCGACTAAGGACTGCAAACCACTATTACCCGAGGGCTCTCAGCTATATATATGCAATATTTACATTCAGAGGTAGTAATGACAAAACTAAAAAAGTGAAAAACAAGAAATTATTATTGTGCAGAATTCGTACTGAATATAAACAGCGAAAGATCAGTTTTTTGCAATATAATAATAATAAGTAATGAGATATATTTCCTCATATTCCTTTACGGAGCCGTTCAAAAATAGTATTCACTTATTGCAAATTTCGACTTTAAGATTAATATTAACGGCTGCGCCTACGAAAACCTATTTTTCTTTCCGGTCTTTCAGAGAACTATGTATGCAGTGTTGTTTCCTTAACACCGTGAATATTCCAGGTGGAAAGAACGAAATAAACATTTATTTGCGTCACGAGCAATTGGCTCGTTCAACTTCATTCTGAATCATTGAATGTGCATTCGTATTCTACCGCTTAAACCATTCTGTCAGTCACAAGGTAATCTCATATGCGGCGAATCGAATCGTCGAAACTCGCCGTGGTATTATCCAAAAAAGTGGGCAAAAATATAATGGCTAAATTGATAGACGTCAGTTTTCCACTAACCCAATTGCGTTCAATGGCCCTACTGTCATTTTAATATTTCCGAGGTGGAAAATACTGTTCGGCATATCCACCTTTTATAAGTCTAGCGGTCAATATGCGTATCAATTACAACTCTACCGTGCCAAGTGCACCATTGACAGGCTCACCAATGGAACTCTAACAAAACGCCATTCAATTTTTACATCTCTATCGAAAGAATACCCCCACCGGAATATTCTTAAAATTTACATCGCCACCGCGACGTAAACCTATCGTTGACTTACTCAGGCTAGGGAGCGACAACTCCACCTTTGTACAAGGCTACCACAGCACAACAATAACCTCACAGGTCTACCGCTTGGCAGGTTCACCGCGACACCTGTACTACCTGACATGCCCACCGGAATCGCTTTATTATGAACATCTCCATCGAAAGAAACCTACACGCACTACGTGCCTACCCGTTATAACTCCACCAAAAATACATACCAAAAACACAACCCTACCAATTAATCCGCGTGAAAAAAACGTGCATTAAGGGTATTTGAGCGTGCCAACCAAAAAGACCAGAAAATTTCGATTTTTTTTTTGACAAATTCGTTGGCCCATTCAAAAGCTGTGTACAAAATTTCAGATTTTTTCCAAGCCGGGATTAGCTGTTATCGATTTTTTTAAAAACGCAATTTAGTATGCAAAGTATGGAAAATACGAAAAACTTTTTTTTTTTTGTTCAGCCCTCGAACCTTGCGGCTCATTTGCAATATTTCAATAATTTTACATGAACTTTATATTCGTTCATAAAAAGATACAGACAAAATTTTGATAAAAACATGGAAAAAAAGCCCAAAATTCTGAAATTTTTCACATGTGTAGAAGTTTTTTTATATGAATGAATGAAAAATATTCGGTTATGATCGCGAGCATTGTTCATGAAAAATTATAATAAACAACAATAAATAACAACAATATATTTTTTTCTTAATATGAGACAAAACAAGTCGAAAAAAGGAGAACATTTGACATATCATTTCTTTTTTTTCGGGGATTGTTTTCCTGCAAAAGAACAAAAGATTAGACGGCCGTCGTGACCACCCCGCTCGAATACCCTTAATTGTCGCCTTACCGAATTCACCAAATGCATATATCCTAGAAAAGAACACGTAAAATTCTTGGTCTTCAACAGAAAACACCGTGTGACATGTACCACAAATATGAAGTCAGCATGGTGATAGATGTATAGATGTACATTGTGGGGATTGATGGAGAACAATACGGCGTCGTCGTTGAAGTCAGCCGATGCGTGAAAATAAATAAAACGTCAGAACGAATGATTGAACTCTTCCGTTCAATATGCAATCATTATCTTGTTTTTCCTATCTTCTGTACCTATCACACGGCGTCTTCATCATGTGGCCGATTCGTAACTGCACTACAATTATAGCTTCTCATTCATATGGATTCATCGTCGAACGGTAGTTTTGTTGAAACGCCTGTACATATTGAGCTTTTCCATCAATTACAGGGTAAAAGTCAAGCAATCATCAATTCTCAATCATATATAGGTATACATTTGGCATATATCCAGAATATATTCTAGAATATCTGAAGTATATATCTCTATATTCATCGCATAAATTATTAATATCCTAGATATATGTTAACATATATATAGCTGATATGTACCCAGTACATTACATATTCCTGGCAAATGTGGCAACGTCGATCTCGTGTATACAAAATCTTTTCACAAGAAATCTGGAACATCATGTATAGAATTCCTTTCTTCACCTGCATTCGTTCTACAAACTTATAATACAGTTCAATAAATGTTCAAACAGAGTAATAGAGCAATACACAGTAGAAATATATTGAGGGAACTGCAGTAGAGTATTGCAATACTTGTGCCTTCAAGAAGGTGAGTAAGAAGGATGCTTCAGAATCGTTATCAGCAAATATCCTCGACTTCCATCGTAATATCGACTGATAGAAACGGTGCATTCAGGGGTTTTCCATTTCATATAAAATCCCGGTAGGGAAGTAGCAGCCTTAAAATGATGGGAATCAACTGAAATTTTGAGGCGTGTGTGTGTGTGTCTTCGTACCTGATCGGCGATAAGATACTATTCATTAAGGGATATTGCCTAAATTATGAAGGTTACTGAAAAAAATCATATTATATAAGACATTTATTGCTATGCAGTCAACTCTTTTTTGGAGAATCGTAATTTAATTTGAACATCCTGAAAAGTCAATTTGTTGTCCATCCCTCAAAAAGAAATTTAAATTCTGAAAAGTTCCATAAGTACACAAAAAAGGGAAATTTTCTAAGAAATGTAAAAAATTGAGGAAACCTTAAATATTAAAAATTGAAGAATTTCGAATAATTTGAAAACTTTCGAGAAATTTTAACATTTCCAAAAATTGAAAATATGCGAAAATTGCAAAACACAAAATGTTGAAAAATCCGAAAATTTCAGAATTTCAAAAAAAATTTGAAAGTGTGAATCATGAGAAGCGTCATCGGTAGACATCTGCGATATTGAGATATCAATTCGACAAATCGTTGCATTCCGACATTTTTCATTTCTTACTTATTTTCCTTTCCAATGCGTTGCAGATGATTCTGTGGCCAAACAGAATACGTGGGGAAATAATTACCTTGGTTGAGTTTCAGAGTAAAACGCGGATAGTGGCATCAGACTTTGATCGATTGACATTTGATCTGAACATGACGGATCCTTAATTGTGGATTAACCTTTGCAGTTGCTTCTTCCTATTTTCTGAAATGATTCCACAACTTCAGACAACTTGAGTTTTCTCAGGCATTGAATTTTGTGTACGAAAAACTGCTTCCTGTTACTCAAAAACTCAAAATTTCCAACTGGTCAGCATCCGGAAATTTCGGATTGTACCAAATGTTGGCAGATTTTATTGCAAAGTTATTTCAACGAGCAAAAACACTCATTTGAATCGAGCTAATAAATGTATTCAATCGGAGGGAGAGTACTTTAAATAATACAAAAACGAGTACTGAAAAATCCATTGTAGTTTTCACTTTATTCCAAAAGTTCGGGGACACACTTTGTACACTGGAGTCTCCGTAACTCTGCCAGCGCCAGCGAGCAGAGGGGAACGCGCCCCCACCACACGTGACCTTGGCAATCGCGCTTGAGGGGAATGGTCCTTTCGGTGCATGCCGTTGCGCGTGATCTCACGGGCGATGTAATATAAACGTTTTGGAGGGATTAGGGCTCACAAAAACATGCATGGTTCTCACTTGAGTCATCATATCACCCCTCTCTCCCTCTCGAGACGCCCATTGCGAGCGTGGAGGGGGTAATCTGTAACTCATGTCACGCGCATATCTCAGCCCCCAAATTGCAGAGTTGTGGAGAGTGCATTCTAACCGGTAAATTATTTTCGTATAGATTTTCTATTTGATGGGGAATGCAATAAGTGCCCTAAAAGTTCATAACTACGAAATGTTCTAACTACCGTTTCACTCCCCCCATGGTCAATCAATTTCATGGCCTGGATCTCGATTGGGGTCGACCCTCGCCCATTTGGTCAACAATTTCGTCTACAGGACATCCTGCTGACCCAGATCATAGGACGAAGAATAAGAATGGAACGTGGTGGAATCGGTAAACCCAATAACCGAGCACCTACTCACATCGTAATTAAGAAAAATTAATTGGAAAATCATCTTTAATTACCTTAATTGAAACTCTCAACTTAAATATATTTGCCTGGTAACGTCTAGGTTTAGCTGTGTCAAGGGACTATAATTAGTCTGTGAACTTTGGTCAGAGTTGAAGTGGATTGTCAACATAGGACGCGAGCGAAGTACAATGGAGAACAGAGTGATGAACCAGATAACCGTAGGAAGTGACGACTTCCGCTACCATACGGGTAGTTTAGGTGATGACATAAGCGGGTAACTTTTATCAGCGTTATCTTTATCTCTAAAATTTGCCCCTCTGGAAGATAGGCAAAATTCTACTAACTTTTTTACTGATACTATGTTGATTCTAGATTGCCCACCTCATTGATGCACCTTTTAGTCAATCTATCAAGAGGAAAGTTATTGAGATATCCGTCTCGCTATAGAGCAGACCTCAAGGCGTTCGAGGAAGGCGTGGTTTCAGTTATTCGTTAAGAGCCATCATTTTAGCCGCTACGCGGGCACGTGCCTTCACTTGTCATCGATAATCGATTTTTTTTCGACTTTCGAGTTTTCGAATTCGATGTTCGATTTATTTTCCTGGTCGAATCTCTCAATTATATATAAGGACTAGTTCCTTGCCGGTGGCCGCTACGCGGCCACATGCCTTGTCTGTATTCTCGTTCGATGTCGATTGTGTCATCGATAATCGAGTTTTTTTCTTCGACTTTCGACTTTTCGAATGCGCTAATCGATTTATTTTCCTCCTCGAAGCTCTCAATTATTTATGTAGATATTAGTTCCTTGCCGGTGGCCGCTACGCGGCCACATGCCTTTCCTTGTCCGTATTCTCGGTCAATTTCGATTGTGTCATCGATAATCGAGGTTTTTTCTCCGACTCTCGAGTTTTCGAATTCGATAATCGATTTATTTTCCTTATCTAAGCTATCAATTATGTATGTAGATTCGAGTTCGATTCCGATTGTGTCATCGATAATCGAGATTTTTTTCTTCGACTTCCGAGTTTTCGAATTCGATAATCGATTTATTTTCCTGGTCGAAGCTCTCAATTATTTATGTAGATTCGAGTTCAATTTCGATTGTGTCATCGATAATCGAGATTTTTTTCTTCGACTTCCGACTTTTCGAATTCGATAATCGATTTATTTTCCTGCTCGAAGCTCTCAATTATTTATGTAGATTCAAGTTCGACTTCGATTGTGTCATCGATAATCGAGGTTTTTCCTTCGACTCTCGAGTTTTCGAATTCGATAATCGACTTATTTTCCTACTCGAAGCTCTCAATTATTTATATAGATAGTAGTAATAACTAACATAATCACCAAAATTAATCAATTTTCGGAATGAGCCGATTTACGAATGCAAATCTGTAAGTGGGAAAAAAATAAGTTTCCAATTTATACTTTGCAGATTAAGCAGGGAATATACCTCGCTAATTGTCTTCCTCATCAATCTGTATCTTCGCATTATCTCCAATACAATAGATATATATTTTCGAGATCCTCACTACAATGGCCCGTGGAGCTCCGAGGATTTCCACTAAATCAAAATATTATTTTGCCCTAGGCAGAGTAATCGGCTTAATCCATAGCACATTCAATTATGCATCTCATTAGTTTTTTTCTCATCATCCGCGTGTAATTATTCCAGCTTTATTCATCGAGGGTACACTCCCGAGCGATGCATTTAATCCTCAACTTAGAGTGATTATAATCTATTGGTTTGTGCGGTGTTTTTAAGATGGCCCTTCTCATACTATTTAAAACTGATAAAATTTGGAGTAAAATTTCTTGTAAATCTTCCATGTATAGTTTGTTCAACAATTGTTTATTGCTGAGATAGTCATTTTGAAAAATTTAAATAATTATAAAAACGAAGTGAATCGACAGAGTCGAGAGCCTGAACATGGATGGATGCCCGCTGGGCCCTACCGACTTGTTTGAACGATTCTTGAGCGGAAGGCACGAATGTGGAAACTCTATGTAGGTCTTAGTCTTTTCCGATTTCCTGTAAACACTGATCGCTGGCTAGCACATTGGAAAGAAAAGAGAACAAGCGAGATTCACTGTATATTACCTATGTCCAGATATTCCTGGAAAATCAAAGGTGTTGTAGGTTAGTGAAGCGTAATTGTTCGAAATCTTACGTGATTTTGAGAGCCGGGTGGTCGGGAGAAGGGTTAGTGTAGGGATAATTGACCAAATAAAAAATACACTAAGTCCGGATAATTTGCTGTATAATTTCACACTAATTTCACGATTACACTCGATGATTGTCTTGAATAAATAGCACAAAAACAGATAAAGTGCTCTAGTGGACTGTATAAAAAAATAAGATGACTGACCAAGTAATAATGATGATATTCCGATAAAAGCGATAATTGCCGGTTGAGGTTCGATGATGTACTGGCCATACTGGCACTTGCGATCAAGCTCGTATGTGCCCGGCGGTGGCCGAAGATTTCCGAGATGTCCCATGACGTACGACCCAATATGGGGCAGTAATTTGAAAAGCAATGAAAAAAAATAAGAAAAGTTGCGATTGCGGAGTGTTGGTGAAATCGTTTCAACACGTGTTTTTATTGCGAGCAAGGAAACACTTTTTTCCAGGTACACCCTTCCCTTTAAATTTGATATTTAAAAATCAGCAGTTTTCCCAGTTAGTACCTAAAAAAGCACACCGTGATCTTGCTCAAGGGTCAGTTGCTAGTACTGCTAACACAATTTCAAATTTGCATAGTATCTCGACCGACACTCACCGAGCTTATCGGCGCGGGTATATTTAACATTCCATCGAGCGCCTAATTTCATCGAATAATCTGAATAATATTATCATCCATCAGCCGCGTATTATCAGGTATACTCTCACGTATGTGAAAAAATATAGGGTATTACGCATTAGTGTTTGTTGTTCCAAAAATTAGTGTTAAATTGGGGAGTAATACATTTTGATACCAAGGCGCGTTCACATCTTGGGCCGATCACCTCAAGATAAATACTAATCCAAATTTCCATAGAGTGATCCTAATGGGTTCGTATAGAGGGATACGCAAGTATGTGGCACACACACACAAGGACGCATTCGTCGATTGGCTCGTTCCCAAAATTGCGGTCACAAACACACACACACATTCACACAAGGACGCACCATTCGATTGGCTCGTTCCAAAATTTCGGTCACACACACACACACACACACAAAGACGCACCCATCGGTTGGCGCGTCCCAAAATCTAGGCCAGACACACATACACACACACGCAAGGATGCACCCGTCGACTGGCTCGTTCCAAAATTTCGATCACACACACACACACACACACACACAATTCAAAAGACCTCCCAAAATGATGCAGGAACTCATGGAACGTGATGATACGATGAATATGTTCTCCTATCCATAAGTTAGATATTATTCTATAGTAAAAAGGAGAGGCGCAAGAAACTATCGATATATATCGAAATTATCGAAAACCGTAAGACCGAAACTAACGCCACACCACTCAGTGTGGAAGAAAAAGGAAATGCGCGTGCGAAGCACGCGCCACCGGTCTCGTAAACTAAATTCCTAAGGAATATAAAAGAAACTTCTCAAAAATTATTCAATTTTTCTATACTCCCTAAGAATATATTGCATATATTTCACTTGGGAGTGTTAATAGAAATTTTCTTGGGAAAATTTATTCTTCCATACTTCCCGCGTGTCGCTGATCAATTCTTTCCCATAATTTTTCAATTATAGTATCGGAAGGGATAAAGTGTTGCGTGTAGCGTGGCTCGTGTTCATTTACTTCAACCATATATTTTACAAAATTCATTTCATATTGTCATTAATTATAAATAACAAAGTGAACGTTTATTTATTCTTCCTGAAATACGATAATTCTATCAGATTGGAGGTGTCAGCTGTATAAATCATTAACGCTTCCACTGCTCCTTTAATTAATTGAGATAGATAAATCAGCGAAGTGACCGGAAGGGTCGCGTATCGGAAGGTATTTTACCGGAGATAAAAACAAAAAATATACAAGTATATAGGGAAAATACAAATGAACATCGTCAGAGTCGGAAGACGTAAGGCGATTCCTCATTGGTCTGTCATATTTAATTTTTGAATCGTTATTCATTTATTGGTTCATCAGATTAGTCTGATAACATCGTGAACTTTGTTGATAATCGCGTTTGCGTCGATAAACATCGATACTTGGCATATCGATTCGGGTTTAGTTTTCAAAAGTATGACCCAAGTTGAATTGAATTTTCCGAAGTTGAAGATACTGTTAATCACTGACTCCGAAAAAATGAAAGCTTTCAATTTTCCAATTTGGTGCAAGCATCTTTTGTATTTTTCTGTAATTATCGCGTACATATAAAA
Organism: Asobara japonica; assembly: GCA_026005395.1. Classification (NCBI taxonomy): domain Eukaryota; kingdom Metazoa; phylum Arthropoda; class Insecta; order Hymenoptera; family Braconidae; genus Asobara; species Asobara japonica. The sequence goes on along the minus strand of BQMI01000151.1, from coordinate 332,039 downwards.
TTTGTCAATACTGGACAGAATATGTAAAACACTCGAAACTTAATAAATTAACAGAACGTCAAAAAATATTCTGTGTATATGGTTTTCAATAACTACATAAGCTATGACAACTTGAACAATTGTCATACTTTTGAAAACTAAAGCCGAATCGATATCCCAAATATCGATATTTATCGATGCAAAGGCGATTACCAACCAACTTGACGATGTTATCTGACTAATCTGATCGAGCAATAAATGAATGACGATTGAAAAATAAATCATGTCACGATTTTCGAGATATTTCGACTCTAACGATGTTCATCTATATGTATGCGCTTTCTTGAATAGGATATCGTGATAGACAGATTTATTTATATATCAATGAAATTACGTAGTGAAGCAGAACACAAAAAACTCCTTAGTTAATCACTGGTTTCTGCAGAGGATACGCACAAAGGTTGATCTAACTAATGCTAATAAAGAGTAGAAAGTGGAGAATAGAATAAAGCAGAAGAGAGAATGTGAGAGCGTGAAAAGTGAGATGTGCAAAATAAGGGGTGATGTGGTACATGCAAGCATCAAAAACAGAACAAGCAAATGCAAAAGTGTTGGTTGATGTAGGAGTTCAACCTGGAATATTTTTCCTCTGCAAAAAAAAACACCCAAGTATTTTCAGTATTATTATTTGTTTACAAAAATTGGATTTTTCACTTCCCGATGTCGGAAAATTATTAACTTACCGATTTAGGGAAGTTATTGTAATGTCGCCGATAATGAAGAGTCTCAGAAATGAAAAAATTTCACTTTTCTCGACGTTTTACATCATTCTGACAAATTTTAGATAAGGGTTCTGTGTGTGTGTGTGTGTTCGTATGTGACTGATTTTTTAGTCAATGGTTCCTCGTAAACGGCTTGGTCGATTCGTTTCCCCTTTGACCAAAAATCACCTCTCACTGATGTCCAGCCGGGGAAGAAGTGTCAATCTTGAAAAACAATTCCCTCAATTGTTATTAACAATTTTCATTATTTAAAACACTCTATTGCGAGAACGGTTAGAGATAGGAGAAAAAGTGTATAATGAATGTTACTCCTTATGCAAAAATACACCCATAATGTCTTATGACTTTTTTTCATAACTTTCATAGCTTAGGACATATCACTGGTTAACAATTTTAATTATTTATAAAGCTTTATTACAGTTTAGAACACTTATTAAACTTGTTCTCCATGTAGAAACAAACATTTTTTGTTGCATGAATTTTTTTGTAACACGTATAATTGATGTGATAGCATTCAATTTATTGAAAATTTTCAACACACACACACACAAACTAACACACACACACACATATCAGGAATTTCCTGATGCAACCGGTCGAGGGTCACACGTACATCTCAGTTATTGCAATTATTTTCACCAAGATTTCAGTTTGTGTGTGGGTGAGGGAGTGGGTGTGAATGTGAGTAGGTAAGTGCGTGTTTGTGTGTGTGGGTAGACAAGTGCATCTTAAAAGCCTAGTTGTATAGCGTTAATACTTTCAGCGAAATCGCTGTAGCTACTAATTGTTCTTGATTTTCTCGAGATACAGAGTTGAGTGCGGAAGCCTCACTTACCTTTATACTCCAACGTGCCACACTGCCGTTCTGAAACTGACAGTAGGATTTGCTTACAACTCCGGAATGAAAGCATTTTTAAATGATAATATGTATTATAAAAAGTTCGCAGTCTGTTCGGTGCAAGGGTCCACCGCAGATGGTCACGAGAGGTACCTACTACATATATCTCGGTATATATTCTTCGACATGGAATTACTAGATGTGCAATTGAAAAAGTTCAATTCCCGAAACTAATTGAAACTAATTGAATGGGCTTCATCCGACTGGGTCAACCTTATCATATCCATATCAGGCCATTACAAGATGGCCCGACTAATGCCCGACGATGAACCTGTCGTGTAACGCCGGATCCGGTTAGCCTTACCTGTGCCGGGTCGGGCCCGGATGATGAGTCGGGCATGCCCGCCGTCATTTGTACTCGGGTACGTGTAATTCCATGAACTAACTGAACAAAAAAATCCGATCGATTAGGTGGACGAATAAAAGTTTGTCGTCAATTTTCTCCGTCCAAACGGATTGTGTCGGAGGATTTAACGTAACGTGCTGACATGCCACGTAAAATTTGTCAGAATGATGTAAAGCGTCGAGAAAAGTGAAAATTTTCCATTTCTGAGTCTCTTCATTATCGGAGTGATTACATTAACTAAATCAGTTAATTAATCACATCGCTTCATCGCGATTCCCTTCGGGAAGTTAAGGAAGAAGCGGATGCAGTTCATTCCAAAGAGCAGATCTACAAATTCAAATTCATCAAACTCAACTCTCAAAGCCGGATGATTGACCGAATTGTAATTAAAACTTTACTTCCTTACGCAATTCCTATCGCTCTTTTTTTTTGTCGTTCCCTACTCCGGCGTCACTACGTCCGTTGATCAATTGAATGTACTGCAGCTATTTCCCATGCTCTTATTTTTTTGAACGCAGATAGAAGTGAAATAGATTGGGACACTACGGAAAATAACGAACAAGGTGGTGGTGGTGGTGGGGGGCAGTGGAATGAGAATGAAGCGGTTAATTGGAGAATCGGAATTGGCATACAATACACATGGAACGGCGTTAATTATCCAGACAAATTAAACCATCATTCTCACCGATATAACCGTGTTTAGCGTGAATATTATCGCGCTTGGAAAAGTTATTTATATACTGTGTGCAAGCATGAACTCAGATGAATTAACATTCAGTGGGTCGCTATTCAATTCATCAGGGCAATATTATTTGTTAGCCGATTTCACTTTCCGATAGATTCAACGACCCATGTTGATCATTGCCCGCAGATAGTATATGAATAATGCGATACTAACGTGAGTTTGAGAAATATGGGGGATTATTATAATTATTACGCCCATTGAATGGAGATGGCGATTAATTTTTCACATTTAATCTGGTAGATTAACTCGCCTTATGATACTCATAATTCTATTTTTTTTTTTCAATTTGTGCATATTGATTTTTCTTCATTAATTAATTTCGCATGTGAAATTTTTCACTACGAAAATAGCCAAAACTTAGAGCGAATAATTGCGGACAAGCAATTCTCTCCCATGAACCTCATACATATAGATATACACTTCAAGATAATCTGTATATACAGCTCACTGACCGCAGAAGCCAATTACATGCACAGTATATTAAAACACCATTTACAATTGAATATTTACACCTGAAAATTTAAACTAAATTCAGCGTGTAAGAGAAGCACTGAATCGATAATTTGAGACTAGTGTATTATTGGGTATCATCTCCACCCCCATTAATTCTACCAAACCGATGATTTTCCATGTTGACCCTCTCCTTCTCCTCTCATCTGGTCCTCGACCTCCGCAAACTCAACTTGTGAATTCCTCACTCCAGCAGTATTATACACTCCATTTACTCAACATGTTTGTTGGGAGCTGTGAACAGGGGCCCAACGTTCTACGTTCGTGACTTCAATAGCCCATGCATCCAACTACCATAGAAAAATATCTGGTGAAAATAAAGTACGAAGCACATATCCCAACCAAAATATATTGATAATTCGGAGACCTTGAGCAAGTGGACTGTACTATTTTGAAAACGGGGATAATTTATATATATATATGCTCGTGAATGTGTATAAGTGTACAAGCAAAATCAATACTTGGAAACATTTTTTCAAATTGACGTGCACTTGATAGTTTAAGTTGCAAAATAAGTAAATTCAACCGTGAATAAGAAAAATACACGGTATATCACCTAAGACTAATCTATTCCCACTTTTTTGTTCCAGAGAAAATTGTTCACTCTACCCTGCACAGAGGATGATCCTCGTGAATTTACTCGCTGTATCCGTCTTAATAAGCTTAGCAAAATCTATGCCGTATCACAGACGCAATGCAAACCAGATGGTCATACAGGCGCCGTATAGGAAGGAGAATTGGGGTTCCGAGGACTATTACGAAGATTCTCCACAATATGAACAAGTATGTTTATTTTCGTCTCAAAAGTTATATCTTCATCGACAACTGTCATATTTTTATCCATTCATTTATTTAAATACAGTCCATGATGTGGAAATTCTCTACAACTTCTTACCTTCAAATAGCTGTTCGATATAAGTGGACTGTATTTATAATTTATGCAAAATTGGAGCCGGATTGGTGAACAGCAATTGATGGTGACATTTTGGACAAATGATTATGATCACTCACTTTTCTAAATCTCGGTCTCGGCTCACCGACGCGCGCGTCACTGAATTTCACACTCTTCGCAAACCGCCGCTTAGCATAAAATACTACAAACCCGAATGCGCGCTGAATTACAATTTGATATTTGAAGTAACAATATATTTTCCGAAGTTGAAGATACTGTTAATCATTGACTCCGCAAAAATGAGAGCTTTCAATTTTCCAATTTGGTGCAAGCATCTTTTGTTTTTTCTGTAATTATCGCGTACATATAAAATTTGTCAACACTGGACAGAATATGTGAAACCCTCGAAACTTAATGAATTAACAGAACGTCAAAAAATATTCTGTGTATATGATTTTCAATAACTACATAAGCTATGACAACTTGAACAATTGTCATACTTTTGAAAACTAAAGCCGAATCGATATCCCAAATATCGATGTTTATCGATGCAAATGCGATTACCAACCAACTTGACGATGTTATCTGACTAATCTGATCAAGCAATAATTGAATGACGATTGAAAAATAAATCATGTCACGATTTTCGAGATATTTCAACTCTAACGAATCTATTGTAGCTTTTCGCTTCGTGTATGCAGTGTATTTAAACTTAAGAATGTGAAATGCAATGCTACCTCGGGCTTTGCATAATCGATAACGCTGTAATTCTCATAACATTTCCGCTATTCCAACGGCTTAAAAGATGATCATCTTATCAAAGTGAGTTTTCATTAGTGTAGGATTGAAATAACATAAATAAAGTTTACAGAGAAACTAACCATGAATGTTGCATGCTGAAAATTCCACGCGCGCTTCCTTTTGGCAGTCATAAGTTTCTGGAGTATCAAAATTCCAGTGGAATATATAATACTCTGCTATCTGGTACTGCCTCTGGTTACATCATAAAAGGATTGTTGAGCTTCTATACAGTATGTTAGATACATTCACAGAAATTTCTTTGAAGCATTGTTTTACATTTTCTACATAGTTCAATGTTTTTTTTTCTCAAGTATTTTCAATAATTACACGTTGAACGCTCGTTAGTTCACCCGATATTGATGTTTACTACTATTTACCTCGCAAATATTTTCATGACAGCAGCCTAGGGATTTCAGTAGATTCATCAGATAAAAATAATCAAAGGATTCAATCATGAATGGAATATTGCACAATTTCGTCTTTCCATCTTCGAGAAATTGAAAAAGAAACTCTGACGTGTTTGCTAGGAAATGATATTCAGATTCTATCCCGAATTTGTTTTTCCGTTTTTCGATTTAAATGCAGTTGCTGCAGACTCGGTGGCATGGGAAAGTTCGATAGCAAAGGAGTCGTCATATCCTTTCTAACAGACAATCGAGTGCTTTTGCATCAACATTTTTTTTATAAAAAAAAAAAATGTTTTCGGGTTGACGTTTCCATGAACGCAATAGTTTATTTTCCACGAAAATTTTAATGAGATAATAATTTTGAGCAGAAATTACAAACCAAGAGCGAAAAATTGAAATAAGGGAATTTCGGAGCTAAAAGTAGGGGAAAACTCCAGGTCCGCGCCAACTTGATGCTCTGAAAACCCCCCACCCTCCTCCTCCTCCCCCCCCCCCATCCGCCAATGGAGCTTTCGAAGTTTGACGTTGACCAGTTATAGCTTAGCCCACTGGGCTAGTATTCTCAGTTCCGAGAACGGTTCCAAATGAACGAACTGCCCCAGAATCATTTCCTGTCATCGGTTCTGGGAACTGTTCCAGGCGAAAGCTTAGGAACTGTTCTAGATACGGTTCGAGATGCACATTCAATTCCGGGAACGGTGCCAAATGTGGGAACAAATCTGGAAGTTGCTGCAGATGGCTGTTCCAGATGAGGAACTCGTTCTAGGAATGGTTCCAGGTACAACTTGGATTACGAAGACTGTTCCACATGGATGTACAAGAACCATTTTGAGTAGAGATTCAGTTCCGAAATCTGTTACAAGCGTATGGCACCGGAATCGTACTTTCATCTGAAACCGTTCCTGGAACAGTTGCCGCGATTGAAGTTCCACCTGGAACCATTCCCAGAACCGACCACGGGAAATGATTCTGGGGTAGCTCGCCCATAATGTCCATCGGAATAAAGATTATAGTTAAGTCAACATTCATAAAATGATAGTGTCAAGCATTTTTGCTATTTCTTAGAACATAAATACCGGTTATTTGATGGATCCTATCAAGATAATTTAAATCAATGATAACACAGTACATGTCCATCATCACTGGAGGATGAATAAAATAGAGTGTGCAATAGTATAAAGGGAGAAATTTGAAAATTTCAGGAACTTTGTGATTCCTTGACAAGATTCAAGGTTCTTCAAAATTAAAAAAAAATTATGCGAATCAAATTAATAATAAGTAAAATCAACAGTAATAGATTTAGAGGGATTGCCCTACGTAAGTCATGGAACTGACCACTGATGATCGGCAAGTGGGTTCAGGCCCCATGTTCGGCCATTCTATGGGGTGCTGATAATCGGCAAATGTTCTGAGGTCCGATGATCGGCCCGTCAATCAGGTGCCGATGATGCGCATCCACTGTTCGGGCCGATGTTCGGCCATAAAATGGGATGGCGATGATCGGCGACTACATCAAGGCCCGATGTTCGGCCATGTTGTATACGTCGGTAAACCCTACATGGGTCGTTCATTTGGAACCGTTCGTGGAACTGAACGCAGTGACCCAGTGGGCTAAGAACTGTTCAACTTCAAACTTCAATAACTTCCTGCGGCGGCCTCCGGATAGTTGGAAGGGAACCTTCGACTTGCAATCTCAGCCTCTTCTCCCCTTCGAAATAAAGTCTCGAGTTCTGGGACACTGTCTATAGAAATTTAATCGACTTCCGAAATCCATTCCACCATTATCCCACTAATGAAATTTTGGAAAAATTGTGCACGTGCGACAATGAACTTACTCCCTGCTCTCGGCCGTGCGTTTGACGTTTGACCCCCATAATAATGGACGGCGTAAAGCTCAGTGCCTCATGTATCATTCGCAGCTATATGGTGTCCGATGGTGGAGATTATTGAGTTATGATGGTTTGATCTGCTCTCACTTTCGACTATCCTCTGGAGTTGTAAGCAAAAAGACTACTGAGGAACTTCAGTGTCGGCAGAATCAAAGTTCCAACCGATTTTCCATTCATCAGATGATTCAAAGTATATACAGTATGATCCTGGTTGTCGTGTTCTTGAGATTGCATCCATGAAATCATTCTAATGCAAAGAGACGCTCTGCAGTACACGATAGCAGCCCCACAGTCCAATCATTTATTACTAATTTCGCGGTCATCTTGACGAAGAGCCCATTCGATATTTTGATCAGAAAATTATGAGATATCGATTGGTATATGATTCATCGATGGGACGTATAATTTCTTCGCAACATCTAGTTTGATTGGACTACCAAACATCATTCGTCATTCATGCATTCCTCTAAGAGCCGATGTCGAACTCATTGAGTCCACAAAATTATTAGCATGTCCAATGATACCCGCAAATACCTGCACTACCTTCAGCGAACCTCACCAATTGATTAACCATGCTGCATATTTGATATCATGGGGAATTCATCATTGAATTTGATTTGCAAAATGCCAGATAGAAAGGAGATTCAGCACGAGGTTTATCAGTGGGAACTCGGTAGGATGATTGTACTAGGACACCAGGACGGTCAATATGCCCTCTCCATGTTCTGAGGATAAATATGACTGCAGTGACATTTCGGCAGTCCTGCAACGATAACTTATTAAAACGACTGTATAAATCATACTTATCAGTACCTTGGGGCAGATAAATTTCGCTCACCTTCGAGCGCATATGCTTCAGGAATTTTCTCTCAATGAACCCAATTGCAACTAACGAGGAGCAATTTAGATCTAATGAGGTGTATCATGTTAATCCCAAAGAAGAAAGCAATTCTCAAAATCTCATTGCAGTGAATGCTCATGTTTGCGTATGCGCATAAAACAGAAGATTTTGCTACAAATTATCGGAGTAAAAATTCTTATCGGACTATCTGAAGGTGTTACGCTGTCCGGATACTTACGCTTAGGTGGAGGTCGTAAAACAACCGCGTTATAGCAACGCGAAGCATATTTGTTATTCGAGTGATCATTTTAAGACAATATTTTGTTTGCTAGTACAGTCGACTCTCCCACTAGTGCACTGCGCGGGACCGGACGCTCCACCGCCCTGTCCCACAAGTGACCCTCCCCTACTTCCCCCACTCCCGGATGCTAGTAAGTGCAGTGAGGTACCATTCGAAGTCGCGCGGGACCATTTGCATAGTGGTGGGGAGGCGGCGCTTGAGGAGATAGTCAGTGGTGGGGTCATGCCGATAGTGACTATAGGGATCCATCTTGTGGGACGTGCACTGGTGGGGGAGTTGACTGTATGCGCAATTTCGTGAAATCTTTGAAACAGAAAACCTTAAAATGAGTGGTGAATGCCCTGGTGATGCATTCTCGGATTCGAGGTTATCTGGAGGTGTGTTTGCATGAATGCCCTTCTCCCCAAATGGAAATGAAATGGACTAGTGAATGTATGTAAAATAAACAGCAATGAAACGCATTATTTACAATAAAACAAAATCAAATGCTCTCATCTCCTCCTGTCCTCTTTTGAAGTTTCACTTCTCTGGTACGTCAGGAGCTACACGTCCAGTTTTTCTTTATCGGATCACATCAATAACTTACCGAACTTCATCCCCTAACGCTTGCAAATTTGCCCCCCCCCCCCCCCCCCATTATAGGTTCAATTGTCTTACTCTTGAACAATAATGGAAAAGTCCATCATCTTCACGGTTAAGGTGATAAGGGGTAAAATCGATTGTTCCACTTTACTGAACCGCTCACCATTAAGGATTCCGTCAAGTTCTCTTAGGTTACGGAGAGCGATTTACCTCCCATTTCCGGGTTATACTCTATCAATAACGTGACCAGTATAGGAAGCCGGTCTATGCATAAATATGATAATAAATGAGCATACAGGTATAATGCGTATGGCGAGCCTATATACTTGACACATAATTCATTGAGCTATATATTGTATGCTGCATATCATCCTTCAATATTTTTTTCAGAAATTAAATAACCTGTGAATGAGTTATTGTTGCGAGAAATTCTCCAAGACTTCCCCTAGTGAGAAATTTCTGGAATCATAAAATGCAGGGTTAGATATTATACATCCGGCGAGTCATTGATACAATTCCCTTCAAAGGACGTGATAAAAAAAAACTACTTGTTGGAATATGACCAATAGCTCCATTGAAGTCTGGTTCAATGAAGAGCAAACTTTCTGGACTGGATCGTTTCTCTAGCCAGAAAAATTCCGAATAAATAATTATAAAATTGAGAAGTATTGATGAATCATGAGGTCCTTCTGCTGTCTTAATCGTTTATGAAAGCTTCTCGCTATTGTCGCTGCACACATTCGTTATACATCGGGCGTCTACGTAGGGCATGAAAGGAAGCTGCCTCCTCTTCATTGCAAAAGCAGTATCGGCCTTCGATAATCCAAGAAAAGCGAATGCGCTTCTGAAGTTTACGGTGTCATGTCACAACGACGATGATAGAAAGGCTATTTTTGGTTTGTCGAATGGGTGATACATCCAGGTAGTTATAGTAGTTATAGTTATAACTGAAAAGAAAAGATTGTTTTGAGAAAGGAACAGTTCTGGGTATGTTATATTTGACAAATTTGAATTTTAAAGATGTTTATTGCAACAATAACGATATAATTGGCCATTGCCCGCGGGCTTTCAGCCACATATATACATTGTCCTCATCAAGGGAAAAAGAGATGACAACTTAGGAACATTCCTACACGGACTTTATTGAGATAATAACAAGATACCGGCAGACGGAACAGTGGATTTGGAGAAAAAGAATAGAATTAGTAGTGCATTTTCCATAACTCTTCAGCTTGTGGGCTGGGGTTTCCGCGTACGGGGACGTACAGAGTACCCCCTCCACGCTGGCAATGGGCGTGGTCACAGAAAGAGAGATTGATTGATTGATTGATGGTTTATTACTATACATTATGTTGTACAAAAGAATTTGGATCAAAGTCGACATATTAATAATAGCAATAGCAAGAGATTGAATAATTCATTAACAGCAAAGCTGAAAGCAAAGTGACACTAGACGTGGTAGTAAAAATACAAATAGTAATAAAAAGAAGAAGTATTAGACGCAGGGCAACCAGAGAACACCAAAAAAGGAAGTAAAGAATGACATTGAAGAGGGATAATATGACGGAGAGAACTAGTGGGATGGATGTGTGTTTGTCCCCGTTGGGAGCACAAACAAAACTTCCCGATTCGTAATGCGTGTTTCCCATTCCAGATTTTTGGACACGTCAATTAAATCTTCAAAGATTGGTTTCAGAGAAAAAATAGGAATCATGAAAGTTTGAATACTGGAATACAACAGGTGTCGCTACCTGCGACTATGTCACGTGACGCACTGACCAATCACACTGCGCATCGCGCATTCAGACTCTCCTGTGCAAATGCGGGCAAACACGCATGCGCCGGCGGTAGTCGGACAACTTCGGATCTAGACCGAATATGAAAGTTTGAATAGTCATTAAAATTTCGCGACACTCAAAATCAACCAATACCTAATAAATCGCTACATGAAAGTGAGTCAAATTTTGATCGAAACTAAGGTACACCGAGAGACTCCAATTGCGACATTGATTAACTTGATCACAACGTTCCTTCGTAAATAATGATTGATTAAAACTTTTGGCGATTTTCATGCTTCATGTTTAAAAAAACACCCGGACACTAGTGCATGAATTTCTCTGAAAATCGAATCAGGTTTCAGCTGCGTAAAGACGCATCGATTAAAAAAAATGATCGAATCGGTGATTCGTTTGCAAGAAATCGTTGTCCAAAACTTGTGGGCACATACATACGCGTAAACACACATACACACGTGCAAACAGACATTTTGTTAAAGAGATTAGAGAGACTTTGAAGCGTGAAGATATCATGAAATTTCCACATTCGATTTTCGGGGCCATTACAATAACTTCCCTCTATCGGGACATGTCAGTTGGTATCGGAGTTTGCGAAATGTACCAACTATTAGAACGTGTACATCACAATTTTATAGGTTGCGCTATAGAAAACGAAAATTATGAGCATTTGAAAATTAGGATGTAAATTGTAATAATATTTGTCTAAAAAATTTTGTATTTCATCGTAAATTTTTTTTTAATCCACACTGGAGAAGGCGGGCACGACATCCACAACACTTTGCAAAATTTTCCAAGTCGCACTTGCTTCTGCCTCACCGTCCAAATTTCTCTCATCGGATTACGTTTCCCTGAATGGGGTACAATTCTATCCAGCATTAAAAGTTTTCAACAAAAGCCCGAGAAACTTCGAAGTGAAATTTTCACAATCACATTGCTGATGCCTCTTTGGATATCGGGGAAATTTTCCAGGGCGATTCGTGTGGTGTAGACTGCCGATAGTGGCACCCTGGAGGGCTCTTATTTCCCCGGATTTTACAACTTTTCGCCACCCCCACATTCTCACATTTTCGGGAAACAGAAGCAACGTTTGAATAACATAATTTGTACCTCTCACTTCAACTTGGAGGGCAATAGAATGTAATGGGGTGGCAAAGGCCCAGGTGGGCGTACTAAAGCATGGGATGAGAAGCATTTGCTTAGCTCTGCCATATATCTCTTCAAATAGATGTGGGTTTCTCAAAAAATTATATTCAATATTTTCAAATACTGCTCTTGTGGTTCTTCAAACAATCCATTGTATTGTTATCAACAATGTGCAAAATATACATTGGAGCATGAAAGTATAACAGACATGTTAGATGTAAAATAAAAAAAAAATAACTGTTAGAAAACATGCTGCCAATGCTGCCAGCATTGTTTAACAGCCTTCGCACCAGCATTTCAAACTGGCACTGCAGTGTCCAGATGAGTGGCCCTCCTCTTTGCATATCCGACGACAGGTCTCATGATCCCAAACAGCACATGGGCCTTTATATTTGCCGGACAGGCAATCAGCTTGAGCGATATCGACACTCAGTGCCACGAACATCACCATAGCGAAAAGTAGATACAGGAATTTCATCTAAATAAAGTCGATAATGCATTAGTACCCCAGTAGCATATTTAATTAATAATTATCCATCAAAACGCATGAGGAATTTCCCGGCAATTTAACCCCCACCACAGTTCTGAAAAGTTCCCGAAACTTTTCCGATTGGTTCCATACTTCAAAAACCGTCTCATTTATTTTCTGATTTTTACAATGATTGGGTAACCCAATTCAGATGAAAGCTTCAAAAAAATATGAGCGAAATATCTATATATATATAGAAATATTTTGGAATTTTTAAAAACATTTTTCGGGGATTTTTCGTTGTAAACCCATCGAAATTTGAACCAATTTTTTTTGTAATTTGATTTGTTAGATTTATATTTTCTGGTGGTTTTTTTTTTAATTTTTGAAATAAATTTACAGTTGTATACACCATTAATGTGATGGTTTGTAACTATTACGAAATTTTATGAGCGTAGATAAAAAAACTTCTCATAGCTCTTTAGCCCGGGGGCTGAGGTTTTCGCGTACGCGAAGTTACGGGTTACCCCTTCCACGCTGGCGGTAGGCGTGGTCACAGAGGAGAGAGAGAGAGCGAGCGCGTCGATATGATGGCTCGAGCGAGAACCGTGAGACTACGCGCGACGGCAAGCAAAGATGCGGCCATTCCCCTCAAGCGCAATGGCCAAGGTCACGCATGGTGGGGACGCCTTCCCCTCTGCTCGCTGGCGCTGCGACAGTTACGGGAAATCACTTTCATATTTGCCTCAAAAAACTTGGAGTATCTTTATATGGAAATTTAACTTGAGGAAATATGAAAAGAATTATTACAAATTGTCTTTTTTGTGAGAAAGTCTTAAAATAGTCAGAAAAAAATCTCAAAATTTTCCATTTACTAAAACATTGTATTGGGATTTATTCACTCCTTAATACAAGTTTTCACCGTTGAATTACAGTATTATATGAGCCTTGATGCTGTGACGTACCTTGGATATGGCAAAATAGCGGTGTTAAAGAAGTTAGTGATCGTAACAGGAGAATCACAATTATAATCTCCGTTGCGAAGCTACGGTCATTTTATAGCAGGAAAGTCAGCCTTTTTGGTAATTATTTTTTCTAATGGGCCAATGGAGGGAGATATTTTTCCGGTCACTGCAATTAATACTAATGAATCAGATTAGCGATTGCCAATTAGAACTGTAATATGAGTTGTTTCAGGTGGAAACGGAAGCCCAAAAAAGTCAATGTTAGCAATTTTCTCCATACAATTTTAATTGTACATCTAAATACCCAATGAAAAACATAAATATGTATAAATATTTATATATATATATATATAACATAAATATGTATAAATATTTATATATATATATATATATATATATATATATCGTACGCACAAATATCCAAAGTAAAAATATCCAAAAATGAAATCTCCACCAGATAATTGTTTTTTTTTTTTATATAATCTATTGATTCAATCTCGGAAATCCATTTTTTGTATCTGAAATTCTGTTAGCAAAAAAACGCGCCATAAAATTATTTCAAATTTATGATTGCCAGGGCCAAGTCCCGAGGAGTGAATTGAAGTTCTTTAGTTTATATTAATTTTTCTCCGGGCTTTGCATCACTAGAATATAGTTTTTACACCAAATTGCATGCGGCAAAAACAACTGAATTAAATAGTTTATTGTCAGTAGAAATACCACTGCTACTTCGAAATTATCGGGGTTATTTTCCGATAGGCTGATGATGAAACACCCTATAGGTGCAGCGTACGGCAAGTGAAAAGCCCAAGTGCGAAGCGCGAGGGATCTTGTGCTGAACTTCTCACCTACTGTGTTCCGTCAGGATTCTAAAGGAGACCGGCACGATGAATTTTGAAGTACGAGTTAATAGTACGGATTATTTCAGGGCGATGGGAGCGGCAGCATTTCCGGTTGACTTGACGGTATTCTTCGACGCAACATGTTTAATATTCTCGTCCATAGTTGCCAACGATTTCTGGCCAAATCGACTCATTCTTTGAACTACGTATAGTTCTTGACCGAAGTATGTGACCGCTTGTTGGGTTAATGAACGACATCGTTCCTGGAACATAGTTCCTGGAACATAGTTCCTGGAACATAGTTCCTGGAACATAGTTCCTGGAACATAGTTCCTGGAACATAGTTCCTGGAACATAGTTCCTAGAACATAGTTCCTGGAACATAGTTCCTGGAACATAGTTCCTGGAACATAGTTCCTGGAACATAGTTCCTGGAACATAGTTCCTGGAACATAGTTCCTGGAACATAGTTCCTGGAACATAGTTCCTGGAACATAGTTCCTGGAACATAGTTCCTGGAACATAGTTCCTCGAACATAGTTCCTCGAACATAGTTCCTCGAACATAGTTCCTCGAACATAGTTCCTGGAACATAGTTCCTCGAACATAGTTCCTCGAACATAGTTCCTCGAACATCTCTCCCAGAAACGAATTCCTGGAACATCATTCCCAGAGAATCGTCCCTGGAACATCGTTCCCAGAAAATCATTCCTGGATCATCCTTCTTGGAACATCGTTCCCAGAGAATCATTCCCAACAAAATCTTGCCTCGGAAAATCGTTCCCCACGGAAATGGCTAATACCGATTCTCCCATTCCGAAGTGGCTAGTACATCGCGAGGTATGAGTAAACAGGTATACCCCCAGATCGATCATCCCGCTCGGAACCCAGGGGAGGTTCCTAAGTTCCCCGAAATTCCTAACGTAGCACAAATTTAACGGACCACAACTCCAGCAAAATCAAATTGATTACGGTATGAATTTCCACAGCAGAAGCAATTCGTTGACGAATTTAAAAAAAGGACGAGGAAAATAAAACAGACCAGCATGGTGTAAGGTCGAAAAATAAAAAAGAAATGAGTCACAGACATTGCGTTCAACTGTATATATTTGTTCTCAAAATCTATATTCCATTGATATCAATAACGTGGACAACGGCACATGTTTACAAACAAAAAACATTCGGTAAAAATTAAAGATTAATCAGGAAGAAAATAGTATTGGTCATCAAATTCGACGAATTTGTAGATTCTACGATCGTATCTAGCACCCTTGGCACAAGCATTGCAAGAAAGGACTGCACTTTCCAGATGGACGTCCCTCATCTTGACAGACACTGTTACAAGCGTCATTATCCCAAACAGTACAAGGCTTCCAGCCTCCATATCTGCCAGATCGGCAATCAGCATTGACACCTAGTACAACGATCACCACCAAAGCGAAGAGTACACACAAGAATTTCATCTAAATAACATCAGAATGGTATTAATACGAATAGTACCGGTAGTATCAGCGGTAGCGGTTTTACCAGCGGTAGCGGTATCGGTATTACAAGTGGTAGATCCAGCGGTCGCGGTATTATTGGCGGTACCGGTAGTACCAGCGGCACCGGTAGTACCAGCGGTACCGGTAGTACCAGCGGTACCGGTAGTACCAGCGGTACCGGTAGTACCAGCGGTACCGGTAGTACCAGCGGTACCGGCAGTACCAGCGGTACCGGTAGTACCAGCGCTATCGGTAGTACCAGCGGTACCGGTAGTACCAGCGGTGCCAGTAGTGCCAACGGTACCGGTAGTACCAGCGGTGCCAGTAGTACCAGCGGTATCGGTAGTACCAGCGGTACCGGTAGTACCAGCGGTGCCAGTAGTACCGACGATACCGGTAGTGCCAGTAGTACCAGCGGTACCGATAGTACCAGCGGTACAAGCAGTATCAGCGATATCGGTAATACCAGCAGTACCGGAATGAGTTACATAATCGAAAATGCATCTAAAATTTGTTATGCATATACGCAGACACATGCACCATTGACAACTTTAGCTTGTCTTCCGCATTACCAACCGCGCAGTTATGCACGGATTTTGTTATGGATATGACTGACACTGATAATACGTATGAATGCAAAATAATGAAGTTCTATTCCTACCTTGGTAATATTACGTACCTTTGTTATGACCAAGTAAGCCTGCTGAAGTTTATCTAACGCAAGTGTCAGAATAATGATCGGGGTTAGCTACCTCTGTTATATAGAAATTAATGGGGCTATTTTGCAATGACGAAGTCAGTGGAAGGAAGGTGTTAGTGTATCAACTATAACTGATACGGCTCATTCCACTAATGATCGATGATAAATCTACTCCCACCAAATTCATTGTTTGGGAATACCTAGAGTCATTAAGACAACGGGGATTCCCGCAGAGAAATATAAAAAAGGTCTCGATTTATGGGCTTTTATAGCGTAAACAATTCAATTGAAATTATCTGTCTTCATTTCCCTTCACCCTTCAAGACCACGACGCCGCCTGACGAATATAATAATGTAGAATTTGCAAGCTACAATTTTTTTTTATAACAAAAAAATATCAAAAAACGAATTAAAAAACATAAAATTTTTTTTTTATAAATTTTGCCTAGTATAAATTACTAGCTAAATTTACAACGAATGTCAGTAACATTGCCAATAATTTTTCCGAATGCCGATACATGTTTTAATGTCAGAGAAAATAGCTTTTTCAATGTTGATGAGAAGGGCCGATCGGATGGATCGATTCCGGCAGAGGGACCGGCACATGGGTCCATTGGATCCGCGCAGTACGGGACAAGGTCCGTTGAGGACAACCGTTTGTGGTTTCAATCCGCAACCTACTCAACCAACACTGCGTCTTAAGTTTATGTCCTAAATTTGCGAACGATGTAATTTATAAAGCTAATTTGCAATCGGTAGTTAAATTTGTAATAAACATTATCCCTCCTGGCATTCGTCATTAATGAGAAGCGTTATTCGCCATTATAAAAAGACACCGAGGTGTCTGCAATGATCATCACTTCAATTCCAACCTGATTGACTATCCTAACAGGGTTATTTTACCATAACAACGGTGAGTAAATCCGTCCAAATAAATATCATATTGTAACGTCCATTTAAGTTCTATGTCGTGTCAGTTCCTGACATATTGCCCTCACTTCCGTTTGCAATTTTTTATATATTTAAATACTTTACCATTTCCAAAAATTTCGACTTCGTTTACAATTAAACCAGAATACGAATTTGCAATTTTTCACGTTTACAAGATCTTAGATCCCCTGAAATACTAGATCAGAAAATTCTGAGATTTCGAAATTTTTGAATTTGATCTTGGTTGTTTTCTGGTACGAGTTCCATTGCGCATGCGTCGCACGCGTATTTCCTTTTTCTGCCGCACTGGTGGCGCGTTAGTTGTGGTCTTACGCGTTTCGATACCTCCGATATTTACCGATATTGTCTTTAGTCCCTCCGTTTTACTCTACAGATATTTTCGCAATTCCATTAAATAATAAATAATAGAAAATGAAAGAGAGGAGATTTTATTAAAATTTTGATTTGCTGTTAAATCATTTGAATGTTCAACAAATTAATTTTTCAAATTTTAAAGGTGTATCTTTTTCACGCTATATTCCTGTAGGGCAGGGCCGTAAAGAGCAATTGATTTGAATAAATAATCAAATATATCCAAGAATACATAAAGACATTACAGTCGACTCTCCTTTAAGTGTAGCGCTCGGTGTCGAGTCACTTTCCTTCGCTCCGTTTAGGTTGCGCCTCCTACTTCCCCCACTCCCGCATGTCACGTGACTCTCGGCGCAAGCAGTCTCGTGTCTCGCGCGGCAAGGAAAACTAGCAACAACGTATATCAATTCATCATTTTAAATACTGAATTTTGTGGACAACAAATACATTTTAGTGCGAACTATTCACGGGGATAAACAAAGCAAACATTGACGGTTGGTTGCGCAGTACGGTGCGCAATGAGGTAGTGTTCAAAATGAGGCGCGAGAATTTGCGATGCGGTGGGGACAGAGAGTTTGAGCTGCCCATACTATCCTAACCTTACAACGTTTAATATCCACGCTTATCCTATTCAGATGAAATTCTTGTATGTACTCTTCGCTGTGGTGATGTTGGTGGCACTGGGTGCCAATGTGGCCCAAGCTGATTGCCTCTCTGGCAAATATAAAGGCCCATGTGCTGTTTGGGATAACGATAGGTGTCGCCGCATCTGCGGAGAGGAAGGCCACTCATCCGGTCACTGCAGCGCCAGTTTGAAATGTTGGTGCGAGGGCTGCTAACATCGATGCTAACCTCCACGCAAACGAATTCAATAATCTATGTCTTAATGCATACCTGGATTGAGCATATTAATTGTCATTTTGCTATTGGATTCAAATAAAGTATACCATGATAAAATGTGCTGGTTTTCATCTATCCGAAATCCGCCATGTAAAACATATAGACGTGTAGTCCCTGACGCGCCAGAGAAGTGAAACTTCAGAAGAGGAATAGAAGCCCATGTCGGTATAGGCGGCTACTCTAGGAGCAACCTCCCGTTCATGAGATAATCGGAAAAAAGTCTCGCCCTGTCAGGGACTTGAACTAGGAACCCAAGCGGTAACGCTATAAGACTGCGCGCTTAGTCCACTCGGCCATTCTGATGTCGGTTTTCTGAATATTTAGCACATTATTATGGATGGATGTTATCCTGGTATCAGATGCCATAATGTTATGTTCAAATCTATGAAATATCTCATTTTTCGACATTTCCTATCATTCTCTGACATTTTATGTCAAGTGATGACATGTCTATTTCCGCTCGGGCGCTCACGTGGAAAAGTTCCATCAACGTTCAGGGAAAGCATCTGAAGAAAAAAACATATACCGGGCATTTCATGTCAACTCGAGCATAATTTTTTTATCAATAACTTCCTGGTAACTGGAATATGCATAGATGGGATGATGCATATCCACAGTGGAGGAAGTACTTTTCCACTCATTTGTTGGTATGTTAAAGGCTACCGAACTGATCCCAACGTGCATGTCTCTTTCGAAATGATCGTTTCGATGTTTTCACTATAGTTAGATCATGCGCGGCGTCCGATGATCTCACCTGCATATCTTAACGCACAAGCCCAAATGTGCACTTCGCGCGCTGAATTATTATTTGATATTTGAAGTAACAATATACTTTCCGAAGTTGAAGATACTGTTAATCATTGACTCCGAAAAAATGAGAGCTTTCAATTTTCCAATTTGGCGCAAGCATCTTTTGTTTTTTCTGTAATTATCGCGTACATATAAAATTTGTCAACACTGGACAGAATATGTAAAACACTCGGAACTTAATAAATTAACAGAGCGTCAAAAAATATTCTATGTATATGATTTTCAACAACTACATAAGCTATGACAACTTGAACAATTGTCATACTTTTGAAAACTAAAGCCGAATCGATATCCCAAATATCGATGTTTATCGATGCAAATGCGATTACCAACCAACTTGACGATGTTATCTGACTAATCTGATCAAGCAATAAATGAATGACGATTGAAAAATAAATCATGTCACGATTTTCGAGATATTTCGAATCTAACGGTGTTAGATTCGCCCACCATATCGTTATCACTGGTAAGAATGCATTCCCTATTGAATCCAAAGGCGCTCGTAGGAAACTTGCAGTAATGAAAATAAAATGGCGAATAAATCCATTTTTTTTTTTATAAATCCCAGCGGTTAAAATGAAACTCTATACCGTAAAATTGTTAGAGAAAGTGCTTAAAAAGAAATCACTTGGCATTTTGCTACCTAAAACATTCGCATTGCCAGTCAACGACAGATAAAATAAAGCCATGAAGTGCATCACAACTACACACACTGAATATTAAATTCCTCGCCCATTCTTATCACTGCAAAGTCGTAAGAAATTGAAAAGTCAAATCATCCCCCCCCCCCCCTCCCTTGAGAAGCGGAGAAGCAGAAGATGGCATTCTAGATTGCGAATAAAATGCATTAACGCCGAGAAATTATATATTTTTTTTTTCGCCCTCCTACAACCAGACAGATATTCCATTAAATATGATAGAAGCACTCTAAATGAACGATCACTCAGTGCTTTTTTATTACTTCTCTCATCAGCCCTATTACTGCAATGGAGAAGAAAAAAATCTGATGAACTTTTAATAGTCCATATTTGAGAACAGTGTGTATTCATCCCTGCCAAATGATTTCCAAAAGGACCATGAAATAACGTCATTAAGCTTTGGATAGACTTAGCCATTTAGTTTATTAGTCACTGGTGGGTATTACCAGTCGTACCAAGTGCCGGAAGCGTGAAACAACTGAAATTGACTGCAGCAGTGTGTGTGTGTGCGCGCGTGTGGTAGACGGATAGGTGGGTGGGTGGGTGTATCGATGGGTGGGTGGATGGATGTGTGAGTGGGTGGATGGATGGATGGGCGAGTGGGTGGACGGATGGGTGTATCGATGAGTGGGTGGGTGGGTGGGTGGATGAATGGGTCGATGGCTGGGTGGGTGGGTGTATGGATGGATGGATGGGTGGGTGGGTGAGTGGGTGGATGGATGGGTCGGTGGATGGGTGCGTGAGTGGGTGGATAGATGGGTGGGTGGGTGCATGAATGGGTCGATGGCTGGGTGGGTGGGTGTATGGATGGATGGATGGGTGGGTGGGTGGGTGGATGGATGGGTGCATGGATGGAAGGATGGGTAGGTGGGTGGGTGGGTGGGTGGGTGGATGGATGGGTCGGTGGATGGGTGCGTGAGTGGGTGGATGAATGGGTCGATGGATGGGTGGGTGAATCTCTTTCCAAGTAGACGTTAGATTTTCAAACGAACATTCGTATTCCTATACAGCCGCACGCACGCTCACACACACACACTCACTGATACAACCCGCTAGTTATTCATAATGTATGAATAATAATAAATCCTCCCGCCGAACACCTACACCGAATAACGAAGCGAACGCCAATATTTGCTATTCCATTTTTAACATTTTCAGTAGATAATCCACATTTTAATCTTCATTTATGAATTTGTGAATATATCGACATTCAAAGTTATTAGTTTTTCGTACCTCCGTTAATATTCAAAACTTTTTCCATTTTTTTTC
This sequence comes from Asobara japonica, assembly GCA_026005395.1. NCBI lineage: Eukaryota > Metazoa > Arthropoda > Insecta > Hymenoptera > Braconidae > Asobara > Asobara japonica. The sequence continues at coordinate 310,688 of BQMI01000151.1, read as the reverse complement.
TCGTTATATTACAATGATTAAAAATACTTCATAGTTTCAAAATATCTTTGACTTGTCAGAAGAATAAAACAACTTTAATATAAATTTGCTTGCTCCTCTTGCTCCCATAAAGAATGAAAAGAGGCGAAACTTTCGTTATTAGAGCGTTCTTACGCCCCAAGCGTTAAGTCCACCCCCCAATTTCATTTTCGCCTAAATACTTTGATATATTTATTCTACACTTATTAAACTATTAAATTATTTTATTAGTTCATTTGACTCTTCCATGGATGTCTCGCGTCAATTTCTTTTTATTGATCATCGAAAAAACCGCAGGTGGGAAAAATGAAATAATTGAAAAAATTAAAAAAATGGGAACGATGGTGGCACTTTCGTTATTAATAATCAGTTCAGAACTTCAGAATTATGCAGTTAATTGGACCCGTCTAGATCGTTATATATATGTATACTAAATACGCTTAGTTGCTTCATTGCATTCCAGTGCACTTGTTGCACCGGTAACACTGGTAGCACTGGTTGCACTGGTCGTTCTCAATTAATTCTTCTACATTTGAACCAGCAGAGGCACAATCGATCCACTGCCACTTCGATTGCATCTCGACTAGTATCACATTGCAATTACTCGACCCTCAATCGACCGAGGGCGAAATCGATAATGTTTCGATTACTCTCATATATAGATGAAATCGACGTCCAACTCACTGAATGCCAAGTCGTTTGTGTATCGATAACCCAATCGAACTTCCCTCGAAAGCTAATCGATATATGATCAAGTCGTTAGGCAATCGAGAGGTCTGTCAGGGATCATGTAATCATTAGTGCCTTGCCGGTGGCCGCTTCGGGGCCGCACGTCTTTACTTGTCTGCTTTCGAGTTCAATTTCGATTATGTCATCGATAATCGAGGTTTTTTTCTTCGAATTCGATAATCGATTTATTTTCCTGGTCGAAACTCTCAATTATTTATGTAGATCGATAATCGAGATTTCATCCTCGACTTTCGAGTTTTCGAATTCGATTATCGATTTATTTTCCTAGTCGAATTTCGTAATTAATTATACAGATAGATAATCGAGATTTTTTCTTTCGACTTTCGAGTTTTCGAATTCGACAATCGATTTATTTTCCTGGTCGAAGCTCTCAATCGTTTATGTAGATCGATAATCGAGATTTTATCTTCGACTTTCGAGTTTTCGAATTCGATTATAGATTCCTGTTGTGACGTGACATTTCCGGGGGCAGGAAATGCCCGCACCTTTGGCCTCTCTTCCCCATAATCCCGGCTTCTCCCCTGTCCTCGAATTGGTCGCCAGTCCATTTCTGCGGGAAATGGACAAACCGAGAGCTTCTACCGCAACTAAACTGAACTTAACGTGAACTTACCCTATATCTTATCGCCACGAAAGGAAACGGGAAGAAGGTGGTCAGGGAAGGAGGAGCGGTATGTGCCACGCGGCTCAGGATGAGGGTCATGGTAGAGAGGGTTGGGTTCATGATTGGGACCGTAACCAAACTTAAAAGAATAACGTAATCACGGTGGGAAAATTTCGTCGTATTTATTCAACCAAACCTACAAAACGAAACTACAAATCCTCTAATAATATGGCTGGAGTTCTCCCCGAACACTAGAACTATAATTCTTTCGGAGAGAGAACCACTAATTACGCCTCCATTAGCGGCGAGAGGTAATCTAACCAAGCGAGTTACCTAAGACATCCGAAACGGACGAGGGTTAGGATGTGTGAGTTAGAGTAGCAGTAAGTGTACTGACGAAACTCGCAAACCGATCGCTGAACTGTCCCCTCTTTCGTACGCAAACGGGATTCAAAAACAGAAACTAATTTCCGAGAATTTTCCTAACGTCAATCTGACCTCAAAGCCGAGGATTCATTCCTGCTTCCCCAAGAATCCGGCACACTAATTCCGAAACGGAGAATTGACCGCTGAGATTTCCGAACTCCATTCGGGATCACGCTGGAACTAGAGGATTAACCTCCGAGAGTCTTCCTTATCTCACGCGCATCCAAACCGAAAGCGGAAGTTCAGTTATTGAACTTCACTTCAATTACCAGTAATCATCTCTATAACACCACAATTAACCTCCGAGGTAGTCCTACAATCGCGCGTGGTAGACCGGGAATGGATTCCCGAATTGATCCCGAAATCCCACGATAAGGAACGCAGGAGAATACTCCCGAAATATCCCCAAAATCCCATAAAAAATGACAGGGAGAGTACTCCCGAAATATCCCCAAAATCCCATAAAAATGACAGGGAGAGTACTCCCGAAATATCCCCAAAATCCCATAAAAATGACAGGGAAAGTACTCCCGAAATATACCCAAACTCCCATAAAAATGACAGGGAGAGTACTCCCGAAATATCCCCAAAATCCCATAAAAATGACAGGGAGAGTACTTCCAGAATATCCCCAAAATCCCATAACAATGACAGGGAGAGTACTCCCGAAATATCCCCAAAATCCCATAAAAATGACAGGGAGAGTACTTTCGAAATATCCCCAAAACTTTGCGATCCTATGCAGGGATAATCATCTCGGAATTATCCCCGAAACGCGATTAATTTACGAAGGGATAATCTTCCCAAATTATTCCCGAAACGCGATTAATTTACGCAGGGATAATATTCCTAAATTATCCCCGAAACATTATCTTAATACGAAGGGATAATTATTCCGAATTATCCCCGAAACATTATTTTAATACAAGGGGGCGAAACCTGGGATAATGGGTACGAAATTATCCCCGAATTTTTATAATGTTACACTGGGATAACTATCCGAAATTATCCCGAAACTATATTAATTTGATTCTGGGATAGTTAGCCGGAATTATCCCGAAACTCTACTAATTTTATACAGGGATAATTATTCGCAATTACCCCCGAAACTTTACTAACTTTATACAGAGATAATTGTGCGGAATTATCGCCGAAACTACAAATTTTACTCTGGGATAATTACTCGGAATTATCCCGAAACTCGATAATGCTATGCAGGGATAACTGTTCGGAATTATCCCCGAAACTTCATTAATTTTATACAGGGATAACTATCCGGAATTATCCCCGGAATGTCACGCTTCTACACAGGGATAATTGTTCGTAATTATTCCCGAAACTCTACTACCATAAGCAGGGATAATTATTCGCAATTATCCCCGAAATTAACATCTTGGTGTTCCAAAATGAAAATGCGTGGCCCCGGGGCCACGAGGGTCAATTTTTTTTCACCGGGTGGTACACATAGGTGCTTACCGAACGTATGTGAAGCGAAGATGTTCTCCGTGTTGTGATCCGTGGACAACTAACTTGTCCCTGCGGCAGACCACCGGATGCGCTTAATCCACCCGATAGGTGGCAGCTTCCTACTGACCAGTCAAGTAGGGAACTGTACTTCCGCTTTTCAAAAAGGTGGTTGGGCTTAGTCGACGGAATTTCCGCGCGGATTCCGTTACTCTGTTCCTCGTCGAAGCTCTCAATTATTTATGTAGATCGATAATCCAGATTTTTTCTTCGACTTTCGATTTTTCCAATTCGATAATCGATTTATTTTCCTGGTCGGAGCTCTCTATTATTTATATAAATGGATAATCAAGATTTTTTTCGGTAATCGATTTAGTTTCCTGTTTGAAGCTCTGAATTATCTATATATACTAATTCGCAATTATTTCACAGACGGGAACCCCGAAAATCGACAACTCTGAATCCAGCAATGTGCGACAGAAGAAAATCGGATCACTCTCAATTACAAATCCCATGGATGTTCTGAGGCAGCGTTACCTTCTGGAATTGGCACGCAGGCAACAAATGCAGCAGCAGGAACAGGCGAAGGTTAATCGAGAAATACTCAATGATATTGGAAAGCGAGCGATAGGACACTACAAAATGATCTACCCAAGCATTCAAACGAGAAACAATCAGGTGCTGTCTCAATCCTTCCAACAGGCACCGTCTAACAAACCCAACTGGAGTCCCTTGGATTGGTATGATGTGGGAAATTCCGTAGATCGAAGTGATGAAACTGATCAATCGAATAAGGTTCGTTATAAATGTGCATTTTCTGATTTTTTTCAGTTTTTTCAACTAAATAATCTTTAGTATAATAAATCTGAGTAATCTTTCAGTTCCGAAAAGATACAAGTGTGTCCACGAGCCCGGCCGCGCTTACTTCGCACGCGCTGTGCCTTTTTCGGCCGCCCTGGCTGGTGGCGCGTCGGTCCCGGTCTTACGCTTTTCGATAATTCGCTTACCCATCGATATTTTCTTTGGTCTTTTCTGTTTGTTTTGTTCTGTTTTTTTTTCATTATTTTATTGCACATTCATTACACATCAAGAAATTTATTTTCCCTTTAGCTCTCTCGTTCATGTTTGTCGACCTGAATTATCCACGCGCTTGTATTAGGCTCTTATGGAATGAAAGGAGCCTCTTAATAACAATAATCTGCTTCTGGAATTTTGAAGAAATTAATGGCCTGTATGAGAAGTATTTTTAGATCGCCCTTCAATAATATCGAGTTGTATGATTACTAGTCTTTGGTGGAGCAATCGTGGGAGTTGAAGTTTAATCAGATTTGTTTATGATTATTTACACTTTACATATTTGCTCTTCTTTGTCCAATTGAATACTCAATTCGTTCAACACGTGCTCCGATTTTCAGCGATTCGCGACCTCCTTGTCTACTCTACCGATCCACACAAATAAGTATTTTCAATGAAAGTCAAATATTCTGCGTCATCCTCCATTCCACATGGGCAAACCACAAATGGGATACCAATTATGCGAAGAGCTTAAGGTGGCAACTTTGAAAATTTTCAATATATCTATAAAAGACAGGAAATTTCGGAAATTTGAGATTCTAAATAGCACTAAAATTCCTAAATTTCGAAACTATCTTTACCCAACTTCCAACTTAAGAAATTTATGTAGACAGGCGAAAATGCTCACCACTATACCACCGGAGAAAAATCTGCAATTTCGGCAATGTAGGATTCCAAATAGCACTAAAATTTCCAAATTGCGGAACTATGTTCACCCAACTTACAATTTGAAAACTTTATGTATGACAGGTGAAAATGCTCACCACTATACCACCGGAGAACTTTATGTTCGACTTTATAGACTTTTATAACTGTTCTTTTTAAAGATTACTAGTCAATAACTATATGAATCTTTCCAAAATTAATTGCAATTGAGATGAAATTGTGGATTAGCAATGGTCCAATAAATAACACTTACTTCATTTTTAGAAAATGATTGTGTAATAAAACAATATTTATCAATGAGAACTGAGAATTCTACAAATGTGAGAAGTCTCTGATTTCTCAAATCATCAATCAAATGACTGATTTACTAAAGTATATCTATAATTGAGCAAGTGCTCGACTCTCGCATCGTCATCGAACCCGAGCTCTTAATGCTCAGTGAGACGGCATAGAGCCAACCCACATAAGCACATATTTCTCAAGGCGAATAAATACTACTGGTTTTCAAAGTCACGAGCTAATTGATTTTTTTTAATGTCTCAATCACAGATGATTGCAATGATGAAATCACAAATGATGATTTCAGATGTGTACCAATTTCATTTATGTCACACTTTCGATTCTCGATTTCTTCATTATTATCATTGTTATCCCATTACGAAATTAATTATTGTAATTGTAATTATAATATATATATTTTAGAATTTTCTATAGCCCACTAATTTCGCAATTTTATTTCGTATTTTGCAGATGGAAACGAATGAAATACAGATGTTGTAACCCTTTTCACAATTCACCTTATAATCAAGTGAGACCGGACACACTTATATATTTCAAAAAAAAAAACCAAAGAAGACTTCCCCTTCCGGACACCTTGGATTAATTTAATTTGCTCTGGTATAATGCTATAAAATCTACCTAGTATCTAAATCAAACAGTTCTACAGTTGGTCAAAAGCAAAAAAAAAAATAAACAAAAAAAAGACAGAAAAAAAACTATCAAGTTTCTGTTCGTGATAGGCTAATTTTTATTTATTGTCAACTTAAAACTAATAATATGTATCTTGTCATGTCGCAAACGCCTACCAACCTCATATCGATGTTCTATCATCAATTTAATTTTCTTCCTTCTTAATTTATTAAATTGACTTACAACTGACTTTTTATATTTTTGTATTTAATTAAATTTATCATCATATTCCCACACTAAGATTACTGTAATATTCTACGCTGTACAACATAAATTATTTGCGCTAATTAACTTAAACAAGATAAATAAAAATGTACATTAATGTAGGTATAGAAGGCCTTGCAAATGATATTTTAATTATTACAAATATCTTCATTATCATTGACACTAGAAAATGAAAAGGTATAAGTTGTTTAATTTTATCATAAATAAATTTCAATATTTCATTTATATCAATAACATTAATAAATAATTGTCAACTCTGGTTAATGTTAACCAGGGCACGTATGAATCGAAAATAGTATTATATTATCAATTTTCTTTCTGAAAAAAGACCCTATCACACGATATAGTTAAGACATTCAAAACAAATTTTCAAACTGGACCTCGTTTTTTTTCTGACATCTTAGAAAGAACATAATTTTATAGACACTAGTTCATGCAGTGACCGCTATGCGGCCACATGTCGTTTACTGCCTGATTTCGAGTTCGATTCCGATAATCGATTCATTGTCCCGTCGAAGCTCTCATTTATATGTAAAGAAACACATGGGCTAGTAATTGGAAAAACTCTTACACGGAGAGAAAAACGGCTTTTTGGCCAGAAATATTTTCTTGTGACAAGAAAATTGGGAAAATTTCACGGCAATTTTTGCATGAATTTCTTGTCAGAAGAAATGTTTCTGGCCAAAAAGCTGTTTTTTCTTTAAATGTACTCCGGTGTAACCCGGCGCTCAGCCGAAACCTGCCGGGTTACACGCACGTGTGCTATAAATATGTTTTTGATTCACGTACAGTCAACTCCCCCACCAGTGCACTTCCCACAAGTTGATGGATCCCTATAGTCACTATCGTCATGACCCCACCACTCACTATCTCCTCAAGCGCCGCCTCCCCACCACTGTGCAAACAGTCCCGCGTGACTTTGAAAGCTGCCTCACTGCGCTTACTAGCATCCGGGAGTGGGGGAAGTAGGGGAGGGTCACTTGTGGGACAGGGCGGTCGAGCGTCCTGTCCACACAGTTCGATCGAGGGTGAGGTACTCGTTGGTCCTTGTCTCTACGGTAACTATCTTCATCATACCCGTACAAATCGGAATGAAAAAATCATACTGCTTCGAAATGTGCAAAAATTTCTATCGATTCCTACAGAGAGTCAATCACATCTTAGTGTTATTGATTCAACCCATTCATTCCGGATACACGGATTTGTCATATTAGAATTTGTTTTCTCTGAGTGCACGAAGCAATTTGCATACAAAATAATATGACTAGGAGCATCTCAGAGGCTCATCTGCAGATGTATAGTGCCGTCCCAAAAATGAGGTAAGTTGATTGACCTGCAAGCCGATTCCTGAAATAATTTCGATTCTGAGGGCCAGTTCTCGAGCAAGTTAACCGCCGTTAATCAGGAGTTAAACTTAAAGGTAAGCGTTATGATTGGCCGGAGTTACATTTCCGACCAATCAGAAGCCTTAATGTCTAACTTAAATATGGCACTGCCTAAGCAAAAACTGACCATGAGAGTTTTAGCTAAAGTTTAGGAATAAAATTTTGCATCCCGTTCCACCGCAAAATGAGAAACACAAATGAATTGCAGTAGGAGGGTAAAGATAATAGGGGAGTTTGCTGGAGCCAATGTTATCTCTGATCGGCGGCTATCCCTTATGTAGGCAGAGTTGCCACTCCAAATGGACATTGCTGAGATTGGTCTAATCATATTGTTATCAGCCGGTACGGTAGGTATTGTCAGCGTCTCTTACAGTAGTATAAGGCCGATCGTCGGTCATGCCTTGTGGGCAGAGTTGACAGGGCAGCTCTGCTTGGCCAATAATCAAGCCTAGTGCCACCTCTGCACTGGGGTGATCCTAGCCTCTCTGCTGGCGTCACCCCCTCATATAGAACTGAGCCTCTACTTAGATCAATCCTCCTTGGGCGGTCTACTGCACGAGTCCGGTGGCGTGTGCTGCGTATGCGCATTTCCTTTTTCCGCCGCGCTAACTGGTGTCGCGTCGGTTTCGGTCTTACGGTTTTCGATAATTTCGAGGTATATCGATAGGTTCTTTCGTCTCTCCTTTTTACTATAGGATAAGATACCCCACGAGATTTCTGCTCAAATATTCGATACAAAGACAGCCTGTGAGTCTCCATTTTACTCCAAGAGATGGTGCAGCAACCAAGTTGCTTGAAGATACTTCAAGAAGGATGCCAACACGAAATATACAAATATAATGGGTTCTTCTATGAGTGCAACTGTTAGTTCTTTCAACGATAATGTGTAATCAGTACAACCAAAATTGTTTGTGGAGAGCGACTAAACGGGTTTATTGCGATTGAATGAAGACTGCTTTGAAGGAAGAAAAAAAAATGGAATGAGAGAAAATTTATCCATCCACAGATACTCAAACGTGTCACACTGATTAATTTAGGTTGAATTTGAGGATATGCTAGACAGGTCGTCGCTGAGACGTGGAAACTGACGGTCCCTGCACCGGAACTGGAAGTCTTTTAATACAAGACAGTTGGCCCTCCACATTTTCTTCACGACAGGTTCGGAAAATCTGAGCTCGGTCCACGGGAACATGTAACAATTCTACTTAGTTCAGGGATTGATCCCCTACCAAGTGCTCCCGTGGAGAGATCAGAAGCGACGACAACCTGGAGACGAGCGATCATGGAGAAGCTCCAGGCATTTTACTTGATCCTAGGTCGTTAGAGTAGTTTAGCAACTTCTTGGAGAGTAAATGGTTGAACATATGTTACTTGAGAATTGAGGGGCGTTCGTTTCATCTGAAAATCGAAATGATAATTGAAAATCGAGATTTAAAATTGAAAATTGAAACTGAAAATTAAAACTGAAAATTGAAACTGAAAATTGAAAATTGAAAATTGAAAATTGAAAATTGAAAATTGAAAATTGAAATTGAAAATTGAAAATTGAAATTGAAAATTGAAATTGAAACAGAAAACTGAAAATTGAAATTTGAAAATTGATAATTGAAAATTGAAAATTGAAAATTGAAAATTGAAAATTGAAAATTGAAAATTGAAAACTGAAAATTGAAACTGAAAATTGAGACTGAAAATTGAAATTGAAAATGTATATTAAAAATTGAAGTTGACATTGAAAATTGAATGACACTTGCTCTTTCAAATCCATTGTCAATTCTTGGTGGTTTTACCTTATCAATAGAGTATTTATGGGGTTGTACTCCCTCCTTTCGGAACAACTCCTCCGATCCAGTTCAGATATTGCTCATTTCCATTGTCGATCTAAACAATTAACGCACATTTAATAGCACGACTTCAAATTTAGAGCTTGCATGAAAGAAAATATACGAAATATTCATAGTTTCAAAAATGTTGAAACATGGAAAATTGTCAAAAGTATAAAATTGTCAAAAATTACAGAAATATGGAAAAATGGAAAAAACCATAATTCAACAAATTTTGACGGTATTTCGAACGATAGTTCCAGTTCTATGCAGACAATTACAGACGGAAATTTTGGCTTTCTTACCGGAAGAGATATAACTTCACAAACTGTGTAAGGATGATTCGCCCTGGAATAGAAATCAATGGAAAGGCATTAATGTACACCAAATTTCAATTAAAACAAAAAAATGTGATGAAGGAGAGCCTACTGTTAATTCAAAAGAAGGGTTCTACCCCCCCCCCCCAAATTTCAAAAATTGAAAAAAAAAATTAAAGATTTCAAATATTGAAAAAAATTTAGAAGTTTATGAAAGTTTAAAAACAATCAGAAATGTTAGAAATTTGATAATCTCAAAAATTCGTAGAGTTCCTAGTGAAATTATTGTAATGAAAGACTGTATGTAAAAAATTCGAACCCAAAAATATGCAATTTACTAAATTTTTTGAGACCCCAAACTTAACATAAACCCCTTACTTATTCTATCCATAATTATACATACTTGACATATGTCGTTAAATTTCCCACTGCTTCGGTCCTCGTCTTGATCATCTTAAAAAGTACAAATAAATTAGCATTGTGTTATTTAATATGAAACTGATTATGAATTTACCAGCAGAAGCTCGTCATCCTCATTTATTTTGTTTTCCCATTCATAGACGGAAGTTAATCCAGGAATGATGTTCACACAAGCTGCCAATTTGTTTTCCACGATGCCCCTTTAATAGAATAAAATTTGAGTAAGCAAAAGTAGACCAGCGTGTATGCTATTATTTTGAAAAGATGTTCAAATTCTATTTGAGCAATTCTCATCAACAATTTAATCAGTGATACTTATGAATTGAATTATGTCCTACTTATGAATGTCTCCTTTCTACTCTCTGCTATTGTGTATACAGCCGATTGGCGTTAAATAAATGAATAATAAATCAAGGTTTCACTCTGCAATTGATTTTATAAAATCCTGATTTCGTCTTCCCATACGGAACATTTCAACTTTGGGAAAATGGACTATTTGCAGTATTACAACAAGATAAATTATTGACTTTTCAACAAACTTCAAGTTTTGAAATTCTCTAAAATTCACGCTTTAAAATTGAAAATTGGATCGAAAAATTGAAGATTTTTGTTTCTTCCATCTTGCTTTCAAAGTGCAACTACATTTATATTTGTCCATACCTGCAGCTTTTGGTACTTGATCTCTCTATCTTTATACCCGAATTTCTTAATATTAAAATTATGTACTTGAAAAAAAAATTTATTAAAAAATTTTTTTTTCATTTTTTAAAAAATGAAATTGGGCAATTTACAAAAAACTGACCAGCCATTTTTATTCTACTTTTATATCTCCACAAATTGGTACATACCTCGCAAGTTTTTTCGCAACTTCGTTGCTGGGTACAGTAACATAAGCTACTGAATACACGCCAGATAACGAACTCATAGCTTTTTGTGCTTGCGCTCCAAAATGACGAAGAAATAATGTCATCAAGGACAAGAGGAGATATTCCCTACCGAGCATGGGCTTATCTTGAATTAAGGAAGTCGAGTAAATGTCCAAATGCTGCCAATAGCTATTGAAGATACTTTGGTATGTCACCTTCTTCAGGATCTAGACACAAAAATACGAGAATTAAACATTGAAAATTGAGCAATATCTATAAACGAACTTAGTTTTTAATTAAACTCCTTCCTCCAGCGAGGGACAGCTTTTGGATACGAGAAAAAGTGTCCAACAAAAGTTCCTCTCGTGAAACTACATATTTCATGTTTCATTACTTTTTTTGCTAGGCATCATATTTAACGAGATATCGATGAAAAATCATAATAATCGATCAAATGGAATTTGCGTAACTGATATACAACTTGCCTTCATACATGTATCGTCGCACAAACACACACAGACTATCGGGAAGTTATTACTGCGGCCCGTCGAGGGTCGCACTCGCGTCCCGTTTATAGCAGCATTTACCGTATGTCCACGGTAAATTGGAGACATGCATTACCTGTAATAAAATTTACCGTGGACCGTGTGAATAGCCACTGTCTTTTGTTTATATTGCCGCATTATGGCGGGAAAAGTATCTACAAAAACTTTTACATTTCTTTCCTATTAAAAGAAAAAGTATATTCACCAGAGACCACGTGCGAAAAGGTTTTATTCATTAGTTAACTATTATCCAATGTAAGCAGGTATGAAGGACAGGTTTGATTGTAATATATTGGAGAAATTGAACTAACCTCAATTTTCACTCTCAAATTCAATCGATTTACGGGAAGTCTCCGTCTAATATATATATGTATAGTTTCAGGGTTACAAATGGCCGCCGTGACACTAGTATGTATATCTATATATATTAGTACAGTTCGGCTGAGACCACGTGTGACGTAATCGGTTTCTGTCTAATTTTTGAGGAAAAAAATGGCTGGCGCACTAGCTGAGGATGAAATTGGTCGAAAATGGGATCGTTGTTTTGCAGATGCGGTTATTAAATTTAGTAAATATTATTTTTAAAATTTCTTCATTTGGGGAAAATGTTTGGGGGGGCGATTTCTTGATGTTTTTATTGATGTTTTGACGTTTACTCAGGCGGCGGTATTGTCATTGGCTCGGTTGTTTCCCTGCTGTTTTTCAGAAGTAAGTATTCATCGATTTTTTTTATAGTTTAAGTTTGAGAGGGGAATTAGGGGCTGTTGAAAAGAAATAGTAAGCAGGGCAAGTTATGTGGGAAAATTTGAGGGCAATGTGACCATGTGACATAACCTAGAATTTGAGAATGTTGCGTTGAAAATTTGGAAATTGCGGAAAAAAGAACTTTGGAAATTTTGGAAGGTTTTAGAAACGGATGAAAGAGTTGAAAAAAAGGCGCGAATTCAAAATTTTTTAGTGCATTAAAAATCAGAAAATGTTGAAATTTGGGGAACAACTTTTTGGGAAAGTTTTGGAAGTTTTCGGAAATTTTTGTCATTTTTAGGGGTGCAAAAGATATTTTCAATTTCGGGATTTTTGAATAATTTTTAAGTTAATTTTTGAAGTTGTTAAGTTGTTGAGTGGTTGAGTCTTTCAAAAGTTGCGATTTTCTTCAGGAGTGACTAATAATTCCTCGCTTAATTTGAATTCTCCAAAATAGAATAACACATTTTGGGAAGGACCTCCTCGGACTCCCCCCCCCCCCTCCCTTTGGGCCCTCACACTTTGGTGCCGTAGTACAAATTTTTTAAAAAATTTAAAAACCAAAAAATTTTGAAAAAAGGAGGAATTTTTGGGAAAAGAAATTTTTAAAAAATCGGGGGGAGACATTTAGCCCGGATACCAAGGCAAAATATACATTGATGAATAACTCGAAATCTAATTTTCAGAAAAATGGCCAATCATAACAGGCGCTGGTTTCGGATTAGGCATGGCTTACTCAAACTGTGAAAAAGACATAAACTCATCAATTAGCCAATTCAAGCCCAAAGGACGCAAGTGTGACGACGCCACATGAAACCCCCTTTTTTTCTCATTACCAATCAAAATCATCCCCATGTTTCGGCAGGGAGCTACAAATCAACGGTTTATGCAATTTCAAACGCTCTGCCAGTCTAGTTAAATTTGTAACAATTATACATAGCATAAGACCATGTGAGAATAAAAATTCCTACAGTGTACATATATTTATTAATATCATTGTTCTGTAAATTCAGTTGACGAATGATTAAAAATAAAATTTGAAATTGCTTTCACGCAGTAATCAGACGTAAAAAATCTTGGCGAAGAATTGGGAAAAGACATTGAGATTAGTCAAATTAATTCTTTCAAATCTTCGGATAAAAAGACAATTAAAAAAAATCTCACAAAATCTTTTACATATTTTGGGGACTCCTCAGAGGATTTTACAATTTAACAAAATTAAGTGCAGTAACAATGTTCCATTGTTAAAGCATGTCAAGAATTTTGGAATTAAAACAAAAATTGGAAACTTATTTCAAAAATAATTTAGATATTTTCAAAAATCCTGGAAAGGTACGAAAAATTGAGGAAACGTTAGGAAGATTTTTCAAAATTTGGAGAATTTTAAAAATGCCAAAACTTGTAAAAAATAATAAAATAAAAATATTAAAGTCACAAAAAATTAAAAAAAAAAACAGTAAAAAGTCAAAAGTAAATTGAAAAAATATATATGATGAAATTGAAAGATATTTAAAAATTCAATGAATTTAGAAAATACAAAAAAAAAAAAATTAAAAATTGAAAAAAAAAATCCAAAATAATTTCTAGAAAAATTTGAGAAATCACTTATAAATAAAATGCTAAAAGACGCGAAACACTCTAATAATAAGAGAAAATTTGATAGAAAGCTGTGCACTTAGCCATTCTGGGTAATCTTAATGGAGTGTCGTCTCTTTTTTCCTTCTTATCACTATGTTCAGCGCCCACTCAATTGCTGATGCTTATTAATTACTCCAATCATGGATTGCATCTCGCACAGGCGACTCCTGCTTCCCTCAATTGCATTAATTTTATTAAGCTACCTCTGTACTTGTGCAAGTTCAATTAGAGTTAAGCGAATTGTCGGTGGCATTGCCGCAGCAAAGCCTCCCGAGGATGATCCCGTAGTGTTTGTGAACGAAGAGACCCGCTACGCTGAAATTTATGGATCTCGAGACCCGAATAAAGGTTTTTATGTGTTCAAGGGAATTCGATTTGGTGAACCACCTGTTGGTCATGGTCGATTCCAGGTAAATTTTCCTATACATTTTCGTTGAAAATAGACATAAACTCTTTTCATTAACAAATAGCAATATATGAGGTCATCTGACAAAACGTCAACATTTGAAAAATTAAAAAAAAAATGTTAAATAATTTTTTTTGGCTCGCTCTTATCTTTCCTAAAATAGCGTTACAGCTTTTGTTATCGATTCACATCCTGCCACTTGCAAATCGAATTAGTACACTGATAATAACTATATGAGTTAATGTGTTTCCACTCAGCTATGTTTGTTAAATGAAAAAAGTCATGGCAAAATAATTCTAGGCGATCATTTCAAAATGTACCGGGACGTTTTTTCATCCAATGAACTTAAATCTGACAGATGTGATCAGGGATTTCCCGGGGTCACCAAGAAGACCCGCTGGCCTTCGCTAGCCTCTCCAGGAAGGGTTGATGGGAAGTCTGCAAGTGTTGGACCTGTACATTTAAATTGTACAGGTCCACTTGCTCAAGGCCACCGAATTATTAAATACACACCATCAATAATAATAATAATAAAAGCGATTTATTGAAATCCTGGGGCACTCAGACTCCCCTAAGAACTATTAAAAAGAGTCATTACAAAGATATACAACTCAGACAAATGAATATTATAACAGTTATAAGAATCAATCAAGAAGATTCATTCGATTAACATGGTCAAAACCACGAAGATCAGTCATAGAATCAACAAGACAAATTAAATGGATAATGCCGTCAAACACCAGCAATCTCGTCAGTTTGCTTTTCTAATAAATGCTCATATAGTTTATCACTGAATTCAACTACTGACTTAGAATCAATGGATAAAGTGACTGAATATATTTTGAAACTCCCTCTGGTTCAAGATACATTATGTATGAGTTTAGTAGGTGCGCGAGTCTTACGGCAAATGGGTAATTAACTTTCGCGGGAAATTAAACTGGAGGTGGGTATGCCTCAGGGAAAGGGTATGGCCCGTCCGCAAGCCGCAAAGCTCAGGGGAAGCGGCCGCACTTTCGGTTCTCCCCTTACATGGGCTAACGAAGGGGAATGGGCTACAGGACCGCGGTCAGGCGACCCGATTCTGCTGGCCGTGAGATCGCTTATCCTTGGACTGGAGTTTCCCATGTGCAAATGGATGACAGGATTGTTTGTCATCTACCAATTGAATATATAACAAGCCCAAATGTGGTGAATTACAGTTTGAAATTTGAAGTAACGATGACTTTTCCGACGTTGAAGATACCGTTGATCATCGGTCTGCGAGACCTTTCAATTTTCCAATTTGTTAATAACTGCATACGTCACAGTATATACATTGATTTTTCAATGGATTAGAATCCTCCAAAAATTCGGAGTTTTCCTAGATATCTCGTATTGCCTGAAGTATTCAGTAATCGACTAAAAGAATTAGTAAGTTTGTTAAACATGGAAATCGTTTTTGAAATTGTTGTGAATTGTTATGGCTTTCAAATTGTTTACTATACTTGGCGCCCTTCATTCAAATAGAGACCCAGAGCAGTGCATTTGGATGGCGAATACAATGCGACAAAATGGGGTCCACCATGTCCCCAACTTTACAATGGAAAAGTCATCGGCTCCGAGGACTGCTTATTTCTAAATGTCTTCACACCTGCCCTGCCAGATTCCGGCGACGGATATCCGGTTTTGATATGGATTCATGGCGGGGGATTTCGAATTGGCGCTGCCAGTCAATACGAAATGCGCCATTTGATCAAACAGAAAATGGTTATTGTATCGATTCAGTATAGATTGGGATCACTAGGATTTTTGAGCACTGGAACTTTGGATTTACCGGGAAATAATGGAATGTTCGATATGACTTTAGCCGTGAATTGGGTGAAGCGGTATATCCGGCATTTTGGCGGGAATTCTGACCGAATTACCGCGCTCGGCCAGGGCACTGGCGCTAGTGCTGCTCTGATGCTTTCTTTGTCGTCATTGACAAACAGTAAGTAATTTTTTTAGTGAATTACTTTCTGATGGCGTTTTTTTTTTTGGTAATTAAAGCTTTTCTTTTTTTAGGCCATTTTAGCGGAGTGATTGCCATGTCAGGATCAGTACTTTCCCATTTTGTTTTTGATCGTAATCCCATGGAAACGACAAAGTATATAGCATGGTCTAATAATTGTCCCGTGGAAAATGTAGTTGAGATGGTGCGATGTTTGCAAGAATTACCAGCAGAACAATTAGTAACTGTGGATTTGAAATTGTCGGAAATTCGCATGGTAGCCGATGGTTTTATTTCCGAGATTTCGGCGCTTCTAACAGCGGGACCAGTGGTTGATGGACCTAATGATGCCAGGTATTTTTTTCGAGCTTGTAAAGAACATTGAAAACTTTGTTAGAAGATTTTGGAATATTCTCAAGTTTGTAATATTTTAACACATGTAAACTTTCAACTTTAATAATTTTATCCTGCGAGTCCGATAGCGCGTGCTGCGCACGCGCATTTGCTTCTTCCGCCGCACTGACTGGTGTCGCGTCGATTGCGGTCTTACGGTTTTCGATAATTTCGATACATATCGATAGTTTTCTTCGTCTCTCCTTTTTAGTATAGGATTTAAAGAAAGAGCATGCACATAAATGAACATCGTTAGAGTCGAAATATGTCGAAAATCGTGACATGATTTATTTTTCAATCGTCATTCATTTATTGCTTGATCAGATTAGTCAGATAACATCGTCAAGTTGGTTGGTAATGGCCTTTGCATCGATAGGCATCGATATTTGGGATATCGATTCGGCTTTAGTTTTCAAAAGTATGACAATTGTTCAAGTTGTCATAGTTTATGTAGTTATTGAAAATCATATACACAGAATATTTTTTGACGCTCTGTTAATTTATTAAGTTTCGAGTGTTTTACATATTCTGTCCAGTGTTGACAAATTTTATATGTATGCGATAATTACAGAAAGAACAAAAGATGCTTGCACCAAATTGGAAAATTGAAAGCTCTCATTTTTTCGGAGTCAATGATTAACAGTATCTTCAACTTCGGAAAATATATTGTCACTTCAAATATCAAATCGTAATTCAGCGCGTGAAGCGCGCATTCGGGCTTGTATTTAGAAAATTGACCGTACAAAAAAACAACCGATTTCGCTGTTTTCAGAGCTCTCCCGAATTTGGTGATTGACAAGCCTGAAAACTCATTGAAGCTGGGAAATTTCCCCGAAATTCCGCTTCTGACGGGGGTCATTAAAGACGAAACAGGGGGTGCTCTGCTTGGTGGCTACAGAAAAGAAATCGAGAGCAAATTGAAATCGATTCCCGATTTCTTGAATAAGGCATTGCTGCCATCTCTCCAGCAGAAAATGCCAGTTTTTGCCAACGCTTCGAAGCAATTCATTCCCAACGCTTTCACCAAATATTTAAAAATATCCGGAAATGTAAATGTTGAGGCCAGTATTAAAAAAGTTGCTGAGGTTGTGGGCGATGCGCTATTCAATGTTCCTGCATTCTTAACTCTCAATTACTGGGTGAAAAAAGCTGAGGCTTTCTTCTACAGCTTTGATTATAAGAGCAAACATTCATACGGAAAAGATTTCTTGAGCGGATTGCCTCTTGTAGACGCAAAAGATCCTTCATCAGGTAATAATTCCAATAATTACAAAAGTTTTTGAAAATAAAACGAATTAAAAATTTCAAATTTCGAGAATTACAAAAAAAATTTGATGTTAGAAAATAATCTAATTGAATGTGAAAAAATCCGAAAAAATTGTGAAAATTTTAATTGAAAACAATTCCACGAATTTCTGAATTATAAATTTCGAGAATTTTAGAATTTTTCATTTTTTTTTTAGTTTCAGAATTCCAACGATCTCAAGTATGTTGACCAATTTAAAGATTTTCAAGTAAGGCGAGAACATGAAAAATGTGATTTCAAGAATTACAAGAATTTTAAAAAATTGAATTTTGTTACTGTTAAAATTTTCCAAAAATTCGCAAAATCTGTAAAAAAAAAAAATTGAAACTATTAGTTCTAAAATTTCCCAGTAAATCATAACAGCTAAAATTTTTTAGAATTTGCAAATTAAAAAAAAACATCAATTGTTTTTTTCGACTAATTTTGGTGAATAAAAAAAAGAAAAAAAAACAAAAAAAAATATATCACAAATAAAAAAAAATCCCTATTTTTGGTAGGAAAATGAAACCTCATTTTGAATTTGTCCAACAGGTACTACCGGTCATGGTGACGATCTCGGCTTCATTTTCGACGAGAACGATATTTTCGGCGACAGCCTGCCCCAAAAGATTTTATCGCCAGAAGATGAAAAAGTCACCGAAGTCTTCACCGGCCTAATTGCACAATTTGCAAGAACTGGAAAACCGGGAAACACTTCGAGTGGAGTAATTCCGTCATTCTCCAGCGAAGATAATTCCTACATTAGCATAACCGATAAGATAACACCAATGAAGAATTTTAGATTCTGCGAAATGAGTTTATGGACAGGAGCTGTGGAGAAAATAATGTCACCGAGTTGTGACATTCTGCGAGTGACTGCAGAGACCGTTGAAAAAATTGAGAAGGAAGCTAAGAAGATCATCGGTTCTGTGGCTCCTTCGATAGACCTAAAGAAGCCGATGGACACTTTGGGGAACGTTGGAGGCGTTCCCAAAGAGATACCAGCATCCATTCCGAAAATTCCGGACGTCCCCAAAATTCCTATTGTCCCAAAAATTCCCAGAATTGGTTTCTGGATGAAAAAATGATTATTGATGTGAAGCATCTAATGCGGCGCAGGGGATCGGAAAAATTCACTATCGGGATAGACAATTTCCATGACATATATATATAGATATACTCCACTGCTTACCCATCTCTCTGCCATCGACGCAAAGGCGATGCGCATAAGTTGTATGCACATATCAAGATACGCTGCAGCGTTTCAAAATTTTTTGAAAAGAATTGGAAAATTCTTTGACAAATTAGAAAATTTTTGAAACGATTTCTCAAAAATGTGACAAAATTTGGATAAATTTGGAAAATATTTAAAAAATTTTCAAGGAATTTTGAGAAATGTTTAAAATGTTTGGAAAATTTAGAAAATGTTTGAAAAAATTGGGAAAATTTTGGAAAAAAATTTGGCTCACTTTGGAAAAATTGACAAAAATTTACAGCAAATTTACAACAAAATTGGAAGATTTTTGTAAGAATTCAGAACTTTGAAAAAATTTGGAATTTTTTTTGTGTTTTGAAAAAATTTTGCTGAACGTTTGAAAGAAAAATTGGAAAAATTTAGAAAAAAAATTGGCAAAAGTTTGAACAAAATTGGAAAAAAATTCTAAAAATTTTGAAGAACTGTGAAAGAATTTACAAAAAATTTGTAACAATTTTCAACAAATTTGGAACAATTTTGAAGCAAGTTGAAAATGCTTGGAAAATTTGAAACTTTTTTTAAAAGTTCGCAAAAGTTCTGTAAAATTTTGAAAAAACTTTTCAAACATTTAAAAGACCTGAGTATTTGAAAATTTCCAATAGATCTCTTGAAATCCTCAAAACTTTTGGATGCTTTTAGATCAAAATGAGTGTCTCATGTTTCACATCTACCAGGCGTCCCATGTCGCCTCACTTTTGGTTCTTCTCATAATTGGAAGGAGCATGCCAAGATCAAATAAAAAACCCCAAACCAGCAAACATAGACCTGAACAATTAATCACTCTTTATTTGATCGCAGAACATACTCAACATAGCTTCATCATCAGACTCCTCCTTACTCCTTCCTTGACAATCAGCTCCCTTAGAACTTTCCTTAACAATCTCCACAGGTTGGTCCGAGCTAACCGAACTATTACCCGACACCCTTTGAGCGTCCTTAATCGTGAAATAATCGCTCTCCCCTCTGCCACTGCCATAGCTACCTTGGGAGCAGCTTCCCGGGACATTCTGCGAAATTTTCCCCACCGACTGACTCTCCCCCTGCTCTACACCACCAGGAATCCTAATATCCTCCACAATCCTCACCCTGTGCTTCTTCAAAGGTGGTCCTTCATTCTCAATGATCTCAATGTCCTCATCACCCTTGGTCTCTCCCTGCTTTGGACCCTTCTCCTTCATCCAAACTTCTTCAATATCGCTTTCTACAATCTCATCTCCACCATTCCTCTCGCCTTCATCATCTTCATTCCTATCATCTTCAGTCCCTTTAATCTGAGGACCAGAATCGTCAAAGTTAGCATGCTTCATGTCCTTAACCAGACTTCGCATCCTGTCAATAACTTCCTCATCCTTGTTCTTGCTAACAACTTCAGATTGTTCAGTCGTCTCTTCACAAGTCTGAGGATAGTCAAGAGTTGCTGCACTTGGATGGACAATTTTCTCCAGCTCGGCAAGCGCTGTCTTCGCCTGCTCCACAATCTCCTCATCCCCGTCATTCATTGCCATCTGGAAGATTTGGACTGAGTAGTGGGTTGGTGGTGGTGTCAGTGGATTGGGATTCATCTGAATGGCTCCAAGCAGCTTCAGCAAGTTGAGTCTACACTTGGACTCCTTCCGGTACAAGCTCTGGTCATCCTTCTCCATGTAGACATCCAATAGCAGCGGCACGATCAACTTTTGGAGGTGCCTGTAACCAACTGGCTCCAGCAATACTCCTGAATTATAAAAAATCTTTTGCAGGAGAATCAGAGCCTCCATGCACAACTCAGAATTGACCATAGAGTTCTTCTCTACTTTGGTGGAATGATTTGATGTTGCCAGAGCTGGACTGTTCAAGTACTGACTGTCCTTGAGCTTCTTCAGAGCTTTCTTGGACATGTTCTGGGACTTTTGAATCGTCAAAAGCACTTGCTCTCTCTCCGGAGTTATGTCTTTTATGATGTAGGGTAAGATACTTTCCAAGACCATGTCAATTCCAGACGAATTTCCCGTCAACATCAGCCATAGCTGCAAGCTCTTGTAGACCGCAATTTTCAGGCTTCTGAATGTCCTGCCCCCGGAAATCGTTATACATCCAGGTTGATCCTTATCGATCCACTTCAGGGCCTGTCGATACAACTGGAGAATGGTCAGAGCAAAGGGAATGAGCTCCTTGCTGAAACCAGTGATGAAAGCGTTGAGAACATCAAGCAGGCTCATCTGAATCTTTGGCAGCATCAAGTACAGGATTTGCCTTTTGTGAGAATCTTCATTTTGAAGAGTGTCTGGGGTGATAGCAAGCCCTCTGCAGATTAGGGTTATTATTGTACTGCAGGAAACTGAATTTCTTCCAGCACAACCTTTTAGCATGGTTGCTAAGTAGACACAGAGGTTCTGGAACCTTCGTTGTAGGCTGTTGTAGAAGTCTACCACGTCATCTTGGGAGAGACTGGGGAGATCCAGAGTTCCCCAGATATCCACGGAGTCGAAGGTGATAACTTGGCTGAACAGCTCGTCCAGTATCGAGTGTAGATCATTGCAGAGTAGTGCTTGGTGGTAGACTGCTGAAGTAAAGTCTGGATGTTTTATTGGGGGCTTGAAAGAGCGCTCTGTTGCTTTAGCTAGGAGAATCAGACAGTTAGCACCGGCTTGGACCAGGGTCTTATTGTTGGAGTCCAGCAAAGGGAGGATCAGGCTTTTGATAGAGGCTTGCAAACGCTCACAGGGCTCACGGTAGTGGTACAAAAATGTGGCGATTATGAAGTATATTCCACCTGTTCGTCTGTCAGGCTCCATGTTGGTGATTAGGGACATCACTTGCTTTATATGTTGCATTGATACCTGCTTTTGGAGATCGGGCAGTTCTTTGCAGAGAATCACTAGCTTGGAGATCACTTTGGAGGATATGTCGATGTCCCTTGCCGAACTGTGCGGAGATTCTAGCAGCCGGGTAGCTTTGGAGAACCAGAGGCTGAAGTGCTTGGATAGGAGCTCGGCGGTACATATTGGGAGACTTGTGAGCAGGAGATTGAGACCATCTGCACGTGTCTCTGACTGGCCTAGGCGCGTGTTTATGGCGGTGATGGCTAGTGACTGGAACGCGGACGCCTAGGAACACATGTCAATTGAGTCGTTAGTTTGCGGGGCAAGTGGGGGGGGGGGGGGGGGGGGGGGACTGAATATTGTTGCATGGAAATTTATTCCTATCAACTGTGTTGCAGAGCAGTTTTTTTTGTTTTTATTGAAAGCAGAGTAGTTTTGAGGAAAAAGTAACTTGTTATCAATTGGGTTGAATTGACCTTGAAATCAACGCAAACTTTTTGGTTAAATTTTAGTGTCAACGACATAGCAGGTTGAAATTTATTTTTAAAAATTCTTATGTTTTTTCTGAGCTGTTTTTAAATTTTAAGACAACTTTCAAAGATTATAGAATGTAAAATTGTGGAATGTAAATTTGGCAATCTTTAATATACTTAAAATTGTAGGTACGAAAAACTTTGTAGGTTGAAAAAATCGGATCACTAGGGATTATAAATAATTGTAATTATTAAAATGAAATTATAAATTAATACTGATAGAACATGCAACGATGTATGTGTTTTTTTTCGAATTTTAGGTTATGCCGCGCTAACTTACGTCGTGCGTGCTCAATGGTAGATCAGAGCTCATTGTCAGGAAATTGTGAACAAATTCCAGGCATTGTTTACTGCCTTGCTCCAGCCATTTATGCACCTCCAATGTGATCGACATTTTCAAATGGTTTTCAGATAAATTTTCACGCGTTGTTCTGCTTACATGCTTCACAAAAAACCACCGATGAACCACGTGGTCACGCTACTATATATATATTGTGTTTCGTGAACTATAGCTTGGTAATAAATTTCCATCCGTCGATAAAAATGGAGTTAGTTCTTTGATGAAAAAAGGCGGGAAAAATTTATTTATAATTTTTTGAAATTCCCAATCTCTCGATATGGAAAATTATTGGAAATTAATTCCAGAAGGAAATGTGTCGGATTTATGAAACATTCACTTCGCTTAATCAACTTCATTTCAAACTTCTGCAGTTCAACTTGTACTTGCATTTTTGTTGCTTTTTTGTTTCGTAACAACTAGCGCCACCCGGCCGCAAGCAAAATTGTTAACTTCCGGATATAGGGATGTTATTGTAATGACCCCGAAAATCGAAAGTGAAATTTTCATGATATTTTCACTTTTCTCGACGTTTCACATCCTCCTGATACAGTTCCAGAGGCATGTGCGTGTGTGTGTGTGTGTGTGTGTATGTATGTGAACAAATTTTTATGTTCACGGTTTCTCAGGAACCGATGGGGAATTTTTTTTTTTTATCGACGCGTCTCCATGGTGTCCAGGTCCGAAATGCATGTTAAACTGAAATAACAATTCCTTCAATTGTTTTTAACAATTTCAATTGTTCATAACGTTGTATTACAAAAACCGTGGGAGATTACGGGTTAGAGATAGAAAAAAAAGTTGTGCAATGAATGTTGTTCGCCACATGGAGATATAAATTTTATGTGTTATGATTTTTTTCATAATTGCGGTAATTTAGGAGATATGGCGTAGTTAATGAATTTTTCGATCAGGACTCATTATTTTTTTGGATTTTGGCCAAAATTTACATGGGGCTCTTATGGGGAGGCAGATTTAAATTTTTCAACATGGAATTTTTGGCTCCAAGTTGATGGACACTATTGGATTCGACTACCCCCGGGAAGATGTTTCCGTCGATTTAGCAGCGAAAAAAAAAATGTTAATTTTGTTTGGATTTTAGCCAAAGTTAACATGGGGATCTTATGGAGAGGCAAACTTAAATTTTTCAAAATCGAATTTTTGGCCCCGTGCGCGTTTATACTATCCAATTGGGACCCCTAGAAGACACTCCCGTCGATTTCGGGTCGAAAAAGTCAAATTAATTTTTTTCGATTTTGGCCAAATTTAACATTGGGGTCTTATGGGGAGGCAAACTTAAATTTTTTAAAATCGAATTTTTGGTCCCGTGCGCGTTTATACTATCCAATTGGAACGCCTAGAAGACACTCGTCGATTTTGGGTCGAAAAAGTCGAATTAATTTTTTTCGATTTTGGCCAAATTTAACATTGGGGTCTTATGGGGAGGCAAACTTAAATTTTTTAAAATCGAATTTTTGGCCCCGTGCGCGTTTATACTATCCAATTGGGACCCCTAGAAGACACTCTCGTCGATTTTGGGTCGAAAAAGTCGAATGATTTTTTTTCGATTTTGGCCAAATTTAACATTGGGGTCTTATGGGGAGGCAAACTTAAATTTTTTGAAATCGAATTTTTGGCCCCGTGCGCGTTTATACTATCCAATTGGGACCCCTAGAAGACACTCCCGTCGATTTTGGGTCGAAAAAGTCAAATTATTTTTTTTCGATTTTGGCCAAATCTAACATTGGGGTCTTATGGGGAGGCAAACTTAAATTTTTTAAAATCGAATTTTTGGTCCCGTGCGCATTTATACTATCCAATTGGAACCCCTAGAAGACACTCTCGTCGATTTTGGGTCGAAAAAGTCGAATTAATTTTTTTCGATTTTGGCCAAATTTAACATTGGGGTTTTATGGGGAGGCAAACTTAAATTTTTTAAAATCGAATTTTTGGCCCTGTGCGCGTTTATACTATCCAATTGGGACCCCTAGAAGACACTCTCGTCGATTTTGGGTCGAAAAAGTCGAATGAATTTTTTTCGATTTTGGCCAAATTTAACATTGGGGTCTTATGGGGAGGCAAACTTAAATTTTTTTAAATCGAATTTTTGGCCCCGTGCGCGTTTATACTATCCAATTGGGACCCCTAGAAGACACTTCCGTCGATTTTGGGTCGAAAAAGTCAAATGAATTTTTTTCGATTTTGGCCAAATTGAACATTGGGGTCTTATGGGGAGGCAAACTTAAATTTTTTAAAATCGAATTTTTGGTCCCGTGCGCGTTTATACTATCCAATTGGAACCCCTAGAAGACACTCTCGTCGATTTTGGGTCGAAAAAGTCGAATTAATTTTTTTCGATTTTGGCCAAATTCAACATTGGGGTCTTATGGGGAGGCAAACTTAAATTTTTTAAAATCGAATTTTTGGTCCCGTGCGCATTTATACTATCCAATTGGAACCCCTAGAACACACTCCCGTCGTTTTTGGGTCGAAAAAGTCAAATTAATTTTTTTCGATTTTGGCCAAATTTGACATTGGGATCTTATGGGGAGGCAAAGTTATTTTTTTAAATCTAATTTGTGGCCCCGTGCGTTTGGATTTTTTAGAAAAAATCGGGATGCATTTTTAATCATTTGACATCAAGAAAAAAATATATGAACTGAATTAGACAAGGCCAGATTTCAAAATGGTAAATTTGGCCTGGAACGTCCCATGTGGGAATTACAGACAAAAAATTGGAGACCAGCTATAAAGGTCCTGTAATGAGCAGAACAAATCACGAGCCTGTTGAAATGTCGCAAAAGTGAAATCAAAACAAAAATCGCTTTCCAATTACCTTAGACTACATTGTTCTCTTAAGTTCGTTAGACCTTGCGCAACAGAAGAATCTTATCAGATAAAAATTTCCCATTCTTAAAAAAATAAGTGTGTTGAAAGTGTTGCGCTTCTTTTACTACGCCATGTCCCATTTTTGATAATCACTAATACAAAAAAAAATATGAAGAAAAAAAAAGTTATTATGTTGCCGACCCCAACCCAAATTCTACATTATTTCATTTGTCTTCAAAAGCGAAAATAAAAATTGGACATATTATCTTTGGGGTAATTTATGCGTGGACATGAAAATTGTGAGACTCTATGGGCCTATAGACTATATATTGAGAGACACCGGGCGGAGGCTTCAGTCGTTGTTGGTCTTTAAATCTCTCAATAATTTTTTCATTTTTGAAAATATATTCGTCATCTGTGACATTATGGAAATACTCAAGACAAGTTTATTTCTCCTGGCATGCGTTACAATTTTAAGTTTTGCTGAAGTGAGTTTGGTGAACTATTTAACAGAAGTTTCTCACCCAAAGTTTCAATAGAGGGTAGTCAATGAGTGCAATGCAACAGTACGAAAATTATATTTGTAATATTGGCGATATTGGAAAGTTCCGAAATTTTGGATTTTTTTTTTTCAATTATTTTTGTTTTTTTGCGAGCCTCCGAATTTCTCTGAAAATACTTAGCTTACGGGAATTTTAAAAAATATTTTTGTAATCTATTGTTAAAGTTGGGCAATCTGAGAAATTTAGTGAACACCTTGTTAAATTCAAATCCAAATCACTCGCGTAGCATCAACTCACTATATATCCTAAATTATGAGAGTTATGAAGAAAAGTCATTAAACATTATATGTGTATTTTTATGTAAGGAATAACATTCATTGCACACTTTTTCTTCTATCTCTAATGGTTTTCGAGATAGAGCCTTTTAAACAATTGGAATTATTAATGACAATTGAAGGAATTGTTTTTCAAGGTCGGCAGGCCTTTCCATTGTGGAAAACCCACACACACACACACACACCACCCCCCCCCACCCACCTACCCACCCACACACACACACACACCTACAGAACCCTCATCAAAAACGTGTCAAAATGATGTCAAACGTTGATAAAACTGAACATTTTCCATTTTCGACACTTGTCATTTTTGCGGTCATTACAATAATCGCTTTACATAACTTCCGCGAAGCTAAAAAAAAACATTTCTTCGATTATAGAGGTATCCGCCAAGTGTATATTTTTCGTTAGTCTGTGCAGCAACTTTAATTATAGGTGAAGTGAGTTAAGTGAAAGATTAACTGAATTGTGGGGGTCACGCCAAGTAATACGTAGACGGTTTAAAGTAGTTCAAGCATCTTGGAAATTTAAGGATTCTTAATAAGAAAGAATTGCACGAATACTCCATCATTCGCTGTATTTCTTCCACGTTCTTTAATCATTTATAATTGTTCAACAAAAAACGTTAGAATCGTAATTCAAGGTATTTGGGGGGGGGGGGGGGGCATGAGCAGAGTAAGCTTCGATATCGGTCCTATTCCTATCAACATTTTAAATGACTTGAAAAGCTCTATCGCGAGAACGCTTAGAGATAGAAGAAAAAGTGTAAAATAAATATTATTCCTTGCATAAAAATACACATATAATGTTTTATGACTTTTTTTCACAACTCTCCTAATTTAGGACATGTAAGTGGTTGAAGCTGCCCGGGTGGTGATCCTCATTTTCCGCGACGGGCGCGCGCTTGCGCCCGGCAATTTGAATCATGTTCAACCTCTTCCTAATTTTATCTTGAGGTGTCAATTACCAAAAACTTCTGAAGAACCTTCATCTCGAATCAGGTTGTCGGCATTAAACATTTTTCCCAAAAAATTTCTAAAAGTTTCCAAGAAAAACGCTGAAAAAAAAATTGAATTTTAACGAAAATTAGGAGTCGGCAATTTTTTCTACTGCCCCCGATACATCTTATTAACACAAATTTCGCTGATTATTGATGATGATGTATTGTTTAAATACTGAGCAGGGTGACATCGGGGACTACCCCACTGGACGTTTTTTCTTCAGTGACCTGAATTTCAATCACGAAAGATGGACGGGCAAATTCTGCAGACATTTTTGCGGCGGCTCCAATACTGGCATCATCCCTTTCAGCAGAACGTTTTCGTTGTGCAACATGAAGTGTCCGGGATTTCGTCCAACATCTAAGCCTGATATCCCGGAAAAACCTAGCCCTACATCGACGGCCAAACCCAATGACAAGCCAGTGGATGATCCAAAGCCGCCAAGTTCTTCAGAACGACGTGACGTACCATCTAACCTGAACAATGAAAAAAGACGAAAAAATGATGGGAATACGTTCATTGTAATCGACCAGACATCTAAAAATGCTCGGAATTCATCGTCATAAGTTTCGCAGGTTCACCAAATTTTTCATTCCTCGTACTTTCATGCACAAAACTCGTGAATTTGCTGGGAAAAACTTTTGAGCAAGTCGATATTTAAATTCCGGCTATGTCGCAGCCACCTCGCAGCGACGTCGCAGAAACCTCGCCGCGACGTCGCGGCGACTTTAGCCCAAGATCGAGTGTTAAAAACGCTGGCGCAGTATCGCCAGGACATGAAATTTCTACTTTTTGGTAAAAAGATGAATCGCAGAAGGAAAAAGAGTAGTTTTTCGTTATTCTCTAGTCAGAGAATGCGAAAGTAACAAATAACATCCAAATGCGAGGAAAATTTTTGGGTATTAATTATGAAACTAATCACGGTGACATATAACTGAAGAAGATGAACGTTCAAAAAACGTTGGAAGATGTGAGGCGGCTGACGAATGGCCGCCGCCATGCGGGAAATATTGAAACAAGATGGCGGCGCCCAGGTATGTCAGCCACCTCGAACTTTTAGGCACTCATTTTTCCTTCTTTTGATATCCGTTTTTCAATATCTTTTCTCTATCAGCTTTAAGAACATTGATACAGTTGTTTGCAAAAAGCTTTGAGGATATATGAGTTTTTTTTGCATGGAAAGCGCGAGGAAAGAAGAGACCACTGCAAGTCACTGGCAAAGTGGTGGAGAAAGTAAAGTCGACTACAAAAAAAAATTTTCAGTAAGACTTTCACTCTAATTCCCATCAAGAGTGTTATTGAATCCATTTGATTAAACTTCAAATTTATGACATAAAGTTCAATTTTTTTTAAACCCACAAATTTTCTCCAACTTTTGAAAACGCGTATATTTTTGCAAATCTTTTTCTTTTTTTTTCAATTCAAGAATAAAGGAATTTGTGAGGAAATAATGTACAGAAGTCGATTTTGCATTTTCCCACCATTTTTAATGGCTAATATTCTTTTGAGTTCATCTACTTTCAGTGAATTCAACAAATTCTTTGATTTTTATCGGGTTTGGGTAATTATGTAAGAAATAACATAATAACGTTTTGTACTATGGAAATTTATACAAAAATAATTGTTAATGAAATAATAATACGAAATTAAATTGAAATATAGTTTTCATTGGCAATGTGGCAATATTGATATAAAGTAACCTGAAAACTTCTTAAGCAACTGTTTAAAAAAATTGCAAACATACACACACACACATTTTCAAAAATATTTTCTCATACATTCCGACCGAAGCAGGAACATTCCGTGTGCTGTCGGCGGTATCCATCAAATGAGACCGCACGGCCGGGCGGGAACCTATTCCGACGCAGGGGGGGGGGGTCTATCACAGCACACTACTACTTCCAGGAGGTTTAGCCTGTATTTAGAAATACGATGACCTAAATGACGAAAGTCGGCCCCAGCCGCATGGATGGGTGTCCAGTGCGCCCTACCGAAGAAATGCTGGGGAGCAGCTACCTTTGGGCGTATAAAAGAGAGGGCTTGAGGAAAAACACACACATACACACAAAATTAATTATCCAAAAATTTATTTGAAAATACTTCTTGACTCTGATAACATTCTGTAATGTGTGATAGTTCATTCTCAATTACAATCACGTGAAATTGAAGCAACAAAACCCTAACGCGCAATATTCTATCGACATTCCGCGAATCTTTACATCGTCAGGTGAATTGTTCGCCCATTAAACAGAGCGATAATAATTATGGCGAATTGAGTAAGATTCCTTGCCGAGAGGGATATCGTACTGTGTTTATAGTCAAAGTAGATCGAGAATAAAAGCCACTGGATCAAGCGAGATATGAAAAGAAGGTAAACCCGTGACTATTTGGAGCAATATATAAACTGGGTCGGTATGCGCAACTCTTGATGAGGTATCTCAATGCGAAACCCCTTTCAATAGCCGATTTCAGAAGGTTTCAGATGGTGCATCAGGCCGCATCTTTTGCAAACGTCTTGTCGGTTTCATGTTTTTTTTTTTGGCAAAATTTTGGAGAAAAAATAGCCAATTTTCGATATATTCGACAGACCGATTTTGTTAGATAAATATCCCCGACTTTTTTCAATACTAATATTTTTACAACTTACAACAAACGGAGATTTCTGCGTTTTCTAGAAGTTTTTAAATTCGAGACATTTTACAAATGTATTGAAATGAGTGAGTTTCAAAAATTTCTATTTTACAAAATTTTCAGCTTTTCGATGTAGGGAAGGTATCGTGATGTGTGTGTGTGTGTGTGTGTGTGTGTGTGTGTGTGCATACACACATACACACAGGGAAGTTAATGATGCAGCGCGTCGAGTGTCACATAGACATCCCCTTTATCAAAATTTAAAATTGTTTAAAGTTCAAAATTTAAAAAAAAATTGGAATTTGCTGTAAATAGATTTCTCTCAAATATTTGAAATTTCGGATTTGTCAAAATTTTAATGAATTACCCCAATAAAATTATAGCCTTTCATAAGATTATTATGTAAAATCCCTGAAGAAATAATGCGCGAAACATAATTGTTTCCATCCTCTGATAAATGCTTTAATACTACAAATATTAATCAAAACACTTCTACCCCTATCGAAAATTGCAGGTCATTAATTAAGAGAAAGGTGAAAAAAAAGAAATGTCTAGACACAGGAGTTCCGCGAAAACATTAATACTCAATCTCGCTCTGGAAGTAAGTCAAAATTGAGCCATTCCGGTGAGTAATAACATAATATTAGACCCCATATTTCTAAAACGCTCGTTCACCAGTTACAGTGTCATATGCACCTCGACAGCTCGTAAAATTGCAACTATTTATGTGTAAATATTTTTACCACACCATAAGTGTCGCCTAATCTGGAAGCAGTTGGATTAAATTAGAAAAAATAGCAGATAGATGTGACGAGGGACGAGATGTCTCGACAAGACTTCGAAACAAAAAAATTGGTTTAAACCAATCAATTTCACTCACAAACTAAAGAGAGCCGGCAATCATAGCCGCTAGACTATATCGGATGTCTTCACGAACTGATGATGCCTTTCGTAAATTTAGGGTGATCCTAAGAAATAATAATGATGATAATAAATTGTTGACACATTTAGAAAATTTCATTTATTCAACAGTGTAAAAAATTGAAGATATATTTCTGTCAATATAACTACCAACATGAACACCCACTTTTTGGCAATATTTTCTTTTTTAATAATTACAGCGGATACTTAATGGAATTTTTCAATTTTGGTGTTAATGATCACTGGTACCAAGATTGAATGCACAGAAGCATTTCAGCATGAATATCACTCAATCGATTCCTGTGTTATCGTATTAATGAACCAGCCTTTGAAAAGAGTCGTTCTGGAGCAGCACTTGAAAAATGAAAAAAAAATCGAAACAATACGAGATTGGATTGTATTCTCGATCCTCGAGACGAGACGAGATAACAATTGGTTTTATAATTTCGATAGAAGACGAGAGAGTTGCAGTTATCGCATCGTCTCGTATCGCGGCAAAAATGGATAGTCAATATTCCAGGAGCCTGAAACTGCAGTAGTTTGAATAGTAACAATGTATAAGCTAATTTTTACAGCAATTTCCGTTGCAGTTTCCCTAGCATTTACTCGTGTCCCCTAGTCACGGAAATATGATTCTTCCACGTGAAAAGTAACACGCCGCATTCAATGGCTCACCAGAAAGAGAGAGAGAAGATCTGTACCAGGATGATTGCGTGTAGCTCATGTGACCAAGCGAAAGTTGATCTTTTACAAAGCAGAATGCAGGCCAGCAATGGTGTGATCAGGGTCGGCTGGACTACATAGGATGGAGCTAATGAAGGATTAGGGCATAATTCAATTAGTGATCAAGTTGGAATTCTCGTAGTATTTGACATTTCTGGAGTGTCTGTAATTTTCCAAATTTTACTCTCGTATTCCTGAAGGTAACTGCTCTTCAGCATTCTGAAGGTAGGACCGACTGGACACCCATCCATGCAGCTGGGGCTGACGATCCCCGGAGATTGGGCGCGAACCCTGGACCTCTCGCGTAGTAAGCGCCCACTCCACCCACTCAGAAATTTTCTGGAATATTTTCGAACAGTTTGGACTGTTTTGAAAGGTATTGAAAAATTGAGCGGGAAAAAAAATTCCAAGTCTGACCCAGTTGTAATTCAACTCCTCATTGGAAGGCTTTTGAAGCCTTTCCCTTTTTCCTCTCAGATAAAAAAACATATCCTCATTTTTCGTTCTTCATCTACCGCCGACATCTACACGCGAAATAACAGAGCACTAACATTAATAACAATGTATTAGCGGATACGTGAGCAATTATTGGCACGCGCGGCATAACTTAATATCGGCAAGGATAGTTCACACTGTTCGGTCTTGAAGAACGCTTGCACTGTTTTTTTCGATTTTTTAATTCGGAAAAGTGGGAATGATCAGACGTTTCTGTATTGTTACATTTACAGTATATGAACATTGGAAATTTCTAGAATGTTCAGGTTTTGAAAATTTTCAAATTTTTATTTTTGTTTTTTATGCGACTTTTTTGAATTTTCGACCACCCACTCATCCATCCAGCCACCTACTAACCCATCCACCCACACCCACCTACCCACCCACCCACACCCACTCACCCACATACCCACCCACCCACATCTACCCACCCACACGCACTCACCCACCCACACCCACACCCACACACACACACACACACACACACATTTGGTAAGAATTTGAGGGGAAGCATTTATGGTAAACTCAAAAGTCTAGTTGCGAAAAAAAAAATTGAGTTATTACAATAATACTATCAAAATCTGAAATCCATACACTATACTGTTAAACCGATGAATTGGACGGTAAAAATTTCTAATGCAATATTAAGCGCAAACGACCTTTACCGTCTAGTCATTAGAACCGCAAACAATTCTCCTCACGTGCTCCTACTTTTGTGCAATAATTCCTGAGACTTGGCTAAAAAAACAAGACCTACCTGTGTACAAACTTGGCTAACTAGATTGGCTCGTGTATGGATCTAATCAAATAATTCATCTCATTAAACTTGAATTTTTCAACACACCAATCGACGTGGTTTACTGATCAATTCATTATCGATTAAATCGATTGGAAAGAACTAATGGCATTTTTCCTCATTTCGAGGCCTATAATTATGCAATCTTGCAATGATCAGTCAATCATAAAAAGTGAGAAGGATATGAAATAATAATATATATACATAATTCATAATTAGTTATTTTATTGGTATTGTGTTACAAAGTTTTCTATTCTATGGTATTTGAACTAAGTTCAGGGATTCTGTTTTTCTCTTGAGATCGGTCAGAGTCTGTGTGAAAATTCTATGCACGTATGTGTGTGTGTGTGAGCGCTTTAGTTTCTGTGGAACATCTTGGAGAAGATCTTCGACAATTGTATTGAAATGATTCCGTTATTCAAGGCTCCACAGTTGATGACTTACATTTACTCGGTAAATTGGGGTGAAACAGAGAATGCCAAGGTCTCCGAATTACTTTTACTTGCGATAGCTTTTCTTTCACGCGAGTGAAAGAAGAATAGCCTTGTCCGGTTACGCCCATTCTTCATCCGGTCCAACGATCTCTTTTCGTTAATATCTCAGGTCCAATCGCTTGACTGTGATTGCGCAAAAGAGAAAAATTAAAATAAAATCATGCATGTAACTTCCAAAAACAGATGTTGACCCACTTAATGCTGTATGCTAATTGCGCTAATGACTGTGCCCCAGAACAATCAATCAAACTATTCAGGTAGGAATTAGAGAATGTCCACGGAGTAGATTGGCGCCCGTCCACTGTCATGTTTTTTTACAAACGTTTCACCATCTAAGAAAGATATTGAAGCTTCCTTATAATATTTGAAAGAAATATTGGTTGGATGGTTGGATGATTGGATGATTGGATGATTGGATGGTTGGATGGTTGGATGGTTGGATGGTTGGATGGTTGGATGGTTGGATGGTTGGATGGTTGGATGGTTGGATGGTTGGATGGTTGGATGGTTGGATGGTTGGATGGTTGGATGGTTGGATGGTTGGATGGTTGGATGGTTGGATGGTTGGATGGTTGGATGGTTGGATGGTTGGATGGTTGGATGGTTGGATGGTTGGATGGTTGGATGGTTGGATGGTTGGATGGTTGGGTGATTGGATGGTTGGATGGTCGGATATTTGGATGTTTGGATAGTTCGATGGTAGGACGGTTGGATGGTTGGGTGATTGGATGGTTGGATGGTTGGACGGTTGGATGGTTGGATGGTTGGATGGTTGGATGGTTGGATGGTTGGATGGTTGGATGGTTGGATGGTTGGATGGTTGGATGGTTGGATGGTTGGATGGTTGGGTGGTTGGATGGTTGGATGGTTGGATGGTTGGATGGTTGGATGGTAGGATGGTAGGATGGTAGGATGGTAGGATGGTAGGATGGTAGGATGGTAGGATGGTAGGATGGTAGGATGGTAGGATGGTAGGATGGTAGGATGGTAGGATGGTAGGATGGTAGGATGGTAGGATGGTAGGATGGTAGGATGGTAGGATGGTAGGATGGTAGGATGGTAGGATGGTAGGATGGTAGGATGGTAGGATGGTAGGATGGTAGGATGGTAGGATGGTAGGACGGTTGGATGGTTAGATGGTTGGATAATTCGATGGTTGGATGGTAGGATGGTTGGATGGTAGGATGGTTGGATGGTTGGATGGTTGGATGGTTGGATGGTTGGATGGTTGGATGGTTGGATGGTTGGATGGTTGGATGGTTGGATGGTTGGATGGTTGGATGGTTGGATGGTTGGATGGTTGGATGGTTGGATGGTTGGATGGTTGGATGGTAGGATGGTAGGATGGTAGGATGGTAGGATGGTAGGATGGTAGGATGGTAGGATGGTAGGATGGTAGGATGGTAGGATGGTAGGACGGTTGGATGGTTAGATGGTTGGATAATTCGATGGTTGGATGGTAGGATGGTAGGATGGTAGGATGGTAGGATGGTAGGATGGTAGGACGGTTGGATGGTTAGATGGTTGGATAATTCGATGGTTGGATGGTAGGATGGTTGGACGGTTGGATGGTTGGATGGTTGGATGGTTGGATGGTTGGGTGGTTGGATGGTTGGATGGTTGGATGGTTGGATGGTTGGATGGTTGGATGGTTGGATGGTTGGGTGGTTGGATGGTTGGATGGTTGGATGGTAGGATGGTAGGATGGTAGGATGGTAGGATGGTAGGATGGTAGGATGGTAGGATGGTAGGATGGTAGGATGGTAGGATGGTAGGATGGTAGGATGGTAGGATGGTAGGATGGTAGGATGGTAGGATGGTAGGATGGTAGGATGGTAGGATGGTAGGATGGTAGGACGGTTGGATGGTTAGATGGTTGGATAATTCGATGGTTGGATGGTAGGATGGTTGGATGGTAGGACGGTTGAATGGTTGGATGGTTGGATGGTTGGGTGGTTGGATGGTTGGATGGTTGGATGGTTGGATGGTTGGGTGGTTGGATGGTTGGATGGTTGGATGGTTGGATGGTTGGATGGTTGGATGGTTGGATGGTAGGATGGTAGGATGGTAGGATGGTAGGATGGTAGGATGGTAGGATGGTAGGATGGTAGGATGGTAGGATGGTAGGATGGTAGGACGGTTGGATGGTTAGATGGTTGGATAATTCGATGGTTGGATGGTAGGATGGTTGGATGGTAGGACGGTTGGATGGTTGGATGGTTGGATGGTTGGATGGTTGGATGGTTGGATGGTTGGATGGTTGGATGGTTGGATGGTTGGATGGTTGGATGGTTGGATGGTTGCACAGTCGGAGTTTGTATAGCTGCATTATCGAACGGTTGGATACTTCCAGAGTTTGCATAAAATCTGGATTTATACCAACTTTCTTCAATTGAATGACGTAACTTGAAGTGAAACACTAATTGAATTCATTCCAATGTTCAACTAAGATAATAAGAATTATGATTTTTATCAAATTAATGATACACTTCTAATTGCATACGCTCAATCAAATTCCCAATAACTCTCCTCTGTATGAAATGTTGTTATTGCGATTTCATCATTCCAATTGGATTAAATGGATCATTAAAAAAAACAAACAAAAATAAGATAAACAAATAGAACATTTTTTCTTTTAATGGACAAAATACTTATTATCAGATTCTCATGTTTCTTTCAATATCCTGTCAAATTATGTCTCTTGGGTGGTATGAAAAACATGAAGTGAATATCAATAAGAGACAGTGAATTGAATGATCTTGAAGCTATGTTTCCGCAATGTTACTCGTGAAAGATATATATCCAGGAGGTGGCCATTGCACTATCAAGTACTCCAAATGAATGTAACGATAACCGTATCAAAACTCTCAATTATTTCACGTTCTATCGAATCCACTTACGCGATCCGATGATGAAATGACAGCTTGGGGCCACTGGCTGAGTTACCTAATGAAAAATAAACGCTGATTATTACCACCCGTATGTTTGTTCTTCTCACGTCCTCAAAATATCAATTATATGAAATTTATCTGTACGATTTTATTTTCCTACTTCTGATGGCTAAAAGTCTATTGGAAAATCTGGCCGGCCAATTTGTAATACATGTGACGTTTGAAATGGTGGAAACTTAATTGTTTTACCCCCCTGGCAACATCAATTGAAAGCCAACGATTAAGTGTGGTGATCCAATTGCACCGAATTGGAATGGGAATTTGTAGTGTTTTACTCTGTATTCATAAATTATATGCAATGTGATATGATTCAGAGTACATTACGAGGTGTTTTTTGATACATACGTGCTGCAAAAGTGTTGAAAATTTTCAAACAGTTTTAGCGGTGTACTTGCTGCCACTGCTTCCTGGACCAATGAAAATCCTGTCGTAAATGGGGAGGTAGCGATTGGTACCACTTTTGACACTTGAAGCGGCTGAAACTTAATTATCGCCCGTTGGCAACATCAATTGGAAGGGAGCGATTAGGCCATGTGATCGAATTGGATGAAGCTCGGTCACTTCTAATACAGGTTTCTCGTAAAGTTCAGGAAATTTGATGGGTTGATTCAAAAATTTCAAGATTTCAAAAATTTCAAAAGTTTCAAAAATTTCAAAAATTTCAAAAATTTCAAAACTTTTAAAAATTTCAGAAATTTCAGAAATTTCAAAAATTTCAAAAATTTCAAAAATTTCAAAAATTTCAAAAATTTCAAAAATTTCAAGAATTTCAAGAATTTAAAAATTTCCAACTTTTCAAAAATTTCGAATTTTTCAAAAATTTCGAATTTTTCAAAAATTTCCAGAATTTCCAAAGAAATTTAAATAAATGGGAGGTGAGTGTGACCCTTCACGGGTCGCATCAATAACTTCCCGATAGTGTGCGTGTGTGTGTGTGTGACGATACACGTATGAAGTTGAGTTATATATCGGTTACGCAAATTCGACTATTGATCGATTATTATGATTTTTAATCGATATCTCGTAAAATATGATGCCTAGCAAAAAAAGTAATAAAACATGAAATATGTAGTTTCATGAGAGGAACAACTTTTGTTGGACAGTTTTTCTCGTATCTGTCACCGTTCTCGAGATACAGCGTTATAAACAATTAAAATTGTTAATAACAAATGAACGGAGGGTACAATTGCAGAAACACTCCTTTCAGACCTGGAGACTCAGGAGACGCGTCGATTAAAAAAAAAAGTTAAATCGTTCCAGCAGTTTAAGACGAACCGTTCGCCAAAAAAGGGTACGCACACACACACACACACACACACATAACCCGCGCTGAAAATGTATCAGGAGCATGTGAACCGTCGAGAAACGTAAAAATTTCATGATTCTGAGACATTTCATTTTCGGGGTGATTACAATAACTTCCTACCGGAAAGTTAAAAAGAGCACACGAAAATCGCAAAAAGTCAGTTTCAGTATTTAAAATTGGAGAAAAATATGAAACTGCGCCTTTTTTCTGCCACGAAAATGCATGTCATGTTTCATTCTGATTTAGGTTCCCTGGTCATTCAAATGACCTTCCGGCGAGTTCGGACTCCTTTCACGGTGAAAGTTTATGATTCCCATAGCATTCAGATAAATTTATAACAATGCTGCAAGCCAAGAGTGAAATAAATCCCTGCGGGTACTGTAATTTTTGGAGATTGCCAAGCGATCCCTGGAGTCGCTGGCACAAAAAAAAGCTTGATAACAATTATCCTTTTGTTTCATGAACAAAATATAAAAATAGTAATTTTCAGCAAATTGAGTAAACCATAATCTTTAAAATTTCCAAAATTTCAAATATTTGAAATTTTCAAAAACGTAAAAAATTGCAAAAAAATTTCAAAAACGTTAAAAATGTCGAAAAAATTTCAAAAACGTTTAAATTGTCGAGGGTGTCCAAAATTCATAAATTCCAACAATTTTGAGCAATCTCAGCAATGTCAAAATATACAATTTTATAGTACCATTCTACTCTATCGGCGGAAGTTACTCACTTTAACGTAACATCAACATAATAATGTCCCAGAACGACCGTAATTAGCATTTACGTTGTAGTATGACAAAAGTATAAAAAAATTTGTACATTGCGGGTTGCAATTTTCTCATCTACCATGCACAATACGGTTAAAATTACCAAATAGTAGTTTCATGAAGAGACTTACTACCAAAGTTGCTCGATCGATTTGGTTCTCCTTTGACCCAAAATTACCTATTACTGATGTCCAGGGCGGAAAGGAGTGGCAATGTTGAAAAACAATTCCTTCAATTGTTATTAATAATTTCAATTGTTTATAACGCTGTATCTCGAGAACGTTCACAGACATGAGAAAAAGTGTCATACAAAAGTTGCTCCTCTCGTGAAACTACATATTCCATGTTTTATTACTTTTATTGCTAGGCATCATATTTTACAAGATATGATATAACTGATATACAACTTGACTCATACGTGTAGCGTCACACACACACACACACACACACACACACACACACACACACACACACACACACACCCACACCCACACTATCGAGAAGTTAGAGATGCGACCCGTCAAGGTTCACCGTCCCTTTTATTTAAGATTAGAATCACTTTCTCACTGGTGCATCACCGCATCAGTGTATGGAGTACAACCTGGACCCTTCCACACTATTATACCCACAGTGGGATTCCAAGTCCTGGATGTAGATACAAGAAAACTCAACACTCGATCCATCTGTGCATCGCTAGACACTGGTTGGGGTTATTGCATGACCTTCCACATTCCAGTGTTCCTTTTACTCACTATTTTAGATACTATTCTACTCATTATTATCATAGACAAGTCAAGATCTACCTGATGTTGAGCATCTGGATCATCGTACTTACCAATCTGTACCATTCAAAAGCCAGTATAATCAGTTTTCACCTTGTTCCTCTTTCCAAATCTGAAAACCTTGCAACTGTAATTGGTATGTCACGGTGCCACAAGTGGACTTCCGCTACGGAAGTCACCCATGTTGTCCCAACTTTTTAACTATGCCGGAGTTGCTGAGACGGACAGCACTGTGGATCATAGACTTGCCATGTTATCAGGGTAAAGTCTAAACAGACATATCCCTTCAGGATTGCAGGACAATCTCCAACATTTGTTGATATTCACAGTAATTACGACGAAAATCAAACGGCAATGAAGTTTTTGAAGATTGGTTTGCTTGCGAAAGAGCATTCAGCAGATGCCAAGATGAGGAGATAGTGACGAAAAAGCGATTCTCTAAACCAAATAATGAGTTTGCAACACACCATTGAACCAATTCTACCTGTCCTTGAAACGGCAGGTGATGATGAAGAACGGATTTACAATTTCAAGTAAGTTTACCTTATGCATACACTCCAAATACATCTTATGTATAAGTGGCCAAAGAAAGGAACAAAGGAGATGGTATTGCGATTGCATAAAGCGTTCTATTTCCACCAAGCACCAACAGCACAGCGTCTCAACTTGATCATGTGATGCTACTTCACTTTTACTTTAACCGCCTTTACCGCACTCGTGACTCGAACGTGACTTGTCGACGTTGCTTCCTCTTTCCCTCGCGCCTAATACTATCACTGTCTTGTCCTCATCACTTGTTCAAGGAGCTCTCGCACTTCACAGCGCCTCAATCCACTCTTTCACTTTGTAAATTGGAGTGTAAGTGTTAACATACACACAGAAACATCTAGGGTATTATAGGCTGGTGCATACAGATGATTATTTTGCGTCCGAGAAGTTCGATGAGGTGCTTCAATGGAATAAAAGGTAATAGGGCTTTGGAGAAAGGCATTTATTTCAGGCATACACTCATGAATATTTGTGAGGATTCTGCGAACACATCACCCCTTATCGGAAACAGTTGAATTGGATGAGTTGCAAGATTCGTAGAGGCTATCTACTTGGTTCTGTCGGGTGTAGGATCCACACTTGACGACCGAGGCAATTCCACCGGTCATCAAGCCATTCAAAACGGAAACATTGCGACGCTCTTTTCATATCTCAACATCGTACTTCTAGCATTCCCTTCCTTTAAGGATATTCAACATGTATAGTCAAAACAAAAGTTTATGACCCTTTCTATAATTCGTTATATTCATCGCCAATAATTTTTAATCAATATTTCAATGCGTTAATTAGTTGAAGTGATAGCCATAGAAAATTATTATATTGTATTTGATTTTGCGAATCAATATTATATTGTTTAAACAAATTAATGAAAAAAAATTTTAGTCAATCGTCATGAAATTTTCACCATCGTTTTATATCTGCTTGAATAGTAAATTTTCAAATTTCAACAAATTTTTATATTTTGAACTGTATTTACAGAAATTTTTATTTTTCCCATAAGAGGCCGTGTTAATTGAGAACTTTGATAATTAATAACTACAAAACGGTGTTGTGAATCAATCTCAAATTTCATACAGGCATCTGTTACCGCTTCAAAAACATTATGTGACAATTTCAAGCAATTCTTATATCTTCGCCAATATAGGTGGAATATCCTTAAGCAACCGTAATCTTCCATCTGACCTATCTTTCAAATTAGCGCTTCGTTTTTTCCTATTGAGCGGAGACCAATCCGGTCTGATCATTTCTTAATTTCAGTTACTTCTGGCTGTTCTTTCATGGCTTCTATTGGTGCCTGCTAAGTTTTTTGACTCTGTTACTTTCTATTATTTTTTCTGCATTTCTATTATTTTCTTACTGGATCTTATCGACCTTTACAATTCTCAGCTTCTTCTGATGTAGATGGAATTTCCTGCCTTAATTGCTAATCCACCGTTTGGTCATGTATTCTTTCACAAAAAATTCAAAATTCTGAAAAATTGAAAAAAAAAAAATTCTAAATTCAGAATAATCATGTCAACATTTTCCAACAGCACCATAAACATACGGAATGGTATATCCCGTAGACTGAAACAAAGAAAATGACTCATGCCTGCACGTAAATCTGTTTCACTAATTATCACAACATTTGTGTTCACATAATTTCCAATTGGCCGACAGGTGGATGACATAAGTCAGCTCCCAAGATTAAGTGCAGGTACCAAAGTGACCTCGAATTTATGTGGAGTGAAAAAAAAATCGAGTGAGAAATGAGAGAACTCCATAGGAATTGCAAAGAAAGGGAGATTGTGGGTGGGTGGGGGGTAGGGGTGGAGGGGAACTGTATCCTACGTCATTGAAATTGTGTGCCACTTCTTTATGACTTTGTTACTCAATGATTATCGATCACGAGCTTACTCCTATCTTCGTCTACGAAATGGTGAAGTAATCATGCATGATGCACATATGGTTGGATCCAGTCGTTACAGCTTCAACGGTGAAA
Organism: Asobara japonica; assembly: GCA_026005395.1. Lineage (NCBI taxonomy): Eukaryota > Metazoa > Arthropoda > Insecta > Hymenoptera > Braconidae > Asobara > Asobara japonica. Next base: position 268,708 of record BQMI01000151.1, on the reverse strand, counting down.
GATACTCATGATGACGTGAAAAATCACTTTCTGTAATGCGAGTTTGCCAGCCTGGGAGATGACTATTTGATAGAATTTGTGTGGGAATTTCGATGAGGATCTACGTAGTCAGAGTGAGGAACTACTGAGCATTATTTTTTATACAATATAATGTACAATTTAGATCGAATTTTTCAAATAGGTCTGACCAATTTTTAAAACAGGTAAAATTTGCTCATACTTCCCAAATTTTTAAAACTAATTAACTTCTGAATTTGTTTACCAATTTGTTACCAACGCTCTATTGCAAAAACGGTCAGAGATAGGGCAAAAAGTATTAAACAAAACTTGCTCTGTAAGTAGAAATACACACTTAATTTCTAATGACTTTTTTCCATAATTGGCATAATTAAGGAGGTGGGACGGGTTTTACCCTCGAGAGATCGCACCCCTATTGGCGTCTCACTCCCTCTGCAGTAAAGCGCATAGGTCTCTTCCTCATGCTCTCGTCCTGTTATCCCCGAAGTTCGTTTATTTCTCCGAGCCCCCTCTCTGCTCTGTCAAGTGGGACCAATCAGAGCGTAGCTCCGCCCCCTCGACCAGGGGTTCTCAATCCAATCGTTTCAAATTGAGATAAACGGGGATTTGATGTTTCAAGGTCTCCAGTTCTCTGTGAATTAAGTCGTTCGGGTTTAGTTGAGCCCGTGTAATTCTGCTTTTTGAAAATTCCCTTTCCAAAATTAAGTTTGGCTCAATTTTGTTTGCGTAATTTTATAAATGTGTAATTAAATATTGGGATGAATAAATGCTGGTTGCAACGTGAATTGAATTTTCTGGAATTATTCGCCTTGAGTTTTTGTGGATTGGTGAGACATGTAATTGAGAACCGCTGGTCGAGGGGCGGAGCCACGCTCCCATTGGCCCACTCGAGAATCCAGTAACTCCTCGGGGTGGCCTCGGAGAGAAAAATGCTAGGGGAACTTTCGACTCCAAATTTCACCCTCTTGTCAATTTCACCCCATGTCAGCAAAATGTTTCGCACACTTTTTTTTTTCTTATTCATTTCTTATTCATGCTGGGGGCGGGGGGGGGCGAGGGGGAGTACTTTGCTAGTTGCAAAGTATTTTCCGGATATTGTTTTTTGCACTCAATTATTTAAGAACAATTTAAATCCAATGATCATAGAACGATTTTAATGATTTCTGAATATTTACCGCATTGGTGGAGCTTTCGCGTCCCACCCAAAAAAAAAAATGCGGACACCCACACCGAGTCCTCGACGAAAGAACTATCTCGACGAGTGAGTCAAGCTAGGATTGGAAGTGTCTGGCACCAGAAGTTGAGGAGAAACGGGCGAGTGAGGTCGATGCCGATCACCTCTTGCTCCTTACGCGCTATCGTCCGACTATAAGTCGCCCTCTTCTACTGCTCAATTAATTTGACAATTCGAGTGATTGTTCTTTTTATGCGTGTGTGTAGTGAAGGTTAAACAAAACGATAAGTTGTTGCTAATTTTTATTCGACGAAAATTTTACTGGCGTATAAGATGGTCGGCGGGTGAGTACAACTTTAAAAGTAAAACTTTACAAGTAAAGCTTTAAAAATAAAACATGAAAAGTAAAAGAGTAAGAATTTTCAAAAAATTCGGAAAGGTCTGCAAAAATTATAAAAAATTTTTTAGGTGTCCACGGAAATTGATTAATTATAGAAAATTTCGTGGAAATTAATGGGCAAATGGATATATATATATGTAGGGCATGAGATTGTTCCAATTCAATAATATTATAAATTCAATTGAACCTTGCGTCATATCACTCCGTGTACCCTGTTTCGATAACTCAGTGTGAAAATTCATGCTCACGTATCTCTCACCCTTGAGAGATCCGTACATCGATATAAATCTGGTAAACACATAAATATAGTAAGGCCTGGAGTTAAGCCGAGACTGAGATATTTAATAGACATATATCTATTTGGGACATGTCGTCAATCATCCTTTCGATGTAGCAATTAATTCAGGATACCAAAACGCAAGTTGCGATGACGTTTTCATTAATCATTCAATTAAATGACATAAGTTTTCAATTTATGATTTTTTTTCAGTTATTCGGAATTGACTTCTCAAAGTTTGAAATTTTTTTTAATTTTGCAAATTTTGAAAATTTTGTAAACTTTCAAAATTTTGTAAATTTTCAAAATTTTGGGAATTTTGGAACTTTTGGGAATTTTGAAAATTTTAGAAATCTGATGTTTTTTTGAAATTTTCTTGAGAACTTATTGAGTTCTCATTATCATTCAATTATTTTCTCAGGGTTTATTAAGATTGGCTCGATTTTCTAGAATTACCGTGATTTGTCGCATCATCAATCATCCTTTGAAATAAGTAGTTCAGAATACAAAAGTATGAGTTACGATGACGTCCTCATCAATTCACATGATTTGTCAAATTAACTGATTTCCATAATCGCTGACTTAAGGATTGATGCTGCGATGGATTGACTTCAGAAGATGTACTATATGAAGTTACGTTCTAACATCGAAAAAAAAAATTTTAGGTGAATTTTCAAAATATTTAGATCTTTTTGGACACACAGACACACATCCACTCATCCATATCCCTGCCCACAACCACCCACTCTCCCACCCATCCAACCACCTTCTCATCCACCCAACCAACCACTCACCCACTTTCCCACTCATCCACCCACCCCCCCCCCCCCTCACCCACTCACCCACCCGATCAATCACCCACCCACCCTCTCCCCCACTCACCCATTCTCCCACCCACCCATTCTCTCACCCACCCACCCATTCTCCCACCCACACACACCCACGCCTGCAGGCATTCACCCATTTTCTTTCACACATGATTAAAAAATGTTGAAAGCAATTTGGATCACATTTTTGGTAATTGCTTTTTAATTTCTGACAAGAAACAAATTACTTCCCCTTTGTAAGATGATAAAAAATTTTCTGAGCGCGATATCATCACCAATGATTGATTGATCAGTTGTCTTTACACTTTCACCATAATACGTCTTCGCGCCTAAGTAACCGCAGAACTATTTCAGTGTGACTGTAAAGAAACTATCTTAACGCCAGTTGTATAAGAAAATGCAGAAAACGTACGCTATGCTGAGTCAAATGGTGCAATAAACTTTGTTCATTCATTGACTTCCAATGACTTCTTTCTCGCGAACTGTCTAGACACGAAGGACTTTTAATAGAAAATTATGGTAATTAATACGAAAGATATAAAAAGTACTTCGGCGCGCATTGATTGCCTGGATAAGTTCGATCCGTTGATTCCTCCCTTCCTATGCACACAGAAGCATTAGTTTAGATTGTTTAAATTCCTGAAATTTTTAAAATTCCACAAATTATTTAGATTTTTCAAACTTTCCCATTCTTTTGTCAAATTTTCCGATTTTTTCAAACCTTATAGATTTTTCCATTTTTCAAATTTGTTAAATTTTTTCAATTTTTTTTCAATTATTCAAATTTTCAATATGGATCCAGCTTCTCGACCTCGTCTGTTGAGCAAAAAAAAATGGCGAGATGAGAGATGCTCGAGAAAACTAGATCAAAGCCAATGATCTGTTGTAAGATCCATTGTAAGCCCATTGCGGGGCAGGTAAATGTATTGTCGACATTTCTAAACTCACTCGATACAAGGTCACTCATCATTATCCAGAATATTAGCCACGGGCAAAGATAATATATATAATACTACCTTATACCCACTATTACCGCGACAAATTGCAAAAGGCACGAAACCAATAAAAAACAATGTGAATTTACGGCTCATTTAAAAGAGACATTAGGCCATGTGCTAATGCACTTGTTTGAGTTGTGCATTTCTCATGGAGAACACCATGAGAAAAATTGCGCCGATACTGTTGCCACGATACGAGATGAGGCGAGAATTTCAACTCTCTCGTCTTGTATCAAAATTATAGAACCAATCGTTATCTCGTTTCGTCTCGAGGATCGAGAATGCAATCCAATCTCGTATTGTCTCGATTTTTTTTTCATTTTTCAAGTGCTGCTTCAGAACGACTCTTTTCAAAGGCTGGTTCATTAATACGATAACACAGGAATCATTGAGTGATACCCATGCTGAAATGCTTCTGTGCCTTCATTCTTGGTACCAGTGTTCATTAACACCAAAATTGAAAATTCCCATCAAATATTCGTTGTAATTATTAAGAAACAAAATATTGCCAAAAACTGGGTGTTCATGTTGGTAGTTATGTTGATAGAAATATATCTTCAAATTTTTACACTGTTGGATAAATGAAATTTTCTAAATGTGTGAACAATTTATTATCATCATTATTATTTCTTAGGATCACCATAAATTTATGGAAAGAATCATCAATTTGTGTACACATCCGATATAGTCTAGCGGCTATGATTGCCGGCTCTCATTAGTTTGTGAGTGAAATTGATTGGTTTAAAACGATTTCTTTTTTGAATTCTTGTCGAGACATCTCGTCTTACGTCATATCTTTCTCATTTTGATGGTACCCGGCCGGCTTTGCGGGCCCGCAAAGCCAGAGGGGAAGCTGACGCGCCGTGCGCAAGGGGGGGGGGGGTAGGGTGGTTACAATAATTATCGAATTTTTTTCCACAATCCTGCATGAATAGAATAAATTTCTGTGATCACAGCAAATTGTTATTCATTAATTTTTCTGCACATCAATCTTCCTGCTCAATTGGTGTTAAAATTGTAACTAAACAATAGTAAACATTAATCTGACATTTAGTAACTACACAAGAATAATGTACTCTCTATACATTGAACGTCAACGAGCAAGATTAATAGCCCTGATAAAACATTCATGAATTGTATTCGTTCATTGCTGGGAAAATGAATTGTCTACAAAAAATTATCATAAATCTTTGGATCGTTCAATAATTTCAGGTTCATAAGTGTTGGAGCCCGGTTTGTGGTCTTGTTATGGCTCATTGGCTCTACTTGGGCGGAATTCCAATACAACTCATTAAATTCTTACTCCAATAATGATGATTGCGCATTGATTCTTAATGGACCAGGAAGAACAAGTGCTTATGACTATACGTATAATCTACTACGTGGAAGCCAGTGAGTATCAAATTATAAAAATTAATTGGTTAATTTTAATCGATAATCGACGGAATTATTATGATGAAGCTGATGGTAAAATAATTAATATTAATTAACAATCGAATGGCCGGAGAGGTTGCGGTGTAGGTTGAACCTTCCGAATACTTCAGTTCTTTTGGGCAGCGAGAAACCGAAATAACAAAATAAAAAACAAACATGGTGCAGGAAGCGGGAAATCATTTTGCTAGGACATCTCGTTATTGAAGAGAGATGACGAATATTGGATGGAACCATTTTTTATATATTTTTGTTCATTAATTAATTTCTACGCACGGTTGACAACACGAGGTTCGACATTTACGATCAGCTGACTGCTAACCGCATGATTGCCACCATGCTCGTTTGGCGGCGCTGTTTGCCCCTAGATACTCCCGCGCTATTTGAAATACTTCAAAGGATAACCAATGGCAGCACGAGACAGGGCCAATCAGAGCAGGTTACGCGACAACTGTCTACAAAAGTTATGAGTAGTTCATTTTATGGATACTTTTTTACTCGTATGCAGTCTGATTGCTCAGGGGGCGGTCCTATGACATAAAAGCCCAGTTTACGTCGTGAAAATGCGGTATAAAATGGAGTATTTCAGCAAAGTGTGAGAAAAATGGTATTTCTGCTCCGACCTTTACAGGGTGTCCTTGATTCGACTAGAAATTCGTATAAGGATCATGTAAGGTTCTACTCGGGTTGCCTTAGTTTGCAACCCTTAGAGCAACCACGGTCCTCATCTGGCGAAATTGACCATGGCTCATGAAGTGCCATTTGGGGTAAAACGCATTGGCGCATCCGGGCCAGATCATGCCTACCACATCTGACCCTGACAAATTGAACGTACAAAGGCCGGATGAACGTTGCAAGTTCAGGCCCTGATGAATATTACACGTTCAGGACCGGCTGGAGTCAATTCAGAGCTACTTCTCTTTACCTTTGTAGAGATGGATTTACTCTAAAGTTGTCTGTACAATTCCTTTTGTTTACCAGATGCAGTTGACAAACATGAGTTTTTATTAGTCGCATTTTCTAACGGGTACTGAATTACATCTGTTTTAATAATGTTAACTCGGAAAAGACAGAACATTTCTCAGGATACAAATTTGGACCGATTACGGAGTAAATGACACCCATGAATATTTTACTTATGTCTCCAACACAAGATAGGCAATACTTATGATAAAATTTGGAAGTATCATGACACTACTTGAAAACGAACGAAACTGGGTTGACCTGAGCTACCTACGAGAACGTGATTAACGTTTTCCATGAATATTTGGTCTTTTGTTATTTTACGCTCTAAGGTCGATGTTGTAGAAGTGTTAACGATTGCTATCTTGTCTGGCATACCTGAATTTCACAACAGAATTTTTCAACCCTGATCAAGCGAGGCTGAGTCCGGGTTGCCTTATTTGTACACGGCCTCGTCCTGATGTGACATCAAGCCAACCTTACAAATTTTCTAGTCGGGGAACTGTGGATTTTCCTCTGGAAAAATAGGAAAGGAACTTTCGCCTCCAAATTTCATGCTCTATCCACCCCCGGGAAAGCCCGCAGATCAGAGGCAGCCGGTATCGAAGAAACAGTGGAGATTGAATAATTCGATAGGGGTTCTTAGAAAGAAAAGTCAAAAGGGAGAAGTGGAGGACTGTGTATATAGTCGGTCCCGTTAATATTTACAAAAATAATATTGATAGTGATACAATGGATAGGGCGGATCATTTGTGGCTTGTGGCGAACGCAAAGACTCTGGTGGGAAGAGAAGAATGGTTGAGGTGAATGCAGGGTGTTACGCGCCTTCTATCAATCTCAAAGGCATGAGAAAAAATCTGAAAACTGATAGACAGAGGGAGAGATAGGAAGATTGATTGGAATTGATTGCTGCACATTATGTTGTACATAAGAAAATATGATCAAGGTCAAAGCGATACGGAGTATTATCAAATAGCAATGTGGTGAGAAAGAAACCGTTTGCGCGTAGTAAAGTTATAACAAAAGTCAGTGATTAGCGCATTACACTAAACAGGCTGTCCCTAACCTGCGGATTTCCGGGGGGGGGGGGGATAGGGGATGCCCAGTACACTTTAAGTGATGGACCTCTAGATGGCAAGTTCGAAGAGTGCGAGTTAGCCAAGAGGCAGAAAAGAAAGAAGAAGCAGAGATTCATTGATCGATTGATCGATTGATCGATTGATGGATTGATTGATGGATTGATTGATGGATTGATGGATTGATGGATTGATTGATGGATTGATTGATGGATTGATGGATTGATTGATGGATTGATTGATTGATGGATTGATTGGTGGATTGATTGATCGATTGATTGATGGATTGCGTGATGGATTGATTGATGGATTGATTGATTGATGGATTGATTGATGGATTGATTGATGGATTGATTGATGGATTGATTGATTGATGGATTGATTTATGAATGGACTGATCGATTAATAGTTTATTGCTGTACATTATGGGGTACAAAAGAACAGGACCAAACTCCATAGAATACCAAATAGCAATAGAAAAAGCTCAATTGGCTGTTACACAAGCAGGACAACTAAGTAAGTGGAAGCAAAATAAGAAGCAGTATTGGCGAAAGAAAGAATAAAAGTAAGGAATAAAAAGTAGAAAATAGAAAAGAAATAATGAGATAATGTAAAAATATGATGACACAATTTAACCGACCCTCAGTCAGGCACACAGAGTAATTTTCTCAGTCCAGAGGGAAACGACAAGAGGAAAAGGAGAAGGTCGAGACGAATGGGATAGGAAAAGGATAAGAAAAGAGGGATATCAGAAGGTTAAACAAAGAGTATACGTGATTAAAAGGAATTGAAATTATAAAATAAACGAAATCAACTGCGATGAACGGATAAGTTACAGGATGTTGAGAGTATAAGCGTTACTTTACAGTGAGCAAAGAATGATGTATAATGGATCAGAAGTATAAACGGAGCTGTGATAATAAAGAAGAGAAAGGAGAGAGAGCGCACACTATCCTCTGGTAAAAAGGAGAAACGAAAGAAACCTATCGAAAAATCTCGATATTATATCGATATCAGCGTAAGAGACCGATATCAATATTAGCGTGAGAGAGCGAAATCGATATTACCGTAAGGATGAAACCGACGCGCCACCAGTCAGTGCGGCGGAAGAAGGAAATGCGCGTGCGGGGCACGCGCTTCCGGACTTTATAGGCAAAAACTGTAAGTTTAAAAAGTTGAGAAAAGAAGAGTGAAATAGTTTGTATAGTGAACGAGATTCAACAGGTGAAGTTTCAAATACAAAAATAGGTCTCTCGAACGGGTGAAATCGGAAGAGTTCTGAGCGCGAGCCAAATTCTCAGTGCCTGACGCTGCCGCAGCGCTGCACACCTGTCTGCGGCCACTCATCAATGAACACATCATTTGTTTCAATTACTATTCCTTCTCTGGGCCATTATGCGGTTATTTATTGCAATCTACGATTTCAAGGTCATTGACTAAATGAGATTATAAACTTTCATTCACTAAACCAACGTTTGAAGAGCTGTGTGCTCTCCGCTTCAGGCCTGTTTATTCCTGATCTATTAACAATTAATTTAGTTATGTACATAATTATTTATAAAATCATAAACGGCAATAAATAACTGCATGATGGCCTAGAGAAGGAATAGTAATTGGGATTTAAGAAGAAGCGCTTGGAATCCCTCTATGAACACTATTTGTCCTTTCCTGAATGTGTGTCCCACTGATTTTTGGGTACGCAATATTATTGTTGCGTGCTTTCTCTTGGCCTGCCGCATGCTTGCCTCTCTCGAGTTTTTTTTTTCTCCAAATTTTGCAAATCGCCAGAGCGAAGATCAACACATTGATGGAGTTTCTGGAACATTTTAATAGCCTTACTGTATAGGGAGTCTAGTACGGAAAACGATCGTTGAATAACTAGGTATGGCCTTGTGATACAGCGAAAAAGTTGTAATGAAAGTTGTTGGATTGAGAGACGGTTACCTCAGTACTGATAGAATCCCTCATTGCTCCTAAGTCTATACTACAAACTTCGTTTTCGAAGTGGCAGCAGAATTTTTTAACCCTGGATTTTGTAATATAAAAAAATTTCGTCTAGTGCCAGCAAAATTATGTCCTCTAGGTTTTTCCCCCTAATTCCTAACTAGACTTTTAAGTATACGAAAATTATTCCCGTCAAATTCTGAGAAAATCTCTGTGTGTGTGTTTGTATGTGTGGAGTCGGAATTTTGGGTTAACGATTTCTCACTAACGGATCGATCTTGGTCATCGAGGTCGTAATCGGAGCGTCTTCCTAGAACTTATATCGGATTAGTTTTTGGTTTAAATTGACCGACCAGCTTGTTTTGTTATTAACAATTGAATTGTTCACCACGCTCTATTGCGAAAACGGTGAGAGATACAGCAGAAAGTGTTAAGCAGAACTTGCTCTGTAAGTGCAAATGCACATTTAATTTCTTATGACTTTTTTCTATAGTTGTCATAATTAAGGAGGTATGACGGGTTTAATCCTCGAGCGGTCGCACCCCTATTGGCGTCTCACTCCCACTGCAGTAACGCGCATAAGTCTCGTCCTCACGCTCACTATGCGCCTACTCAAATGTTCATAATTATCTGCTTGATAAATGGGATAGTTTAAAATTCTCAAATCTGTAAGTTTTCGTTGTGAACCTCACGGGTCACACTGATTTAGCCACACTAGTGTTTTCTCTGAAACCAGTGTTCAAACATTTAATTGACGCGTCGGAAAATCTAGGAATGGCAAACAGAAATTACAAATCGGAAAGTTTTGTTTGTGTTCTCCAAGGGGGCACATGCACTTTTATTCCACTAGCTTTTTCCCTATATCCGAATCGGTGTAACAAAATATCTGAGGAATTTCGCGCGCTGATCACGGTCACTTTGATACCCATTTTATTCTGCAGAAATAACGATCATTTGTACTTTCAAATCGCCTTAAATTCCATGCGCGTGCATATGAAAGCGATTGCATGTCGGAAAGGTTATCAGTTGATACGAAAGGCGTACAATACCCCGAGATTTTTTTTCAGATCAACTGTGCAATTTGTATGCGACCGTTTGGACCATATTTTATAGTTTGCTAAATTGGCAGTTTCGATCCGCTACATTGATTTTAGTTCCTCGTTGAATATGATGCAATTTAACTTTCATAATTGTCATATTCATCTGAGGTAGTAATTTGAGAAAGTATATCAATATTGGATATCGGCGAAACTGGGGGATCAATTTTGCGCTTGCCGTTAATGGCTTTCGGGCAATTTTATGCAATCGAAGAAATCAATTTGATAATTTACGGAATGAGGAGTAGGGGATATATTGCCGCGGGGGCAAGGGGATTAATTAGGGTCGGCGGAATCGGTGGTTTTGTCAGTTTTAGGGCTGTCTGAAGTTTTTGGTGATGTTAAAGGAATTTAATTGACACTTTTGTAATTTTTGGAAATTTTGAAAATTTTGAAAATTTTGAAAATTTTGAAAATTTTGAAAGTTTTGAAAATTTTGAAAATTTTGAAAATTTTGAAAATTTTGAAAATTTTGAAAATTTTGAAAATTTTGAAAATTTTGAAAATTTTGAAAATTTTAAAAATTTTGAAAATTTTGAAAGTTTTGAAAATTTTGAAAATTTTGAAAATTTTGTAAATTTTGAAAATTTTGAAAATTTTGAAAATTCTGAAAGGTTTGGGAATTTTGAAAATTTTGGGAATTTTGAAAATTTTGAAAATTTTTGCAATCTTTAAAAATGTTGACAAGTTTGGAAATTTCAAAAATTTCCACGTCTCTAATAAGTAACCAAGCAAATACCGTTCAGTTCAGATAAAATTATGTTGCAATAGTCTCAAGTCTAATGAAATCAATTAAGCCTACATCATTGCTCCAGCCGTGATCGATCTCTCAAATACTCATAAATCAGCCAGTTCAATCTCTTCCTCAGTCAATGAAATAGTATAACCCCTGAATTCTGCGACTTCCAAAAATCTCAAGAACCATCAAAATTTTCAAGAATCCCAAAAATATTAAAATCTTCAAACAGTCAAAAAATCCCAAAAATTTCAACAATTTGAAAAAAAAATAAAATTTGTAAAATTAAAAAAATATAAGAAATTAATTTCTGAAATATAAAAAAAACATTTTTTTTTGGTACAGTCCACTCTAAACATATTGACAAATTTTGAAATTGCAAAAAAAGAACATTGGACCAATGTTTGGAATACGATTATGTGTTACTGTACACTAGACTACAAAGTTTTATTGTTTTCTCCGAATGCATCCCGTAATATAATGTGAGCGTCCCACGTGTGATAACTGATTATTCTCGTAGTACTGTCTCCACATACTGGTGAAAGCGGAGAGTTTAAGTAACACTGCCGGATTCGGATCTAATCTGGACCGCACCTACGAGTTGGTGGTTTCACTTGGTCGCACTGGGGCGATGCAAATAATACCTGACAAACTCATGTCCAATAAACTTGCACTCCTAAGAAAGTGAATTTCGTCCGAGTAGCTCCAAAAACGAACAAACTCGTTATGTAATTCTGGAGGTGAATGAATGTCTTCCGCGATCCGAAAAATTTCAACATTTGAACGTTTCAAATCGGAATAATTGACAAACTCAAAAACTGAAAATTTTGAAACATTTCCATAATCTTTGAATTTGAGAATTTGGAAATTTAAGAATATTGAAAATTTGAGAATTTTGAAAATTTGAAACTTTTGAAAATTTGAGAATTTTGAAAATTTGAGAATTTTGAAAATTTGAGCATTTTGAAAATTTGAGAATTTTGAAAATTTGAGAATTTTGAAAATTTGAGAATTTTGAAAATTTGAGAATTTTGAAAATTTGAGAATTTTGAAAATTTGAGAATTTTGAAAATTTGAGAATTTTGAAAATTTGAGAATTTTGAAAATTTGAGAATTTTGAAAATTTGAGACTTTTGAAAATTTGAAAATTTTGAAAATTTGAAAATTTTGATAATTTGAAAATTTTGAAAATTTGAGAATTTTGAAAATTTGAGAATTTTGAAAATTTGAGAATTTTGAAAATTTGAAAATTTTGAAAATTTGAAAATTTTGAAAATTTGAAAATTTGAGAATTTTGAAAATTTGCGATTTTTCACAGTTTTCACGTTCGAGGTCATTACAGTAGCATCCCTCGATCGGGAGGTCCATACAATCCCAATAAACTCAACCGATACTCCTCTAAGTTACCTCGAAAAGCTACACATTTCATCCGTAAAACCATCATACCCATATCCTCCACATGTGCCACTATCCAGTTTTCACAGAATTCGCATTAATGCAATTAAGATCTTAGAAACTTTCTACTTTGTTGTATTCCTCTTCCCATCTCGACTTATACCAGTATAAATTTATGACGCAGTTTTCACGGTGCGTTGGCGCATTGGTGAACCTGAGAGAGATAGTACTTAAATAATTGCGTAGATTAAAATGCGACTTACATAAGTACAGCGAAGCCTGGGAAATGCTAGATAATATATTCGGGTATTCATCATGAAAATGAAGATCTAAAACGCGGACGTTTTCTTCACAGTCCGTAGGGGTGAGGGGGGTGGGGGTGGGAGGGGGGTGTTGGGTGGTATTTAATAACACAACTTAGAACACACTTGCTAATGAGATAATCCACATTTTTTTTAATTACCAAGATGATATGGACCAATGATCACCCAAAAGGCACATACACACATCCGGAAGTTATTGGTTCGACCTGTCGCGGTCATAATTCCATCGCCTCTATCTTATACGTAACGTATTGTCTATTTCAGGACACCCGCAACAGGTGGGCACACGTGTATCACTTACGATGCAGTCAATCGTGCCTATTTCCAGGCGAGAAAGCGAATTAGTAAGTAATGATTACTTAGCCGCACAATACTAACACAAAATTAATATGTTATGGCAACATACAGAACCAAAAAATGAATTAAGCGTGTGGAATTAAAAAGAAACTCATTGCTAAAATTGCAATCCTTTTTTTTTGTTTAAATGAAAAAAAGAATAAAGCGATTTCATCAAAATTATTTTTAAAAAATACAAATGAATTTCTAATAACTCGAGGTAGAAAAATATGGAGGAAACCACGTGTAGAGTACTTGACTAAATGAAAAAAACCCTGCAAGAATTCCAGCAAAATTGTTCCTCGTGAATGTGCAGTTACAAATTAATTAAACTCCATGAAAAATACATTGAAAAAATAGTTCCCCACCAAAGAATAACATACAATCAGCTGAAAGTGATTCGAATGGGCTAAACCAGCGTAAATAATGTCGGAAAACACGAGGTGAGACATCCTAGCGCCGCCATCTTGGAGTCGAGGGAGGGGGTAATGGCGGATCTCAGATTTACCGCCCGTCTCGCGTTTTTAAACATCTCTCCAGCATGTGTTTCTTGACAAAAACAGTTGGTGAAGATTTCATCAGATTTTTTAGGAAGGAACTATTTTTTCAATGCAATTTTCATATTTCTTGACAAAAATTTGACGATTTTGGAACGATTTTTAAGATGTTGCTCAGCCCCACGCCGACATTTGGAAACCCGAAGAGCTGGCGACAGTTGGAGAGTTACTTCTCGACGTTTCAACAACGTTAGCCCACATGTAAGAACAATTCCGTACTTAATGACCATTTTTTTTTGGATTAAAGAAGTATTTTTGAGGGTGGGGATTGAGAATTTCAGAATTACCTTCAGACCTGGATTTGTAATTAATAAATTGCTCAATTGTCTCAGGTACGGTCTATCCAGAGACGAGATAGAACGAGGTCTCCCGCAGATTGACACCTCGAGGACCCACATTAACGAAATCTGTCCAGCATTTGTCAGTAACGTTGAATGTCGCCCGGGCAAGTATCGCCGATTCGACGGCCTCTGCACCAATCTCGAGCATCCTACATGGGGCGCTGCCCTTTCGCCCTTCGCCCGGTACGTAACCATCACGTGCTAGAAACTAAAATTTCATGAACACTCGATTTCTATATTGTTAACTGCACAACAGTCCTTTCCCGGGCTCCTTTCATCTGACCTTGCTTTCCCCATTGACCCACATCAACACAACCCCGCAAGTAAAACCGTAATTTCGGCGGACCACACTCGATAAATGTTCCATAATTACCTGTCAATCGATTCCACCGTTCTCCACTTTTCTTACGAAAGCTTCATACTATAAATGCGATCATTATCATTCTTCTGAATTTTGACATCACGTGGTAGGATGGGAAAGGCTATAGCTGCTAAATTTTGGTGATCTGTCTGATCGTTACTAGGTCGTCCAAATAATATTGAACTCAATTCTAAACAATTTTATGTGGGATACCTTTTAAATGATAAAACCAGCTTGAAATTTAAATTTAATGCTTGTATCATGTCGACTCTCCCTCAAGGGTTTACAACTAATGGATCTATTCTAGGTATCGAAGGTGAGACTATAATGAATCTATCTAGCTATTGTCTGGATGTCTGAGAGCCGACCGAATTTCGTCCATGTCTAGACGTTGATAAAATTTTTCGATACTACATTTACAGATGATCATTTTTTCAGGATCATGTCACCGGCCTTTGCTGATGGAATGACAGCTCCAAGAATTTCCGTGACAGGTGGTGACCTTCCGTTGTCACGTATTGTCTCCAGGACCATGCATCCCGACGATGGTTTCCACGATCACGCTGGCACAGTCATGGTTATTGCCTGGGGACAATTCATGGATCACGACTATACACTAACTGCAACACCACTCGGTAATGGAATATCCACATTAAATATTTTATCGATGCAATGATCATAGCAGATTGGAAGCGCGATCGGGTTGAACCAAAGTATAGCCGATTGGAGCTGCTGGCGCAACTTCAACACGCGATATCTCCTAAGCTTTTACACCTACGTAAAAAACTTATATGACATCAAATGTAGGTGTTCAGATGAGGAATGAAATTTATATAACACTTTTTGTTGTATCTTTAACCGTTTGCGGAATACAACTGAAAATATTCGCTCTTTCGGGATACCGACAATTTTGGATTCAACACCTTGGAGACAGGCGCTTTTATAGTATTTTATTTGATATCCTCACTCTTCCAATGAGCTCATCACATGTGACCACCAATGATTCGGCAGGTCCAATCATTACGCTTTAATATATATAGATCGTTTTGCAGATCCAATGAATCGAAATGATCCTGAGGAGTGTTGCGGCAGGCCGCCGCACTTGAAAAATCCCTATTGCAATGAAATTATAATACCTGAGGACGATTACTTCTATCGTTTGTTCAATGTAAGGTGCATGGATTTCGTCAGGGCTTTTCCAGCTGTAAGGCCCGGCTGTCGGCTTGGATCACGTGTTCCTTTCAATCTTCTCACAGGTGTTCTTGATGGCAATACAGTTTACGGAATACGAGAAGAATTTGCTAAGTGAGTTTACCATTCATTATGAAGCTGTGTGTGTTTTTCCTCCGTACCTCTCTCTTATGGTCCTCACGGTAGGTGCTCTTCAGGATTTCTTCCAAGGGGAGTACTGGGCACCTATCCATGCGGCTGGAGCCGACTTTCGCCATTTAGGCAATCGTATTTCTAAACACAGGGTAAACCTCCAGAGACTGCTGTATTATGATGCTGGGCAAATACTCTGCCCACTTCATCAAAGCCCCGATTTTGTGTGTGTGTGTGTGTGGTGAAATTGAATAAAAATGTGGGTTTCGATGATGGTGATTAAATGATCGTAACGCCGATAATTGAGAAACTTAAATTTCTTCAATTTTTTCAATTTTGTTTTGTTTTTTTTTAAGGGGTCATTTGCCGGAATGTCAAAATTTTTTGAAACAGCTAAATTTCTAATTGCGACCTTTGAACGATTTACGTAGTTCTGAGGCATACAGAGTGTATACTCACTCACTATTTTATAACTTCAATTATCAATTAGTCCATATTTGTTAAATGCATCTAACAGATCAAGTGTGTTATATCACATGTCTGGGAAAATTTCTACCCCCCCCCCCCCCCCACTCGCCCCATCCTGCTCTCATGTGTACCCCATCCGTGCGATACGCCTTGGGACTGATTTTTTCTCGTTGCATCAGTGTAAAGATAAATCAACGAAGTCATTTTAAGATATTACGTATTTTCCTACACATCACATGGTTGCATCTCAACTTTCTATACAGAGAATTCATTTCAAGTTGCCCAATAGAAATGTAATTTTCGTATCCACTCCTCATCTGTAACACTATGGCAATTGAAAATTTACTATGATATAAATCCATCATATTGGCACGTTATGAATAATTTACGAGCCGTTACTTATAATCAGAGATGCAAAAAAAAATATTCCCTATTTAGTAGGCAAATGAGTTACAGGCTAACACTAGTGTGCTAAAAAAAAACATCAATTATACAAAAAATTTACAAAAAAATTGTAATCTCTTCGAATGCGATTCTTATTCAAAAAAATGTTGTGTGTATGTGTGTGTGTGTGTGTGAATCCGTTGGCGATTTCTCTTTTTTAGGTCCCTTCGTGTTTTAGCCCCCCCCCCCCTAGAAACCCCAACTGCTGGAAGTGAATAAAAACTGAATAACAAAAGGCGGCGGTGTGCTCATTATGCGAGCAGACCAGAAATAATGACGATTTTTTTTTTGATTTCTAATATTGGCGGATATTTGTAAATAACAATGCTGACGAAATATCATTTGCATGTAATGGTAACTGATCAATGACTAATTTTAGGAAATTGAGATCAGGCTATGCCGGCCAACTGCGTATGAATCCCGTATTTGCTGAGTATGGGCTTAAGGACTTGTTGCCATTAAAATTGGACATACCCGATGAAGGCTGTACTCGCCCCAACAAATCAATGTATTGCTTCGAAGCTGGTGAGTTCAACATTCATCAAATACCAAATAATTGTCAATAATTTGCCATATTCCGAGAAGCATAATTTGTGACTTTGATTTAGTGACCGGAGAAATCGCGCGCGGCTTTCTAATCGCATTGCAATGCCCTTTCTTTTCACTCTCGTTATCGGAAGAATTGATTAATCGGTATCACCTGTATTTCACGCGTTGTGTGGCGTGTTTTTCTGCTTTTTTTTTTCACCGTGCCTCGTGTGATCTCCCAATTTGCGCACTTTGCCCGCGGGCAGTGCGCCATCTAATGTGACGTATAATCGAACAGAAATTTACGCAATAACTCCCTCCGGACAGCATTCTTACCCTTAAACGTATGTTTTTATGCACTGAGAAGAGAAATTACGGGTGTTAAGAAAATTTGTCTTTTGCAACGACCATGTGTGTGTATAATTGGGAATTGGCGGTTTGTATGCCTACGTCACACAAACCTAAGAGAACCAAATTTTGCTGAATTGTCTCAATTCAATAAAAATGACTGAAAGCCAGTGGCGAAGCCAATAGAGACACACTTGCGACATTGAGTTATGTGAATGTCGCAGGGAGATCGCGGCGACGTCGCCGCGACCTGGGCGCGATCTTCCGCGAGAAGAACGTGGCCGCGACCCTCGATTACTATTTGAGGTTCTGTCTTTTATTCATTGACATTTATTTTCAATTTCCCGGAGCGGACAAATTTTTTTCTGTATGTGTAAACGTCCGTCTGTGTTGACCCAATTTCAGACAATTTTCAAAGTAATACGGTGATTGATTTTTATAGGTGAAATTCGGGTTAATGAACAGCTTGTGCTCACCTGTATGCATACACTGATGGCCAGGGAGCATAATAGAATTGCCAAGGGACTTGCTGAAGTTAATCCACACTGGGATGATGAAACTTTGTTCCAAGAGGCCAGGCGAATTAACATAGCCGAAATTCAGCATGTTACGTATAATGAGTTCCTTCCTATTTTGCTGGGAAAGGATGTCATGGAGAAATTTGGATTGCTGCTTGAAAAACATGTAGGCCATATGATATCTAATGGTCTTCTTTATCTTTTTCATGGTTCCAAAATTTCCAAATTATACCAATTCTTTTCCAAAATTTGGAAAACATTGGAAATTGTGATTTTTATTTAAAATAATTTTTTTTTCGCTATCCTTGAAATAAAATACACTTCTATATTCTTCTACAACAATACCAACAACAACAACAACAACACCACCAACAACAACAACAACAACACCAACAACAACAACAACAACACCAACAACAACACCAACAACAACAACAACAACAACAACACCAACAACAACAAAACCAACAACAACGAGAAGAATAATAATCATAATACTAATCCCTGCTGATTGAATAAATCGAATTCAAATACCAATAATTCCTTAAAATTTACAGAATTATTGGGACGGTTATGATTCCAATGTAAATCCTGGTGTAATCGACGCATTTGCCGCGGCAGCATTCAGATTTGGTCATTCACTTTTGCCCACAGCAGTTGAAAGATGGAGTAAAGCCCATAAATTTATAGGCAAGTTGTTTTTTATTAAAATCCCATCCATGTTTTATTCATTAATCAATTGAACATTGATCGATTAATTTACTCCACTCACTTTACACAGCATCCAAGAGATTGTCCGATCTTATCCGAAGGCCCTATGATCTGTACCGCGCAGGCGTTTTAGATGAGTACTTTATGGGCCTTATGAATCAGGTTGCACAGGCTATGGATGATTCTATTACTCAAGAGGTACATATATTATGATTGAATACAATATTAGGGATTCACTATAAATACCGGAGTTATGATTCAGTATTCTTCCGGCGAAAGAATCCGGGCGAAAGTTCTTCTCCCGAATTTTTTTTTTTTTATTTATTCTTCAAAAATTTCTCGCAACGAAAATTTTCTTTTTTTTTCAAAATTATTTGTTTTGAAAAATTTTCAAAATGTGTACAACAAAACCATTGAGATATATATATTTTCCCAGGTGACCAACCATTTGTTCAAGAAAGTAGGCGCAAGATTCGGTATGGATCTGGTGTCCTTCAACATGCAGCGCGGCCGAGAATTCGGCATTCCTAGTTACATGGAATTCCGAAAGCTGTGTGGGCTGCCTGATGCAAATACTTTTGAGGAATTATTTGGCACAATGTCTAATGAGACAATAAGACGTTATAGTTCCATCTTCACCCATCCTGGTGATGTGGATCTCTGGTCGGGAGGTGTTTCTGAAAGACCACTTCCGGGAAGTATGCTGGGACCAACATTTGCCTGTGTTATTGCAACGCAATTCAGCAATTCCCGGCGCGGTGATAGGTTCTGGTATGAATTGCCGAATCAACCATCGTCATTCACCCTCGGTAAGCTATCCCCTTCACATTTGGAGAATTAAATTTTTCTATCAGTGTGGGATAATGTTCTTTGAAAGATAAACCAGCTGTAAGTTTAAATTCACTTTAATAACAAAATGAAAATACGCTAAAGTTGATGCACAAAAGTCTTGGATTGAACACCTCGATAACGATTCTGATTCTACAACGCGATTCGTCTATTGCCTCTACACTGAGGACTTCGTCAAAAACATGTACAAGATGAAGTACCTTCGCCAAGGGTTCCCGCGTCTATTATATCTGATTGCACACAAGCTCCCAATTTATAAAACTACCCCTGGCGGACAGTCGATTTCTCCCACTCCGACTACTTAGACTCATCAGCCCACTGTCGCTCGGACTTGGGCCTTATATTAATGGCAACGTGTTCATGCAGAAATCATGCGATGTCTACGTCATATGCACACACAAATCACGTGCAATGGTTGTATCATGTCGATTGTCTCTCAAGGGTTTACAGCTAATGGATCTATTCTAGGTATTGAACGTGAGACTATAATGGACAATGAAGTGCAGTCGACTCTCCCACTAGTGCACTGCGCGGGACCGGACGCTCCACTGCCCTGTCCCACAAGTGACCCTCCCCTATTCCTCCCACTCCCGGATGCTAGTAAGCGCAGTGAGGTAACCTTCAAAGTCACGCGGGACTATTTGCAGTGGTGGGGAGGCGGCGCTTGAGGAGATGAGAGTGAGTGGTGGGGTCGTGACGATAGTGACTATACGAATCCATCAACTTGTGGGGAGTGCACTGGTGGGGGAGGTGACTTTATTGTCTAAATGTCTGAGGACCGATCGATTTTTCCCCATGTCTGGATATTCACAAAAATTCTCGATACTCAGATATAAGTTATAACTAATAGGAGTGGCAAATTTTCCAAATGAAGCATCATGTGTCTTTCACCATGCATGTCAAGTTATCTATCTTTTTTGATTCTATTACAGCTCAACTGAATGAGATTCGAAAAGCGAGACTGGCGAGACTGATCTGCGACAATACCGATCTTATCGATACAATACAACTGTATCCGATGGTACTTCCCGACCACGAGATGTAAGTGAAAAATTTTCTCGTCATTTATTTATACGGAATTTAAAGTGGTTCATCAACCAAAGCTGGTAGATAGGTCAAGAGTCATACGTGGTTGAAAGAATGAGCCCATTTGGGTCGGTATCGTTAGCAAGTATTGACGAGAATATTAAAGATGTTGCGATGAAGAATACGGCTAAGTCAACCGGTACTGCGGTGCAGATAGCCATACAGTAGACCATATCTTGTGGCATTGCTCTCAATATGTTGAGCAGAGAACCAACTTAATGAACCGGTTATCTAAATCTAATTACAAAAACCTTTACGACACAGAAAAATTTGCAGATGCCACTGATATAAAATTTGTAAAGGAGATTTGTAAATATCTGAAAGAGTATAATCTACAAATTTAAGATTGTGAATTCAATATGGAAGCAAATGCAAAGAGAGCGACAGTGTAAATGACCCTGTTCATGGATCACATCACTTTAAATAAATAATAAAAAAAAAAGTCGACCAGTAATGCTGCCGCTCTCATCGACTGAATTGCAGCTACCAGAAATAATCCGTCAAATACCTCTGGTACTTCGAAATTAATCGTGAAATTTTCCTCTGGGGTCCTGATGGAGCACTATAGATGAGAAGTTCAGGGCAAGCTGCCTGGCCGGAGCTTCGCTCTTGGCATTTTGAGTTGCCGATTCAACTATGGTGTTCCGTCAGCAGACTTCACCCACTCCCATCTCTTCATCCATACTAATTACTAGTAATAATAATTCATTTTTTTACAATTTGGAATTTATTATATTGTAGAAATCCTCGAGTGCCATGCAGAAGTGGAGTATTACCTAGCATAGACTTCAGCAAGTGGGCAGAATTTTCAAGTGCCAGTCATGCCGCTCAATACGTGAGTAACTTAGCGGATCAGTATGGGCACTTGGGCAAGTAGGAATAATTCACCACCACCTTTATATTAATTTAATCTCTGTATCCAGTGATCGGCATTAATAATTACATCATCCATGGTCACAGTTGCGATTGCAAAAAAATGCAATGAAATTCCGAGAAAAAAAAATTGAAATGATGAAGCATGAGTGTTGAGGGTAATGTTGAATGGACCGTTTGTAGACCAAAAACTGAGAGTGTAAATCAGACAAGTTTGAAACGAAATGGGTTATTGGTGGCATGCGAAAGTTTTTTTGGAGGATCTATCAAAGTTTTTTTTAATTTTATTGGTTGCAATCGTGCATTCGACTTACCAACAGATCATCAACTCAATCAAAAGAATGTTACAGCTTAATGGCGGCACACAACGAATAACTAATTCCCTTGTACTCCAGAAACAATTTGGACGATATGATTGAACAGGAGTAATCTGATTGATCCGCTTTTGAGAACCTTAGAGTGTTCACTTGACGATCCTCCTTAACCATAAATGAAATTATTCACAGAATTGAGAGTTTCTGACTATTTTTTGGCCACCTATAATTACGCTGTAACATTCGTACATGAACCTTGCGCAAATAGATGTAGTTTTTTGTCACTTTGTAGGCAAATTTGATTTTTTCTAATTCTCCGTGCTCGCATACACGGGGAAAAGAAATCTCTAATGTGACGAAACCGTATACTTGGGCCATTACATATGAACATTATGAAATTAATCAGCGATGCGTTCCAGTCAAATACATCAATGTTCCTCATACAAGTACATGTGGATTGACCTCAAATCGTGTGTGAAGTTAGAATGAAGTCGTTATGGTTCTCTCAACGAACATATATATTTCAAGGAAAACCAAAGAGACTTTGCCTATCTTACGATGAATACTGTTCACCAAGGGAAACAGTTTACTGAACTGGGTCAGTCCGACTTAATCGTCTCTTGGTACTTTTGTAATATAATATGTTTTTATTCAAATACACCTCTACATTTTAATGTGAAATTCTCGTGCTTTTAATATGAATATATTATTCTCTTCAGTGAAGTACTTACCCTTCAAATATATTAATATTTCTGTGGACTTCTGGAGAGCTGCAATCATAACATTGTATTCTTAATCCAATCCATTCATTCCGAAAAAAAAACTTGTACTTGTCTCAAGTACTCGGTTCTGTCATATTAGAAAATTTTTCAATTTTAGAAATTAGAAGGATTTCATCCGAATATCTTCCATCGAAAATAACCCACTATTCTCTCAATTGCAATAATCATTATAGAAGATAGTTCCATAAAATAGGAATAAAATACTCGTACTGAAGCCGTGTAGTATTACCAATCCCTGTACAAACACTGTTAATTATAAGTGTGTAAATGTAGGCAGCTGATCGTGTATAACCCAACTTTTAAATGTGTTTGTGAATATTATAACGCATTCTTTTGGCGCACAAGTATCCGAATCTCTTACGACTGTTATTATCTCACTTACCTTCCGAAATGAATAATTCTATCACTTCTCTTCCTCTCTTCCCACATTTGCTCATCGTTTCGCTTAAAAGAAAACCAACCGATCCAACCTAGAAAATTGCCACCGCAAAAACGCTTCCAGGCAATTGACACATTCTTGCACTTGTTTTGCTTTGCTTTAATCTCAATTCCACAATTTCTATTTAGCAATTGTGATTATTTTTCCTGTCACCATCACTAATTGACTGATGTAGACTTAGAATTAGCTCAATAATCTGTTAATTGAGGAACACGATTCGTTAAACAAGTCCAAATGAGAAAATTAAATACTAGATGTGGTGATTACACAATAGCACCTTTTCTTTCGGAATGAATGGATTGGATTAAGAACACAATGTTATGATTGAA
Source organism: Asobara japonica (assembly GCA_026005395.1). NCBI lineage: Eukaryota > Metazoa > Arthropoda > Insecta > Hymenoptera > Braconidae > Asobara > Asobara japonica. The sequence continues at coordinate 245,442 of BQMI01000151.1, read as the reverse complement.
GCTCTCTAGAAGTCCACAGGAATATTAATATATTTGCAGGGTAAGTACTTCACTGAAGAAAATAATGTATTCATATTAAATGCACTGGAATTTCACATTAAAATGTAGAGGTGTATTTGAATAAAAAACATATTATATTACAAAAGTACCAAGAGACGATTAAGTTGGACTGACCCAGTTCAGTAAACTATTTCCCTTGTTGAACAGTATTCATCGTAAGATAGGCAAAGTCTCTTTGGTTTTCCTTGAAATATATATGTTCGTTGAGAGAACCATAACGACTTCATTCTAACTTCACACACGATTTGAGGACAATCCACATCTACTTGTATGAGGAACATTGATGTATTTGACTGGAACGCATCGCAGATTAATTTAATAATGTTCATATGTAATGGCCATTTTCTTGGCTAAACTATACAGTTCTGTCATATTAGAAATTCTTTCTCCCAGCACAAGGGAATGCTTGTTAATTAAGTGTTTTTAGTACTCTGCATTTAATTTGAGATTAATATATTGACGACGGAATTCTCAAGTGGCTAGGTGTACTGCACCTGCGTAATGTAATTGATTAGAAGGTTGTCATGTTAAGGACTTAATGTAAATACACTAGAGCATCACGATATTGTTTATACACAAATATTTGTACATAGTAAATATGAAATAAAGTTTGTCACAGGCAGTGCCATTAATCATATTGGAAAACCCGTCTCTGAGGATTTTTCATTGAATTTTTGGGAGCTGAGGTATGCACGGAAGCCCGGTCGGACAATTATTTCTTTTCCAATTGTATTGTTTGTTTTGGTCGAAATTTTTAAGAGTTTTGGGAGTTTTTTGGGAATTAAAAAACAAATTCAAAACTGTGGAATATTCGTTTTTTTTTTAATTTTTGAAGTTTTAAAAATTTTCAAAGCCTTTAAAAATTTTCAATATTCAAAGTTTCGAGTTTTTTGAAAGCTTCTTAATTTTGGAAGATTTTGTCAATTTTTGCAATTTTCAAAATTGTCGAAACTGACCCACTTTTCTAATTTTGGAGAACTTTGAAATATTCTAGAAGCCCGACCCTAAAAAATTTATAATTTTGAAAGTTTCAAAATTTGTGAAATTGGGAAAAATGTATAATTTTGAAATTTTCAAAATTTCTGAAATTTTCGATAAATTTAGAAATCTTGTTTGTCAGTTATAACAAAATTGCGAAAATTCGTTTCAAAATTCTGAAAATTACGTGACTTTTTAAAAAAAAATCTGGAGTTTTTTAAGATTTTGAGATTTTTTTTTTTTTTTTAATTTTTTGGCTGTTACTTTCGTGAGCAAATCAGTGCATTTCCTACTATTTACTTTCCAGGGAGGCATCAATTCCTCGGCCATCAAACTTTACCTCCCAAAACTCAAATTACGGAGATCATCATTGGTGTCAAAAGTTCATTTTCCGATGTCCACTTATCCAAAATCGTACCTAGGCGTTTTTGTTCCCCAACCCCCAAAAGGTATTCTATCATCGAGGAAGTACCCAGATAAGTTCGTAAATTTCATTACTATGCCTCTTCGTTCGAAACGTTCCACGAGGTATAGTAGCGATTTACAAAAATCAGCGGCCTCATACACAAGAGTTATTAAGGACTGCGACGACCCGACATCATCATGTAAGTAATTATACATAAAGGCGTATCACGTAAGGTTGAATCTTGGGCGGATGTCGGCACGTGAGATTCTTCTTAAAAATGGAAAATAAAACGATTGAAAATTGGAAAGAATTTGGAAAATTTGGGAAATTTGAAGGATTCGGAGAATTTCGAAAATTTAGAAAACTCGAAAAGTTTGGAAGGTTGGGGAAATTTGGAAAACTGAAACAATTGAGAAAACTCGAGAAGTTTGGAAAGTTTTGAAAATTTGAAAAAGTCGCAAATTTTGAAACTTGTGAAAACATCGAAAAAATTGGAGACTGTAGGACATTTTTAAATTCTCGGAATGTTGAAAATTTCCAAAAGCGTACAAGTTCGTTTGAAAGCATTGTCTTATTCCTTCTGAAACATTAAATTCTATTTTTTGTTCAATCCTCGGATTTCTTTTTGATTCACATCGATCGATAGAACAGTGCAACTAGTTCAAGTAGTTTGGAAAAAATCCAAAAATGAATTTCTCAATTAGTCCGGTGGGGTACCAAGGATAAACCCAATACTAAGAGTGATCTGAACAAAGATGCTGTTGGCCCTGATACGCTCCCAAAGGAGGAAGGGGAAAAGATCTCTCGTTCGGGTGCGAGGGAAAGTAAACGCACTGATGAGGATGTTAATATCCGTAAAAAACTTACCAATGACTCCGCGGAGCATTTTCGAGGCGGAAATGCTCACAAAGATGGAAAGGACAGCGAGTTACTCGAGAGGTCGGAAGAGGAACGACCGGTTAAAAATTCGAGTGATGAAGACAAAGGTGAGTCCACTGGAGCTGATATAGTTGCTAAAAATATACCGCAATAATCACAAACCGGTTTCATTGGTGATTGCATGACAAAAAGTCCAATCTTGATTCCAGACCCGATCTTAAAGAAAAGAAAAAAGAAAACGCGAATATTGATTTGGGAATCGTCATTCAAGGTGAAGTGGAAATCACAATTTCTCGTGTTGCCACGATACGAGACGAGGCGAGAATTTCAACGCTCTCGTCTTGTATCGAAATTATAAAACCAATTGTTATCTTGTCTCGTCTCGGTCACCATAAATTTACGAAAAAAATCATCAGTTTGTGAACACATCCGATATAGTCTAGCGGCTATGATTGTTGCTCTCATTAATTTGTGAGTGAAATTGATTGGTTTAAAAAGTTTTTTTTTCAAATTTTTGTCGAGACATCTCGTCTCTCGTCACATTCCTCTCGTATCGTCCCGCCTTGGCAATAGTCATGGAATTGCTCTCTCGTATTGTAGTCAATAAGCAGTTTTTTTCTTACCACCTCTATTGTACTCAAGGCGAGGATCCCAGTGAAGCCACCGTCACTGCTAAAAACACACCTGAACCAGCTGAGAGTATCGAACCTGTATCGTTTGATATTAGAGACTACGTCAAGCCATTTGATATTGACAAATTCTTTGATGATTTCTTCACTCCCAAGCGCAGAAAATCACCAATTTTTCCTCATCGAAGCTCAAGCAAAAGGAAAGGAATGCAAAATGCAAAAGAAGAATTCGCGGAAGAACCATGGCATACACCAGGAAACAAGTTTAGAAATGATGATGAATATTTCGGGCAGGAGTCCGAAGGAGGATCTGTTTACGCAAGCCGCAACTTCCTGCGACGTCATTTCAGTGATGATGTAATTCCAAAATTAAGCTAGTCATTCTGAATAGTATATCATCTAGGACAGAAAGTTGAGCATTCTTGGCGGTTGCAGTGTGGCCGGGGTGTCCGAAAGCGTCGATAAAAGGCCTTTTTGGTCACACTTTACTGAAATACGCCTTGTTAAAGGGTGTTTTTACGATGTAAACTGGGCATTTATGTCGTACGACCGCACCCTGACCAATCAAATTGCACACGGTCAACTAGCGCCGGAGTATCTAGGGACAAATAGCGCCGCCAAATGAGCACGGTGGTAGTCATGCCGTTAGCAGTCCGCTGATCGTGAATGTCGAGCCTGGTGTTGTCAATCGTGTGTAGAAATTAATTAATGAACAAAAATGTATAAAAAATGTTTCCATCCAATATTCGTCATCTCTCTGCAATAACGAGATGTCCTAACAAAATGATTTCTCCGCTTACTGCACCAAGGTTGTTTTTTATTTTGCCATTTCGGTTTCTGAGTGGGAGAGGGGGGGGGCACCACCCCCCTGGACCCCTCGCCCTGATGCGTTTCTTAGCCTGCACACTCCCCGGGAGTGTTAACTTTGGCCCTCACCGGAAGTTCGTTTTCGCCCCACGGCCGGAAAGTTTATACAGTCGAGTGTCGACTCTCCCTTGAGTGCAGCGCTCAGGACCGAGCGACGCTTCAGCGCTCCGTTTAGGTTGAGTCCCCTACTTCTCCCAGTCCCGCATGTCACGTGAGTCTTCGCGCAAGCAGTTTCGTATCTGATATTGTGCGCAATGATGTGAGGTTCAAAATAAGGCGCGAGAATTTTCGATGTGGTGGGGACAGAGCGTTTGAGGCGACGCAACCTAGAATGAGCGCGGGTCAGTGGACTAATGGGATCGTCAACTCACGGGGTGCTAACTTATGGGAGAGCCGACTGTACTGAAAGTTCTCCGTTGGACGGAGAGTACTTTCCGGCTCTCGGGCGAGAAGGAACATCCGGTGAGGGGTGTGAAAAATACTACGGACACCTCGGGCCTTCCACCCTCGTGCTGTTCATCCTTTTTGGCATATCGGGCACACACAACACACGCAGAGAATGGTCAAACTTCCGGCCTAGGTGCACAATATACTATTTGCAGTCCACGAATTTTAGGATGCATTATACCAACATAATAAATTTGTAATTGTAGCTCTATCAGAATATACCAATGTCTTCTTGTTTCGGTATTGACCCACGTACGTTACATTATAAGCAAATAATGACGGGCGCCTATCAAGGAACATCCCACTCGGCTCCGTCCCTTAGGTTCCCGCCCGGCCTTGCTGCCGCTGATATCCCGTTATCGGTCAAATCTGGGACCTTTGACGTAGAGAGCAGATACTTTACGCACTACGCCCAATCCCATGTGTATGTGTGTGTGTGTGTGAGTATGTGACCGTGCAAGACCCCGTTATACCAGTATATTCCCTCCATTTAGTATCTCCATTCGGAATAAAATAATACCATTGAATTTCCATTTGTAAAAACATGTTTCATACAAAATTTAAATAGAATTTCGATCCTTGGTCTCTTCCTGACTGCTCATCGATATTCAGCAAATACCGTACTGTACCCAATCGCAGTTGGACAACACACATATCCAATCTTTATCTAAAGCTAACTGCATCATTCTGATTAATACAACTGGCAAAATGATGACGCTCATTTCCGTATTCAACATAACTAAATTTAAACCCGGATGTTTCATTACATTTTTATATATTCAATAAAAATAAATGTTTCATTAACGATTTATTCGACTTCATTCAAGGAGACCAAAATTCCGTTATAACTGATTTGTTGGACCGATCCTGTAGTTTCCATCCATCACTTGTATTTGTAAAAAAAATGATGGATCGAGAGAAGCATTCGTTACTGTTACTTCTGTTGACCTAAAAAAATTTCTAGACAGCGAAGGAGAAGAAACTAATGCCCGAAATATATAAGCCAAGGTTGGCTAAGACTTCTGAAGCTGAATGGACGGAAGAACCAGAAATTTACGTATTGGTGATCGAAAGTATACATTAGTTTATCCGAAAGTCGGTCACCACACATTCACTCGTTCTAATAATGTCAATCTGTGGGATTTGCTGGTTGGGTTTGCCAAATCAGAGAAATAGTTTGCTCAAAGAAATAGTTGTAATATATTAACAAATGTATTTCCGTGAAGAAATACGTATACAATTTAGATGTGAAAGAAAGCGTGGTAAACGTATTGCACGGGAAGAACTAGGTGGGCTCGCTGCGAAGAACCCGATGTGTTAGCCTGTGTGTGTGTGTGTGTGTGTGTTGAAAATTTGGAATAAATTGAACGCCTTCGCCTTAACTATAAGTGTTACAAAAAAAGTCATGCAACAAAAAATGTTTGTTTCTGAATGGGGAACAACTTTTATTCAAAACTTTTCCATCTAACTCTTACCATTCGTGCAATAGAGCGATATAAACGATTCAAATTGTTAACCAGTGATATGTCCTGAACTATGATAGTTATGAAAAAAAGTCATAAAACATTATGCGTGTATTTTTGTATAAGGAATAACATTTGTTATACACTTTTTCTGCTATTTCTAACCGTTCTCGCGATAGAGCGTTTTGAATAATTACAATTGTTAATGACAATTGAAGGAATTGTTCTTCAAGATTGACACTCCTTTCCTGCCTGGACATCAGTGAGAGGTGATTTTTGGCCGAAGGAGAAAAAAATCGATCGAGCCGTTGACGAGGCACTGTTGACAATTTTTGTTAATTATGAATATTAATTATTTATATTATTATGCGAATAAAATTCGTGAATAATATTGTTTGTATGAATAAGTATTGTTACACCATTATTGCCTTCCCTAATGAGAATTCTACAATTTTATTGGGAAAAAGCCAGATTCTCTTACTTCCTTATTAGAGCCCGGGAAATGGAAAAAATTAGATTACCGCTGATCCCTTTCGTGAATTCACAGGGGTTCTTTAGGGGTTGTAATTTTTCCAGTATAAAAGAGGAAAAAAATCCTGCGATTATTGCAATTGTATCGAGGACCTCGCCCGGGAAACCGGAAATTCTCCGAAAAAAATTCAGTGAGTATCCCACTTATCTCATTTTTTATACATAGTGCTACATAATTCTGTTCATATTTAATAATATTTTAATGGGATTTTCAAAAAAGTTTTGTGACCTGACAATTTTTGGAGTTCTGAAATTTGGAAAATTTTCGGGACTGTAAACTCGAAAATATAAAAAAATAATATAGTTGTTACTCATAAAATGAAGCCGCAACGTTCGGCGGGAATCTCAGCCGACGCGGAGTGGGGGATGGGGGGGGGGGCGTAGGCAGCCGTTGGCGGCGCGTAGGGGTTTCTGGAGGTTTACCCCGTGTTCAGAAATACATTTTCGGTCTTCGGGGTCATTACGATAATTTAGCGAAATTGTAAAGTTGAAAAAATCTATCGAAAATTCTGAAAACTCCCAAAAAGATAATTTATCGGAAAATCCAGAAAGAATTTTTTTTTGGAAGATTTAAAAAAGAAATTCATTTGATATCTTGATAAGAACCATTCATTGACCAACTTGATTCCATAAAGCAACAATGGCGTTAACGCGGAAGTGGCTAAGAATTCCGGTTATAAAACGTTGGCATAAAAGAGGCAAAAAAGAAAAAAAAAGTTGATAGCTGGAGGTGTGAGACAAGTGGAATAGCCTTCGGGGGGGAATTCTCCAACCAGGAGTGATATATACGAATTATTAATTACCCCAAGCCATCGGACTTTTATATATTCAGTCACTTGGTCTTTCTGGACCCATACTGTAAAGGAAGATAAGTCGTGACGTGCTCTCGAACCTCCTGAGTCCTCGGCAGTCTTGCGGACCAAATAATTAATAACAATTTATCCTAGAAAAATTGGAAAATTAAAAAGAAAGATCAGTCATCAAGAGTCCAATTTTTTAAACCAATCATTTTAAAAAATCGAAAATATTGTTAAAATAATTCACCAGCTAATTCATTTAAACCGAAAAAATGAGTTTAAAAAATTGCAAAGAATTGCAGATTTAAACGTTAATTACTACTTATAGTTTACTCAATAATTAATTAATTTAATTCCGTGATTCAATTAGACAGAAAATCTAAACGTGAAGAATATCAAAAATTAAAAAGAAAAAGAAAAACAAAATAAAAAAAATTAAATTGACAAAATTTAAAAATTGCGAAAATAATTCATCGATTAATTGTTTATTGAATTAATAAAGTACTTGCATTGAAATATTGTAATTAATTTTTTTTAATTGAAAAAAAATGAAAGTAGTTGTTTATCTAAATTTGTTTTTATAAAATAAATTTTAAAAATCGCAAAGATCAAAAGTTCAATTGTTGAGACGTCAAGAGTTCAGTGATGTTTTGATAATTAGAATAATTTATTTGAACAAAAAATTCCATGGACAAAATTTCGAAAAATGGTTCGAGAGTGTCGTCGATAAATTAAATTTGAAAATCGAAAAAAAAAACAAAAAAATAGGAGAAAGATTCTTGGCGTTAGTGTTCGAGTAATTAAAGAAAAATATTTAAAAAATTTAAAATTTCGAAAAGTTGTATTTTTTGGGAAAGTCGAGAAAATCTAGAAAAATTGAACAAGTTAGTCGATGTCTTAAAATTGAATTGATGAACATTTGTGGAGTTAAATACACGAGGATTGACTGATTAAGTGAAGTGAATAAAGCAGAGAGAGCAGTCCCAGTTTTCCCCAGTTTGTAAGGAAATAATTGACGGTACACAAATGGAAAAAATGATTTGTTCAGAAGGAGTAGCTACTCGTATAGTCCGAAAGAAAATTGAATTTGCAACAGTGAAAAAAAATGGGAAAGCTTCAACTTTCCAGTCTTCCACAAATCTCGAAAATTATCTGAAATTTTGGGCCATTGCCAAGGACTTTAGAGAATTCCAAAACTTGGAAGTTCCAGAATCTTCCATAATATGATCAATTAAACAAAAAAATTGCACGTCTCACGGATTTCATAAATTTCAAAATATTTCAAATTTGAGAAAATATCCTTTATATTAACGTTTGCAAATAAAGCCGAGTTCAAAAATTGCAAAATCAAGTAATTCAAGATATTCACAAAAATTCCAAAATTCTAAACAATATGAAACTATAAAAGCTCCCAAATATAAAAAAACCTGAAAAAATTGCAAAATAAAAAAATTGAATTTGAAGACATGAAAGACTGAGATAACCGTAACAGGATGTGAATCTGAGTTAATAACTTCCTGATGTACATATAGATGTTGATGTATTTACCTCCCGTTGTTTTTAGATATTATCGAGATGGAAAGTAATACAAAAGTAGATTTCGTGGTTAAAAAGTGATTTTACGGATGAACCGTTAGCATGTATTTCCATACACACACACACACAGAAGCACACACACACAGAGGCACACACACACAGAGGCACACACACACAGAGGCACAGACAGTATCCGCCTACTACGTTACAGATCCTAGGTTCGCGTCCGGCTTTCGGAGAGTGTTTGAGATACTGAGATATTGTCTCATGGGTTCCGACCAATAGCTGGAACATTCCATGTGTACCCATAAAATGAGACCGCAAGGCCGGGCGGGAACCTAACCCAACGCAGGGGGGGGGGGTCCACGATAGGCGCCCGCCGTCGTAGTATAGGGGTTTCTGGAGTTTTACCCTGTGTTCAGAAATACGATGGTTTAAACGACGAAAGTCAGCCCAAGCCGCATGGATGGGTGTCCAGTAGGCCCTGCGGGAATACTCCAGCTATCGTAGGGAATACAAAAACGAGGAACCGAGCCAAAACACACACAGACACATAGATGAAAATACGTTAGGTTTTCCCGCCTCAAAAACTCTAAAATCTGAAAATTTCGAAATGTAGATATATATATATAACGTGCCCGCAAAATCATTTTACTCCATCAGTGTGCAAAAACATACACAAATTAATCATTTCCTGAATTCAGATAGTCATGGTGTTCTCCAATCGACTTGTTCTTCTGCTGATCGTGGCCTTTATAATGTTCTACATGACAACATCATCATCGGCAGCAAAAGACCGCGTTGGTCAGTAGAATTCTGAAATGAACGGAAGTGACATTTGTTGACCTTTTTCGTCATAGTCCAATGAGAGATGTGCAATTTATCCATTTTTTTTTCATCCTCAATGACAGGTACATGTATACGGAACTGCGCACAATGCAAGAGAATGTTCGGCGAGTACTTTGAGGGTCAACGTTGCGCTGAATCCTGCCTCAAGTTCAAGGGAAAATCTATTCCGGATTGCGAGGACATCAACACAATCGAGCAATTCATTCATCGAGTTGACGAAAGCGAGGACTAGGAAATATTATCAAGATATCCCGGATCAACGTGGACGATTGATTGGGAACTTACGCAACTTTTTGTTGATTTTGCCAAGCGAATCCATCAAGTATCATTTTAGCGCACGTGACGTCATAATGGGAATCAATTATAGCCAAAATACCATACAGTTATACGCGGTAACATATGGATGCGCACGCATAACCTGAAAGATGCGCGCATTTAGCCTAAAAGATGCGCGCGCATCATCTGAAAGAATCCCGCGCAGACAAATTTGCTTCAGGAAAATTGCCTAAGAAAAAAATTAGGAGCGAGATTGTTATTGTTTTTCTGACGTTCATGTACCTGATTGTTCATTACCCTTCGCCAGTTCTATACTATCTCAGGAAAATCAGACCCCCCCCCCCCACCCCAAAAACAGCGATGGTAAAGTTTCTTTTTTTTTACGCTCACAAGCATTATCTGTTATTTTTCGGTCAGACATGCCGTCTGAGCTTAACATATGTTAAGGAATTTTTTTAAATGTGTCAAAACCAGTAATTCACAGGTCATCCAATCGCATGTGGTGACCTAGCCCATGGAATGCGCGCGCACCCCCTAGAGCACTAGAGCTTCACACAAGTTCATCATTCCACAATTGGGCATTCCGTAGACTAAGAACTGATTTGTAATTATTACACTTATCTTTGTTTACTCGTTATTTATTTATTTATCTATATTTACACTATTTTCTTATAAGTCTCGTGCTATTTATGAAACATTTTTGGGGTATCTCCATGGCTTCCTAGCCTACGATGTTTGCAAGCCGATAATAAAAATCTCATACCAATCATAAACTTTATTTACAATATCGTAACTTAGGTTAATCATGTACTCCGCGATGGCGAAGAATGGCATTCTGGTATCGTGGCGAGTGTTTGCTTCGTTTCAATTTGATGAATCTGAAAAGCAGAAATTTTACATAATTTTTCTAACGAATTCAACTGAAAAATTTGACGACAGAGAACTATAAAGACTGACGATTTTACCGTAATGTTGCAAACCATTGATAGTTACCTTCTGCCGCAGCGCCTTCTCGTTGATGGCAGCACGCGTCAACAGCTGTTTAACCTTATCCAACAGTTCAGACTTATGCGCCAGTTGATGCTTGAGTATACTAATCTCCCCCGAGTTTTCCTCTTCACTGCGTGCTTTCTCCAGCATCGAAATTCTCTGCTCCGCCAATTGCAAATCAGTTTCAAGAGCAACCACCCTTTTCTTCGCGAGCTCATATTGCCGCTTTAGCGTGGCATTGCTTTCACTCACGGCCATTTTGGATGCGCCTGGGTGGAATTTCGTTGAGCGATGGTAATTTTTTGTATTTAATCTCAATCTCTTGTTCTCAGATTGAAGTTTCTCAACTATTCGTTTCAAAACGAAGATGGTTTTTTCTAATTCAAGCGCTGATTTTTTTGACGTTGGCTCTTGGTCCTTTTCCGATGATCGGGCCGAAGAGTCAGACGACTTTTCAACCTTCAAAAGCTCAACATATTTCTCAAGATGCTCCACTTTTTCTCGAAGACGCGGAGTATCAACATGCAGCTTCTCAAGGTCCATTCGCAGCTCAAAATTTTCACTCTCTAATCTTATATTTGCTTTCTCCAATGTTACTTTTGCTGTCTCCAATTTTTCAATTTGATCTATCGTATGTGAATTGCCCTCAGACACAATTTCCAATGCTGCAATTCTACGCTTTTGCTTCTCAATTTGTAGGATAAGTTCAGTTGTGTCCTCGGTTTCCAAACGATTGGTCAACTCATTAATTCTATCTCTCAAAGTTTGGCACTCAACTTGAAGATCATCAACAATTTTATAATTAAAATCAGAACGCCCTGAGTATCCGCCACTCATATTACCATTTTCACATCTCAGTTTGCTCCTCAGGTACCATTTTTCACGCTCCATACAGGACACCACTGTCCTCAACTTATCATAACTTGAATTCAATTTTTTGTACTCCTCAGATTTTTCCTTAACCTCCTTCTTCAATTTTTCGGCAGTGTGCTGCCATTTTTTCTGCTTCTCCCACAGGGACAATTCCTCTGCTGTTTTCACTCGTTTAGCTTCATGTGCTCTATATTCATGATCAAGTTGGAGTCGTGCCTTGTTCAACTCTTCTTCCATGCTCTTCAATTTTCTTTCTAACTGAAGTTCTCGTTGAGAAGCCCGCCGTTCTTCAGTTTTCTCCGCCATGTATCTTCTGCTCAATTGCTGCTTCAAATCTACGATCTGATCTCGGTAAAGCTTCTCCTTCTCGAGTACAGACTTATGCTGACGGCGTAGATGGTCCAATTCTGATTGCAGATGAGTTGATCCTTCTCTACCATGCAATGGTTCTGGCAGTTTGTTCGTTACAGTACTGTGCACACTCAATGGCTGTGATTGGCTTACTGTCATCATGTCATAGTCATTTTGGAGACGTTGATAGGCTACAGTCAGCTCTTCAATTTTAGTGTCACGCTCCTGGAGCTCCTTGGATAAGGATATGTTTCCTTTTGCCAATTTCATACGATTTTCGGACAACTGCTGTCTCAGAGCACTTGTTTCCGTCTGCCATTTGTCCAACTCTGCTCGATAACTTTCTAATTCGTTTTTATGCTGCGCCTCCAATCTGTAATTAATGTAAGGTTATTTGTGTATTTTATACACCTGTGTCGGAAAAATAATTTTAATCTCATGCATTGAAGCTAACAGATCTAGACTAGGCATTGACTTGAACAACGATACTAAACTTCGTTGGGTACCTCCCAATTTGTTATTATAATTACCTCTCCCTGATATCATCCATATGCTGCAATCTTTCCTCAGCCAATTTCCTCCAGCGATCACTCAATTCCCTTACAATATGAAGATCTGCTTCAAGTGTCGATACTTGTTCATCCAATCTCGCGATTTTTTCCTCAGACCTACCATCCGGCATCTCCTTCTTTGACTCATCCGATACTTTAGATCGATAGCTATCACGTTCCGGTGCTTCGTGAATGTTTTTACCTTCCTTGCGTTCGTTTTTGTCTTTCCAAACTGAAATTTCTGCTCGAAGATCTTTTATTTCCTCTTGCAAACGTCCTGCTGCTTTACTATGCTCATCTCTGTCTTCCTTCAGCAGAGTTTGATATCTATTGATGGTCTCCTCTTTCTGCAAAATAATCTGCTGTAAACCATTGATTGTAGATTTCAAAGCTACTTTGCTAGCTCCCTCCACATCTCCATTACTATCAGATGATTTCTGACTGATCAATTTCGTCTTCTCCACTATCTCGGCATCTTTATCGGTCAGCGCTAGGTTCAGTGCTCCAAGTTTCGTTTTGTATTCAGTTATTTGAGACTCGTATTCGATCAGCTTGGCTGATCGATCTGACGCTAGGGCCAATGCTTGTTTCAATTGATCATGTAGGAAGGACACTTTGCTGTCTGTTGAATCGGTACTCTCTCTTCTGCTTGAGATGAATTTTTCTATTTGCGGAACTTCAGGAACTATGGAGATCCCGTGGGGAAGTGGCTGAGGTTCTCGAATGGGCTCACTCTGAGTTTCAACTGAATTTGTTGGTACTTTAGCTTCTGTGAATACCGATTTCTTCTCGATGATTAATGGGCTCTGAAACAGAATGTGCATTTGACACGACAAAATATTCATCTGGAAAACCTAAGTTGGGTACTTACCTGAATATGAACTGGTGACACATTGTCCGATGTCTCTGACTTTGGATTCCACACCTTCTGCATGTTGATGATCTCATATTCCATTTCAGTAATCGTGGATTCATATTCAATTAGCTTTGCTATTGTCATCTGCAGTTCACTCTCAAGTTGTGCTATTTGTCTTTTGTAACGATACTCGTTTAAAGTGCTCTGGGAATGTTCGGAGAAGCGGTGCATTAGTGACTGCAATTCTGAATTGCCAATTTGTTGCTCCAGTATGTCCTTTAATTGATCAACAATTGCCAAGCGATTGGTTAGGGCTTCTTGCTGCACTTTAGATGTGTCATTATGGGTTTTGGTTTCTCGCAACTTTGACGCCATCTCTTCGCGAGTTTTGGCAAAATTTTGCAGCGTGTCTTCATATCGATGCAATGACGTTATCGATGTGCTACCAGAGTACTGTGTTTGGAGGAACTGAATAATTTCAGTGTAAATTTTACACTTGTTGCTACAGTGACGGCGAAATTCTTCGAGATGACTTTTTGCTTCATCTTTTTTTGTCATTGCAATTTCTAACTCAGCTCGCAGGTGGGAATTTTCGGTTTCCAGGTGAACTTTTCTTTTGCTCATCTCAATTTCAACGGCTTTTGAATTATTCAGCTCGAAGCCTAATCTAGCAATTGTCTCCTTGTCCTCCGATATTGCTTGAAGATCTAATATTTGATGTCTCAAATTGTCAAGCTCGAGGATTTTTAATGAGTTCATAGTGTAGTGCATTTGGGCTTCCTCACGAGAAATGGCTAAGGTCCTCAACAGATTTTCATTCTCAATTTTTAGAATCTGCAAAATTTTCATTCATTAACAAAGATTGAAGACCATACAAATTGATGATGGACTAGGACAGAGTGCGCTATCTGGTGCTCCGGTATGCGAACATTGAATAACTCCGCAGTTTGTCAATTAATTTACTCTCTTAGACAAGTTTTGGAGGCTTCGAATCAGTACAGTTTAAATCATGGACCTCTTGACATGGACCATTGAATGGCTACTAAGATCCCCCGATCGAACCCCCCCCCCCCCCCCCCGGGACTTCTTTTTGTGTGGTTATTTAAAGAGTAAAGGTTACACTTCCAAACCGGCAACTATGGACGAGCTTAAGACCAATGTTCGTACCGAGAGAACTGCCATACCGGCCGAGCTGCTCGACGAAGTGATGGAAAATGCCCGACAGAGAGCGCAGTTTCAGTGGTCAATAAGGGTGGTCATTGAATCGATGTTGTTTTTTTTATAAAGTATTCCACATAAACTGTAAATTGAACTGAATAAAAAAAAACTACTTTGCTTGCAATCTATCTTTTTTTCAAAAGTTATTCAACATTCCCATACCGGAGGAACTGATGGTGCATCCTGTACGACGCGACCAAACACCTATAGCTTGACCAAGCCACATGACATACCTCTATCTGCTCCTGCAGCTCAGCGATTTTATTCTCTTCAACCTTCGAAGGTCCAGCATTCAAGTATTGCGACAGAGAGCTTTGAATATGAATCAATTGGTCCCTTAATTCTGAATTTATTATCAGCAGATTCTTCGTGGTGTCCTCTTTGGGTTTGGATCCAGGCGAATGAATTGCAGAATCAGAACGATCAGGGGATTGCTTACATTCATCTTCCATATTAATTCCCAATTGAAGTTCATAGGATGTCCTCAAGCGCATATTGACCTTCTCAAACTTCTCTTTGAGGTCATTGTACTCACTTTTACTAACTGAATTCAACAAATTGCTTTCCAGAGTTTTAATCTTATTCTCTAGTAACTTACAACGCTTGTCCATGTCAGCGACAATTTTTCGGCAAGTGCTTTCAGCAGCAACCGCTTCTTTTTTCACATGAAACACCTTCGAAGATTCTTTACTCAGCAGACTTTCAATTGCCGAACATTTTCTTGTGGTAATAATCACATTCATCGTTGACTCCGAGCATTCTTTGGTTCTTGTAATGAAGGCTCTTTGGAGTTCATCTTCTCCAGCTTCAATGGCCTGCAAATCCGTCTTCAATATTTCTAATTGGGCCGTCAACATTTCATTTGACTCCTTCAATTCGTGACTCTCTTTTTCTAGAGATTCTCGCTCCATCTCCCGTTGGTCGAGCTCGTCGCGATAGGCTTCCTGCAACTTTTGCATTTCCAACATGATTGTCTGTAGGTTTTCATTGTCGGGCGCTGAGTGCTCTGGAGAAGGCGCCTCAAGGTTGAGGTCACGTTTGGTCGCTATTTTGTGGAACAGCTCATCCTTCTTCTGCATTTCTATTCGCAGGTGTTTTACTTGGGCTCGCAATTCAGTGTTGCTGCCTTGGATCACATTCAGGCGCTCTTGGAGTCGCATTGCTGGGTGGTACCATCCAGCCAAATGCCGAACGTCAAGGGCTTCTAGCAATGTTTCGAGAGTTCCAGATTGTACGTCTACGGTACCTTGTCCTGGAATGATACATCGAATGTCACATAGTGTTAGGGGTATGAGAATTCGAAATGATAATCGAACGGAAGAATAGGAATAGAGGTTAACTTAGCAAGATCCTTATATAAAAAGACATCGGGAAATCGACACAAACACATGAATTCTCCTGAGCGACACGTGTGCAATGCGTACGCACAACTTGCGATTGACGTTTGCGCAGAAACATTTGTGCTTCTGCGCATCTGCCAGGCATGCGTACGGTGGTCCCGCACGATAGTTACGTACTCTGAGTGTCATAACCATCTTTTCGTCCGGGCACGTCCTCGACTAAACGTGTCGTTCGTTGAAAAACATAAAAATCAAACTCAAATTTACCTATTACAAAAATTGAAATTGAAAATATTTCAAACTCCAAATCATTTAAATGAGGAAAAAGTCAATTCGAAGAGTTGGTCAACATCCCGGCCGCTGCGGCCGTGGTGGCGCTAGTGAACCATAAAGGGGATTTCCTTCTGTTCTAGGCATGCTAGAATGATTTGACCTAGTACTGGACTTAGACTCTTGGATCTTTGACAAATAAAAATAAGATCACTGGTAGACTGCTTAGGACATTGATCATGACAATGGAATAAATTACATAGCGGGATAGTTCAGAACACTTGTTCCGGATTGGTGAAGGAAAATAAAAGAAATGTGCATCACACAAGTACCGTTAAAATTCAAGAAAATTCACCATCTTGATCTCGAATACTGTCCAGTATCTCATGCATTCCTTTCCTCAGAGCTTCGTTCTCCTCAATGACTATCTTGATGTTTTCCTGAGCTTGATCCATGTCGGCTTTGTGCTTGAGACTAATTATCTCCTGCTCAGCTATCCAATTACCATTTCCCGAAGGATCGGAGCGCAATGATTTACGTCGAGAGTCAGAATCACGGGACATGATGATCCTTTCGCCTAACTTATTCAATCGGTACTTTAGGGTTCTGATATCGGCCTTCAAGTCGACAATTTCCTGCTCTAGCTCCGAGTTCCTCTTCATCAAGGCATTCTTTATTTTAGCCTCCTCTTGGTACCTCAAAGTGACACCTTCTACAGATACTTCAGCGTCTTCGGGTAATCCTAATTTTTGTCTCAACGCTGCAATTTGCATCTCTTGATGAGAATTTATATCTTCCAATTTATTTATCACAGTAACCAAATCCTGAATGTGCTCAACTTTGGCATTTATTTGCTTTTTCAAATCTTTGATTTCGTCTAATGCCTCGGTCATTCCGTGATCACTGTCCTCGTACCTTCTTAAAGTGTCTAATAATTCACATAATTGCTCACTTTTCTGCATTAAATTGTCTTCAGCAACCTTCAGGGACTCCTGGAGAACTGAGATTTTCTCATGCGCCTCCTGTGTTTTTCTCAGCAAATCTCTGTGCTCTTTTCGCTTTCCATTTTTTTCTAATTTTTTGGCACCTCGTTTCAATTCTTCGATTATACCTGGGAGAAAACACGTTGAATTATGCTTGATTCTAGAGTTAACGTTCTCTTCTAACTACCCATATTGCAATGACTTTCTTTTTAAACAAATAAATTAATGAATTTTACGAGAATGTAAAAATTTGAAAAATTAAAAATAAACATATCCAAAGTATTAAGGAAGAAATTTGCGAAAAAGGAAGAAAAAAGAAGCAAGATGGATCCCCGACAAAGTGGGCCTTTTTACTGTGGGCCCACACTTTCAGTTACGCAAAAAGGAGATCCTAATTAGAGATCACAAAACATCCCATTATGCCCCACCTTACCCCTATACTGTTCATCCCTATCAAGACAGTATACCTGAACTCTCGTTCAACTCTCTCGCAGCCTCCAACAATTTCACCTCAAGCTCTGCAATTAATCTGTCTCTCTTCTCGATCTCCTCATTCAGATAAATAATCTGAGATGTTTGATGCTCCCTCATCTCACTTGGTCCATGAATTCCATAATGCGCAATTTGCTCCCTCAGCCGCAAAATTTCTGAATCTTTACAATCCAAAATGTCTTTCCACTCCGAAACTCTCACGTCAATAGCTGCTCCAAATTCGTCAATAATTTGGTCCCTATCGATTTGCTGATTTCTGATTTCCTCAATTTGCGTTAGCAAAGCAACTTTTTCTTGCTTCAATTGCTGCAATTCGTCCTTGAATGATATATTTTGACTACGCAAGCCGTTCACCTCATCAGTCATTTCGTTCATGCTTTCGGTCGTGTCCTCCATTTCCTGTTTCAGTGATTCTAATTTCACCTTCAAATCCATATTTTCTTTCTCCATACCTTCTAGTTCCATGAGCAGAGTCTTGATCTTCTCGTTTTTGGATTGAACAGTGCCTTCGTAGTGTTCAACCAAGGAATCTTGGACTTTTTGGCCATTGCTATCCTCCTCGATTGCGTCTGCTTCGACTTTTCTGCTCTTGGAGCTTATCGAAGTTGTGGCTAGTTTTTCTTTGAGCTCATCACACTCCAGGAGTAGGGATTCCACCTAAAAGTATACAATTTTTAGCTGCAAGCTTTTTTCAATTCGTAACTCGACTTTTAAGGATACCAAAATGCATCCTGCCAAATTCTGAGCAAACGTTCGTCTATGTGTGTGTGTGGGTGTATGTGTGGAATCGGAATTTTTGGTTAACGATTTCTCACGAATGGATCGAACGATCTGGGTAACCGAGGTCGTAATCAGAGCGTCTTCATGGAACTTAGATCGGATTACTTTTTGGTTTAAATTGACCGAGCAGTTTTTTTGTTATTAACAATTGAATTGTTCACAACGCTCTATTGCAAAAACGGTGGGAGATACGGCAAAAAGTGTTTAGCAGAACTTGCTCTGTAAGTGGAGATGCACATTTAATTTCT
This sequence comes from Asobara japonica, assembly GCA_026005395.1. Lineage (NCBI taxonomy): Eukaryota > Metazoa > Arthropoda > Insecta > Hymenoptera > Braconidae > Asobara > Asobara japonica. The sequence goes on along the minus strand of BQMI01000151.1, from coordinate 226,772 downwards.
TATGACTTTTTTCCATAGTTGTCATAGTTAAGGAGGTACGACGGGTTTAACCCTCGAGCGGTCGCACCCCTATTGGCGTCTCACTCCCACTGCAGTAACGCGCATAAGTCTCGTCCTCACGCTCACTATGCGCCTACTCAAATGTTCATAATTATCTGCTTGATAAATGGGATAGTTTAAAATTCTCAAATCTGCAAGTTTTCGTTGTGAGCCTCACGGGCCACGCTGATTTAATCACACTAGTGTTTTTCTGACACCGGTCTTTAAACATATAATTGACCAGTCGGAAAATTTAGGAATGGCAAACAGAAATTAGAAATTGGGAAGTTTTGGAAAAAAATGGGAGACCATTGTCGACGATTTTATGAATAAATTTCCTGCCTATTGCGTGATTCCTGGCCCTTAAGGTTTCTTAAGCTTCCATTATAGGCCATAAAATGTAATTGCTATGTTTCGTAATTGAATTATTTACTCACCTGATTATCCTTGTACTGCAACATCTCCTGCGACAACTTCATGACAGCACGCAAGTCATTAATATCATCGACATCTTTTACGTCGCATGCAATTACCATAGGAAATAAATCCTCGATTTCGTCGTCCGTCACCGACGACACTTTGACGGCGCGAATACGATCCCAGTCCATTTGCACCATTTTTTATATTGCCAATGAGGACCATGAGATGCTGTGGAGAGAATAACTTGGGGTTATTCTTTGAGCTTCATGGAGATCTGGAAATGGAAGATAACATAGAAATTAATCTGAGGTTCATGACATTCTGAATTTTTCCAATTTTTCTTGCCACAAATTTTGACTTTTTTTTCGCAATTTCTGAATTTTTCCAATTTTTCTTGCCACAAATTTTGACTTTTTTTTCGCAATTTCTGAAATATAAGCAATTTACTGGAAATTTTTTGCAATCCTTAGATTTTAATTCCATTGAGCTCTCATTTTTTCGGAGTCAATGATCAACAGTATCTTCATCTTCGGAAAAAATATTATTACTGCAAATTTCAAATCGGGAATGGAGCGCGCATGCGCGCTTGTATTTTTAATTTTTGGATAAAGAATACTGAGATGAACATTATTTCCCACAAAAATTAGAGGTATTAAAAATTGAGGAAAAAACACACACACACACACAGGCATAACCTACACATACACTATCCACAGCGTCTATGTACACTAACGCACTTTTTTCGGCGTCACTAAATAACTAATCCTACCCGGAAGTTCGCGCTTGCCCATTCAGTCACACATGAACTATACAAAAAATGTGCTTTCTATATCTCATATTTCAAATTTGAGCTTTTCAGAAATTGTCATTTAGACCTGAATGTTCAAAGCAACTGCAGTTGACGTTTGCTTCGATGTGGCATTCACCTGGGGTCCCCGCGACCGCTCACCTCGGTCACCATGGTTACCCAATTGAATACAGTGGTGGGGATAGACACGTGGCTGATGCGAGTGGAGGGGACGACCCTCCATAATTGCAGGTCTACTTACGCTCCTTTGCATTTTTCATTTGAAGTAGCAGAAGAAATTTTGGTCGAGGGGAAAGTTCATAAGATGATTCATGAAATTGGTGATCGATAATGCAAGGATACTACTTTCTAGTTCTTGCACTGAGTGAAAACTCGAACTAAAATTATTAGCGCATCTTGTTATAATTTAACGTTGCAATGTAAGACCTTAATTTTATAAAGGCAAAAGATGCGAACTTGCAGATTTGAGAATTTTAAACTATCCGATTTATCAAGCAGATAATTATGAACATTTGAGTAGGCGCATAGTGAGCGTGAGGACGAGACTTATGCGCGTTACTGCAGTGGGAGTGAGACGCCAATAGGGGTGCGACCGCTCGAGGGTTAAACCCGCCATACCTCCTTAATTATGACAATTATGGAAAAAAGTCATAAGAAATTAAATGTGCATCTCCACTTACAGAGCAAGTTCTGCTTAACACTTTTTGCTGTATCTCCCACCGTTTTTGCAATAGAGCGTTGTGAACAATTCAATTGTTAATAACAAAAAACTGCTCGGTCAATTTAAAGCAAAAACTAATCCGATCTAAGTTCCATGAAGACGCTCTGATTACGACCTCGGTGACCCGGATCGGTCGATCCGTTCGTGAGAAATCGTTAACCAAAAATTCCGATTCCACACATACACCTACACACACACATAGACGAACGTTTGCTCAGAATTTGGCAGGATGCATTTTGGTACACTTCAAACACCCGTTACGAATCGAAAAGAAAAAAATCGATTTGGGGGTCATTACAATAACTTCCCGAAAAATTGGGAACTTAATCAACGATTAAGCCCAGGTCAAAAATTCAAATGTGAAAAAAGAGAGAAAAAAAATTGATAAAATTTAATGACACAGAATTGAAGGAAAAATTAATAACTGAGTGATAAATTTGTTATTCCTTTTTACATGCTATTCGGATATTCATTCATACGATAAGGCTGCTTCGGTTCAGTGTGTAGCGATAACTGCCTATACCACCGAAACGGTTAAAGGATATGCTTTGGACTTATTTTTTTTACCCATTAGCTTCACAACATATCTCCAATTTTCGAATTTCTCTCGTCCAGACCTCTTTTTGGTTTGTTCAATGGTTCACCATATTTCGACCAAAACCTAATCAAATATGAGATGTATCCCCACTAGAAAATCCTTCGATTATCCTATTCAAGAAAGCGCATGCGCATAAATGAACATCGTTAGAGTCGAAATATCTCGAAAATCGTGACATGATTTATTTTTCAATCGTCATTCATTTATTGCTTGATCAGATTAGTCAGATAACATCGTCAAGTTGGTTGGTAATCGCCTTTGCATCGATAAACATCGATATTTGGGATATCGATTCGGCTTTAGTTTTCAAAAGTATGACAATTGTTCAAGTGGTCATAGCTTATGTAGTTATTGAAAATCATATACACAGAATATTTTTTGACGCTCTGTTAATTTATTAAGTTTCGAGTGTTTTACATATTCTGTCCAGTGTTGACAAATTTTATATGTACGCGATAATTACAGAAAAAAACAAAAGATGCTTGCACCAAATTGGAAAATTGAACGCTCTCATTTTTTCGGAGTCAATGATTAACAGTATCTTCAACTTCGGAAAATATATTGTTACTTCAAATATCAAATTGTAATTCAGCCTATGGCGAAGCGCGCATTCGAGCTTGTATTATGAACAACATGGTCATTACGAAATTCTGGAGATCGACCCAAGCAACGTATGAACGTTCGACTACATTGTATGTTAATACACGATAAAAGATATACCGTCCAATTTTATCGTGACCCTACAGCCATTAGTATTTAACTGTCATGATTCTCAGTAAGTTGTGCACTGGCTTGCGACACACGCGCTCCAAGATACTATCTAATCCAGTGAAAATTGTGGCATATGAAAATGAAATTGGTGTTAGATGTCTACATTTTACGTTTGTCCCGGATAAAAAATCTAAAAATGCGGGTAAAAAAAATCATTTATAATTATGTAGATCATATTACATATGGAGAAGGTATAGAGTAATGGGAATGTGCCTTGATCTGAGATTATCTCCGTTCAAACTTTTGGCTTTTTCACAATTGAAATTTTCATGTTTCCAAAATTTGTACTAATTTGAATATTCTGAGAAATTTCTGCGAATTTTTGAAAATTTCAAAACTTTGAAATTGAAAAGTTGACGATTGAAAATCTCAAAAGCGTAAAAAGATTTATGCCAATATAATAATTTCGTGGAAAGTTGAAAAAAAAATTGTAAAATTGTACAGACGTTCTTTAAATTACAATTTGTGTTTCATGAATTTAAAAAAAATCGAAAATTTTCAGACTTGCAATAAACGGGATGTACGCGTCTCGAGCTTCCCGATGTGCTATTCTGTGTGTGTGTGTATGTGTGCGTGTGTTGAAAATTTGGAACAAATTAAACGCTGTCGGCTTAATGATAAATGCTACAAAAAAATCATACGACAAACAATATTTGTTTCTTCATGGGGACCAATTTTCATTTAGACCTTTTTCATCTAACTCTTACGGTTTCTGAAATAGAGCAATATAAGCAATCAAACGTGTTAACCCGTGATATGTCCTGAACTATGAAAGTTATGAAAAAAAGTCATAAAACATTATGTGTGTATTTTTGCATAAGGAATAACATTCATTATACACTTTTTCTCCTATCTCTAACCGTTCTCGCGATAGAGCGTTTTAAATAATTAAAATTGTTAATAACAATTGAAGGAATTGTTTTTCAAGATTGACACTCCTTTCCCACCTGGACATCAGTGAGAGGTGATTTTTGGTCAAAGGAGAAACAAATCGATAGAGCCGTCTACGAGGAACCGTTGACAAAAAAATCACTCACATACGAACACACACATACACACAAAACCCTCGTTTAAAATTTGTCAGAATGATGTAAACCGTCGAGAAACGTGAAAATTTTCCATTTCTGAGACTGAGACTTATCGGGGTCATTACAATAACTTCCCAAAATCGGGAAGTTAAAAAACTTACCAACATGTTCATTCCAAGATTTTCCAAAATTTAAAATTGAAAAAAGATTGAGGTACAACGAGAATGGACCTCTAGTGTACAGCTTCCGCATTTATATCCTCTTATGTATTAATTTTTTTTTAGGTACTACGGAACGGCTCAACATGTTTCAAGCGATTAATGACGGCTTGAAATTGGCATTAGGAAGAGATCCAGACGCAGGTGACTTTTAAATCGCTAAGAAATTAATTGAAAAAAAAACGACATAGTTGGTCAATTTCTGGGAAGTTTCCAAATTTCATAACCGAAAAATAAAGTTGAGTAAATATACCCTTCGCTGTACGGAAATGTTATCTTATCTTCTGTAATGACGCGGTATAGTGTTTGCCCGATTTTCAGACGCTACTCAATCCGAATAAGTGATCCAATATTCTGTTTTTACCGATATGATTGACGTGTTATTGTCAGAGTTTAGAGATGTTGACTATTTCAACAAAGTTAGGAAATTTGTATACTTCGAATTGCTAGTGTTGCTAGTGTTGGCGCGACAAGACGACATAATTATGACTCGATACAAAACGAGAGAACAATTTTATGATTAGCGCCAAGTCGAGACAATACGGGAGAGATGTGGCGAAAGACGAGATGTTTCGATAAGAATTCAAAAGAAAACACTTTTTAAACCAATCAATTTCACTCACTAACTAATGATTTTTTTCACACATCTATGGTGAAAACCTAAAATTTTCACAGATTCTGAAATTCCTAAAAAATTCAACAATTTCAAAAATATCAAAAAAATTGCAAAATTTGAAAAAATTGAAAGATTTGAGAAATTTGAAAATTCACAAAATTGGAAAATTTTGAATATCCGGAAAATTTCCAGAATTTGAAAAATTTCAAAAATTTCAAAAATTTCAAAAATTTCAAACATTTGAAAAATTTCAAAAATTTCAAAAATTTCAAAAATTTCAAAAATTTCAAAAATTTCAAAAATTTCAAAAATTTCAAAAATTTCAAAAATTTCAAAAATTTCAAAAATTTCAAAAATTTCAAAAATTTCAAAAATTTCAAAAATTTCAAAAATTTCAAAAATTTCAAAAATTTCAAAAATTTCAAAAATTTCAAAAATTTCAAAAATTTCAAAAATTTCAAAAATTTCAAAAATTTCAAAAATTTCAAAAATTTCAAAAATTTCAAAAATTTCAAAAATTTCAAAAATTTCAAAAATTTCAAAAATTTCAAAAATTTCAAAAATTTCAAAAATTTCAAAAATTTCAAAAATTTCAAAAATTTCAAAAATTTCAAAAATTTCAAAAATTTCAAAAATTTCAAAAATTTCAAAAATTTCAAAAATTTCAAAAATTTCAAAAATTTCAAAAATTTCAAAAATTTCAAAAATTTCAAAAATTTCAAAAATTTCAAAAATTTCAAAAATTTCAAAAATTTCAAAAATTTTAAAAATTTCAAAAATTTCAAAAATTTCAAAAATTTCAAAAATTTTAAAAATTTTAAAAATTTCAAAAATTTCAAAAATTTCAAAAATTTCAAAAATTTCAAAAATTTCAAAAATTTCAAAAATTTCAAAAATTTCAAAAATTTCAAAAATTTCAAAAATTTCAAAAATTTCAAAAATTTCAAAAATTTCAAAAATTTCAAAAATTTCAAAAATTTCAAAAACTTTAAAAACTTCAAAAATTTCTAAACTTTTAAAAATTTTAAAAATTTCAAAAAATTAAAAATTTCAAACATTTCCAAAATTTCAAAAACTTCAAAAACTTTAAAATTTTTAGGAATTTTCAAAATTTCAAAAACTTTAAAAAATTGCAAATTTTTAAAAATTCTGAGAAATTTCCACAAACTTGAAAATCTCGCAACCAAAAAAATTAATTAACGGCTGAACAAATCAAAGTTGCATGAGTATAGTTTTGCATGTAACAAACTCTTATCTTATCACTCCTAAGATGCGATTTGATTCAAACAAGTAATCAAAACAACAATTTCCATGGCAATCATTTCCGATTGATTAATGGAACATTGTTGTTTATCAGCTGCATGGCGATATCTGGGTAAGTAATGACATACAGTGTTTGCATCGGGATATCAATAGATCCAACTGCAACATGAAAATGTAATAAGAAACTGTTTGATTGCAGTTCACAAAGTTCCGCCCTCGTTCGGAAAGCTGTCAATTTTTTTCTGAATATTCACCCAAGCGTTCAATTTATTCCCATGCCGAGGAATTACATAATAAACTGGTGTTACACGCTAATACTATGGTAGACAGGATTTGCATATGAGATATTTAGACACATGTCCAATAGATTTAAGACTGTTCAAGAAGCTCGAATAGAAGGAAAATTTTCTAAAACCCTGGCATAAGGTAAACGTCGGTCGCAAAAGAAAACGATGAACATTAGAAATCGTATCCGAGCATTTCTCCCGCCAAAATTTGCCCTCCCGATTTTTTTTAAAATTCTCTTAACGGAAAATTCTGTCTTCACAACAATTCTCAAAAAATTTCTAGCAACGGGAAGTTCCCCTTTTTTGCCAAATTCAAAAAAAAATCGAAATGTTCTCCAACTCTACATCTTATTATACGATTCAGCTACTGATGTCTGCAATTTATTCCAGTAATCTTCGGCGAAGATGTAGCTTTTGGAGGTGTCTTCAGATGTACCCTGGGCCTGAAAGACCAATTTGGAGCTGATCGAGTATTTAATACCCCATTATGTGAACAGGGAATAGCAGGATTTGGTATTGGACTTGCTAACCAAGGTGTGACGGCCATTGCGGAAATTCAATTTGCCGATTATATATTTCCGGCTTTCGATCAAGTAAGTTCATGGGATAGTTTGAAAATGGTTTTTTTTTTCGAGATCCACACTTACACATACACACACACACACACACACGCACACACACACACACACACACACACACACACACATACTGAAACATAACTCCAGAAACCAAGGGTGTTAAGGGTGGGCTCCCTGCAACAGCCTTCCTGCTGCTAAGCCGTACGAACGTGCTGAGAGTACCTGTAAATGTGTCGGGGACAAAGACACCATGATCGTCCCCCTCCGGCTGCCAAGTCACCCCGAAGTATATACAAATGGCTTCACCTCAACATCGCCAAGGCTCTTCTGTGGCTGACCGCTTATTTTCTTGGAGCCCGAGAGCAAACATCGATCATTAGTTACAAAAACAATTAAAATGAGGAGAATCCTTCTTCAAACGGAAGTATTCAACTAACAGGAGAAAAGGCGATTGCGTGGAAAAGCCTGCAGAGTTCATTGCCGAACTCACCAACCATCTGGTGAAACAGAGACATGTAAATGATGCTACCCGAAGACTGGTGAACAATATGCGAACGCGCGAGATGCCCCCTTGGTCTGGATAGAGATGTAGAGCAAGCTTTGCTAATACGTGACCTCAGGCCACCGAATGCGGCGACACCACGTAAACTCGCAAAATTGCTAGCGTCAGTAGCGACCCTGGATAACGACGATGATTCAGTCATCCTAGCGCCCAGATGTAGGAAACGGGAGTCCCCAACTAGTAGTGGAAAGGAACTCAAAAAGAGCTGCATCTCAGGAACTGACTCATCTACCGGAGATCCTCTTCCCTACCAAATGGAAGCAGCAGAGGCTGGCACTTCGCCCCAAGGGGAAGAAGCCACCTCATAAATCCTCATCTTATCGTCCTCTGTGTGTGCTGGATACGACAGACAAGATCTTTGAACAAATCATACACCAAAGAAAAGAGGCAACTATCGAGCCCCTGCTGGCTGACAGCCACTCTGGTCAGACGAGGTCGGTCGACGCTGGACGCTATTGATTTAGTGGTGCAAACCGCTGAAAAGGCTATTGACGGAACGAAATGGAAGGGAGGCACGAAGGAGCACTGTCTCATTGCTACCTTAGACATTAAAAATGCCTTCAACTCACCAGGGTGGAATTGTATTTTAGAGTCATTGTCGAGACTGCAAGTTCTGGCGAATAAGCGGAGGCTTGTACGCAGTTATTTTACTGATCGAGTCCTCAAGTATGACACAAAAGTGGATCCCAAGACGTACAGAATCACTGGAGGTGGTCTCCAAGGAGCAGTGATGTTTCTGGAGGTTTACCCTGTGTTTAGAAATACAATGGACTAAAGTGGCGAAAGTCGGCCCCAGTCGCATGGATGGGTGTCCAGTACTCCTGTTCGACGAAATGCTGAAGACCAAGTGCAACAAAAACACATGCATGTCGAGAACGGCCTTCTTATGTTTCTCGCTATTTAATTATTGTTCTATTCGATTGATTGTTGGCATTATTGTTTGGTTTGGTTCAATTGGCCTTTGCGGTCAGTCATTTGGAGGTAAAGATTTAAAATTCTATGTTAAATTGTTCGCTGATACACTTATAACATTCTTCTTTCTCGTTATCGTTTGCTTGATCAGGAATGGTTCATAAACAATTAGCGGCTTATTGGTTTTTGGTTCATCAACAGTTGGTGAATGAAGCGGCAAAAATGCGGTACAGGAGTGGTGGACAATATGATTGTGGAAAATTAACAGTACGCGCCCCATGTGGAGCTGTGGGCCATGGGGCTCTCTATCATTCCCAGAGTCCTGAAGCTTATTTTGCACATACACCAGGTCTGAAGGTAAATCATCATTATGTGAATAATTTTTTCATATTCGAATATATATGAACTTATGGAAATTTGGAAATTTGGTTTTTTTAATTTTTCATTTATTTCCAATTTCAGAGAATTCAAAAATTTTCTACCGTCGGCAATATTTCGATTCCTAATTTGTTAGGGCTTTCATAATTCCAAAAGACTTCCAAAATTTCACAAACTTTCCAGTTATTGAAATAGGTTCAACTTTTTGGATTCCTCAAATACTTTTGAATTTTGCAATTGTTATTTTTTTTTCATATGTATTTAATTTGTCACATTCGTTGAAGCTTTCAACGGAATTTTTCGAGCATCAGAAGTGTGCGCGAAAATAGTCTGGTCAATACGGGAATAATCTACTTGTAAGCTTCTGCCATCTAGGATCGATAAACATAATATACTGAGGTAGTAAAGTTGGTGTTGACAGATGGCGCCATCAGTCTGGTTTTCCTTTCCGCTTCATGAAGCAATGAATATGCTGGAAATATATGTTGGATTAATTATACATGATTATGTGTAGCGAATGCGAGTGAAGTGGTAACAGGAGGTAAGGAAACTCACCCTCAGCCTCGCTTTTCGACGAATATCTCAGAAGCGCGGAGAGATGGAGAAAATTTTTCATATAACTTTTTGTAGAGACAATTCAGCTCGAGGTAAAAGCTTTCATGAAGATTATCTGAATTCTCGTGGGTTATGAGATATTTATCAGAAATTGGGGCTCTTCGAAACTTCGAAACTTTCCAAAATTTCCAAAATTCCCAAAATTTCGAAAATTTCGAAAATTTCGAAAATTTCGAAAATTTCGAAAATTTCGAAAATTTCGAAAATTTTGAAAATTTCGAAAATTTCGAAAATTTCGAAAATTTCGAAAAATTTCGACAATTTTCAAAAATTTCCCAAATTTCCAAAATTTCCAAAATCCCCAAAATTACCAAAATTTTCAAGATCTACAAAATTTTCAAAGTTTCCGACATTTTGAAAATTTCCGAAATTTTCAAAATTTTTAAAATTTCCAAAACTCCCAAAAATTGCTCAAATTTTAGCAACTTTGAAAATTTCATTGATTGACAATTTCGAAAAATTTCCATGTTATCTATGATATATGTCGCGCATATTTCCAGTATGTATTTATTTTCATGGCTGACGCCTCAAGTAAAGCATGATATTTAAAGTTCAGTCACATTATAACGCAAATGAGCCGCATTGAGTTAGTCATAATTAATGAACAGCTGACAAACGAGCTACCATTGACTGCTTTAAAGGTCGTAACATCATTGTCATTCAATACTCGATGCTATCATCCAACAGCAACAATTACAACTGGTTATCAATTGTGCATCATTTCCACTCACCTTTCACTGGAACCAAAAAAAAGTTTGCTCTATGAATCAAAAGATCCTGAACTAAATTCAAGGAAAAGGAGATCCTATTCGTAGTTATTAGGCCGATTGCGAAAATATTTAGAGGTCGGAAAAGTTTGGAAATTTTTGAAAATTTCGAAATTGGGAAAATTTTTTAAGATTTTTACAATTTTCAAAATTTTGTAAATTGTGAAAATTTTGAAAATTAAAAAAGAATCAAAATTGTGACAATTTTGGAAATTTAAAAAATTTTGAAAATTTTGAAAATTTTGAAAATTTTGAAAATTCTGAAAATTTTTAAATTGTGCTTTTTTGAACCACGTGATCAAAATAAGTATTCGCATAATCAGCCTAGAAAACATTAAAAAAAAAAAAGATTTTTCAGATCTCATGACGCAATATACTATTTTTAAGGTCGTTGAATTCAATCCATCCTTCAATTTTGCAGCAACTTATTTCATTTTCTCTGACAAGTAAAAATGGATGATTTGCAGATTGTTGTGCCTCGGGGCCCAATTCAGGCGAAAGGTCTGCTATTGAGTTGCATTGAGGATCCGGATCCATGTATAATATTCGAACCGAAGGCACTTTATCGTGCCGCAGTGGATGACGTGCCCACTGGTGAATTCAGAACGCCAATTGGCAAGGCCGAAATCGTAAGAGAAGGTAAGTCCTTTCACCAAAAGTCTACAGTAATAATAAAAGGTATATGGGTGTGTCTTCTACCGGGTCGAATCAGTGACTTCCCGATGGGTGCATGTGTGTCTGTATATATTATTCGATAACATCTTATAGAACCATCATAGCGGTAATTAACCAAAAAAAGTGATTATATCGCTAACCAGTGGTTCTACACAAAAATAGTGTATAACATTTTTTGTGGAGCATTTGATTTCCAACAAAAAACTATTACATGGTTTTCGTGTAAATGGCTTTGTTCACCAAATAAATTGTACAGTCGGTATTTGGAATTTGGAGGCTTTTTTCTGGCGTCTCACGTACACATACATATATATACGCATACACATACATATACACATACACATACACATACACATACACATACACATACACATACACATACACATACACATACACATACACATACACATACACATACACATACACATACACATACACATACACATACACATACACATACACATACACATACACATACACATTGCATACACATACACATTGCATACACATATCCATACCCATACACAGACACATTACATACACATACTCATGCACACACACATACACATACACGTATACATATGTACATACACGTATACATATGTACATACACACACACATAAACATAAAAAATGGGTTGAAAACTTTTGGTTTGGTCGTTTAACATCTATTTTTTACAAAAAAAATAGCTAATTTTTTTCCTTTTTATTCAGGCAATTCCGTGACGCTAGTTGGCTGGGGCAGTCAGGTTCACGTGCTGTTAGAAACTGCCGATATAGTTGAGAAGAAACTTAATGCAACATGCGAGGTCATCGACCTCATCTCGATACTCCCCTGGGATACCGAGGCCGTCTGCAAGGTAATCAATTTTCCTATCGATCTATGATACCGCGGAAAATGAGAAAATTAACTAGTATATCATGATCAATATATATATCAATAGCGTATTGCGTCACCAGTACCGCAAAATTGTAAATGAATAGCGCAGTGGAAAATCAGCTGAAGAGATCTTAAATTAATAAGTACGAAGAGTCAAGTGGTTGAACCAATCCTGTACCAGATATTTTCATGGTACATAATATCACTGATTTACATTAATGGAGTCTTTCGTGGCAAGGATCATTAATAATCCATCAAATGTAGAGCTATTGCCAGTTACTTGTCGTGGATAATATTACTGACGCCTAGCCGTAGTTATATATTCGTAAGGGGAAACTTGTTTCGTGTATGATAGCCGCGAGTTCGCATTAAGGATGTATAGGTCTTTTGTAAAAAAAATAAATGTTTTCCGGTTAGTGGCAGTGGTTCCAATTGCCGATGAGAATAATTTCAGATTATTGGTTTTAATTGCACTGGTCTTACATTGGATTAGTTTATCTTCTTGAGTATAGAACAACTGTTCCGGAAATGAAAAAATATTCGAGTTAACAACAACCAAATGTCCCAATTTGCACTAGAAAAATTACCTAGCTTTAAATTCTAAGATTGTCCCAATTCTCAACTGAATAAAGGCCCAATTTTAAACCGGGAAAATGGAGCCAACTTTGAACAGGAAAAATGTCCCAATTGTCAACTCACAAACTGGCCCAATTTTGTACTGGAAACATGGCCCCAACTGTGAACTGGAAAACTGACCCAACTTTGTACTGGAAAATTGTCCCAATTTTCAACTGAGGGAATGGCCGGATCTTGTAGTGGGAGAATGGGTCCAACTTTGCATTGGAAAAATGGCCCAATCATGTACTGGAAAAATGGGCCCAACTTTGAAATTGGAAAATGTCCCAATTTCCAACTCAGAAAATGGCCCAATCTTGAACTGGGAAATGGAATACTGATCCAACTTTGAACTGGAAAATTGCCCCAATTTCCAAATGAAAAAATGTCCCAATTTTCAACTGAGAAAATGTCCCAATTTTCAGCATGAAAAATTTCCCTACTTTCAACTCTGGAAATGGCCCAATCTTGTACTGGGAAAATTGACCCAACTTTGAACTCAAAAATGAGCCCAACTTTGAACTGGAATATTGTCCCAATTTTCAACTGAGAAAATGACCGAATCTTGTAGTGGAAAAATGGTCGCAACTTAGCGCTGAAAAAATACCCGAATCACGTACTAGAAAAATGTCTCCAGGTTTGAACTGGAAAACCGACCCAATTTTGAACTGGGAAAATGTCCCAATTTTCACCTCAGAAAATGACCCACTCTTGTACTGCGAAAATGGACTGAACTTCGAACTGGAAGAATCCCCTATTTTGACCCAATTTTCACCTGCGGACAACGTCCCAAATTTGAACCGGGAAAATGTCCCAATTTTCAACATGAAATTTTTTCGGAATTTCAACTGGGAAAATGTCTCAGTTTTTAACTGGAATTTTTTTTTCAAAGAGCTTTGAGACAATTTCCCAGTTGAAAGATCCAGTGCAAGACTCCTTGTACAGTTTTGCGTATTTTATGCATTCTATCTATTAGTTTTTCAATTAACAAATTGTTGGGGAAAGTTCCCAATTTTTTCAATAACAAAATAAAAGGAACAGGAACAGTTGAAGAGCGGAGGAACATCATGGCATGTTCTGATCGTATTTCAAGTGAGTTATGATGAAAAACCAGTTCTTTAATTGATGTGCGCTAATTGAGGATGTACTCTCATTATTCATGAACCGATGAGTTGGAACGAGTTTCATTCTACTTGTTAGTCGCGGAGGAATATAAATATAGATATGCATTAATATTACGTCATTGTGTGAGGGAACAGGCTTGCGAGGGTGTTGGTTAGTGCATATGTCCGGAACTTTAGTTGTGGTAGTTGGAACAACTTTCTGCAATGAGCCACTTAACGCCATTCACATAAATGATGGATTTATTATTACGGTAACAATGCGCTATCATCAGAAGCCACTAAATCATAATTTCGTTGCGTAATCATGGGAATTTAGAAATGCGAGGTGTCGAGGAATTAACCTTTAATCGTGTAAGCTATTTAATTTGATCGAAAATTAAAGAGAAAAAATCGTGTTTACGAAATTTTCAGAAATAGTTGTGGGGAAAAAATTAACAGTGTAACGTTTTTGAAAATTCTTGGTTTAACGTTTAAAAATGCATTTTTTTTTTCAATTTCCAAAATTTCAATATTTTTTTAAATTCCAAAAAAATTCAAAATTTCAAAAAATTTTCGAACATTTTCAAAAATTTCAAAAATTTCAAGAATTTCCAAAATTTCCGAGCTTTCAAAAATTTCCGAAATTTCAAAAATTTTGAAAATTGCAAAATTTTTAAAAATTTCAGAAGATTTCAAAAGAGTTCGAAAATTTCAAAATTTTCAAAATTTTTAAGACCTTTCAAAATTTTCAGAAACTTTCAAAAAATTTCGAAAGCTTTTAAACATTTTCGAAAATTGCAAAAATTGCAAAAATTTACAAAATTTACAAAAATTGACAAAATTAAAAAAAAAATTAAAAACATAAAATTTTGTTCATTATAGTCAGTGAAGAAAACTGGAAGACTAGTAATAGCGCATGAGGCTCCCCTAACTAACGGATTTGGAAGTGAAATTGCGGCTACTGTTCAGGTATGATGCAATTATTCAATAATAATTATTAATTAATTGATCCATTAGCCCATTACTCTTCAATTATTGATTTATCTACTTTCAGCGACAGTTTCATACCATAAAGTTTTCCTTTCTAGAGAATAAAATCTCTATTTCTCAAGACTCGAATTCTGCAGATCAATCTGTTCGTTAAAACTTAAAAATTAAAAAAAAATCGAAAATTTGTACAAAGATCTCCCAAAGAATTCCGCAAATATGCACTTTCAAAAATTCTTCCCATGAATTCCTCTAAAAAACCTTAAAAAACAGTGATTGGAAACTCACAGACACGTTATCTCACCATTCACTATATCTGCATATATCGAAACTCTATTCGATTCGATCGTTTCTTTTATCAAGGACATAGAAGAACCTTTTCCTTATCCGATTTCTTTCCAACGATCTCCTTTCATCCATTCACCCAGATAAGCTAACGGTGTATTTGTCTTGAGTAAAGCAATTATTAATAGAAATTCTTATTGCATCTATTGAATTGAGAAATTGGCTAAATTACAATAATAGTGAATTTTTTTCACTTTATAATTCAAAAATGGGGAAAAGCAATTTGAATTTCCCGCACTTTTGTCAGCGACTAACTTCACATATGGACTGGCCAATTAGACGCGGCAGTAGTCGATTTCGTTCCGTTTCGAGCAGGAGCAACTTCATGTTGTATATGACCTGAAACTTGTGTGAAATATGTGTGTATGTGCGTGTTTTTGTGTCGGTGTGTTTGTGTGTGGGCGTGTTTGTGAGTGGGCGTGTCTAGGTGTGGGCGTGTTTGTGTGTGGGCGTGTTTGTGTGTGGGCGTGTTTGTATGTGGGCGTGTTTGTGTGTGGGCGTGTCTATGTTTGGGCGTGCCTATGTTTGGGTGTGTCTGTGTGTGGGCGTGTTTGTGTGTGGACGTGTCTGTGTGTGGGCGTGTCTATGTTTGGGTGTGTCTGCGTGTGGGCGTGTTTGTGTGTGGGCGTGTCTGTGTGTGGGCGTGTCTGTGTGTGGGCGTGTTTGTGTGTGTGGGTGTGTTTGTGTGTGGGCGTGTTTGTGTGTGTGTCTGTGTATATGCCCATATGGTAAACAATATGAAAAAAAATGTGCAACATGTATTGAGCCAGGAGTTATTAATATGATTTCATTTTTTTTTTAAATTTCAGGAGGAATGTTTCTTACACCTTGAGGCGCCAATTCAGAGGGTCACAGGCTGGGATACACCATTCCCTCATGTTTTCGAGCCTTTCTATTTACCCGACAAATGGCGTTGTTTCAACGCCATCAAGAAGATCCTCAAATATTAATGTCTCATCATCCCATTATGTGCCCCATTTTTTTTGTACCTCCAAAAGTGTTGACCTTTGAGACATCTACGGCCGCAACGCTCTCATTTTCATTTTTTTGTAAACTGTACTGAATCGAAACTATGCAGAAAAAATGTATCAGAAAGTCAAATTGTTCCATTTATTAGGATCCCGACATCCTGACAAGGAATACTCCTGCTGTACTCTACAATTGGTACTAGTTTGGGACCATACAATTTGACAATTTGGAGAACGCCAGCTCTAATGTAAGCCCCCGAAAAAATTAATTTTTTGAAAATCCTAGATTATATAATCCCCTACAGTTCCATATGTCACGTGTGATGCACGTGCTCAAAAACCGGTATAGCTGAGCAAGAGAATTATTCCCATATTCAATATAGCCGACGCATAGAGACGGAGTTGCAAGTCCGGTCCCGGCTGGAGGTAATTTTATCTACGCATGTGATTTATCGTGACCGCAGAACTTGTCAAAGCACCAGATCATTTCTTTCCTTATCATTATTACCATAATGGTTCAAAGAAAAATCGTCTCCTCTGTTGAGATATTATGCAAGATTTGAGGTAAATAAAAACACCCCTATTAACACAGAATATAAATAGAGCCATGTATTATAAATGCCGAAAAACCTGAGATTTTGGTGCTTAACTTCGACCCTGCTCCAAAAATTTGGTATTTTCTATAAAATGAAAAAAAATATCTTAAGGATGTTTGTCCATTAGAGTCAGTTTTCTTGTTCTTAAGAATTGAATTGTTCTCAACGCTCTACTGCAAAAACGGTAAGAGATACGACAAAAAGTGTTTAACAGAACTTGCTCTGTGAGTGGAAATACACATTTAAGTTCTTATGACTTTTTTCCATAATTGTCATAATTAAGGAAGTGTGGCGGGTTTAACCCTCGAGCGGTCGCACCCCTATTGGCGTCTCACTCCCACTGCAGTAACACGCATAAGTCTCGTCCTCACGCTGACTATGCGCCTACTCAAATGTTCATAATTATCTGCTTGATAAATGGGATAGTTTAAAATTCTCAAATCTGCAAGTGTTCGTTGTGAACCTCACGAGTCACACTGATTTACCCACACCAGTGTTTTCTCTGAAACCAGTCTTCAA
This sequence comes from Asobara japonica, assembly GCA_026005395.1. Taxonomy (NCBI): domain Eukaryota; kingdom Metazoa; phylum Arthropoda; class Insecta; order Hymenoptera; family Braconidae; genus Asobara; species Asobara japonica. The sequence goes on along the minus strand of BQMI01000151.1, from coordinate 209,504 downwards.
ACATTTAATTGACGCATCGGAAAATCTAGGAATGGCCAACAGAAATTACAAATAGCGAAGTTTTGTTCGTGTTTCCTAGTTTCTTGAGGAGACAAGCGTCCCTGACCTTCCGATCTCCAAGATGTCCATAGGACGTCCGGACTAGATCGAGCCGCGTCTAGCATTGGAACAGAATCAGGCGCATGCGCACCAGGAAATCAATTATACCCCGACTCATATTGCGAATAGTTTTTTCATTTTTCAAATTTTCCGGCCACTCACACAATTGTAGAAAATTCTTGATTATTTGTGAAAGTTAGTGTCACTGGGTGCTGCTGAATTATAATTGCAAGAGCATGAATATGTTAATTTCTATTCATGGAGAAGTAGTTTGAAATATAAGTGGAGAGTTTATAGATGCCTCGCACCTATAACTGTGACCCTGGCCCGATTCCATCAGAGGCCAGTTGAAATGCAGAATAATGTACGCAGAAACAAAAGTATTGGCGATCGACTTTCAACGGGCCTGATGAACCGGCGACATTTGCTTTTATTGTAAAGAAATTCTATAGCCTTTCTATAGGTTTTCTATAGCATCACAATAGGTGTGGAGGAGAATGTATATATGTATATATGTATATATGTATATAAGTATATATGTATATATGTATATATGTATATATGTATATATGTATATATGTATATATGTATATATGTATATATGTATATATGTATATATGTATATATGTATATATGTATATATGTATATATGTATATATGTATATATGTATATATGTATATATGTATATATGTATATATGTATATATGTATATATGTATATATGTATATATGTATATATGTATATATGTATATATGTATATATGTATATATGTATATATGTATATATGTATGAATGTACATGATTTTCTTATGTGTGCTCATCTGTAAACGCGAATTCGGTGAGTGAAAGGTGGAATTATTGGTGGATAAAACAATAAAAATAAATAACAAAGATGGAAAGAAAATGAAAGGAGAATCTCTCGTGCGTCAATATAGCTGTTATGTAAATAGCTATTTAAAAACGGTATTTGTTATCTGGGGAAATGAGCGACAACATATAGGCGGGGGCATTTCGTACCGATATATCAGGTGGGTTTATCGACGTGGAAAGGAAAAAAAATTATTACATGCAATAAAGAGTTGATGGAACTTAAATGGGATATGAGAGTGACCTTTGACAGTTCAAACTGATAGCGTAACGGTGTCCCGCGAACATACACCCCCACCCACCCACATACCCAGCCCACCCTCCCACGTACCCAGCCCATCCTCCCACATACCCAGCCCACCCTCCCACTCACCCACCTACCCTCCCACCCACTCACCCAACCCCCCACCTACCCTCCCACCCACCCACCCACTCCCTCAGCTACCCACCCCCTTTCCCACCCACCCACTCAAACACTCATCCACCCACCCACCCTCACCCGCACACATGCACACACACACACTAACTTCAAAATTGGAAATCTCACTAATCTTCGATAAGGGACTCCTCAATTTGAAATGTACCGTAATTTAAGATTTGGAATGATGCAGGAAAAAATTGCTCCTAAAACATCTGATACACGGAAAGCATGACGGTAAATAGTTTTTCTTTTTCATTTTCTCTCAAGCGCACCCTCCCCTTATTAATGGAAAAGTTTCATCCCTAAGGACTGCCAAGAAATGGAGATAGAAACTTCTGTTCGTTCCGTACATATAAGAAAAAGTAAACACAGGTGATTGATTTTTTTATCAGGCTTTTCCTTCACCGTCTCCCCCCCCCCCTCCCTTCATTCATTTTTTCTTCTTCAATACAAGCATATCGTGCTCCCGGGAGTATTTTGTAATTTGAAAGGGAAACCACATTCTTCAACTTCATATTATGATATGTGAAAGTTGGCAGCATCGGTGCCAACAGAGGCACGAAACTGATGAATGTACATCATCGTTTCAGTAGCAAACTTGTAGAGGAATTTTTTTGAACTCTCCAATTTCGAATATGTGTGTGTGTGTGTATGTGTGTGTGTGTCTGTAACTTCACAAATGGAGTATTTTATTTCATTTCATCGATATGTTGAACGTTCCCACGGAGATACACACACACACACACGAACACACACACACACACAGTCGGGGCTTTGGTGTAGTGGGTAGACTATCTCCCTACTACATCAAAAGTCCTCGGCTTTCTCCAAGGCAGAAAGTCGACCCCAGCCCATGGATGGGTGTCCAGTGCGCCCTATGAAGGAATGCTCACACAGCAGCCACCGTGGAGAGTACAAACGATAGGGATGGAGAAAAAAAAAACACCGAGAATGTATGATGAGAATGCTCAACAGCTGTGTTCATCATTGATTGTGTTCCTCCGATTTCGCTGTCTCCTATTTCCTATCGAATTCCTATAGGATTGTAGTGCAGTTTTGAAGGCTGCAGGTGTTACCCGTACGTAGGAGTCTTCCTCTTACACGCGCGTCTTCAACACAAATTGCATGGCATGGTCTATCTCTTTTTTTAACATTTCTGTAAACATTCTGCAATATATCTTATAGAAATTTCTATCCGATTTTTTTTTTAGGAATTTTATGGAATTTTGTTTACATGAGGACTCGAAGACCAATCGACGCAGCGATTTCGTACGGACCGAACTCACTGCAGTCGGGACTTTGACTATAGCGAAGGTCGACGTGTTCAATTTTTTTTTTTAATTTTTTTCCGGTTTTCTGAACCCGATTTTTACGGCAGTCCATGGAACAGACAAACGGGCGATTGGTAGCATATGGCTATGACGCAGTATTACATTTTGTCTTGCCGGAAGTACCTGCTCAAAAATTTCGACAACACCAAATGACTTGGATGACTTGAAATTTCATTTTCCAAAGAACTCATCAACTGAAACTGAAAAAATGGGAAAAAAAACTAGAAATTTCTAACGAGTTGAATTCATCGTTTCACTCCCCCCCCCCCCGCCCCCTCGCGACCATCTACATACTGCGCGGAAATATTTTCCTTGCTTCATTAAAATAAAAAAAATCGTTGGCACAATTTTTTCCCGAGATGATCTCATGTGACAAACAAATGGTTTCTGCGAATCTCATTTTTTTACAGCACAAATAATGCATTCGTGTACTCCCTTAAGTGCTGTAACATTCATGGATAAACTCATCGTTTTTCCCGGAAAATTTCAAAGACGCATGGGCCTTGAGCGTGCGCCAAAGCGGGAAGGATTCCATGGACTTGATCGTATCTCACCGGCAATGTGGTTAAACGCTCCGACTCCTCTATCATGTACACACACACACACACACACACACACACACAGATACAGACAGGAGCACACACCCGGAATCCGTAAAAAGGATTGCTCCGCCTTAAATGATCCTCAGATAAACGTATACACGCATACCCAGAGTTATCTCGTCTCGAGTCGAGTCAAAAAATCGAGTCGAGACAAAGTTGTCTTGTCTCGAAATCCAAAAAAATCAAAACAAAGTTATCGTTCCGCTTTGAGTGTGGAAAGTCTCGACTCTCGACAATTCGACACGAGAGAAAGTTGGCTTGTTTCAAATCTCGAAAAATCGAGACGAGACAGAATTCTCGTCTCAACTCTCGACACGAGACATAGTTGTCTTGTCTCAAGTCTCGAAAAATCAAGACGAGACGAAGTTATCGTCCCATCTCGAGTCTCGAGATGTCGAGACGAGAGGAAATTCTCGTCTCGACTCTCGACAAATCGACCTGAGACGAAGTTCTCGTTCTGTCTGGTGTCTCCAGAAGTCGAGACGAGACAAAATTCTCGTCTCGACCCTCGACACATCGAGAGGAGACAAAGTTGTCTTGTCTCAAGTCTCGAAAAATCGAGACGAGACAAAGTTATCGTTCCGTCTCGGGTCTCGAGATGTCGAGGCGAGACAAAATTCTCGTCTCGACTCTCGACGCGACACAAAGTTGTCTTTTCTCAAGTCTCGAGAAATCAAGACGAGCCAAGGTTATCGTCCCATCTCCAGTCTCGAAAAGTCGAGACGAGACAAAATTCTCGACTCGACTCTCGACAAATCGATACGAGACAAAGTTGTCTGGTCTCAAGTCTCGAAAAATCGATTCGAGACAAATTGACCGTCTCGACTCTCGACACACTCATCTCGTCTCGTTTTTCTCGTGTTCCCGGCATGACTGAACGTGACAAACAAATATGTTTCCAAAAAAATTATACTCACAATAAAATATTATAAAAATGCAAACAATTTTTTTAACTTCAAAAACTTTATGTTTTTGTTGTTTCAATCATTTAGGAGATTCCGAAAAATTTCTCAATAATAATTTCAACAAACAAAATAAACTCAAACGTTCCAAAAATACGATCGATAATCAAAAATCACAATTTCTTTATTTCTTGTTATTTTTTTTTAATTGCAATGTATAAACAAGTGCGCAAGATTTTGGCACAAGAATTTTTCCTTTTCACGTAACTAAATTCCAACCTGAAACTTTCATTTCATTTGAATTAATCATTTTTCTTCATGTACCTCTTCACGGATCAGTGGGTGGGACAAAACAAAATCCACTGCCCCAGAAAATTCACTCGAGTTTATGCAAGGCCTTGGATGGGGCCATTGCCCTGTCGCTGTAACACCCAGCAAGTAATTACCATGGAATAATTTTATTCTTTAGATAATGACGTAATTGCCAAGTGCTAAATTTAAAATATATTCCATTGAAAATAGATAAAATAACATGAACGTCAAGTAGCCAAAGTGAAAAAAATTACTAATTAATTTTGCATTATTCAGGGATCCCCAAATATTCAACAATTTCCAGAATTCAGGAAAATATTGCAAAAAAAATTATTCAACATGACAAAATAATTTAGCAAAAATTTTTTGCAAAATCTTGCAATAATAAGCTCTGGATAATCTGGAAGCAGAAAATTTTTGGAAAAAGGATTTCCTGGTTGGGTTTGCCAAATCACTACTCAGAGAAATAGTTGTAATATATCAGTAAATATATGTCCCTGAAGAAATCCTTATATAAGAAGAACAGAGAACAATCGACAGATCGGCGTGAAAGTCGATTAGACGCGAGTAATTGATTGTTTTGCGACTGACATCGGGAAGCCGATACAAAATACATGAATTCTCATGAGCGACACTTTTGTAAGGCGTACGCACAATTCGCGATTGACGTTTGCGCAGAAACATTTTTGCTTCTGCGCATCCGTAAGGCATGCGCACTGTGGTCCCGCGCGATAGTTACGTACTCTGAGTGTCATAACCGTCTTTTTGTGCAGCCACGTCCTCGACTAAACGTGTCGTTTGTGCATCGTCGACTTCATTCACCACTAATCCTTCCTAAAAATGACAAACCATGTCATGGCAGCGGCCATTACACTAATTTCAATTGTCATGGGCTGTCATGTGGCCCGGCATACTGTTTTCGTTCATGTTCAGTCTGATTGGCTTTGAAATGTGCGTCGCCATGTTACTCTTTGCGCGGGCTCATATTTCAAATTCAAACAATTTACAATTTCATTTTTCCCAATTCTGAAATTCAATTTCACGTTGAAATTTTTTTTTCAAATTCAAATTTAATTCAAATTCAAATTCCAATGCAACCATTTATATTTATTTTTAAATTGAATTTTGAAAAATCAGAATCAAACTCAAATTTAACTATTACAAAAATTGAAAATCAAAATATTTCAAACTTCATTCCCGTTAACGGAAAATAAAAATGGGAAAAACGATCGGGTGCAAATATATTCGCTAGAACAGTAATTTACTTGTTGCAATGAGGTTGGCCTACGCTTGACCCCTGTCACTCCTCCTCCTTCCTTGTCTGATCCTTTGAATCTGCCTCGTTAAAAATTATTCCAGCGATTTGTTGTGATTAATACCATCCGTCATTATTCATGATCAGTCAATCAAATCGACTAACGCGTATTCATTAGGCCTCTTTTTTCCCCAGTCATTAAGCATCATTAAATGGAAAAGCCGTGTTGTTCACTGTATTTTTTTCTAGTTAATCCTATTTTTAGCATTCTGGATTTTTTTATAGGCGTCTACAGAACGCTTGGAAAAATTTCCAAAATGGTGATTTTTTTGGAAAATTTCCAAATCATTAGAATTTTTGTTTTCATTCTGAAGTCTTTCAGATAATTCTATTAAAAATTAGTACTGAAAGAACAAACTCTTTCTAATTTTACCACCATCATCCAATAATCCGTCTTTAAGACATTGAATTTATTTTGTATCATAGAATTTAAATTAACATTGTACAACATGAAATCAACTACATTTATTTGGATGCTGGGATATCTAATAAACAGTGCGCCTTTCCCTGATATTTACTGACACATTTCCAATGACACAGAACTACGTATTAAAGAGCACGTTTCGTTGGTCACGTAAGCCAATGTCGCGAAAACAGCTAAAGGAAAGGTAACGTGTATTTCACCATGCAAGATCTCTATGTGGTTATGCGATCGAGAAAATTTTGTTAATTGATTAAAAGGATTTAGCCAAAGTATTTTCCTCTTGCCTAATGCACGTACTGCACTAATTATAAATATTATAATGTTCCATAATAATTTGGTGAGTGAACTAATTCGCTACCGCCTACCTTGTAACAGATATAGATATATACACTGAATTCAAATTATCGACCATCAAATGTATATATGTCACCTTGACGAGATGTCTCGACAATAATTCGAATAAAAAATCGTTCTAAATCAATCAATTTCACTCACAAAGTAGTGAGAGGCGGCAATCATAGCCGCTAGACTATATCGGATGTCTTCACAAACTGATGATGCCTTTCGTAAATTTAGGGTGATCCTAAGAAATAATAATGATGATAATAAATTGTTGACACATCTAGAAAATTTCGTTTATCAACAGTGTTTATTCACATATCAACAGTGTAGAAATTTGAAGCTATATTTCTGTCAATATAATTACCAACATGAACACCCACTTGTTGGCAATATTTTCTTTCTTAATAATTACAACGGATATTCGATGGGAATTTTCAATTTTGGTGTTAATGAACACTGGTACCAAGAATGAAGGCACAGAAGCATTTCAGCATGAATGTCACTCAATCGATTCCTGTGTCATCGTATTAATGAACCGGCCTTTGAAAAGAGTCGTTCTGGAGCAGCACTTCAAAAATGAAAAAAAAAATCGAGACAATACGAGACTGGATTGCACTCTCGACCCTCGAGACGAGACGAAATAACAATTGGTTTTATAATTTTGATACAAGACGAGAGAGTTGAAATTCTCGCCTCGTCCCGTATCGCGGCAACACGATGTATCAATGACTATATCAGTGTTCAGCAAAAACGTCATGAGGTCCAAATGACGGAACAATCATTCGGAAAGTATTGGAGTAATATCGACATGTCATTCCATAATTATACGCAATCTAATTTTGCAACAAATCATTTTTTTTTATTGAGTAAGTATTCATCCCGGTAGGGATTATTTACAACGATAGGTTCTGTTCAATATACATTCACTTTATACTTAATAATTCATTTGGAGTCAGAATAATTGCAATTCCATTTTCACTTTTCGCCGACAACTTGTTTTTGTTTACTCTTGGCGAAATTCTCGTATGTCTAAATGTCGTAATGGATTATGCAATGGAGATCAATGATCCCAGTACTCTCATGATAACGATGATGGATGATGCTTTATTGAATCGGCTAAGTCATTAATTTCCTAATATCAACATAATTGTTACGCAGGTGATGATTACTCCTTATCAACATCATAAATTAAATGTACACTTGTTGGGGATATTTCGACAACTCAGAGCCTGTCTACAGTATTAAATGACCTTACAAAATTGTTGAAAATTGCGAAACCTTCTGGAATTAGAAAAATACAGAAAATTTATGAAAATTCAAAAACATGGAAAAATGAGACTGCGCGAAAAAAAATTTCTAACATGACAGAACCGTGTAGTTTAGCCCAGAAAATGGCCATTACATATGAACATTATGAAATTAATCTGCGATGCGTTCCAATCAAATACATCAATGTTCCTCATACAAGTAGATGTGGATTGACCTCAAATCGTGTGTGAAGTTAGAATGAAGTCGTTATGGTTCTCTCAACGAACATATATATTTCAAGGAAAACCAAAGAGACTTTGCCTCTCATACGATGAATACTGTTCAACAAGGGAAATAGTTTACTGAACTGGGTCAGTCCAACTTAATCATCTCTTGGTACTTTTGTAATATAATATGTTTTTTATTCAAATACACCTCTACATTTTAATGTGAAATTCCAGTGCATTTAATATGAATATATCCTTTCTTCAGTGAAGTACTTACCCCTCAAATATATTAATATTCCTATGGACTTCTAGAGAGCTTCAGTCATAACGTTGTGTTCTTAATCCAGTACATCAATTCCGAAGAAAAACCGAGTACTTGTCTCACTTATTTCATAGTTGTTGTTTACGTTTTGCTTTCGACGAAACTCAGCAACCAGCGAATAGTTGTCCAATCATTGACTTCCGTTCAGCACTGCTAATCTTTGATGCAAGTGATGAATTGACCCATTCTCGTATGTGCACCGTCAATCCGTCCATTGAATGCTGAGCGTCAATTCTCAAGGCAGTCATTAATTGACATTAGTGATTAGTTAATTTGAATCATCTTAAAAAATAAGTGAGACGAATTTGTATTTCCTATTATTATGCAGCATTCACCTGCCCTCATAATGTGTGTATGTTTATTTTATTATTGGGGGAATCCTAAAATACTTTTTTCTAAATATCAGAAGCAGGAGGGGTGGAGGAGGGGGGGGGGGGGTGCGCGGGACTTTAAAAAAAAATCTCAGAAACAAAAACAAAACAATTTGGTGATCATGTAAAAGTATTGCCTCCACTGGTAGCAACTGCTTTTCCATAGTTATTTATACATCGGTATGAATAAATTGACGGGCAGAAGCACAATTGAGGCACATTTGGTGTCTACCGCAGCGTAGACTGGTTGGAGAGACAATGAGTGCCATTCTAAATATATTCGCCTGGCCCTCGGACTTCACAATCCGAAGCGCCACGATGGTGTGACGTAGTCGAAAATAACCATCCTAGAATAGAGTTGCACTCGACGAATGCCAAATGATCGCCGCATGAAATTCATCCGCCATCGATACAGGCCCAAAATATATATATATATATATAGCATTCCATGAAAGCTGGAATCTGAGTTATCGATCGGAACCTCCCTGGGCCCAGAAACGTCTGTTCGAAAGATGAAGAAGGTCCGGATTGGTGGGTTCGATGGTGTGCGGGAGAATGCAATGGAATGAGTGTAATAATTTGTGTATGGAGAAGGGACAAGGCGAACAATGTTACTTAAGGACTAGTAAAAGAAAATGTAAGTTAGGTTTACTAACTAGTTTAATGGAATCTAAGTTTGGGGGTTGAAAGAGGCTGAAATTTGGAGTAGAAAGTTCCCCTTCCACTTTTCTCTCCGAGGACCACTCTCGAAGTTATTCAACTTTCAAGTTGGCCAATGAGAGCGTAGCTCCGCCCCCTGGAGCAGTGGTTCCCAATTTGATGATTTTGAATTAAGACCGGGGATTTTGCGGCTCGATGATACAACGCGGTTCCGTTTTAGGCCAGTTGAGATAATGATCTTCGGTAGAATCCCAGGATTTCCCAATTTACAACGATTGAATTGAGAACCACTTGTCGAGGGGGCGGAGCTGTGTTCTGATTGGCCAACTTGAGGATCCAATATCTCAGTGGTGGGGGCTCCTAGAGAAAAGTGGAAGAGGAACTTTCGACCCGAAATTTCACTCTCTGTCCACCCTCAGGGTTAGATGGTGCAATTATGGGACACTCTGGAAAATTGTTACTGTTACTTTGTCGTCATGTTGAATAAATATTACTATGAATTAACTAGCTAATTTAAGCAATTGTATTTTCCTATTTCTCCATATAAAAATTTCAACGGTTCACTAAGCGGAAAAATAATTTAATGCAACTTGTTTTTTCATAGTTGCTTGATAAATATGAAAATCCATTTGCACATAAAAATTTTGTAATCTCACGACTTTGCATAAAATATCTCATGTATTCCTAGTGATATCAAGAATCATGAGGACACTCAAATAGTAAAAAAAAATTATGAGTTATATCGTGAACGAGTTAAAATGTGTGTGACTGTTTACTTGTAGGTTTGAGAATTCAATGCGTGAAAAAAATCCGACATACGTTTGGCTATGAAAACTTCGATGTTTAGCCTTCTTCTAGCAATTTTAGTCGTCTTAGGTACGAATAATTTAGTTTTGAATGTGAAAGTACGGAAAATTTGAGACAATCTAAGATGTGTTAAGATGCCATCACATTTTTCGATCGCATCATTCCATTTCGAGTTGGCATCAACGAAAGCACACACACACACATACATACACACCCAAGAAACCTAACTCCAGAAATCAAAAGTGCCACAGGTAGGCTCCCTATAACACCCTACGAAGCCAAAATGGACGTGGATTTAGGGCCGGCGGAAGGTGGGTGGTGAAGGTGGTGAAAACCACCCATAGTAATCTGAGGTGGGTGGTCTACCCCACCAGGCCCGCCCCACCCCCCCTATCGACCACCACCCATGGTAACTTGCTGTTTCGCCGGGCCTGCCTGGATTGGGTTTCATAAGTCGTTTAGGACCATAACACAGATTGCCACATATGCACACACGACCATAAAAAACCCTGAAGAAAACCTAGAAGAAGACCATGATAATTTTTCCAATGGAGGAACCAAAAGTAGCCAAGAATTGTAAATTAAAAAGTAGTTACAATATGTTTTTTTCCCAGGACCAGGACTACAAACTCATGCATCAGAATTTCCTTTTATGGCAAGCATAAAGTTCGGTATGCAGGGCCAATATCTCCATTGTACTGGAGCCATCATCAACGAAACTCACGTAGTGACTCTGGCGACTTGTCTTCTCAAGCTGCCACTTGAGGCTTCTGTCTTTGTAGGAAGTTACCATTTTAATCAGGTTAATTCACGGCCTGTGGATATTGATCACGTGATATTCCATCCTGCCTATTGGCCAGAAAATTTATTTTGGCCAACTGAACATGGACTTGGTAAAGGTGGTGATATAGGTCTCGTAATTGTGAGTACTTTTTACTGTCATAGGTATTTGACAGCTCCATGTAAAGCTTCCCGTCAAATTCTGAGCAAATGTATGTGTGTGTGCGTGTGTGTGTGTGCGGGTGTGTGTATGTGTGGAATCGGGATTTTTGCGAATTTTTCAGAAACTCCGATTCCACACATACAAACATACATAGATACATACACACACACACACACACACACAGATTTGTGCAGAACTCGTCGGTGAGCATTTTGGTATACTTGAAACACCAGTTACGAATCGAAAAGAAAAAAATCGATTTAGGGGTCATTACAACAACTTCTCGAAAAATCAGAAAGTGAAAAAGACAACGAAGAGCAGAGAAGAAGCTCCTCCAATGCTTTGATATTTGTCATACCATTTCAGCTGAAGGAAGCGCTAGAGTGGAAGCCCAATGTCCAACCAGCTCCAATAAGGCGTGTACCTCTCTCGCTTTCTCAATGCTCTTGTCAGCTGCTAACGTTTCGCTTGCGGAAGCCCACTGATACACAGCTATCAGTGGAGGTCATTCCTATAGCACTCCTCCAACAGTCGGACTGCTTCGCATTGGGAATAAGGAATCTACCTCGCGATCAAATTTGTGGTTTCGATCGTGCGCTTCATGTTACTCCTAAGGTATCGTTTAAAATTACTATTTTTAATTGTTACTGTGTTTCAATCTCGTCATTGCTGAAATTCAATTATGGTCTTTTACCAGTTGCTCAGCTAGTAGTTTACCGCCCACTGACCCATCACATTGCATACGGTGAAAAAAGTATCCATAAGATGAACTACTCACAACTTCTGTGGACAGTTGTCACGTAGCCCGCTCTGATTGGCCCTGTCTCGTGCTGCCATTGGTTAACTTTTGAAGTATTTCAAATAGCGCGGGACTATCTAGGGACAAATAGTGCCGCCAAACTAGCATGGTGGTAATCATGTGGTTAGCAGTCAGCTGATCGTGAATGTCGAGCCTCGTGTTGTCAATCGTGCGTGGAAATTAATTAATGTCATCTCTCTCCAATAACGATATGCCCTAGCAAAATGATTTCCGACTTACTGCACCATGTGAGCTTTTTGTTTTGCTATTTCGGTTTCGGAGTGGGGGGGGGGGGGAGAAGGGGCTTCGCTCCCTTCGACCCCCTCCCGCCCCCTTCGTTTTCCGTCGGTTCTCAATCCGCGTGTAAAATATAATATAAAAAAATAGGGTACGTCGTGCGGGCCTCATGCACCACATTGCCCTCGGCGACGCCTCATGCTAGTGACTCTTTACTCGGCCACGCCTCCTACTAGTGACGCGGCACTCGGCCACGCCTCCTACTAGTGACGCGGCACTCGGCCACGCCTCCTGCGAGTGACTCTTCACTCGGTTACGCCTCCTGCTAGTGACTCTTTACTCGGCCACGCCTCCTGCTAGTGACTTTTTCCTCGACCACGCCTCCTGCGAGTGACTCTTTACTCGGCCACGCCTCCTGCTAGTGACTCTTTACTCGGCCACGCCTCCTGCTGGGGACTCTTCATGCGGCCACGCCTCATGATAGTGACTCTTCACTCGATTACGCCTCCTGCTAGTGATTCTTTACTCGGCCACGCTTCCTACTAGTGACGCTTCACTCGGCCACGCCTCCTGCGAGTGACTCTTCACTCGGTTACGCCTCCTGCTAGTGACTCTTTACTCGGCCACGCCTCCTGCTAGTGACTTTGTACTGGGCCACGCCTCCTGCTAGTGACTCATTTCTCGGCCACGTCTCCTTCTGGGGACTCTCCACTCGGCCACGCCTCCGACTAGTGACTCTTTACTCGGCCACGCCTGCTGCTAGTGACTCTTTACTCGGCCACGCCTCCTGCTGGGGACTCTTCATTCGGCCACGCCTCCTGCTAGTGACTCTTCAGTCGGCCACGCCTCCTGCTAGTGACTCTTTACTCGGCCACGCCTTCTGCTAGTGACTTTTCACTTGGTTGTAATGTGGTGCATTAGGTTCTTATGAGGAAAAAGAGCTATTCTTGAAGTGGTCTCGGAAAAATTCTTATAGTTACTTTGAAAAGACCGACACCTGTGCATAAAAATTATTCTAAATCGTTTAAAGGATAACGTCAATCTTTTTGTTAATCCATACTTTTTTTGTTCTGTTATAGAAGGATTATGGTGCACCAATAGTTTGTGATGGGAATCTGATAGGCCTTCTAGCCGGTCCCCAAAAGAAACGTGAACCGTTTGCAATAATACCTCTAGCTGGTCATTTCCGGTTTATTTATGATAGCAAGCATGAATTCGAATAGAATAATTATTCTACAAAATTGGCAAATGAATGTTTTCCGAAGGTATTGCATTGTTATCAAAAATATTCTGTGCACGAATGATGAGGATTTGATAAATTCTGTGAAAGATTGGATGTATGAAGTAACTAGTCGACTAAGAAAAGCTGCGAAAATGAATATTATGAAGAAGATGAATATTATTATTTGGCATCTCGGGCCCGTGGCCCTTGTGCACTTGACCCTCTTAGGCACTTCCGGTTTTTTATCTTTTTATTTTGTGAATCAATTTCTATTCATCATTAATAATTTTTGTCGAATTTAGAACCAATTTCCGACTGCTAAGCTAAATAGGTTATGGTCCTATTCAAACACCTGTTCCCTCGAGTAGTCGAAAGAAAAAAGGAACAGCTTCATCTCCCACGAGAATCCGCGGTCAATGAATTATTAACGTGCGATAGTAACTAGTTCCGTGTACCAAAACTCGGTAGCTCGGGAGTTTATAATATGAAAAGCCAGGTTAATTTAAGGGGGTGTTTGGTGAGCGTAACGTGATCCGGATATAAATTCCCTCATCGCGCCCTCCTAGAAAGTCAAACAGAAAAGTTGGAAAGCTCAGTGAAATAATGGAGATCATACATAATTATCTGCGTTGTGATTTCGTAATGCCGAGTGGAAAGTCTAGGTAAATCACGATTGAGTTAGATTTGACGGTGGATCAGATTTTGATGCTGCGCTCTGATCGCGATTTCATCAAACATGTGGGGCGCTTTTTTCTTTGACTTTGATCGCATTTTGGTGAATTTCTTTTTTCAGATTTTGCAAATTTCTCGAAACTTTTCAACATTTTCCAAATGTTTTCAAAAGTTTGTAACGTTTTAATAAAATTTCCAAAATTTTTTTTTATTTTCTATTTTTTTTTAATTTTTAATTTTTTTTTACATTTCCCAAATTTTTCAAAATTTTCCAAATTATTTTGAATTTTCCTACTTTTTTTTTAATTTCCCAAATTTAGTCGAGTTCCTAAATATATTTCAAAGTCAGTAGGGAGAAAATTGGACGCGGAGCAATTCGTAGGAGATACTCAGACTGGAATTTTCGCTATATAAATGCTCGTTTCGTCCCAGTGTGGGTCACAGACATTTTGAATCATGTGGGCGTTTTTTTGTGTGTTACGAAAATTTGACGCTGCATGTGGTTTCATTCCACTCTTCGCCCTCCCAGACGCAACCTCTATCTTTATCTGACTGCAGATCTTCAATGTATTTGTTTAACATTTAAAAATTTCCAATTTTTTTCTGACAGAATTTTCTAATTTTTACTTTTCAAAATTTTGCTGAAATTTTGGAAATTTTTATATTTCTCTAGGAAATTTCTAAAACTCTTCCCAAAAAGTCAAGACCTCAATTTTCAAAAGTCCCAAAAGGTTGAAAAAAAGGAAATGCCAGAAAATTTTCAAAAGTGTTGAAGTTTTCAGAATTCTCAAAATTGTTAAAATTTCGAAGAAATTTTGGATTTTAAAAGAAAAATTAAAAATTATAAAAATTTCAACCTCAACAAAAATTTCCACAATTAAAAAAAAAATTAAAAATTCTGAAGACCTTCGAAATTGTAAGAAAAAAAAATTGTAAAAAATTTGGAAAACTAAAAATTTTCAAAATTAAAAAAAAAAGCAAAATTATAAAGAAATCCAAAATGCTGAAGATCTCAGAACAATTTACTATAAAAACCATTCCTATGATAAAATTCGGGAGAATGCTAAAACATTTCGTGCTCTCAAAAATATCAAAAATCTAGAAATTTGGCAAAAACCGGTAGCAAAAAATTAAACTCCTCCACCTAACTATTTCTCTTCCCCCATTGTCCCAACATCTATCTTTATCTCGTAAAGCTCCACTTCGAGACGAGCCTCTTATTCGCGTCCACCATTTTAATCACCCCACTCGGTCGTTCATTTTCGCGACTCGCAGATCATATCCGTGTTTCTCACTCGTCCGCTCCATAATTACCATAATTATCATCCGTCTTAAGTCTCATAAGTCAAACCTTGAGACCCATTATTCCAAAAAAAGAAAGAAGTAAAAGAAAATAAACGGAAAAAACGAAACCGAGCTATTTTCGGTCCATAAAAATCTCAAAATAATTCCTACACCTGGGTCCAATAATTCTGCTAATCCGCATTTATGCCAGTTTTTAATTTCCTATATAAGAAAAAATAAAAAAAATACCAAGTGTGTTTTTGAGCGATAACGAGTAGTGTTACCCATTACCAAAAATATTTTCATTAAAAAAAAAGTGTCGATAAAATCTGCGAAATAATTAATTATTAATTAATTTGTTTAATTGTGTGATTAAAAAAATCAAGATTTTCCGTAAATTGTGCAAAATTATATGCAAGAAATTTTGTGAATAATTTTGGTTGACTCGAAGCAACAAATAATATTTTCGTTTTGAATTTGTGAAGGCAAAAAAGATTTTGGACAGTGCTGCAAAAATTAGTATTCTGTGTTTTTTAACGGTGCTTTGAGTTTTAACGGTGAGAAAAAAAAATGGTTCAGTTTTATTAGATAGATCCACGTTTGGTCTAAGTTGAGAGTTACAATGATAAATATTTTTTATTATTATTAGTTCTTTTTTTTTCTGAATAACATTTTGCATAACATAGTTGATTCCGGTTAATTAGGTGCAACTTTGTTTTTTTAATTTAAGTGGTGCAAAAAATTTGGGGAATTTAATATTGTCGGAAATTCAGTGAAAATGGAATTTGGGAAGATTCCGAAATTGTTGATAGATTTACTTAGCAGGTTTTTTCGTAGTGTTGCCGCGATATGAGACGAGGCGAGAATTTCAACTCTCTCGTCTTGTATCAAAATTATAAAACCAATTATTATCTCGGCTCGTCTCGAGGGTCGAGAATGCAATCCAATCTCGTATTGTCTCGTCTTGTCTCGATTTTTTTTTATCTTTCAAGTGCTGCTTCAGAACGACTCTTTTCAAAAGCTGGTTCATTAGTACGATAACACAGGAATCGATTGAGTGATATCCATGCTGAAATGCTTCTGTGCCTTCATTCTTGCTTCCAGTGTTCATTAACACCAAAATTGAAAAGTCCCATCAAATATCCGTTGTAATTATTAAGAAAGAAAATATTGCCAAAAAGTGGGTGTTCATGTTGGTAGATATATTGACAGAAATATATCTTCAAATTTCTGCACTGTTGGATAAATGAAATTTTCTAAATGTGTGAACCATTTATCATCATCATTATTATTTCTTAGGATCACCCTAAATTTACGAAAAAAATCATCAGTTTGTGAACACATCCGATATAGTCTAGCGGCTATGATTGCTGCTCTCATTAGTTTATGAGTGAAACCGATTGCCCTAAAACGTTTTTTTTTTCGAATTCTTGTCGAGACATCTCGCCTCTCATCATATCTCTCTCGTATTGTCTCGACTTGGCGACAATCCTGAAATTGCTCTCTCGTACTGTACCGAGTCCTAATGATCTCGTCTCGTCTCTCGCGGCAACCCTAGTCAAATAAAGCTTGTGAGTTATAGCCCTATTCTTGCCCTAACTGCTCAGTCTCTTCAATAATTGATGAGCACACATTGCACATATAAAGTTGAACAAAATTAATTAGCAATATCAAAGTAAGTTAATTTTTCAATAATCTTCAGAACAATATATATAGCTAATTGCATCATAACCGGACCAACCATGATGTCTTACCATTTCAAAAAAATCTGATATCTTTTTTTTGAGTCTAAACGATAAACATGCATTCCCTGAATTCCCCGGATTTTCTAACTACTCATACGGAGATATAATTTTTAAAAAACATTTGATATCAAAATGGTATACGCGGTGTCCCACAACTGCGCACTCTGAAGTTGCTGGTGAATTTTGAGGTCGAGAGGTCCCCTTCCACTTTTCTCTCCGCCACCCCCCCCCCCGCAGCGGGTGAGTCGTTTTAAGCGGGCCAATCAGAGCGCAGTTCCACCCACTGGCCAGTGGCTCTCAATTCAATCATTGGAAAGGATACAGTTCGGATTCGGAAGTTCAAGGTCAAGGCCTGAATAGGGCAGCTGCAGAACGGCTCTGTGACCTCGGGGCACGGAGTCCCAATGTCTCTCAAGTCAAAATGGCCAACCACTGGCGGAGGGGCGGAGCTACGCTCTGATTGGTCCACTCAAACATTGAATAACGCGGCCGCAGGGCATCGCAGAGAAAAGTAGTAAAGGAACTTTCGACCCCAAATTTCACCCTCTTTCCACCCCCAAATTCAGGGCCACAGTAGGACACGATGTATATAGTAATATATATACATCATTTAAAAAAATTGGAAATAATTAACATATAGTTTAATTATGATAAAAAAAATAAGCAAAAGGTTTTATTTAAAATTGAATAATTTTAGTGAAGTTTTATAAGTGTGTGGAACTTTCTACTTGAATACTTGGCGCGATGGACCAATCCGCAAAGCTGAATGCCATTGGTAACGATGAGAAGGTCGAGGAGGCAGGAAAACAGGTGGAGCCTGTTGGTGTCATTCGATTGATGCAGGTAAGAGATGAGTTGAGTGTGTTAGTGCGTATTACGTAATGATCTACCGGAAAGCTGGGTGGATAAGTTGGTTGACAAGTTCAAATTATATTGAGTCATCATATCGCCCGGATATCCGGAAGCAATCGCGGGAGAATTTTCAAAATTTCGATTTTTAATTTCATTAAAAGTCATAAGAAAATTTTTATGCAAATGCTCTATCCCAAACTTACCAGATTCTCCATTACCGTGCATGGTATATTGACGTGATAATTTATAAAATAAATATTCTACAATGTTGGCTCAACCCAGCAATCGAAACCGGACTTTATCTCGGATAAGGCAAAATCAGAATTCAATGAAAAAAATAAAATAAATAGTAAAAATGAACCTACGATTAAATGAAAGTGTCGATTAGTAAAAAAAAAATCATCGCCGATATGTCATACATGCATATAACTATATTTCAGTCACGTCAATTAACTTTTACAAAGTTTCTACCTGGTAAATTAACACATTCCTTGGGTGTAAATCTATTGGCTAATCGACAATTACCAGTTGCCATATACATGTTATGCTAATTCAGTAATAATGGTAAAAATTTACGCTATTTTCACGCATGAGAAGGAATCCCACAGGAGTCCCATAAGATTCCTCGACGCTCTCTGGCAGCCATGCCCATAGATATAAATAGATTACATATGTGTATAGAAATGATACGGGGACGGGCAACTTGTCTACATCATGGTTTTTACAAAAATTTTCCATTAGATTCCCTTACAGCTGCTCTAGAAAGTGTAGAGAAATAAGGAACGAGAATTAGGGGAGTAAATAATTGAAACACATAGTGACATAATCGAGTTCCCATATGTAACACCTATATAGCAACACCTACGCCCACACCCACTCCCACCCACACCCAAGGTTACCCGTGCGATCATATCCTCAGCCATAATTACATCCACGGCCACAGCCACATCCACGGTCATTCCTACAGCCACATTTGCAGCCACACCCACATCCAAGGAAACAGCGACATCCACATCCACGGTTGCAGCCACACCCACAGCCACAACCACAGCCACAGCCACAGCCACAGCCACAACCACAGCCAAACCCACAATCATAGTCACAGTCACACCCAAGGCCACAGTTACAACCATGGACACAGCCACACCCACATGTACAGCCACAGCCACAGCCACAACCACACCCACAGCCATGGCCACAACTACACCCAACACCACAGCCACAACCACGACCACATCTACAGCCGCAGCCACACCCACCTGGTCGTAACTCTTTTCTCGTAGGAATAATCATAACAACAATTTCTCGCCTATTTTATCAAATTCTCAAAGTTCTCAATTTCTTTAGAGTTACAATCTCAGTTCAATCTCAGTTTCTGTTAAATTGACCAAATTTGTATTATAAAATAAAAATATGTAATTGGAAAATCTTGCAATTTGTAAAACACGCTAAATTTTCTAGGTTTTCCAATTTTAGTTGTGAAATTTCAATAATGAAAAATTTGAGGAAAATTTTTTTTTTCGGAATTTTTAGGCAATTTTCAAAAATTTAAGGACGAAAAAACTGTAGGATTGAATGAGCGAATTTTTCCGGAGAATGAGCTGATTGTTTATCGAATATGTTTTATTTTTAGGACGTCAACAAATTGAGGAGAGAATCAACCAGCATAACGTTCATTAAGACATTTGGATTGAATGATCGACAAGTTGTGAAAATCATTGACGCGACCTTTCAATAGAAATCGGGTTAAAAAATAACTGATGATTATGAGGGATCCCGACCCCGCTTATCGGTGGCATATGCCTACCATCTGTCTACATGTTAAATAACATTATTTGCGTACCCGGTGAAACTGGAAAATTTTCAGAACTGTACAAATTTCAAAAATTTTAAAAATTTCCAAAATTTCCAAAATTTTCAAAATTTTCGAAATTTCCAAAATATGAAAAGCTTCAGAAATTTCAAATATTTTACAAATTTCAAAAATATCCAAAATTTCAAAACTGAAAAAGTCTCAAAAATTTCAAAAACTAGAAAAATTTCCGAAATTTCAAAAACTACCAAAACTTCCAAAATTTAAAGAATTCCTAAGGTTTCAAAAAATTCCGAACACAAAAGAAAAAACGGAAAAAAATTTCAAATTCTCAAAAAAATCAAAACATCACGTTATGACGTCATAGTGGAGTGACCCAGAAGCACGCAATAGCGTCTGTAGCTCCCGAATATCGATTGCTTTCGTCATGTCGCTAGATAACCCTCAAATTGCGTGGGATGACGAACACCCACGTAACATTTTAAATTACCCCACATCATCCCCCGCAGGCCTGCGTTTTCGTACATTAATCCTCTACAAAGCCTTTAATTGATCCCCAGCGTACACGGAACCATATTACCGTAAATTAGACCACCATTATGCTTCAATTTCACCAAAGGAATCATCAAAATGCGATACAGAATTCACTAACATTAATGGTCTCCGTAAGATCACTAAATCGCAACTAGGAAAAATATGCTTCAATCCAGCTTAGTTCAACCTTAGTTCAGAAGCTTGGGGTTAGATGGTATGAGCAATCCGAGATTCATGCTTGTTAAAGCTAAGATTCAAAGCTAACAAAGCTGAGCTCGGACCAAGCTTAGCACAACATGGTTTCTGAAGCTTGGGTTTGGATGATTCTAGTAAGCTTGGATGTATGTATGTATCCAATATTGAACGTAGATTGGATTCTGCCTGTGGACCAACGCTAGGGACGCTAAGATTGAGCCAAGCTTGGCACAAGCTGGGCCAACAAAGCTTGGATATCTTCGATATAACTAAGCTTGGTTTGATCTAGGCTTATACATGGGATGACGCTATGTCGAAGCTATCAAGTCCAAGCTTCGGCATCGAAGGTCGGACCAAGATTGATCTTATCGTTCAAGCTTCGAACTTCCCACGTGGGCAACGGCAATGGCAGTGTGGTTAGAGCCTTGGCTCTGGCACACGAGCTCCACGGATCGACTCCCCGAACGGGGAGTCCCCTGTCTGTATAGTAGAGTGCAATGGTCCACGCTCTAACTCACACGGACGGCAATATAATTAGCAGGTAATTAATTCATATCAAAATTTTTAAAAATTGTATAATTTGGGAATCATTTGGGATAGTTTGGGAATGTTAACATATTATTTAGGACATAATAGTTTGTTACGGACGGCTCCATCGCCGAACGGACGTTTTTTAAAAGCAACGGCTGTACAAATTGAGGCTTTCCCTTCCATTACTGGATGAACCAAGGAATATAACATCCATTGAGCATTGTGTTCATTGGTTTAAACTGTGTGAATGCTGTGCAGTTTGGGAAAAAGTCGCTGTCCGATCAGCACTTTCGTACATACGCTGTCATTCCTGAAATTACACCTTTTTTTTGTCATCGTCCAAGGCCCAGACCATCATAAATTCTACCCAACGGTATCCTCGTCATCATCTGAAAAGGTTGCGCGTTGCCTTTCATACAACCGGCCATTTTCTATGTAAAGCGCTATGAATAAAATACTTATGTGCAATCGAAATGGTCATTAACAACTTCAAGATGTCATTGGGGAAATTTATTTGAGGATTACTGGACAATTTTTCTATCTTCATGAGCAACGGATGATAAATAACGTGAAGCATGATGACGGTGTCAAAGTAAACTAAATAAAATAATATATTTTCTATTTCAGAGGTCAGTCGACTTTATACTTAGCGCAACTCAATTAGATACACAGAATGGAACATCAGGTTCATTTGCTTAGGTCGCTTCTGTGATATTAGGCAATGGTTCTGGTAACAATTTTGATGGGGTCCACTTGTCACAAAACATTTATTGAATCGTTAGAAAAATCAAACCATGGAGCAGCTACGGTAAAGCCGCCAATGCTTGGATATGACGTCATGATCTTGTATAGCTTGACAATTTTAAAATACAACATTTAAACCAGTTCAAATCCAGATTGGAGCTGAATCACCGATGGCTGACAGCCATAGCTCAGGACTCGAGAGTGGGAAGAAGAAAAGTGAACCTCATCAGCTTCCAGGGTATCCATTGCAAATCCAAAGATACATCTCATCAGTTTTCACGTTGTCAGTTCAAATCCAACTGGTCGTACCTGAACCAGTGCCGACCAATCGCTTAAGTTCACTAAACTTATCTTAAAATGGACATTAGCACTTCGATGTCCTACCGGCGATCTAATCCCCGCATCCACGGGACTACACTACCAGGGAACGCACCACTAAGTGCCGCGTCCCCATCGAATCTGATTGGATTACCACTTACTGTTATCCATTATGGACACCACCAACTGCAATCCACGATAATCATATTCCTACGAGAACATATTCCCTGCAACAGGCACTCGAATAAGGAACCTTCAGCACCGCAGATCTCGGATAGCCCTTGCCTCGGATCGACACTGCAAAACGGACCATCCAAGTAATTTGGTTAGGTCGCTTCTGCAGTAATTCTGCTTCTCTTCCGTATCCACTTTCCAATGAATCAAATTTTTGGCCGACATTGGAATAGTTCAGTGGGGTAAGGGGGCTGTCTTAGCGCTGCCGCTTAGGTTCCTAAGTTCAAATCTCCGACAGGAATTCTCGACAGGGCGAGAATTTTTTCGGATTGTCTGATGAGCGGAAGGTTGTTCATAGAGTAGCTATGATTTATTGTGGTTTTCTGTGTCTTATCATGCAAATGCGCTCCAGCGTATCGTCCACATCGCTAGGAACCTAGGTATTTGATGCCACAATGAAGAAAAAAAAAACAAAAAAAATTTGGCACCCCCCATCAGGCGCAGAAATTGAATTGACTTGTTGAAAAAATTGATCCAGTGTATTAGGGTTGCCCATTCTTGGTTATGAAGCCATCATCTTGGAGGGCTTGACTTGTCAGAAGATGAATGGCCAATTTAAAGGTGATATCTTGAACCCAAGATCGATGGATGAGCACCCACGGATAGAGGCACAAAGGAGAAAAGAGAAATTGCATAAAAGACTATATAGACTGTCGTTCCGGCTTTTTCATACGTCATCACACAATCTGCTGTGTAATGATTGAACATTTGTTACAATGTGTGTGAGTCGAGCGAAAGGCCTCTCGCCCACTTCACGTCCAAATAAATATATAAATTGATATTGGAGCATGAAGTGCCAATATGCATGGGGTTAATGGCTAATATTCAATAAGGATTTGTTGATTATTTAAGAAGCTGTGAGAAAATGAAAGTTCTGCGGAGGAGACTGCTACTGAGGAGAGGACTGTTCTGGGGATTTATTGTTTTGCAAACGGTACAAGTTCTTGCGATTGTCTGTAGGAAAGAGAATTTTCATTTGATTCCATTATTTATCAATTTTGTTTTTTTTTTTACTTTTTTTGAACATGGCGGAAGTTTTGAATTTTTTATTTTCCAGATTTAGGGAAGTGTAATGAGCCCGATAATGAAGAGTCTCAGAGATGGAAAATTTTCACTTTTCTCGTCGTTCAACATCATTCTGACAAATTTTAGATGAGGGTTCTGTGTGTGTGTGTTCGTATGTGAGTGATTTTTCGTTCAACGGTTCCTTGTAAACGGCTCGATCGATTTGTTTCTCCTTTGACCAAAAATCACCTTTCACTGATGTCCAGGCGGGAAAGAAGTGTCAATCTTGAAAAACAATTTCTTCAGTTGTTATTAACAATTTTAATTATTTAAAAGGCTCTATCACGAGAACGGTTAGAGATAGGAGAAAAAGTGTATAATGAATGTTATTCCTTATACAAAAATACACACATAATATTTTATGACTTTTTTTCATAACTTTCATAGCTCAGGACATATCACTGGTTAACAATTTTAATTGTTTAGATTGCTCTATTACACAAACGGTAAGAATCAGATAGAAAAGTTCGAAACAAAATTTGTTCCCCATGTAGCAACAAACATTTTTTGTTCGATGAATTGTTTTGGAAATCATGGTTGAGATTTAAAGAATTCTTAAAGTTGTTGAAATTTTTGAGATTTTCATGCAATGCCTTGAAGTTTCACTTTTATGTCACATAAATACTATGCATATTTTTTGTAATTTTTTCGCAATACGCACCATTTTGGTAAGGATTTATGAATACACAAATCATCAATATTTCATTGAAGCTAATTGGCGTTTATTCCATTAGAATGGTGTTTTAAAGTCACCTTGTGTGATTTAGGGCCGATTAACATACCGATTGGCATAAATTTTCGGGATTTTTCCAGCGTAATTTTATTGCTCATGTGAGGAATTTCCTCGTCTAATGTCGCAAAGTTCAGTCTTTACGAAACATGCTAGCTTTTTAATCGAAGCAATCTGCAATGTTATCGTCAATTTGAATTTGGAATTTCGGAATTTCAAAATTCCAAAATTTCAAAATTTTTAAATCTCAAAATTTCAAAATTTCAAAATTGGAAAAGGCACTTCAAACATTTCGAAGAGATAAAGAAAATTCTGATCAAGTCACGGAATGTATTCAAACGATTGGGAACAGGCAGATCCGCTATTGATTCAGGTGCCGAAGGAGAAAACTTTCCTCAAAGCGGCAGAAAAAAAAATTGATTCAGGCCTTGTTTATACACAAAGCCCATCCACAGACATAATATGGTCTGATTTTCAAGGCCGGAGAACTATAACGCACCGTTATACCTTTAATCGTCTACAGGCACTCGCTGAATGGATTTTATCAAGGGCATAGGTTTGTTTTCAGTTGAGCCTTAGACCAAGGCGCCCTCGGCAGTCGGTCAAGGTTATATTTCAGGGAAGCAACAAGTTTCTCGTCTTTCCCTTCTCCCATCAATCAATGATCAAAAAATTGTCTCAACTTACATGTAAAGAAATCTTGTACAATTTATGTGGAATTTCTTGTAGGAGTCTTATAGAATTTTACGAAATTTCCCCTAGGGAATTCTACGAAATTTCCCCTAGGGAATTCTACGAAATTTCCCCTAGGGAATTCTACGAAATTTCCCCTAGGGAATTCTACGAAATTTCCGCTAGGGAATTCTACGGAATTTCCCCTAGACAATTCTAGGTAATTCCCCCTAGGAATTTCTAGGGAATATCCCCTCGAGAATTCTAGCGAATTTCTCGTAGGAATCCTACGGAATTTTCTATCACAATTATTCATAGACAATTTCTAGGGATTTTTTCATAGGAATCAGGAATAGTATTGTTAAATAAAATAAAATTGGGGATCATTTATATCCACACTTCAGATTTTATCACATACCCGATTCGGTTATTTTTCCCCTTGTATACATATAGCGATCGGTGTTTAAGAAATTTATCTGGAGACGTCCATTTCGTATTGAACATTCCAGTATACTATATCGTACAGAATTTCTCATAAACAGATGGTACTGTCGATGATACAAAAACAGTTGGACGAAACAGTTTTAGCTGAAGATTCTTTCTGTCTTCGTAATCATCTATTAATATTCCGGAGTGGGAACTTGTTATGAAGCATCAACATTTTTTTTATGCATTTTTTTAAATGTATTTTTGGATGGTATCGGATTGCAATTTTTATTTTTAGCATGGCTAGTTTGAATAAATTACGTTTTTCATTAATAATTTTTTTTTTTTGGAGGAAGTCAGGTGGGATTGAATCATTGATGGGGCTATTAAAGATGTTTGTTCTTTTGGAATGGGGCTTAAAATTTTTTCAATGTTTACTATGCAATTTCGGTGAGAAAGTAACAACTTTTCTTCTAAATAACTGAAAAAAATATTGCTAGTGTAGAAACACCTTATAAATCAATCAATTTCACTCTCAACTTAATGATATTTTTCGTATTTCTATTCCATGATTATCGCCAAGACAGATGTGACGAGAGCGAGATGTCTCGACAATAATTCGAAAAAAACGTTTTAAACCAATCACTTTCACTTACAAACTAATGAGAGCGGCAATCATAGCCGCTAGACTATATCGGATGTGTTCACAAATTGATGATTTTTTTCGTAAATTTATGGTGATCAATTTATGGTGATATTTGATGGGATTTTTCAATTTTGGTGTTAATGAACACTGGCACCAAGAATGACGGCGCAGAAGCATTTCAGCATGAATATCTCTCAATGGATCCCTGTGTTATCGTATTAATGAACCAGCTTTTGAAAAGCGTCGTTCTGAAGCAGCACTTGAAAAATGAAAAAAAAATCGAGACAAGACGAGGCAATACGAGATTGGATTGCAATCTCGACTCTTGAGACGAGATAACAATTGGTTTTGTAATTTCGATACAATACGAGAGAGTTGAAATTCTCGCCTGCTCTCGTATCGCGGCAACAGTAGCAATTAACAATTCACATGTTCACCAGAATTACAATGTTTACAGGTGGGTTGGCGGGGGGAGGGAGAGGGTTAGGAGGAGCGCCCACAGGTTCCAAAAGACAAATATCAAGAATTATCGACGAATTCCTCCGGATCATTATTACTGAACATGAATATTTCATATGCACAGGTGACAAATTGTATAACTAATTACCAAAGCTACATTATTCATCATCGATAATATCTAATTAATTGACAACGCCCCCATGACATTACATTCCATCAATATACTCCTCGTGCATTAGCAAAAATTTCAAAAGAATCATTTACGAAAATAAAAAGAAGAAAACTCGAAATTTTGCAAAAATGTAATTTTTGCAATTTTTGGCATTCTGAATGTATTAATTTTGTTTTTTTATATGGAAAACTAATTCCATTTTTATAATGTCAAGGAATTTAATCAAATTTTTGTTTTCCATTATCAAAATTGTGACTATTCCCAAAATTCTAAAATTCTCAAATTTTCCAAATTTTAATTCATACCACAATTGACAGATTTATTTTCCAATGGCAATAATTGAATAATTCATTAAGAAAAAAAACTCATTAATTAAAAATGCGTGTACGAAATCGGACTAATGTATTTTGCGAGCATTCACCCCAGTCTCTATGCGCCAAGCTCAATTGACGATTGATCGATGGGATCGCCCCCCGCCCCCCCCCCCCCCAGGCCCGATATTCCCGATAGTCGCAATAAATTATTAAGATTAATCGCAATTGGTTGCAGTACATATCAATATACCGACGTACATCTATTTATGGTGGCCGATAATGCCCCGGTTTCACCAAAATCCAATTCAAATATTGCCGCAAAATGTTCAAGAATGCCCGAGATTTCTTGAAATGTTTATAATGTGGGACGTGAATTTTCAAAAATTATTCAGCCTGATCGCTGATGTCCCAACATGGCAAATGCTCTATTGTCACGCACGGAAAAACGAGTTTGTAAATTTTAGAACATTTATTTGCACTTCTTTTTTCCTCTGTGCATAACGACGATAATTTATTGTCATTTTATTTTGAACTATTGAAAAGGAAACGGATGGAAAATGTCAACTTTGAGTTTTTTTTCTCGCTGTTTCTGAGCGTCAGAAAATTCTTACATTTTTAAGATTTAAGCGACTCTAGTAGCTGCAAAAATTTCCGATTAATACATCATAATTTATGATTAACAAATCGTAATTTACGATTAACAAGTCGTAATTTACGATTAACGAGTACTAATTTACGTTTGAGTTGTAATTTGCGATTAACGATTCCGAGGTTGTAACCGGAGCGTCTTCATAAAACTTAAATCGGATTAGTTTTTGGTTTAAATTGACCTAGCAGTTTTTTTGTTATTAACAACTGAATTGTTCACACCGCTCTATTGCGAAAACGGTGAGAGATACGGCAGAAAGTGTTAAGTAGAACTTGCTCTGTAAGTGGAAATGCACATTTAATTTCATATGACTTTTTTTCATAATTGTCATAATTAAGGAGGTACGACGGGTTTAACCCTCGAGCGATCGCACCCCTATTGGCGTCTCACTCCCACTGCAGTAACGCGCATAAGTCTCGTTCTCACGCTCACTATGCGCCTACTCAAATGTTCATAATTATCTGCTTGATAAATGGGATAGTTCAAAATTCTCAAATCTGTAAGTTTTCGTTGTGAACCTCACGGGTCATACTGATTTACCCACACTAGTGTTTTCTCTGAAACCAGTCTTTAAACATTTAATTGACGTGTCGAAAAATGTAGGAATGGCGACCAGAAATTGCAAATCGGGAAGTTTTGTTTGTGTTCCTCCATTATTTTAATATGAGTAAAGCTGCTGTTGAAAGTGATTGGATTCTGGGGCTCATGGCGTATATGTACTAGCCGCAAACGTGTAGAGAGGTATTTGCGCCTTTTAGGAGCATTGCTCGATGAAGATTCATGTCAAACACACTTGCGGTATCACAACAATGCGGGCGGGAAGGTATTGATCATTCGCGTTCTGTAAGTACACGAAGCAAAAATTTTTCCGCAACAAGTAAAATAAAGTCGCGTGAGAACATAGGGTGCTACGGATCGAAAATTGGAGTGCCAAAGGTATTTAATTTTTGGCTGGAATTCAAAGGTGATGGACTTCAAAGGTAGGGTCTTAATAAATTGTATTGGAGTAAATTTCCTGAATTTACTGAATTCTCAAAGATCTTCAGGTCCTGTAGATCTCGATCCCGATCTCGATCTTCAGCACCTCGAGCTGCAGCTTCCCAGCACAGAAAGCGAACGCCATAAATTATCCCCAACGAGCAGTGTGAAGCCTGATCTGCTTGATGCATAAAGTCGTTTTTTCACCCGCGTGGCGAAGGGGGGGGGGGGGGGGGGGGAGGAGGCCGCGAAGAAAAGTAAAGACGATGGAAACACTGATGACTGTAACTACCGCTGATATTCCCGTTCCACCACTTGTGGACCTTTCTTTTTCACTCCGGCCACTTCGTGACAATACTTTGGTCACGCAATCAAGTCGTGCGGCCTTCTCCAATGATGAATAAATTGACCGGGTGGGAGAATCATGATGGAGTATGGTACACCAAATTTTTTGTATTTTTTTTTTTTATTTCACGAAAAAAAGAATAATAATCTCATGCAAGGAGCAACAATCATGAGTCATAAAAAGTTTATTTATATATGACAAACATTTGGTTTTCTATATAGTTGGATGTAGTTTCTTCTATCGATAACGATTCCTGAAATACGGAATTTCACTTTTCTCGATGTTTTAGATCATTTTGAGGAATTTTAGACGAGGGTTTTGTGTGTATGTGTGTGTTCGTATGTGAGTGATTTTTTCGTCAACGGTTCCTCGTAGACGGCGCTATCGATTTGTTTCTCCTTTGACCAAAAATCATCTCTCACTGATGTCCAGGTGGGAAAGGCGTGTCAATCTTGAAAAACAATTCCTTCAATTGTTATTAACAATTTTAATTATTTAAAACGCTCTATCGCGAGAACGGTTAGAGATAGGAGAAAAAGTGTATAATAAATTTTATTCCTTATACAAAAATACACACATAATGTTTTATGACTTTTTTTCATAACTTTCATAGCTCAGGACATATCACTGGTTAACAACCTTAATTGTTTATATCGCTCTATTACACGAATGGTAAGAGTTAGATGGAAATTTTTTAAATAAAAGTTGTTCCCCACGTAGAAACAGATATTTTTTGTTATACGATTTTTTTTGTAACACTCATAATTAACGTGATAGGGTTTAATTTATTCCAAATTTTTAACGCACGCACAGACACACCCTAACACGTCGGGAAGTTCAAGATGCGACTCCTCCAGGGTCACAGGTACATCCCATTTATTATGAAACATGTGTATCTGCGCGTGTGTGTGTGTATGTGTGTGTGTGTGTGTGTGTGTGTGTGTGTGTGTGCTTGCCAAAAAAGACAAATTTAATTTTACTATTTGCCATTTCCCGATTTATTTCTAAATATGTGTGTATGATGTCAACATAAATGTTATAAACACAAATTTAATTTTTCATATATTATGGAATTATCAAAATTTTGGAATTTTTTCTATTATAGAAAGTTTGAAAAATTTATCAAATTTGTGAAACAAAAAAGGACATGTTTAAATGTCCAAAAAATGTTTTCGAGTTTCTGAAATTTTACAATGCATTGACATTTTTGGAACTTGAAATGTTTTTGATATTGTGAAATTTTTCAACTTTTACTTTTACCTCGCCGTTCTGCCCATGCGACCTTTTCCCATCTGCTGGAATAAATTAACGAAGAGCAAGACTAATGATCATGAAAGAAAAGTTTGGACGATGCTTGCCACACCAATTGCATTCCGGATTATTGATGTTACCGGTTATGCCCTGATATTACTTGACATGGACGGAATGGTGGCTCATTACACTAATGGGCGTTTTAAAGTCATTATCACTGTATTTATGGTTTTTAGTTAATCTCATGATAACGTTTGATTTAAGTTCTCAATTTTAAGATTTTCATACTTTTTTAAGTTCTTCAAATTTCGAAAATTTTGCAATTTTGGAAATGAAAAAAAAAAATTTTTTTTTAAATGTTTCGAACTTATTATTTTTTTCTTCATTTTCAAAATTTTTATTTTCACAAAAATTCTATTTTAAAAAATTTCTATGTAAAAAAAAAATAATAATGTGGAGAAAAATACACACACATCGAGCAGTTATTGATTCGATCCATCGAGGGAGATCCAAATTTCGTTGGTGGACGGTCCATTTTCCCAATGGGCTACTCCTAGAATCCCCCAATAACATCCTTAACCCGCATAAGTTCGCTACATCCGTTACTTCTTGAAGAAGTCGAAAGTCACTCTGTCCCTCTTATTGACAAGTATGGCGATGACGGTCAGTGGGTAAGTAGGCACGATAGACGCCGATGATATATGGGAAAACGTCGCCTCTAACGCGATATGAACGGATGACATAATGGGCATCATATCGCCGCTATAAAGTTGCCATATGTCGCCAAGAATTTTTAATCAATTTCTCTTTTAGTCCGTTACGCGACCGCATTTCCTGATGTCTCTCCAAGTTTCCCTAATTTCCGTACAAAATATGAATATGAAAGTCAGCGAAAATTAAGGGGGCAATGGCTACTTGGTGATAAGCGGTATGGGGACCACCCTGATCGATTTGAATCAGTAACTTCCCTATGTGTGTGTACGTTTTCATCGCATTTTATCGATATCATCGCTTCCCGAAAATTTATGTATGTGAGATATATTAACTATTTGGCTACATATATATATGATATGTATGACCTATATCCATGGTCTCATCATTGAAATTTTTCTTTCCAAAAACAACCTGAAATGTTCGTATTCTCTATAATAATAATAATAATGCCGAAGGACGGGCGCAGCCGGATTCTAAAAGGTGGCGCATCGAGACTGTCTGTGTGTGCGAATGAAGGTGCTCTACTTAGTAAGAAGTGACAATTTTTGTGAAAATTAGCACTTTATTGCCAATATCTCTCAAACTATTGAGTTTAACCAAAAATAGTGAATTGACATTTCTACAGCAAATTTAATTCTCCACAAAAAAGCTTCTATGAATAATTACTCTAAATATCACCGTTTTCGAGATATTTGTACAATAATTCACTTTGTACAATAATGGGCCTCTTTCGTTAACAATATATGTATATCGTAGAGGTCGTCATCGAAGCTCTGATCGATGCCTTGGTGTTTGAGATATCTCGAGGACCAACAAAAATGCGCAGGCTAGGATTAACACGCATGATTTTCCTACAGCGAACTTGCCGATGCTCTTAACTCTGCAACTCCGCTAGCGCCAGCTTGCAGAGGGGAAGGCGTCCCCACTACACGTGATGCTAGGAACTTCGCTTGAGGGGTAGGGCTGTTGCGCTGTAAGTGTGGCGGGTGGGCTCACGGCAGATGTAAATATTGTGGGGAGGGGAGAGATCAAAAGAACATCCATCGTTCTCATTTGACTTGTCATATTATCTCTCTCTATCTTTGGACACGCCCACATTTTCTCTCCGGAGGAATTACTCTTTTGCAATCGAGACATCTAAAAATAAAGGACGGGGGAGCAGCAAATTCTGAGCCTTTGACGGGTTTAGTTGATCTATGTAAAAGTGGCATAGTGCAGGACTCTCCTGTGCGCGGCAAAAGTTGATATGGAATCGGTGGCCACGCCCATTGCGAGCGTGGAGGGGGTACTCTCTAATTCATGGTATGCGAAGATTTCAGCCCACAGACTGGAATGTCGTGGAAAGTGCACCGCATCATCATCAGTTCGTTATGATTGTCCTTGGGTTTGCTTGCCCCAGTACCTTTACCTATTTGCTTCCAGAATACCATACACATCAAATTTGTATTGGAATATGCTCACTGATCTGCTAAGTTGAGGCTGTTCAGTTTTGGATGCTGCGGGGGCTTTTTTTAGCAAGATTTTTTTAAACGGACGCCTTATAGAGATATGCACGTGTATCACGTGGCTTCTGACTTAATGAATAAATACTCCAGCGAAGAAGGCAGTTCCGGGAAGCATCAATGAAACTGGAGGTATCCATAATTCTCAACCGGATTGGCCAAGGCCGCCCATTCAAAAAAATGTCAATCAACCCAAGGACACACATTCTTCGTTACCAAAATATTTATCTGTCTCAATATATTCATGCTCTAAAATACGTAATGGAATCACTGCAGAAAGCAGAAAGATAAACAAACATGGAATTTTTTTTTTCAGTTGCAATGCATTTCAATACAAACGGTATTGAGATCAACAAGAATTCTGCATCAACGCTTTCCATCGGTGATTGGTGGTCACTCGTACCGGGAATTCCCGACGTTGCGGATAAACCGTTAATTGACACATCAGGCCACTTAGAGATGTAGACAGTTGTCTCCGATGTTATTCGCGGCTCAAGGTTGCACTCAACACATGCGACGCCATATTTTGTTTATTTGCAGTATCATAGGGAAAATCAGTGTTTCGCAATAGTTTTTCGACGCGATATTTGGAGGGAATGAAGGCGGGTCATTTACATAGGTGTGTGTGTGTTTGTTCCCTCCACCCTTCTCCCTTGTAGTCGGCACGGTAGCCGCTCTTCAGCATTTCCGTCGAAGGGGGCCGTGGACACCCATCCAAGAAGCTGGGGCCGACTTTTGCCATTTGGACCATCGTGTTTCTAAACACAGGGTGAACTCCAAGAAATCCCTGTGCTACGATCGGGGAACCTATGATGGCACTCACCACCTCCGTCGGGTTAGGTTCCCGCCCAACCTTGCGGTCTCATTTTATGAGGACTGATGATAACGCACACGAAATGGTCTTACAGATTCCGTCTTTTTGAAAATTGAACATTTGAAATTTGAAATTTGAAATTTGAAATTTGAAATTTGAAATTTGAAATTTGAAATTTGAAATTTGGAATTTGAAAGTGAAATTTGAAATTTGACATTTGGAATTTGAATCTTGAATTTTGAAATTTGAAATTTGAAATTTGAAATTTTGAAATTTGAAATTTGAAATTTGAAATTCGAAATTTGAAATTTGAAATTTGCGATTTGAAATTTAAAATTTGAAAACAAAAAATTGAAAGTTAATTAATGTAAAAAAACAAGTGCGCAAAATTTGCCGTTCCATTTCCTTTTTTAGTAACAACTGGAAAATCACTGTTCACGTGTATGAAGAATAACCGAAAGCAAGGCCAAAATTTCTTTATTCAACTGACACATATTGTCAACATAATCGTAAGAGTAATTTCACAGTTAAAATTATTATTACTGGCAACATCCACTTTATCACTTTGCGGAAAAATATAAGCCACCGCGATTGTTTAAACCGACTAAATATTTGCGATTTCATAAGTAAATCTACTAATGTAATCCCTGTTATCTCCCTGCTCCTGAATTCTTTACGCACGTGCTTTATCATATTTCCAATCTGGTACTATCACTTCTGTAACACCTACGGACTCAGTTCGATATGAATACTTTGGAATAAATAATGAGCCAATGGAGCTAGGTCCATTGTTGGATGCTGCAGTAGTAAACGTTGCAAAATCTTCGTTTGCACACACACACCTCATAATTCGAATGGGCTAAAAACTGACGAACTTAAAATCGTTTCACAAATTTGCAAACATTTTAGAAATATCAAAAAACTTTTTGCATACCATAAAAACTAAATACCATAAACTAACAAAATTCACGATTGCAATTTCATTCCTGCAGCACCTACGAATTCAGTCCAGTATAAATACACGGGAATAAATCATGAGACAATGTGTCTTGGTCCAGCGTAGGATGTTGGAATGGTAAAAGTTGGAAAAGGTCAGGCAATTAATCAAGAAAAATGAAATCATAAAACTTTGGAGTGAGCTATGAAAGAAAAAAGTTGTTTGGATGAAAGAATATCAAAGTCCTGGGTTTTGTTTCTGACTTCAACAAACATTTTTTGCCAAATTCTTCGCGAACTGATCTGTCCACAAGATAATATGAAACCCACATCAATACTTTCAACCTCTAAAATAGTTCCTTAATGACGAGGACTGACAAAAAAAATCGTACTGCCTTAAACGTCTATTTTTGATTCAGTAAAATTTTTATCAACACCATTTCTTCCAGTTTTCTGCGATAGAGCGTTATAATCTATCGAGATTGTTCAATGAACAACTGTTGCGGCGGTAGCAGACGAAGAGAGAATTCCAACTCTCTCGGTTTGTATCGAAATTATAAAATCAGTTGTTATCTTGTCGCGTCTCAAGAGTCGAGAGTCCAATCCAATCTCGTATTGTCTCGTCTTGTCTCGATTTTGTTTTTCATTTTTCAAGTGCTGCTTCGGAACGACTCTTTTCAAAGGCTGGTTCATTAATACGATAACACAGGAATCGATTGCGTGATATTCATGCTCAAATGCTTCTGTGCCTTCATTCTTGGTACCAGTGTTCATTAACACCAAAATTGAAAAGTCCCATCAAATATCCGTTGCAATTATTAAGGAAGAAAATATTGCCAAAAAGTGGGTGTTCATGTTGGTAGTTATATTGACAGAACTATATCTTCAAATTTTCGCCCTGTAGAAGAAATGAAATTTTCAAAATGTGTGAACAATTTATTATCATCATTATTATTTCTTAGGATCACCATAAATTTACGAAAAAAAATCATGAGTTTGTGAACACATCCGATATAGTCTAGCGGCTATGATTGCTGCTCTCATCAATTTGTGAGTGAAATTGATTGGTTTAAAAAGTTTTTTTTTGAATTCCTGTCGAGACATCTCGTCTCTCGTCACATCTCTTTTGTATTGTCTCGACTTGGCGATAATCATGAAATAGAAATAAATTTTATATCCTATTTTGCTTACCACAAACAAGTGGCAAATGTAAATTGTCAATTTGCGATATTGCTACCAGTCGCTTGGAGCCATTGATATTTGCAGCCTGGGATACAAATTGAGCGCTTTATGTATCACACATTAAGAAAATTAGAGGTGGAGCAATGATTATATTACGTAGGTGTGCACTGCTCGTAGAAAGGCAAGTCCTTGATATTTCGTTATAATCAAACGCAACATTATCTTCACAAGTGTCTGTTCTCTTGCAATTCACGTCTTGCTGTCAAACCTGACAAAACCGCCCCGACTTCCCGTAAATTGGTCATCTTGTGAAATCGATTTAACAATATTTAATGGCTTAATTATACGTCGATAAAATTTTTTTTAATTTTATCCAAAAGCTATATGTCGTGCGAAACGTTTCGTCTAATTTTGAAAAGTTGATAAAATGTGCAAATTTTTAAATCCTCGATGGGGGAAGTTATTGTTTTGCCCCCGAAAATGAAAAATCGATTTTCCATCAGATCTTCAGGTTTGATGGTATTTCTGACCTTTCTAGACTATTCAAAACAAAATGTCTGTATGTGTGTGTGGGTGTGTGTGTCGATGTACGTATGTAACCAAAAATTTTCCGGAACGATTTCTCGTTAACAAATTATCCGATCAAAGTCCTGTATGACGCAATCGAAGCGTCTTGAGGTCACTTAGAGGTGATTAGTTTTTGGTTCATATATGCCTGCTGGTTTCTATTGTTATCAACAATTTCAATTGTCTATTACGCTGTATCTCACGAAATATTATAGATACGCAAAAATGTCCCGAATAAATGTTGTTCGCTATGAAAAAATACATATTTTGTGTTATTTGAGTTTTTTCGTATCTTCAACCGTTTTGGCGTTAGAGCGTTATAAACAATTGAAATCATTTAGAGAGCTGTATGGTGACAAAAATGAGGGATTGGAAAGAAAGTACACACACACATGCAGACATCGTGAAGTTATAATTTTGGCCCGCGGAGGGTTAAACCCACAGCTCAATTGTTTTTTTTTATTAACTTAATATGAGTATTAGAAAATTTCCACTAAAAAATGTTGATTGTGAAATTTCATTTTGTACCTCATTTGCAAGTCATTAAAAAGTGTTCTTGCGAAGTTGAATGAATCAGGAAGTTGGTAAGCAGGAGCTTCCGCTTTCTTGTTATTGAAGTTGCTATCGACAGCAAGTGCATACAATGTAACCGCGTAATTATGAAAAATTGCAGGAATATTAATGACTTTGTGCTTGTGGGACTGCACATTATAATGATGCACTTTTCTGTAATCACTAAAGGAGTCTAGGAATTTGAAGAATCGCTAAATGTTTCAGCAGACTTTCCATTTGAAAGCTGATAATCACATGTGCCTTCACTATTAATTTTTTGTTTCAATAAAACTCTTGAAATTACCAAAAGTTTTTTAGTTCATGAAAATAGTACATTTCGACACAAGTGCGGAAAAAGCGCTCCTGGCGACTGTGAGTTTGCAACACAAGCCGAAGGCGAGTTTTGCAACATAGGAGCCAGAAAAGTTACCTCCGCACGGTGACGTACAATATTTTTTGATACAATGTGCGTGTACAGGATTTTTCGCACGCGGAGCGTGCGGAAAACGTTGCTTTGCGCACAGTGTGTCAAAAAATGGGTTCCTCCATTCAATTAGGACAACTAACTACAGTAGCAGTTCAAATTCTTCCAAAACCTTCAAAAATATTGCATATCGAACATACAGTAGAGTTCCCTTAATTTTCCGCTTCCTTTATTTTCGCTGTACTCCCCTCACGACTTGTCTCCCCTCAAAAACCTTCTCCCACTCCCCGTACTTTGTCTATCCTTGTTTTCGACGTCATGCGCTCCAGACTGCGCAGCGTCTCAATAGTGGGACCGAGCATTCATGAAACATAACCTATTTACTTGATACATAGTCCGTTTACTTCTGCTCTTATTTCCCCTTCCGCTCCCGACAACCCCCACCACGCCAACCAACCAGTGGGCAGAGTGGGGGGTTTCCTTCATTTTTTTCTCCACGAAATTGCTTCAAGGTCACCCCCCGAGCTCGGAAAATAAAGGGAGCTCTACTGTATTGTCAATTTTCAAAAATGTCCACATTTGGAAAATTTCCAAAATCCTGCAAATGCTTAAACAATTGTCGAATATTTAAAAGCAATAAACAAATCATAAAAATTTGTCTCGTTTAAGACTCATTGATTCATGTCTATCAAAAGACATTGTTTTTACGACGCATACGATAATTTTCCTTGTAATGACGTTTGTCATAAATGATACATGCAGTGAGGACACATAAATGAAATGAAAAATACACTATTAACGTTCACCAACTCGACAAATTGATCATTGAACCGAATAGCACTGGTTGTCCAGCGAATTACGCAATATTATGTAGCCACACGTACTCATTGAACCGATAAGTTTTCATACAGTACGTGCAAATGATCATTCTTGCCCGTAATATTTTTATTTTCTTTTTTTATTAATATTGCTTCTTTAATCGTATAATTATTCATCAACTTATATGCTTATCAGATAAATCACAGAGATATTCAAGCTGTACCGCCAATAGCGCGTAAGAAATAATTACTTATTTTTTTTTCTCTTTTTTTTTCTTCACAGTAACAAAGTTGAACTCGTAAATAAATAAATGACAACAAATTATTTTTAATTCGGCATTCACGGCTTTACTGCAATTTATAATCGTTAATTGACACAAGAGTTAGATACTCGGTGTTTTATTATTTTAGTACAGGGACTGATATTTTTAAAGCAATGAAAATTCAATTCCAGAAAATTAAAAAAAAATAGAAATACATATGGGCACACACACACACACGCACACACATACACACAGAGGCACATCATGGTACAAGGGTTTCTGGGGGTTTACCCTGTGTTTAGAAATACGACGACCCAAAATGGCCAAAATCGGCCCCAGCCACATGGATGGGTGTCCAGTAGGCCCTTTCGAAGAAATGCTGAAAGATGAAAATTGAAAAACTTGGAAAATTTAATGAACTTTGAAAATTGCAGCTATTGTCTTATTGTCATATATTTGTCAAGTATTCAACTCATACAAAGCCAATATTATTGTTGATTTAAATGTCGCGTAGTCTGTACTTTTCGCTCGTTAATATCCCCCACAAATTATGTTTTGAATACCTTGTTGTTTTATAACCAGAGGAGATTACTAGACGACGTGAGTACGGATTACACAAGGTTGGTGAAAAAAAAATTCACTCCCCCCCCCCTCCCCCTCAGGGAAACATTCATTAGCTCGTTACTTTGTTCCACGAGCCCCCACAATTACCACAATTAGAACTTTCAAACTCCATTATTGTACGTTTTTATTAAATTTTGAGGAATTGATTAGGGAGAGGCATTGTTTGCCAATGGAATGCCTATACAAATATACAGTTCACATTAATTTAGTCGGAATTTATCATGAATCTAGGGATAAATTAATTACCTCGGAACGTGCCTTACGAAAAATCATTCGCATAATTTTGTTCATATCATTATTTAATAGAGTAGAGATAAATGCCTGAATTGCACAAAAAAAATTTGGAATTTTAACTTTGGAATTTGAAATTTGAAATTTGAAATTTGAAATTTGAAATTTGAAATTTGAAATTTGAAATTTGAAATTTGAAATTTGAAATTTGAAATTTGAAATTTGAAATTTGAAATTTGAAATTTGAAATTTGAAATTTGAAATTTGAGATTTGAAATTTGAAATTTGAAATTTGAAATTTGAAATTTGAAATTTGACATTTGGAATTTGAAATTTGGAACTTGAAATTTGTAATTTGAAATTTGAAATTTGAAATTTGAAATTTGAAATTTGAAATTTGAAATTTGAAATTTGAAATTTGAAATTTGACATTTGATATTTGAAATTTGAAATTTTCTTTAACTAAGGTTCACGTAATCTTACGTAATCACGTAATTTTTCTGGTAATTTTCAATTATTTTCTAATTTCTAGACAAAAATTTAGTTTTAGTGCATAAAACTCTCCTTTCGAGTAAATAATACAAAAAAAATAAAGATGAGAATGTAGGAAGTGAGAAACGGGAAACCATAATCAGCTGCCTCATTAAACTTTATCATAATGAAGATCACTTCTGAACCTTGCACGAGCCTTAATATCTGCTAATTAATGCATTGATATATTGCACCCTCCTAATAAATACATTGTATACAAATGTCAATTCAAATTTTTTTGTTGGTGCACTTGAAAACTTTGGAAATTTCTGAATTCTCCAACGTTTTGACCACTTGAAAAAACCGAAGAATCATTAAAAGACTAGTTAGCTCAATAGAGAATGTAAGCAAAAATCTTCAAACAAATAGTGTTAAATGTTAAGTCCACAACTTTTAATTAGTGACTGACTTTCGGAGTTTCCATGTGTGCCGCCACGGTAGTCGCTCAGCATTTCTTCGATAGGGCTCACTGGACACCCATCCATGCGGCTGGGCCCGACTTGCGCCATTGAGGCCACCGTATTGCTAAACATAGGGTGAACCTCGAGAAAACCCTGTGGACCCACGGCGGGCGCCTACGATGGAACCTTTCCGTTGTCGCGGGTTAGGTTCCCGCCCGGCCTTGCGGCCGGCCGCCGCACTTGCTGATGGAGACGATTACTAATGATGGACCCCCCCCCCCTCCCATCCACCCCCCCCCCCACCCACCTCCCACATCCCCCCCCCCCAAAACTCCCAGTTTCGCGCTAGGCCCTTTTCCAACTAAGCTAAGGGGCTTATAGAGACTTTCCATTCTCAAATTCACCGCGCCACCTCACCGTCCTCACGCTCTCCCTGTGTAGGTACGCTAGCGCCCGCGGAATGGTCTTACCGTAGCATAGCGTTTCTGGAGGTTTACCCTGTGTTCAGAAATGGGATGGCGAACGTCGGCGCCAGACATCGGTGGTGGTCAAGTACTCCCTTTCGGAGTAATGCTTAAGAGCAGCTCATGTGGGAAACAAAAAAAGAAGGGATGGGGGTACAAAAAAATTCGCAATTAGACGAAATATTAAATGCATGGATGAGTTCGTAAATCTTAGTTCCATTTGTTTGATACGCATGACACAGTATTTAGCACCAAAGTATTATATTTATAAGTCCTCATGCCGTCAATGGCTAATTGCTACGCCTGATAATTAAAACAGTCAATTGCTTTATATTTTGTAATCATTTTTTAGTCTTGATGAAAAAATAAAATGGCAAGAATAATTTTTAAACGTCTGGCAATTTAGATTGGAGAACTTTAAAAACTGAACAATTTTACAATTTGAAAAATTTTACAAATTGCATAAAATTTCGGAATTGAAAAAATTTGAAAAATTTGAAAAATTTGAAAAATTTGAAAAATTCAAGACATTTAAAAAAATTCAAAAAGTGGATTTCATTCCAATTTCAAAAGGAAAAAAAATGAATTAATTGTTTTTCCCCTCAAATATTTCGAAACTTGGACTCGTCATATGATATACGATGCAAGTGTCATATATTCAAATGATTATTTCAACTGTGCACGCTACGACAATAACAAAACACCCGTTTTTTCCTCAATTCCGGGAATTCATTCGGGACATTTCATTTTTCATGAATATCGCAGAATGGCTTCCCGCAATTCGTCAAAAAGTGGAAAAAAGTAAAATATGAATAGAGAATATAATGACGTAAATATCGCCATCAAAAGGCTGAATGTCATTGGTATTAGTTGATAACACAGCTGTTTTCAGTGATAAATGATATGTAATTCAGTCATGTTTTTCCGGGCAGACGATACTTTCAAGCCTATTCTAATTCAACTTGACATAAATTGCGCGCACCATTACATGTTTATTTGTAACAAATTGTAGTACATCATCATCAATCATTACGATACCGGCTTAGCGCTTTCAAAAACGAAAAAACAGAACGGTATTGGCCGCTTCCGCTTTAAAGATTACACACGGGGGTTTTGTGTAGTATTACTGTGAT
Source organism: Asobara japonica (assembly GCA_026005395.1). Taxonomy (NCBI): domain Eukaryota; kingdom Metazoa; phylum Arthropoda; class Insecta; order Hymenoptera; family Braconidae; genus Asobara; species Asobara japonica. The sequence goes on along the minus strand of BQMI01000151.1, from coordinate 168,266 downwards.
ACGAGACGAGGCGAGAATGCCAACTCTCTCGTTTTGTATCAAAATTACAAAACCAATTGTTATCTCGTTTTGTCTCGAGGGTCGAGAATCCAATGCAATCTCGTGTTGTCTCGTCTTGTCTCGATTTTTTTTTCATTTTTCAAGTGCTGCTTCGGAACGACTCTTTTCAAAGGCTGGTTCATTAATACGAAAACACAGGAATCGATTGAGTGATATCCATGGTGAAATGCTTCTGTGCCTTCATTCTCGGTACCAGTGTTCATTAACACCAAAATTGAAAAGTCCCATCAGATATGCGTTGTAATTATTAAGAAAGAAAATATTGCCAAAAAGAGGGTGTTCACGTTGGTAGTTATATTGACAGCAATATATCTTCAAATTTTTACACTGTTGAATAAATGAAATTTTCTAAATGTGTGAACAATTTATTAGCATCATTGTTATTTCTTATGGTCACCATAAGTTCACAAAAAGAATCATCAGTTTGTGAACACGTCCGATATAGTCTAGCGGCTATGATTGCCGGCTCTCATTAGTTTGTGATGGAAATGGATTGCTTTAAAACGTTTTTTTCGAATCCTTGTCGAGACATCTCGCCTCTCGTCACATCTCTCTTGTATTGTCTCGACTTGGCGACAATCATGAAATTGCGCTCTCGTATTGAATCGAATCATAATTATCGCGTCTTGTCTCGATTCTCTCGTCTTATCTCGACTCTCTCGTCTCGTCTCAATTCTCTCGTCTCGTCTCGACTCTCTCATCTGGTCTGGTCTATCGTGACAACACTTGTTTTTCGCGTCCCACCTGAAACCCTTCCGGGTGTGCTATCGTTCGCTGACCGCAAGGCCGGGCAGATTCATATAACTATTTTTGCCAAAGATCGGCAAGTCAATAATGTTGGTACTACTATACCGATTTTTTTTTCGTACAAGGTAGAGTAACCCCATGCTTATGACGTGAAAGCCACAAGGTCAACCTGCGATATTTCCTTCTCAATTTAATTAAAATTCTGCGAATTCATTAATTGCTCAATTTGCTCTTTTTTTCTTTCCCCCCTGGATTTCCGACTCCTGGCAATCGGCAATTAATCGCTCGGCCATATTCGATGAATTCGTTCATTGCCATTCAATGTGTAGCGAACGTTCGAAAGGATTGCAATTCAAATAACAATTATCGACACTAAAGAAAAGTTGGGTGAGTCAAAGTGGCCCGGGGGGTGGGAGGGGAGGGGAGCCAATAACACGCCTCAGTTATCGATACAAGACCACTTTCCAAGTACCAAGTTACACCCGGTCATTACGAAACGGTGATCAGACGGTCCGGCGGGTCTACTTCTTTCTCTTTCTATCTTTAACGCCCTCGATCCTTAAGGATATGTGGGCTTGTGGATCATACTGCCCCGCATTCGCATGATAAGACACAGGAAATGACAGAACACCTATGCTCGCTCTATGAGCAACCTCCCGCTCATGAAGCAATTTGAGAAAAAATTTCGCACATGTTACCCCAAGAAGAACTTTAGAAATTGGCCTATGTACACACACATACACACGCTTACACACACACACACACACATATCGGGAAGTTAATGATGCAGTGTGTCGAGGTTCACACGCCCATCTCGTTTATGTAAAATTATTTTGAAACACCCTGTACATCACTCGTACCTATAGAATGCCTGTATAATTTGGTATGTGCAATGTGATGGAATAATTTGCTGGAAATGTTTTTAACATTTTCTTTTTTTATTTGTTGCTTAGATAAACGGACAATATGCAAATCAAGCGCCACTGCATATCGATATAGGGGAGTCTCTCTACGGCCTTTTTTTTTGTTAACTCAAAGATTGCGGAAAATAAGTCTTGTATAAGCAGTGAATGTGAATAACGTGCTGCACATTTTTTCCACTTCTGCATAAATTTAATTTCGCATAAATTTTAGTCTAGCCGCTAATAGTATCAATGCAATTGGCAACATACTGGGTGTTGATCATATCAGTGATTACTTGATTACGCAAATAATGAGGTGAATGCCTGGGGTATTCGACAGAAAAAGGTGAAAAAAATTAATGGTAATACCTGTGAATTTTTTTTCACTCTAGTTTATGGTAATGCAAATTCCGAAAGGGTGGTTCTTGCAGGAATTTTCGAAGTCTCCTTGTAGCATTTGGGGCAAAGTGGGCCACCCGAGGGGCAAAGCTTCCACAATCTGAGGAGCCAGCGTCTGCCACAAGGGCTTTAACTTGATCGGAACCGGCGGCGGAATTTCCCTTTCGGGGGTCGTCCGCGTGGATATACGTCTTAAGGCATATCTGTTCGTTTTGGCTCCGTGGGCTGCCATAGGGAGCCCGGCCGGGACACTATTCGTTTCTGGCGTTACCTTTCTAACGGGCCCTTGGCAGTCTTGGTTTATGAAGTTAGGTTCCTCCCATATGTGTGTGTCTGGGTGTGTGATCAACATTTTTCACCCAAGAATACATAGATCAATCACGATGTTGTATAGTGGGATCCATGGGTAATTTCAAAAATTTACATTTAAAAAAAATTTTTTTAAATTTTAAAGATTTTAAACAAATTTAAACATTTTTTAAAAATTTAAAAAAATGTTAAAAACATTTAAAAACTCTGAAAAGTTGTAAAAATTTCAAAAATTTCAGCAATTTCAGAAATTTCAAAAATTTCAGAAATTTTAGAAATTTCAAAAATTTCAAAAATTTCAAAAATTTTAAAAATTTCAAAAATTTCACAAATTTCAAAAATTTCAAAAAATTTCAAAAATTTCAAACATTTCAGAAATCTCAAAAATTTCAAAAATTTCAAAAATTTCAAAAATTTCAAAAATTTCAAAAATTTCAAAAATTTCAAAAATTTCAAAAATTTCAAAAATTTCAAAAATTTCAAAAATTTCAAAAATTCCAAAAATTTCAAAAATTTCAAAAATTTCAACAATTAAAATTTTCCATTTCACAAACTTTACAAATTTCAAAATTGAACTTTCGAAATATAAGCCTGCAATTATGTTCGCACAATAATTCCCGAATAATATTCAAACGACAATTGCTCCGTCATTATGACATAAGGAAATGGTCTAAAATAATTAACAAACCTAATTGCACTAGTTGTGCATCCACCGAAGCATTATTGCTTTTACTATCAACGAAGTAATCGAAGATTTATAAATAGAAACCAGGAAAGTAGGCTTCATTGATGTCGGCGGTAACAGAGGAAAAGTTGGATAACTTAACATAAATAAAAAATTAAGTGAATGCTCTCGCCGGGTAACGGAAAACGAGAAACTGAAATATAGGAGGGAAGTTCTCACAAATTTTCGGAGACTGTTGCATCGATAAATGAACATTCCGTGTGTGCTATCAACTGTATCCCTAAAATGAGACCACAAGGCCGGGCAGGAACCTAACCCGGCGCGGTTCCATTGCAGGGATCCGCAATCGTAGTATAGGGGTTTCTGGAGGTTTATCCTGTGTTTAGAAATACGATGGCCTAAATGGTGAAAATTGGCCCCAGCCATGTGGATGGGTGTCCAGTGCCCCCCTTCGAAGAAATGCTGGAGAGCAGCTACCGCGGGGAGTACAAGAGAGTTCGACGCAGCAAAAAGAAACTTTCCCATGATTTCGAGATATTTTGATATGGTCCATCGACCCTCCTTATCAATATAGGATGCTACTATCATCGTGTATATAATTTTACTTTTTGTCCATTGATACCACAAACTTACTTAAACCACTGGTCCCTACTCTTTCCGCCGTGTACATCTAGTGGGTTAAATCAATATTGTCATATACCAACTGCATTATAATCCAGGTATTAACCGAGGTCGCGATGAAGCTACAGTGCTGTAACGACGCCACGAATTGTAAATCTATAATCCCAAGTGGGCCAGAACGAACCATAGTTCGATTACATAGCAGCTATAGGGCACATTTTTCAGACTTTCTTAGGAAGTGTCATCACCGGGGAATGAAGAATGGAGTTTTTTTTTTAATCGATGCGTCTTTATGCACTAGTTTCCGGTTTTGTTTTTAAACATGAAGCATAAAAATCGCCAAAAATTTGAATCAATCATTATTTACGAAGGAAAGTTGTGATCAAGCTAATCAATGTCGCAATTGGAGTCTCTCGGCTTACCTTAGCTTCGATCAAAATTTGACTTACTTTCATGTAGTGATTTATTAGTTATTGGTTGACTTTGAGTGGCGCGAAATTTTAATGACTATTCAAACTTTCATATTCGGTCTAGATCCGAAGTTGTCCGACTACCGCCAGCGCATGCGTGTTTGCCCGCATTTGCACAGGAGAGTCTGAATGCGCGATGCGCAGTGTGATTGGTCAGTGCGTCACGTGACATAGTCGCAGGTAGCGACACCTGTTGTATTCCAGTATTCAAAATTTCATGCTTCCTATTTTTTTCTCTGAAACCAGTCTTTGCACATTTAATTGACGTATCGGAAAATCTAGGAATGGGAAACAGAAATTACAAATCGGGAAGTTTTATTTGTGCTCTCAACGGGGGCAAAAACACTTCCATCCCTCGAGTTTTATTGTCACTCTATTCGTATACCCTTTTCGAGCTCATACGATATGTCTCGGAATTCTATATGTGCTCAGATACGGCTTGTGGGAACAGCACTTATGAATCTTCAAACAATCTATTGGGCTTCAATTCAATGTAAATAAAAGTTCCCTAATTTAAATAGAAAATGGATTTGAAGGCGTAATGAATAATCCCAAAAAATAGAGACAACAAAAAGTACTTTCATACGTTATAGAAAAATTCATCGACAATGTTTTTAAATACAGTTAGATTCTGTATATGTCTAATGCTCTCTAAAATTGCAGATGTTATCCACCTTGAATTATAGACTTCCACTCACACCCACCCACCCACTCACACCCACCCACCCACTCACACCCACCCACCCACTCACACCCACCCACCCACTCACACCCACCCACCCACTCACACCCACCCACCCACCCACTCACACCCACCCATCCACCCACCCACTCACTCACACCCACCCACTTACCCACTCATACCCATTCAGCCACCCACTCACCCACCCACACCCACCCACTCATCCACTCACCCACTCACTGACTCACACCCACACACACACACACACGCCAGCACAACACACACACTGTTGCTTCACGGATGTTCCGTCGTAATCTGGGGACACTGGAATATATAAAGGCTTCGTCTTCATATTAAATATAGGCCAAGGCGTATTGTTCCTTATATTGTATCCGTTATTTGTTACTCATGTGTGAGTTTATTTAATGAAGAAAAAAAAAGAAGGAAAGAGAAAGAAGGAATCATGGCACGTGGATGGGTGTCCAGTGTCCCCCTTCGAAGAAATCCTGAAGAGCGGCTACCGTGGGGAGTTAAAGAGAGCGACGAAAAAATACACACACACATCCATAAATGCATACAAATTCTGAAACAGCCACCATAGACCATTTCGATATATTCATGAATCCATGAATGAATGCTGCGCGGTCAAGGCCGGGTCATACCCATGATCGCTCCACAAGTTTTTCGTTAGTATTCCCCTCCGTGATTTGATCAAGGCTGCTCGCAGGATCATTTGCGTCGGTGTAAGGAACGGTATCCCTTGAGCTTGCAAAATACTCCGATCTAGCCAAGGACCCAGCACGTTTATCTAATCTCTTATGCTTATCGGGATCACGACTGGGTCGCTCTCCAATTTCCTTGTTGTTTGCACATTCTGAGAATAATGCACAGCGTTTGACTAGAATTTATGAATTCTATCGGGACCGGATATTGGACAGTACCATCAATATTGTAACAAAACTCAATGAAACATGTACTGTTATTTTTTTTTTTCTGTCAATGTACTGTTTTTTTTTATGGAAAGTTAAGGTTGGTCTGGTGGGACAGGTCCTCCCCTAACCGTCAGATAAAAAACAATTGCCGGCAAAAAAAAGCAAAACAAACTGGAGAACCAAATGATTTTGCAAACAGAATTGTAAATTACCTAAGACCGGAAAGCTTTACAAGTATAACGTTCGAAATTAAGATGGATTTTCTCAGAGTGCATAAATTTGCATACGAAGTGGAAAATATTTACCACTTACTGGACATTGTTGTTCAATCGTGAATAAATTTGATTCATGAACGGAACAAATTGAGTGCCAATTAGAATTATTTGTCAATAAATCTTTCCTTAATAATGTTGATGAAAAAAACTGAAACCCACACGCAAACTTGGGTATTTGTGACGAATTAAGAATTCATGAGAATACTTAATAACTGGTAGAATTGAATGTCGTGACGACGTCGCGGCGACGTTGTACCGGAGCTCGCGCAGAGGTCGCAGCGGTAGATTGCGGCGTTGTCGCGGCGTAACTTAGCGCAGATGTCACCGCGACATTGGTGTACGGTTCTTGGGAGATCCATATTGCACCGATTTGCGCGGATGGTGTCGCGACATCGCTGAGATGTCTTTGCGACGTTATTACTAAAAATTTTTGTAATTTTTATTATTTTTATTATTTTTGTAATTTTTGTAATTTTTGTAATTTTTGTAATTTTTGTAATTTTTGTGATTTCTGTAATTTTTGTAATTTTTGTAATTTTTGTAATTTTTGTAATTTTTGTAATTTTCGTAATTTTCGTAATTTTTGTAATTTTTGTAATTTTTGCAATTTTTGTAATTTTTGTAATTTTTGTAATTTTTGTCATTTTTGTAATTTTTGTAATTTTTGTAATTTCTGTAATTTTCGTATTTTTTGTAATTTTTGTAATTTTTGTAATTTTTGTAATTTTCGTAATTTTTGTAATTTTTGTAAATTTTATAGTTTTTGTAATTTCCGCAGCGTATAATTCTTAAGCAAAATAATTTCCCCAATTAGTGGAATGACTTATTGTTAGTTCTACAGATCACGAGCGCCACATAAGTCAATAAGATCTCGACTCGGCTTGTGAAAATATTTATCCCTCCAAATTACCTGAATTACTTTCCACCTATAATCATAGATGATCATTCCGGGTGAAAGCAAACAATGACTTTCTAATCATAATTGACTATTAATAATCGAAATGCCAGGACATTTCCAAACAATGTGTGCTCGAATTGAAACAATTGGTTCATCGAACTCTGGCATTCGTTTATGTTATATCGATGTAAAGCTCACAAGATTCAATTGCTGTACTTACTTCCGACAGCCACTTGGCAACCAGCCTACACACGAATACCTTTAGTCCGTACCGACTGAGCCTGTAATGAGGACACTGAAGAATTGGATTTTATTGACATTTTTTGCTTGCCGATTTTTCGGATCGTTATTATAATGACCCCACCATCGATTTTTTTAATTCGCTATTGGTGTTACAAGTATAACAGAATGTTTCCCGTGAAATTTTGAGCAAGTATGTGTGTGTGTGTGTGTGCGTGTTTCTATGTGTGGAATCGGAATTTCTGGTTACCGATTTCTCACGATCAGATCGAACGATCGGGGTCATCAAGGTTGTAATCGGAGCATCTTCATGGAACTTAGATCGGATTAGTTTTTGGTTCAAATTGACCCATTAGCTTTTTTGTTATTAACAATTGAATTGTTCACAACGCTCTATTGCAAAAACAGTGAGAGATACGGCAAAGAGTGTTAAGCAAAACTTGCTCTGTAAGTGAAAATGCACATTTAATTTCTTATGACTTTTTTCCATAATTGTCATAATTAAGGAGGTATGACGGGTTTAACCCTCGAGCGGTCGCACCCCTATTGTCGTCTCACTCCCACTGCAGTAACGCGCATACGCCTCGTGTTCACGCTCACTATGCTCTACTCAAATGTTCATGTTTATCGGCTTGATAAATGGGGTTTAAAATTCTCATTTTACATTGGGACCTTATGGGGAGGCAAAAGCCAAAATTTCAAAAAACTTCAAAATTGCCAAAAATTAGAAAACTAAAAATTCGAGAATTACGCCTTTAACTTTTCTCATTAATTTCAAAGGTTTCAATTAACAAACACTCAACATCAGAACAAAATGTCGGGGGTGAAGTAAATTTCATTCAGCGAACAATTTTCCGGCTGTAACCCCCCCCCCCCCTCCCCCGCCCCCTTCCACGATGCAAATTTTCTACTTACTGCAAGTGCGGATGATCCGCTTCACGGACGTGATTTTCCATGAAAAACAGGTTCTGGGAATACCAGCATCTCGTCATTATGCAGACAGCAAACTGGCAAAAAGATAAAGGTCATTGTGGGTGTAACAACAGGTGAATTTTATTGTCACTGGAATTCAAGGGAGAATTTATAAAGCCGCACACTTCAACGCTTCAACATATTTCCTTTAGTCTCATATCGTCAGTAATCGAACTGTATTTTTCTTTAATTTACCAATTTTTCGAATTTGACATTGCCCATGTTAGGGGTGGGCAGGCCGTAACGCAGCGAAGAGGGCAGACGACTTTCACAGCTTCAAGCACTCACAGGTCCTACATTATCAGAGTTATGACAAAAAGTCATAAAACATTATATGTGCATTTTTGTGCAAGGAATAACATTCGTTTGAAACTTTTTCTTCTATCTCTAACCGTTATCGCGCCAGAGCCTTTGCAACGATTGAAATTGGCCGTTGAATGTGCGTCGAGATACAAATTCGGTTTCCGCAGTTACATATTAACCGAAATATGTCGCAAAATATGGGAGATACGGGAAAATTTGAAAGCATTAGAATGTTGTATTTTTTTATGCCGAATGTTTTATATTTCTACTATTTTTCTCTAAATCTAGTTGTTTCCTCAGAAATCACTGTAGAGTGCGCCGAGATCGCTTGCAAGTGTTCGCCCGCAGTCCGCGATTTCCCACCCAAATTTTCTCCAAAACTATTGATGCCAGAAAAAAAGTTGTAAGACAAAAAATGTGGGTTTTGATGCGAGGAACAACATTTGTTTCAACATTTTTTTTATATCTCTACCTGTTTTTGAGATATTTTGCCTAACGGAATCGGCGTAATGCGAGTGTGGTGACCCAAGCGATGACCTTGACCGCGTCCTTCGGGATTGTCCAAGGTATAGTGAACTGAGACAATCCATGTATAATGCGTTACGCAACCAATTTTACTTCCCATATACTTGCAAAATCTTTCTGCAAAAATGACATGATAGAAAAATCTGATTCTCATCTTTTTGTGTAAAACCAGTTGGTCAGATCTTTCAAAAATTTCGAATCAACGCTTGATTGAAAAGAATCCCGGCCGTACGTTTCCGTGTGAGGGCTGTAACAATGATACATAACTCCTAACGCAACAGTGTACCAGCTGGTGGACAATTTTCTCGACGGCCACGTACAGTTGGAACAGGATTGTTGCGTGGGCGGTGAGCAACAAACGCAGGCGCATGATGCTGGGTCGATTTGACCCAAAAAGGATGACTATGTGTTTCAGGAAAATATTCAATTTCAAAAATTTCATAATTTCAAAAATTTCAACAATTTCAAAAATTTCAAAAATTTCAAAAATTTCAAAAATTTCAAAAATTTCAAAAATTTCAAAAATTTCAAAAATTTCAAAAATTTCAAAAATTTCAAAAATTTCAAAAATTTCAAAAATTTCAAAAATTTCAAAAATTTCAAAAATTTCAAAAATTTCAGAAATTTCAAAAATTTCGAAAATTTCAAAAATTTCAAAAATTTCAAAAATTTCAAAAATTTCAAAAAATTCAAAAATTTTAAAAATTTCAAAAATTTCAAAAATTTCAAAAATTTCAAAAATTTCAAAAATTTCAAAAATTTCAAAAATTTCAAAAATTTCAAAAATTTCAAAAATTTCAAAAATTTCAAAAATTTCAAAAATTTCAAAAATTTCAAAAATTTCAAAAATTTCAAAAATTTCAAAAATTTCAAAAATTTCAAAAAATTCAAAAATTTCAAAATTTTGAAAAATTTTAAAAATTTCAAAAATTTCAAAAATTTCAAAAATTTCAAAAATTTCAAAAATTTCAAAAATTTCAAAAATTTCAAAAGTTTCAAAAATTTCAAAAATTTCAGAAATCTCAAAAATTTCAAAAATTTCAAAAATCTCAAAAGTTTAAAAATTTTTTAAAACAGTCACCGGCTGCTATATAATTCTCGGAACCGTCACATACAGCTGGAAAGAGCTGCTGCGTGGGCGGTAAGTACGAAACGCGAGTGCGGGTTGCCGGGCAACGGGTTGACCCATAAAGGACAATTACTTCCAGCCTCCCTTTACATTTCACCCCAGCGAATCTCATTTCGCGCAGTGCTAAAATCATTGAAACCAACATGGTCCATTCTAAACGCAGCATCCACTTTAATCTCCTGCAATAATCTGTAGATGATATATTCCATGGACCACGTTACATTCAGGATTGATTCACCATCGATATAACTAATGGAGAACGCCCAATATTATCTTCCGAGCCTTAATCAGCGATATCTCCTAAATAACGCGAGGTAGGAAAAAAAGTCATATATCTCAAAATGTTGATCTTGAGGTCGGGCACAACTTTCATTTGAAAATTTTTTTTGTATCTCTAACCCTTTTCGCCATACAAGGTCCTAAAGAAGCAATATGAAGAGTACGAAATCTCCATCGATCGTGACAACATCTTCGTTCCACACGAATTACGTGGGGTCTGATGATCCTTCTGTGCCTTGTTATCTCTCGCGAAGCTTCAAGAGATGAATTGGCCGAGTGCCGTAAGTGGAACAGTGAATTGCAATCGATTGGGTCACTGTGTTCATTCCCTCTTCAAGTTGAAGGAATAATGGCTTTAGGTGAACAGCCGGGGCCAATGGTTCCAATATATGCAACTGGCAATTCGCCGGCTGTCTCTCAACTCTATTCTCAATTTTACACCCACTCCTTCACTCAATCTAGTATTTCGATGAGGGTCGATAGTAAATTTAACCGCGGGACAATCAGGCCATTGTAAAAGTGCACGTTTACGTAGGCGCGATAATTTTCCAGATTTAGTGATTCTGATCATTTTTGAAGATTTTGAAATTAGTGAGATGTTTTTATGTTTTTGATTTTTTTTGCAATTTTTGAAATTTTTGAAATTTTCGAAATTTTCGAAATTTATGAAATTTATGAAATTTATGAAATTTATGAAATTTATGAAATTTATGAAATTTATGAAATTTATGAAATTTATGAAATTTATGAAATTTATGAAATTTATGAAATTTATGAAATTTATGAAATTTATGAAATTTATGAAATTTATGAAATTTATGAATTTTATGAAATTTATGAAATTTATGAAATTTATGAAATTTATGAAATTTATGAAATTTATGAAATTTACGAAATTTATGAAATTTTTGAAATTTCTCAAATTTTTGATATTTTTGAAAATTCAAAATTTGTGGAAAAAATTGGCATTTCGAAATTGAACAAAATGTGATCTCCATAATTGGATATGAAGGTGTTAAACTAAGACTTTTTCTCCCCTTGACTGATAAACATTACTATTGTAATGAGAATGTGATTTAAGAACACTGAATTATGATAGGCGATATAAGTCGGGCTCGCATACCGAACAGAACATGGACCAAAGAGGCATTACTTCAAGCTGACTTATTTGCTTGCACTCTAACAATTTCTACGCTTCATATATACCTTCCCGTTCTCTATAGTCATTGAATCAGTCCCTATCCATCAGCCAGTTACCGGTGGCTTCACAGAGACATGAATTTTCTCCTGAAAGACACACACCCTTGTCCACACGCATCCATACAAAACCACGCCGATATACACACACACCCACCCTCGTTCACACATAATCACACACGACACACCCATCCAAGCATCCACTCACCCAAACACTCATTCGTCCAAATACCCACCTACCCACCCACCCAGCTACACACCTACGTATCCACCTACCCACCCAAACACCCACTTCCCGACCGATTCACCCACCGACCCACCTACCCACCCACCCAGCCAAACACCGACTTACCGATCGATTCACCCAAACACCTACTCACCCACCCACTTGACCACCCACCCACCTACATACCCACCTACCCATCCACCGACCCACCTATAGACCGACCCACCCACCCACCGACCCACCTACCCATCCACCGACCCACCCACCTACCCACTCACCCACCGACCCACCCACTTATATACCCAGCTACCCATCCACCTACCGACCCAGCCAGCTACCCCCCTATCCAAACACTTACTCACCCATGCACCCACCAACCCTCAAATAGTCGGCCCTTTAGTGTAGCGCTGCCTACTACGTAAAAGGTCCTAGGTTCGCGCAGGACCTCCGAACAATGTTTCACATGATGAAATATTTTCTCATGAACTCCAACCCACAGCAGGAACATTCCGTGTGTGCTATCGGCGGTACCCATACAGGGAGACCGCCGGGCGGGCGGCCAACCGAACCCGACGCAGGGGGGAGGGGGGGGGGGGGTACCATCATTCGTCATGGTAGCACAAGAGTTTCTGGAGGTTTACCCTGCGCTTCGACTTGCGATAGCCTGAAATAACGAAAGTCGACCCCAGCCACATGGATGGGTGTCCCGCACCCTACCTGAAGGAATCCTGGAGAGCAGCTACTGTCGGAAGTACAAACGAGAGGAATTGAGGACAAAAGGAAACATACACACACATACATACACACATGATACGCTCACATTGCACAGACTCTCCATTTTCACAATATCACAATACTGCATGTGCATTATATTTCTCCTTCAGTGCACTTAACTCAGTGCACATTGTTCGCAATACACTAATTTCGAAATGAAAGAGCGTCGATCTGAAGTAGCAACGGTATAAATAACGGAAGCTCATTGCGAATCGCCCGCATATTCTCATGAATAAGAATTGCTTGGAAGTGCTCACTGAAACTGAGATTTTTTTCCATTTTTCCATCCTCATTATTTATCTAATGCCTAGAGCATAGCGAGACGTTTGATATTGACATTAATTTGAAAAGAAATGCAGAGTGTAATGGTATGCGCAATAAGGTAGGGAAAAATTCTGCTCAAGGTTTAAGTTGTGAGTTTATTTTGTTCTTGTACAGCTGAACAGTTAATTGTGACACACTGGTTGATCTTGACATGACATCATTAGGTTATTTCTAAATTTATATTTTACAATTGATGTAATCATTTGGTTCCGTCGATTCATCAACTTGGAACTTTGATGTCATGTCAAATCAACTCGAATGATCATCACACCAAGTTGATTTCCCTTAAACCTTCTGTTTCTACATGAGGAACAACTTTTATTGAGAACTTTTCCATGTACCTCTCACCGTTCGTGTAATAGAACGATACAGCCAATTAAGGTGGTTAACCAGTGATGTGCCCTGAGCTATGAAAGTTATGAAAAAAAGTCATAAGACATTATGTGTGTATTTTTGCATAAGGAATAACATTCATTATACACTTTTTCTCCTATCTCTAACCGTTCTCGCGATAGAGCGTTTTAAATAATTAAAATTGTTAATAACAATTGAAGGAATTGTTTTTCAAGATTGACACTCCTGTCCCGCTTGGACATCAGTGAGAGGTGATCTTTGATCAAAGGAGAAACAAATCGATAGAGCCGATGACGAGGAACCGTTGACTAAAAAATCACTCGCATACGAACACACACACACACACAGAACCCTCATCTAAAATTTGTCAGAATGATGTAAAACGTGGAGAAAAGTGAAAATTTTTCATTTCTGAGACTATTCATTATCGAGGTCATTACAATAACTTGTCCAAAAGTTAACAACAACAAAATTGAAACCAATAAAAAATGCTAATGTCCCGCCAAGTTTCTTACCGACAATTATCATCACAATCCAAACAATTGTTCTAAAAGTTTGACACATGGGAAAATTCCTTTCACTGGCCTCGGTGCTTCTATACACCGGAGGACTCGCAAACAAGAGAGTAAAAAAATTGTGAACTCTTTTTGCTCGCAGAAAACTTTGAGTTCAACCTATAACAATGGTGATCAATATTGCACTGATTCACACCTTAGTCACGCTTTCTCGCATCTAGCCCCAACTGCACTTGCCACTTTTTTTTTTCTTGCGCAAGGGAACAACCACGCCCCCTCGAAAAAAAATATCCATCAAAAATATATATGTCAAAATGTACATGAGAGATTGCACAAAATTTTGTACCATTTTGCCCCCTCATTTTTCAGTTTTCTCAATTTTTTTTCACCTACTTTCATCGCATTGAGAAACTTTTTTTACGTTAAAAAAAAATGTTCCTCAAAAAAAAAAAAATTTGAATAGCGCTCTTTCAAATGCGCATCCCCGAATTTAAAATTTTATTTTCTGTCTCCATTTTTCCTTCCAAATAAAAAAAAATGAAGATATATTCTTGCTATACGTTACATTGGCTGGGCAGGGGCGAATTGATCGGTCATTATAATCTCTTCTTGAATAATATCTTACGCTCTAGAGGGGATGATCGATGAGTTGACGGCAATGTTACTGCGTGGAAATTCTAAGGCATATGACGCTATATGCAGGTGACAGAATCAACTATAAATCCCACGAGATGCCTTAAAATCATTATATATTTAGTTGATTTTCTAGTACAGCCCTGACGGAAAAAAAACATACGAATAATTACATGTGACATACACATCGAAATTGAGCATGTCGATCGACCGCCTGTATTCTATAGGAGACACTCGAGTTCTCAGCGGCATTGAGTTTCTATAGTAAACAGTGGTTTGTATAAGAAATAATGAAGTTCTACAGGACAATCAATTTTCAGTAGCCAACAATGAAGTTCTTATAGAAAGCAATAGAGTTGCTATAGGGACCAATCAAGTTCCTATTGGAACCAATCAAGTTCCTATGAGAACCAATCAAGTTCCTATGGGAACCAATCAAGTTACTATGGGGACTAATCAAGTTCCTATGGGGGCTAATCAAGTTCCTATGGGAACCAATCAAGTTCCAATGGGAACCAATCAAGTTCCTATGGGAACCAATCAAGTTCCTATGGGAACCAATCAAGTTCCTATGGGAGCCAATCAAGTTCCTATGGGAACCAATCAAGTTCCTATGGGAACCAATCAAGTTCCTATGGGAACCAATCAAGTTCCTATGGGAACCAATCAAGTTGCTATTGGAACCAATCAAGTTACGATGGGGACTAATCAAGTTCCTATGGGAACCAATCAAGTTGCTATGGGGACCAATCAAGTTCCTATGGGAGTCAATCAAGTTCCTATGAGAACCGATCAAGTTCCTATGGGAACCAATCAAGCTCCTATGGGAACCAATCAAGTTCCTATGGGAACCAATCAAGTTCCTACGGGAACCAATCAAGTTCCTATGGGAACCAATCAAGTTCCTATGGGAACCAATCAAGTTCCTATGGGGACCCATTAAGTTCCTATGGGAGTCAATCAAGTTCCTATGAGAACCGAGCAAGTTCCTATGGGAACCAATCAAGTTCCTACGGGAACCAATCAAGTTCCTACGGGAACCAATCAAGTTCCTACGGGAACCAATCAAGTTCCTACGGGAACCAATCAAGTTCCTATTGGAACCAATCATACTCCCACCGACATCGTTCAAGTTCTTTTCAGCCACAATAAAGTTGTTGTGGCAATAGATCAAGTTCCTATCGGATATTGATACAGTTCCAGGAAGAACTCGAGTTCTGGTGGGAATCAATGAAGCCCTCCACAAGACAATCAACATTGCACGATTTTTTTCACGTTTTTCAAAATTTCTCAAATTTGTCAGATTTATTCAAACTTTTCATATTGTTTCAATTTTTCCGCATCATCAATACTCAACATTCGGATGTTCATTTGCCCTTGCAGGTGCTAAAGAGTTTATTTGCTTCGTGACCTTTCCAACCGCAACAACACCTCACCCTTCCAACATTGTGCAATGGTTTTTCTCTCTCGAATTGAAACGTCTATCTTCAATGGAAATTTCGCACGTGGGCGTAGCTGCATTATATATAGATATATAGTTGAAATACATATATATGTATATACATTATTTCCACTCTACAGATTTTCGCATTTATTCGAATGGCAACGAGCAACACAGGCGCTTTATGCAATCGTCAGACGGTGAATTTCCGTCGATATTGGCCCATCAAAATGCAGTTTCACTTTTTTTTTTTTGTTTATCCGTTGCTGCATTCTTATCTGAAACTCGCCCCCAGACTCCGCCCAGGTCATTTTCAGTTCGTGCAAATATTATTTATGTATTTATATTATATTGTGACCATAATTATGGGGCCAGGGAGAGGCTGAATAAGATTGACGAAATGCTTCAGTCCTCGATTTGATGGTTTCTGGATGCTCAGACGAAGGCGAATAAGATATATACGTGTATTTGTATGTGTGTGGGTGGATGGGTAGATGGGCGGGCGGGACGGTGGGTGTGTGGGTGGGAGGGTGGATGTCTGGGTGGGTGGGAAGGTGGATGTGTGGGTGGGTGGGAAGGTGGATGTGTGGGTGGGTGGCAAGGTGGATGTGTGGGTGGGTGGGTGGGTGAGTGAGTGAGTGGTTGGGTGGGTTCGTGCGTGAGTGGGTGGGTAAGTGGGTCGATCGGTGGATGTTTGGGTGAGTAGGTGGATCGGTGGGTGGTTGGGTGAGTAGGTGGGTCGGTGAGTGAGTGGTTGGATGGGTTAGTACATGGACGGGTGAATGGGTGGGTGATAAATTAATCTGTATTTATGTAAACCGTTAGTGAAAACCAATGCAATGCAAAATTACAGGGCCTATTACAAAGTGTCTGTTGTAGTAAATTTCAGGAAGCGTTCCGTCAACATCCCCAACATAGTGGAATGGTCATGTGTGCAGAAGATAATTGGTGGCCGACGACCCGAGCCTGTTTGTCATTTTGCCCAATTCCATTTGGCTAAATTTCAATAGAGAAACCAGGGAAGAGGCGCCTAGTCTCGTGACAGATTGCCAAGTGACTAGGTCTATGTGTAAGAAATTTTTTGGGACGTCATATGAGCGTCATATGACTGTCACATGACTGTTACATGACACATGTTCGGCAAATTCTTGTCACATGATCAAGTAAGGTATCGAGTGCGGGACCATTGATTATACGCAGTTAGGAGTGCAATGTGGTTCCTTCAAAAAAAATTCCCTGATCTGTAATTATTGTGCAACATGTTTCTTCCTAGAATTTCAAAATCTGAGAAGAGCAGCGGGCCCGTTGAGGAGCTTCAGACACTCAGACACAATGCGCAAGTTCTACCTGGGGTTCCCCTTAACTATGCACATTGGGACCTAAAATCACACAGAAAACTGAAGTTCCAACGAGAACAATTCCCAGACGGGATCCTTCTTGTGGAAGAATTTTCGCGACTGTTCGGGCACTTGGAACCGTTGTCGGAACTGAAGGCACTTCCGGCAAGGTTGTAACCGCTCAACTTCACAGGCGGGGGGGGGGGGGGTGGCAGCACGCACCCACCCACCCACCCACCTACACATTCAAACACCCACCCACACATTCAAACACCCACCCACACATTCAATCACCCACCCACCCACTCAACCACCCACCCACTCACATACCCACCCACCTACTCGCACACGCACATACATCTACCCAGCCACATATACATATCTGCAGACACACACACACACACACACACACACACACACACACACACACACCTACACACACACACACACACACACACACGAAGTCACTACAATAACTTTTAGAAATTGGCAAATTAATTGTAATGTTCCCGTACATTTCTACACATAACTACAGACCAATGACGGTACTAGTCTCATACACATGTGCATATATTTTGTTAGCTTTTTTAATCACCCAATATCGGCCGTCTGTTTTAATCTACCAACGTCATGGCTTCTGGCAGGTTTCCTATGACGTCCAGTCTAGTAATTCACATTTGCAATGTCAAGGACAACGCCAGTTGTAATGAATGCAATTCGATTAATGAATTTACCCACGCATAATGACATTTCGACAGATTTGAGAGATTCAATATTTGATGTTTAAATTGTGCGATGGCAAATAAGTGAGTTTGAGCTGGGTACAGAGAATTTCGGTTTTTTCCTGTCTTGAAACATGAATGGATTTTTTTGAGATAGTGAGCGGTACCAGCTAACTGAAATTAGACACAGTTTCAATTTTGCGAGTTAGGAAAGAATTGCGGACGTTCCTGTTTACGTATAACATGAAAGATCGCGTCGCTTATCTCGAGTTGAAGTTCAAAAATTATAATTGGAAATGATATCAGTTACAATCGACAATTGATTTTTTTTCTGTATTAACTTGAGTGAAATCATTGCGATGAAAATATCATTCAACGATGCCAATGTAACAATTATTGAACGAACTTGTTATTGACAACCGCGGAAATCGCGATTCAGTGGAATTAGTATATGGCTTTGTGAGGATGAGTCATTCGAGCATAGCATCGAGCGTAATTTCATTACGTCTGACTCACCGTGTTTAACCCCGTGAACTCGCATAATGAGGGCCGCGCCGCCTTTTTTTTAACTTCCCGAAGAGAAGTTACTGAAATGGCCCCGAAAATCAAAAACGGAAATTTCATCATATCTCCGTTTCAAAGTATTGCCAATCCTTTGAAGCTATTGTAACAAAAATGTCTGTATGTATGTAACGCTGTATGTGTATCCGCATGTATGTGCCATCAATGTTCGTCCAACGATTTCTTCAACACCAATGAAGCCATTTGATTAATTTTTTTTTTTAATCGATGCGTTTTCACGTAACTAAGAACTGATTAGATTTTGGATTAAATCGATACAGTGGTTTCAAATTTATCCAGAAAAGTATGATGCCCCAAGACCATGAAAATTTTGAATGGATCAGCTTGAAAAACACTGCTTGCACTGTTTTTTCGCACCCACGGTTTGGATTCAAGTACTCTTGAAAAAATCAACAAATAATGTTGGATGTTGAAAAAAAAATGAAGGACCCTTTCCCAGTTCATATTTTTCAGGGAAAATATTCAGACAGCATAGCAACAGGTGTTTTGTGCAAGAAGTCGCGTGGAAACACAGTGGTACACACGTACTTGTATATCGACCTGAGTGGCAAAGTTTACAAGTTTGCCTGGATAAGCAACTAAACTCCATTGTTTGACCCTTGAGAGGGAACAGGCACACCGTGGCCTTGTTGATGTTAAGACCAATGGGTATTTACATATTCCGTTCTCACGAGACTACCACTTATGCTCTTAGAGACTGCTAGTATTTTTGCGCGGTAGTCGTTCTTATTTTCATCCTTTCGTGCATTGGTAGTTTCCCGCAGGGAAAGTTGTTGTTTTGGTTTGAGAAACGAAAAGCAAACGCTTGTAACTGAATTTGTGAGTGCTTGTGTGTTCCTCTGTGCCTGTGAATATGTATGTATGTGTGTGTGCGTCAGTCGTGTTGTCACGATAGGCGAGAGAAGCGAGACTAAGAACGATAATTATGTCTGGATACAACACGAGAGAGCAATCTCATAATCATCGCCAAGTCGAGACAATACGAGAGGGATGTGACGAGAGACGAGAAATCCAAAAAACCACATTTTAAACTAATCAATGTCACTCACAAACTAATGAGAGCCGGCAATCATAGCCGCTAGACTATATCGGATGTGTTCACAAACTCATGATTCGTTTCGTGAATTTATGATGATCCTAAGAAATAATAATGATGATGATAAATTGTTCACACATTTAGAGAATTTCATTAATTCAAGAGTGTGAAAATTGGAAGATATATTTCTGTCAATATAACTATCAACATAAACACCGACTCGTTGGCAATATTTTCTTTCTTAATGATTACAACGGATACTTGATGTGACTTTTCAATTTTGGTGTTAATGAACACTGGTATTAAGAATGAAGGCACAGAAGCATTTCAGCATGAATATCACTCAATCGAGTCCTGTGTTTTCGTGTTAATGAACCAGCCTTTGAAAAGAGTGTTTCTGAAGCAGCACTTGACAAATGAAAAAAAAATTGAGACAATACGAGATTGGATTGCATTCTCGATCCTAGAGACAAGACGAGGTAACAGTTGGTTTTATAATTTCGGTACAAGACGAGAGTAATAGAACTACTGAGTAATAGAAAAAACTGTGTATACAGACACACTTCTTTTTATTTTCTTCCCTGTATGTCTACTTTTATGGGGGGAATAGATCTTAATCATTGGAAACGTAATTCTCGATAAACATGTACTCAAAGATTTTTATGCGGAATTGTGGGAATTCCAGGAGATTACAGACAGCAGGTGTTTAACGATAGATTTTTCGTAATATAATCTACTCATTGAAACGTTACAAGATGACGGAATCACCCGGAGTTGGAATTATTTCTTCAATAAAAGTTTGATTGACAATGAAGATTACCTCAGTAAACATTTCCTGTGATTCTAAACTATTAATTATTGCATAGTTTGCAATTTTTCTCTTTGATAGTCATTTCGCTAATTTGCCTTAGGTTATTTTACCTTGGAATTCAAATGGTCTGAAGGCCGATGTTTATTTCGAAAAATTTTTTTGCCGTGGGGCAATTATTTTACAACTAAATCAGCTGTGTATCAGGTATACGAGGTTAGACACACTTGGGGAAATACTGCTTTTCTGGCATAGCCACGTGCATTACACTAATTACGGCAATTCTTCTTTATGAAATGGGCCGCCACAAATTCCGCTGGGGAATTGATCGAAATTGGAACATTGTTTTTGACATTTCGATATTTTGAAAATTTTGAAAAATTTGGAAACTGAAAATTTTGAAAATTTTTTGAGTTTTCAAATATTTAAATTTTTAAAATTTTTACCTTTTTGGAAATCTGACAAATTTTGGCTATTTCCAACAATTTTAGACCTTCTGCAAATTTTCAACATTGAAGTAAGTAAAACAAAAATTGATAATATTCTCAAGATTTCTGTAATAGGTGTAAACCTGTCAATTATGACATTTAGATGTACTTGAAGAAATCCTTCTCGTCTAACATACCAGAATGAACGACACAAATTCTTACAATTTTTTTGAAATGATTTTCCCATGCAGCATGTGGTTGAAAATGCTCTCGGCATTTCAGTTGAACAAAAAATCAAGTACAAATGATAAACTCGGGTTTATCGTGGGGGTCAAGCATGTCAACATTGAAACAGATCTCTCATTTCGAAGAGCCTCAGGGCAAAAGGCCTCCAAGGCATTATTTTGTGAACTTCCAGTGGTAATCATGCATTGTGAAATGTTGAGGGCAATAAAAACAAATGTGTTATTTCAGTCGCTCAATTGAGGGAACCTGTGAAAGTTGAAAATCTCAACAATTATAAAAATTTGGAAATTTTCCACATTCTGAAAATGTCCAAAACAATTTCTCTCAAACTTTTCAAACTTTTTGAATTTTTCAAATTCTTTAAAGTTCTCAATCTTTTACAAATCTTTCAAATCTCCACAATTTTCCGAATTTTCCAAATTTCCGAAATTTTTAAAATTTTCAAAATTTTTGGACTTCAAAATTGTCGAATTTTTTTCTATTTTAAAACTCTGCAACTTTTGAAATTTTTGATTTTGTTTTTGAAGTTTCTGAAATTTTTTAAGATTTTCAAAAATTTTGGACTTCAAAATTGTCGAATTTTTTTCTATTTTAAAACTCTGCAACTTTTGAAATTTTTGATTTTTTTTTGAAGTCTCTGAAATTTTTTAAGATTTTCAAAAATTTTGGACTTCAAAATTGTCGAATTTTATTCTATTTTAAAACTCTGCAACTTTTGAAATTTTTGATTTTTTTTTTGAAGTTTCTGAAATTTTTTAAGATTTTCAAAAATTTTGAAATCTTTGGACTACGTGAAAAAAAATCTGAAAAATCAAACAATTGTAATTCCGGATCCTCAAACCTTATTTCAAAACCACGATCTACCCCAAAATTTTTTAAATAAATTCATCCCCATGATTCACCCAAGGTTGCACCTAATTTGAATAATGTAACCAAGTATGAGGCTACCATTACAAAATTTCATATTTCCTTCTGACATCACCGTCTCCCGCGATCGATGTATGTTCGATAAGCGGCATCATAAATTCCTTACAAATCCCCATTGTCACGACTATGCCGGGTATCGTGAACAGTCTGGGTTCGACAGGATGCAATAACGCGATCTTCATGTTTATCCAAAGTTTAAAATTACGTTCACCGCACAATTTTATATAAATTACGGGGATCAATGGAAGCCATGTAATAACGAGAAGTTGTCTCCTTGACCGCAGGCATCTGTACAGTACCCAACTCAC
The DNA here is from genome assembly GCA_026005395.1 of Asobara japonica. Classification (NCBI taxonomy): domain Eukaryota; kingdom Metazoa; phylum Arthropoda; class Insecta; order Hymenoptera; family Braconidae; genus Asobara; species Asobara japonica. The sequence goes on along the minus strand of BQMI01000151.1, from coordinate 145,980 downwards.
ACATACACACTAACACAAACTTGTGAATGTTTTGAGGTGAGTCATCCGACTGTGAAGGTCATCCTCGCGCGTAACGACAAAACCACAATGCTCTCATTTTATTTCTCTCACTTGATTCTTTCACTGGGAAAAGTAATGAGATGACATTTTGATTGAGCTTTCTATTAAATCTTTTTTCCTAAGGTGTCATATTAAAATTCATTTTAATCACAAGGCATTGTTTTCCTGTGGGCTCCACTGTTTGTCTAATGTTGACCATCCGTCAATTATGCTTTGTACAATATATCGTACAGTTAATAAATTCCAAACAATCAATCTTTTGCTTCTTTAAATTTTAACTCGGCCGAATATGTTAAATTTGAAGTCAAAACTGTGGAAAGCTGCGCGAAACACTGCCGCGCATAAAGCAAGCCGGGTGAATTGCCACGTTCGGCTGCAGTCGGCCCGCGTCGGCAGCCTTCGGTTGTAGGGTAGGAATGAGAAGAGCGCAAACACCGTATTTAGGTGGTTTTCGACAAATATCTCGGAATCTAAGAGACCAATCAAAATTTTGATGTCATCCTTTATTGAAGATCTCGTTGAGCTTTACAAAAAATGTCTATAGGAAAATAAGCTTATCTCTCCTGCATTTTGAGATATGTCTGTGGAACAAAGAGTCTCTCCCTGCGCGACTAATCATCACTGGCGAAACTCAGCGATTGATCGACGGACTCGATTCAAAACTGAAATGAAAATAAGGGAGGGGGGGGATATTGAAAAATTCGTCATTCATCTATTCATCAAAAACAGAAATAATGGAAAATCCCTTCCGAAAAAATAAGAGAAAACCAATGAATTTCGGAAATGTTGAGAAAATCATGAAGTTCATGAAAACTTCCAAATTGCAAATAAATGGAAAATTTGGAAGGTTTCCGAATCTCTGAAAATTGCAACAAAAACTCACTAATGTCCAGTGTCTCGACTATTTTAAAAATCATTAAATGTCCATTTTTTGCAGAACTTCAGAATGTTAATGAAGTTCGAAAGCGTGTACTCGCGTAGAATTCAATGTAACCCTGTTCCAAGAATTTACCATGTTGTCCTCGCGCTATCCTTGACAACTTGGAACGATCCAACCCCTTTGAGCAACTTCGAGCCGGCTCAACGTGTTTCACCTGATTTTTTTTACCTCTTGTTTGGCTCCTCCGCCGTCATGTTAATTACCAGTGGGCCTGATCACACGATTCCACAGACACTCATGCTCAGCTGAACGGGAAGATAACGAGGAACAAGGATAGCGCAATTTATTTACTGTTCAACGAGCCATCTCGAAATTCTAATGCCACAAAATATGCAACATCATGAATAAGGTATTTTTGTACGTGTTTGCCCTAGCGAGGACAGCAAAATATTCGCAGTAAGATAAATTTATTTAGTAACACAAAAAGTGAAAACTGTTAATTTTTTTCGGAAGGGACTAGTGTCCACCCATCCCTACCACTGGGACCGACTCGACCCATCGTATTTCTAAACACAGGTTAAACCTCCAGAAACACCCGTGCTTTGATGGCGGGGGCCTATGATGGAAGCCACCACCGCATGCGTCGGGTTAGGTTCCCGCCCGGCCAAGCGGTCTCATTTTATGGGTTCCTGCTATTGGTTGGAATTCCCGAGCAAATATTGCTGAAAATATTCTCCGGCCACCGGGCACGAACCTAGGACCTTCAACATAGTAGGCAGATACTCTACCCGCTACGCGAACGCCCCCGCACTGGCTATGAGTGTGCCAGAGGGGGTCAGAGTGTGCGCGCGCATTCCTAACCACGTTGTGCGTAAAACAATTGTTTTAACGTATTTTATAAATATAATTGGTTTAAGTATAATGTCTATAAGAGAATTGCATGAAATTTTTGTGGGTCGTAGGAAAGCGGATGCTCAGCCCTCCCTAAAAATTATAGAATTAGCAATATAAATATATCATTAATAATATTAGAATAAAATTATCACTTGATATATTTTTTTGCAATTTATCTCGTAAACAAATTAGAACAGAGAGAGCTACCGCGTGAATTAATAAATTCTATCTGTTAATTAAAATTAAATTAATTCCATCCAGCTAATGATTATATTTCTAATTTCCGGATGTAATTTTCTCATTAAGCTCCTTGCTCTGATCTCCGATTTTTTTTTCATTTTCATAATTTTTCATATTTAATTCTTTTGCAATTATCAAAATTTTTTGAAATGTTTTGCAAATTATGGGGCAATAAATTATATATTTTTCAAAATTATCTTTGCTAGTTGTCTACCATTTTCTTCGCGGATAAAAATACTATGAAATGTGTGGTCCATGTGAAGGCGACTGAGATGCTGCACTTCGAAAAAAATATTTCCCTTTAACCACCGTAGCTTATTAGGGTGTCCTTGGCAAGTGAAAGTAACGACGATATTTGGATGAAAAAATAAAGTGGTTCCTGTTCTGCCTTCCTCTTCGTGATCTCATCATTAACTTCCCGATAGTGCGACTTCTTGTAAGGATCCTAAAAATGGAAAGTAGGATATATCGAAACGTTATTTGAAGGTGACCGGCTCATCACTGAAGTGAAACTTCTAATGGTGCGTAACACAAAATTCGATGCGACGTGTTTAAGGGAAGGGATGCAACGCGAGCGGTAGAGGGAGCGTTACGAAAATTCCGACATAGAAGAGTGGGGGAAATTGTACATCCCCAGCTTCAAAATTTATAATCTCTACTGATGACGTAAATGGATGTATTGACACTGACATTTTCAAGTAGCATGTTTTATCGCAAAATTTTTCAAAATGAAATTGTACAAAGCACGCACAGTTGTACCGGCCCAAGTACTGTTTACCAATACAGCATCGATACTTTGGCGGTTCGATACTGAACTCTTCGATTCGATTCACTGCAGAGTATCGATACTCTTTGGTGTATCGGAAAACACTAGGCCCAAGCCAAAGAGAAGTTCTTGGGTAGAAGTTGAGAGTCATTTTCACTCTAGATGGCGCATATGGGACTCTGCAAGTTTGAATGTGAAGAAAAATTTCGCGCCACTTGCTAAAAGTGAATAACTATTAAATGTGTAGATGAATTTTGCCCAAATTTCACACAAGCCTGAAAACCGCATTTATCTTCCAATTATGACTTTTATTAACTCGATCATAACATGCGCTAAGAAAAGCTGGTCCATTCAAAATTTTCATGGTTTTGGGGCATCGTACTTTTCTGGATAAATTTGAAACCACTGTATCGATTTAATGCAAAATCTAATCAGCTCTTAGTTACGCGAAAACGCATCGATTAAAAAAAAAATCATCAAATGGCTTCATTGGTGTTGAAGAAATCGTTGGACAAAAATTGATGGCACATACATACGAATACACATATAGCGTTACATACATACATACATTTTTGTTACAATGGCTTTAAACAATTGTCAATAGCTTGAAATGTGGAAATATGATGAAATTTCCATTTCTGATTTTCGGGGCCAGTACAGTAGCTCTCCCTTCGGGAGGATAAATATCTGTTCTCATTTAGTCGATGGAAACATTGCAAGTAATATCATGAACCGACATTCGCCATTTATACTATACCTGAATGTATTCCTCAATGTCGATTCTGATTGTGCGCAATGGAAAATCCACTGATAACGATAGATTAACAGTTTACATGTATAGACCTAGAATCTGTGTTTGCTATTTGTCGTAAGAGATAAGCACCCATCAGTATTATGCCGGTAGTAATTTCATGTGTGAGCACTATTTTTTACAATTTTATTTTACCGTTGTGTGTGTCTAGAGAAAGCAGTGACAACTGGCGAATTGCAACCAATAATTTCTTCTATTTGTGAACTTATCCTACCCGAAAGCTATTGTAATGACTATGTATATATATATAGATATGTCATGTATATATCATGAGTATATATAGCCCGTTCTATAGAACTTCTCGATCCTCCATCCGAATTGAAAATTGCTGTTGTATAAGCTATAGAAAAAATTCTATAGAAAAGGCTATAAAAAATTTTTCGACGAAATGTAATACAATTTTTCGTTAAAGGTAACCGAGCGTTCCATAGGACACCCATAAACAAAGTTGTATTCGACCAGCTCTAGAAAAATTCTATAGAAAAACTACCGAAATTTTTTTATAAAATACGCTATAGAAAAATTTTTATAGAATAATTTACGGAAAACATTGTATGCGATGATTAATTCAATCTATAGAAATTCTATAGCACCAGCTATAGAAGCCTTTCTATAGAAACTGACGGAGACATTGTTGATATATGCCTTCGGGGATATCTTTGGAAAAATGTAAAAATCGTGAGACACAGACGCAATAGCCATAGCTATAGAAATTCTATAGTACCAGCTATAGAAACTTTTCTATACAAAATGATGGAGACATTTTTGATATATGCTTTCAAGGATATCTTTGGAAAAAAGTGGAAATCATGAGATCGAGGCGCAATAGCCATAGCTATAGAAATTCTATAGCACCAGCTATAGAAACTTTTCTATACAAAATGATGGAGACATTTTTGATATATGCATTCAAGGATATCTTTGGAAAAAAGTGGAAATCATGAGATCGAGGCGCAATAGCCATAGCTATAGAAATTCTATAGCACCAGCTATAGAAACTTTTCTATACAAAATGATGGAGACATTTTTGATATATGCGTTCAAGGATATCTGTGGAAAAAAGTGGAAATCATGAGATCGAGGCGCAATAGCCATAGCTATAGAAATTCTATAGCACCAGCTATAGAAACTTTTCTATACAAAATGATGGAGACATTTTTGATACATGCTTTCAAGGATATCTTTGGAAAAAAGTGGAAATCATGAGATCGAGGCGCAATAGCCATAGCTATAGAAATTCTATAGCACCAGCTATAGAAACTTTTCTATACAAAATGATGGAGACATTTTTGATATATGCCTCCAGGGATATCTTTGGAAAAAAGTGGAAATCATGAGATCGAGGCGCAATAGCCATAGCTATAGAAATTCTATAGCACCAGCTATAGAAACTTTTCTATACAAAATGATGGAGACATTTTTGATATATGCTTTCAAGGATATCTTTGGAAAAAAGTGGAAATCATGAGATCGAGGCGCAATAGCCATAGCTATAGAAATTCTATAGCACCAGCTATAGAAACTTTTCTATACAAAATGATGGAGACATTTTTGATATATGCTTTCAAGGATATCTTTGGAAAAAAGTGGAAATCATGAGATCGAGGCGCAATAGCCATAGCTATAGAAATTCTATAGCACCAGCTATAGAAACTTTTCTATACAAAATGATGGAGACATTTTTGATATATGCCTCCAGGGATATCTTTGGGAAAAAGTGAAAATCATGAGACAAACGCGCAATAGCCATAGCTATAGAAATTCTATAGCACAGGCTATAGAACCTTTTCTATAGAAAATGACGGAGACATTTTTGATATATGTCTTCAGGGATATCTTTGGAAAAAAGTGAAAATCATGAGACAAAGGCGCAATAGCCATACGGATGTCGCGTATTCAAAGTAAAAGGTCGGCGTGCCTTATAGTGAAACAAACTATCCCCTGATACCCGGAGCACCTTGAATGGCGACTGTAGAGACACACCACTAGTCTGTGTGTATGTTTAAGTGCCGCGTGTCGGCGTGTGTTCGTGTATGTACCTGTGTGTGAGTGTGTGTAAGTGTGTGTGTCAGGCTGGACGGGCGGTGCACAGAAACCATATTGTGCAATATCACGCGCAACCAGTGATTTTTCCACCCGATTCAATGAACCACGTTACAAACATTTATTTGTCCGTAATAATAAGTTCGAGGAATATATTTTACGTCAAGGTCTGTCGTCACGTTTATCCAATTCTTTACATTTTATTTTCCAGCTCCAAGCCTTTTTTCTCCGACTCTTTATGAGCATTTTTAATAGCAAGTGCGAGAGTTGTCTATACGCTGGAAATTAGAGCAGTTGGAATTTTTTAGAATTTTAGAAGGTTGTCAAAAGTTTACAGATTTTTATAAAACTATTTTTTATAAAATTCCAATTAAAATTTTTTTTTTTTAAGTTTTGGGAATGCTTGAAGTTTCTGCAATTTCTTAAATTTTGAAAATCTTTGAAATTTGCAATTTTTAGGAAATTTTTGCGATTTTGAATAATTTTAAAAAAATTCGAAAAACTCAACGATTCCGAGAAATGTCTTTGAGAGTGTTCAATTATTCGAAATTTTCGAAATTCTGCAAAACTTTCGGAATTCTAAAAACAATCAAATATTTCGAAATTTTGCTAAATTTTTTTAGATGTTTCGAATTGTCAAACTTGGTCACATTCTTAAAATTTTTTTCATTCATTTTCAAAATTCTAAAAATTAACAGATTTTCAAAATTTTGAAAATTTTCAACATTTTCAAAAGTATCAAAATTTTCGAAATTTTTAATTTTCAAAATTTTCAAGATTCTCAAAATTTTCAAAATTTTCAAAATTTTCAAAATTTTCAAAATTTTCAAAATTTTTAAAAGATTTAAATCTTATTAACTTCACAGAGAATTCTTTCTGCAATTCCTCAATTTGTTTGCTCGCCAGTCTTTTTCCATCACCGCTTTTACGACCATTTTCACTAACAAATGCGCTCAGTCTCGATACATCGCTGCATTCTGGGGCACACTAAATGAAATGGATTAGTCGACGTTGAAACGGTCGATCGGTCGTACTCGGGTCATTGATTTTAACCAGTTATTACATAGACATTCGAGGCCACTCTTTTCTTCTATACTTTTTGCTTTATTTCCAATTTTTTCTCCATCTAATTCTTCCCCAGTACCTAATGACGAATCCCATGAAGAATCCAAAAGCTCCAATGGATATTGCAAAAAGATATTTTTTTCATCAGTCTGCTTCAATTATGATGACCATTAATACATTTTTAATTATGAATATGCTGACGTAAAAGCGACTTTTCTCCTTTCGATCGCGTAATGACCCGCGTCCTTCGCATTTTCGTTTTATCAAGATACGACAACCCTGTCAATGTGAGTAATTATTATCATAATAAATATCGCGACACAAGGATAATTGCAGGTGCAACTTTTATCCTATCATTATTGGCTTTTGTATCGCGATTGAATTAATTGATCTGGTGAATGGACGGGCTTGGAATCAAATTATATATTGATTTTTGTTGCTCGAGTTCATGTATCACTGGTGAATTAAATGCATTTGCATAAAATGACCGTGTTTATTTGACCTTTTATGTACAATTTTTTTTGTTATAAGTTTATCGTTGAATATGAATAATGGACTCCCAACATTCTTCCGCCACTTTTTTCACAGGATGTGTATGGGAAAGATATTCGCAACCACCCACCACACACACCCACCCTCCCTCCCACCCACCACACACACCCTCCCACCCACCTACCCGCCCACCCACCTACCCGCCCACCACACACACTCTCCCACCCACCCACTTACCACACACACCCTTCCACCCACCCACCCACCACACACACCCTCTTAACCACCCACCTACCACACACACCCTCCCAATCACCCACCCACCATACACACCCACCCACCACACACATCCACCCACTACACACACCCTCCCACCCACCCACCCACCCCACTAGCGACGGGGCTTTGGTGTAGAGGGTAGAGTGTCTGCCTACTATTCTAAAGGTCCCGCGTTCGATCCCCGCTCACTGCAAATATTTTTTCTGAAAAATATTTTCTCACGGACTCCGACCGATGGCAGGAACATTCCGTGTGTCCTATCGGCGGTATCCATGAAGTGAGATTGAAGGATAAATTTGTGAAAAATTGTAGGATAAATTTGGCAAATTAAAAAATAGTGTTCCAAATTTGTTGCAGCAGAGGGAATTTTAAAAGAAATCCTAAAAGTTATAAACAAATTCGAGAGATGTATAGAATTTTTTTCAAAAAATGGGTGAGGTCACGCCTGTCCCTATTCGATTCATATATAATATCGAAAAAAATGATTTCTATTTAGAAATTTTATTACGCTATAATGATCGTGGACAAGTTAGCTTTGATCGATAACTGGATGGCCTTGATATACATAAATGCCGAGAGTGTTCTGAGGCCGAAGTATAAAGTAAAAGTCGCTTTGCCTCTCCACACATGTGCGTGAAGTAGCCCCCTCAGGTCCTGGTTCAATTGACAGAGAAAGAGAGAATGGCCAACTGTCACTCTCAGTATATTACCGGTGAAAAAAAAAATGATCAGTGAATTGTAAGTGCGATCCATGGAGGTCACGCAAGAAACTTCCCGCTTTGTGATTTTGGCCCAACTCGATTTCATCGAATAAGGCAGACAGAGGAAAAGGCTTTCCCCTTCACGGAGCATCATTTAGATTCTCTGAATGACGTCGCTATCACTGATACTTCCTAATAAGATGGGGGTTGAATGTCGGACGAGATGCAAATTGTTCAGTGTCCCCCCCCCCCCCCACCCACTAGAATTTTTTTTCAAATTCAACACACACACATACTCACCTACCCACCCACACCCCCATCCGATCGGTGTGTCTAGATGTGGGTGTGAGTGGGTGCGAGTGGGTGTGAGTGGGTGGGTGGGTAGATGAGTGTCGGTGGGTGGGTGGGTACGTGGGTGTGGGTGGGTGGGTACATGGGTGTGAGTGGGTGGGTGGGTGGGTACATGGGTGTGAGCGGGTGGGTGGGTGGGTACATGGGTGTGAGTGGGTGGGTGGGTGGGTACGTGGGTGTAAGTGGGTGGGTTAGCGTACGTGGGTGTGGGTGGGTGCGCAGGTGAGTGTGGGTAGGTGAGTGTGAGTGGGTAGGTGAGTGTGGGTGGGTGGCTGAATGTGGATGGGTGGCTGTGTACACGTATGTGTGTGTTCAATTTCAAAGGACTAAACCTATGAAACTTTGAAATTTATATTGTTCTGAAATTTTTTAATTCATTAATTTTTTGCAATCTTCTACAGTCCATGAAATTCTTCAAATTTCGTTGCCCATCCAAATCGATAAACATTCTCAATGATTTTTATTTTGGCATAGAAGAAAAAAAACAAATCCGAGAGACAGAGAATGAAGAAACTAAATGTTATAAAAACCGGTTCTACTATGAGGGATAAAAATACCCGGAGAACGTTTATTTGAAAAGAGTTAATAAATACTTAATTTACTATTAATAATTCCGAAAGGTTGAGAATTTAATTGAATATCTGATGGATAGCGTGCCAGTAACATCCACTTAAAACGCCATAAATCAGACTCAAATCATAAATCATAAGCGATCAATATGAACAAAGCAATCGATTACCAAATTTTGGTATCAAAAACAGCATTGATGCTTCATGAAGCTTTCTCATTTTTTTCTGTGTTCACTCACGTTGAAAATTATGCGAAATTCAGAGTTTTGAAATCTTAAAAATCCAGGGAATTACAAAAAAAAAATACGCAATTATAAAATAAATAATAAAAAAACCTACAAGAAGAAATTGAAAAATGGAACGATTCAAAAAATAATATGAATTCCAAATATCTCCAGTGTGTAAACAATTTTGAACATTTCATATTTTGCACAACTTCCAAATAATTTCAAGCCTTTCAAAATCTACAAAAAAAATTTAATTCACACTCAAACCATAAAACATAGCGGTAAATATAAATATTCGATTTGTTGTGAAAAACATAAGATTAATGCTTCGTGATCCCGGCATTGAACCCGACAAAAAACAAATCAATTTATAGGATGAAAATTAATTCATTATGCAGTTCAGTAAGAGAAGAAAAGATCCATGCAATACGAAAATGCCAACGTGTAATCAGTCACTGGAATGGACTTCTCCGTTGGGGGTTCCAGTCAATCAGCAGTTGATGTGCTAAGGATGTTATGGACATTCTGTGAAGATATCAGTTCATAATGAGTGCTGACATAACGATAGTATATGGCAAACATAATTTTTTGAAATTTTGGAAATCTTCAAAATATTTTGAGAGTAATTTCGAATTTTTGAAATTTTGCCACATCCACATCCTCAACCTCACACACTGGAGAAACCTAACTCCATAAACCAGGGGTGCCAAGGGTGAGCTCCCTACAACAGCTTCTCTGGTGCTAAGGTGTACGACGCTGCTGAGAGTACCTGTAAAGGTATCGGTGACAAAGACACTCCCGGAGTATATGCAAATGGCTTTAGCTCAGCGTTCCCAAGTCTCTTCTGAGGCCGACCGTTTAATTCCTTCGAACTCATGGGACCAAAAATGGATCATGATTTACAAAAACATTCCAAGCAAATGGAAGTATAAAATGGAAGTATTGAACTAAAAGGCGATGAGGCCAAACGCGCTAATCATCGTTCCATCGGATAAGAGTAAGTATTAGCCTAGTAGAGATCCTGGGTCGCATTAAAAAGGAAGGAATAAGAGCTGCGAGTGACTGTGTTGATAAGATACGCCGGCCGGGCACTAGAGATACGCTCTTAATCCTGACGAAAGGTACAGATGCACAAGGCCATGAATTAGAGAATGCACTAACCACGGTTCTTGGAAAAGGAATAAAGGTCCTTAACAGAGCACCTCAAGAAGAACTAGATATCAAAGACCTCGATGATTCCACCACAAAGGAGGGTATTATTTGTGCCTTGATGAAGGCAACCGGGGATGACGGTGAATTTACTTTAGACATCAAGTCCCTGCGTAGAGAGTACGGAGGAACACAGACGGCATCAGTTAGGGAGCTCTAAGGACTTAGGGACAGAGAAAGGGAGCCACGGTATTGCAGCGATGGCAGGTACAGTGCTATGCCTTGAGCAAAGGCCGGTGGACCCATCGACTGATACCGAGGCTCGATGTCTGGCTGGACCGTACACATGGACAAGTCAACTACTACCTAACCCAGATGTTATCAGGACACGGATGGTACCGACAGTATTTGCACAAATTCAGGCACGAGGATTTCCCGGATTGTCCGACCTGTGCAGGAATTAGTGAAAATGGCGAATATGTGATGTCATCGTAAGCGCCATGCGATGCGACAAGTACCTTTGCAACGGAGGTGATGAAGGAACTGCGCCGTGAGGTGCTGCTAAGGAAGCACCCACTTTGACGGGAGGGACTTCCTGAATTGGATGGCACGAAGGAAGAGCGATAGCTATAGTCCCCATGCAACGACGTAATGCCTCGCGGGAGTCTATCGCTATGTCTTCTCGATATTGCAAGGTTAGAAAAAAATCAAAGAAAGACATCAATAAACTCACCGCACAATAACTTCAATCAGTCGTGCTTAGTAGACCTAGGAGACCCAATAAGAGTTGTGGGTTTGTTTCATTACCTAGAAAGCTTGCTGAAGTTGGTTCCACCTCAATCTTTTCAATGTATGCTGAATGACAGATGTCAAGAAGGAAGGGGGAGAACGATTGAAGTGGGCATTTCGCCGATCGATACCCACTTCATTACAATATGCAGTACCTAACCATACGAAACTCGGAATAAGTGGAACCAGCTTGATGCATACCAATAGTTAGTCCTTCTTCCGGGTAATTAAGACGCTTGACGATACTATATGTCAACTTCATTTTTCTCATTTATCAATATTTTGCAATCCAGAATATTTTTGAAAATTCCCCAATTTTTGAAAATATTCACAATTTTAGAATTTTTGTTTAGTTTGTCACGGTTTTCTGAAAAACCTTTGAAATTCTGAAATTTTCCGAAAATTTCGAAAATGTTTATCAAAATTTTTGAAATTTTTCAGTCGACTTTTTTTGAAAGTTTTTGCATTTTTAGGTTTTTTTACGGTTTTTGTTGACGTTTTTTGTACGATTTTTAATACTTTCGCAATTTTGGATTTTTAGTACTACCAAATTTTCAAAAATTCAGGAATTTTGGAAACGTCTGAAAATTATTCTAGTTTAGCAAATGTTCGAAGTTTTTGATGGATAAACAAGAACGTTAAACTCGATTGCATTCTGAATATTTGTTGATAAAATTTATGTTTTCATGTTTGTTCAAATGGTCCAAATGATTATACAAGCACCATAAGGCGGAAATCCTGTTGACCTCAAAAACGTGGAAGAAGCAAGTTAAGAAAACAATTTATTGTATTCTGATGATCATCATTCATTTATTTACGAGTAATGTCGATGAGCGCAATACATCAAGCGAGGAGGTCTGGTTCAGCATTGAACCGAGAAATCGAAGATTCATCATCTGTCTGTCATCAAACTGCCAAAAGCCCTAAATTTCTTTGAATTTTCTTGAATCAGGAAAAAATATCAAATTACCGAAAATTCCAAGTTTGCGAATTCCATGAACTTGCAGAATGCTTTGAATAGTGTTGCCGCGATAGGAGACGAGGCGAGAATTTCAACTCTCTCGTCTTGCACCGAAATTATAAAACCAATTGTTATCTCGTCTCGCTTCGAGAGTCGAGAATGCAATCCAATCTCGTATTGTCTCGTCTTGTCTCGATTTTTTTTTCATTTGTCAAGTGCTGCTTCAGAACGACTCTTCTCAAAGGCTGGTTCATTAATACGAAAACACAGGAATCGATTGAGTGATATTCATGCTGAAATGCTTCTGTGCCTTCATTCTCGGTACCAGTGTTAATTAACACCAAAATTGAAAAGCCACATCAAAAATCCGTTGTAATTATTAAGAAAGAAAATATTGCCAAAAAGTGGGTGTTCATGTTGGTAGTTATATTGACAGAAATATATCTTTAAATGTTTACACTGTTGCATAAATGAAATTTCCTAAATGCGTGAACAATTCATTATCATCATTATCGTTTCTTAGGACCACCATAAAGTCACGAAAGAAATCATCAGTTTGTGAACACATCCGATATAGTCTAGCGGCTATGATTGCCGGCTCTCATTAGTTTGTGAGTGAAATTGATTGGTTTAAACCGATTTTTTTTCGAATTCTTGTCGAGACATCTCCTCTCGTCATATCTTCCTCATTTTGACGGTACCCGTCACTTTATTATCATCATTATTATTCCCTGGGATTACCACAAATTCACGAAAAAGTCATTAGTTTGTGAACGAAATTCATTGGTTCCTAAATTTATTTTATAAATTTACCACATATTTCACAATTGTAAAAATTGTTCGAAATATCAATGGGAAAAAAAATAATTCATCATAAAGAACCATTTATGTTAAGAAAAATACACAAGAAGAATAATATGAAGGCGGAAGTCCTTACGAACTGAAAGACATGAACTCAGTAAATTGAGAAAACAATTTATTGCATTCTGCGCATCATTTATTTACCAACACTGATGCCAATGGACTGAATACATCAGACGAGGAAGATGTATCCATATATTGTAAAGTCAATTGGAGATAAACATTCTCGGATAAATAATCTCCTGGAATTGATCGATTGAGCATTGCAATCGTGAAAGTTGCAAATACCGATCGCGCCATCCGATTTACTGTACCTTCATCTTCCTTAGAGATTTCAGGGGATAATCGTCCGCATACATATATATATATATATATATATACATATTATATATATATACACATATTATATATATATATATACACATATTATATATATATACACATATTATATATATATATATAATGTAGGCAAAATGCGCACACACACACCCACCCATCCATGCCGATATCCACCCATCCACCCACATCCGCTGTCACACACACACACACACACACACACACACACACACACACACACACACATATGACCAGAAAGGGAAACATGTATATGCCACTCTAGATTTTCGGGGTCAAGGCTCTTTATCGTCAAGTATGTTAATTAAAATTTCAATTTTTTGAAATTGATTAGTGTTTCCGAAATCCGAAACATTAATCGCAATCAATTTGAAAATAGATATAACTCGTTCGTTCGCTTCCACTCCAATGATTAATTGTTGCCAATTTCATTTCTTAATCTTAGTCGATAACGCAGATAAATCCACTATCAAATTTTTCAGAGTTCAGTGATACCGAAACTTTGAACCACAATAAAAGAGCTGGGAAGAAACCAAATATTTCCAATGTAGTTACGTTTCACAATGTTTCGAATCTGTACAGTTTAGGAATTCAATTTCCGCAATTCTCCAAATTGTCGAAATTCTCAAAATATCCAAAATTCTAAAAATTTCGGAAATCTTCAGAATTCCAAAAAAAAATTGTCCGGATAATTTCAGTTCCGAAATATATCTCAATATCCAAAAGGCGGAGCTTTCTCACAATTTCTGAGCGGAAGTATAGGGAACTTTTTCAGTTTCCTCAATTTTCCTAATGTCACTTTGTTTTTCCAATTCTCGCATTTTTTGCAATGTTTCTCACATTTTATTTAGAGCGTTTTCAGACGTTAGTGCATAGCAATCATTATATTAGTGCGTTCCAATTGGGTGGAGCAACCGGAGAATGGTAAAAGAAGTAATACTGGAGAACCGCAGCAGGGGCAAAAGAGTTTTCTGTAGTCATGCAAAGAAAGGGTAATCGATGGTAACGATTACGGTCCTACATGTTTTATCGGCCTCAGTCTCGCTACAATGCCACTTAGACCCAGCAATCACTTTCGACTTCACAATATTCAAATCAGCTTTTTTGTAATGAACCTAACAAATTGCATTAATTTTCTTACTTCTGAAATTTGAAAAATCTGGAACATTCGAAAAAATTGGAAAAACATGAAAAATCCAAATTTGAAAATTTTTTAAAATCTGAAAAATTTGGAAAATTTTAAAGATTTGAAAAATTTGAAAAATTTAAAAAATTTGAAAAAATTGAAAAATTTGAAAATTTTTTAAAAATTCCAAAATTAAAAAAAAATTACATGTTTGGAAAATTTGAAAAACTTGAAAAAATTCGAAAAATTTGAAAAATTTGAAAAATTTGAACCAATTTGAATCAATTTGAAAAACTTGAAAAATTTACGAAAATTTGAAAATTTGAAAAATTTTTAAAAATTGGAAAATTTGTAAACAATATTCAAATTTTTCTTAAATTTTGCAATTTAGGGAATTTTTCAAACTCACGTTTCTGCGAGAGATAAATTCGCTGCAAACTTTTTAAGCTATTTTTACTTGTAGAGGAAGAAAAAAACCGCAATCTCTCTGGTCTGACTCTCAATTACTTTAATCACTGTATTTACCAGTTTGCTCTCTCGCTCTCTCTGTCTGTCCGTCCATGTTTCTCTCTCGCTCCCTCACTAGTGGACCGCGGGACAGTGCAGTTGGGGCAATTAAAAAGTGTCTAGGCTAGAAACACGCGCACAAAGTGCGGCGCCGCAGGACAAAGTGAAGGTGGCGATGACGTAATGACCGCGACTGCTAACAAATGCAAGTTAAGTTGAGTTGGTTCGGGCCTGTATGAAACTCTCACAAAGAACCCGAATCTCCCACATTTTTCAAATTTCGATAAACTTTGGAAGTATTCGAAATATTCGAAATTTTTGAAACGTCGGAAATTTCTAAGAAAAAATTCAGTTTTTCTATTCCTCAAAATGGTATGAGAAATCATAATTTTTATGAATTGTGTGACGTCAACAAATTTGCTAACCCTTTGAAAAAAAAATTCGAGAAAAAAATCGAAAAAAAAATCGAAAAAAATTCGAAAAAAAATTCGTAGAAAAAATTATCATCCGCAAAAAATGAGAATTTTGAAAATTGCAAAAAAATCAAATTCCAAAATTTTGAAAATCTGACGAATAATTGGAAAAATAAGAACCAATTAAACTAATTAATTTTTTTCTTCCCTCATACCTAAAAATACATTTTCGATTTGGAGTGTTATCAGGAGCGATCGATTGAGCTGCGACTGATATCGCTGATTTAATTGTTTGGGTTATTCCGGTAAATATTCTGCGATTGATTTCCATCGGCTAAAGTAAATAAGATGTGTGAGATATTTCGGGGATTTATTACTAGTGAATACCAAAATTTAGAAATTGTTTCATTTTAATTTGCGGATGTGGGAAAGTTTCTGCGATGATCGAAAATGAAAACGGAAATTTCCGATTTTCTCAATATTTGGTATAATTGTTTATTGTATATATATATATATATGTGTGTGTGTGTTGACCATTTTGTTTCACTTACATTGACATGAACTTTTCATGCGCCCTTTTTTTTGCTCACACACACACGCACAAACACACACACACACACACAAAAGCATAATTTACAGTTCCAGGGGTCGTCATTAGCCCAAAAAAGTTGCTTTGTAGCAATCCTTCAAGCTTGCACCAATTTTGAAAATTTCAGAAATTTCTCAACAATGTAGAATTTCTAATGGAAGTAAGATATGACCGTAGAAAATTCACACCTCCCCCAACTTGGACGCATCCCAAAATTCTTCATGGATACGCTCGGATTTACATATCCGAATATATCAAAGTGCATGTAATATACACATCTATAGTCATTTCTACTTCATATTCCTCTCCACGAAGCTCTTATGTTAAATAGTTTTCTTGATGGGAAAAGGGCCATCGCAGCATGACTCACAGTTGAATGGCTCTCTAATAAATTCATTCGTCATTTGAAATTGCACAGAAAAGTGAAGAATCACGCATCCCACGTAGGCGTAAGAAATGACTGCACATCAATTTTCATCCTTATTCCGCACTCCCTTCCGCCCCTGCTCATCTGGAATAGCTGTGGAAAGAAATCGAAATATTATGTACCGTATATCATGTATATTTTTGATATAGGAAAGTCATTGACTCGTGAAATGGAAAGTGTAATACCCATGACATTTCGTCCAGGGGTGTTTTGGATGAGGTGTGTGTGTGTGTGTGTGTGTGTGTGTTTTTTTTTTTTTTTTTTTTTTTTTTTTTTTTTTTTTTTTTTTTTTTTTTTTTTTTTTCCTTCCTCTTTTTCTTACTTTTTCCTTTATTGAACAAACTTACAAAATTAACAAATAAAACATGACGTGCAAGGGACAATACCCCTTGTCACATACAATACCGTTCGGTTGGTCCCCAGACCACGACGGAACATCTGCTGAGCAATACTTCGTTGTGTAGGGGACGATAGCCTTGGCTTCCTCAGTTGCGAATCCTTTCCGCTCGTTGACGGTAAGAAGATCCTCCGTTTACTCTGGATTTTTCCGCAACTGCTCCTCGCGGCGCAGCTCCTGCAAAACCTCCATTGCGAAGTCGCTTGTCGCGTTCCATGCCGCCTCTGATGACAGCATAACTTCCACAAGGTTTCCACCGTTGATGGGTTTGCCTGCGCTATTTTCCCATACAGCTCGTTGGACGTCGAAACGCGGACACGTAAAGAGAACATGTTCCGCGTTTTCCTTCATTCTCGGACACTTTGGGCAATCCGGAGAATCCTCATGCTTAAATTTGTGAAGATATTCCCGAAAGCACCCGTGTCCTGAGAGCATCTGGGTTAGGTAGTAATTGACTTGTCCATGTGATCGGTCAAGCCAAACATCTAGCTTCGGAATAAGTCTGTGAGTCCACCGGCCTTTGCTCGAGGCGTCCCACTGCAGCTGCCATCGCTGGATGCTGTGGTTTCGTTCTTCTGTCCTCAGTTCCACTGAGCTCAGCTCAGTTGATGTTTTGCGTGTGTAGAGTCGCCTACGCTCTTCCGCTAGCACTTCAAAAGGTAGCATCCCAGCAATGACACACACAGCATCGTTCGATACTGTGCGGTATGCGCTGACCACTCTAAGGGCACTCAGCCTGTAGACTGGAACAATTTGCCGCCGAGATGCTTGGCTTCGTAATGCATCACTCCATATAGGAATACCATATGTTAATACCGACGTGACAACTGATGATAGCAGGAGCCTTCTCCTCTGTTTTGGCCCTCCAATATTTGGCATAAGTCTTGCAAGAGCAGTCTTCACTGCTCCTGCTTTACTGCTTGCATGTTGAGCTTGCTGTCTGAAACTAAGTCGGGCATCAATCATAATTCCCAGGTACCGTATGTAGGGCTGGGAAATTATTTCGTGCTCACCGACTTGCAGTGTAATTGTCTCTATTTTCTTCCGGCTCGTAATGAGGAGTGCCTCAGTCTTATGCTCCGCAAGTTGTAACCCAATCAAGTCCATCCATTGTCGTATCTTGTTAAAAACATTCTCGAAAATGAGCTGGAGCGTGGAAAGGTGTTTGCCCACGATGACTATGGCTACGTCATCCGCAAAAGCTACGAGTTTGGCCCCCGCCGGTAATGCTATTTTGAGCAAGTCGTCATATACGATATTCCACAGAAGAGGACCCAACACTGAGCCTTGAGGTACCCCCCCAGTCACCCTATATGTTTTAGGACCAACCTCTGTGTCATATCTGAGTACTCTGTCGGTAAAGTAGTTACCTACCATCTTTTGCAAATATGCCGGTACTTGCAGCTTCGACAATGCCGCGAGGATGGGATCCCACCGTACCGAGTTGAAGGCATTTTTGATGTCCAGGGTAACAACCAAGCAATACTGCTTCGTACCTCCTTTCCATCGCCTGCCATCGATTGCTTTTTTTGCTGTTTTGACCACCAGGTCTATAGCATCCAACGTGGATCGTCGTCGTCTGAAACCGTATTGAGCTTCGGCCAATAGGGGTTCCACCACTGCCTCAATTCTCTGATGTATAATGCGTTCCAGGATCTTGCCCGCCGTATCCAGCATACAGAGTGGACGATATGATGATGGTTCGTCCGGTGGCTTTTTCCCCTTGGCGATAAGCACGAGTCTCTGTTGCTTCCATCTGCTGGGGAAAATACCTTCCTGGATGCATGTATTATACATTTCGAGGAACATGCCGGGTGCTGCATTGATGGCGGCTTTCAACGCTATATTTGGCACACCATCGAGACCGGGGGCCTTGTTGTTGCCCACTCTACTACAGGCCTGCAATAGTTCCTCAGCTGTAATCGGCGGTATTCCGTCGATAATAGCACCCTCCACCTGCTTTTCAGTCACACTCATTTGCTGGGGGAATAAGACTGAGACAATTCTCTCCAGGAGCCTAGGACAGGTTGGTGATGGCATCGGCTGGCTCTTGAGCCGCGTCATAACCACCTTGTACGGTCTGCCCCAAGGATCCTTCTCCACTTCCTCCAACAGTTCGTTCCAGCAGTCTCGTTTGCGAAGCTTTATGGCCTTAGTAAGCTTACGCTTAGCGGCTTTAAACTCCACTTCGAGACTTTCGGGGTTGGACTTCTTCCTTGCGCGTTGCCAAGCTCTCCTCGCTGCGAAACATTCC
The DNA here is from genome assembly GCA_026005395.1 of Asobara japonica. NCBI lineage: Eukaryota > Metazoa > Arthropoda > Insecta > Hymenoptera > Braconidae > Asobara > Asobara japonica. Next base: position 126,775 of record BQMI01000151.1, on the reverse strand, counting down.
CTGCGGAGGGTCGCGATTTCACCGCTCCACCAATACACCGGTGGCCGTCGGTTTCCACTAAATTTCCTGGGCATAGTGGCATCGCAGGCGTCGGTGACTCTCCGCATGGTTTCGTCTGCTTTCCCTGTGGCATTCTTACTGTCTAATCGGGCAGTCTTCAGTGCCATAAGGAAAGTGGCAATGTCAAATTTTCGCACATTCCAGCCGACTCCATTTGTTCTTTCCGGTGTGGGTGCGGATCTCCAATCAACCGACACCTCCCAGAGTACTGCCTGATGATCACTGGCAGTGTAGATCTCGGATACTTCCCATGCACAGTTTCCCTTCATCAGGCTGCTGCTGACGAAGGTGAGATCTATACATGAGCTCGCTTGTCCTCTGCGAAATGTCGGTTTGATTCCATCGTTCAATAGGACAACATCTAGAGCCGACATGGCTTCCAGTAAAGCCCGTCCTCGTTGATTCGTCTCCTTGCTGCCCCAGTCGACTGCCCAAGAGTTGAAGTCTCCCGCAATTGCCACTGGGGAATGCTGTTTTGCATCCACGACGAGTCTATCTAGGAATGCTGTGAAGTCTTCATAGCAAAGGCTTGGTGGTGCATAGCAGCTATAAAGATAGATACCATTCACCTTGGCCACAACGAATCCAGACTGTTGGTCTCCGTCATATGCTTCAAGCGGCAGAGCACCACAGGACCAAATGACGGCTTTATTGCTAGTATCAGTAACCCAGTTTTGGGTATATAGGTTCCTGTAAGGTTCCGAAATGACGGCAACATCAATTTTCAGGTCTCGAACCGTCTGCGTCAGCAGATCGTGTGCTGTGGTGCAGTGAGCCAGGTTCACCTGTAACACCCGCACTATGACTGTGTACGGATCTTCTGGAGTGCACCCTGGTAGACTGGACATTTGATACTACCAGTTACATGGGCATTGTCTTTCGTGGGCTCCAGTTCTACGCATAGAACGCATTTTGGAGACGCTTTACAATCGGCGCTTCTGTGCCCTTTTTCGCCGCATTTGTAACACAGGTCTGATCGGTCAATGGAGCTCTTGCAATTGACGGCAAGATGCTCGTAGTGCCAACACTTGAAGCATTTGATGGGCCTTACCACTGTCACGATGCGAGCATATACCAGGCTTATTCGTATTTTACTACCCTTACTCAGTATATTTCTTGCAGTAGCGTCAGGGAGTACCACCGTAGCAGATTGTGTTCCTCTGTAGGCCTTGCGAAGAGACTTGATGGCACTCAATGAGATATCACTATCTGCGCCATCAGCTCTCCTCAGGGCATCAAGTATGTCTTCTTTGGTAGTGACGTCATCGAGGTCTTTGATTTCGAGTTCCTGTTGAGGTCCCTTATTGAACACCTTAGCTTCGTTTTGGAGGGCTCCAACTAGTGCCTTCTCCAGCTCAACACCTTCGTCCTTCTTTCCTCTCGCTAGAATTAAAAGAACATCTCCGGAGGCTGTTTTACGGATTTTGTCCACGCATGAGCTAGCCGCGTAGACACCTTGGTCTTTCTTTATACGTCCTAATATTTCAGCGTACGTATCCTTCCCCGTGGGACGAATAATTAGCGCATCAGGGCGGATTACTGCTTTCTTCTTCGTCCGAGGCTGATTCTGGTGTGTCTTTGCCACTTTTCCCTGCCTTTGGACCTTTGTCCAACTGGAACTTTCGCCCGTATCCGAGGTAACGTTCTGGATAGTAGGGTTTCGAACTACTCGGTCATTCTCCGTGGCCTCGGTTGAGTTTGCAGTCTCAGAGTTCTCCAAGGTCATTTCCTTCCTTCTTTTCACCTGTCGTGGAAGTTTTCTCTCCTCCAGAGGTGAGATATCTTTTCTCTTCGGCTGCCCGCTTAGGTGAGGTGAAGTTTGGGCGTCAGCAGTCTGCACCATTGGTTGTGGGATCACTTTTTTGTCAAGTGCCACGAAACGGTCATAACTGCTTTTCATCTTATTGACTTGCAACTTAATGTGCTTGTGAACGTTTGCCTTCGGAGTGATATACTCCAACAAGTCTTTTAAAAGGTTATCAATCTTAACCATTTCAGCTTGCCTTTTCTTCAGAAGTTCTTCACTTGGGGTAGTAGACCCATCAGAGGCCAAGTGGTCCACCTCTTGAGGGCTGCAGTAGTCGGATCTCGACGAGCTCGAGCCTGCTTCGGCACTCTCACCCGCCGGTACTGGGGTATCCCTCCCCTGCACCGTAATCATTTTTCCAATGGTTGTACTGGCCATGGTTTCTTCTTTAATATGTAGGCTGTTATAGGGAGCCCACCCTTGGCACCCTTGGTTTCGGGAGTTAGGTTTCTCCCTAGTGTGTGTGTGTGTGTGTGTGTGTGCGTGTGTGTTTGAGTATATTTGAACAGTAGATTTGCTCCATCTCAGCACTACTCCACCTACTGGACCAGGAGTTCCAGGAACAATCCGGTTCCGGTTCCAAAATGGTTCCGGTGAAACGACGACTTCGGGAATTGGTCCCACTAGAGATTCAGTTCAGAGAACTTTTCGAAGCGGTGGAACAATCCTAAGAACTGTTCCGGGCGGCAGCTCACTTTTCGAAACTCTTCGAGCCAGCGGAACATTGCTCAAACCCAAAACAGAACCTCCAGAATTGCATCTGCATCCGGAACAGTATTCACATCTGTACGTGTTGTATTTGTGTTCCTACCTAGGACAATTTTAACAGTTCCCAGTTACCTCCAATTGGAACAGTTCCCAGTTCCCTCTAATTGGAACACTTTCAGCGTTACCCCTTATTGGAACAGTTTCAGAGTTACCTCCACTTGGAACAATTCCCAGCTACCTCTAATTGGAACAGTTCCAGACCTATCTCCAATTCGAAAACTTCCCAGTTCCTGTCAATTGGAACAGTTTCCAGTGCCCTCCAATTGGAACAGTTCAAGAGTTACCTTCAATTGGAACAGTTCCCAGTTACCTCCAAGTGGAACAGTTCCCGGTTCGCTCTAATTAATACAGTTCCCAGCCACTTCTAATTGGAACAGTTCAAGAGTTACCTTCAATTGGAACAGTTCCCAGTTACCTCCAATTGGAACAGTTCCAGATGTATCTCCAGTTGGAACATTTCCCAGTTCCTTTCAATGGAAACAGTTGCCAGTTCCGTTCAATTACAACAGTTCACAGTTACCTCCGATTGGAACAGTTCCAAAGTTATTTCCAATTGGAACAGTTCCCAGTTCCCTCTAATTGGTACAGTTCCCGAGTTACCTCCCATTGGAACAGTTTCCAGTTACCTTCATTGGAACACTTCCCAGTTACTTCCGAGTGGAACAGTCCACGAACCCGGACCCCCACCTGGAAACGCTCCCGGAACTGAACGGCCGCCCAGAACCCTTAACTTCCGACCCTCTTAGCACAGCAACATTCTGAGCAGTTAACAGTTGACCAACTTGGTTGCAAAACGTCCTAAAAAAAAAAGTTGCATGATGACTTCCGGTTTCAAATATTTTTGGTATCCGCCTTGCAAGTTCATCGCAGAAGTTCTCAATCAAATGTTGAAGTGAATTCATCGGGTCCGAAGGAACAGACTCTATCCTTATCTCCAATTTAGAGGAGTATTTCGGTAGCACTTCCGTTTTCCGAAAAACTTTTTCTGAATAAAATTGTCCACGAAAACGTACTATATATTTTTTATTCCGGACAACCCGTTATTAAGGGGACAAATGGCTGTTGATCTAATGCCGAATCCATCCTGACCCACCCAGGATTCTTCTGCATTTGCCGCTACGCTTTTCTTCCTCCTAAAATTTTTCAACAGAATTCCCATCCGTTAACATTGCGGATCGTTATATGGCTGTGCAACGCGATGAATAAATGACTTAGTGAATAAATTACAATATTATTCCCTGAAAATTAATTACTCTCCCATTGCTTCTCGAGCGGGCAAACGGAGGAGGGAGGCTGTGATAAAAATGAAATGTGGGGTTGGAAATGTATACGCGTATCCCAAAATCGCAATTGAATGACTGTTTCATTTGAATTTTCATTTGCCCCTAATTTTTCCCTCTGCCATAATGTTTTTTTTCATGGAACATTCGCTTCCCAAGTTCTGATTTTAGATAAAATTTGCATTGCACCAATTGGATCCGGAAATTATAACATAAAATTTTTTTTTTTCTAATTGTAACAAAGTGTTAAAAAATTTGTAAAGTGGAAATAATTAGAAAAAAAAATTGTAGAGGAGGCTGCTCATCCAATTCCTTCTTCAATAATATGCTCCCCCCCCCCCTACCCCCACCCACCCAATTATATAATAGCGTTGTGTCGCATTTATTTGTACTTCATGTAAAAAGATTTTTTTCCGGCCCCCACTGCCACCACTAAAGCCGCTTATAATTTTTTTTATCACGATTGGATTGTGGTAGGGCAGTGGAACGATCCTGGAATAATGCGCAGAAACGCGCGGAAAAGTTTGACGTAGCACCGGAGTTAATGCCTCCCCCCCCCCCCCTCCCACACCCCACCCCGGCCGATGTTCCCAATAGCCAAGAGGAACATATATAGTTGAAAAGGAGGAAAATGAAATAACGAAAGACATAAATGTGACACACGGCTAGCAAACCTCCACATATGTGCCTGAGTTGCTGGTTACATAATCCACAGAGGCACACGGTCACATACAGGCAGACACACACACAGACACGCGGGCGTATCCACACACGCGCCGTTCAGTTATTCATCTAATATGGGATCGATTTTCGGTGACCGTTCCAAAGGAAAAAGAAAATCTGGGAGGTTCCAGGAGGAGGTTCCGCTCCGGGAACTGTCACAAACGGACATGAAATTATGGAACTGCCGGTGACATTAAATTTGTATCCAGACCGAGATCCAAATCCCAACTAGTTTAAGTACATGAACAGTTCCTGGAACTGTTCCAAGTGGCAGTCCAGTTCCAGGAACTATCGAGGTCGAAGATTTTGAGAACGGATTGGTAGTTTTGAGTCTATCCAGCCTGCATCAGGATGCTCGATTGGTATTCTCATAAGCGGAACGTCAAATTCCGAACCCCCCCGCCCCCCCCCCCCCCCTGAACAGTTCCGGAATATTCTCTTCCAGATTCCCAAACTCATGTGCATCTCAGAACTTCCTCCACCGAATATATTTCTCGTCTTTCTACTTACGAATATCTTTTTATTCACAAAGCGCGCCGGTCAAGAGGGGGGGCGGGAGGGGGGGGGGGGTTCTGTAATTTGTATTATGTCGTAACATATTCTATTTGGAAGTCTTGAATCAACTTACATCCACGAATTTTGTATACCTGCGATGGACATTGTTTTGGCTCTTTCGATTTGCATGTATATACTGTTCAGGCGGGGGAGGGGGTTGAGGGGAGGGGGCACTAGTAATTCACAGAGCAGTACGAAAGTGGAGGGGGTAGCCGGTCAGTAGAGGCTACGAGAAAAGCTCTTGTGAACGTTCTGCACATTATACGGCTACTCTATAGCGTCTTTGGTCGCGCGGGGGGGGGGGGGGGGGGGGGGGGGGGTCAGGAGCGGGGCCGCCAGGGGGGGGGTAAATTGTAAGAATTGCTTGTGTGCGAATCGCGCAGCCGCGTAAGACTCTTGTCAGTGTCAGTTGTCTCGTCGCGGCGACTTGTCGCCTCTGTTTTTCGAAGTGAAAAGTCCAATTTGTTAATGCCAATTGTTTATTGTTAATGCAATAAATTTATTCCCAACTTTTCCGGCATTTTTCGAAGAGATTTGTGAGGTGTTTGCGGGTATACCTCAATTTGTGGATCTCCAGTATTACCATTGCAATTTTCGGTGGTTTAAAGAAAAAGCCGTGGAAAGGAAAAGCGGTTTGAAAATTTTCGAACCAATTTTTTTTGTTAGCTCTTTGGGCTTAGTGATTTGAGGTGTATTTGGGAAAATTGTGACTTTTGGGGAGAAGGAAAGTCGGGGAAAAAGTGATTTTTGGGATTTTCGGTTTTTAGTTTTATCTTTTTGCGGGAAAACTTGACTCAAGTTTGGGGGAGGGATTTTTTGCAATTGTCACGACCTTTGGAGGCTTTTCTTGGGACAATCCGCGAATTGGAAATTGTGCGGTTGTAAGATTGAAAGTCATTGGCAGGAGATACTTGTGGAGGAAATAATTAGTGAGAAACAAATAGGAGAAACTTGGAAAACGCGGCGGTGGAAAACATCCGGCTCGAGCAAGATGTGAGTATTAGGTCAGATGTTGAGTGACAAACATATGTTACGTTATGTCAGTGAACGCTTTCGCGTTTATGCGGTTATTAAAGGCGATTTATTTCACATAATAAATCACGAATTCGTTCGTTTTTTTTTTTTGGTTTAATGTAACTCAATTTTTAGATTTTTTTTATTTACTTTTTTTTTACTTTGAGACTCATTTTTCAGTTTTTCGTACAACAAAATTATTTCAGCTAGCAGATTAATAGACTGATTACATACCTGTTCTTTTTTTCTATTCACGAATTTCTAAGCAATAGGAGTTTTTAAGGCACTTGGTGATGAATAAAAATAGAAAAAATTAGTTCTGTTTTATGGGAATTTTAGTATTTTTTCAAATAATTTTTTGGGGTATGGGGATATTTGAATCGAGCGCCCACTCTCAGTTACTTTGGTGTTTATGGCGCACTCTGCGCATGCGCCAGTTATCCCTTGGGAACCGTTGCGAAGGACTAACGTACTTTTAAGAGAGACACCATTGTGAACAGACGTTCGATGTAACTTATAATGAGGAATATATTTCGCTGAAGTATTCGGTGAATAATCTCGGACTCTAACAGCGGAAATGATTGCAGGAGATCTATTTTTATGGTGATTATCAGGAGTGGGGGGAAAATTTTCAGAGTTTAAGGTTCCCAAGATATTCAATATTTTATTTTTTCTTAATTTTTTGAATCCCTCAAATGTCCAAAATTTTCAAAATTTTCAAAATTTTCAAAATTGTCAAAATTTTCAAAATTTTCAAAATTTCCAAAATTTTCAGAATTTGTCAAAATGTTCAAAATTTTCAAAATTTCCAAAATTTCCAAAATTTCTAAAATTTTCACAATTTCTAAAATTTTCAAAATTTCGAAATTTAAAAAAAAAATTTTTTGAAAAATGGTTTGGTATGAGACATCTGAACTAGAACATAAATTGAATACATTCTGCTGCTTATATACAGAGTTGACATATTCTAAAAAACCTATCTATAGCTATTGCCACAATATGTAATCAATGTCTTAATTCAAAAAAATTTTTTGAAAGACTTAAAGTCTCGGCTTATCGAATAAACATCGAAGGTTTGAAGAAAAAACAATCTCACTATAAGTAATGTTTTCATCAGTGGCACTATGAGGTCTCACGGGCAATTCTCCACTATTATATCCCATTTGAAATGTCGTGAAGGAGCACATTCTCCGGGTGAACACGCGATGTGTTATTGCATTAGATTTCTCCGTGGAGCATAACTCATAATTGTGCACTCCAAAACGTTTAGAATTTTCGAAAATTTCCAAAATTTCTGTTTTCTAAATTTTCGATTTTTTATCATTCCGATATGGTTATCAAAAGTATTGAGTTGTGCCCAAATGTGTGTGTATGTGTATGTGTATGTGTCTGTGTTTGTGTCTGTGTCTGTGTGTGTGGGTGTGTGTGAGTACACGTTGTTGAAAGCTAGAAGAGAAAGAAAGGAAGAGGAAGCTCTGTGTCTATGTGTGTGTGTGTGTGTGTGTGAGTATACGTTGTTGAAAGCTAGAAGAGAAAGAAAGGAAGAGGAAGCTCTGTGTCTATGTGTGTGTGTGTGAGTATACGTTGTTGAAAGCTAGAAGAGAAAGAAAGGAAGAGGAAGCTCTGTGTCTGTGTGTGTCTATGTGTGTGTGTGTGTGTGTGTGTGTGTGAGTATACGTTGTTGAAAGCTAGAAGAGAAAGAAAGGAAGAGGAAGCTGTGTGTGTGTGGGGGGGGGGGGTATGTGTGTGTGTGTGTTTTGCACGAGAGTTTGGCGTAGTGTGGGAATTTTGGGAAAAATAATGAAAATAATAATGCATCAACTGGCCGGGCATAATTTTTCTACACTTGAATGAATTTTGCTACTGTGTGTTATTTAAAATGTCCTCAGGGATGTATTGGATGAACACGCGATGTGTAATTGCAGGGAATTTCTTGCCGAAGCATTACATGAGCAATTTTTCCAATTTTATTTTCTCCGAGGCCGGTTTTCCAACCATACTGCCAGACATATATATAGATATATATAAGAGGGATATTGCGCGCTACAGGCGCGTATTCTTACTATTTTTTTTTCTCGGGTATTTGGGCACTCGAGGTCAATTAGACATTCGAGGAATGGGATAATCAGGTGACACGTAAGAGGAAACAGGAAAGTGTGTACTTTTACTCGTGACCATTTCTCAGGATCAATACCTGAGCTCTCTACGTGTTAGTTTTAGCACGGATTTGTGGGAAATGTAAGGGGCAAGTTGAGATTTTGCGGGAAATTTGGGGATGTCCTGAATTATGGGAATTTTGGAAAATTTATGAGTTTGCGAAAATTTGGAATGCTTTGGAATTTTCGAAGTTTTTTTAAGATTTTTTGAATTTTTTAAAATTTTGAAAATTTTTGAATTTTCCAATATTTTTAAAATTTTGAAAATTTGAATTTTAAAAGTTTAAATATTGGAAATTTTTTGGAGTCTTGGAAAAATTTTGGAAAATTTTAAAACTTTTGAAATTTGTAAATTTTTGAAACTTTTCAATTTTTGAAATATTTGAATTTTTTTAAATTTTAAATTTTGAGAATGTCGAAAATTTGAAATTTTTAAAAATTAAGAAAATTTAAAAAGTTTTGAAAATCTCGAACATTTGAAATTTTTCAACTTTTGAATTCTTGAAATTTTTGTAATTTTGAAAATTTTGAAATTATTGAAAATTTTAAAATTTTGAAACTTTCCATATTTTCAAAATTTTGTCATGAAATCCTGATTTTCCAAATCGTCAGTTACATTAAACTTCATTTTCACTCCAAAAATGTGTTTGCAGTAAATTCTGTCAACAATCGCTCGCAGATCCCATTTTTACTTGTGTACTAAGCAAATATAATATTAATCAATGACTGATGAGAATACACAATTAATTGGAATTTCAATGCCGATAATATTCGACTTAATCGCCAACTTAATTAAGAAAATTCTCCCCTTTGTTTTTTCAATTCTACGGCTGATATTGGGACGGATGTGGAACAGAGAAAGAATAATTAATTGATTAAAAATGAACGGGATGTGGGTGTTACCCGTCGCGGGTCAAACCCATAACATCCCGATAGAAATTGTCTCACGAAAATACAATAATTTTTTGACTGAGTGGGTTTATAGAAAAATGTGATAAAACATTTTATGTTCGAAATTTGATGCTTGACTAAAAAGTCTAATATCAATTTTCTGTTATGTTAATGTTTCGCATGATATACACAATTATGAGGAAATGGCGCCGCTCCAGCTGTTCAAACAAAATCGTGACTCGAAATCTGGTCACCCACACCCACCCACCCATACCCACCCACACCCACCCACCCACACCCACCCACAACCACCCACCCACACCCACCCACACCCACCCACACCCACCCACCCACACCCACCCACTCACCCACTCACACCCACTTACACCCACCCACAGCGACTTACACCCCCCCCACCCATATTTTTTCAAAAATATTTTCTCATGGGCATACACACACACACAGACACACACACACACATACATTCCACTGTGACAATTTCGGACACTCTCACGAATATTAAGATTCCTACTTTTCCAAGTTTTCGAAATTTTTTTTCGAAGTTCCAATTCACTAAAAAATCTCCGAACTAAAAACTTCAATCACTATGCGCTGAATCATTCATATGCATATTACATAATCGCATTCCACGATGTGCATTCAACATCAACAACACCGCTCGGAATTATCCACTCTCAGATTTGAAAACTCTGAACCTCGAATTTGGCTAACGTAAAAATATCCCCATGTATTTTCAGCGCAGGGGTCAATAGCAATGCATTTTCCGTTTCAATTCCTCATTTAAAAAGCGCAAAGCAATTACGTAATACCCGGTAACACACGCGGGTCAGAAAGTTGGGTTACGATCAATGACCGCGCTGTCTGACTCAATACCTGAAAGAAAAATCATTTGCAATTCTGATAGGACAATTGATTGTTTCATCCTCAAATTTGAATAATTGACTTTTCAGTGGATCTCCACGTTTCGCGGCATTTCCAACAAATTTGGACTACGTTTGGAGACTTGTACGTTTTTTTTGTAATTTTTTACCAAGCCATTATGTTTTCTAATCACAGACTAAAACGTCCCGAGAGCTTATCTGTGATATGATAACAGGCACTTCCCATAGAACCTCTCTCCCCCCCTCCTCCCCGCATTGGATTGGGTTCCCGCCCGGTGTGCAGCCCTAGCACGTCGAAGTCCATGAGAAAGCCTTTTCATACTGAAAATAATGTCCGTAGGCCGGACGCGAACCCAGCACCTTGAGTTTTTTGTTCCGCCGTCCCTCTCTCTGATAATCCCCACAGTAGCTGCTCTTTCATATTTCTTCGGTAGGGCCTAGTGGACACCCATCCATGCGGCTGGAGCCGACTTTCGCCATTTAGTTCATCGTATTTGTAAACACAGGGTAAACGTCCAGAAACCTCTATCCTAGGAGCGCGGGCGCCTCTGATGACCCCCCCCCTCCCCCCCCCCCCCCCCCCCCGGGATGGGTTAGGTTCCCGCCCGGCCGAGGAGTCTCTTTTCCTGAGTTCCATCGAGAGCACACACGGAATGTCTCTGTTTACGTGTGTGTGTGTGTGTGTGTGTGTGTGTCGATGTGTCTTCACGAAAATTCTAATAAAATCGCCCGATCACCATATACTTGAATTTTTGGGAAAAAACTCGGAATAAAAAAATTTCATTCAAATTTTTTGTGGATAAAATAGAATAAATAATGGACCGGAAAAATCTTTTCGATGCATGGGGAATAATGGGGGAGTTTTCGAATTTTTCAACTCTTTACAATTGAATATTTTTAGCATTTTTCGGAGAATAACCAATTAGCCAATTTCATCATTCTATACTAATGAAAAACCAAATTTACCATGTATAGTGGTAATTTTTTGTGGTTGACGCTGCGCGTTGCCAACTACGACCTGTCTATTACTAGAAATTCGGGGCGATGGAGGGAGGGGGGGAGGGGAAATAATCAAGGAAAAATTGTCGTTACTCCGTGCAGATGACAACGCTATAGTACGCCTCATAGATCACCACCCGCGGTCAGACCACCAATTACGTTAACCATTGATGGCCTATTGAATTGAGTGCTAATTGGCTACCTGATAGTGGTCATTGTCCTTTATTTGTCCTGCAACCTTCAACATGACGCAGCAATCATCTGCGTCGATGGGTCGCGCAATTTCGAGGGGAAAAATTGGAACACTCGCAAACATTTGGCCAAAACATTTTCCCTGACTTGATTTAAAAAAAAAAAAAATTTAACGAAAATTTCCGAAATGTTTAATTCTTTTTTTTTTCTGACATACAAGTCATTGATTTCTCCGAATGTTGAATAGCTGCACATGCCCAGAATAGCCTGAAATGCTCAGGAATGACGTCTCATGCTGCTGATACTTCAAACAGGTATCCAGAATGCGGGGGAGGCTGAGTAGCGAGTCCGAGTCTGGAGATGTGATCCTATCGATTGACGCTTGCGCCTCTCACGAGACCATTAGACTCTAGCAAAGGACATTAACCCTTATCAAACTAGACAGACTTTTGGTCCAATGTAGACGGGAAATGATGGCAAGCGATGACCATTTACAATTCAATCTAAAAGTTTGCGAATTTTTCGAATGGCGATTCTCCTACGTGGAGAATTCCATAGGAAGCTGTTTAGGAATCTCCATGGAAATCTCTGTGAGCATTTTCCTACGAATTTACATCGTTTCTATCGGAATTCCCATGGGGATTTCTATGGGGGTTTCCTGGAGAATTTATATATGAATTTTATTCGCAATTTCGATAGGATTTCCCGGAGAATTTCCTTGGAATTTCTATAGGAATTTTCTTGAGAATTTCTATAGGAATTTCTACGGGTATTTCTAAGGGAATTTCCATAGGAATTGCCTTGGGAATTTCTATAGGAATTTCCTTGGAAATTTCTATAGGAATTTCCTTGGAAATTTCTATAGGAATTTCCTTGGAAATTTCTATAGGAATTTCCTTGGAAATTTCTATAGGAATTTCCTTAGAAATTTCTATAGGAATTTCCTTAGAAATTTCTATAGGAATTTCCTTAGAAATTTCTATAGGAATTTCCTTAGAAATTTCTATAGGAATTTCCTTGGAAATTTCTATGGGAATTCCTATAGGAATTTCCTTGAGCATTTCCATGGGAATTTCCCTTGAGAATTTCTATAGGAATTTTCTTGAGAATTTCTATGGGAGTTTCTATAGGAATTTCCTTGGGAATGTTTATAGGAATTTCCTTGGGAATTTCTACAGGAATTCCGTTGGGAATTTCTATAGGATTTTCGTTAGGAATTTCTCGGAGAATTTCCTTGAGAATTTCTAGGGGAAGTTCGAGTAGAACTTCTGTAGGAATTTCTATAGGAATTCCGTTGGGAATTTCCTTGAGAATTCCTATAAGAATTTCTAGGGGAATTTATAGTCAAATTTTTATAGAAATTTCTAGTGGAATTTCCTCCAAATTTTCCATTATTTCCTCGTTCCTCTTCGAAATTACTCAAACTTTTCCACCAGTTCCTCCACTTACGTTCGTAAATTACCATACTAACACAATCACAAACTTGCCCCAATTTCATTTTATTTTTTTTTTGCGTGCCTAATTCGATGCTAACCGAATAAATAAATAAATAAATAAATAAATGATAGTCATAACGAAGACAACTAGACGTCCATTAATTGAAGCCGATAAGCCATTGACGTTGCTGTTCGATAGGCAAATGGCTTCTAAATTTATTCATTGGTAGCGGAAAAAATCAGTAGTTGCGCTTTTCGCTTACAGGAAAATTGCATCAACTACTTTTAACTACAATATGCAAAATCAATAATTGTCTACAGTTTTCTGAGCTCCTTGAAATTTTTGCGACCAATAATTTCTGAGAAAATGTCACGGAAAAAAAATCCGGAAAAGGAAAAAAAATTTCGAGTCATTGTGGAAAATTTTTCGAAAGATTTTAACGGTTTGAAGATTGTGGAAAAAAATGTGAACTGTGGTGAAAGAGATTTCGCGTTATAATGAGAGTCTGATTTCTTCATTAGCTCATTGAATTATCATTCAACAATGAGTTGGCTGTCAATTAAACGTTAATCGTAATTGGCCTCACGATGAAAATCCCATTGGCCCCATTACGCGCGAAAATCAGGATGGATTGATCGAGGCTTTAGAAAATGTTATTGCCTTGGAACGTGCGACCAAGTTAACTTCGGGGACAGGGGAATCCCAGAATGCAATAAACCACTGAACGAGTGCTGGAACACCTAAACATGCATTAGCGTAATTTTCATTGCAAAATCAATGGCTTCTTAGTTTATAAATGTACGTTTATTCTTGGGAAAGTCGACCTCGCGGCGCATGGTCCTTCGTTTATTCGAACGATTTGTAACGTTTGAGCTCTTGCATTCTTTACTGGCTTCTAGGGACAGATTTCAGTTTCTATTTTCCGGTGCCAGAAAATTTAAAAATTAGGTTTCGAAATGTAGCTGGGGAGAGACAGGGAATTGAAGGGAAATTGCAGAGCGAAAGGCAATTTTTACGAGTGCACGCTTGGTGCACGGTTTACGAGTCGTAAAAAAAATCTGCGTTCCACAATTTTTTCTCAAATTGAGGGAAAATTTTGCGTGTGGAGTAATCTTTAAAAAACTCCAAAATCTCCAAAAGTTTTTGAAATTTCCAAATTCCCAAAATTGCCAAAATTTCCAAAATTTTCCAAATTTCAGAAATGTCCGAAATTGCCAAAATGTCCAGATTTTTTGGAATTTTCAAAATTTCCAAAATTTTCCAAATTTCCAGAATTTTCCACAATTATCCAAAATTTTCTAAAATTTTCCAAAATTTTCCAAAATTTTCCAAAATTTTCCAAAATTTTCCAAAATTTTCCAAAATTTTCCAAAATTTTCCAAAATGTCTAGAATTTCAAAAATTTCAAAAATTCCCAAAATTTCAAAAATTCCCAAAAGTGCCAAAGTTTGGAAAATTTGCAAATTTTCGAAAATTTCCGTAATTTTCAAAAACTCCAAAATTTCCAAAGAAGATTCGAAGAAGAGGACTTTGACGCAAGTATGAGAAATGATTTTATAGGATCTGCATAACAATTTCCGGTGAATTTGACAGATTTGCCGGTGACAAGAGAATCTCGAACTGGCCTACAGCATTTCCACATAAATCCTCTAAGAATTATGAGATTTCCTACAATTTTTGCATACGACTCACTTAGCAGCCCCCAATTAATTTCCCTTGATCGATAATTAATGGTCATTGAATTGAAGTTGGAGGAAGCCGTTTATTAAGGATGAAATGAGCGAACTGAGCTATATATGTCAGTGGTTCCCAGCCACTTCCTGTTATTAACAACTCTCCATTCCGTCATCATAATTGCGTATTATCGAAGTATTAAATGTGGAACTAGGTGAAGCAGATGTTTCCTCCGATAATGTCACTCATTTGTGCAGGAAATTCCTCAATTGTGAACCTCCCAATTCTAATTCCTAAAAATCTGTAGAAATCGTCATCAATGTCTCAGAAATGCACAATTTTGTTCTAATCAACAAAATCAGAGAAATTTAGAAAAAAATTCACGAAATTCTACAAAATTTCATGACGGCCCACAAAAATTTTCGAAAATTATAAGAACTTCTGGAAAATTCTCCAAAATTGCGGAAAGTTCTGGGAAATTTTGAAAAATTCTGGAAACTTTCTGGAGAATTCTGGAACGGTCTGTAAAATTCTGAAACATTTTGGAAGATGCTGGAAAATTCTGGAAAATTCTGGAAAATTCTGGAAAATTCTGGAAAATTCTGGAAAATTCTGGAAAATTCAGAAAAATTCTGGAAACTTTCTGGAAGTGTCTGGCAAATTTTGAAACATTTTGGAAGATGCTGGAAAATTCGGAAAAATTGTGGATCATTTTGGAAGATGCTGGAGAATTCTGGAAAATTGTGGAATATTCTGGAAAATGCTGGAAAATTCCGGAAAAGCGTCGGAAATTTCCCCTAAGAACGCAAAAAAGAAAATAGGGGAAAAAAATTTCCCCAAATTCCATCAAAATTCAGAAAAGTCTTCCAAAATTCCAGAAACTTTAAAAAAAAAATCGAAATTTAAAAAGTTTCCGAAACTGCTGGAAAATTTCCAGAAAAATCGCGAAAATTCATGTGACGAGTAATTGCATAAGTAGATGCATCGACATTGAATGTCACTCATTTGTACCGGAAATTCCTCGCTTCTTTTCCCTGAAAATTGGTTAACTCGGGTAATTTTAATTAAATCAAGTATAGCCCCATCAGCTCGTTACAATCTTCAGGTTTCTTAGTTAAAAAAACCGCCAACTCACAAAAGGAGAAATAACTGTTGTACCCATTAATCACTACCCACAACTTTGTTTTTCCATTTCCTGAACCACAACACCACTAATTGGGTCAAATTTGCGATGCAAACAAGACAGACAGGATAAAAAAAAAATGTGTAAAAATCTGGTGAAATCGTTGAAAAATTGTTTTTCAACGCCGGATGTCTTCTGATACATTTTATTAACTGCTGTATTATCACCTTAATTTGTTGACCGTGTATGGCCAAATTATGAATCACTATGCAATGACCCAAAAAAACATTTAGATATATATATCTGTTTTTTTGGGTCATTGCGCAATGACTTACAAAATTAAGCAAATTTTGTACTCAGAGAAATTAAGGATTTTTGGCTATGCGGTTTGGGAGGGGGGGGGGAGCAGAGAGCGAGCGAAATTCTGAAACCACTTATAGCGAGTAAATGACCAATGAAAAAGGAGACAAATTTAGGAAAGAAAAATAGGTTTAACAAAGCTTCGCCAAAGCTGTGTTTCGAAGCCTCGGTCAATCTGTGCAGAACATGAGAATGTAACACCAATCCCAGCTCAGAGAATCATCTTCGTCCTAGCTTGGTTACGTAGGTTAATACAAGCTTTGAACTTTATCTTCATTCAAGCCTGGGCCTCTATCTTGGTGCAAGCCTCGAAATTCATTTTCGTCCAAGTTCCAAAGTTTCTCGTGGTCGAAGCATCGGACTTAATCTTGGTCCAAGCTACAAAATTTATCTTGGTTCAAACTTCGAAGATAGGAACATTGAGGTTGGACCAAGCTTAGCTGAACATTCGTTTCCAAGCTTGGGTTTAGGTGGCGCGGCAATCCTGGATTTATATATGAATCCAATATTAAGCGGAGTTTCGCTGAAGCCGGTAAATCGAAACTAGGAAAAATATGCTTCAATCCAGCTTAGTTCAACCTTAGTGCAGAAGCTTGGGTTTAGATGGTATGAGCAATCCGGGATCCATGCTTGTTAAAGCTAAGATTCAAAGCTAACAAAGCTGAGCTCGGACCAAGCTTAGCACAACATGGTTTCTGAAGCTTGGGTTCGGATGATTCTAGTAAGCTTGGATGTATGTATGCATCCAATATTGGACGTAGATTGGATTCTGCCTGTGGACCAACGCTAGGGACGCTAAGATTGAGCCAAGCTTGGCACAAGCTGGGCCAACAAAGCTTGGATATCTTTGATATAACTAAGCTTGGTTTGATCTAGGCTTATACATGGGATGAAGCTATGTCGAAGCTATCAAGTCCAAGCTTCGGCATCGAAGGTCGGACCAAGATTGATTTCATCGTTCAAACTTCGAATTCCCCATCTGGGATGATGAAATTTTATTTTTCGATTTTCGGTGCTATTACAGTGACTTTCCCTTTGGGAAGTGCAAAACACGAAGAGTTAGAGGCCCAATGTCATATATATAATTGGTGGAACTGCTCACACACTATAAACCATATTGATTATTATCACTCGTAAATGCTGACGTTGAAAATTTATTTCAACAATCCTGAGCATTTTCACTTGATTGAGTCAGCTAACTAAAAGTGGAGCCTGCTGGATCCGTCTATGGAAGGTGCGCATAATTAATGGGCTAAAGCACCCAAATACGGGGCGTTGGTGGCTTTTGCCTGGGAAAAACCACAGATAGAATTATAAAATGTACATCTCTCGGTGTTTTCTGCAGCCAATTAGACGGCACTGGCGTGTCACGGGGGGGGGGGGGGGAGGGAAGGCGACGCGAGCGCAATACCGTGAGAGTACTCGCGAAATAATTGCACGAACACTCCGCGGTTCGCCGTTTTTTCCTTGACGTTTTATTTACGTTTTTCGCTGGTAACTTTGCGTTGGCAATGTCTCTATATAGTTTTTACTCTTTGATTATTTAAGATTGATTATGTGCAATTATCAAAGAAAAATTGGAAATAAAAAAAAATAAAAATATTCAAATTTGGAATTTTTTAAGGTCAAAATTTTTGAATTTCTGTGAAACATTTATAATGAAAAATTAAAAATATGTGAAGAAAACTTTGGAAAGTTGGAAAAATTTTAAGATTTTTCAATTCTAAAAATATATATTATATATCTGTATCATTATTTCCAACTATTCAATTATTTCCACTTCTGATTCTAAAAAATATCTGATGCAAAAGTGGTCAATCTGTACATAAAATTGATACAAAATTGACCGTAAAATTGCAGTGCATGCAATTTGATAAATTTTGTTCTGCGTGCTGAGTTGGCGATTAAAACATATTAAAATGATCTGTTACGCGAATGATTTAACTAGATGATTCGTTATCATAACGTGGAAAACCGCGGGGAAAGTTGTTACAGAACGAGTTATAAGGTATCTCGTGTTATCTGTGCATAATGTATCTCGGCTATTGCGCAACTCCAGTAAAACAGGGCTGAGAAATAAACTATACTGGCCAAGAGTTAACCTACACGGAGAGAAAAATTGAGTTTTGCCGAATCAACGGTGTTTGGCTCCAGTTATGGTAGTTTCAACTTCCCGAAGGGAAAGTTACTGTAATGGCCCCGAAAATCAAAAATGGGAATTTCATCATTTCTCCACGTTTCAAGCTATTGCCAATCGTTTAAAGCTATTGTAACAAAAATGTCTGTATATATGTAACGCTGTATGTGCATCCATATGCATGTGCCATCAATTTTTGTCCAACGATTTCTTCAACACCAATGAAGCCATTTGATTAATTTTTTTTTAATCGATGCGTTCTCACGTAACTAAGAGCTGATTAGATTTTGGATTAAATCGATACAGTGGTTTCAAATTTATCCAGAAAAGTATGATGCCCCAAAACCATGAAAATTTTGAATGGATCAGCTTTTCTTAGCGCATGTCATGATCGAGTTAATAAAAGTCATAATTGGAAGATAAATGCGGTTTTCAGGCTTGTGTGAAATTCGGTCAAAATTCATCTGCACATTTAATAGTTATTTACTTTTTGCAAGTGGCGCGAAATTGTTCTTCACATTCAAACTTGCAAAGTCCCATATGCGCTATCTGGAGAGAAAATGACTCTCAACTTCTACCCAAGAACTTCTCTTTGGCTTGAGCCCAGTGTTTTCTGATACACCGAAGAGTATCGATACTCTGCACTGAATCGAATCGAAGAGTTCAGTATCGTTGAGTTTATAATTCTAGGTATAAATTTTCTGAGGGATACATTTTGAACGTTCTTAGTACAGTAGAGTTCCCTTAATTTTCCGCTTCTTTTATTTTCGCTGTACTCCCCTCACCACTTGTCGCCCCTCAAAAACCTTCTCCCACTTGCCGTACTTTGTCTATCCTTATTTTCGACGTCATGCGCTCCAGACTGCGCAGCGTCTCAATAGTGGGACCGAGCATTCATGAAACATAACCTATTTACTTTTGACACATAGTCCGTTTACTTCTGCTCTTATTTCCCCTTCCGCTCCCGACAACCCCCACCACGCCAACCAACCAGTGGGCAGAGTGGGGGGCTTCCTTAATTTTTTTCTCCACGAAATTGCTTCAAGGTCACCCCCCGAGCTCGGAAAATAAAGGGAGCTCTACTGTACCATTTTTGCAGCATGGTTAATGACTGGATTAGTATAGGCATGCGCCCTTCATCCAGGTAGGGTAATAAAGATTATTCCTTTCTTTATCGATGCGACTGTTTTTATGAACGAGTACGGTGGCGCGTGCTGCGCACGCGCATTTGCTCTTTCGGCCGCACTGACAGGTGGCGCGTCTGTTTCGGTCTTACGCTTTTCGGTAATTTCGATATATATCAATAGTTCCTTACGTCTCTCCTTTTTACTACAGGACAAGTCCGGCAGCGCGTGCTTCGCGTATACCCTTCTTCCGCCGCACTGATCAGTGGCGCGTCAGTTTCAGCCTTACGGTAATATCGATATCGGTCTCTTACGCTAATATCCATATAATATAGAGATTTTTCGATAGATTTCCTTCGTTTCTCCTCTTCACCAGAGGATCATCGCAAACATTCTAGCAAATCTCCCACTTTGGAGGCAATTTTCTTTTTAAACTCTTCAGGTAAAGTGTTGGTAATTGTAAACCTGAAACCAGGGTCTAGGTAGATAGATAGAAATTTATTGTTTAGAATTTTCAACAAAGCATACAGTAAAAATCAAGAGTAGAATAATTTTGGGAGAGATAATTTTATCAAAAAGCATGAGAAGTACCATTTGAGTGAGTATAAACATGAATCAGAAGTTGAGCAGAAAAACAGAAAACAGAAGAAGCAGAAAAATTGAAAAAGAAAATTAAGGAAGATTCAACAATTAGAAAATTAGAAACGCTCCTGGCCTTCCAAGTCAGCAGCAGGATCAGTCATCATGAGATTGGAGCCAGTTTCGCAACTGCTGTTTGAAAGGCAGGAATCAGGTTCCATAGTTCTGCACCAGCAACGGCAAAGGCAGCTCGATATGTGTCAGTTCTGAAATTTGGAACCACTAGGTAGTTGACTAGAAGCAGTCTTTCTGTCAAGACTTTTTACCAATAAAGTTCATTTTGTTCTGCTTTAATACTTACAGAAAAATTATCAGAAACCACGTTAAGATAGTGTCCCAACACATCTGCAATTCAAACTCAAAGTGTTGCCGTGTAAATTGCGTAATACTAAGTATGGGGATGAAGATTATCCTGTACGCGCGACCGAGCACGCAAGTATCCTCCGCGGTTCGTTGATTTTTCCCCTCTCCTTTCACTGTCCACATACTCACCACAGACAATTGAAATAGCAGAAAATTTTTCTAAAACTGTGCCAATGGCGGGAAAACATGAAAATAATGAAAAAGAAAAATGCGGAAGTAACTTTTTGCCTCTAAAAATCATGGAATGTCAGAGACAAAAGGGGGAAATTATGAATGTGAACTTATTAGTGTCATTCAGCGCGGGAATAATAAATAAGGGGAGGCTCGCAACAATTTGTGCACTTCATTCATACTATGAAATCACATTGGTTTGCATAAATACTATGACATAGTAGTTACACTGAAAGAGTGACAATAGGATGGCGGAATTGTTTTGTATTGGTGTGGGCTCTCTCGCCTCAGTTGCTTTTTAGTTCAACAGTTCGTGGGAATTGATCGAGTGCGGGCATGGAAAAAAAAGACAAATAAATGGGCTGTGGACCCTCCGCGGGCCAAAATTATAACTTCTCGATGGCTGCGTGTGTGTGTGTACTTTCTTTCCGATCTCTCATTTTTCTCACACGGAGCGCTCTAAATAATTTCAATTGCTCATAACGCTCTAACGCCGAAACGGTCAGAGATACGGAAAAAGTCAAAGGACACAAAATATGTATTGCTTTATAAGGAACAACATTTAATTAACACATTTTTGCGTATCTATAATATTTCGTGAGATACAGCGTTATAAACAATTGAAATTGTTAATTACAAGAGAAGATTTTTAGTAGAGCAATAGTTGGACCATTTGACGATTGTATCGCGACATTTGCTTGTATGCGATAAGGTGTATTTATGGGACAATAAGAATCACTACGTGCATTTCACAAGGCACGAGTCATGTTGGATAAATTGATGCGCTACTAAAATGCTATTACATGCACACCCTACTGTCGGCTCATCTTTCCCATTACTTCCCATACTTTTCATTCCCTCCTATGTTTACCTTTATTTTATTATTCTGCATCATACTGGATACTCATCTCCTAATAACAATGAAAAATGGCGGTAAATAAGCGAAGTACACAAGACGCCTTTTCATTTTCCCATGATTTATCACCGGATATAGTCACCATAAAAAGACACCCACAAAAAGCCTGCAAAAAAAATTGCGCAATACACAATTTTTTAGAAAAAAAATATATATATATATACAAGTGTATATATATAGACAAGCACATCGTTTTTTCGGAATGAATGGATTGCATTAAGAACACAATGTTATGATTGAAGCTCTCTAGAAGTCCACAGAAATATTAATATATTTGAAGGGTAAGTACTTCACTTCAGAAAATAATATATTCATATTAAATGCACTGGAATTTCACATTAAAATGTAGAGGTGTATTTGAATAAAAAACATATTATATTACAAAAGTACCAAGAGACGATTAAGTTGGACTGACCCAGTTCAGTAAACTATTTCCCTTGTTGAACAGTATTCATCGTAAGATAGGCAAAGTCTCTTTGGTTTTCCTTGAAATATATATATTCGTTGAGAGAACCATAACGACTTCATTCTAACTTCACACACGATTTGAGGTCAATCCGCATGTACTTGTATGAGGAACATTGATGTATTTGACTGGAACGCATCGCTGATTAATTTCATAATGTTCATATGTAATGGCCATTTTCTGGGCTCGAGTACCCGGTTTTTGTCGTATTAGGATTTTTTTTTCTCCCAGTACGGTGGTGGAAAAGTTAGTAAATGAAGCGCATGACTTACTGTCCGGTCGACGAATTCTGCAATTGGAACTGGAGTGTAAGAACAGTTTTTTTCAAGATTACCATCAAATTCATAACTAAGCGAAAGGAGGACAGTTAAAGACGGATTCATTGATTTGCGACAACGGGGGAACTAGCATGTGTAGGGCGAAGCCAGTGAATACCGTTTCCCCATTATGTACTGGATGCAATATTCAACATTTAACTGTGAACTCGTCGCTCAGTGTATGGGTGTCGATGTGGGTGTGTGTGTGTGTGTGTGTGTGTGTGTGTGTGTGTGTGTGTGTGTGTGTGTGTGTGTGTGTGTGTGTGAGAGAGAGAGAGAGAGAGAGAGAGAGAGACTGGATGAAAGGGTATTCGTGTGGGTGGGGTACTAAGTGGGTAAGTAGGGATGTAAGTGGGTGGTGTGGTAAGTGGGTGGGTGTGTAGGGTGAATAGATGGGTGGTTGGCTAAGTGGGTGGTTATCCCTATGGATGAATGAGTAGCTGTAGGTGTGTTTTGTTTTTACATACATGTGTTTGATACCACGGGCTCATTGACTGTCACAAGTTTTATGCTATCACCCATATGTATACAAATATATCGGGTATACCTATCTGACATATTGTACTTTTGGCCTCATGTATACGTCCATACATGTCACGTGTATGCGGGCTGCATTTTTTTTTTCATTCGGATTGGGAATATACGATGGTATTGACGTTTCATTTGACGCGTTAAATCCCCTTAAGTCCTTGTCGGGCACTTGTCGCTGGGGCGACAATCCTTAGAAATGCAGCCGCTATTGTAGAAGAACTAGAATACACAAGTTTCGTGCGACATTTTGTGTATTACATACCATGAAAAGTACGAGAACTGTGGTAGGTAAGTGGGGGGGGGGGGGGGGGGGTGTTGTGATGGGTGGGTGGGTGTTTAGATGGGTGGGTGGGTGTCTAGGTGGGTGGTTGAGTGAGTGGGTGGGTGGGTGGGTAAGCGGGTGGGTGGGTGGGTAAGCGGGTGGGTGGGTGGGTAAGCGGGTGGGTGGGTGGGTAAGCGGGTGGGTGGGTGGGTAAGCGGATGGGTGGGTGGGAAAGCGGGTGGGTGGGTGGGAAAGCGGGTGGGTGGGTGGGTAAGCGGGTGGCTGGGTGGGCAAGTTGTCGTGCGGGCGGGCGGTGGGGTGCCTGGGTGGGCGGGTGTTCGGTGGGTGGGCGGTTCAGTGGGTGGGTGGGCGGTACTCCAAAAATTTCCCAAGTTTTTGGATGCGGAAAAAAATTTAAGAATTGTTTAATGCGGAAAATTGCAAGAAAAAACTCAGCCCGAAGGCTTTGACATTGAAAACTCAACGAGACTGTGATAAATAAATTCCGGGTAGTGAGGTAAAATGAGGCGCGACTTGGAAACTCTCGAGTACCTACTGGAAATGCGCATACAAGACCCATCAGAATGGAGGAGAGTAGTTTGACTCGTCAAGTGTTGTTTACAAGTCAAAGTCCAACGGATTACGTGCCTCTTGGGTGCACATCTATGTAGCCGTGAAAGTGTACGTTGAGATAGGTTAGTAATTGACGCACTCGGGAATTTTTACAGAAAAAACAAAATTGCGAAGGAAATTATAACAGCCAAATTACACCTGAAAATATGAGAAAAATATACCCGAAATATATACTGTATATAAACGTTCTATGCCTCTTATTTAGGGCCAATATATATAATATATTATATAATATATAAAATATATGGTCCTATATATATATGGTGGGTGAGTGGTTGGGTGGGTGAGTGGGTGGGTGGGCGGTTGGGTGGGTGGGCGGTTGGGTGGGTGGGTGGGCGGTTGGGTGGGTGGGCGGTTGGGTGGCTGGGTGGACGGGTAGTTCGGTGGGCGGGCGGTATATATATAGATATATAGGATGGTCTTACTTAAAATGAAATTTATGAAATATGAAATTTTGAGGTTGTCGAAAATTTTGAAAAATCGTGGAAATTTCCAAAGGAAAAAAATTCTATAAAATCCCGAGCACTCTCTAGTCTCCTACTTACATCATGGACGTGTCATTGACTCTCACTGTGTCACGGGATCTGGGCTAATGTACATGAAAACAAGACATTTGCCAAAGTCGTCGGAGTGCACGTGATTTTATGCGCGATACAACCGTAAATGGAGAAGACGAGGATTAAGTACCGAAAAGCCGTAGTTGTTAATTATTTCGAAATTGCCGAAAAATTTACAACTCTGTATAACGAGGAAAACATGGGGAAAAAACAGTGTAGATAGCTGACACTGATAAGACTTGGAAAAAATATACGACAGGCATTTGACCAGATTAAATTGTGTATTTAAATTCAATAAACTTTTGATTCGACTGAACAGTTATATCATTTTCAAATAATCCAACATTTTTGTTTGCGTTAATTTTTAATTTCTCGTGAAATCTTTTTTTTGCGATTTGTAGGGTCTGTGTGTTTGTATGTGTGAGCCTTAGATCGGATTAGTTTTTGGTTTAAATTGATCGAGCAGTTTTTTGTTATTAACAATTGAATTGTTCACAACGCTCTATTGCCAAAACGGTGAGAGATACGGCAGAAAGTGTTAAACAGAACTTGTTCTGTAAGTGGAAATGTACATTTAATTTCTCATGTCTTTTTTCCATAATTGTCATAATTAAGGAGGTATGAGGGGTTTAACCCTCGAGCGGCCGCACCCCTATTGGCGTCTCACTCTCTCTTCAGTGACGCGCATAAATCTCGTTTTCGCGCTCACTATGCGCCTACTCAAATGTTCATAATTATCTGCTTGATAAATGGGTTAGTTTAAAATTCTCAAATCTGTGTAAAAATAATGAGCGTTAATTGTTTTTTGACAATTTGTGACTATTCATGGGCACCGTCGGTTTTTCCTTTTCATCTAGCATTCATCAAACGCAGAAAAATTGATTATGACCACCAAGCGTTCAATCGTTAGATTCAATGATTGTTAGCGCGATTCAATGAGCGGAGGAGGCATGAAATAAATGCGTAAATTTCCCCATGTGACACTAACGCGATTAACGAGATCGGTGATTGTACCACCCACACATCAACTCATATGTAGCGAATTCTCATTACCGAACGACCATTCAATGACATCAGCAATGCGTCAGGGCAATCAAATTTGAGTTTCTGTGTGTAAATGAACCCGAAAAATGATCAATCTCACTTGGTGAAAAACCAGTGTTGCGAAAGAGTTGTCTTCGGCTCGACGCCGAAGTACCCCCTCCATAATGGCCTTCGTGACTCCTAGTATAGGAGTGGGGAGCGCTCGGCTCAAAACCGAAGACAACTCTTTCGCCTCGGAGCCGAAGTTCCCCCTCCACAATTCCATGCGTGACTCCTAGTACGGGAGTGGGGAGCGGTCTGCTCAAAACCGGAGAAAACTCTTTCGGCGCGGAGCCGAGGTACCCCCTCCACAATTCCATTCGTGTCTCCTAGTATAGGAGTGGGGAGTGCTCGGCTCAAAACCGAAGAGAATTCTTTCGCCTCGGAGCCGAAGTTCCCCCTCCACAACTCCGTTCGTGTCTCCTAGTATAGGAGTGGGGAGCGCTCGGGTCAAAACGGAAGAGAACTCTTTCGCCTTGGCGCCGAAGTCTCCCCTCCACAATTCCATTCGTGACTCCTAGTATAGGAGTGGGGAGCGCTTGGCTCGGAACCGAAGACAACTCTTTGGTGAGACTCGATATAGGTCCAGTCGCTAACCCAATAGGGTCAGACACTCAACTTTCGATTCCTCACGATTAGTGGAGCATAATGGGGCACGTGGTCAACATGGTACGTGGCAGATAATGGTACACCCCCTTCCACCCCCCTGTCCCATCTTGCCCTACATGACTCCATCTTTCTCTATAATTACCTTCAAAATTCAATCAACTTCACACTAATTGATTTCAGGGACAAGTCATTAGATCCAAAAACAAATCGGGTCAATACAAATGAAAAAATACTTTCATGAAACTCCAATCGGTTTCCTTACGACACTGTCTTTTTGGAATATTTATTCAATATAAATCAATTTCAATGCCCCATACAAAGTGGAATTATGCACATACCTTTCCATTGTCACAAACATTGCGGAAAGGCAAGCCCAAATTCCGGATGAATAAAGCGCTCACAGTATTTACTAAAGTTACATTCTCAGTTACAGTTTAACAAAAATCCATACTAACATAAATGATAACAAAACGAGTGATCCTTAATTTCCTAGAAGTCTTTATATCGAATAGATGCAACCTTAAATGGATAGGTACGAGCCCTACTTGCCGAATATACGGGTACCTTTGGCGCCAATCCCCACCTTTGTTTCTTAATCTTCCCCATTTTATCCTCATATATTGACACTTCATTCGTCGTCAATCCCCGGAATACATTCCGTCGGAAATCTTCATTATGCTTACGATAGAGAGCTAAATTTTTGGTAGCAGTACCGTTGAAAGTGCCAACTTCGATGGCCTTCCAATCCTCAGCTTTCAGCGTCAAGGTATTCAAAGTCAAGCTGTTGAGAGCGCCTGCGTCAATTTTAACGTTTTCACCGAATCCTAGAGACAGATCGGTAAGCTGAGGGAGACCTTTCACGAAATTGTCGGGTATGTACTTCAGGGGATTGTCCTGAAGAGCCAAACGTTCCAGAAGCACAAGTCGATCGAAGATTCCATATGGTAAGCTTTCCAACCGATTCATCGCCAAGAGGAGTGTCCGGAGATCGGTCATCATGGAGAACGTTCCAAACTCGACACTGGTCAAGTGATTTTCATTCAAATCCAAAAGTTGAAGCTGATCTAGACCTACAAACATGTCTGAATTCAGGTGGGTCAGATGATTCTTCGGGAGACTCAGATTGATCAGTTGATGAAGCCGATGGAAACATCGCGGAGACAGGTCATGCAGTTGAGTTCTCTGCATGGTGAGATCTTCCAGACCTTCAGGAATGGCCTCGCAAGAGTCGTCGCTCAGTGTTCTGATGCTCTGGCGGGCCAGGGTTAGTACCTTTAGATTTGGAGCATCCAGCAAAAACTGTTTAGGCAGTGTTGTCAAATTGTTGCCGATCATCATCAATTCTCTAAGTGATTTAAAACCCTTGAAAGGGCTCTCCACACCATGCAATTTCACAGACACAATATTCACTATTTCTGCTGATGATAGAGCTTCGAGTGATGCTGGCTCTATGTCGAGGATGTTGGGTGAGCAATTCGCCAAATCGTCAGCATGAATCATCAATAACTTGACGTTTTGCTTCATGAACATACCAGAAGCGAGTGAAGTGAGGCCACTGTAGAGCGTTGAGAAGTCTAGTTCATCATTCTGTATTGAGATTGATACTCCTGCAGTATCATGGCAGAGCCAGAGGGGCTTACGTTCTGTATCGAGTTTGGCGTTGGAAGTGAATGCTACCGAAAGAATAATGAATACCAGGAACTTCCACATTATCGCAGCTTTGTAACTGATGAGACTTGCTGAATTTTTTGTCCAACAGATTGAAGGAGACTAGTTGCAACACTTGGTTCGACTGGAAAACTCCGGAAGATTGTCCTTTATATATATTTGCTGACGATACGACTTTTGAAGACGTGTCGTCTAATCAGACCTCGTGGGTAATGGGGATATAATCACGTGCCCAGGGGCTGGTGCTTGGGGCAAAATATTTTTGATCAATTTAGACATATAGCTGGTGATAACATACGGGGCCTGCGATATTTTAGACTTTGGATATGTCGAGTGATTCATCAGTTAAGAATGCATTGGATGAGGTACGTAAGGGAATTCCATCGGTAAGTATACGAAATCACCATCAGTAAGATCCTGGCCTGACGGATATGTCAATATTGGGGACCCAAATAGAGGTCCCTGCCGTACTCCTCTGTTCGACAAACCATAGCTCATGAGTTTCGGGAATAACATCACATGACACACAGTGTCAAATGCCTTGCTAAAGTCAAACAGAAGCATCGTCGTCAGACTTTTGTCTATGCCAATGCAAATTTCATTAGTCAGCATCAGCTAAGCTGTCTGCGTATTACCGCCCTGAAAAAGGATGTGGACTAAGGCGCCCAGCAATGAATTCCAGCATTTGAAGAGCTGCAAGCTTCTCCAGAGCCTTAGACACAAAGCACACCAATGCTATCGGCCTGTAATCATGTGTCGTCATCGGATTCTTCATTTTGCTCAGGGCTACTAGACGGGAACCTTAAGCGAATTAACATTTAAGCGACATTGGTGAGTCAATGAATTTTTGTCCGAACAAACGAGCATTACTAAGTGCCAAATCATCGAATTTTTGTGAATTCTTAGCCATTATAAAGTCATTAAATTAGCGCGTGATTTTACATTATCTCTATACTCAATTCATATTTCAGAAACAGTTTGAAAATTTTCCTTCAGATAATATTTGACATTATATATATATGTAAATATAGATACATATATTTTATGATTTACATATTATAATATAAATAATCGGAAATATGTCTTCACCGTTTCGTATTAATTTTTTTTTCAAATACATACTTTTCTGTAAAAAAAATCGAGTTTTAGTGTTAGAAATAATAAAAAAAAAATATTTGTTGAGTAATTTTTTTCCTCATCGTTTGAAACCCGCAAGAGTTCACTTTTCCCAAGGTCATTTCCTGTGCATCGTCAAGTGCCTTTGAGGCTTCCCCCTTCTTATTACTTGACTCGTCTATACTTTTGTTCGCAGCCATTCATTTTCCTGAATACATCCTCCCATTTTACCTATCTAATTTAATGCCGAGGATGCGTATTTGTGTTTCGTGTGTTTGTTTGAAAACTCAGAACGAAGATGAACGAAATGTGAATGTTGGGGATCGGATCAGCGGCTACTTGACTGAGTGAAAAGGCTTTGATATCTCTCAGCTTTTGAGAGTTAGGTGGAAACGTTATGAAAAAAAACATAGTTGTATGTAATTAACAACATTTTTTTCATACCTTCCGGGTCAAATACATACATATGTACAAACACACTTCCTCATCCACCCACCTAGACGCCCGCCCACTTAGCCACCCACCCTCCCCCAGCCACCCACCCTCCCCCAGCCACCCACCTACCTAGCCGCCCGCCCACCCACTTTCCCCCAGCCACCCACCCAGCCACCTAGCCGTCCATCCACCCACCCACCCACCCAACCGCCCATCGACCCACCCACCTAGCCTCCCATTCACCCACCCACCTAACCGCTCATCCACCACGGAGCTTTAGTAGTGGGTATACAGTATCTGTAAATTCAAAAAGCCTCAAAATTTTGTCTCTAAAAGTCGGTCAAATTTTCTGAAATTTTCGAAAAAACAAATTTTTATTTCGAAGAATTCACAGAAATTTTCGAAATGACCATGTTTTTTACTTTCACGAATTCGGAGGGAAAAAATGATTTCATACCTCCCAAATAGTGGGTTACCCTCTTTTCCAATTCACCGGCTTTGACCTCATCTCAGATTGTCCAACTGACGGAACCATCTCAAATTTGAACAAAAAAAAATAAGAAAAAGAAAAATAACAACACATAAAGCCCGATGACGTAAATGTCGAATAGAGTAACCGTCGCTGTGGAAACCTGATGTTCACTCATTTCGCTTAATCCGTATTTATGATTTGTATCAGAGGAGTGGCACGTGTGGCGTAATGTGTTTACTACCGATTTTTTGGGGGGCTCAGGTGACGTCACAAATGTCACTTTTATCTGTGTAATCGCATGATTTAATTTATTCGAAACGTGAAAGAGGAATTAACGGGTTGAGCCGTTTGCGACGAATTAAACAATATTTTTTTTTTTGTGATTTATTTGCTCGTGCTATCATTTTATTATTTCACGCGGTTCATTTTATTTGTTGACTTTTTTCGCTTTTTTATTCCTCTGTGATTTTATATTCCTATTCATTTCCGTATTTGTTGCATATATCTATATATATAATTTGTTGCATATATATATATATATATAATTTTTTTTTAATTTTGTTAATTTTTTTAATACCTTTTTTTTACGAAAAAAAAATATTGTAAGCCATATATATATATATAGATAGAGGTATATTTAAAAAAAATTAAATATATATAGATATATGTGCATTCAGTTGAGTTCTGACTGTGACGTAAGATTAATGCAAGAAGAGAAAATAGGCTAGGCTCATCTGTGACACATAGACGCAAAAAGGCAAGTGACGGCATCGCCGAGAAAAAAAAAACAAATATCTGGGTCATATTTTGTAACTTTTTTTTTCCCGCGGCCCAATTAAAAAAAATATATACTTGCGCCCTAAAAGCGCGAATTGCGTGTTCAGTCCATTCTATCGCGGCCATCAAACTCAGTCGAGTTGAATTAGCCAATTCAGATGAAATTTTCATCAAACCGGAAGTTGGCATTGAATCTGCGTGCAACATTCGATTTGTCTGTAAATAAATCAGATATTTTATTGTAGAGCCCTCTTTTGATCTGCAAAATTTTTCCCTCAATTTTCGATTTTTTTGACATTACCAAATTTTTTTTTTTTTTTTGGTTCATCAAAAATCATCAAAATTTTCAAAATCCATGAAACATAATCTACCAATTTTGCAATTTTTGAATTTACAAATATCGTCAATTTTTGAAAATTTGTTACTTTCGGACGTTTTTACCATTTTTGCGTTATTTGCAATTTTAACTTTTTTCGAATTTGGAATTTTTTTTGAAATTTTTCTTGGTTGAATTTCGGGTTCTAGATCATTTTGCGAGCTTAGTAAGGAAGCTAATTTTCACCTATAAAGATTTTCAAGACGTCATCGTGCGTCGAGATAATCCAGCAGCGAGGAGGTAAAAGGAGATAAGTGATATTAAAGTCGGTTTTTCACGGATACCCCCGAATCTATGGGAGCTAGCAAAATTCATGTAAATGCTTTTTTGTAGAGGGGGAAAAGATCTACGTAAAAGGTATATATGTAAACTGCACTGGCTCCGTCAGATTTCGAGATATTGATGAAAAACTGCAATGTGTATTCTTCTGCCACTTCGCTATTGAAGTACAAGGTCCAATTTTTATGAATAGGTTTTAAATGAATTAATTAATTTTTTGAAGTAAATACCAAACATTCTTTTGCCACCTACTATTTTTATACAAAAAAATATTGACCCGTTTTGCCCCGGTTTTTTTATTGCAATGTCGGAGAGACCTAAATCGACCTAAAAAATTCGGATTTTTTAAAGTCATTAATAAACGTCAGAAAATTGGAAAAATTTTGGGAGCCCTTAAACTTATCATCCTCTATCAGCCAGAAAAATTTCATCCAATTCTATTGATAAGACCCCTCGCCCGAGACGCGCGTTAAATTGAGAGATTAATCGATTGTCGCGATGAACGATTCTTATATGACATTGCAGATTACGACTGAATGGCCAGCGTCATCACCCAGTCAGCTGTTGCACATAAGCAATTCCACGACTGGCGGAAGCCGATAGGAAAAGGCACGAAAAAAAAAACGCCACTTGAAATGCGCTGACGTTAGCAGATAACGTTGGAGAGTCGGGAAAATGCACGTCGTTGGTGAACGTGGAATTTCAGTGTCAGGAAAAGCGAGTGATAAAAGCAATGTCAAATTTGGAAAAATGGCAAATTGGAGGAAACGGAAAAATGTGGAAAGTGGGAAATTTGGAAAATTTAGGAAAATTGGAAAACTCGGGAAAATTTGAAAAATTTAGAAAATTTGGGGGAAATTTAGAAAATTTGGAAAAATTTGGAAAATTTGGAAAATTTGGAAAATTTGGAAAATTTAGAAAAGTTTAAAATATTTACAAAATTTGAAAAATTTGGAAAATTTAGAAAAGTTGAAAACTTGGAAAATTTCTAAAAATTGGAAAATTTTGGAGAATTTGGAAAATTTGGAGAATCCGAAAAATTTGGAGAATTCGGAAAATGTGGAATTTCGGAAAATTCGGCAAATTTAGAAAATTGGGGAATCCACAAGATTCTCCAAATTGGGAGAAATTGGAAGATTGGGGAAATTGAAAGATTTAAAAACTTCAGACAACTTGTTCCAAAATTCCAAAGATGGTAAAAATTTCAAATGATGTCAAAAAACTGCAACAAATAAAAAACAAAATTAGTTGCCATTCCAACTGCTGGTTCAACTCCTATTCATAAAATACCGCCGCCACTGCATCCGCTTCATTAATGTAATTCGCATAATCTCCGCCGGACAGTGATGAAGTCTCGATATCGTCTCTATTTATACATTTTTCTTTCCTTCCATTCAAATATTTTGTCCATCCAAAACAGCATATGAATCCTCCTGAAGCTTGCATTATGAACTACATAAAAAAAATAGTAAAAAAAAATTGGTTTGCAACTCAATTACCCATAAAATTCATTGAAAAATTCTAAATTATTGATATTTGTGCTATATATGTACGTCCTAGTATCGGTCCATACATATACATAAGGAAGTGGGTGGGTGGGTGGTTAGGCTGAAATTATTCTCATGGAACTTACATCGAATTAGTTTTTGATTTAAATTGGCCGAGTAGTTTTTCCGTTATTAACAATTGAATCGCTTACAACGCTCTATTGCGAAAACGGTGAGAGATACGGCAAAAAGTGTTAAACAGAACTTGCTCTGTGAGTGGAAATGCACATTTAATTTCTTACGACTTTTTTCCATAATTGTCATAATTAAGGAGGTATGACGGGTTTAACCCTCGAGCGGTCGCACCCCTATTGGCGTCTCACTCCCACTGCAGTAACGCGCATAAGTCTCGTCCTCACGTTCACTACGCGCCTACT
Organism: Asobara japonica; assembly: GCA_026005395.1. Lineage (NCBI taxonomy): Eukaryota > Metazoa > Arthropoda > Insecta > Hymenoptera > Braconidae > Asobara > Asobara japonica. The sequence continues at coordinate 93,979 of BQMI01000151.1, read as the reverse complement.
CAAATGTTCATAATTATCTGCTTGATAAATGGGATAGTTTAAAATTCTCAAATCTGCAAATTTTCGTTGTGAACCTCACGGGACACACTGATTTACCCACACCAGTGTTTTCTCTGAAGCCAGTCTTCAAACATTTAATTGACGTCCCGGAAAATCTAGGAATGGCAAACAGAAATTACAAATCGGGAAGTTTTGTTTGTGCTCCCAACGAGGGCACACACACTCTTATCCCACTCATGGGATTAAAAATTGAATTCCTCTCTGGAATTACTAATAGCCTCATAGATGGATATTGCGCATTGAACCTTGGCTGAGTTCAACGAGAACGTTCCATTTTCTGCCTCAATTGCACTTTCATTTTTCCCCTTATTTAAAATTTCATTATTCCCATTATTTATATCACCGCGAGGCCCGAACTGACGTTTCACTTCGCACATTCATTTACCGCCTTTCACTCCAATCCCACGTGCGAAATTTTCCTCTCTCCTCATCTCCTTTCATTCTCAACGGACATCAATGCGTGATACATTGTAATTGATTGAGGTGAAAAGAAATACGTCCCTTTAACATTGAATTTTTCTTCAGTTTGGGGAATCTAGCCTTTTTGGAAATTTTCGGGATTTTGGGGATTACTGAGAATTCTGGGGATTTCTGAAAATTTTGGGGATTTCTGAAAATTCTGGGGATTTTTGAAAATTCTGGGGATTTTCAGGATTTCTGAAAGTTCTGGGGATTTTGGGGATTTCTGAAAATTCTGGGGATTTTGGGGATTTCTGAAAATTTTCGGGATTCGAGAAAAATTGAGGCATAAAAAATTGAGGAGAATATTCAAAAAGAAGGAAAAAGAGGTGAGCACTCAAACACTTATCCAGACACCGAAAAAAAAAGAAAGACCGGTGAATGAACTCGGCAAATGCGCGTGTGCCCATCTTTTTCTGCACTTGAGCGCGGACGTGCGAGTCAACGAAACCCAGTTTTTCCGGTTCGTAAAAGTACACCGACCGCATCACGTTTTCACTCTTTGGTGTGGCACCGAAAACCATGCCAAGAATGTACCGGAAATTTCTTACTCCCAGTCACCAATTTCAACAATTGCTCATGGACGTGAAAATTTCGTTTCCAGAAAGATCTCGAGTCCAATTCAATTTTGGCAAAATCACCGGAATAGAATCTTTAAATTTTGTTTTGACATTACTGGGTTTTCAAGTATTTTGAACTTTTTACTACTTGGTACTTGATACTTGGTACTTGATACTTGATACTTGGTACTTGATACTTGGTACTTGATACTTGGTACTTGATACTTGATACTTGATACTTGATACTTGATACTTGATACTTGGTACTTGATACCTGATACTTGGTACTTGGTACTTGGTACTTGATACTTGGCACTTGGCACTTGGTACTTGATACTTGGTACTTGCTACTTGGTACTTGGTACTTGGTACTTGATACTTGGTACTTGATACTTGATACTTGATACTTGATACTTGATACTTGATACTTGATACTTGATACTTGATACCTGATACTTGGTACTTGGTACTTGATACTTGATACTTGGCACTTGGCACTTGGTACTTGGTACTTGGTACTTGGTACTTGGTACTTGGTACTTGGTACTTGGTACTTGGTACTTGGTACTTGGTACTTGGTACTTGGTACTTGGTACTTGATACTTGGTACTTTTGTTTATCTAATCATTCGACTTTTCAACTTTTGAAAAATTAACCAATTTGTAGGACTTTTCACAAATTCTGGCCTTTTCAATTATTTTACACTTTTTGTAAAACAATTTTTTTTCGTATTGCACCTGGAATAAATCATTGTGCTCGATCTCCATTGCCGTATGACAAATTTCATATTGTGAATGAAAAAAACTGTAAAACCATCAGCAACTGACGCGCAATATAACAACAATTAAATGAAATCGGGGATTCCCATCTCTTGCTGAATTCAACCACACCGGTAGTTCGTGACGAGGGTCTCTAATGTTCAAAACAGTTGAAATTAACCAATAAAACAATAGGGAAGTTGCATGATTTTTTTCCTACTTTTTCCTCGGAAGTTTATAACCCCAATATGGCATTTTATTAACCCTTGAGCGGGGGCGGGGGAGGGGGGGGGGTCGCCGGAACGCATCAAATTATTTTTCCTTTTTTTCTGGTTTGGATTTTCATCATTTTTTTTTTTTTTTTTTTTTTTGTAAATATTTGCAATTGCTCCAATCTATTTTCAATCTATTAATACAAGAAAAAAAAAACGAGGCAATCTTTCGTTATAAAATTTTCAGGCTTTTCATCCAACTAACCAACGTCACATGTCTACCATTACCAAGGTCACATTGCACTGTCCATGTATTGTGCTGTTCGCGTGAATTAAAAGCAGAAAATTGCGATGTAACATTAATCATAGTGTCCCGCAAATGTGGAGCTAATTTTCCCGGTTTCTGCGTTCAATTTTTTTTCCAAAATTTTTGACATTTTTGACAACTGTAACATTTTTCATTTAAAAAAAAAAAAAAAAAATTGCGATGCTCAGAATTTTTAGTAAAAAAAAAAATCGAATATTCAACTTTATAGTTTCGCTGTGTAAGAATGGTATCTGTAAATGTGGAGTGAATTTTCTCGATTTTTCCAATATGGTCTCTTTTCCTCCGTGACCTATTTTCATTATTTCAGATGAAAGATTGATGGCACAATATGTCGGTAGGTAGACTTTATGGAGGTTATAAGTTGCCTTGCTGACTATAGATAAGTGCAGTTCGCTTCCACCTGTGGTTGGACAGTAGAATGAAGAGGTGCGATTAAATAATCGATGAAACATCGGCAACTTGAATTATTTAGGGACCATCCACATGCGGCAATCCCTGTTATGAATTCTTAGGCGTAATTTTTATAGCCTACATTGTTTTCCTTTTTGAGTAATTCATTGAAGGGATATGAAGGGAAATCAGTATTTTGAAACTAATTATAGCCTTAAGTAAAAAAGTTGAAGTTATCATTTAGAAATTTTCAGTGGAATTATACTTCATACTTTCTACTTGGTATTTGGTACTTGACACTTGAGACTTGGTACTTGGTACTTGGTACTTGACACTTGATACTTGATACTTGGTACTTGATACTTGGTACTTGATACTTGGTACTTGATACTTGGTACTTGATATTTGATACTTGATACTTGGTACTTGATACTTGGTACTTGGTACTTGATACTTGGTACTTGGCACTTGGTACTTGGTACTTGATACTTGATACTTGATGCTTGGTACTTGATACTTGATACTTGGTACTCGATACTCGATACTTGGTACTTGATACTTGATACTTGGTACTTGGTACTTGATACTTATTACTTGATACTTGATACTTGGTACTTGATACTTGATACTTGGTACTTGATATTTGGTACTTCATATTTGGCACTGGATACTTCGTACTTGATACTTCGTACTTGGTACTTAATACTTGGTGCTTGATACTTGGTGCTTGATACTTGGTGCTTGATACTTGGTGCTTGATACTTGGTGCTTGATACTTGGTGCTTGATACTTGGTGCTTGATACTTGGTGCTTGATACTTGGTGCTTGATACTTGGTGCTTGATACTTGGTGCTTGATACTTGGTACTTGGTACTTGATACTTGGTACTTGGTACTTGATACTTGATACTTGGTACTTGGTACTTGATACTTGGTACTTGATACTTGGTACTTGATACTTGATACTTGATACTTGATACTTGGTACTTGGTACTTGGTACTTGATACTTGATATTCGATACTTGTTGATTGTTACTTTGCCCAGAGTACTTCGCCCTTAGTACCTTATCCTTGGTACTTCGTCCTTAATACTTGCTCACGGGTTTCTCCCATTTTCGGTCTTAAAAATTCTCTGCAAATAAAATTTCCTTTTTTATAATGAAATTGAAAAAATTTCCTTATTCTACTATATATATATATAGTAGAAATTCGCGCCCAATGAAGCAACAAATTTACGTTAATCGATTAGGTGAATTATCCAGGAATGCTCGTATTGCGATAATTATCAGCTGAAAAAAATTCCACTGCAAATGTTTACTGTAACTTTATTATTTTGCTGTAGAGTGACTCATGGCAAATCATCTAATCCGTTGTTATGACACTTGTGTCCATAAAAAAAAAAAACACAAATCTGAAACAATAGGAAAAGAGCAGAAAAAAAACAATAATGTCGAATGGACATAGTATCATGAATATTTATGCATAGCGTGATGATTCTTCGCTATAACTATTTTTGTTATGTTGTAATATTGCGAAAATAGGTACGACTTATTCCATCAAATGCTGAACCGACATTGTGCGTACATATTTCTCAATCATTTTACCTAAAACGTGTGTTCGAATTTGCCGCTATGGAATTTTTTTGAAATCTCATGTCGAGAACTGCAAAAATGAAGAGAAAAATTCTCCAAATAAATGTGAAAAAAATTAAAAATTAAAAAAAAATTCCGCGACCTGGTCTCCGAAGTACGCACCACCTCACAGCAAATGAATAAATAAATGCAATGATAAACGCAAAAATATACGGAGTCGCATCCTCGATGGCGATAGAGCACGCAACCAAGATGAATCAGGGTGATGTCGCTCGTACAGGCGCCGCTATATCTATATATATCGCTATACCACCCATGACACCCATTTCCAGTTGACTTATTCCACCTAGAACGAACCAACAGCTGATAACCGCATATTCAATTTTATACTAAATAACGTCGCGGGATAGAAGATATAAAAGAAACAAACAGCATGGAGCTGTGACCCTTGACGTAGAACCGATAACTTCCGTATATCTGCGAGGCGTTCCATCACGGAAGCTATCAGAGATATGGAGTGAACACATCGGAAGTTTTTCCCCTGGTCCATGAGAAGAGTTAATGATAGGAAAGGTGCTCCCATCATAAGCACACGGTATCGTAACAGGGGTTTCCGGGAGTTTACCCTGTGTAAAGTCGGCAGTAGAGTCTGGAGTCCTTTCATTTTCATCCTCCGATCAGCGGTTACATTAGGGTGACGAAGTACATATGTCATGAATTAGAACTGACAATCTGTCCAATTCCCACCCATCCCCCCATCCATCCACGACCTATCCACCGACCCACCCACTCACCCACCCATCGATCCATCCATCCAATCACCCATCCATTGACCCATCCAGCCACCCATCCACTCAATCATCCACCCACTGACCCACCCACTCACCCATTGACCCCACTCACCCACCCACCCACTCACCCACTCACCCACCCACCCACTCACCCACTCAACCACACACGCGCCCACCCAACCACACTCACATCCACCTACCCACCCACACACCCAGCCACCCACTTACCGAACGACCCACTCACCGAACCACCCACCCAAGCACCAACCCACCCATCCACCCACCAATCCTCGAATACACCCACTCACCCACCCATCCAACCACCCACTTACACATACACCCACCCACTCACCCACCCGATCGTATCACAGAGATTTCTGGAGGTTTACCCTGTGTTTAGAATCACGATGGCCCAAAGGGCCAAAGTCGGCCCCAGCCGCATGGATGGGTGTCCAGTACTCCGTTACGAAGAAAATGCTGAAGAGCGGCCACCGCGGGGAGTACACCAGAGAGGGACGGAAGGATACAAAACCCCTATTCTTTTCCAGAAACACAAAATGATCGTGGTATTACGTTATTCACCCTTTTCCACTTTTACAAATCTCAAACTTGTTTACACAATTTCAATAGTTACACCATCACCTGTAACCGCCCACTACTCTCCCCTTCCCCCTACCCCGCCCCCGCCAATCCCCCCCGGAAGTGGCGAGTTCCACATGATTTACTGGCGACACGGAGGCCCGATCGATATTCCTCAGCGCAACTTGTTTCGCCCCACAGTTATTTCAACTCCCCGAGGAGATAGATGAGATACAAGGTGGCTCGCTGATGAGTTATATGAGGAGGGGCCGCCTCTTGTCAACAATTTGTGTCACAATTTGCAATTATATTTCTAATTTCTGCAATTAGCCAAATTGGGCAAGCTTGGAATTTTTTTTTTCTTTTTTGCATTTTTGAACTTTTTAATTTTTGTTTGTTTTCCAAAAATTCTCAAAAATTTTTCAGATTTTTTTTTGCAATTTTTGAAATCCATGACATATTTAAGAAACTTTGAATTTTTCTTTTTTTTTCAAACAGTAATCTTTCAACATTTTTTTTTTTGAAAATCAATTTTGGAAGTTTGAAAAATTTATTTAATTTTCTGAAATCAAGAATTTTCATATTAAAAAAAAAATCCCCCCCCCCCCCCCCCGACTTCTCAAGTCCTATCATCATCCGTCAGCTTGCCACAGTTATTTCATCTACCTCGGAAGAGGGCGATGATATAAAAGGTGGCTTACTGATAAGTCGAGGAGGCCCTTTGCCATTCTGTCAAAATTTTCAATCTCCCTTGGTAAAGTTGTCTGCTTGTGCCACCCACGCAATCCTGAAATCGTAACCCACCCTTGCCAGCCCCCATTCATTCAGCCCACGCCACTCCACCTCCATCTGGATCCGATGACGTCATGGAATGGTCTAGAACGTTCGCGCAAATACTCCAGCGCGTCGCCCCTCCCTCCCCCCCCCCCCCCCCCCCCCTGTACAAGTGGATCTCGAAATAGACGTAGACAGAGCCAAAGGTAGGAGAAAATAGACAGGGGCTTTGGACTATGGCTAGCCACTCTGAACCAACAATATTGGCAATTTTGGAAAATTTCAAAATTTTGACTTTTTTAATTCTTAGGAAAAATTTTTTTTTATCGAAAATTTCAAAATTTTGAGAAATTCGAAAATGTCTGGAAATTTTGACTTTTTTCCAAATTTTTTGACAATTTCAAAATTATTGGAAATTTGGTAATTTTTTTTTTTCGTTTTCTTTTGTACCTATTTTTTTTTTTTTTTTTTTTTTTTTTACACGGAAGATCGAGAAATTTGAAGGAGAGCGATCAAAAAGAATGACTTCTATAAAATTTACGTACGCAGGTATTACTGATTTTCAGTTATGACGTTGAAAAATATGGACGAACATGCAAGTCTTATCCACCTCTTACACCATTCATAAGTCATTTCCACCTGAAATTTTCGACACGTCTTCTCTAAAAACAATCTGTGACACCGGCATCATAAACAAAAATTCCAAAAAAACTAAGTTAAAGGACAAGCTAAATCCAAGCAATGTCGGCCCAATACTGGCTGCCAGGCCTGATGCAATGTCGGCTCAATACTGGCTGCCAGGCTTGAGGCAATGTCGGCTCAATACTGGCTGCCAGGCTTGAGGCAATGTCGACTCAATACTGGCTGCCAAGCTTGAGGTAATGTCGGCCCAATACTGGTAGCCAGTATTGGCCTACCCTCTGATGCTGGCTGCCAGTACTGGCTTACTGTCGGCTCCATACTGACTGCCAGTATTGGCCCACTGTCGGCTCCATACTGGCTGCCAGTATTGGCCCACAGTCACCCGAATATCGACTCCCAATACTCAATCATTGTCGCCTTCATTCTGAATGTTACCATCGGGTGACTGTCGGCTGACCACTGGCAAGCAGAATCATACTACTGTCCTTCCGATACTGCTTGCTGAAATCAGAATGCCGACTCTCAGCCTGTTACCATTAGATTACCGTGACGATCTCATACCAGCGCAATGTCGGCCCAATACTGGCTATTATTGTCCCACAAACAACATAAAATTTCTTGCATTTGCGATGCAATTCAAGCAATCCATTCGTGTGACTGCATCTTACTGACGTTCCTTCCATTACCAGAACTATCTAGAGCCTCCTACTTCCTCCCACCCCCCCCCCCCCCAATATCTCCGTCCTCCTCTTTGCCTCACACGTCCTTCGCCTCACTGACGGCTCTGCGCTCGAGTCCTCCGTCAGTTCAGAGCCTTTCACTCCTTCAGTTCTGCTTTGGCTCTCGTCTCGCGCGGTTCAACCTCGTTGCAGTCGCGATATTGTTGTGTCACTCCACAAGTTTGTGATTTGCGCTCTTCCGGGCTTATCCAACAGTGATAACAATTTTGATTGCCGAAAGCTCAATTTTTTTGATATAACAAATTGTGGTAGGTTTGATTTATTGGAAATTATTGTGCGAAATTAGTAACAGCTGGTGACCGATCATGGGAATGAAGTAGTATTGAGAAAATTTGTGGTTTTCGTTTTAAGGAAATTTGAAAAAAAAACTTTCCCGCGCTTTTTTTCAATCTTCCATTTTTTGGAATTTTTGGGATTTTTTATTTTATTTGCTATTGTTGCATATATTTGGGACTCGCGATTGTTGACTGTAGTTTTTGTGAGGTTGATTTTTTTTTTTTTTTGAGAGTTGCAAGTTTCGGAATTTGGAATTTTGGAAATTGAAAAATTGCGGGAATTTTTTTTTCGCGGTTTTTGCAAACTTTTAGAAATTGCCGGAAATTTTTTCTAAGTTTTTGATATTGTTGTGGCCCTCAATCAATTCGTGATTCACGTTTTGCCGGGTTATCTACCGGTGATAAGATTTTTTTTTTTTTTTTTTTTTTTGGAAAATCAATTTTTTATGGGATCTTTTGTGGGACGTCTCAGTTTCGAAAAAATGCGCGAACATGGCAACAGCTGGTGACCAAAGCCATAGATGTAGGTCGGCATTGAGCGAATTTCTGGTTCCCAAAAGTCGACCAAAAAATTTTCCAAAAAAGTTTTCCTAAAATTTATTGAAAATTGAAAAATTTCGTGATTTTCAAAATTCTATTATTTGTCTTGCAATTTTTTTTTCAATTATTCCAATTGAATATTTTCCATTTTTTATATTTTCGCATTTGTCAGTTTTTGGAAATTTGGAAAATTTTGGCAATTTTTGGAAAATTTCATTTTTTTTTTTTTTTTTTTTTTTTTTTTTCAATAGTATTTTGGTAGTCTACAAATTTTGAGTTTGCCTTCTTTTGGACCGACTTATCGGTCACATATTTTGGTTTCGGAGACTGCTAATTTTTGGTATAATGGATTAGATCGGTTTTATAAAAAAATTTTAGAAAATTATCAAGAAAATCGGGTTTATGAAAAAAATTGTGGAACTGTAGTAACAGCTGGTGACGAAACTGATGGAAATGTATTATGAAAATGTGTTGAGAGAATTTGTGTCATTTTGAGAAAACGTCATAAAAAAAATGGATTTATTAAAAAAATTGGGAAGTGAAATTTTGGTGAAAATTCAATTTCACTTTTTTTTTTTTTGCAATTTTTTAATATTTTTTTTTTGCACTTATTTCGAATTATTGCAATTTTCACCTTTTGAAAATGCGTCAATTTTTTGTGGGATTTTGTACCGGGGGTCGTTTTCCTTTTTTACTCAAAATTCAGATTTTTTATTGGACACAGTTATGGGAGATTTCAAGTTATTACGAAATTGCGTGAGATCAGTAACAGCTGGTAACCAAGCTGATGGAAAGGTGTTGGTATAAGGGAGTTAGTGATTGTTTATTGCCATTCTGATAATATTTGATGAGGTGATTTTGGTTCAATTTTTCCTGAAAATATTTTTTATTTAGAGTAGATTCCGAAAAATACGCTCTACGAAATTAAGGTATTTTCGGAAGTTATTGGAAGTTAAGGTGTTTTCGGATATTGCTTCAATTATTGCAATTCCGAATTTTTTCAAGTTTTGAAGTTTTTTAAATTTCCCACATTTATCAATTTCTCATTTTTTTTATTGTTGTTGTTTTGGTTTTTCAAATTCTCCACATTTTATCAGTTTTTTCAATTTTTTTCAATTCTTTCAATTTTTTCCAAATTTTTCAAATTTTTCAAATTTTTCAAATTTTTCAAATTTTTCAAATTTTTCAAATTTTTCAAATTTTTCAAATTTTTAAAATTTTTAAAATTTTTAAAATTTTTCAAATTTTTCAAATTTTTCAAATTTTTCAAATTTTTCAAATTTTTCAAATTTTTCAAATTTTTCAAATTTTTCAAATTTTTCAAATTTTTCAAATTTTTCAAATTTTTCAAATTTTTCAAATTTTTCAAATTTTTCAAATTTTTCAAATTTTTCAAATTTTTCAAATTTTTCAAATTTTTCAAATTTTTCAAATTTTTCAAATTTTTCAAATTTTTCAAATTTTTCAAATTTTTCAAATTTTTCAAATTTTTCAAATTTTTCAAATTTTTTAAATTTTTCAAATTTTTTAAATTTTTCAAATTTTTTGAATTTTTCAAATTTTTCAAATTTTTCAAATTTTTCAAATTTTTCAAATTTTTCAAATTTTTCAAATTTTTCAAATTTTTCAAATTTTTCAAATTTTTCAAATTTTTCAAATTTTTCAAATTTTTCAAATTTCCTGAATTTTCCAAATTCTCTAAATTCGCCAAACTTTCAAATTTTCCAACTTTTCCAAATTCCATTAAATTTGGAGGAAAATCAATTTTATCGTGTTTTGAATAAAATCACATCGTCATCAAAAATGCAACATATCCTATAAATGCGAGCCATGATAAACCAGGCATATATATGTCACCATGGACGTGTATTTTTTTTGGCTCGAGGTGGTATCGTCTGTGGGATACTTGGGAATGGATCTATAAACCCCCCCCCCCCCCCCCCCCCCCGCCCCGCCCCCTGTAAAAAATCTCTTGAACTGAACATTATCGCTGAACGACTCAATACCATTGTTGGAATTTAATTCATTGGAATTTGGAGCCATAGAGATGACACTCGACTCAACTATTGCGATACTCCAGAAGGCTGTGATTCGCGCTCTTCCGGTCTTATCAACTTGTGACAAACAATTATTCATGGAGAATTCAATATTCAATTCTCGCTAATTTTCTTTTCGATTTTCCCATCTCTCAATTATCGCCATTCCCAAAAAATTGACCTTTAAATTTGAAAAAAGTGTAAAATTTCTGTTGGGTATCAACATTAATCAAAAATTTAATTTGTGATTAAAAAAAAAATTTTTTGGTATTTTTTGTATTTATATTTTTTGTAATTCTCAAGATTCATACCGGAAATTTTGATTATTGATTTCTCAAAAGTCGAGTTATCAATTTGTTTATTCTGTCCCTAATCAGATTAGATATGAGCATTCTTTCTATTGATTTCAACTTCTTTATCTGCAGTTGCTCTCGCGGAAAATAAATGCAACAATATTAATTAAAATTTAAAATGAAGAAGAAGAAAATTTCTTGGTACTTGGATGAAATTTTTTTTGGAAAAAATTGGACTCCTCACATGGGCGCACACACACAGACTCACACCCACCCACCCACACCTCCCCACCCACCCAACTCCCACCCACCCACCCAACCCCCACCCACCCACCCAACTCCCACCCACCCACCCAACTCCCACCCACCTACCCAACTACCACCCACCCAACCAACTCCCCCCCACCCACCCAACTCCCCCCCACCCACCCATCCACCCAGCCACCCAGCCACATCCACCCACCCACCGACACCCACCCACACACACATGCATTGATCAGCAAAATTTTCTAGAGGCTTAAAAATGCCAACAACTATTGCCCTTTCAATTTTTCCTCCCCAAATCATTAAAATACTTCCTTATTTAAGATACACATACCTGGCTCATTAATTATTGATTTAAGCTGCTAGCAGTGAGCGCCTCTTCTGTGGGTACCCTCAAACCAAACGTCACGTTTAACCCGATACATATTCGCGGATTTAGATCAACGGAGTAGCTCTCAAGTGAAAGTTATTTACACGTTTCGGTGTTATTACGTCAGCTAGTGATTGCAAATCATTGGTAGATAATTTCGTAGTAAAACAAGAAAAATGATCCGTTTAGAAAAAAAAATGTATAAATTGCAATTTTTTTGCAAAATAAAATTGTGAAAAATGAAATTGAATACTTCCGTGAACGAAGAAATTCTAAAATTAGAAGAACTTTGCATAAATAAATGAGGAAGTCATTTTTTTTTTAATTTTGTGTGGAAAAAAAAAGTGGTCGTGCAAATTTGTGCGATAAAATATTTTATCAATTCAAATAAACCGCAGTCAATTGATCTAACAAAATATTCCATCATTCCTTGTTTTTCCTCCATGATTTTCCTCAACATTTGATTCTAATAATCTACGCCTAACTCAATACGCGTACGGAATGCGGCTATAAATCACCTTACAATGGTCGCATCTAATGAATAATTATTCCCATCCTAATTGCTTCTTATTTTTGCAATCATAAAGGTGTTTCTAACGTTTCTAGACCGTTTGTAACAAAATGTGCGGGTTTGAGTGTGTGTGTGTGTGTGTGTGTGTGTGTGTGTGTGTGTGTAGGGGTACCAACTTTTTGGCACTCGCAATTTCGACGCCGCCTTTTGTGGCGCCTATGTAATTTTGCATTCATGATCCGACTTAATTATACATTCGCGCCAAAAAAACTTGGCGCCGAATTGACGCGGCGCCAAAAAGTTATGCACCGGTGTGTGTGTGTGTGTGGGGCCACCAACTTTTTGGCGCTGGCAATTTTGACGCCGCTTTTTTTGGCGCTTGCAATTTTGACACTGCCTTTCTTTGGCGCCCATGTAATTTTTGGCGCTTTTTTAAAAAATTTCGAATTTGCTCCAAAATTTAAATTAATTACTATTAATCCGACTTAATTATACATTCGCGTCAAAAATATTATGAGCGCCAGAAAGAAATGGTGCCGAATTGGCACGGCGCCAAAAAATCGGCGCCAAAAAGCCGCTCAATTTTGATCTGCTGAGATTTTAGCTTAACTTAGTGCAGTATATATATATATATATATTGCTGTCGTCAATTCCAATTGTTGATAACAGTCTACTGCCTAAACTATCCCAGTTAGCAAAAAATTTATATAAACAAAGTCTTTCGCCACCCGAAACTACACATTTTATGTCTAATGACTTTTTTCCGTAATTCGCATAATTAAGGAGGTATGACAGCCTGAAGTATTCCATATCGAATAAGTGAAGGAATGCAAGTAGCGCTATCAGGAACCATCTAGAATTCCTCGCGTCTAAAAATGCCTGTGTCGGACCATATGACTGTTCGCATAATTATAGAGAGCCTGTAAATTCTTCCTCCAGTCCCCTGAAAACACCACTAACCCAATGATCTCCATTTGTTACAGTGTGGCTCCCTGGAAATTGGCGAGGAACGCCTGCGTAGGGTGGCGATGATGGAGTCCCTATGCCAGATCAATGCCACCAAGAGCATAGTTCCACCCCCCACCAAGAACCACATGAAAAACGACAACAATAATAACAATGCAACGACTGGAATTGGTGGTTCTGGTGGTGGTGGTGGTGGTGGTGTTAACAACAGCAGCAAATACCACAAGGATCCAGATTGTCCAAATGATCCGCAGCAGAGACTAGCAGTGCTGAGTTTTGAGCAGGTGCGAAGATTGAACGATGTTATGAACGAAGTTGTCAGTATTCATGGACGTGGCAATTTTCCAACCTTGGAAGTTAGACTGAGGGACTTGGTAACCGTTGTTAGAAGTAAATTGGAGGAGGATCCGAGCAATGGTGGAGCTGGTATGAGAGTTAAAGACATAAGATTGAATGGTGGTGCTGCATCGCATGTACTAGCAACTGAATCACAACCTTACAACGATCTTGATCTCATATTTGCCGTTGAACTTGGCAGTGGTCGTAACTTCGATAAGGTCAAAGCTGCTGTACTTGGTTCCCTGTTCGACCTACTACCAGAAGGTGTCAGCCGGAAGCGTATAACAACTTGCAGCTTGAAGGAGGCCTACGTCAGCAAAATGGTGAAGGTCAACAACGATGGTGACAGATGGTCGCTAATATCTCTGGGCAACTCAAGAGGCCACAGAAATGTCGAGCTCAAATTTGTCGACACAATGAGACGACAATTTGAATTCTCCGTTGACTCCTTTCAAATTGTCCTTGATTCCTTACTGCTGTTCTACGAATGCAGCAAATTGCCCATTGGTGAGAACTTCTACCCAACCGTCGTTGGTGAATCAGTCTACGGTGATTTCCAGGAAGCACTCTATCATTTACACAAGAAGCTCATATCTACAAGGCATCCCGAGGAGATACGAGGTGGTGGTCTACTCAAGTACTGCAACTTACTCGTGAAAATGTACAAACCATCTCAGCCAGATTACATTAAGACACTCGAGCGATACATGTGCTCGAGATTCTTCATAGACTTTCCGGATATAAATCAGCAGCAAGCTAAACTCGAGAATTATTTGTGGAATCATTTTGTTGGTCCCGAGGAGGAAGCGCTGAAGTACCAGTACCTGATGTTGTTGCACAGTGTTGTTGAAGAATCCACTGTTTGTCTGATGGGTCACGAGAGAAGGCAGACACTATCCCTAATTGAAAGTCTTGCTTTCCAAGTATTATGCCAGGAACAACAGCGAATCAATAGCCAACCACCAGCTGGGCCAACAACAACCTATGTTTATGCCAATGGTTATCCTAATGGTGGCTTCTATTATCCAGTAATACCAACAGCATGCTATACCTGCACCTGCACATCTTGGATGGCTTGCTCGTCGTGATGTGATACTATTGTCGTTACGACACCAATGTGTACTACTGACTTTGGTAGTGCTATTAACAAACAGTCCAATGGCAATGACAATTGTCCAGATGTTGTAGATGAATTAGCAGAAGGTGAAACATCTAGATGCCGTCGACAAGTCAATGGTGTCAGTGACGATCTCAGTGACAGCCATCATCAGCTACATAATCATTACTATCATCATGTACATCATTACCACCACTACTATCATCACAATTATCAGAATCATCAAGGTAAAGTCGTCAATGAGAACGATGGAGACAAAGACTACGACTGCAATCGGTTTATGATCAGCAGTTGACGATACTGACTCGCACGCGATTTTTTTTCATGTTCAAAGGAGAGCTATGGTGGATATTTGAAGGTTTGTGCGGAATGTGGGGAATGAAGAATTGGTGTGGTTTCTGGGGAAGTGAGAGGATGATTGGGGAAGGGAGGTACCAGGTTGGACCAGTTGGAGCAGTAGCATCAAAAGTTTGGAATTATGGATTTATCAATCAGAAACTGACAGTCAGTCAGAGTAGATGGAGCGAATCTGCTTATATTGTTGCAATCGACCTCACCACTTCGAAATAATGACATCCTGCCTTCGATTCGAGAGAACCCAAACTTTTGGTGCTGCATGCTGACCGCCTTCAACCAAGCTGTTCTCCGGGGACTTCGACTAGATATCGATGCAAATGGTCTCAAAGTACTTCAAAGACTGCCAAGCGCCCTAGCACATACTGGTTTTACTTTCGAATGAACAGTGCACTCACACCTTTCCAACGAAACCCGCCAAACTCCGAAATTCGGAGTCCGGACGAGCATGCTGCCCTCAGAGACTGGCAAATTGTGAGAGTTCCATTCAACCAAATCTCAAATCATTACCTATACGTATGACTCCAAGTATTCGGAACATTTTGAGACCAATTGCATTCAAATCCAATGGGAATTACCGGAGAACAAGTGTTGTGAGCGGAAGTCCGCAAAGGCGCTCTCACGTTTTTACGACATCGCTCCAAGCTCCCGTTACCCCTCTAATATCTATAAAAAAAAAAAAAAAAATCTTTCATATGTCACTATAGCCTCTCCTTAAGACATCGTACGAGCTCGACTGAATTTCGAGAATTGTTTTTCTTTTTTTTTCCGGTTCATTATTTTTGTGAGATTGGATTTAATTGGAAATAAATCATGATGTTGATGGACTGAGACTTCCGATTGGACGTGTGTGTCGTATATGATTTCTTTTTTATTTTGTAAAAAAATTTTTGGCGCTGTTTGGGAAATGAAAAAAAAACAGGAATAGTGCTGTGCCTAATTTGAGGGACTTTGAGTGTGCAAAAAATGAGGAAAAAAAAGAAGGTATGAACAAACGGATAAACAAATGGACGGAGGTAAAAAATGTAAGAGGAGTGAGATATAAGTGTGAGTTGTGATGTTTTCTTGAACATTTGTAATATTATCTCTAATTAAATAAATTAATAAATCGATGTATATTCTCGAATACAACAGAAAATTATCAACATCCAGTAGGATAAAAATTTTCTTATTATTTCTTGATGGTTAAATATTAAAAAATAATAATAATAATAATAATAATTAAAAAAAAAAAGTATATTCGTGTAGAGCGGTTCTAATATTCGGCTGGCTCGACTGCTCATGCACCATGCGGAATAAAATATGGAAAAAAAAATTAGGCGAAAATTGTAAAGTGTTTTTTGGTGGTTCTGGACCAATAGAGTTTGCGCTGTTACATTCAAATGATTAATTATTTTTCTTCAAATTTTCGTACAGTAATTATTAAGACCACAAATTAATGATTAACTTAAAAAAACAATATGTGTGTACGTCTACCCACCATAGAAGTGAAACCTTAAGATTAAATCGTGATTAAATTTTTTTAAATGTTTAAAGTGTTAGAAATTTTTTTTTGAAAATTTTACGAATTTTTGCAAAACGTTTTGAAAATTGTTGCAATTTTAGAATTTTTTTTTCGAATCGTTCAAATTTTTTTTTCAATTTTAATTTGAATTTTGAAATTTATTCAGATTTTGTAAATTTTATTTTTTGATCAAAATTTCTTTCCAAATTTTGGGAAATTTTTCAAAACGTTTTAATTGCTTTTCGTTCCATTTTTGAACTTTGTCGAAATGAAAAAAAAAATTGTAATTTTCCAAACTAAAAATTTAGATTTTTTTCCAAAATCGTTTTGAACTTTTTGAATTTTTCTGAGCACTTGAAGTTTCACTTTGAAAAAAAATTATGGAAAAAAATGAGAAAAAAAAAAGATGAAAAAAAGGCATTTATAAGATAATGAGTTTTTTTTTTAAATGAAAGTAAAGTTCTTTCTAATGGCGAAGGGCTGCTTTACATTAAACGAAAAAAAAATATAAGTATGTATATTATATCATATATATTAATGTGTGGCTGTGATCACATTTCATCTAGGTAAATCTACGTTGTAAGAATAACGGAAAAAAAAAAACAAAAAAATTAAAAACTTGCAATAAATGAGGGAATAAAAATATTTGAAAAAAAAATATGAGAATCATATGGTTGTGTCAAAAATTGCGGGCGCACTTGTGCATGAAAAAACAAAAAGAAAAAAAAATTAGAAAATTATCCATAGGGCTCATATGTAGCGTGATACTCGACCATGTGATGAGTGATATATCGACGTAATTCGAATTCGTCCAATCGTTGGAAAAAAAAACTGTAAAAAAAAAATATGTAAAAAAAAATTATGTAAAAAAAAATTAAACAAAAAAAAATCTTTTCAAAAATTTATGAATGATGTAAGAAAAAAGTTGATCCTCGCCTAGTGAAACGCTTCCGTCGGTGGCCGATTAAAAAATTCGGCACAAGTGATAAAAAAAAAAGTGCAAAAACAAAAAAAGATGAAAAATATATGAAGATTTGAAGGAAATGTTATACGAGACCGCGTGTGCGTGTGTTAGTCGAGCTATATTGAAAAATTTATTTGTCAAGTAAATTTTCCGCCGACAAGTGAATATTCAGATTTTTTGCAACCTTTATTTCCATTTGTTCAATTTCTTGGGAGAGAATTTGAATTGAAGTTAGATGGAAATTGAGATGAATTTGGAGAAGGGGGTAGGAGGGGGGGAAGTGGGTGGGAGAGGGGGGGGGGGTGAAGGGTGTGTGTGGGTGGGAGGAGGGTGTGGGTGGGTGGTTGGTTGGGTGAGAGGAGGGGATGGGTGGGTGGTTGGAAGGGAGCGGGTGGTTGGGTGGGAGGGGGTGGGTGGGAGAAGGGTGTGTGTGGGTGGGAGGAGGGTGTGTGGGTGGAAGGAGGGTGTGGGTGGGTGATCGGGGTGGGTGGTTGGTTGGCTGAGAGGAGAGGGTAGGTGGGTGGTTGGAAGGGGGCGGGTGGTTGGGTGGGAGGGGGCCGATGATTGGGTGGGAGGGAAGAGAGGATGGGTGGGTGATTGAAAGGGGGCGGGTCGGGGGGAGGGGATGGGTGGGTAGTTGGAACGGGGCGGGTGGGTGGGAGGAGGAGTGGTGGGTGGGGGGCGGGGAGGAGGAGGGAATGTGGATGGGTGAGAGGAATTTGTTTATTGACTTGGCGGTGAAAATTTATTTTTTCTTTCAGTGTGTAGAGACCCCTAGTCTCCAATAGCGCTTGCATAACTTTCTTTATTAGATAACATTATTGTTTGATATCATAAACGAGTTGCTCATTAAGCAAACTCCACGAGGCAAAGTCCATTCGTGATAGTTTGGTAGCGAAGTGGATTTTGGATGGTATGGAAAAATGTATGGATGTTTCCTCGAAATTTTTTTCGAAAATTTTTTTGGAAATTTTTTTTTTTTTCAATTTTCTCACACTTTTTTAGGAAATTATTTTTATCCTCAAGAAGTCTATAAAAAATCTCTCCTGGAATTTAACATAAAAATGATAAAAATATCCAGCCTAAAAATTAATTAACGTATCTCGTTTGACCACTTCGCTACCAACTTGTAATAAAAAAAAAAATTGTGTAAAGTTCACTCAGTTGAATTCGATATGTCCCTGGACAGAAGTGCGAGAAAAATTGTGTGATATATGAACGGGTCGACGTTTTTTTATACATGACCACAAAAACCACTGATACATGCAAAAGAGTTATAGAAATTTGAGATATAGAAATACAGAAAAAAAACTCACGATCTCGGGGCCACGCAGGAAAAATGTGTCCTATATAATTTGTATTTATCCGTATATGGGAAATATATGAGTTATATATTACTGATGTGAATATAGAACAAAATATCTCTGTCTTTTATTTTTGCATTTAAACAAAACCACCCATTCCGTCTTACCGAGTACTCATTTTTTTCATTCCCCTAAAAAAAAAAAAAAAAAAAAAAAAAACCTGGAGTTCTGGAACTCCATATCCATATACCACAAAGTTCCAAATTTCTTTGGCAATCGATAAAGGTTCCACAAAGTTTCCAACCTCGTCAAATATCCTGAAGGTGGTTCTGCGGAGTTCCGACTGCGAGAGGTAACGACTACAGGATTCCAAAGCGTCCTAGAACTTGTTCCATACCTCGATAAATAGTGAAAGACCTCCCAATATGCTACCGAATTTCTTGGAAAGTTCTAGAACTCCAGAATTATATCTCAAACTTTATGTACATATTCCTGGAGTTTTTGGAACTCCGTTTTTGGAATCTATGTTCTAAAAAATATGAAATGCTTGAGAATGCTCTGGAACTCCATCGGAACTTCAAAGTTTTTCGACGATGTTCTGCAGCTTTCTGGAATTTTTTGGAACTTTACAAATGTCGCAACATGATCTGGAACTCTTAAATATTTTTTTCAAAATCTCGGATAAGGTTCTAGAATTCAATAAAAATGTCCCACAAAATTTTTAAAAGTTTAAAATCCATTCGACTTACAGTACGTCATAGAACTCACCCCTTGAACTTCTGGGGAATTCCCTGCAAGGTTCTTCAATTCCCTAGGTACTCCGGGAACATTCCACAAAGATATTGAACATCCTTGAAAGGTCTATGGAACTCTACAAATTCCATCAAGTTCTGTAACTTGTTAAATTTCAATATAGTTCTGGAGAGTTCTAGAAGGTTCCGGAACTCGGGAAATTCATGAAAAGCTGCACACTCCGGAACTTTCTTAAACTGCCTCTTGGAAGTTCTAAAATTTCCCACGTTTCTGCAGACGACCAGCTCCAGTTTGGAACTCTGTATTTTCCCAATTTCACGTCGTTCTGGAACTCTCCAAACAATCAGGAATGCCACATAGTTCTGGAACTCTGCATTTTCTTCACATCTCTGCGCATGTTCCTGAAATGATTTCGAAATCATTAATTTTTTTTCAAAATTGAAAACTTCGGAAAATCTGCAGTGCGTTCTGGAACTCTCAGAAAATTCCTGAAATTCCTAGAAAAAAATATCCTAGTTCTGACAAATGCATGCACCTGTCCCGGTATTTTCCACCGTTCCATTTTTTCTTGGAGTTCCTCATATGATTCTGGAAGCCGCAAAAAATCTAAAAAATTCACATGGTTTTATAACTAACTATAAAATTTCATATGGTTTTAGAACTCCATAATTTTTTGACCTTATACACAATATCCGGAATTCGTCTAAAGCAGTTGCATTTTTTACCGAGTTCTGGAATCTTCTGGAACTTCGCACAATTTTCTCAGATGATCCGAGAGCCTAGGTCAGCAGCTTCTGATGGTTCTTCGATTTTTTGGGTTCGCTTCTAGAACTCTGAAAATTTCTGGAACTCTGAGAAATCGTCCGAAAATTTTCCAATTCAGCAATGAATGAGTGTTAATGACGAACAAAATTTTTTCCATTTGAAAAAAAATCATGAAATACCGGAAATATTGTTAAAATAACTCAAAACGTCCAAACCAATATTGCTATACAAAAATCTATATATATATATATATATATATGCATGGTTTTTTCTCACTATAAACTTGTCTTCATTTCTGGAATATCAACCTGCCCTCCCCCACCTCGCACCTTTCATTCTCTTGTCACTTTTGCTTTTGGATTCTGTGAGCGAAAGTCAAATCTCAATATAAAGCCTACAAACTGGTTTTCAGCGTATATCGTATGCGCATGTTGGGTACGCGCCAACGCTCGCCTTTGTACTTATCTATATTATAGAGCTAAAAATTTATTTAACCAAAGACCGATACGATAATCGGTCGATCGTACGCAATGTTTATTGTCCACTACACGTGACCAATGGCAAAGGAAAATTCTCTCTGCGAGCAGATTATGGAGGATAAAAATCCGGCGTGCGTTAGGGTGTGGGACGTATAGTGTAGAGATGTAGGAAATTTTGAAAGGTTTGGAAGTTTTGAATTTTTTTGGAAATTTTGAAAATTTTAGAAATTGTGAAAATTTTAGGAATTTTAAAAATTTTGAAAATATTTAGAAATTTTGGAAATTTCTGAGATTTTATAATTTTTTAGAACTTTTCAGATTTGTTGATATTTTTGAAAATTTTCGAATTTTTTTTTTATATTCTGATGAATGTTAGACCGTGAAAGGATTTTCATGGGACCGATTTTTGCAACATATCAGATATAGTGTTTTTCGGATAAATTCGCGTCCTAGATAAACTCTAAATCGCTGGAATTTGCGGTTTTTTTTCCATTTTATCAAAGCATAAACTCTTCAGTATCTAGCGGTACTCGTCTTCTAACCGTTTATATTTGCTCTAATGAGTACTTGCGATTGAAGCGCGACGCGACTACTTTTATGAAGTACCGCTCAGTACTCAATAGCAGTATTTTTGTCACACTCTGCTGAAAGCTCCATTTCAGAGCGTATTTTTACGATGTAAACAGGGCTCTTATGTCGTAGGACCACCCCCTGACCAATCAGACCGCAAACGGTCAAAAAAGTATCCATAAAATGAATGACTCATAACTTTTGTCGACAGTTGTCGCGTTAACCTGCTCTGATTGGCCCTGTCTCGTGCTGCCATTGGTTAACTTTTGAAGTATTTCAAATAGCGCGGGAGTATCTAGGGGCAAACAGCGCCGCCAAACGAGCATGGTGGTAATCATGCGGTTAGCAGTCAGCTGATCGTCAATGTCGAGCCTCGTGTTGTCAATCGTGCGTAGAAATTAATTAATGAACAAAAATGTATAAAAAATGTTTCCATCCAATATTCGTCATCTCTCTCCAATAACGAGATGTCCTAGCAAAATGATTTGCCGCTTACTGCGCCGTGCTTGGTTTTTATTTCGCTGTTTCGGCTTCTGAGTGAGGCCTCCTGCTAGTACAGTAGAGCTCCCTTAATTTTCCGCTTCCTTTATTTTCGCTGTACTCCCCTCACGACTTGTCGCCCCTCAAAAACCTTCTCCCACTCCCCGTACTTTGTCTATCCTGGTTTTCAACATCATGCGCTCCAGACTGCGCAGCGTCTCAATAGTGGGACCGAGCATTCATGAAACATAACCTATTTACTTGATACATAGTCCGTTTACTTCTGCTCTTATTTCCCCTTCCGCTCCCGACAACCCCCACCACGCCAACCAACCAGTGGGCAGAGTGGGGGGCTTCGTTAATTTTTTTCTCCACGAAATTGCTTCAAGGTCACCCCCCGAGCTCGGAAAATAAAGGGAGCTCTACTGTAACTCTTCAATCGGCCGTAATGTGGTGCATTTGGCCCTTATGACGAAAATAGCTATTTCGCCACAAGGCCGTAAAGAACTTTTCTGGCGAGTATGTAATTACATACCTCGGCTTCGCCTCGGCCTGCAAACACCCACTTGCCAGAAAAGTTTTTACGGCCATGTAACGAAATAAATTTTTCTTCATACTGGGCGACAAACGGGATTTTACGGACAGTATCATAAAAAGAAATTTTGGGTATTTTCCTAAGAAATTTAGAAGTTTCCGAAAATCTCCTGAAGTGTTCTCCAAGTGTTTTTTATTTTTCCTGGAATTTTTCTTTTCAGGCCCTCGTACATTTTTACACGTTCCAAATTTTTGCAATTTTGAAATTTTTTTTTTGGCTGTTGAAATTTTTGAAGGACTGTAATGGCCCCAATAATTTGGATTCCCGTAGAATAAATTGTGAACTTCAGTTTTATCAAAAGAAATCCTAGTTATTTATTCAGGAACTGTTATTGTAAACTGTAACTACAGGCTCTGATTTTTAATGTCTTCATTCAGTTGACTATTGGTTCGATTTACAGGCAGGGATACTATTACAACTTCAACTCTACCATTCGTTACAATTTCCTTAGCTTATATGTCCTTGAATTTTGGGTGCAAAAGTGGAGGGGGAAATCGAGGGAAAATAAGGGAATAGGTCGAGCATGAACACTGTCATTAACGAATTTCTGAATTTGCGTAGTGGGTCGTCTACACTTGAAGAAACAGTATGATGGAACCATTATGGAAGATTAGTGCAACTAATTTATTTGTTTTTGGGCAATAAGGTCCACTTGCAAATATTTTAACTATTGTTATTTCCTGGTGGGTTGTCCCAGGGTTGCGACATAGTGGCGCCCACTGAATAACGTGAATTTCTCTTGAAATACAGTAGAGCTCCCTTTATTTTCCGAGCTCGGGGGGTGACCTTGAAGCAATTTCGTGGAGAAAAAAATTAAGGAAGCCCCCCCACTCTGCCCACTGCTTGGTTGGCGTGGTGGGGGTTGTCGGGAGCGGAAGGGGAAATAAGAGCAGAAGTAAACGGACTATGTATCAAGTAAATAGGTTATGTTTCATGAATGCTCGGTCCCACTATTGAGACGCTGCGCAGTCTGGAGCGCATGACGTCGAAAACAAGGATAGACAAAGTACGGGAAGTGGGAGAAGGTTTTTGAGGGGAGACAAGTCGTGAGGGGAGTACAGCGAAAATAAAGGAAGCGGAAAATTAAGGGAGCTCTACTGTACTAACTTTACGTGAGGGTATACAACAATTAATTGGTACAAAATTATGGAAGTCGCTTGAAAAAATGACGCTGAACTCTTCACTTTGTTTGTTGTTTTTTATGTACCAAATCCCTTTCCAATGGCCTCTCACTAAACGACCTTTACGAGGACCTAATATGTCACATTCTTCATGTTTCGGCAATAGTCCAAATTCCGAGCGATGCATATCGTAAAAATTTACAATATCATAATTTTTTTAAATTTATTTATTTAAAGTGTTGGGATCTATACAATCAGGTGCAAATTTTTATGCGAAATTTTGTCTGCAAAGCTGCGTACATTGGGTTTTTGCGAATTTTCAAACTGTTTTAAATTTTGTACATTCTTTATTTTTTTAACTTTTCGGAATTTTCCAGAGTTCTCCAAATTTGTGAAATTGTTTTTTTCAGATTTTTTAAAGTTTTAGAAACTATTAGACTAATGACACATTAAAATTTCGGAATTTGAAAATATTGATCTGGTTTCATTTTGGAAATTTTGGAAACAGGAAATTTTTAACTTTTTTGGAGATTTTGAAATTTTTAGAAATTTCAATTTTCAAGTACTCAAACTTTTGACGAATTCGAAATTTTTGGAATGTTTTTTTTTTACAATTTTCGAAAATTGTAATTGCATCTAATTTTTTTCCATTTG
This sequence comes from Asobara japonica, assembly GCA_026005395.1. Classification (NCBI taxonomy): domain Eukaryota; kingdom Metazoa; phylum Arthropoda; class Insecta; order Hymenoptera; family Braconidae; genus Asobara; species Asobara japonica. The sequence continues at coordinate 69,841 of BQMI01000151.1, read as the reverse complement.
GAGAGTGGGCCCGGCTATTTTCCTTTTTCCTTATTTTCCTCATATTGCGAAACTCAACTCCCTTTCCAATGGCCTCTCACTGAACGACCTTTACAAGGACCTAATGTATTACATTATCCATCTGCATATTATGAACAGTTCTGGTATACAGGCAGATATTAAATCATATCCGTGTTAATGTCTTCGTCTCTCGTGCGGCTAACGTAACTCAAATAAAAACAAATGGCAAAAAATTTGATGAAATTAAAATGAATGTTAATTGAGGAAAGCGCTGGTGGAAAAATAAAGAAAGCTTTCCAATTAACTACTTAACTACTTAACCAATTAACAATTGGATTGTTAACATAATTTTCCCAATTTCTTAAACGTGAGACCCTAAGGTAGTACTCATTCTTTTCACTTTCATCAGTTGATTTTACTCGTCTAATAAAATGTGAAAAATTGTAGAATAGAAAGTAAAAAAATAAAAAAATTTGCAATCCGAAAAGAAAAACTTATTTTACCAAATTTTTTTTGATTGATCGAAGTTTCTCAAATAAAGAAACTTGTTTCTTGAAGTTTTTATCTGTATTCATAAGAGAATGGGAGAAAAAAATAATTGAGATATACACAATGTGATATAGACGCGTTATTAGCACATATCCAGACATAAATGAAAATAAGCACTCATGAAAAAAAAAACAAATAATGCAGTAGTTACGCGAACAACGACGCGTGAGAATGCAAACAATTAAACAATGGAAAAGTTGATAAAAAAAAGTTGACACCAAATGCAGTTGTTTAATCAACAATTGATCGCTTTCATTATAATGAACTCTAAGAAAATTATTCACATGTATCGCGAAGGATCACACACACACAGACACGCACACACTCCCACCCATCCACCGCCCTAGCCCACTCACTCTCACACCCCTACTCTTCCCCATACCCACCCACCCCTATTGTCCCGCACACCCACCCACCCAAGCATCCACTCTCACTCGCCCACCCACCCACCTACCCCACCAACCCACCCACCCTCACTCGCCTACCCACCCACCCACCCACCCTTACTCCCCTACCAACCCACCCTTACCCCCTACCGACCCACTCACCCTCACCCACCCACCCTCACCCACCCTTACCCCCTAACCACCTACCCACCCACCCTTACCCCCTAACCACCCACCCACCCACCCTTACCCCCTAACCATCCACCCACCCACCCTTACCCCCTAACCACCCACCCACCCACCCTTACCCCCTAACCACCCACCCACCCACCCTTACCCCCTACCCACCCACTCACCCTCACCCACCCTTACCCCCTAACCATCCACCCACCCACCCTGACCCCCTAACCATCCACCCACCCACCCTGACCCCCTAACCATCCACCCACCCACCCTGACCCCCTACCCAGCCACTCACCCTTACCCCCCTAGCCATCCACCCACCCACCCTTACTCCCCTACCCACCCACCCACCCTTACTCCCCTACCCACCCACCCGACCACCCTCACTCCCCTACCCATCCACCCGCACTCACGAACCTCGTATCGGAATATTTTTAAAAAAAAGTGGATGAAAAGCACAAATCGGGAATTTTTTCCCCCAATGAGAGACACACGCCCATTCTACCCACGTGTTATTTATGCATTCTTTTTCCATTGAAATGAAACATTTTTCAGTGTATATTACCATAAATTGAGAGGCGAATTTCGCGGTAGGAAAACTCTTCCCACACTGGAAAATAAATCTGAGGAAAAATGAGAGGATTGAACGATATAAAAATAACTTTATGGCCTTCATGAGATGTCATATATCTTCTCAGTACATCCATCATTGAATATGTATTTTAAATTTCAGGAATTTTTAGAGTTTCAAAATTTCAGGGTTGTTAATGGGTATTAAAAAATTTCCACAATTCCCAAAAAAAAAATTTAATTTTTCAAAATTCTCAAAAATTTCCAAGATTTCCAAAATTTCCCAAACTTCAAAAAGTAAAAAAACTATTCCGCATTTTTGAAAAATTTCAAACAAGTTTCTGAAGATGAATGAAACAGATAAATTTCTTTTCCATTTCGAAATAGATGTGACTTTATGAAAATTCTTCTTCACCATAAAAATAAGAAGAGTCTTTCATGAGCCGCCATATACTACGTAGTGGCTCTATTAATCAATGATCTCAACTACGGTGCATCAAGAATAAGCGGCGAAGACACCTCCGCCATTATCAAACTTTCGTCATCTAAAAAACGCCAAGTTACGACGATCATTTCCGTCCTAAACAACCGCAACAAAAAATCCGAGTATTGCAAACTGCCACTGCACTTTTCATCGTCAAACGGGGAAAGTTTTGATCTATTATCGCAAATTTTATGTGACTAGTAACGGAAGATAAGAAATGGAGGTTGCGAATAGATCCAGAGTTTGCAGCATCAGCTTAAGGATTTCCATTTGAATGTTGCATAGATGTTCCTGATTGCGAGAAATATTCTACTAAATCCCTCGTTTATTTCAGTTTGTGAAACAAAACCAACCTTTCCAATTTCGTAGATTATAGAGATTTTAACAATTTTTCAATTTTTTTAACTCCCGGATGTAGGCAAGTTAGTTTAGTGGACCCGAAAAAGAAGAGTGTCAAAAATGGAAAATTTTCATTTTCCTCAATGTTTGTAGTTATGTGTGTATGTGTGTGTGGGGGAGGGGCAGATGGGTGGGTGAGTGGGTGAAGGTGTGCAGGCCGGTGGGTAGTGACGTGTAGGCGAGGGGGTGGGTGGGTGAGGGCGTGTAATCGGGTGGGTGGGTGTTTGCGTGCGTGTGGATGGGTAGGGGCGTGTAGGCGAGGGAGCGGGTGGGTGGTTGGGGGCGTGTAGGCGAGGGAGTGGGCGGGCGGATGGGGGCGTGTAAGCGAATGGGTGGGCGGGTGGGGGCGTGTAGGTGGGTGGGTGGGCGGGTGCGTCTGGGCAGGTGAGGCGTGTAGACGAGGGAGCGAGCGAGCGGGTGGGGGCGTGTAGGGGGGTTGGTGGGCGGGTGGGGGCGTGTTGGTGGGTGGGTGGACGGGTGGGTGGACGGGTGCGTCTGGGCAGGTGGGGCGTGTACACGAGGGAGCGAGTGGGCGGGTGGGGGCGTGTAGGGGGGTTGGTGGGCGGGTGGGGGCGTGTAGGTGGGTGGGTGGACGGGTGCGTCTGGGCAGGTGGGGCGTGTACACGAGGGAGCGAGTGGGCAGGTAGGGGCGTGTAGGCGGGTGGGTGTAAGCGGGTGGGTAGGTGGATGCGTATTGCTGAGTGGGTGCGTGTAGGTGGGTGGGTGCATATGAATAGGTGGGTGGGTGTAGGTCGGTGGGTAAATTTTGAAAAAATTAACGAGTAGTAGCCCTTCAATTGTCTCTGGAAATGACCATATCTCGAGAGATTTTTCTTTTCTCATTCAATGTCGAATAATTCATTGACCCGAGTTGATGGAATATTTAATATCGAATATGTAATTCATTCACAAATGAATGAATAACTTAAAAAATAAATTTATCATGCAATATCAATTGCACAAACAGTATAAAAGTATAACCTTCTCGAGGCCAATAGATACAGCATCGCCTGCTCCAGAGCATTTGTTGTGACTCCAATTATTCAATCTCCCGATTTGCAAGAATAATTATGCAAATGGGGGAGCATCATTCATTCTTAATTTAACTCGCTAATCTCTGTTTTTTGAAGATTCTGAAATATCAGAGGATTAGTTTGCACAAATAAATTGACGATGTCTTGGTAACATGGTGAATGAACTAATATGGTTGTGAAATTTTGAAATTGAAATTTAAAAAAAATCCACTTTCCGAGCTCTAGAATTAAATTTTAAAAATTTTGAAAATTTGAGAGATTTAAAAAAAATAATCTAAAATTTCATTAAAATTTCAGTAAAAAAAAATAGAAAAATGAAAAACCGCAAGAATTTTGATAAAAATCCAAAATTTTCAAATTTTTTGAGAATTTCAAAAACTACTAAATTTTCGAATTTTTTGTCCACATTTTAGTGAAAAGTTTTTTCAAAAATCCCAAAATCTCATAAATTTCTAAAAACTTTTTTTTCCATGTTTTAGTGACTTTAGAAAGTGAAATGACCAAAAAATTCCAAAAATCACAGAAATGACAAAAATCACAAAAATTGGAAAAAAAATTAAAAATTGGAAATTTTTTGAAAATCACAAAAATCACAAAAATCACAGAAATCACAAAAATCACAGAAATTTCAAAAATCACAAAATCTGATAGAATAAAAAAAAATCAAAATTCAAACATTCAAATCATCACAAAATCACAGACACGCCAAAAATCACCAATTTTCTAACTTCAACCACTTAAAAAAAAAAAAAAAATTATCTCGCCGCCATATCCCCGTGTAGAATTTCGGTGAATCACAGGCTATGGTTAAACTATTGCGACAGTTTCCAACACTAGCGTTAAAAAATTGAAGAACGTGTTACGCCAGAACTGGAGAGTTCTCCTCGGTCAGTTGCCTATGGAATGTCTAGTCTCTGTGCAACAAGCGAAATTCAATATTTCGTGATATTTCGACAGTGCTAGACCTGTGCGCTAGAATTTTGCACGCGTAAAAAAATGGGAAAAATTTCAAATATAAAATTGTCAAAAAAAAATTGTTTTCATAAAAAAAAAAATGTTTGCAATTATTTTGCAAAATTGTACAAAAAAAATGCAATTGAGACTTTAATAGAATTTGAAAAAAAAAATTCATTTATAAAATGTCAGTCGAAAAAAAATCATTTTATGCCTATTAATCTCATGGACAATGCATCTCACAGATAACTCGCATCACTGACAATTGACCTCACATAAAACACAGCATAAACAATAACAACTATCAACGTTGCAAACAATATGAATTCAATCATTTCAAAAAGTTTGTTGTAATTCACGTCACCATGAAGTTCACGATATTGATAATATAATATAAAGTTACATAATTCGCGTATTGAATCGTGACAGTCGTGACGTAACCAATTAGGTCACTCCAGAAGTCCTTATTTTTTTTTCTCAATAGGGATAATTATTGAACTGACTTACATTCGAATGTGTTGATAGATTGACAATTTCTGTGATGAATTGTCCCCGAGTTGATTAAAGTCACTAAATTATCTCAATCAATTTTTCCCCCGTCATGTATACGGAATATATTTTCTGTCTTCTCTCGTGATGCTTAGCTGACTACCATTGAAATTTTAAGATTGTACTGAAATCCACACAATCTATAAATTCTTGAAGTTAAATGGAAATTTATGGAAATTGAACTGCGAATAAATAAAAATGGGTGATGAGTATGCGGGTACATTTTGCTTCCGCAGTTGTGTAAGTACAGTCCTTCTAAATACTGTACCTCCGAATGCAGTACAGCCAACTACAGTACCTGAAAATATAGTACTGACAAGTACCCTACCTACAAGTACAGTATCTACAAGTACAGTATTTACAAGTACAGTACTTGCAAGTACAGTGCCTGCAAGCACAGTACCTACAAGTAGAGTACCTGCAAGTACAATACCTAGAAGTACAGTGCCTGCAAGTACAGTACCTACGAGTACAGTACCTACAAGTACAGTGCCTGCAAGTACAGTATCTACAAGTACAGTATCTACAAGTACAGTATCTACAAGTACAGTATCTACAAGTACAGTACCTACAAGTACAGTACCTACAAGTACAGTACCTACAAGTACAGTACCTACAAGTACAGTACCTACAAGTACAGTACCTACAAGTACAGTACCTACAAGTACAGTACCTACAAGTACAGTACCTACAAGTACAGTACCTACAAGTACAGTAACTACAAGTACAGTAACTACAAGTACAGTAACTACAAGTACAGTACCTACAAGTACAGTATTTACAAGTACAGTACTTGCAAGTACAGTGCCTGCAAGCATGGTACCTACAAGTACAGTATTTACAAGTACAGTACTTGCAAGTACAGTGCCTGCAAGCATGGTACCTATAAGTACAATACCTAGAAGTACAGTGCCTGCAAGTACAGTACCTACAAGTACAGTATCTACAAGTACAGTACCGACAATTCCAGTACCCACAACTACAGTACCTACAAGTACAGTAACTACAAGTACACTACCTACAAGTACAGTACCTACAAGTACAGTACCTACAAGTACAGTAACTACAAGTACAGTAACTACAAGTACAGTACCTACAAGTACAGTACCTACAAGTACAGTACCTACAAGTACAGTACCTACAAGTACAGTACCTACAAGTACAGTACCTACAAGTACAGTACCTACAAATACAGTACCTTCAAGTACAGTACCTACAAATACAGTACCCACAAGTACAGTACCTTCAAGTACAGTACCTACAAGTACAGTATCTACAAGTACAGTACCGACAAGTCCAGTACCCACAAATACAGTACCTACAAGTACAGTAACTACAAGTACAGTACCTACAAGTACAGTACCTACAAGTACAATAACTACAAGTACAGTAACTACAAGTACAGTAACTACAAGTACAGTACCTACAAGTACAGTACCTACAAGTACAGTACCTACAAGTACAGTACCTACAAGTACAGTACCTATAAATACAGTACCTTCAAGTACAGTACCTACAAGTACAATACCTACAAATACAGTACCCACAAGTACAGTACCTACAAGTACAGTACCTACAAGTACAATACCTACAGATACAGTACCTCCAAGTACAGTATCTACAAGTACAGTACTTGCAAGTACAGTACCTACACGTACAATACCTACAAGTACAGCACCTGTAAGAGCAATATCTAGAACTTTTCCATCCAACGCTTACCGTTCGTGTAATAGAGCGATATAAACGATTACAATTGTTAACCAGTGATATGTCCTGAGCTATGAAAGTTATGAAAAAAAGTCATATAACATTATGTATGTATTTTTGTATAAGGAATAACATTCATAATACATTTTTTCTCCTATCTCTAACCGTTCTTGTGATAGAGCGTTTTAAATAATTAAAATTGCTAATAACAATTAGAGGAATTGTTTTTCAAGATTGACAGTCCTTTGCCGCCTGGACATCACTCACATACAAACACACACATACACGCAGAACCCTCATCTAAAATTTGTCAGAATGATGTAAAGCATTGAGAAAAGTGAAAATTTTCCATTTCTGAGATTCTTCATTATCGGGGCCACTACAATAACGTCCCTAAATCAGGTTAAAAATCAGTTCAATTAAAACGGCCAATTATAATTGACGCATGGAATAGCAATCTCAACAAGTCTTCATAACTCTCCATTTAGCGAAGAACTTCCCCTATCAATTGGCCCAGATCACTCGCTGGACAATTCACATCTCTACCGGGAATCTCTACGAGGAATGCAACATGAATCCCACTCCACGTATTATCAATGACATTGTGTGCTACATTTCCGGAGATTATTCAGTGAAAATGAGTAATCAAAATATTAATCAATTTGGCGTAATTTTCTTTTGCAAATTTGCGTAATTAATTAAAAGTAAATGAAATAATTTATTTGCCCATCGCGGTATTTCCCAAAAGCCCGAGACGGTTTTTAAAAGGTAAAGACAGCTTAAAATGAGAATAGATGTTAATAACAAATGCGCAATTACACCGAATAATAGAAAAGCTCAAGCTTGAATTGATTGAATAGGGTGGAGAGTCCTCGCTTCTGAAGGCCATTAATTAGTTTTCGACGGTATTGATCATACATTTGACAGTGCCACAGTACACCATCCAGGTGAAGATCTGACCTCAACATAGCCAATTCTTTTCAGGGAGCCGGTCGGGTTGTGGTAATCCGGCCTGGGCCTGTTTACCCAAGAGGTAGCTCTGCGCGTAAGTTGTGGCTATCGAGAGTACCATGGTATTTCCCCGATTCTGTAGTAGTGTTCAAAATAGTTGATACCATTTCCCATATTTCGTCTTGGTACAAAACAGACAAAAATAATCTATGTTGAAAATCCCCGACAGCGCCTTCATTTGACTCTAAGATATCCCCCCCACTACTTGGGCCTCATTGGCTGATTCAATTTTGGGTCAAAAGTATCCTAATAAAGTCATTGGCGTATATAGTATAACTAAATACATCGTGACGTGCTCGGCGAAATGTCAATTGATACTAACGTGATTCGGATTGAATAGGCATCGATTAGAATAAGAGAATCCTCGAAGGAATCGGGAGTTGTTTACATTGGGAATCCCTGTATGTAAACAGAACAACTACATCATAACAACATATGCCCAGGATGTTTGGCACTTGGATTGGCCTACAAAATGCCTTTTTATAGCAACTTTCGAGTAAAATGAGATGAAAATGAATTAATGATGAGGTGTCTGACATCGGCTCATCAAGAGTGACAAGTTACATAGGCGTGAAAAGTGCGGTTGCTATTAACTTCCCGACGAGGGAAGTTATTGTAGTCATGTCGAAAATGAAAATTGAAATTGGTATGATATAAACACGTTTCATGTGTGCCAGAATCATTTTTTAAAAGATATTTAGGTGCATCGTTTCAAATGGGACTCCCTATATATATATATAGAGTAAATATATATTTATTTATATATATATAAATTTATACATTTTTCAAATTTCTCATATTTTCTGAAAGCTTCGCAATTTTCTCAAATTTCAACTCATTCAACTTCACAAAAGTGCTCAATCATTCAAAATTGAATGAAATAAATCACCGATTGACTCACTCTTACAAAGTAAATTGTCCAATTCCCAATAATCATCGACACCTCAATCTGGCATTTATTACATAAAAAAAAACAACTACAACAACAACAAATGGTAATCATAAAAAAGCGAACAAAAAGAAGAAAAATGAAGGAATAAAATTTATAATGTAATATCATGTTGCTTGGGAGTCGTGTGTAATCAACGTTCGATGATATCCCGAGATAAAAATATAATTGGCCTCTAGTGAGGGCCTCAAGGGGATTCATAGACCATGTGGTACGTAAGTATTGCACTTGCGCCCGCACCACAGCGCAGTTACGACAAATTGTTTGGATCGAAGGAATCCATCGTATATTTTCTAATGTATACTTTCACTCGGGTGCAATGAGGGCCTCCTCTATATACCTTCTATATCAAAATGCTGCTATCTCCCCTCTCCCCCTTCCCCCCACCCCACCCCCTTCAGGTGAATCTACAGACTTGGTACCAGATCTAGCCAATTACAATTATTATTCAATGTTTTCCTGATTTGCTTTTCAAAAGGGAAACGATTATTATTTTTTTTTTAACTCACTAGACTATATATCACAAGTTGGCTTTTGTGATAGGCGTCACGATTTTTATTTTTTTTATTACAGAAAAATTTTCTAATATAGCATCCTGGTCACCTTCTTGATCCCAGGAGTTTCGTGGAGACATTTGGAGAGCTGTTTACATGAGGCAGCGCGTAGCCGCCTTGTCACCTGCAGGTAGGTTGGTGGAGACATTTTGAGAGCTGGCTACATAAAACAGCGAGCAGCTGCCTTGTCATCTGCAGGTAGGTTCGTGGAGACATGTCGAGAGCTGTCTACAGGAGACAACGAGCAGCTGCCTTGTCATCGCAGGTAGGTTGGTGGAGACATTTTGAGAGCTGTCTACATAAGACAGCGAGCAGCTGCCTTGTCATCTGCAGATAGGTTCGTGGAGGTATTTGGAGAGCTATCTATATGAGGCAGCGCGGAGCTACCTTGTCATCAGCAGGTAGGTTCGTGGAGACATGTTGAGAGCTGTCTACAGGAGACAACGAGCAGCTGCCTTGTCATCGCAGGTAGGTTGGTGGAGACATTTTGAGAGCTGTCTACATAAGACAGCGAGCAGCTGCCTTGTCATCTGCAGGTAGGTTCGTGGAGGTATTTGGAGAGCTATCTATATGAGGCAGCGCGGAGCTACCTTGTCATTAGCAGGTAGGTTCGTGGAGACATGTTGAGAGCTGTCTACAGGAGACAACGAGCATCTGCCTTGTCATCGCAGGTAGGTTGGTGGAGACATTTTGAGAGCTGTCTACATAAGACAGCGAGCAGCTGCCTTGTCATCTGCAGGTAGGTTCGTGGAGGTATTTGGAGAGCTATCTATATGAGGCAGCGCGGAGCTACCTTGTCATCAGCAGGTAGGTTCGTGGAGACATGTTGAGAGCTGTCTACAGGAGACAACGAGCAGCTGCCTTGTCATCGCAGGTAGGTTGGTGGAGATATTTTGAGAGCTGTCTACATGAGACAGCGAGCAACTGCCTCATCATGTGCAGGTAGGTTGGTGGAGACATGTTGAGAGCTGTCTACATGGGGCGGCGCATAGCTGCCTTGTCATCTGCAGGTAGATTGGTGGAGACATTTTGAGAGCTGTCTACATGACGCAGCGCGTAGCTTCCTTGTCACCTGCAGGTAGGTTGGTGGAGACATTTTGAGAGCTGTCTACATGAGGCAGCGACACCCTGCCTCGTCCTGTGCAGGATGGTGAAGACCTCTAGATGTCTGTCCGGCTATGTTAAACTTTGATAGGTCTGATGGTCTCATACACCATCCTCACTCCGAGTGACCTTAAAAGATCTCAACGCACCAAAAAACTCTGAACGTTGCGGCCTACGATGGCTGGATCCTTGTATTTGGCGATGGATCCCAGCTCAGAGATCCTGAATTCAAATCCAAGCCGCACCGATTGATATCGACGCCAATTTTGGGAATTTCAAGCCTTCAGTAACGCTGTTCCCTTCCCCTTTAATACTCGCAAAGTGACTTATTCATGCGACCCATATAATTAGATTCATCAGTGTCGCGCGCCTTACAGAACCTTAATGAAATGAATGCAATGAAGACAATGTAGAACTAGTGGGATGGAAGTATGTTCGCCCCCGTTGGGAGCACAACCAAAACTTCTCGATTTGTAATTTCTGTTTGCCATTCCTAGATTTTCCGACACGTCAATTGAATGTTCAAAGACTGGTTTCAGAGAACAAAATGGAAATCATGAAATTTTGAATACAACAGGTGTCGCTACCTAGGACTAAGTCACGTGACGCATCGGCCAATCACACTGCGCATCACGCGAAGAAAAATTTAAATCCAGAAAAAAAAGTCAAGAAAACTCAAAGAGTGAGGGGAAAAAATTTCAAAATTCAATTTTTAAATATCTCAAAAAACTCCAAAATGTAATAAATGAAAAAAAAAAAATAAGTTGAATAATTTCGTAACAATTTTTTTTCCTTTCCCCTTGATTTTCCCAAACCTACTTATGTATGCAACCCATGAGATTAGATTCATCGGTGTCATGCGCTTTAAAGGACTTAAGTGAATTACATGCAAACTCGAGAATCCGGTGGTAAAAAAAAATTGGGGATGAGAGATATTGCATTATGCCAGGTACGTGAAAGCACGTGAGGACGCGTGTGCATTCGGAAATGTCGTTTCCCCTCATAAATTTTCACTGGTACCCCCACCCCATGGGGTAGTATTCTCCCATAAAATCCTGGGTGAAAGATACGTTGTGCGCAAAATACTTGCAACACGAGTTGCGTCATTGTAGTCTAGCGGAAAAATTGATGGAAAAAAAAGAAAGATATAAATGGGGAAAAAATGGGAGAGAATATTGGGGAGACGAATATCGAGGTGAGTTTCTCACGGGATTAAAGATGGAATCTATGGGAAATTGAAACGAGAACGATCTAATGGACTGGCGGCTTACGACTTGCGATTACACCCAAAATGAACGAGTATGCCCATTGCGTGTGTATAGAAAAACTTGAAGATGTCTGAACGTCTTAACAGTCTTACTGGTCTTAAAAGTCTTGAGAAAATGAAAGCCGAGCATCTCCCAAAATACCTCAAATTTAATTGTTTCAGATGTAAAATTCTTGAAAATCTCGGAACTAGTGACCGTCTTAAGAGTCTTAAGGTTTGTGAACATTGTTAGGGCCCGAATATCTTAAATAAGAGGAATGTCTTAAAGTTCCTGAACGTCTTAAACATCTTAAAACGTGGTGAAATTTAGTATACGTGGCAGATTCCAATGTATCAGAGAATTTTGGAGGTCTTAACAATTTAAGACGTCTTAAGTGGGGTAAGTGTTGAAAGTCTGGAAGTTCTTAACAGTCTTGATAGGCTTCAAAGAATCCTTCGAAAGTCCTAAAAGTCTTAAAAGCCTTAAAACCCTTGAAAGTCTTGAAATTCTGAAAAGTCTTGAAATTGCTAAAGGTCTTAAAATTCTTAAAAGTCTGAAAAGTCTTGAAATTCTTAAGTCTTAAAATTCTTAAAAGCCTTTAAATTCCTAAAAGTTTGAAAAGTCCTAAAAGTCTTAAACGTCGTAAAATTCTTAGAAGTCTTAAAATTCTCATAAGTCTTAAAATTTTTCGAAGGTAGAAATTTGTCGAAAAAAATTCAAATTTCTTAAATTTGCATCTTTTAAAATTAGAAATGTTGGAGATTCGACCTATGGCTTTTTAAATAAGATCTGCAGTGAATTTTTCCTTTGATATGAAGAAATAATTTCCCAGTAAATGCGGACAAATCACTTCCGCTGTAAAAAAAAAAATATGATAAATGTACTCGTTACCTGGACTTATCTCAGGATTAGATAATCATTTATGCCCGTAGTCTCGCACTTACTCATCTGGCTGCAGTCATTACTCAGAAAATCTCATCCTCTTTCACTTTTATTTCAGCTTCATTCCCGTTTCAATTTCGCCGCTTTTTTCCTCATTTATTTTTTATTTAAATTAAGTTTCCGATAGAAGACGTTGCTGGAGTTTTAAATGAGGTGAGCGGTAGGTGAGTGGGTGGGTGAATGGGTGGGTGAGTAGGTGGGTGGGTAGGTGAGTGGGGGGGGGGGGGGGGGGGGGGTAGGTGGTTGAGTGGGTGGGTGGGTAGGTGGTTGAGTGGGTGGGTGGGTAGGTGTGTAGGTGGGTGGGTGGGTAGGTGGATGGATGAGTGGGTAGGTAGGTGGTTGGGTGTGTAGGTGGGTGAGTGGGTAGGTGGATGGATGAGTGGGTAGGTGGGTCGGAAGGGGTAGGTGGGCGGGTAGGTAGTTGGGTGGGTAGGTAGGTGGGTGGGTAGGTAGGTGGGTGGGTAGGTGGGTTGGCTGGGTAGGTGGGTAGGTGAGTGGGTGGGTGGGTAGGTGAGTGGGTGGGTGGGTAGGTGATGGATGAGTGGGTAGGTAGGTGGGTGGGTGGGTAGGTGGGTGAGTGGGTAGGTGGATAGATGAGTGGGTAGGTGGATAGATGAGTGGGTAGGTGGGTCAACACGGTAGGTGTGTGGAGGTGGTTATAGGCGGGGGAAGAGGAGGTAGGTGGGTGGGTTTCATCATGTTTTCATCTCTACTTCTAATTACATGTGATGTAATCATGGAACGATTTTCCTGAAACACTCAAAAAATGTTACACAGAATTTTATCATCAGAATTTTTTTTTGCCCTCTTAGTTTGCGCACGTCAAAAGTTTTTTGTACCCATCTGACTTGATGATGACCGACACGATGGTCTTTTCCGTATAAAACATGAGGCGCGTGTTAGAGCCAAGTACATATGATAGCAAACGAGACTATTGGATGGATGGGCCCCAGTTAAGTTGTTACGAGATTTATTGGGGGGGGGGGGGACTCATAAACACGTACACGTGATTGCCAAGACATGGCATCCTAGACATTTCGATATAGCCCAATCAGGAATTTACTCTCTAATTCCCCCCCCCCCCATGCATATGCAACAGATTCATGAAATAAAAAAATCTCAAATGAAGTGAACATACTTCCATATTCTTTACAGTAATGATGGGAAAATCACTGCTGGAATACAAAATTTGAAGTGGGGGCAAATTTTCGAAATAAATGCATAACAAAAAATTGCAAATCTTGCAATTCCTCAAAAAATCGTAATTTTTGATAAAATAATTTTCAATCTGGCAATTTTATGACACAAATTGAGGTTAAAAATTGTCAATCAACTGGTTGATCCGGCTGGTCGATCAATCAGTCGGTCAATCAGGCCATAGACCGCTCGGTCAATCAATCGATCAATCAGTCCATCCATGAATCAATCGATCGACCCATTAAATGGTCAATCGACCGATCAACAATCGACCAATCAAATGATCGATCAATCCGCACATCAATCTATCAATCAATCAATCGATCGAAGGATCAATAAATCGATGAATCAATCAGTTGGTCAATCAGCCTATAGATCGATCGGTAAATCAACCGATCAATCAGTCAATTAATGAATCAATCGATGACCCCATCAAATGGCCAACCAGCCGATCAATCATCGACCAATCAAATGATCGATCAATCCGCACATCAATCGATCAGTCAATCAATCGAACGACCAATATACCGATGTATCAATCAGTCGATCAATCAATGATATATTCATTTTCACGTCCCAAACATGAACAAAATTTTAGGGACTAACGTTAATAAAATTGATGTATTTTTATTTCTCACCTCGCATTGCCCATCGTATTAGAACACTAAATAGATACCAAGAAGCTATACCAAATCTATCCCCTTCAATCCCATTTCATTGATTAAAATTCTTTAAAATAACATTTCCATCCAATTTTTCTGCAATTAATTTCCCCAGCTCCGGGCAATTTATATCAGAATATTATTTAAAATTTTCTGCATACCAATGCAAATTCTTAATTTAATTTCGCACTCTCCAGGCGCACGTTCTCATAATTTTACAGTAAATAAGATTGTGATTTCCATTGGAAATGCTCACGTCAGCGCTTACCCAACGCCGTATCGAGCCGCGGATACAAAATATTGCGGGAAAGATGCCAACGACAGTTCCATTAAATCTCAGCTTGTCCCTCTTATCATTAAATTGGAATTATTTTAATTGAATTGAGCCGCATTATGGAGGCAGTGAGCTTAATTAAGCATTCAATAATTTATCATACAACTAGAATAGGTGTTTAATTATGTTCCGGAGATTCAAATGTCCATTTTCACGTCGACATAATTCGTCAGGTTGTCGGAAATCCGTAATTAAGGATTGTAATTTTAAGTAGATAATTATTAGTTCTGCGTATATTGAGAATGCCAACGTCGTATTGCGCATGCGCAAAATCAAATTTTCGGTGCCTCCAGCTCTCGACTTTCGGGGCTCTGATTTCCCCGCCGGAAGAGCTACCGGTTGCCACCTCTGTGCGCACAACGAGCGTATCTTACGACAGAGACGGCGTGAGTATCCAAGGCGTCGCTTATTGTGACGTTGTGACCTCACGCGTTTGTGAACAAAACACTGGGTAGTCTAATGCCACTTCCACTCTAGCGCGCCCGTCCATATCTGATGGCCCGTGGGTAGTGGGGGAAAAATGCCCCTCGCTCGGAAGTGTGCGGAGAGCTAGATGGAGTCTACTCTGTATTAACTTGTGTATTTTGTCTAGCGTTAAGCGAAAATTTGTGAACCAGAGGAGAGTCGATTCCCGAAATCTCGACGCAATCTAAATTTGTAAAATAAATATTGTCGACAATTTAAAGTCAGTACAACCATTATTATACTTTTGCCTTATTTCTTTCATTTTTCTTTTGGTCTCTCTCCGCTTTTGCGGGTCTTCCGACTTCCCACTCCCTGATGTGAGTCGAGCAACCGTTGTTAGTACAGTAGAGCTCCCTTTATTTTCCGAGCTCGGGGGGTGACCTTGAAGCAATTTCGTGGAGAGAAAAATTAAGGAAGCCCCCCACTCTGCCCACTGGTTGGTTGGCGTGGTGGGGGTTGTCGGGAGCGGAAGGGGAAATAAGAGCAGAAGTAAACGGACTATGTATCAAGTAAATAGGTTATGTTTCATGAATGCTCGGTCCCACTATTGAGATGCTGCGCAGTCTGGAGCGCATGACGTCGAAAACAAGGATAGACAAAGTACGGGGAGTGGGAGAAGGTTTTTGAGGGGAGACAAGTCGTGAGGGGAGTACAGCGAAAATAAAGGAAGCGGAAAATTAAGGGAGCTCTACTGTAACCGGTAAACTAACTGGCGCTCAATTTATTACTTAAGGATATTTCACCTATATTGGCGAAGATATAAGAATTGCTTGAAATTTTGACATAATGTTTTCGAAGCGGTAACAGATGCCTGTATGAAATTTGAGATTGATTCACAACACCGTTTTCTAGTTATTAATTATCAAAGTTCTCAATTAACACGGCATCTTATGGGAAAAATGAAAATTTCTGTAAATACAGTTCAAAATATAAAAATTTGGTGGAATTTTGAAAATTTACTATTGAAGCAGATATAAAACGATGGTAAAAATTTCATGGCGATTGACTAAAATTTTTTTTCATTAATTTGTTTAAACAATATAATATTGATTCGCCAAATCAAATACAATATAATAATTTTCTGTGGCTATCACTTCAACTAATTAACACATTGAAATATTAATTGAAAATTATTGGCAATAAATATAACGAATTATAGAAAGGGTCATAAACTTTTGCTTTGACTATACGTGTTGAATATCCTTAACTGTTGAGAAACTGAGGAATATTTAGTGAAAGAGAACTTGAGCCCCGGCAGCCCTTACCCCAGGCCGCGCCAGGTGTCGACCTTCTATCATTAGCTATTACTTTGTGATAAAATCCTTTACGTATTTTGTCGTTTATTCAGTTAGCAGAAAGTTGCTTTATTTAACGAAAAAGAGGCCTATCTCAATTTAGTACTATTAACCTGTCAGTTGGCTTTTAATTACGCCCCAAATATGGAGGACCGTGTAGAAAAATCGTGACAATAAAAAACTGATTGGAAATTCGAATCATCGCACTTCGCAATTTATGAAATATTCATGGATACCCCACGAAAATTCCCACTTTATTGACTCCCAAGATTATCATACCAGCCAACACTTCAATTGAAAATCAATTGTAGAAACAAAACGGAGGATTGCGCTATGAAAAATAATTCATTGGAATTAATTGATAGGAGCTGTAGTTAAAATGAATATGACTCATGTCCCTTGCACACTACTGGGTTTAAGAAAAAATCCCAGTCCTACAATAAAATTCCTAGTCCCATAGAAAATCGTGTTACTACACAAAAATTCTATACCCATTGAGAAAAAAAAACTACTACTGAATGAAAATGTTATTCCGATTTTAAAAAAACTAGTCCCAAACGCAATTTTTTTAAAGTATGGAAATCCTATTTTCCTATGACAATTTTTATTTTGATATGAACATCCGTCTTCGCTATTCCAATCCTATGCTTGTACTGGAATGCAATTTCTATATAGATTCGTAGACCATCGTATACTAATCGGATGGAGACGTTAGTTGAATGGTTTCGCTCGTAGATGTAGCCTATGAGTGAAAACTCCTATTACTGACGGACCTATTTTTGCAGTTCACTGTTAGTACTACAGAATAGGACTTCCATAGGGGCATGGTTCTAATAGGTTGAAGAGTCGAATAGGAATAAGATTCCAATAGGAGTAGGATTTCAATAGGAACAGACTTCCAATAGGATTAGGATTCTAATAGGAATAGGATTTCAATAGGATTAGGATTCTCATAGGAATAGGATTTCAACAGGATTACGATTCCAAAAGGATTAGAATTTCAATAGGATTAGGATGCCAATGGGAATAGGGTTCCAATAGGAATAGGATTCCAATAGGAATAGGGTTCCAATAGGAAGAGGATTCCAATAGGATTACGATTCCAAAACGATTAGAATTTCAATAGGATTACGATTCCAAAAGGATTAGAGTTTCAATAGAATTAACATTCCAATAGGAATAGGATTCCAATAGGAATAGGATTCCAACAGGAATAGGATTCCAATAGGATTACGATTCCAAAACGATTAGAGATTCAATAGGATTACGATTCCAAAAGGATTAGAGTTTCAATAGGATTAGGATTCCAATAGGAATGGGATTCCAATAGGAATAGGATTCCAATAGGAAGAGGATTCGAATAGGAATAGGATTCCAATAGGAATAGGATTCCAATAGGAATAGGATTCCAATAGGAATAGGATTCCAATAGGAATATGATTCCAATAGGAATATGATTCCAATAGGAATACGATTCCAATAGGAATACGATTCCAATAGGAATACGATTCCAATAGGAATACGATTCCAATAGGAATACGATTCCAATAGGAATAGGATTCCAAAACGATTAGAATTTCAATAGGATTACGATTCCAAAAGGATTAGAGTTTCAATAGAATTAGGATTCCAATAGGAATAGGATTCCAATAGGAATACGATTCCAATAGGAATACGATTCCAATAGGAATACGATTCCAATAGGAATAGGATTCCAATAGGAATAGGATTCCCATAGGATTACGATTTCAATAGGAATAGGATTCCAATAGGAATAGGATTCCAATAGGAATAGGATTCCAATAGGAATAGGATTCCAATAGGATTAGGATTCCAATAGGATGAGAATTCCAATAACATGAGCATCCCAATAGGATTAGGATGCC
The DNA here is from genome assembly GCA_026005395.1 of Asobara japonica. Classification (NCBI taxonomy): domain Eukaryota; kingdom Metazoa; phylum Arthropoda; class Insecta; order Hymenoptera; family Braconidae; genus Asobara; species Asobara japonica. The sequence goes on along the minus strand of BQMI01000151.1, from coordinate 51,380 downwards.
AATAGAATACAAAGAGAAATATTTCTGTAAAATATTCTGCCAGAATTTTTCGTAACCACATATGGAGAATTTGACAATTGCATAAACAAAAACCACATTTTATGTCATAAGAGCTAGTGTGCCGTCAATGATAATATTAAGGAGATGCTGAATATTCATGCCCCTATATAGCCAGTATGAAGCACTTAGCGTGCAGCACAAATACATGGTACACAGAATAACAAAATAACAAAATCGCTGAGTGGAGAACATAGATGGATGGCTTTAGCGGGCGTTTGTTAACTCCAATACACCGAGATCCGGGATTCCGTCTGACTTAAAATAAATACACATATTCAGAGGTAGGTACGGGCATTTCTCCTGCTTGTTTTCCCCACTCGTTGGGAGCCTTGGTCATAGCCTAAGTTGTTTTAAACCCCTTATAGACTGGTTTATCAAGGTTCCCGCGGGGCTGGCGAACCCCGGGTAAATAATAAAAATAAAGAAAAAGTCGAGGAAGGAGATGCTAGGACGGCAGATAGCAATGGAGGGAATACGAAGGCCGAGCTTGGACGCATTTCTGCTATTGCCATTTAATTTTTTCCCAATCTCATTCACATTATTTCTACATTCCAGAATTTCCCATAGCTTTGCTAAACTAAAAAGTAATTTGTATAAATTTTTCGCCCCCAATAGTATGGGTCCTAGTCCAATAAAGCGCGATTTTTAGAAGCGACAGTCTCCCCTGACATCAACAATACAGGGGACCAGTTTTACGACATATAAGGAATATCCAAAAATATCAGCACAATAGCACTTAGCTCAGAACCGGCTTGACGAGAATAGAGGACCAGTGTAATCGTCAATAGACATGTGAAACATCTCATGGAATATTGGACCAACGATGTGCATCTATATTTGGAAATTCTTTGAAACTTCATCTGAGATATATAGCGATTGAGACAAATGCTGAGATTTTATCAGACTTTTTTTTATTGGTGCATGAGGCCTGCAGACTACCCTCGAGTTCGTCTATTTTATTACCTCATTACCTCAGGTATACTTTAACCAAGTCTATGTTAATCAAATTTAGTTGGATCAAGTTTAGCTGGATCAAGTTTGCCTGGATCAAGCTTTCTTGCATCAATATTGTTTGAATCAAGGTTTCTTCGATCAAGGTTTCTTGGATCAAGGTTGCTTAGATGAAGGTTGCTTGGACCAAGTCTACTTGGATCAAGTTCACCGGGATCAAGCTTGCTTGAATCAAGATTGCTTGCATCAAGCTTACTTGGATCAAGCTTACTTGGATCAAGCTTACTTGGATCAAGCTTACTTGGATCAAGCTTACTTGGATCAAGCTTACTTGGATCAAGCTTACTTGGATCAAGCTTACTTGGATCAAGCTTACTTGAATCAAGCTTACTTGGATCAAGCTTACTTGGATCAAGCTTACTTGGATCAAGCTTACTTGAATCAAGCTTACTTGAATCAAGCTTACTTGGATCAAGCTTACTTGGATCAAGCTTACTTGGATCAAGCTTACTTGGATCAAGCTTACTTGGATCAAGCTCACTTGAATCAAGCTTATTTGGATCAAGCTTACTTGAATCAAGCTTACTTGGATCAAGCTTACTTGGATCAAGCTTACTTGGATCAAGCTTACTTGGATCAAGTTTACCTGTATCAAGGTTAATGGAATCAAGGTTACTTGGATCAAGATTACATTTGGATCAAGGTCACTTTTGGATCAAGGTTACTTTTGGATCAAGATTACATTTCAATCAAGGTTAATTGGATCAAGATCACTTGGATCAAGTTTCCATGATTTATCTTCTGACAAACGTCATCTGACAAACCTGGTTTGACTCAAGCACCTCATACTTGTTGCAAGTATTTGATCCTCTACTCAACTATCATCTGACACATACATCGATTAATAGTCTCGAGGAAGACGGCCCAATCTGAATCAAGTGTGCTTGAATGAAGTACCCTTCAATCAACCGCACTTGCACTTCGATCAAAACAAACTCAACTCGAGAGCCCACTTCTTTTCATTCATACATCACTAATATTTTTCAATTTTTTACTTTACTATTATGTCATCATTGATCGAGTTATTCTATTTTATTACTATTCTATTTTTTAATTGGGAATTTTTATTTTGCTCGAATACAAATATTTGCGATTAATATGTTAAGGTAAAATTTCTCCGGAATAGCGGGAGGGAGGCTGACGACGATAGTAAACAGTTTGCCGAAGGAAACGTGATCTGCCCACGCACACAGCTTCTCATTATGCTTCAGGATGCTCCAATTCCCATTCCCGCTTTTCCGAAATGTTTTTTTTTTCCTCTCAATTTTCCCGGCCACGCGTGGGTTGTCCTCGTTTTAAAAGCGATGATGAAAAAAAGGGGCCCGAGTGTTTATTCAGAAATTTAACGAGCCGCGGACATTTTTATTTACATGATCTATTTTTTTCATCCCACCGTTTTATCCACTCAGTTTGGAGTAAATGGACTAAATGGTCCATTTGTTAATGTGTTTTCTTCCCTTCATTTTTTTACGTTCTTCCGTTTTTTTTTTGTGATTCACTCTGGTTAAGTTGATTTTACGCACAATTTTAACATTGTTAAAAGCGCGAAAGAGGAAATTTAAGGAGTGCGATGTGTGTGCCGCCATCGGGGACACGCATAGAACTTTCCGACAGCTACATTACTTACACCGCTGTATTCCCAGCTTCGAAATTTATAATCTCTTCTGATGACGTAAATGGATGTATTGACACTGACATTTTCAAGTAGCATGTTTTATCGCAAAATTTTTCAAAATGAAATTGTACAAAGCACGCACAGTTATACCGGCCCAAGTACTGTTTACCAATACAGCATCGATACTTTGGCGGATCGATACTGAACTCTTCGATTCGATTCACTGCAGAGTATCGATACTCTTTGGTGTATCGGAAAACACTAGGCCCAAGCCAAAGAGAAGTTCTTGGGTAGAAGTTGAGAGTCATTTTCTCTCCAGATGGCGCATGTGAGACTTTGCAAGTTTGAATGTGAAGAAAAATTTCGCGCCACTTGCAAAAAGTGAATAACTATTAAATGTGTAGATGAATCTTGCCCAAATTTCACACAAGCCTGAAAACCGCATTTATCTTCCAATTATGACTTTTATTAACTCGATCATAACATGCCCTAAGAAAAGCTGATCCATTCAAAATTTTCATGGTTTTGGGGCATCATACTTTTCTGGATAAGTTTGAAACCCCTGTATCGATTTAATCCAAAATCTAATCAGCTTTTACAAGTACGGAAAATTTATCAAACTTTCCAAGATTCGAAATTTTTCCGATTTTTTTTTCTCAGCTGAGTTGAAATTCTTTCACGACATTTAGAAATTATCAGATCATTATTAAAATATCCAGACGATGTCCATTTTTTTTTAGGAGCCATCAAAAAGGGCAGGCCATTTATCCCCAATTAACGAGTACCGTGACCCAATTACCCGGAGGCCCAAGAATGCGAATTATCCTCGGAGGAATAAAGAAATGACGGTTGGGAGCGGGGTGGGGGGGTGGGTGGGAGGGCGGGGGGTGAATGGGGAAACAACATTAAGTAATTAGTTATGCGAAACGCGGTGAACTCTCCGTCAGTAGAAATGGCCCTCATCAACTCAGACGAGCTGGAGCGTCTTCCCATGAGCCAACGCTTACAGCATCTTAACTTGCGGTGGTCCCGCGACGTTCCATACTGAAATATGTTCCAGAACTGCACAGCTTTCCCAGAAAACTCGAGTTAATCGGGAACCAGTATTTTTCGCCAAGTTGTTGGTGGTTAAAGCTTTGTAGCATGAAAATCGCCAAAAGTTTTAATCAATCATTATTTACGGAGGAAAGTTGTGATCAAGCTAATCAATGTAGCAATTGGAGTCTCTCGGCGTACCTTAGCTTCGATCAAAATTTGACTCACTTTCATGTAGTGAATTATTAGTTATTGGTTGATTTTGAGTGGCGCGAAATTTTAATGACTATTCAAACTTTCATATTCGGTCTAGATCCGAAGTTATCCGACTACCGCCGGCGCATGCGCGTTTGCCCGCATTTGCACAGGAGAGTCTGAATGCGCGATGCGCAGTGTGATTGGTCAGTGCGTCACGTGACATAGTCGCAGGTAGCGACACCTGTTGTATTCCAGTATTCAAAATTTCATGATTCCTATTTTTTTCTCTGAAACCAGTCTTTGAGCATTTAATTGACGCGTCGGAAAATCTAGGAATGGGAAACAGACATTACTAATCGGGAAGTTTTAGTTGTGCTCCCAACGGGGGCAAACACACTTTCATCCCACTAGGGTTTCTATATTTTGGAAAATAATTTTCGGCGAAAATAATTGAGCTGAAAGGTCTTTTGGGTACCCCATGAGGAGCACCTATTATCAAATTCTTTTTGCGGAGGCCCAGCGCTAGGGGCACTCGCTATAATACAAGACTGAGGATAGTCAGGAGGTTCGCCTCGAGCCATGTAACAACCTACATTTCATTTACTGCACTTTTACTCGACGTACGACCGTACAGGCGGCCTTGCTGCGGCCTGAATACCTTGCTAGTTCGCATCGCTACGACGGCCCTTTCTATTGCTCGAGACCAGTGTTCGAAAAACTTTGGAATTTATGTTTCAGCATCTTCGTTTTTTTATTTATTTTTTTTTTTTGGAATTTTGAATTTTTCTTTGAGCTTCCCAATTCTTCGATTTTTTTCTTCCACGTTTTTGAATTTTTTTTTTTGCATTCATATATATATTTTTTACTATTCTTGAACTTTGATGAGTGTGTGTTTTTCTTTGTCAATAATGTTTGACAATTTTTGTCTGAAACATTTTTTTGTCACATGGCCCTGTTGAAAGATATTTAGGTGCAATTTTTCAAGTGGCACACCCTGTATGTATGCATTTGCGATACTGAAATGAAAATCAGAATCGTAAATACTTGCGCACAGCACTCATCCAGTATTTGATGGAATGTCTCTTCTCGCCGCCGGGGCAAAAAATCCTGTCAGCAATGAAAAATTTTCCCATGCAAAATTGGGGGGGGGGGGGGGAGGGAGGTGAGTAAGGAAAAAAAGAATTTTCATGAATCTCAGGAGAGAAATCCAATCCCTCCTTTATCACTTAATCTTAGACTCATTTTCGGAGGAGAAATTAAGCTCGAATTTCGTCGGGTTTATTGGCAATGTTGGGGTGAAATTTATCGGGCATCAGTTGGGTCTAGGGATTGGCTCATTAATTAACCGCAGTTTCGGTATTTCATGTGAATGGGTGTATAATTTTTCTGGAATTTTCGAAATTGGTTTTTTAACTTTCCGATAGGAAGTTATTGTAATCACCCCGAAAATGAAAAGTCTCAGAATCACGAAATTTTTACGTTTCTCGACGTTTCACATACTCCTGATACATTTTCAGCGCGGGTGTGTGTGTGTATGTGCGTCCGTCTCTTTTTTTTGGCGAACGGTTCCTCTTAAACTACTGGACCGATTTAAGTTTTTTTTAATCGACGCATCTCCTGAGTCTCCAGGTCTGAAAGGAGTGTTTTTGCAATTGTACCATCCGTTCAATTGTTACTAACAATTTTAATTGTTTATAACGCTGTATCTCGAGAACGGTGACAGATACGAGAAAAGGTGTCCGACAAAAGTTGTTCCTCTCGTGAAACTACATATTTCATATTTTATTACTTTTTTTGCTAGGCATCATATTTTACGAGATATCGATAAGAAATCATAATAATAGATCAATAGTCGAATTTGCGTAACTGATATACAACTTGACTTCATACGTGCATCGTCACACACACACACAAGTCCCGTTTACTCTTCACTTTTTCGCATTTTCTATGTGAAAGTGGGACGGTGTGTGTGCGTGGGTGGGCGTGTGTGATTAGGGAAGTGGGTGGATGGGCGGGAGGGAGGTGGGTGTGGGTGGGTATGTGTATGTACGTGGGCGAAAGGGTGAAGGTGTGTGTGTGTGGATGGGTGGGTGTGTGGGTGTGAGTGGGTGGGTGGGGGTGGGAGGGAGGTGGGTGAGTGTGGGAGGGAGGTGGGTGGGTGGGGGAGGGAGGTGGGTGGGTGTGGGAGGAAGTTGGGTGGGTGGCTGTGGGAGGGGGGTGGGTGGGTGGCTGTGGGAGGGGGGTAGGTGGGTGGGTGGGTGTGTGCATAAAAGTAGTTACATTGTATCGTTACATCAATTGCGAGAGATTTGAAATTTCGAGATGCCGCGAAAAACATCGCGAATTCTGGAGCAGAATGCTAAGTCGGAAAATTATTGGCCGCTCAGTGAAAATTAAATTTCAATTTTCTGTGTGTTTGCAAGTTGAATAAGAATTCGGAAAATTAAGGAATGATTGGGCTTAGACCGATTGGTTTTTCCAATTAAAAACAGCACAGGGAATCTCGGCATTTCGTGAGAATAGAACGAGTGCGTGGAGTGCCACGATCGGGTCCTTGAACTCGATTCGATCGCTTGACAGACCTGGTATTCAATCGCACATTGTCGATTCAGATATGTCAGTTTCAATGATCCTGAGGCTGCTGGGTGTGTAGTATCTACGTAACGCGTGTAGATAAAAAATAAGGTATTTACTCCGTCAGCTTTTAGCAATTCGCCGCGTCAATTGGCCCAAAAATAGTGAAATTTAATATGAGGACGAATTTGTTTTTTAGTTCCCACAATACTTGTCATTTTTTTTATTTTCGTTGTTCATTTCGATTTTTTTTTAATTTATCCTGATTGAAGAATTTTGGAAAGGTTTCATAATTTCCACAATTTTCAAATTCTCGCCATTGTATTCTTTAAAATTTCTGTCTGCAAAACTGACAAAATTGTCAAAATTGTCAAAATTGTCAAAATTGTCAAAACTGTCAAAATTGTCAAAACTGTCAAAATTGTCAAAATTGTCAAAATTTTCAAAATTGTCAAAATTGTCAAAACTGTCAAAATTGTCAAAACTGTCAAAACTGTCAAAACTGTCAAAACTGTCAAAACTGTCAAAACTGTCAAAACTGTCAAAACTATCAAAATTGTCAAAACTGTCACAATTGTCAAAACTCTCAAAATTTTCAAAACTGCCAAAACTGTCAAAAATTCCAAAACTGTAAAAATTATCGAAATTATCAAAATCCTCGAAGTCATAAAAATTATCAACAAATTTTTCAAAGTTTGCCAACTTTCCTAAACTGTCGATTTCTCTACACGTCCATGAGCCAACAGTTAGAAATGTAAATTGAAATAGTAAGGAATAATTGATTAGGCTTCTGTGTAGGATCTTGTCACAAGTCTTTTGCCTGTATCGCGAACAAGTACACAACATCGGACTCGAGGAAATGACAACGAGGATGCTTTTACCCTAGGAGGGAAAGTCATGTTACCCGGTTTATCTATCCAACATGCGTGTAACACTCGCGAATAGCGAAATCAGCGCGCGATTCACTCGCAGAATCCTATGTAACTCGCCTCCACTCCACTCTTCCCTCCATGCCTATTTCGTAACGATTGTTTTCATGATAAATTATTGATCTTCATTTCCTCATTCTGGAGGATTGCACTCACTGACCTGGGGGATTATGCTATAAATGAGTTATTGACTATTTAACAGAACGGCGCAGTAATCAATTGCGGAGAGTTCCTACAATTTTCTACCAATTGTGCAATTGATTCCAGAACTTTCCGACTTGTCAAAGTCGAAATAAACAAACTTGATAGATGCACTGAGAAAAAAATTTGTTCACAACTTCTCTAAAGCCTGTGTGTGTGTGTGTGTGGCGATACACGTATGAAGTCAAGTTGTATATCAGTTACGCAAATTCGACTATTGATCGATTATTATGATTTTTTATCGATATCTCGTAAAAAATGATGCCTAGCAAAAAAAGTAATAAAACATGAAATATGTAGTTTCACGAGAGGAACAACTTTTGTTAGACACTTTTTCTCGTATCTGTCACCGTTCTCGAGATACAGCGTTATAAACAATTAAAATTGTCAATAACAATTGAACGGATGGTACAATTGCAAAAACACTCCTTTCAGACCTGGAGACTCAGTAGACGCGTCGATTAAAAAAAAAGGTTAAATCGGTCCAGCAGTTTAAGAGGAACCGTTCGCCAAAAAAAGGAGACGGACGCACATACACACACACACACACATACATAAGCCGCGTTGAAAATGACTTAAAATTTTTTGTAATTTCCCAAACATTTTCCAGAATAATTTCTCGAATATTGCAGCACTTCCTGGATTAATATAATCAATTATGGATCTTCATTTCCTCATTCTGGAGGATTGCACTCACTGACCTGTGGGATTACACTATAAATGAGTTATTGAACATTTCAATTACCCGAACAGCGCCGTATTCAATCATTAACGGTTCCTAGCACTTTCTAACATTCACAGAATTTCCAGAAATTTTCCCATAACGTTTTCTTGTTCTTTCCAAATTTTCCAAAAAAAATATTTGCATAACAGTACCAAATTTTTAGAAATATTCACATATGTTCAGACGGATTTAAAAAAAATTCCACGCAGCATCCCGAGCCCCCCCCCCCCCCCCCCCCCCCCCCAATAAATTTTCTGGAAATTAGGAAAGAGTAATCTAAAAAAAACGTGACCAAGACCTCCAAGTAGCCGGATGCTTTCAAATGACATACGGCCAATCGCATTACTAACGAGAGGCGCGCCTTGTCAGCCTCCACCTTAAAGATCATTAAAGCAGTTTAATGGTTTTTGCATAGATGGAACATGCCAAGGACCCATACAGAGCACTGAAATCCCTGACTCGTTTAATTGTTCATCCCCTAACGACCAATAATTACGTCTGTGCAATTCACTGGCTGCATTAATTATCTCCTCACATTTTATATTCGCTCTGTTATATGCGCCTCCTGGAGTTAAGTTGCGCAAGACCTCATCATAATGCGCTGAAATAGAGAAAAAAACGAGTTTAGGTGAAAGCCCACCCACTGACTTACACACCCACCCACCCATCCACTCACTCACTCAGCCACCCACCCACTAAACTATCCACCCATCCTCCCACCCTCGCGCCTATCCACTCACTCTACCACTCACCCACCCACTTACCCATCCACTCACTCACCCACCCACCTCCGCATCCGCTCACTCACCCACCCACCCACCGACCCACCCACCGACCCTCTCACCCACCCACCGACCCATCCACTCACTCACCCACCCACCTCCCCATCCGCTCACTCACCCACCGACCCACTCACTCACCCACCGACCCACTCACTCATCCACCCACCCACTCACTCACTCACCCACCCACCCACTCACTCACCCATCCACCCACTCACTCACCCACCCACTCACTCACCCACCCACCTACTCATCCACTCACTCACCCACCCACTCACTCACTCACCCACCCACTCACCCACCCACCTACCCACTCACCCACCCACCGACCCATTCACTCACCCACCGACCCACTCACTCATCTACCCACCCACCCACTCACTCACCCATCCACCCACTCACTCACCCACCCACTCACTCACCCACCCACTCACCCACCCACCTACCCATCCACTCACTCACCCACCCACTCACTCACTCACCCACCCACTTACCCACTCACCCAACCACCCACCGACCCACTCACTCATCCACCCACCCACCCACTCACTCACCCATCCACCCACTCACTCACCCACCCACTCGCTCACCCACCCACTCACTCACCCACCCACTCACTCACCCACCCACTCACTCACCCACCCACCTACCCATCCACTCACTCACCCACCCACCCACTCACTCACTCACTCACCCACCCACTCACCCACCCACCTACCCACTCACCCACTCACCCACTCACTCACTCACCCAACCCCCCCCCCCCGCCACCACACATACACACACACAGAGCCCTTATCCTTGCAGTAACTTCCCTCAATCAGAAAATTAATTTTTTTTTTAATTAAAGAAAAGTTGAAAGAATTTGAGAAAAATTCCCAGCCTCACCCACTCATCGTTTCTCTTATTGAACTAAGCTTCACCATTTGTAACACTAAGAACAATAGCCAGTATCGTTGGGGGCCTTGCGGCTATTCGTGAAAGGGCCTATCCTCCCCCTCCCCTAGTCTGCGTGACTGCGTCACCGTTTTATACCTCAAATGCCATGTATTCGCGCCGATTACAAATACCCCGCGTGGATCATGAAACTTAACTTTCCGATCTGTTCACTTTGTGGTGAACGTGAGAAATGATGAAACAGGATTATCGCACATAAAGTCCGTTGCAATTTTTTCTTTTTTTTTTTTTTCAATTTTCTGCTGTATGAATTTGGAGGGAAAGGAGCATTGTTTTTTTTACCTGCTCAGTACCGGTCAATCGATTTCCAAGGATTTTATTACGATTACCAGATCAATTCTCATCTTTCTCTTGGTAATTCGAAGTGATTGTAAATTAATCTTTTTAGTTTCAACAAATAATTTTGGACATTTTATTCGTATTTGCCAAAAAAATTTCTAAGCAGCAAAAATTTGGTAAATTTTGAAAGTATTTTTTAACGATTTTTCCAATTAACCCCAATTTGCATGTTTAGGGAGTTGCAATTAAGTTTGTTTAATTTTTGTTCGGTTTTTAAACGAAAATTCTGTAACATTTCAGGAAGTTTTAAAAATCGCGCGAATTTCAAATTCCAAATACTTTGAAGATTCGAAAAAATGGAAAACACATCTTCTCAAATGACTAAAAATCCAAAAATTTACAAAACTGAAAATTTAAAAAAAAATCACATATATAAACACGGATAAAAAACCGAAGCTCTATAATTTTTAAAAATTTGGAAATGATGGCAAATTTTGGGAAATGAAAGTTTTTGGTATTTAAAAAATTCAGAAAAGAAGTTTGGTAAATCCCGAAAATTTTAAGAAATTTACAATGTTTTCAGAATTTCTCAAAAGTTCTCAAAATATCTCAAAAGTTCTGAAAATTTCTCAACATTTCTCAAACTGTCTCAAGATTTCTCAAAACTTCTCGAAACTTCTCAAAAAAGTTTAAAACTTTCTCAAAATTAAATATTGTAAACAATTCTCAAAATCCCTCAAAATTTCTCAAACTTTCTCAAAATTAAATATTGTAAACAATTCTCAAAATCGCTCAAATTTCCTCAAACTTTCTCAGAATTTCTCACAATTCCGCTAACTTCTTCAAAATCCCTCAAAATTTCTCAAAATTTCTCAAACTTTCTCAAACTTTCTCAGAAGGCCTCAAAATTTCTCAAAATTTCTCAAACTTTCTCAAAATTAAATATTGTAAACAATTCTCAAAATCGCTCAAGTTTTCTCAAACTTTCTCAAGATTTCTCAAAATTCCGCTAACTTCTTCAAAAGCCCTCAAAATTTCTCAAAATTTCGAAAACTTTCTCAAACTTTCTAAAGATTGATAAAAATTTCTCGAATCTTATAAAAACTTCTCAAAATTTATTAAAACTTCCCAAAGTTTCTCAAAAATTTTCGAAATTTTCGAAAAACCCAAAAAGAGAAAAGTAACCCACTTTGAACAAAGTGCAAAACCAGCTTGGCGCGACATTCACCGTGACAATTAATTTTAAAATGCCTGAATAGAGAGTAAGAGGGTTTTCCGTGAGGATTGGAGTGCGGATGAAAGCAAAAGGGGGTAAAGAGGCTTGTGCAATTATTTTCTGCCACCTGCACTCGTTTCGTCATAATGCTTCAGCGGCGCCGTCAAAACGCAACCAATAATGAATGAATTTTTTTACTCTTTTTTTCTTTATGAATTCAATGGTGAAATTGTGGAACGGCTCATGTAAAATATATATTTGATAATTAGGTGATTATCTACCAAGCAATTGTAATTTATTCTGAGAACAAATAAAAGTCTCTTGGCCAATTTCGTATATGATTTACGCTCTCTGCGTATCCTATGGTGACCATAAAATCGCAACCATTTTTCATTCTGCTAATTGTCAATTTCTTTTTAAATTAAGCGTTCGGCTGCGCATGCGTCGTACGCGCAGTTCCCTTTTGCGCCGCACCTCTGGTGGCGCGTCGGTTCCGGTCTTACGCCTTTCGATAATTCCGACCCACGTGGAAAAATATATAAAAACAAATATATATATGTGCCAATTTCATATATCTTGCAAAAAATATATAAGACATACATAAAAGTGCTACTTTATATATATTTGATGCAAAAAAACGTGCCAATTTAGTATATAATAGATATAAATATATTCATAATATAAATTTTTCCATGCGGGGATATACATCGATATTTTCATTGGTCTCTCCTTCTCACCCCCGAAACATTTTTTTAGTCTCTCTTTGCTGCCTCATAAATTATTTCCCACATGAAAAAATTCAAAGCAACCTTTGTGCAACTCTTATGAATTATTTCATCGGAAAATTGCCGTTGTGTAAATTCCTCATGTTTCACAAAGGCTTTCCAAGATATTCTAGCCCACGTAAAAAAGCAATGCACCAACATTAGACGAAAGAAAAAAAAAAAAAAAAAAAAAACAAGGCGCAGAATATTCTGCGCTAAACCCGCAAGAATCACCCACTAATTTATGTACTCATGAAATCTATTGAATAGTGTCATAAAATCAATGCCAATAACATTGTCTGAGCAATAAACGATTAAGCGCTCATTTCGCATACTTCTTTTTTCCCCAACAACGCGTAATAAATTGATAATTTACCATGCGATATGTCGCTAGAGACGATTGCATCACAGTAGATAAATTGGCGATGCATCCCACACTTTGCATTTGCTAAAGCAAGTAATGAGACTGAGAAATCTAGATGGATTGATGAGCGCATGGGGCCAAATGTCGGTCATGGAATTCAGCCCATGTGCAGTGCTCTCATCCACAATTTAACATGACAAAAATCAGAGTGATCTGATTTTATCCATGTATTTATCATATCGATAAGTGGCATGTGGGTGACATCACTGGTTCCAGCTTCCCAATCGAGGTTGACCTAGTTGAGCATGGTAAAAACAAGTGGGTCAATTTAAGCTGTTTTTGATGACATGTAGGTGTGAGTGTGAATCCTACTGAGTGTGAATTGTTTATCCTCCGTCCGTACCCACTACACCAAAGCTCCACAGGTTGGTGTGGGTAGGTTTGGGTAGCAGTGGGTGGGTGTGGGTTGATGTGGGTAGGTGTGGGTTGATGTGGGTAGATGTGGGTTGATATGGGTAGGTGTGCATTGACGTAGGTGCATGTGGGGTCATGTGGGTGGGTATAAGTTGATGTGGGTAAAGGTGGATGCATGTGGCTGGGTGTGGGTAGGGGTGGATGGATGTGGGTGGGTGTGGGTTGATGTGGGTAGATGTGGATTGATGTGGTTTGATATGGGTAGCTGTGCGTTGACGTAGGTGCATGTGGGGTGATGTGGGTGGGTATAAGTTGATGTGGGTAGAGGTGGATGCATGTGGGTAGGGGTGGATGATGTGGGTGGCTGTGGGTAGATGTGGGTGGGTGTGGGTTGATGTGGGTAGGTATGGGTTGATGTCGGTAAATGTGGGTTGATATGGGTAGGTGTGGGCAGGTGTGCGTTGAAGTAGGTGCATGTGGGTGGGTATGGGTTGATGTGGGTAGGCGTGGGTAGAGGTGGATGGATATGGGTAGATGTGGGAGGGTGTGGGTAGATGTGGGTGGGTGTGGGCAGATGTGGGTTGATGTGAGTGGGTGTGGGTAGATGTGGGTGGGTATGGGTAGGTGTAGGTAGAGGTGGATGAATGTGGCTGAGTGTCGGTAGATGTGGGTGGATTTGGGTGGGCCCGGGGGGAGGTGGGGGGGTGCTCTGTGTGGATGCACTTATATACACGCAATCGCTTGTCTCTCGTATTTCCCTCTCGTATCTCCACTCGTTCTCTCCATAGCTTGAGAATGCAAATACCTCGCGAAGGTGAGACCCATTTTCTCAACTAGCCGGGAAATGGAGAAAAAAAAAACAACTTGAAGGAAATATGTAGCGCACTTAAATGGAAAACTAATTTTACGGTTCACGCTTAATTACATATAATGCATGGTATGGCGTCGCTTGCCGCAGCAGTAACTTCCGGGGTGAAAGAATTACTGATCAATATCAAACCATATCGCCTGTCCTCTAGGAAGTAGAATCGATTATCCGAGAAAATTGACATATCAAAACTTGCCATTGTACTGTAATTGACAATTAATTTTCTAAGCAACACTCCAATTATATAGTTGAGAATTGAATTGTCAATTTGCGGTTTGGTTACCGCTAATGGCATCTGGGGATCGACGTATTTGTGAGAGGTCGTACGTATGAAATTGTTTGAGATAATTTGCGGGTAAAAGTTAGTGCAGTTAATTCGTGATGGGAGTCATCATTTGCTTAGTTGTTTTTTTTTATGGGTAACGAGTGATACTTCCGGTTGTATCGTTGCGAAGCTCGCGCATGTCTGAGACTGTTGGAGATGCCTGGGGAAAGAGTCGTATAGGATTCGAATAAATACCTTTGGAGTTGCTTTCTAAATTGCGAGAAATAACAATCGGAAGCTAGTGGGATGAATTAGTGTGGGCCATTGGGGCCACACAGGGGACTTCCGGAATTGTAACTTCCGCCCAAAATCGTTCAGATAAAAAATTTTATTCTAAAAAAATTGGGATCCGTACAACTTAGAATGCAGCTAAATATATTCTTGGGAAGATTTCTAGAAGGGCAGCTGGGTGGGTGGGGGGGGGGGGGGGGGGTCGAAGATGAAATTGGTGGAAAGAAAAAAAAACAAGTATTATTTTAGAATGTGTTATTATAACAGATCGTCTTCCAGCTTTCTGAAATTATTCTGGTCCTCACTCGTGATGTTTGTGGACTTTCCATGTCTGCCAAAGCCCTCGACAAATCTTTGAGCACCTTTTATCCCATCATCCAAGAGAAAATCAGTGGCATTGTCCCGCTCAAATTCCAGGGTTTCTTCTATTGGCTTACCACCGAATGTCGCATAATTCAGGGACGTACGATCTGCCAGAAGAGCTCCTTGTGGGAATTTTAGAATGCTTTGGGCTACGGAGATGCTCTGGCCCAAGCCTGGAAAAGTCAAAGGGAGCGAAATGAAAATTGAATACATGGAAAAACGTATAAAAATCATTTTAATGTGCAACATTTTTTTTGTGTATTTTGAAGATTTTCCGATTTTTCAACAAAAAAATTTTGGGCTTTTGAAAAATTTGGAATATGCCAAAAACTCAATAATTTGCAAACTTTGAGAATTCATAACAGATATTTATTTAATTTTGCAAAATTCCTAGAATTTCAAAAGTTCCAAAAGTTTCAAAAAATTGCTCTTTATTTAATTTCAAAAATTAAATATATATATATATATATAGCAAAATAAACCAAATGGTTTGGATGCTCATTCAAACCATTTGGTTCAATATTATTCTTCAAACGAAAAAAAGAAAATTTTAAAATCCGAAAACTTAAAAATTTGTAAAAATTCCACATATTTGCAAATCAGTTAAAAAATTCTAAAAATTAAAAAATTGTGAAACATTACAAAAAATTATGAAGATTTGAAGGGATCCAATTATTTCAAAAATAACAAAAAAAAAGCAAAACAAAAAAAACAAAAATGAATTGAAATTGCAAAAAATTTCTATCAAGTACCTGCACCACAGGCAACTAAACGACTCCCCACTCCCCAATCAAACGCCTCTTCAGCACTAATTTCTCTTCCCGTTAATATTAGATCCATAGCCCTCGAGTACCCAACCATAGCTGGCAGTCTAACAGTTCCACCACACATCACAGGAATTCCAAATCGCCTGTTGAGAAAGCCCATTCGAGTTTTTTGCTCAAGAATTCTCAAATCGCACATGAGGGCCAGCTCAAATCCTGCCCCAATAGCAAATCCAGTCATAGCTGCTATCATAGGCTTCTTCGAGAGTTGCTTTCTCGTGCACTGAAATGATTATTTGCAAAGTTTATCAGTGTCAACAGAACCAAAACTTACAACTCATTCTAAAATATGAACAAATTTTCCCAAAAAAAAACCTTACTTAACAAACTTGAAGAAAATGAAGAGACAATTTTTCAGAGTATTTGCACATGTTCCAAAAAATTCCAAAAAACTTTCAAAACTCCATAAAATTTTCAATGTCAAGAAAAACTACTTTTTCAAAAGTTCCCGCCTTTTACCTTTAAAAAAAAAAATATTTTTGAAATATTTTAACTACAAAATTGCAAAAAAAAAGATTATTACCAGAGCTCCAAAATGTGGTAACTTGTCGGAGTCACCTTCGGACTTTGCTATTTCTTCGAGATCGAAGCCCGAGCAAAAATTACCACCGATACCATGAATAATTCCAATTCGTGATTCTGGATTTTCATCAAACTCATCAAGAGCCTCAGCCAACTCCTGCGCTGCTGCACTGTCAAGGGCATTTTTCCTGTGGGGCCTACTCAGTCCGAACAATGTGATGGAGCCAGTCTGTGAAACGATCACACTTCTGCCTGAAAAAAAAATCATGTACAATCCTTGCCTATTTTCCACAATAAAAAAAATTCCTTACAATTCAATAAATTTAATTTCTATAACAAATGCGCCAGAAAATTGCACAAAATTTCTACGAATTACTCCAAAAATATATTCCTGATTTTCTGTGAGAATCTTATCAAAATCCGATACAAATTTCACAGAAATTATTTGTACACTGAACAAAAACAAAAAATGGAAACAAGGTAGCCAAGTAAAAGATGAGTGACCTTGAGATGGCCGTCAGTTTTCCCTGAATATCTCGAAATCTAAGAGAGCTGGCAGAATGTTCAAGAGGACCTTTTTTGTCCGTCTCCTCTTCCCCTTCAAAAAAGTATATACATGAATTTCGCTACCTCCGTTAGCTTCCGAGATATTCAGTGAAAACTGGCTGCGAGGTTAGTCACTTGTCTCCTGTCCACAATTTATTGAAGGTCTCCCATGAAAATCCCACAGCAGGGAATCTATGAAATTAATTAATCACCATAAATTATTGACACTAATTAGCAAATAGAGATATAGTGTGGATAATTTACCATCAGACTCATCAACATTTTCTGCAGCGACAGCAGTCTCTGAGGTTAAACATCTTTTAATCTGACTCTGTGTGATTCTGCGTGCTGCCAATAAAATTCGACTTGCGGGAAACATTTTTCAGTCTTCTGATAGATTGTACTAATGCTAAATTTTTAATTTTAATATTCAATAAATAATGAACACGGGATTAACCCTTTCGATGTTGTTGGTGCGAAAAATTGTGGTACTGGAGTAGTTCGCAAGGGGTCACGGAAGAGTGACGCCCCATTGGTAGGGGCAATCTGAGAGCGGCCTCCGGATTGGCTGAGAAGCTTACCCCCTCCATAGCGCGAACCACGTGATTACTTGAATACGAGTGGAACAAGACCGAAGGCAATTTTCGTAATGTTCTCGATTAACCAAAAACGCCAGTGTATTTTTTGCTAAAAGAACTTCGGGAAAAACATATTCTACTCCTTATAAAGAACGTGCAATGCAGAAAAGAGTCATCAGTTAAAGACTATTTTTGTTCGTTGAAAATGATGGCGCCATGACGCGAAATTGCAGTGTCAAGTTTCATCCACTGGAGTTTGTTAGTGCGATTCAAATTTGTATCTTTCGTGTATTGTGGCAAATAAAAGTTTTGAAAGAGGTGGACTGTCAAGATTACTGACAGTGGTGCACCATTGTCACACATTATCGGTTATAATACCCCAAGGCCATCAAAATTATCGGATAATTGTCGATGGCTTCGTTGCGCAGCGACAAGAGGGACAAGTTTTGCGTATTAAAATTTGTAGCCGAAGCCTATTCAAGATATCCATTCGGGCTTGTGAATCCTATAGTAAAAAGGAGAGACGAAAGAAACTATCGACATATATCGAAATTATCGAAAACCGTAAGACCGAAACCGTCGCGACACCAGTCGGCGCGTCGGAGAAAGGAAATGCACGTGCGAAGCACGCGCCACCAAACTTATCTGGCGTGAAAATGTCACGTGACCTCAAAAAGTGGCCTCTAATTGGACAAGAAAATGCAAAAGCATTAAATGTATATTTTTGTACTCAATTTCGCAAATAGCCAATCTGATAACGATCCGCTATATTTATCTCCACTCTCCTTTAGGACACAGTGTTCTGTTTGCTATTTATTCTTTTCAAATTCTCCCTCTAAATTATCTATATGAACAATCAGAATGTTTTTGAAAAGGTTGGTTAATTTGCAGTAATGTATAACTTGAATTAGGAATGAGTTTCGTAATTTGTAATCTACCCCTGTATTTATTGTATGTATAATTCGTAAACCTCAAGTTGTTTAAAAAATAAATCAACACTCCCATAATACTTATTTCGCTAATTTAATATTCCATATTTTAATATACAAATCACTTTGCATTGTGATTGAAGATTTACAATAAATTGATCTCTCAATGTTATTTTTTTACATTTAAGGCAAACACTGGTTTCTCTAATTTCCGTTAGTTTCCTTGTGTCTTGCACTTTTTTCTCAAGGCTTCCAGCTGAGAAAACTGTCTTGCAGGACAATGTGCTTGAATATGCTGTTGGTGATGGTTTGCGGGGTTTTTCTGTTCCGTTGAGCTTCGAGAATGTAACTGACCTTTTCCCTAGCTTCACTTCTTGGAATATCTCCCCGAAGGCTCAAAAGACGGACCAAGTGGTCCTCAGTCATGTCAGGATATTTTTCCACCAATGAGTGCAGGTCCAGGGACAAAATTTCTGCATCTTCGCATCGCAAAACTTCGGCAAGTCTCTTGATTATCTCAAATGGAGAATCGAAATTACCCACCTTAGGCGCAATTCGCACGAAAAAATTCTTCATTTTGTCCGCCTCTGTCATTATTTTAGACGTGCATGTTAGACACTCGTCGTAAGTTTTGAGGGATATTTTTCGCTGAAGCATCGCAGCTATGTACCTATTATACAAAAAAATTTAGAATTATTAGAAAATTTTTTTTTTGTGTTACTTGTGAGCTAGTGAGGTTTCATTGGATGGTTCATAATGGAATCAATGAATTTTCAAAAATTGAGAGATTAATATAAGGTGAAATATTTGGAAGAATTAAATTTTGTCAGTGTGTAAAAAATGGCAGAAATTTCGAAAAATTGGAGAATATCAAAATGCAAAAAAAATCCGAAATTTCAAATAAAAATTTTGAAATGTGAACAGCAAAAGAAATCTGAGAAAGATGAAAAAAAGGACAAAAATCCCAAAAAAGAGCATGACTGATGTAGCAAAGAAGAAAAAAATCTGCGAAAAAAAAATGGAATTTGAATTCGCATTATTAAAGAAAAAAACAATATACAAAAATTTTGTTAATGTGAAAAAACTGAAGAGAAAAGTAGAAAATTCCAGAAACCCAAATTCATTTGTGTGAATTCAGAACAGAAAGCGGTTTTCCCCAATATACCTTTTTGCAATTAAATTCTGAGCCTCTGTAATTATGTACTCAAAGTTCTTGACCCTCAAGTGATTATAATCCTGAAAATAGTCCTCCAAGGTAACGCAAATGGTCTCAACTGGTATCGGAGAATTCAGCCACTTGGGTGTCAATAAATCCGTGAATTGAGGCTCGAGATCCAGGAAAGACTCTTCAAGTAAAATAGCAGCAGCCTCATTCCTCAATTGTTGATAGTGACTTAGTAAACTTTCGAATTTAACAGCAGCATCTCCACTAGCATTAGTCACCTAAACAATCACAATAAAAGTCTTAAAATTGATCAGGAAATAAACTTTCTTCCCATGCAACATGTCAGTTTAAAAGTTTACTTTTTTTATCCAGTTTCCAAAATTAAAAAAAAAAAACAGGTTTGGAAAATTTTGCAAACTTGAAAAGTTACGAAAATCTGATAGAACTTATTTTATAAAATTTTATAAAAAAATTGAACGGAAAAATTAAGAAATCTTCAAATTTTTCAAAGAAGGCAAAAATCTAATAAATAGAAAAATTGTTCAGAAAATTTTCTAGAATTTCCATAGTTACCCAGTACAGCTGTTTCATCTGCTGCGCAAGTTCCACATACTGCAAACAATTATTGACAACCGTAATCATGTGATGAGTGAAGTATGGAACCTGGCTTCTGTCCTCAAAATGCTTAGCCTTGAAATCAAGAATGGCCTGACGATACATCAACCCGTACTTAGTTACTTGCTCGATGCAGACGACTAGTGCCTTAGCTGTCAGCTCCGTGGAGATGGTTTTCGTCACCTGGATTATTACTCCAATACTATTACATCATATATTGCATAAAATATGGCAGTAAAAATACTGAAAAAAATTTCAAATTTTGAAATGTAAAATTTTTACTCAAATTCCAAAAAAATTCTAAAAATTAAAACAATTAGAAATTGCAACATAAAAAATTTGACAATTGCATATACGAACCTGTAAATTCTGATCGATCATTTGGAAAATTATCACAGGAGCGGATGTGTGATAATAAGTATCCTGTGTGCTACAGTCATTCAAAGTTCCACTCCACCACTCGACCTTTTCAGTCTCCACAGTTTTCTTCATCCAATCTTCGTAATTTTGACACATATTTCTCAAGTACTTCTCCTGAAGACCAGTCAGAATCTCGGGGCTCAGTAATGGTCCAATTTCAGTTGTGTCGATGTTCAGTTCTGGATGCTGCATCAACTCATGTCCAGTATAAGTGTTCATGATCCAAGCAAGAAGAGAAACGTACTCGTTCCCTTCTAAACCTCCAACAATCAGCTACAATAATAATAATAATAATAATAAAAATCATGAGTGAGTATTGGACCAAAGAGACGACTCTATTTTTCATTATTGGGAATTTCTGCAATTTCATCTTGCTGATATATTATTTTTCATTCTGTTGAATTCGTAAAAATATTTGAACCTTCCTGAAATGTTCGTGATTTTTCAAATGACTGGAAATCAAAATGATCTCCTCTAAATTCTAAAATATTCAATTTAAAAATTTTAGAACACTGAAAAATTTTAATGAAAAATTTTCAACTTTAAAATTTTGTTTTACCTCCTTAAGGTGTTGAGATAAATTCGTATGATACATCTTGACGAATTTGTTAACAATATCGTATTTGGGAGGAAAGCATGGGCCACATAGTGTCTTGACAACCCTCAAATCCTCCAAGATAAGTTGTCTAGTGAGTTCCAAAAATCTGACGAGCCACATTTTATTGGTTTGCCTATCCTCAGCTTGAGTGCCCTCGATTCTCTCGCCCACCGATTTTTCCAGGACTTTCATAGCCATGTCCTTCCATCTGCACAATAATTTATAATGATCAACTTGCCTAATTTATGGCTTTATTTATTTATTTTTTTATTTATTTTTTTTTCTTACGAAATGAATGTCACAATATTGTGTTTTCCAAAAATATCAAAGTCACTTACTTAAAAAAGATTCCCAATAAAAAAAGATGACTATAATTTGTCCCTAAGCCGATTTTTTTTTTTGTAGATAAACTGTGATATTTTTTTTTTCATTTATTTAGAGTGTGATATCTCCTTAATGATGGGTGCTGACGACAAAAGTCATGAAACATAAAACGTGTATTTTTGAATCAGGAACAAATTCCCTCCTACACATTTTGTCGTACCTTCAACAGTTATTGAGATAGACCCGGATGAACGATTGAAATTGTCAATAAAAAAATAAAAAGCACGTTGTCATAGACACCCACCTATCTTACCATATTCTCACCTTTTGGGACGACCTGGAGGCATGAATCCACTTTGCCTATGTCTTTCATTCGCAAAATGATCTGCTTTTTCCTCACGCTCAATAATTCTCAAGGCAGTAACGATCACCGTAGGCTCCTTACGAACTGTATTCAATGTTCTACTCAAAACCAAGCGAATTTGTTTTTCCATAAGTTGAGACAGCACTTCGACGTCCTCAAAGTAAGCCTTCAGCATTACCTTATCGGGTATTGATTGATTTGGCAATTTGTGGAGCTCGTAGAGCAAATCGTCACGAGAATTCTCCAAATCCATTAAACTCTGGTGGGCGTGGAGCAATTTACCTTCATTTATCCACTGCTTTGTTTTTTCTACACTCTCTGGCACTGTGAAGATGTGTTTAAGATTCTCTTTTGCTGTCACATATTGAGAGTGGCGCATGTTTTCTTCCTGAACTGTAATCAAAGATTTTTTTTAAAAAGATTTTAAATATTTAATAAAATTTTTCAAGATTTTTGTTGAGACTAAATTTTTCGAAAATTTCCGACATTTTCATAATTTCAAAAATTTTATCAACTCCTAAAATGTCTCAAATTTTGGATATATCATTGACGTTTGGAAAAAATATAGCTGGTGACATGTTGAAAAAGAGTTATGCTTGCTTTTTTATTTGTATGTTTTGGGATACCTGGTTGGAGTTTAGATGACAGGTCCAAGGCGGAGCCAAAAGATTGTCCAATGAGATCCAGCTCGCCCTTGATTGTTTGAATTTCTTCCAGGGAATTTTGCAATTGATTGAATCCTACTCTCACTCCATCCAATTGACTTTGCATTGCTGTTTTTAACATTGTCTCGACCGAGGCTTTCTTACGGCCTATTCTTCGCTTGTACTGTTCAACTTTTTCCAATTGGCCGGGACGCTGGAGCATATTTATCACGTGCTTCGTTGCCGTCGCCTTGGCCTCTTCCTCGAGCTTCTGAAGATCGTTCATTTGCGTTTTTGTGTCGAACATTCGATTTTTTCGGCCAAGTTTTCGGCGTTCCAATTATTTCACGGGTTTTTTTGGGGTTAGGCGAGTTTGACGTTTGACAGGTGGAGACCACGTGGTACGTGCTGCCATCTGCAATGTAATAGTTCAAAATTATTTTTGTTTTTTCTTTTTCAGAACAACTTGAATAATGGCATGGAAAATTTGGGAAATTTGGAAAATTTGAGATTGCACATTCAAAACTTGGAAAATTCCGCGAAATTAAAATCTTCCAAAACATTGAGAATTTTGAAAATCCCGTTAGCGAAGGTTGGTAAACTTTTGATCGATAATAGTCAAGCGCAATTCTATGCGCGCACATTTTTTGAGTTCGGAAAATTCGAAAAAGTTCAGACGTTCAAAGTTTCGAGTTTGTAGGCGAGGAGACCAGTCGATTTGTGGAACGTAATTCAAGGTCAGAATAATTACTATGTGGCACGTTGAGGTTACAATTTCAATTTTCGGCTGGCCGTAATTTCTTTTTCTCTCACTAATAATAATAATAATAATAATTACACAGGTCATGAATATGGCGGGAAACCGTTCCGCCAATCGGAGCCGTTCTGATTTTAGGCTCTCCAACTTTTATGCGTTTAAAGTTCTTTAAAAAATGTTTTGCAATCAATAATATAATAACTTTTTTTCTTCGGAAGTATATTTATTGGCAACTCAATCTATATGTTTCCAAATATTGCGGCGAATTTTTTAAGTTATTTTTTTTTTATGGAATATCGAATGACCGTAAATGTTGCGCAATGACCAGTTCACAGAAATTTAAATTCTGGCGGGAATTTGTCGGGTTAACCATTGCATGCGCCACCGCTGCAAAATTTTATGGTTAAACATTTCCCAAATGGAAGATTCGCGTTATTTTGCTACGGGCTTCAAATCGTGACAGTCCGGTCTTCTGTTGAGTGTTTGTTTTGAAAAATTATTCGAGGATATTTTGTAATTATTTAGTGTCAGTGGTGGTGCTTGGGGAGTTTTATTGAGGTAAGTATTGTCAGTTTTTTTACAGTCCAACGAGCATTGGGAGTATAAATAAAATAGAGGTCAACAAACTCCAGAAAATACGACCTACTAAATGTTTATATTTCAAATGGAACAGTGGCGGGATAATTGATGATTAATTAGTTTGAAATTTGGGGGAAGTGGAAAATTGGCGAATAAAATTTTGGCGGGTTTTTCGAATACTGGAAAAATCAGTAAATTTCTCATTTGTTCAGTTTTATTTTGCAATAATTTTTGTTATGAGTGTAAAAAACTGGACCACAATTATTCAATTGAATTTTAAAAAAACATATTTTAACCCGAAGTTTATATTTCATTAAATTAGTTCCAGTTTTCTTTTTGTTGCTTTAATTAAATTCCCGTAATCAGCTGATCTATGTTCTACTATTTTCCTATATTTACTATAATTTTAACTTGAATTTTTGGCGGGTAAAAAAGTCTATTCAATCGATCTTTTACATATTTTTCGTCTAATTTTTGAGAAAAAAAATCATTTAATTTCCAAAAAAATTGTTCATTTTTTGCACCAAAAATGTCATTTTTTTTTATCCTCAATTTCAAATATGCATTTTATTTTTGGAAACTGAAAAAAAAAAATTCAGTCAAAAAAAAAAAATGAAAACTGCAAAATAAAAAAAAATCCAAAATGTTGCAATCATAGAAAATTCAATTGCCAAACCAATTTTTTCTAATAATTTGAAATCCGCGCTTCCAGATCGATCCTTATTATCTCCAATTGTTCCACCCCTCATATAATTTTTCCTCTACACTTAACTTGATTTATTTATTTTGCAATAGACTCATTGATAGATGGACTCATAACAAATGTTCTATGATAATCTAATTACGACAGATGACAACAATTATTGCCAGATTACTGATGGAATTTTTCAGCTGACTCGCGCTATTCATAAATAAACTGGATAATTATCCGAAGAAATGATTAATGTATGTGGCCCCCTTTCTCCTTGAATCGTGGAAAATACACTTTTTTTTTCTTCATCTCGTCTTACGATATCTTCTGATGAAAACAGACAAAAAAAGAGAAGAAGTTGATGCGATAGGGAGGGAAATTTATGGACCACATCATCCGGCGTGATCGACAATACTATATTGAACTGTATTATTCTGTACTTTAAAATTTTCTCGGGCCTCAAGTGACTTGATTGTTTGCACGTGCTAGATATTATTTATTTATCAATGTTTTTGTAGTTCATTTAGCTTGTCATGTTTTGAAAAAAAAAAAAAAAAAAAAACACACACACACACACACATACACACCCACCCACACATACCCACCCACACATACCATATATATCCGAAAACCCCAAAGTCTTATGAGCGTCAATATAGGAACACACACACACACAGTCGGGGCCTTGGAGACCGCAAGGCCGGTCGGGAACCTAACCCGACGGAGGGTAGGTTCCTGTAGGTTTACCCCGTGTCTAGAAATACGATGGCCTAAACGGCGAAAGTCGGCCCCAGTCGCATGGATGGGTGTCCACTAGTCCCTCCTGACGGAATGCTCGACAAGTACCGTGGGGACTATACCAGAGAGGGACCAAGCGAAAAAAAACTACATACATACATCGACAAATTAGATAACCTCACTTGTATTTACTCAATCTTTATTCATATTCAATAATTTCTAAATATATGTGGTTGGATTTTCGGATTTTGCAGATCTATCTCCATTTTCAATTTTTTTGAAAAGTTGATGCATCAACATGTGGGAGTAGGCAATGAAGTTGTTTCGTATCGAAATGGCCGGAAATTCGTTTCATTGGTCAATGCTGGGTACCCGTGCATTCTGATTGGTCGACTCCGCTGTGAAGTTAGGCGCTCATAAATGCGCGGGAAATACGAAATTTCTTTGTGCCATTCCCAAGATTTCCGATCCAATTTCATATTTGCGTTATTTATTTTCGATTGTATATTAACAAGTGGAAGATTGGTATTCATCTTTGGAATTAAGTTCAGGACTTTAATTTTTAATCCTATAAAGTGATTAATTGGCGGAATTTTTTAACAAGAAGTCGATGAAATCCTTTCATGAAATTGATATAAAGCATCGTTGTAAGCATCATTTACTGGTCATTTACCCTTCCTGATTCATTTTATAATCGTTGCACCGTTTTGTGGTTGAATAAAAAAGGGAAATCAGTATGACGCAGGTAGTCTTCTGCGTTTTCGCAAGTATCCGCCAATTTTCGATAAAACATGATTAACCGAACGGTACAATGATATCATTACTGATATCATTTCTAGTGGCAACACTTGAGTCATCATGTTACGCAGTAATCAAGGAGCTTCAAAATTGTTTTGAACTCTCAAAAAATTTCCCAAATTTCCAAAAAAAAGCAAACTTTTTCGGAATTTTTTTTCCTCAATTTTCTTAAATTTTGTAATTTTTTCAAAAATTGTAACGTTTCTCGAAGATAATGTGTGTGTGTGTGTGTGTGTGTGTGTGTGTATGTTTGACTCCGTCCCTCTCGTTTATACTCCCCGCGGTGCCTGCTCTTGAGCATTCCTCCAGGAGGGGCCAGTGGACACCCATCCACGCGGCTGGGGCCGACTTCCGCCATTTGAGCCATCGTATTTCTAAACATAGGGTAAACCCGAAGAACCCCCCCCCCCCGCCGGGTTAGGTTCCCGCCCGGCCATGCGGTCTCGTTCTATGCCTCCAAAAATTCTGACAGAAGTTTGACTACAATTAGAACTTTTGTAGCGGCTTGTGACACAGACGATCTGTTTTTTCCAATTATCTCGTAATCTACTCGATTTACAGATAAAAAGAAAGAATGATTTTTTGTCGCAAATTGAATTCTCTACAAAAAGTATTCTATAGCATTTTGCCGTGAAACCACTTGTTAACCAGGTAATCACCTTTTTTAAATGTCTGAGATGCTGAAATCTTGGAGGACACTCTTTTTTTTTATACGAAGCGCTCTTAATTTTTACTCCACTGATCGATCGTTCCCCCCTCTCCATTGACGATGTCACCTCACCTCAGTTTTCCCCACATTTTCTGCATTTTATGTTACCCCAATCCTCAGTAGTTAAATTACTATCACTCTTGTAAGACCCGCGCCGACCTCATGTCCATCAACTTGCAAAAAACCGCAGATCC
The DNA here is from genome assembly GCA_026005395.1 of Asobara japonica. Taxonomy (NCBI): domain Eukaryota; kingdom Metazoa; phylum Arthropoda; class Insecta; order Hymenoptera; family Braconidae; genus Asobara; species Asobara japonica. The sequence continues at coordinate 24,475 of BQMI01000151.1, read as the reverse complement.
ATCAATCAGCGAATGCAATCGCAATAATCGACAAATCTTACCAACAATGTAAGGCATTTGTGCGTGATAAAAGAAAAAAATGTTATATCATTGAGTCAAGGAGTAAGCCGCAAAAGTAGTGATTTTTTTTTGACTCGTGACATCGTCTCCATAATCAATTCGGTCTTCATTCCTCTGTCGTCAGAGGCTCCTCCCTCGATGATAAGAGATTGCTCGATGTCTCTTCGAACTAATAAACATATGAACGTTCTTTTCTTGGTCGAACATTTTTTATTCCCATTGGAACTTCTTATTTTAATTTTTTTTTTTTTTTCGTGACTATATATATATATGTTTTTTTTCGAGAATGTTAATTTTTTTTCATATTCAATTTTTTGGGTAACTATATATATATAAGTATGTATGGTTTTCTCGAAAATAGTTTTTTTTTATATTCAATTTTTTGTTGCAACTTTTTGGAAAAAAAATCAGATTTTTTAGATTTCCAAAGTTTTGCAAATTTATGAGAACACACACACACACACAGGCCGGAACACTTCCTGGAGTCAGTTACCTAGAGATTCTAGGATTCTCTTGAAATGCCGACGTCATTGAGAAGTCTCGACTTCGTTTTCGGGGTGCAGCAATTACGTCTTCGCGCGGAACGTAACAACTCGCGGATTCCGCGAAATTTGAATTTTCCCGCGGATTTTCGAGTATTATGATTTTTTTCTCATTCTGTTAGAGTTGAAATTTGAATTAGGAACTGGAAAATTTGCAATTTTAACCAGTCGAAAAATTTGAAAATTGCGGAATCTAGGAATGCAGAATTTTTGGGGCGCGAGGCACACGCGATTTTCTACTTATAGCGCAATTGCGCTAGTGTAAGGGTTGAACTTATTTTTGCGGCTTCTCTGACTTCCGGACAAATGTTACATAAGTTGCGACAACAAACACCCGTGGAATACGAATGATAAAGACGGCTGGAGTTAAAGAGTGGAATTGGGGGGAATGCATACATCTCAACGCGACTCAATATTTCGATATTTTAGTGATCATTCGTCTGTACGAGTGGAGAAGTCGGAGGACCAATTCTTTGAATTTTTGTCATTTTTTTTTCCATTTTCACATTTTCTCATTTTTGACAATTTGAAATTTTTTACACCTGTGATTTTTTTTTCGTTGGGGAATTTTGGGAATTGCGCGATTTTTGGTATCGTCAATTTCGCGAAAAATTTGAGTCGCGTCATTTTTTTGAGGTGGGAATTTTCGCCCAAAATCACTATTTTGCTAATTTTTTTTTTTTGTGATTTTTGGAACTTTTCAAAAATTTTCAAATGAAGAATATTTTTCAAATTTCGGAATTTTCTGAATGTCGATCTGGAAAAATCACACGATTGAATATTTCAAAATTTTAGTGATCATTCTGAACAAGTGGAGCAGCCAGACGAGATTGTTGAAATTGGTGATTTAGGAGTTGTGACAGTGGAGAGGAAGGAGGAGGATTGGACGACCTGGACGGAGGCTAGCGATCACGATGGCTACGGGGAGGACCATAATGTGGATTTTTTAAATAAATCAAGTGAAGGAACGGGATCTGAGCGGTCGTTTCTGGAGATGTCTCCAGCATCTTCCAACCGCCTCCAGCTACTGTGGGATAATTTTATTCATGCTGAACCGCAGAGTTTTGAGGTAATTCATTCTAATTTGTTAGTTGTTTTTGTATTCCATTGCATACTACAAAAAATTTCTAATCGAATTGTTGTGGGAAGCGGCGCACGTGTGGTTGGTTGGGTGGGTGTGTAATTGCATGGGTGGGTGGGTGTGTGGTTGGTTGGGTGGGTGGGTGGATGGTTGGTTGTGTGTGTGGATGGTTGGGTGGGTGTGTAGGTGTGTGGTCAGATGAGTGGTTGGATGGGTGAGTGGGTGGGTGTGCGGTTGGGTGTGTGGGTGGTTGGGTGTTTGGGTAGGTGGGTGTGTGGTTGGTTGGGTGTGTGGGTGGGTGGGTAGATGTGTGATTGGTTGGATGGGTGAGTGGGTGGGTGTGTGGTTAGGTGGATGTGGGTTGGGTGTTTGGGTGGGTGGGTGTGTGGTTGGTTGTGTGGGTGGTTAGGTGGGTGCGTAGATGTGTGGTTGGTTGGATGGGTGAGTGGGTGGGTGTGGGCTGGGTGTGTGGGCGGTTGAGTGGGTAAGTGTGTGGTTGGGTGTGTGGGTGGGTGAGTGGTTGAATGGGTGAGTGGTTGGGCGGGTGGATCGTTGGGTGGGTAAGTGGGTGGTAGGGTGGGTGGTAGGGTGGGTAGGTGGGTGGTAGGGTGGGTAGGTGGGTGGTAGGGTGGGTAGGTGGGTGGGTGAATGGGTGGGTAGGTGGGTGGGTGGGTGGCCGGGAGAGTGGGTGGTAGGGTGGGTGGGAGAGTGGGTGGGTGATTGGATGGGTGAGTGGGTGGTTCGCTGCCTGGGTGGGTGAGTGACTAAAGCACCATAGAAAATCTATTTCTAGTTACTGTCCAGCGAAAACTAAAAAAAAAATATCAAAAAAATAATACTTTAATCATTGTGATAAATGTCTTATTTACCCTCGGCCACCGTAATAATGCCTGCATGTCTTCAACAATATTCGTCGCATTTTTTACAGCTTTTAAAAAAATTACATTACGCGCTGTATGCAATCATTTCCATTTAGTGTTGTCATGGTTATTTTTGAGAGCCCTATCGACTCGTTATGTCCACATATATATATGTAAAAAGCCCGATAAATTCGAGAAAAGAGTTGCCATTGCGTGTAGAAGACTTACAAACTTCACGTATATTTATTTCAGCAGAGGGTGATTGAAAAAAAAATCGATATATTAACCTCAAAAATACAATCAGAAGAAGGTGATTTTTAAAAAATTTGGACATTTTAAAATTTATGAGAAAATATAATTTTTTACATCATTTTGGCATTCCGGAAATTCATAATTTTTCCTATTTTACAATTCATTCTACATTCGTTAAATTTTGTATTCATCTCCAGACTAGCTTCATCGGAAGATGCTGAAACACTTTTTTGCCCGAAATTAGATTCCCTAGATAACATCTTTCATCAGATTCCTCTGCAAAATCGCCTTCACCATCCCATTCGCAATTTTTTCAATTTCAAACGTAATAAAATAGGGAATGGAAATTATTACTATAAGCATAGTACTAAAGTGAATAAATAAATCCGAAGGGCGAGTAAAATCGGATACGCAATTCGAGAAGTTTCTCATTTGCTCTTATTTTACTAGCTCACCTTCAACGAGTTCAGCCAGATGTATCGTATTACAGATTTATCAGAAATTGCTCTGTGCAAAATTAAAGCCTCATTTTTCCGTGAACGTGGTTATCTCGCAGGAATTTGGAGATGCTCCGATGATACTTTGATTGCTAGTATTGATTGCGCGATTTTAAAGTAGCTCGATGCTTACATAAATGGAGAAAATTCTTGAATTTTTATAACTCATTGCAATGCTTGGAATTTGGAAATTTGCCAAAACAGAAATTTTTCTAATCCAAAATTTCCACTTTTCTCGACATTTGATATTATTCTGACCCGTTTTGGTGTGTATGTGTGTGTCTGTGTGGGGGGGGGGGTGACTGTGTGGGTGGGTGACAGGATGGGTGGCTAAGTGGATGGGTGGGTGGGTGGGTGGCTGAGTGGATGGGTGGGTGAGTGGGTGGGTGGGTAAGTGGGTGGGTAGGTGGGTGAGTGGGTGAGTAGGTGGGTCGATGGGTGACTAGGTGAGTAGGTGGGTGGGTGGGTGGTTGAGTAGGTGGGTGGGAGGGTGGGCGGGTGTTTGAGTAGGTGGGTGGGAGGGTGGGTGAGTAGGTGAGTGGGTGGGTGAGTGAGTGAGTGAGGGGGTGGGTGGCTGAGATTTTGATTTCTGTCAAGAAAGGAATTTCATCCAATATCCATAAATCTCGATATCCCCTACACCATTGAACTCACTTAATTGGGATTCCCCCAGCTACCCACTGCAATATCGAATGAATGATCCTACAGTCTTCAATTCCTTCCCCATCAAATAATTTTTTCTATCTGTTTAATCGCTCATTCCTCAATTTCATTGCTTCTAGAAATCGTCGTGGCTCGATATATTCCTGGCGGAATTGCTAGCTCAAGTGCATGATGGCAGAGATATCAAAGACATTTTATCATTTTGGTAAGTCCCGCAGTGTTTTAAATCAAAAGAATCTTGATATTTTCATAGATAAGCCGAATTTGAGACAAGCAAGTGTTCACTCCAATGTTTTACGCTCAATACTATAAATTCAGGCATTCAGTAGAAAAGGGCCCACTTTGTCGAATCACCGAAATATTAGCACATTCTCCACATATCTCACTTAGCTAGATGAGTAGATAGTTATATTCGTAAAATGAGACCGCAAGGCCGGGCGGGAACCTAACTCGACGAAGGGGTGGGGGGGGGGAGGGGGGGGGTGGTCTATCATCGGCGCCCGCCATGTTAGCACAGAGGTTTCTGGGAGTTTACCCTGTGTTTAGAAATACGATGGCCTAAATGGCGAATGTCGGCCCCAGCCACATGGATGGGTGCCCAGTAGGACCTGTCGAAGAAAATGCTGAGCGATCAGCTACCGTGGAGACTATACAAGAGAGCGACACGGAGGAAAAAAAAAGAAAAGAAAAATCATGCTCGCGCTCGCGCGCCAAGTTTTAAAATAAAAAACCGTGACGCTTAGTTGATAAAGAAGCACGCGTCAATAACAAAATCCCCCCACGATTGAATCACGTGTTCAATAAGAAGTGTCACCCAGAGTCTCAATATCTCCTGACCTAGCTCAAGCATCAACAAACAATCGCGACTGCTCCAGTCACAATTTTCCAAGCAAAGAAATGCCGTTTTATTAAGTCGCATGATTGTATCAATAAGCAAGCACAATGATTGTGGCTTGTCAGGGCCGCGCCAATAATTTTCCAATTTTGGATTGTCCTGCTGCAATTTGTTATTCTCAAAAAATCCCATGAATTTTTCAGGAATCATTTCACGAAAAAATATTCGGGGAACATTTTTTTTTAAGGCAAGGTTATTCAGAAAGGGAAAATCCTGTAGTCAAACCGTTTTTAAATGGTTTTTAAATTTCACTAACTAGGTCCAGGATGCTGGCTATTCGCACTTACACACATACATTTTTTTGTAACACTCAAAACAGAATTATTCTGATTTTATTGAATCGTGGAATCATTCATATAATTTTCTGCAACGCATGTAGAATCATTCACGCATAATTATTTGCAAGGCATGCGTTGTCCTAGTCCGTTGACGCTTAGTTCCACAATAAGAGAATAAAAAAAATTGGTTTTTGCCGTTTGCGATAAGATGAGTCTACGTAACTTTCCACGGTACTTTGACGGAGCAATATACAATCGTGCCCTCAAAGTCTGTTATTCACTGTGAATACAATTGATATTCGTATTCAATATTTTGCGATCAATTGCACTGATTTTCCTTTGGATATTAATGGGATGAGTTTCCCAATTATGTACAAAATTGTGTTTTCTAAAATAGCAATTACCCTTCACATTTTCAAAATGACATTTTTAAACTTTCTCAAACCTCCGAAATTTCTGAAATGTCTAAAATTTTATAATAAAAAAAATGCTATCGTTTTTTTGGAAAATTATTGGATTTGCGTGATTTATCATCAAGAGTAGAGAACATAAAAATAGTTGAAAAATATATATACGTTGTGTCCAATTTAAATGTTGGGATGGAAGGTGTTAAGCATCTGAAATTAGAAGTATCCCTTCCACTGTTCTCCCCCCTCCAACCGGGCCAATCAGCGCGCAGCTCGGCCCCCTCCGCCAATAGTAACCGTTCCCGCCAACCGCTCAAACCAATCCCTTCTTTTCTATTCCACAGCTCAGTAGGTGGTGGTGGTGTATCGACGCTCGTGGCTTGTGAACTTCTCTCCGACGTCCACGATTTGTGTTCAGCGCGAAATGACGGTGGCGAATTAATCGAACTTCACAAGTACTTGGTCCAGGGCCGTGGCTGGCGTTCCCTATCAGTTCTCCACCTTCTTGGCGTACGCGGTTTATCCTGCGGTCGTGAACTGGTTGCACTACTTGTCGCTCTCTACCCCGTTTCTCAGCAGTCCTCAAACCAGCAAATTCCTTCCAATCCCTACGTCAAATTTCACTGCAATGATGATACAGTAGACACAGTCGAAATCATTCCCCACACGAAGAAGAAGAATCGACGCCGATCGAGCACAACCAATGACGCTCATGTTTCACGTAAACGAGTTTGGCGGCACAGTATTGCGGTGGGAAGGGCGTCTCAAATTGTGGGACAGAAAGATCTCTCGAAGAAGGTATTCGCTTTTTGTAGAAGCTATGAAAGTATTCTTTCATTCATCTGTTCATGTGCCTAATTGTACATTTTATCGAACATCATCTTTGAATATCGATGGTTCCTGAAGGAACCATATAAAGATGCGATTAGTGTCTGGCTGCCTGGCTAAAGAATTATGAAATGAAACTTTTTATGGCACGCAGTAAAATGAAAGGCCGATGTAACAGATTTCCACAGGGCATGAGGGGTGGGCGGTCGTAGTGGGGGACGAAATCAGGGAGAATGGGAGACTAGCAAAGGAGGCGTGGCAGCGCGCGTAGCATGGTTGTAGCAGCTGAAATCCGATGTGAAAGAGTGAGAAATGCGTTTAGTGAGAGAGAGAGAGAGAGAGAGCGGCAATACGTGGTATCAGTCGACATCACCTGTTAGTTACCAAAAATTGCACCGTGTATATTGAGCTCATAAAGCATTATGGAAGATTTGTAAATGAATTGTCCAGTGATGTAAATATTGCATATAGGGCATTCCACACCAAATTTGCCATTTTGAAACCTGACCTAGTCTAATTCAGTTCATATATTTTATTCTCTGTGCTAGATGGTGAAAAAACATCCCATTTTTTTTAATTTTTTGGTTAATTAACATTTTTCAATCAATTTTTCTAAAGTCAATTTCCAATTGCCTGAATGTAAAAATCTGAAAAATAGGAGTTTAAAACGTTTTTTTAAATATTTACTTGCCAAGGACTGTCATGCACATCATCAAGTTCACACGATGACAGGATAATTTTTAGGTCTCTGATGACGAATCAGCGAGCTTAATCTGCGAACTTTTCCACTTGTGTGTAAAAAGTTTCTGTATAGTTGAAAGTGTAAAATCTGAAAATATTGAAGAGTGCCTCTAACACGCGGCATCATTCGAACAATACCAAAATGTTCCGAAACAAGATGTAATTTATGTTGAGATTATGAAGAAGTAAGAAATATTGTAAAGCAAATACGAGCCACAAAAGCCCAAAATGAATTAATTTTCATGTACATCCATAGAAGGAGAACTTGAGCAGTGAATCAGAAGTGCTCACAGACGGAATTGACCAGGCACGATCGCTGACACTGAAGATCCGGCTAAATCCCATGGATTTCGAATATTTCACATCAGTCGTGAGATCTGATGAGGAGAATCAGTGGGGTCAGGCCCTGTATGAGTTACCCCTTCGTCCAGTTCGGAAGACTCCGCAGGACTTCATCGATGAGCGATTGAAAAGGGTCCTGGAGGCCAAGATCAGTCACTTTCAGACGAGTTTACTGATAATACAACTATTGCAAGGACTGAGAGATTATGAGACTCCTGCAGAGCAGACACCAGCAGTGCAGGTAACATGTCTTAATCATTGATTCCTCTGTTGAAAAATCCTGTAATGCTCCATGTGCAGGTGCTGAAGTTCGCGTTGGACACTCTGTGGTCCCTCCAATTTGGCATCGATGGAACAAATTTAAGTGGAACCGAGTGTGCCACACTGAAAGCAGCTGCTGCTAGGCTAATGTTGGGCGCTCTAGAGCGAGTTCTACGAGCTGATGAACCAACCACAGCTGTCATTCACAATGGCCTGCTACCAATGACATTGAGACTGCTTGAGGACGCCTGCAGTAAGCCCGTAGTGGTACTCAGTGCCGAGGAGGGCTCTCTCCTTCAAGAGTTCATCTTTGCTACCACCTACGGTATCATCACATTCTTGTACTGTCTGCTACACCAGCGCGGAACCGCGGAAAAGCTCAAGGACTTTCTCGAGCTCTTTCAACTGTTCACTGAGAGCCAGGATGGGAAACTCGTGGAGAGAACTATTCTCGCTATTGTCGATCTGCCCAGCATTGATCCAGCAAGGTTTGTTATTATTATTTGGTATTTTATTTAAGGTCCAATTGCATGAACTTATTGCAACATCGAATTTTGAAGATGTTCAGTATGTTCAAAATTGAGAATATAAAATTTTTTCTTTTCGTTTTGTACATAAATAAAAGAAAAAAAAATTAAGGAATTTTCGAAATTTGAGAAAATTGGAAATGTTGGACATTGTGAGAATTTCTAAAAAAAAATTTTAAGCCAATTGGAAAAATGTGAGTAGGAAGTGACTCTGCTTAGAGCTCTTCTAACTAGAAGCACTTGTTGTTGATATTTTTTCAATTTATTTTTTATGTCTTCAATCTTCATCGTCTCTGGGATCGCTTCATCGCCACTGTATGGCTGATTATGTGAAGTTAAAATTAACTTTTCAACTTGCTATTATTTGATATTTTCACAGATCGATGACCCGTGCGAGAAAGGTCGTTGACATGATCGGAGCGCTGATAAGTGCTTTGAAACGAGTGAGACAGGCGTTGTGCCACATGGGACAATGTCGAAGGGTTAAACACAAGAGTTGTGACAATGCGGTTGAGGCTTATCACCACTTTGATATACTTGGTACACCTTATTGTCAGCCCACTGTGGGCAGTTTGGGCCAGCAGATGTGTTGTATATCATCCCTGTTTATGACACTGACCTCCCTGACCAGAGAGGCACAGACTTTTCCGATTGAATTTGATGTCAGGTTGCTGAAAATTATTACAGCTGCTGGTACCTGCTGCTGTTTTCCACCCAAGGTTTGTGAATACTCTTTCTAGCTTCCCGATAGGGGAAGTTATTGTGTTGCCCCCAAAAATGAAAAATCCACTTTCCATCAGATCTCCACGTTTCATGGTACTTCTGACCTTTCTAGACTATTTAAAACAAAATGTCTGTATGTGTGTGTGTGTGTGTGTGCCGATGTACGTATGTAACCAAAAATTTCCCGGAACGATTTCTCGTGAACAAATTATCCGACCGAGGTCCTGCATGACGCAATCGAAGCGTCTTGCCGTAACTTAGAGCTGATTAATTTTTGCTCCATATATGTCTGCTGGTTTCTATTGGTATCAAAAATTTCAATTGTTTATAACGCTGTATCTCACGAAATATTATAGATACGCAAAAATGTGTCGAATAAATGTTGTTCCTTATAAAAAAATACATATTTTGTGTCCTTTGACTTTTTTCGTATCTTTAACCGTTTTGGCGTTAGAGCGTTATAAACAATTGAAATCATTTAGAGAGTTCTATGGTGAGGAAAATGAGAGATTAGAAAGAAAGTACACACACACACGCAGACATCGGGAAGTTAAAATTTTGGCCCGCGGAGGGTGGAATCCACAGCCCATTTATTTCAATTTGTTTCAACCTCAACGAAGTGAAGAACAAATTTCAGGGTGGGTTGGAGGCAAGACCGACGTTGAGCACGTGTTAGATAAATATTTTATTTTGTGCACGTACAGGAAGCTTATAAGAATGATAGGAAATTTTATGTTTTTTTTTAATACGTGGGAAAGTCAATGAACAGCTAATTAGAAGTTATGAATAAATTCTGCCTTGACCTGGGAGGAACACATTGGAAATTGCTGCGTATGTTCTGAACGATTAACTCCTTTATTTTCTTACTTCAATAGGCTACAGTTTTGAACAATTTTGTGACGATAATTAAACTGCAGCATTGATATTAGGATTTTTCGTATCAATTATCAAATTTTCACAATGTCGAATTTTTAATGTCTACAATGTCCTAAATAGAATATCCATGTATGAAAATGTCGACGTACTGAAATATCGATATATCGCAGAAGCGAGCTATCGATACACCGGAGGATCGATATATCAACATATCGAGATCTAAATATATCGATATATCGAGAGATCAATATATCGATATATCGCCACATCGATATGTATCGAAATATCGAGAGATCAATCTATCGCCACGTCGATATGTATCGATATATCGAAACATCGATATGTATCGAGATATCGAACCATCGATAGATCGAGATATCGGAACATCGAGATATCGATATATCGAAACATCGATACATTGATATTGTGATTTGATATATCGAAATATTGACATATTGAGGGTTAATGGAAGGGGGAAGGAGTGGGGGAGATTGGCTTGAGTACCAAGATACCATTAATTCTGAACATGAAGAGAGCTCTTCCAGATCGCATTAATATAGACAGATAACATGCGGTCTTCATCTGAAACATAATATTTTTTTCTAATTCCAAAAATTCACACATTCTTTCTCTGTGAAATTCCCCCAGGTTCTTCTATCGAATGTGGTGGCGTTCCTGAAGAAGGGGAATCCCCAGGTGTACAGTCCCTGCATTGGACTATTGGAGCGTTGCTTATTCCGTGAGCTCGGCGCATTTCCGGAGTTCGACACGTGCAATACCTGCGCCAAGCCCTTGAACTATTCCTGGGAGTTCCTGGAACTCTATTCGACTCTACTAAGTCCCGCAGATCCCACCCTGTGTTATGCAATAATGGCGCACCTGATCAAAGTAACACCAAGCTCGAGCTATCACGTGAGACGCGAGCTTCTCTTCAGAGTTTTCTATCCGACTTTCCTGAGTTCGAAAAAAAATCTTGAGAAAAATGGGGGAAATCCGACCACGGAGTTCCTCATTCAATCGTCCCTGTCCATGATCTCCAATCTTGTTGTCAATGGACCCATGTGCGAACGGTAAAATTTTCTTTCATAGTAAATCGTTCAAATTCGATTTCCTGAAAATTTCGAATTTCCAAAATTTTTCCCTATTTTGGATTTTGCAAAATTTTGAAAATTCAAAAAAAAAAACAATTACAATTGCTGATTTTTTTTTTTTTTTTTTAACAATTTTGCATTTTTTTTCTACAATTTTCGTATCAAATAATGTCAGTCTGTTTCCATGCCTAGGTACGTCGAGATCAGCGGATTAGAGGAGTCCCTTAAACTTCTTCCAAATCCCCTCTTCACGCGTAACGTTTACGCGCTTTTAGAAGTGTCCGTGATAATGGAGATATGGCAATCAATCGAGGATAACGAAACCGGTCAATTGGCAGATGGAATTGCATTGAAAGCCCTCATAGACGCCCTGGAGAAGGAGAGCACTGAGCTTTTGGATGTTTTTGAGAGTATTACAGAGGAAGACATTGAGGAGGTCCTCGACGAGCCAGCACAACCCGTCTATCTAAAATCCAAGAAGTGTCAGGAAATGGAAAAGGAGAGATTCACTGAAAAAATTGAATCCAACACGAAGACTGAGCATTATCGGTAATTGATGAACCAAACTGATCAATTTGTTGCAGGTTAAAGTTAGAGTGAATTCAGAAAATATTTTCTTGTTGATGACGACTTTGCCCTTTTTAACAATCTTCATTAACGTCTTTCAAGAATATTAAACCAGTCGTGAAGTAAACCAGGATAAGTGCATTTGGACTTCATTCAGCTTTCTCGGGATAACTCGAAACCAAATGGATATAGGCAAAATTTCATGATAACCTTTTTTGTAGAACTCATGTTTCCCGACAAAAAAGGTCTATATAAAAAATTCCCTAGGCTGCTTAGATTTTGAGATTCTGGTCTTTTTGGATCCTCTGAAATATTGCGCAACCTCATAGATTTTTTTCAAATAATTTTTGAAAAATTTCAAATCTAAATTTTCAAATAGATTTTTTGTTTAATGACAAGTCAGACTAATTTCGACTTAAGCTAAATCAGAGCTTGCCAATATACTTATATCTCCATGTAATTCCAGAAAATCGATGGAGGATATCGTGAGAGGGGGTTCCCTGGAAGATCTGCAAAAAGTGAGTCTCTTCCAGGCAAGTGCTGCGTGGCGTGCAGCAGCAGGTGTAGTTTTATGCAGTCCATGTTTTCGCATAGAATTGGCAAAGAGCCCGGTCGCCGAAAAGTCCCTTAAGCTGTTCAAAATACTAGCGATTTGCATCGCAACTGATCGTATAAAAGATGCCAGCAAATCTGCACACAGACTACTCGAGGCGTTAATCACGTGTTGCCTGACATCTCCCTTGTGTAAGTCAATCGCCTTCGACCATCGGGGACACGCATAAAAATTCCCGATAGCTACATTACTTACACCGCTGTATCCCCAGCTTCAAAATTTATAATCTCTTCTGATGACGTAAATGGATGTATTGACACTGACATTTTCAAGTAGCATGTTTTATCGCAAAATTTTTCAAAATGAAATTGTACAAAGCACGCACAGTTATACCGACCCAAGTACTGTTTACCAATACAGCATCGATACTTTGGCGGATCGATACTGAACTCTTCGATTCGATTCACTGCAGAGTATCGATACTCTTTGGTGTATCGGAAAACACTAGGCCCAAGCCAAAGAGAAGTTCTTGGGTAGAAGTTGAGAGTCATTTTCTCTCCAGATGGCGCATGTGGGACTTTGCAAGTTTGAATGTGAAGAAAAATTTCGCGCCACTTGCAAAAAGTGAATAACTATTAAATGTGTAGATGAATTTTGCCCAAATTTCACACAAGCCTGAAAACCGCATTTATCTTCCAATCATGACTTTTATTAACTCGATCATAACAGGCGCTAAGAAAAGCTGATGCATTCAAAAATTTCATGGTTTTGGGGCATCATACTCTTCTGGATAAATTTGAAACCACTGTATCGATTGAGTCCTTGGATTTGGACCTTGGGATTGAAAAGATGATACAGTAATTTTTCTAATTAGGTATTTCATTCCGATTAATGGAAAATCTACTGTGTTAGCTCACTTGCAGACTGGATTTCCCATGAATATCTCAGAAGTTAGAGAAGATGGGGAAAACTTCTTAGAGAACTTTTTGCACAGAACAACAAGTTCCACAAAAAAGCTCTTATCCAGATTACTGCATCTCCTTATCTGGTATTCGCGAGAGAGCCAGTCTAGATATAAATGCAGTTACCTCGTGTCAACACTTCCCTACATTGGCTTGAATGCTATGAATAAAAAAAAATTAAAGAAAAAAAAAATTGACGGACGTTAACGGTAATACATTGAGGGGGGATAAATCGACAGCTGTGGATTAATTTTACAAACCGTGAATAGCGCTTGGAATTTAGCAGAGCAGTCTCAAGACATATCCCTCGACGTTTGCTTCAGCCTAAAGCTATTTTAATCAATTTGTTGATATAAAAAATACTTCATTAATTATATGACTGATATGAATAATTTGCATGAATAATATGAAACTAAAAATTGACTCAAAGTAATTTTTTCGCGAACTTATAAAACAAATTATACACTCCCTTTTTAGTATGGATTTTTCTTCATTTTTTAAAGTGAATCTCGAGGTATTGGACAATAGATTATGAATGTAATATGACTTGTGGTACAGGTAATTGCGGACTTTTAATTATTCAACGTTCTTGAAGTCATTGATAAAAAAATTCTCCTTCCTCAAAATTTAATATCGGTTTATATTAATCTCAGAGGAAAAAAAATATAACGAAACATCCGAATAAAATCAAACTATTGATTGAATAAAGGTCTTTCGAAATGTAGTTTGAAATAAAGATTTAAAATTGTTTGTGTAGTGGTTGAACAGTATATGGAGTTATTTTATGTATCATGAAATTCAATGTGGAGGTCTGAGAGGCTAAATTGTGACTTTTTATTTTTTTTTTAGTTGATAAATTGTGAATTTAATATGGCTTGTGGTACAGGTGATTGCGATGTGATAACCGAACTCGGTAAAGCACTGATGACTGCGGGCATTAAGTTGGGAAGAGGAATGGCAATGCTGGTGGAAGCACTTCTACGTGTGTCTATGTTGAAGCCTAGTCAAGAGCAAACTATGCCGCCACCCACAAGACCGAGAGTGAGTTCCATTCTATTTCATTTCATTTAGATCAATTTACATTGCATTCCATTCCCTTCCATCCCACTCCATTCCTTTCCATCCCATTCCATCCCATTCAATTCCATTCAATTCCATTCAATTCCATTCAATTCCATTCAATTCCATTCAATTCCATTCAATTCCATTCAATTCCATTCAATTCCATTCAATTCCATTCCATTCCATTCAATTCCATTCCATTCAATTCCATTCCATTCAATTCCATTCCATTCCATTCAATTCCAGTCAATTCCATTCAATTCCATTCCATTCAATTTCATTCCATTCCATTCAATTTCATTCCATTCCATTCAATTTCATTCCATTCCATTCAATTCCATTCCATTCAATTCCATTCAATTCCATTCCATTCAATTCCATTCCATTCAATTCCATTCCATTCAATTCCATTCCATTCAATTCCATTCCATTCAATTCCATTCCATTCAATTCCATTCCATTCAATTCCATTCCATTCAATTCCATTCCATTCAATTCCATTCCATTCAATTCCATTCCATTCAATTCAATTCCATTCCATTCAATTCCATTCCATTCAATTCCATTCCATTCCATTCCATTCAATTCCATTCCATTCCATTCCATTCTATTCCATTCCATTTCGTCCTTTCCGTTCTGTTCCATTTCATTTCAGATCATGTTCTAATTCTCATAATAACTTTTTCGTGAATCCATTGCAATTTTCATTACTGAACTTTTCAAAATATAAGTATGAAATTTAAAAAAATATTAGAGTTTTCAATTTAAAGATTGAGGACAAATTATTTAAATTATTATAATTGTATTTTATATTTTTGGAGTGTGTAAAAAAACTTCGTCAAATTTCAAAAATTTTAAAACGTTCAAGTCGATTGTAAAATTATGAAAAGTACTATGTTGCATAAATTCGGCATTTCAGGCAGCTCAAGAAATTTCAGACTTCGGAATTTTCATAAATATCGACTACGCATATTTATAGGGAAACATTAAGCACATTGAATATTAACGCCTACATTGTAATTATTTCAATGCAAGCAAAACAAATCAAATCTGTTTTCCAGTGATAATCTCCTTACGTTAGATGTTTTCACTTTTGCTACTTTTAATATGTTTCTCAATGATTCAATGGCCTACCTATGCTGACCTTGGATCTTTCATTTAAATTTTCTTTAAATTTCGATTATTTAGTTCAGAATTTTTCAAGAAATCCGACTTTCGAGCCTTTTAAAAATAACAAAGTAATAAAAAAAAATTTACAATTTTGTTAACTCCTCAAATTTCTGAACTTGTCAAAAATTTCAGAAGTGTCCGAATCTAAATTTCCAAATCCTAAATTCAAAAAAAAAAAAAAAAATTCTAGAATTTTTTTTTTACGAAATTAAAACAAAAATCAGATGCAAAAGTTCAGAATTCTGAGAACCTTTGGACGTTCTTGAATATTTTGAATATTTAATACCCTATAATCTTCTAGAGCCGTGTTCAAATATGTTTCCTCATTTGTTAATTCTCCCCTATGTGAATTAGCTGCCGATGCTGACCTTGGACACATTACCAGATTGCGGTGGTGAGGACAGTAGTACCGGCGAGTACGTCACCGCAGATGATGGTTACGAGGCAGATGTGGAGGTCCAGGCCCGAAGCCCTCAAAACAGTCTACCAAGGCGAAGTAATTCGTTGGGGCCAGTGGTTGAGCCCAGGGGACATGCCAATGCACATCCAGCACTTTGTTCACTTGCCGTCGACCTACTGATCCACTTCAGCGAACAGTAAGCCCAGATTAACTTCATTACCAATCGCCAATGCCGTCGCAAATATTCTTAAGAACACCTTTTCCTTGAGTCCATAAAATTAAAAAATTCTAGGTATTTCATAAATTGCAAAAAAAAAAAAAAACGATGATTTTTTTCCAATTTTTGAACTTTCCCAATTTTTCAAAAAAAAAATTTTTTTTGCAAACTTCCAGAATATGTGAAAGTCCTAATTTTTTGCTGAATTTTACACCACAATTTTTTTTGTATTCGATGCGCAGTTTCGTTCAGCCCATTTTGCCCCATTACAGAGGTCTCGACGGTGAGCGCAGTTCGATTGTCAGCGGAGGTCTGCGCAAAGTCGCAGTAATATGTCGCGAAAGTGCATCGAGCTGCGCAGCCTTGGCAGGATCTGGAGTAATCACAAAACTCCTAGAGGGCTTCGAAGCAATCTTGATGAGCAAAGAGCGTGAGCACGAGGATCTCCAACACGCAGTACTGGAGGTGATCACTCTGTTGGCAACGCAATCTATAACTCCAACTGAGCTAGTTCACTACCTCTGCTTATTCAAAATTCCCGCTCCACCTCTCCTATCTCTCCTAGAGCCGCTATTTCGCTTAGTCATCGCCTCAAAACCTCAGCCAAACTTCATCCTGTCATTCCCAATAATCGCCGATCCAAGCACACCGAAAAGAACCTGCCGTGAGGACGTTAAGAATACGGAAAAGGCGGAAAATCTCGTCAACAATTTTCGAAAGAAGCATATTGCTGCGGAAATATGTAGTCCGTGGTCGGTACACGCTCTGTGTCTTCCTGTGGGACCTGAACTTTCCTGGCCCGTTTGGTTGCATGGATGTTCAGTTTCTATGTGGCTGAGAGTGGAACGGGGAATCCCCGGTGGAAGGGGAACCACAGTGTCAGTGGCGCCACTTCTGGATTCTGATAGCGAGAGTTTGTCGGAGTGGGGGGTGCTCAATGACAATTGGAGTAGGGAGGTCGTTGCAGGATCAGCATCACCGCCAGCTCCAGTGACCATCATACATCTTATGTCGATTGGTAAGATTAAGGGAATGATAATAAAGTTTTAGATTATTGTGTCTACAATGCCACCCACCCACCCAACCATCCCCACTCATCCACACCCACCCACACTCATCCACACCCACCCACCCACATCCACATGCACCCACCCACCCATTCGCACCAAGCCACCCACCCACCCAATCACACTCACCCGCCCACTCAATCACACCCACATACTCACCCACCCAATCACACCAAAATACCCACAGACCTACACAAACAATTTTATGTGTGCCCTCACTCACTGACCCACCCACCAATCACCCAACCACACCCACTCATCCACATCCACTTGTCCACCCACTCACACTCACCCACCGAACCACACCCACCCACTCACCCTATCACACCCACATACCCACCCACCTACACACACAATTTTTTTGTGTGCACTCACTCCCTGACCCACCCACCAATCACCCAACCACACCCACTCATCCACATCCACCTGTCCACCCACCCGCCCATTCACAGTCACCTACCGAACCACACCCACCCACTCACCCAATCACCCAATCACACCCACATACCCACCCACCTATACACACAATTTTTTTGTGTGTACTCACTCACTAACCTACCCACTCACCCAATCACACACAGACGCTGTTTTCAAGAATTTTAATGAGTAATCTTATTCAATTTCTAAAGGTTTCGAGTCCCTGGTTCTGGAGGCCTGGCTAGATCTAAAATCCGACAAACTAATCCTCCGATTAACTAGACCCGATGACAAGACCAATCGCACAATTTCCGAGGCCTCAATAAATGGCCTACTCCCCTCGGGGCGCTGGCACCATCTCGCCTTAAATTTCAAGGACACAGTTCTCAATAAAAAAAGTGCAGTAGTCGAAGTGACAATCTGGGTCGATGGTTATCGTGAAGCAACTGCTCAGCTGCCATTTGATGGGCTTCTAGTTCGTAAACCTGGGACAACGTGTGTGCTCCTTGGACAGACAGGACCCTGTGGTAGCGGCGCTTGGTACCTAGGGAACCTCATGGTTTTCAGGTGTCCCATATTTACTAAAGAACGAGCTCTCTATCTTGCCAGTCTCGGACCAAATTACACAAATTTAGCTGAGTGCGTTCTCAACTCGGTGAAGCCTGATTTTGCGCCTTTGATTGCTTCTGGAGCTCTCAACGGAGTTCGCGAGGTGAAATTTGAGGGTGGAAAGTTCGATACAAGTCGAAGAAAATCCTATGGTGGAACATATCTTAGACACATTGTTGAGACTAAGGTGTCAGATTCTAAAATCGATTGGGACACCGTCATGGATGCCACGAATTCTCACCTGAGTGATCTTCAGGACAATATTTTGATTAGCTATGAAGCTCAAAGCCCAAATTCCGTGCATTTGTATCCCCAGGCAGTGGCAAATCCCAATGCAGTAGTTAGAACACTGTTTCCAGGCCAACCTGGGTTCAGGGTGGTGTCAGCACCTGAAAATAGGGTGTCCCAGCAGCCACCATTGTCGATACCTCCGATATGCTCATCTAGGCTGCAGTGTCAGCAGTACAGAGGACTGGTGCCCGCTGCAAGCTTAATCGGTGGAATGCCAGTGTTCCTCTACCTATTCGCCAGAGTTGTTGAGCTGCATTCAGTTGAGGAAGAACAGGTAAAATAAGTATTTCTAACTTCCCGATAGGGTAAGTTACTGTACTCACCCCGAAAATGAAATGTCTCAGATTCATGAAATTTTTACGTCTCTCGACGTTTCACATACTCCGGATACATTTTCAGCGCAGGCTACGTGTGTGTATGTGTATGTGCGTCCGTATCCTTTTTTTGGCGAACGGTTCCTCTTAAACTGCCGGACCGATTTAACTTTTTTTTTTAATCGACGCGTGTCCTGCGTCTCCAGGTCGGAAAGGAGTGTTTTTGCAATTGTACCATCCGTTCAATTGTTACTAACAATTTTAATTGTTTACAACGCTGTATCTTGAGAACGGTGACAGATACGAGAAAAAGTGTCCAACAAAAGTTGTTCCTCTCGTGAAACTGCATATTTCATGTTTCATTACTTTTTTTGCTAGGTATCATATTTTACGAGATATCGATAAAAAATCATAATAATCGATCAATAGTCGAATTTGCGTAACTGATATACAACTTGACTTCCATTTCTGCTTAACAGGCCCTGGCGCTATCAATTGTCCTCCACCTCGCCCGAAGTGACTCAGAACTCCTAAATCAATATCGTTCTGAGGGTGGTCCCTCCCTCCTCCTCCGAGTCCTCGAGAGCCCCAGATGTCACTCAGGCCGGCACATCCTCAAGGCCATTCTCGACGCCGCTTGTGACACCTCAATCCTCATAAAAGACATCAGCAGTGGAAGCCACACAATCTCCCAAAACTGCGAAGCAGTTGTCACAGATCCAGAACTCCTAAAAGTATCCCTAAGTGCTTGGAGAACATGGGCCAAGTTCGATGCACTAAACCTCTTCCTTCAGGCTATCTTAATCCTCCTACGAGATCAGCACTCCCAACGCGAGTTCAACGCATCCCAATTGAACCGAATCAACATCGTCGAGACGATCCTGTCGCTCTGCAAAGAGCACTTCATGTACGAGGACTCCTACGAACGCACTATCATCGATCCTGCAAGTGGCAGTGCCATTGTAGAGTTGATTAGAGCCCTAATGGGAGCGCCACCAGAGTTCCCCCACTTAGTAGCCATAACCGACTATCTCATTCTCGTCCACCAAGCATCCGAGACTTACGTCACCCACTCGCGGCACAATATCTACTTCCTGCTGCCTCCGTTGGACGAGAAGCGACCTTGCAAGGTCAAATGCACCAACCTGACGACCACTGCTGTGACAAGTTCGTCAGACGAATCGGCAAATGCACTCGAAGTCAGCAAGCTCAACAAGGCAATAGCTAATGTGCAGATTCAGAGAGATCGAGCTAGTAGAAGAAGGGAGAGACGACATGGAGCATCCAAGGATACGAGCGCAGGTGAGGACTCTGGGATTGCAGCGTCTGATGGCTCCAATCATCAGAGCAGCGAGAAGCACACATCTTGGTCAGATGAGAAGCGCGCTTGCCAGGGGTTGGTTTGCGAAGGTCTTCTGCTGCTTCTGCGAGATGCTGTGAGGGTTCTTCCGGATAGTCAAGTTGGCTCAGTCTTGAAGCACGTCCTTCGAGCTGAGGTGCTGCTAGTTCTGGCTAATAATCCTGATACACGAGTGAGGACTGCGCTCATTAAGGTCGTCCAAGCTTATCTGCAAAGAGCCAATGATGAGGAGATCAATAAGTTCATTAAGCAGAAGTACTTTATTCATTTGGCTAATCAGATTGCACTTTATTCGGCTTCTGATTCATTGACGGTGGTTCTTGAAAGTTTGGCTAGTAGGGGACCTACTCAAGCTGCAATGCCACCGCTTTTAGCGATGTTATCACGTGCTGCTGTTACTGATCCTAATATTGCGAGGCCTTTGGTTTCTTTTGTTACTGATATGATTGGGAAGACGTCGAGCTCGCTGAAGATGCTGCTTGAACAGGGGCTTGCTGAATCGTTGGCTAGGTCTCTTGTGGCGGGCGCTCATAAGGGCAATTCTACGGCGCTTTTTAACGATATTCATGTGCTGCTTGTGGCCATCTCGACGAAACTGCTGGAGTCACCGGGGAGCCATCATATGCAAGCCATCTCGGATCTTCATTTGATTCTGAATCATGTGGAGCTGAATGAGAGACAACAGTGTGGACCGGCTTCTTGCTGTGTTACTGTCATTCGAGATGCTCAGGTATGTAGAAATAACTAGTTTTAGCGATTTCTGGCACAGTGAGGCGTCATGGGGCACCTGGGAGATGCAAAACATGATAACACTAATTTTGATCTAAATTCATCCAAAATTTTTGACGTTTTCTTGAGGATTATTGGAAATTTTCAAATACTCAGGTGTTTGAAATGTTTGAAAAGTTTTTTTCAAAATTTTCCAACACTTTCCCAAATTAAAAAAAAAAAATTCGAACTTTTTTTTTCAAAATTGTTGCAATTTCTTTCCAAAATTGTTGCGATTTTTCTTCGAATTTGTTGCAATTTTTTCCAAAATTGTTGCGACTTTTTCCTAGATTTTTCCACAGTTTTTCAACAATTTTTAGACTTTTTTTCCAATTTTGTTCAAACTTTTTCCATTTTTTTTTTTTTGTAAATTCTTGGAATTTTTTTTTTCAAATTTTTATAAAAGTGTTCCAAATTTCTTCGAACTTTTAGCAACATTTTTTCAATGCACAAATAAATTTCAAATTGTTTCAAAATTCTTCTGAATTTTTACGAAAATTCTCCAATTTTGTTGTAAATTCCTCTGTAAATTTGCTGTAAATTTTTGACAGTTTTTACAAATTTCTCCAATTTTTCTCAAAATTTTCCAAAATTTTTCTAAATTGCGTCAAATTTTTGAGAAATTGTTTCACAAATTTTATGATTTGTTAAAAAAAATTCCAATTCCTTTCAATTTTTTTTTAAACGCTGCAGCGTATCTCGCCATATAACTTGTGCGCATCCCCTTTGCGTCGATGGCAGAGAGGGGGGCGATGAGTAAATAGCGCAGCATATCTATATATACTAGTCAATGAAATTGCCTATCCCACCCGCAAATTTTTCCTCCCCTGCGCGGCATTAGCTGTTTACCATCCAAAATGTTGTTTACCAAATAATTACAGGTGGTTCTTTTCGACGGTGAGCTAGACTTCCTAATGTCCAAAGTGTCCACCCACTCCGGCTTCCGCCTCCGCAGTACCGCCTCTTACCTAGCCTCGGCCTCCTACCTCACATCAGTCCTCACGACCTCCAGTGAGCAAAGCGATCACGAGTCTCGATCCTCAAGTTACGGTAGTCTCCACGGCTCCAATACATCCGTCAGAGAGCCTGGTCGAGGTGAAATAAACGAGCGATTCAAGACAATAATCGTGAAGACCGTGGAGTTCCTCACAACCGCCGACCACCCACCCTCAACCAACGAACTACAACTGACAAAACGACTATTCTCCATGCTCCTTCATGGCCTTACGACGAGTCCCACGGACAAAAAGTACTGGGGTGGTTCCTGGGGTGCTCGACCAACCCTGCGCAAGAACACCGCCAGGATGATGGTCTGGCTGCTCGGTCCCCACCAAAGCAACAACACCCGTGTTTTCGCAGTTCGCTCACTGATGGAAGAGCCACGTGGTCGTGAGATTCTCTCATCCCTCCTAGAAACTCACGCGCAGATTGAGCAGAAGTTCACAGTGTTCTTCTGGGATCTCCTCCAGAAGCGCGACGAGATGCCAAGTGCAGACGCTCGTGTCTGCGCAGAATTGAAAGACGCCCTTCGAATTTGGGATCTCGTCAAAGGCATCGAGTCGGCTACACCTGGTCTCTGGGGTGAGGAGCTGTCTCTCCTTCGTCGAGAGCTGATGAGGGACCGCGATATCTGGATGGAGAGTAACCTATCAGCGATCCAGAGGATTGGCAATAAATTCGACATCCTCGCTAAACAACTGACGGACAGTGCAATGACTATAACTAGGACAGTGGTTGAGGAGCAGAATAGGGAGAGGAAGGCGCTGATGGAGAAGCTCAAGCACTCGAGGGCCATGGAGGCGCAAGCGATGGCTCGGTGGAGGGATCTTGCTCGAAGACTCACCCATGAGAGAGCACCGTGGTACTTCCCCGAGTGCTACCCTCAAAGTTGGGAGCTCGATCCGACGGAGGGACCTGCTAGGGTGAGAATCAGAATGCAGAGGTGCCACCTGAAGATCGACAAGCAGTTCTTCATGAATGATCATCAGGGGAAGCTGGATGCTGCTAATGTTGAAAGCCCACTCTCTTATCTCTTCAACAATGTTCGACAGGATGCTAATGCCACGGCCTTGATCGAGCGTCTTCATACGAGTGAGAGAATCAGAAAAATGTCCCAGGCTCGTGTTGTGACACCTGATGCTGAATTGCCTGGTGAAGCTCTGATCGGTGAAAATTGTTTGTACTTTGTGCCGGATAAGCCAGACGCACCACTTCCTGGAGATATTGCTCTGGGTGGATTGGACCTGGCCATGGTTGGTGGTACTGCTTGGAGATTGGAGGACATTCGTGAATTACACAGGCGACGATATCAACTACAAGAACGTGCTATAGAAATTTTTCTTGTTACCGGACGAACCTATCTGCTTGCTTTCAATTCGTCGAAGGAACGTGACGAATTTGCCACTGAATTATCCACTTGCAATTTACCCAGAAGAGTGCCAGGTGATGATCTTGGTGAAGCCCTGGCGCTCTGGCGCAGTGGTACTTTAACAAACTGGGAATACATAACCTGTTTGAATAAATTGGCGGGGAGATCCTACAATGATCTGATGCAGTATCCAGTATTTCCTTTCGTCCTTGCTGATTATACGAGTGATAAAATTGATCTCAATAACTCGAAGATCTATAGGAACTTTCGGCGGCCTATGGCAGTGCAAGATAAGAAGAACGAGCAGCATTACATTAATAATTACAACTATTTGAAGCAGACGTTGGCTGAGGGGCTCAGTCTGATTGCTCTTAATCAAGAGCCTTATCACTATGGATCTCATTACAGCAACTCGGGAACTGTTCTACATTTTCTTGTGAGGCTTCCACCGTTTACGAGTATGTTTCTGCGCTATCAGGATAACAATTTTGATATGCCGGATCGCACTTTTCATGCGTTAGCAACTACTTGGAGGTTAACGAGTTGTGATTCGAATACGGATGTCAAGGAGCTCATTCCTGAGTTCTTTTACTTGCCCGAATTTTTGCTGAATTTTGAGGGATTCAATTTTGGGATTCGGCAGAATGGACATAGGGTGGGGAACGTGGAATTGCCGCCTTGGTGTGGCGGTGATGCCCGGCTGTTTATTCTGGCGCATAGGGCGGCATTGGAGGCCGACATTGTTAGAGAAGTGCTGCCATATTGGATTGATTTGGTCTTTGGGCTGAGGCAGACTGGGAGGCCGGCAGTTGAAGCTATCAATGTTTTTCATCCTGCAACTTATTATGGGTTTGTAGTTACTGCATTACTCAATTTTAGGTTAGCTACATTTGGGATAGGTTTATCAACCTCCCGCTAGGGGAAGTTGTTTTGCCCCCGAAAATGAAAAATCGATTTTCCATCAGATCTCCACGTTTCATGGTACTTCTGACCTTTCTAGACTATTTAAAACAAAATGTCTGTATGTGTGTGTGTGTGTGTGTGCCGATGTACGCATGTAACCAAAAATTTCCCGGCACGATTTCTCGTGAACAAATTATCCGATCGAAGTCCTGTATGACGCAATCGAAGCGTCTTGCCGTAACTTAGAGCTGATTAGTTTTTGCTCCATATATGTCTGCTGGTTTCTATTGGTATCAACAATTTCAATTGTTTATAACGCTGTATCTCACGAAATATTATAGATACGCAAAAATGTGTCGAATAAATATTGTTCCTTATAAAAAAATACATATTTTGTGTCCTCTGACTTTTTTCGTATCTTTAACCGTTTTGGTGTTAGTGCGTTATAAACAATTAACACCATTTAGAGAGCTCTGTGGTGAGAAAAATGAGAGATTGGAAAGAAAGTACACACACACACACA